>JAJJWX010002325.1:0-1334548 GCA_023529315.1 Papaver bracteatum
AAGGTGTTAACAAGGGTCTGCAGCTCTTCCATTGCTTCAGCGGTTTCTTTATTTCTTTGTTGAACAGAACGAATTGCACTGGAGCTTGCATCAATTTTTGTAGCTGGAGACTGAGTTGAAACAGGGGATAAGAGTGAGTCGAATGAGTTGGGTTGGACAGGTAGAGTGGTTGTTTCCACAAACATTGACTCACCGATGGAGGTATGCTGATGGGCTTGGTGGATTTCCGGGTTTCTATTTATTCTAGTATTGATCCATTCGTTACTGTTTTCCTCAGCAGCTACAATTGGATTGAATTCAAAATTTGAAACCGCATTAATTTCTGTTGGTTGAGGTTGCAGATTGTATTCAGAGAAAAGTGCCTCGCCTACAGCGTTGACTGTACTAAAAGTTCTGGATTGATCAGGAGTAATAACTTCTCTTATTGGGACCATAAACATTTCCTCTTCTATCCCTATAGCATTGCTATTATTAACGGAGCTGCCATTGTTGTTATCGGAGTTGCCATTGTTGTTATCTGAAGAGGGTGGAAGATGATCATGTTGAAAAAAATGACGCTCAATGATATCCCCAGATTCAACCGCCTGAAATTCATGCTTTTCAAATGTCTTTATATCATCTATAATTTCTCCGGCTATAGGAAATGATAGCCCTTCCATGTGCATCATTTTGAACTCACCTTGAGAAGTAAATGGACCTGCAACTTGAAGAAAAATAGCAGAGTAATCTGAACCATTTAAAGAATTAGGGTGTGCTGAGATAAGACCCCCCCACATTTTACCTATTTTCCTGTAAGATTTCAGATTCCAAATGTGAAGAGGGACTCCATGAACTGCAAGACAAACCGGTTTAGGGAGTACACCACCCTGCGCTTTAACACTATTAATGTATGGTGACCATTCTGAGAAGCTCAATTTGGCATCTTCAAAAACTACTTCTTTCTTGGCCAGAATTTCAATCTTCTTCCGACTGCTTTCTACAAAGAATACAAACCTTGAGAATAGAAGGAGAAATAGGAGCTAAAGTTACAGATCCTTGAAGTTTAAACGTTGATTTGATTATTTTTGCAATACTAGCCCAAGGAGTATGAGTGTCTTGAATTTCACAAAAAATTGCTCCTTTCCATCTGTTAGTGAAGATTTCATTTTTTAGGAGCTCTAAATGTCGAAAATGGATTGACTGGGGGTGGTTGAAATGTTGTTGCCATGCTTAAACAAAACTTGATTGCTTCATCAAACTCATACCACCCTTTGCCTTCACCACCAGCAGGGAAGAAACAGACTTCAGCTGGATCTCTTTTGGCGCTGTATCTTGTTAATTTGAGCATCTCACTATTTCCAAAAAAATTCCTTACCAAAGATAGCTTATCATTTCCTTTTTTGAAACTCCAGTATGTGGGTTTTTCTCTTAATCTTGATGATTCCTGTTGGAGTATTGAACTTATCCATTCAAATGCTTCTAAGGGTATTATGAATTCCTTGAAACCCACTTTGATTTCTTTAAGATACGCCTTGTCTTCACCATTATACTTAACTTTTGCAATTTCGAAAGACTTGTTGCTTATGGAAATGCATTGTTTTGCCTATTCTTATACTTGAAGATGATTTGCCATTTCCTTTTGGTGTTGTTGTGCTCCTGTTATTAATGCCGTAATTTGATCCATCTACTACCGACGCCCATGATGATCCATTGTGATTCAGATGATTCATACCCATGGTGGGTAAGAATTGATGAGACCCCCGCCTTCAATTCGCTTCAGCTCTCTCCTCTCTCCTCTCTCTTCTCTCTCCTCTCAATTTTGGGCTGAACTCAGAGACATCCGCAACTTGTGGGAGGAGACATGGGTTCTTTGTGGTGATTTCAATGTAACAAGATTTATGCACGAGAGATATGGAAGAAGTATTAACACTCGATCAATGAGGAAATTTGCATCTCTAGTTCAAAAGCACCATCTCATGGATCTCCTCTCATTGGTGGTCACTACACTTGGAGAAGAAATTCTTCATGGAGCAAGCTAGATCGTTTTCTCATTTCTTCCACTTGGGAGGATAATTTTTCTAGGATTGAGCAAACAATTCTACCTAAGCCGTTCTCGGACCACTGTCCTATAAGACTCTCAACTGACAATGGAGGATGGGGTCCTACTCCATGTAGATTTGAGAAGATGTGGTTCCAAGATCCTAATATTCTGAATCTCATGCGCAATTGGTGGCTATCTTTCAGTTTTAATGGATCTCCAGGTTACATTCTAGCAAAAAAAATGCAGGCTCTTAAGGAAAAATTGAAGGTTTGGAACCGTGAAGTGTTTGGAAAGATCGACACACTTATTCACAACAACCTAATTGCAGGTCAGCTGGTGGATTCAAAATTGTTGATTGATCCTGACAATACTCAATTAGCTATTGACAAGATAAACACCAAAGCCGAATTTAAGAGATTGGCCAAGATGCACAACGATTTTTGGAAGCAAAGAACTAACCTCAATTGGGTAGAGGAGCATGAAAATAATACTCGTTTCTTCCACAAGTATGCGTCTGCCAAGCAAAGAGCCCAGAGCTTTTCTCAGTTGAAAATTGATGGTGTTATTACCAGTGATAAAAGAAGTCATCAAAAAGGAAATTGTTTCTTATTATAAAAGATTATTTGAAGAAGATTGTTTTTCAGGACCTCGGCTAGACGGCCTCGACTTCCCGTCCATTTCTCGATCGATGCAACCACTCTTGAACAAAGGTTTTCCGAAGAAGAGGTTTACAAAGCTTTAAATGAATTAGCGCAGGACAAAGCTCCGGGACCTGACGGCATGCCAATTTTTGTCATCAGCAAGGCTTGGTATTTCATGAAGACTGATATTATGAAGGTGGTGGATGATCTTTTCACCAACAAAGTGATTGACTGGAGACCAAAATCAACATTTCTAGTGCTTATTCCCAAAGTGCAGGACTTGGAATTGATAACAGATTTTCGTCCCATCAGTTTGATGAGCAGTATCAACAAGATAATTTCTAAAGTCATTGCATCAAGACTCAAATCAGTTCTTCCAAAAATTATAAGTCACCAGCAATCTGCTTATGTGGAGGGAAGACAAATAATGGATGGCGCAATCATTGCAAATGAATGTATCAATTCGGCACATCGATTCAACCAATCAGGTATCCTTTGCAAGATTGATTTCCAAAAAGCATATGACAATGTTGCTTGGTCCTTCCTTGATTATGTAATGCAGAGAATGGGTTTCGGCATCAAATGGAGAAAATGGATTGAAGCAGCAATCTCTCATGTGAATTTCTCCGTCTTAATCAATGGTTCTTCCAATGGTCGTTTTAAAAGCTCTAAAGGACTTCGGCAAGGCGACCCCCTTTCGCCATTCCTATTCCTTCTTGTTGCAGAATCGCTAAACTTACTCTTTGAAAGGGATGCAAGTATTGGGTGGTTTAGAGGGTTCGAGATTATACCTGGCGGAGCCAAAATCAGTCATCTTCAATTCGCTGACGACACTCTTGTTTTTCTCCAGAATGACCAGCATAGCATCTCCAATTTACGCAACATTTTAATTTGGTTCGAAATCATATCCGGGCTTAAGGTGAACTTCCACAAGACTTCAATCATGCTAGTTGGTAACGTTCCAAATATCAACTCTCTAGCTAACATTATGGGCTGTAAAGTTCAATCTTTGCCGACAACTTACTTGGGGTTGCCTCTCGGGGATTCTTATAGATCCAATCTAAAATGGAACAAAATTACGGAAAAATTCGAGAATCGTCTCCCGACTTGGATAGCCAAAGATCTCTCTAAAGGAGGTAAACTCACCTTGATCAATTCTGTTCTCTCATCATTGCCTATCTATTATTTCTCTATCCTTGAAGCCCCAATGAGTGTGATAAAAAAGCTTGAGAAGATAATACGCAATTTTCTGTGGGATAATGGAAGTGATGACAAACACTATCATTTAGTGGTTTGGGATGATGTCTCGCTTCCTAAAGAGAAGGGAGGCTTAGGCATAAAACAACTTCATTTAATGAATGTTGCTTTACTCATGAAGTGGTTATAGAAGTTTGGTTGTGAAACAAATCCTCTCTGGAAACAACTCACTATTCAGAAGTATGGCTTAGAGCAGCTAGAATGGAACACCAAAGCAGTCAAACAACCATATGGTTGCAGCATTTGGAAGGGCATACACAAGCATACTGAAGTTTTTAAAGATAACTGCACTTTTATCCCTGGAAATGGTAATCGGATCAGATTTTGGTGTGATGTTTGGATTGGGGAACAACCATTATCTCTCCGCTTTCCGGCTGCTTATGAAGCGTCATCTTCAAAAACGTTCACTCTAAACCAAACGTACTCTAATAACACGGACAGCTGGAATTTGGGCATAACAAGAAGAGTACAAGATCATGTTATAAGGGACATAGCTGCCTTGCTGCACCTCCTAGACACCAATGGATTTATACCTTCTAACTTGCCCGACGAGAGAGTTTGGAAAGATGGGCAGAGCATGGGTGATTTTTCAGTCAAAAAGTGTTACAATTGGTTGATTACTAGAACTGGACTTCAAGATAATCATATGGATTGCGTTGAACCTAAGAGACTTTGGTCTAATCTTTGGCCTGCAAAAGTCAGTTTCTTTATGTGGGTAGCAACCAAGAATAAAATACTAACTCAAGATCAGTTAAACAAAAGAAAATGGAGGAGGAGTTGGGTCAATCACTGTTATATGTGCATAAGTGATGAAGAGACACCTTTGCACCTACTTCTCCACATCAGTTAGCTAGTCATATATGGAATTTCTTTAGAGAAGAATTCCAGTTGATTTGGGTACTTCCTCACTCGATTGCCAGTGCACTTCGCACCTGGCCTTGTCCTTCAACCAAGTCGAGAAAGTCTGTTGTAATCAAAGCTCTGCCTGCAGCTATTCTCTGGTCTTTGTGGAAAGAAAGGAATCATAGAGACTTCGACAACAAGTCTCTCACTGCAGCAAAACTTATCCAGAAAATCAGACACACGATTGCATTCTGGCTCTATCTTCAACCCCCTTTTCAAAATTCGTCTCTTAAAGAGTTCATGCTCAACTGGAAGAACATGGTTTTTGAACCACCTTGAGAATTCAATTATGAATATATGAATCTGTTCTTGTACATCCTCTTTTGGCTTTGGTATATCTTGTTTTTCTCAGAGTCTTTTGTATTTCAATTTTGTTTGGATGAGTAGTGTGCCCCCTGATCGGTCACGTTTTGTTGTAATCTTTATTACAGTGTTTTCTACTGTTTTTAATAAATTCCATAATTTACCGATCAAAAAAAAAAAAAAATGTTTCCTTTTAACATTCCGTCGACATATGAAGTGAAACGTTTCCTGCCAGCTACAATGCCTTTGTGGAAGAGAACAGTTATATATATGTGGTGCAGATGGATCTTTGTTTTATCATTACCGTCCCCTTTTTTGAAACTGTTCTTTGCCTGACTGCTTGGTCCGTTCATTGTAATATGTTTAGTTATAAGAGTCACGGTACAGTATGAAAGAATTGCTGACATTTGTATTAATTGTTTATGTCAAAGAAACCATTCGAGTCTGAACGTTACCTGCAGTTTGCACAAGACCATGAATGAATCTTTCTAAATTTTTTTATTTTTTATTTTTTTGCTCGCCAAAGAAGGAAGATAAATTGAAAGAATAAAAGAATACATGACCACTAGCCAATGAGGCTAGGAAAACAGATTGAAACCCTTACAGACCAAAGGAACAGAAACCAAAAGAAAGAACCCTGAAAAAACAACTCTAAAACAAGAGAAGACTAGTGGGGGTTTAGAAAGAAATGTTCCCATCCCACTATTACATTAGACGTATAATCCCTTTGAAGCAATCAAGGACTTTAGAGCAGTTAAAAGCATCAATTTTTATATCTCTAATAACATCATGAAGGTTAAAAATCTTCCCGGAAAATGCAATAGCGTTGCGAGCCTTCCAATTATTACACTCAACCATCTGAGTGCAGTCTGATAACCTACAATACATTAAATTGCCGGAAACAGAAATATTGCTACCCATGAACATCATTTCATTTCGAAAGGCTAAATAAATATATTTTACTTGGCATGCAGTACTGCGAGCTCCATTGCTGTACAAAACCAACAAAACAGAACAACTAACTACCAGATAGAATATGTGACCAAGAAACCTACTTGCGCTAACTGTGCGAATGACTTCAAGGGAGTCACTGCACCGTAGTAAGAAAAAAAGCAACCTATAGACCAATAACGTCGGAAATACAAAAATATATTGACCAACTTTATTACATTTCTATAGGAATCGAATCCAGCTAAGCGTGAAGGATGAAACAGACACTGCAATCCATGTTCACCATTATAGGGACTAATGCTCATGCTGAAATACACTGCCGAAGAGCGCATTAGTTATCCAGAGCATTGAGGAAACGTAAACAAAATCCAAAAGCATTGTGAATCTATTATTTAACATGTATGTGAACGATGATTCATGATCGAGCAAAAATAAAAACAACAACAAATGGACCAGTTCTGGGTCATTATACTGGTTGTCTAGGTACAACTTAGTCCTCCAGCTTGATATGGACACTCACCCTTCATTGAACATCGCAATAATCCTTCACGAGCCGCTTCAAAATTTTCCGTTTAGCTCAACTCTTGCACTTCAAGACGTTACGCTAAAAATATTAAACTTTCACTCCCCATCCCATTATCTTATACTATAATAAAGAAAAGACCCATTTTTAGGTGATTTTGGTGTAGCACGGCGGAATGTCTAAATTGACCCTCAAATAATATTACTAATATAAATAAAAGAGTTAATTGTTTGGTGAAGACTTTTCACATGACAACAATATCCCTATTAAATAAGTCTTTAATCAATGTTTGTATATTTATAGGAATACCATTGTTTTAAAAATAGATAAAAAAAATTAAAACTTAGATATCTTTAAAAATATATATCAGATTTTTGTAAAATTAGTATATTTGGAAAGCTCTTTGAATTATCTACATAATGAGTTCAAACAAGAATATTAAATTTTTATTTTAAGATGTTTTTTCTTCATTATTATCAAATTTGGTGTTTTTAAAAGAATCCAATTCAAGCATGTGCATCGCACATGGGGTATTACTAGTAAGTCATTAATATTATGCAATACTTACGATGATCCGTATTTCTGATTGGTTTTGTGGCATCATGCTACTTCAAGTTTTATGTAGTGATGAGCTTTCTAATGTAGTTGTTGAGTTGTCTCTCTAAATCATAATGAAAAAGCTAGAGAGAATGGCAAGCATGATAAGGTCTCTTTTAGGCATGAAAGAAAATTCTTAATTCTCCCTCGTATGAGATTCTCTGTTTCTTCTTACCAATTCTATCAGTGTATAATGCCATCTGAATAGTTCAATTGCAGAGCATAATAGTACTGGGAGTAATTCTGTTTTGTACAGTTAGTCATAACTCTTAGTCATGGTCCTCGTTGCTTAATGAGATCTGTCCTTTTGTTCACATCTAATTTGTTTCGAAAAAGTTGAGTTACGATATCATACTGTTAGACTTTCCTTGACAAACGAGAACCTTGTATTTGGCCTTTGGTAACCAGTCAGCTTCTTCGCTGTGGTATGTGTTGGGTTACACAGAAGAGAGTAAAGAAGGGCGATAAAGTATGGCAGATTGGTATAAGCAGTGGGTTCGGTACGAGCAGAATTGGAAATGGAAACTTTAAACCAAAATCACCCAAGGGTATTTGGTTTGGTCATTTTAGGCGCATATATTAGGGCTCTGTCTTGTGACGGATGTGAGGCTAAGAACCTACACAAACATCGGTTTCCTAACATTTGGAAGGAAAAGACGATATATTAGGCTTAAAAATAATTAATTTTTTTATTATTAAATATAAATATATACAATGTTAAATTCGCTAATGGTCACTATTATTATGATTATTAAAATAAAATTACTTTATTTAACCATTTTCTTAATATATATATATATATATATAATTTTTAAACAAAAAAAAACAAACTAAAAATAATTAAAAAAAATTTTATTAGTGACAAATTAAAAGAAATGACATAAAATAGTTTGAAAATAAAAATAAAAATAAGAACGGGCCCTAGCTCAGCTGGTCATCCCCGTTCCCCGAAGTTTCATGCGTTCCAGGAGGTCCCGGGTTCAAGTCCCCAATGGCGTAATATTGCAGGAATTAACATGGAAGGTAGTGTTAGTTTGCCCCCCTTGTGACACAATCTCGCCCCCTCCCGCCGGCTCCCTTTGGCAAGGTTACCCATGAGGCTCGCTGGTAGACTAGCACAGCAGCCTGTTCAATTAATGTAGTAGTATGTCGTTGGAACCTAACTTGTTAGGCTTCCAACTAGTTTCATGTAATAATATTAAATAATAAAAAAGATCAATAATTTAGAGAATTAAATATAAGAAATAAATAATTGATTGTATATAAATTTAAGGATAATTTTTGGTATTTATAAAATAAAGTAAGGATAAAAATGATAAATCAACCATTAAATTTAGGTGGGACTACAACTTATGCTTTTGTAGCTTTTAAAAGCTCCTCCTCCCCAGCTTTTAAAAGTTGAGGAATTTGGGTAGTGATTTTGATAAAAAGCGTTTTAGTTTTTTTTTACCAAACACTAATTTCAAAAATTATTGACATATATAAATTTTGAAAGTGTTTTTGGAAAAATAAAAGCATTACCAAACGCAGCCTTAAAGAAGTACTGCCGGCACAAATGCAGGTACTAGTTTAGCATAATGGTATATATCATGGTTCATGGTAAAACAAACCTATGGAAATTTTCACCCACCGAACACATAGCTTTTGAATGTAATGTCTAGCTAACTATTACGAACCATGGATATCTAGCTAGGACTACTTGTGATGTCAGGGAAATGTTTTACTCACATCAACGTCAAAATTCTACCTTGCAAGCACGTACATAGAGGCATAGAGCCTTTGGAATCTGAATGCACTATCTTAAGTCTGCTCACTAGTAGATCATGACACCATTAATTGTTGGATCATAGTGATGCTACAACTATAAGTCTTGGTAGCTTAGAAAGAAAAAAAAATCGGATCCAAACCCTAGAAATTATTCTAAAAACCATTCGGAATTCATTCATCAATTTGCCAAAATCTTTCTAATTTAATCCATTAAAATTTCCTTGTAATTAATTTCATCACATCTCTTATTTTTCTGCATGCTTCCAAAAAAAAAATCTCTTATTTTTCTTGATATTTGAAATCTGAGTTTGGAGACACTGCTCAGTGGAAAACTAACACTCTAACAGAACCAACAAATTTCAACCGATAAATCAATGTGCTAATTGCTGTCTACTGCAATAATTTCTATGTAAAGTCACATCCCCATCCTGATGCTCTAGGCATAAACAATTTTTATTTCAATACAACAACAAAAAAAAGGAAAAAAGAAGAAGAAAGAACTGTTAATTGATCAACATCTCATTACAAACTTTTACCGGCAATATCTTAGTTTCTTTGTCAGACCAACAGAATCTATTTCTGGTGTGATAAATTTTTCTTTAACTTGCCAACAATGTTTAAACATCTCCAAGTGTTGTTAGTTTTTTTTCACCTCGATATCTAAAGGGATGCCAATTATAACCATGTGCATGCCTTTCGGCCTCTATGAATGCCATATCCTAGGACCAGCAAACCTATCATCTGCATGCAGGACAAAGAAAGAGGATTGGTAATAGGGATCACTTTATGTTCATGCTAAACACATATGGTATTTTTCATCTACCAAAGACACAGCCTAGCTATGAATGTATTAACTACTTACTACTACATATCATTAATCTTACACTCACATTACAACCCAGTAAGACTATTTCCCCCTACAAGATCTCATTCCTCAGTTCTCTCAAGCCTCAAATCCTCAATGTGTCACTGTAGCAGTTGGTCCTCAATTTTCGTCTTGATCCAAACCAAAGATTTATTGAAACCCATTAAATCTTTTCTAATTTCATCAGGAATTTTTTGCAATTTCATCACATCTCTTACACCAAAATATACTTTCAAATTATGTAAGATATCTCTCATGAATTTTTCAAGAACCATCAGATATTTCTTCAAAGATACCTGTATCTTGTAATCAACATCACTGTTGATTCTATATATTAGCTTTTACATCTGCTGAGATTAGACCTCGATTGATTAATCAAGCGTAGTTCATCATAGTTAAGTATTTATGAAGATCAATATTCTTATTAGGGTTGTTAAAATAGTTATTATTATTTTCGTTTTAAGTTATCTTCTAATTGTTTGAAAAAGGAAGAATAAACGGGTTGTGTATATAATTATTTGGAGATTCGGGAGTCCGATTTTGTGCACACTCCTTTGCGAGTGTGCACGTAATATTTCAATCTCCACCGTCGATTATATTTAGAGAATTATGTAACGAGGGTTATGATTCTAAACATGGATGGTAATGGGCCCAACAAATAACAAAACAACCAATCAAAAGGATGTGTCAAATATACACTCTTTAGAGGAGTGTGCACATAATTGAACTCGAGATTCGGTATGAGCAGAATTGGAAATGGAAACTTTAAACCAAAATCACCCAAGGGTATTTGGTTTGGTCATGTTAGGCGCATATATTAGGGTTCTGTCTTGTGACGGATGTGAGGCTAAGAACCTACACAAACATCGGTTTCCTAGCATTTGGAAGGAAAAGAGGATATACTAGTAATCATCATTTCTCGTCATTATGGCACTTGTTTCCCATTGCTTTTTACCTGAGCATGCAGCGTGGTTATAGTAGTTAGAATTGTACCTGCCATGCAATCCGTACTGCATGGCGATATTTTTCTACCACTCTATGAACGGAGAGTAATCATTTGGAAGGAAAAGACAATATAGTAATCATTGCTTCTCGTCTTTACGCAGATTGCACTATATAGGCAGCAGACATTCCACCAATGACTAATATGTTTCCTTTTAACAACAGGACCATAAACAGCAGTGAGTACCCAATTGAAATTTTCGAATAAAAAATAACATCTTATTGAAACAGAAAAAGCCCCTAAGAGAGATTCATTCACAGCAACTTTATTAGTGTTCCATACCACTATGATTCCTCCTGAAAGTCCGTTGGAGTCTAAGGCAATCCAATCAAAATTATTTCCTCCCCAAAATTGCTTCACTTGATGTCTCTGCCAACCTTGAACATGAGTTTCTTGCAAACAAAGAATGTCTGGCTTCCATAATCTCAACAACACCTTAAGCTCGTCCCTTCTACTACTTTCGCGGAGGCCTCCTATGTTCCAAGTGATGATATTTGTCTTCATGGATCAACTAAATGTACTTGATCCGCTGCCTCATTGATAACATTTTCTTTGTCAATCTTTGGATTCTTCGAATAATTCAAGAAGGTTGAAATCATTGCCAGAGTTTGATTTATGCATTAAAGCTTGCAGTTGGTCTTGAGTTTGCTGAAAGGATACTCCGATCCTAGGCCCATATTCTTGAAAGGTGTTAACAAGGGTCTGCAGCTCTTCCATTGCTTCAGCGGTTTCTTTATTTCTTTGTTGAGCAGGCAATTGCATTGGAGCTTGCATCAATTTTTGTAGCTGGAGACCGAGTTGAAACAGGGGATAAGAGTGAGTCGAATGAGTTGGGTTGGACAGGTAGAGTGGTTGTTTCCACAAACATTGACTCACCGATGGAGGTATGCTGATGGGCTTGGTGGATTTCCGGGTTTCTATTTATTCTAGTATTGATCCATTCATTCTTGTTTTTTCCTCAGCAGCTACAATTGGATTGAATTCAAAATTTGAAACCGCATTAATTACTGTTGGTTGAGGTTGCAGATTGTATTCAGAGAAAAGTGCCTCGCCTACAGCGTTGACTGTACTAAAAGTTCTGGATTGATCAGGAGTAATAACTTCTCTTATTGGGACCATAAACATTTCCTCTTCTATCCCTATAGCATTGCTATTATTAACGGAGCTGCCATTGTTGTTATCGGAGTTGCCATTGTTGTTATCTGAAGAGGGTGGAAGATGATCATGTTGAAAAAAATGACGCTCAATGATATCCCCAGATTCAACCGCCTGAAATTCATGCTTTTCAAATGTCTTTATATCATCTATAATTTCTCCGGCTATAGGAAATGATAGCCCTTCCATGTGCATCATTTTGAACTCACCTTGAGAAGTAAATGGACCTGCAACTTGAAGAAAAATAGCAGAGTAATCTGAACCATTTAAAGAATTAGGGTGTGCTGAGATAAGACCCCCCCACATTTTACCTATTTTCCTGTAAGATTTCAGATTCCAAATGTGAAGAGGGACTCCATGAACTGCAAGACAAACCGGTTTAGGGAGTACACCACCCTGCGCTTTAACACTATTAATGTATGGTGACCATTCTGAGAAGCTCAATTTGGCATCTTCAAAAACTACTTCTTTCTTGGCCAGAATTTCAATCTTCTTCTGACTCGTTTCTACAAAGAATACAGCCTTGAGAATAGAAGGAGAAATAGGAGCTAAAGTTACAGATCCTTGAAGTTTAAACGTTGATTTGATTATTTTTGCAATACTAGCCCAAGGAGTATGAGTGTCTTGAATTTCACAAAAAATTGCTCCTTTCCATCTGTTAGTGAAGATTTCATTTTTAGGAGCTCTAAATGTCGAAAATGGATTGGCTGGGGGTGGTTGAAATGTTGTTGCCATGCTTAAACAAAACTTGATTGCTTCATCAAACTCATACCACCCTTTGCCTTCACCACCAGCAGGGAAGAAACAGGACTTCATTTTGGATCTCTTTTGGCGTTGTATCTTGTTAATTTGAGCATCTCACTATTTCCAAAAAAATTCCTTACCAAAGATAGCTTATCATTTCCTTTTTTGAAACTCCAGTATGTGGGTTTTTCTCTTAATCTTGATGATTCCTGTTGGAGTATTGAACTTATCCATTCAAATGCTTCTAAGGGTATTATGAATTCCTTGAAACCCACTTTGATTTCTTTAAGATACGCCTTGTCTTCACCATTATACTTAACTTTTGCAATTTCGAAAGACTTGTTGCTTATGGAAATGCATTGTTTTGCCCCTGTTACTATACTTGAAGATGATTTGCCATTTCCTTTTGGTGTTGTTGTGCTCCTGTTATTAATGCCGTAATTTGATCCATCTACTACCGACGCCCATGATGATCCATTGTGATTCAGATGATTCATACCCATGGTGGGTAAGAATTGATGAGACCCCCTCCTTCAATTCGCTTCAGCTCTCTCCTCTCTCCTCTCTCTTCTCTCTCCTCTCAATTTTGGGCTGAACTCAGAGACATCCGCAACTTGTGGGAGGAGACATGGGTTCTTTGTGGTGATTTCAATGTAACAAGATTTATGCACGAGAGATATGGAAGAAGTATTAACACTCGATCAATGAGGAAATTTGCATCTCTAGTTCAAAAGCACCATCTCATGGATCTCCCTCTCATTGGTGGTCACTACACTTGGAGAAGAAATTCTTCATGGAGCAAGCTAGATCGTTTTCTCATTTCTTCCACTTGGGAGGATAATTTTGCTAGGATTGAGCAAACAATTCTACCTAAGCCGTTCTCGGACCACTGTCCTATAAGACTCTCAACTGACAATGGAGGATGGGGTCCTACTCCATGTAGATTTGAGAAGATGTGGTTCCAAGATCCTAATATTCTGAATCTCATGCGTAATTGGTGGCTATCTTTCAGTTTTAATGGATCTCCAGGTTACATTCTAGCAAAAACAATGCAGGCTCTTAAGGAAAAATTGAAGGTTTGGAACCGTGAAGTGTTTGGAAAGATCGACACACTTATTCACAACAACCTAATTGCAGGTCAGCTGGTGGATTCAAAATTGTTGATTGATCCTGACAATACTCAATTAGCTATTGACAAGATAAACACCAAAGCCGAATTTAAGAGATTGGCCAAGATGCACAACGATTTTTGGAAGCAAAGAACTAACCTCAATTGGGTAGAGGAGCATGAAAATAATACTCGTTTCTTCCACAAGTACGCGTCTGCCAAGCAAAGAGCCAAGAACTTTTCTCAGCTGAAAATTGATGGTGTTATTACCAGTGATAAAGAAGTCATCAAAAAGGAAATTGTTTCTTATTATAAAAGATTATTTGAAGAAGATTGTTTTTCCAGACCTCAGCTAGACGGCCTCGACTTCCCGTCCATTTCCTCGACTGATGCAACCACTCTTGAACAAAGGTTTTCCGAAGAAGAGGTTTACAAAGCTTTAAATGAATTAGCGCAGGACAAAGCTCCGGGACCTGACGGCATGCCAATTTTTGTCATCAGCAAGGCTTGGTATTTCATGAAGACTGATATTATGAAGGTGGTGGATGATCTTTTCACCAACAAAGTGATTGACTGGAGACCAAAATCAACATTTCTAGTGCTTATTCCCAAAGTGCAGGACTTGGAATTGATAATGATTTTCGTCCCATCGGTTTGATGAGCAAAAGATCAACAAGATAATTTCTAAAGTCATTGCATCAAGACTCAAATCAGTTCTTCCAAAAATTATAAGTCACCAGCAATCTGCTTATGTGGAGGGAAGACAAATAATGGATGGCGCAATCATTGCAAATGAATGTATCAATTCGGCACATCGATTCAACCAATCAGGTATCCTTTGCAAGATTGATTTCCAAAAAGCATATGACAATGTTGCTTGGTCCTTCCTTGATTATGTAATGCAGAGAATGGGTTTCGGCATCAAATGGAGAAAATGGATTGAAGCAGCAATCTCTCATGTGAATTTCTCCGTCTTAATCAATGGTTCTTCCAATGGTCGTTTTAAAAGCTCTAAAGGACTTCGGCAAGGCGACCCCCTTTCGCCATTCCTATTCCTTCTTGTTGCAGAATCGCTAAACTTACTCTTTGAAAGGGATGCAAGTATTGGGTGGTTTAGAGGGTTCGAGATTATACTGGCGGAGCCAAAATCGATCATCTTCAATTCGCTGACGACACTCTTGTTTTTCTCCAGAATGACCAGCATAGCATCTCCAATTTACGCAACATTTTAATTTGGTTCGAAATCATATCCGGGCTTAAGGTGAACTTCCACAAGACTTCAATCATGCCAGTTGGTAACGTTCCAAATATCAACTCTCTAGCTAACATTATGGGCTGTAAAGTTCAATCTTTGCCGACAACTTACTTGGGGTTGCCTCTCGGGGATTCTTATAGATCCAATCTAAAATGGAACAAAATTACGGAAAAATTCGAGAATCGTCTCCCGACTTGGATAGCCAAAGATCTCTCTAAAGGAGGTAAACTCACCTTGATCAATTCTGTTCTCTCATCATTGCCTATCTATTATTTCTCTATCCTTGAAGCCCCAATGAGTGTGATAAAAAAGCTTGAGAAGATAATACGCAATTTTCTGTGGGATAATGGAAGTGATGACAAACACTATCATTTAGTGGTTTGGGATGATGTCTCGCTTCCTAAAGAGAAGGGAGGCTTAGGCATAAAACAACTTCATTTAATGAATGTTGCTTTACTCATGAAGTGGTTATAGAAGTTTGGTTGTGAAACAAATCCTCTCTGGAAACAACTCACTATTCAGAAGTATGGCTTAGAGCAGCTAGAATGGAACACCAAAGCAGTCAAACAACCATATGGTTGCAGCATTTGGAAGGGCATACACAAGCATCCGAAGTTTTTAAAGATAACTGCACTTTTATCCCTGGAAATGGTAATCGGATCAGATTTTGGTGTGATGTTTGGATTGGGGAACAACCATTATCTCTCCGCTTTCCGGCTGCTTATGAAGCGTCATCTTCAAAAACGTTCACTCTAAACCAAACGTACTCTAATAACACGGACAGCTGGAATTTGGGCATAACAAGAAGAGTACAAGATCATGTTATAAGGGACATAGCTGCCTTGCTGCACCTCCTAGACACCAATGGATTTATACCTTCTAACTTGCCCGACGAGAGAGTTTGGAAAGATGGGCAGAGCATGGGTGATTTTTCAGTCAAAAAGTGTTACAATTGGTTGATTACTAGAACTGGACTTCAAGATAATCATATGGATTGCGTTGAACCTAAGAGACTTTGGTCTAATCTTTGGCCTGCAAAAGTCAGTTTCTTTATGTGGGTAGCAACCAAGAATAAAATACTAACTCAAGATCAGTTAAACAAAAGAAAATGGAGGAGGAGTTGGGTCAATCACTGTTATATGTGCATAAGTGATGAAGAGACACCTTTGCACCTACTTCTCCACTGTCAGTTAGCTAGTCATATATGGAATTTCTTTAGAGAAGAATTCCAGTTGATTTGGGTACTTCCTCACTCGATTGCCAGTGCACTTCGCACCTGGCCTTGTCCTTCAACCATGTCGAGAAAGTCTGTTGTAATCAAAGCTCTGCCTGCAGCTATTCTCTGGTCTTTGTGGAAAGAAAGGAATCATAGAGACTTCGACAACAAGTCTCTCACTGCAGCAAAACTTATCCAGAAAATCAGACACACGATTGCATTCTGGCTCTATCTTCAACCCCCTTTTCAAAATTCGTCTCTTAAAGAGTTCATGCTCAACTGGAAGAACATGGTTTTTGAACCACCTTGAGAATTCAATTATGAATATATGAATCTGTTCTTGTACATCCTCTTTTGGCTTTGGTATATCTTGTTTTTCTCAGAGTCTTTTGTATTTCAATTTTGTTTGGATGAGTAGTGTGCCCCCTGATCGGTCACGTTTTGTTGTAATCTTTATTACAGTGTTTTCTACTGTTTTTAATAAATTCCATAATTTACCGATCAAAAAAAAAAAAAAAAATGTTTCCTTTTAACATTCCGTCGACATATGAAGTGAAACGTTTCCTGCCAGCTACAATGCCTTTGTGGAAGAGAACAGTTATATATATGTGGTGCAGATGGATCTTTGTTTTATCATTACCGTCCCCTTTTTTGAAACTGTTCTTTGCCTGACTGCTTGGTCCGTTCATTGTAATATGTTTAGTTATAAGAGTCACGGTACAGTATGAAAGAATTGCTGACATTTGTATTAATTGTTTATGTCAAAGAAACCATTCGAGTCTGAACGTTACCTGCAGTTTGCACAAGACCATGAATGAATCTTTCTAAATTTTTTATTTTTTATTTTTTTGCTCGCCAAAGAAGGAAGATAAATTGAAAGAATAAAAGAATACATGACCACTAGCCAATGAGGCTAGGAAAACAGATTGAAACCCTTACAGACCAAAGGAACAGAAACCAAAAGAAAGAACCCTGAAAAAACAACTCTAAAACAAGAGAAGACTAGTGGGGGTTTAGAAAGAAATGTTCCCATCCCACTATTACATTAGACGTATAATCCCTTTGAAGCAATCAAGGACTTTAGAGCAGTTAAAAGCATCAATTTTTATATCTCTAATAACATCATGAAGGTTAAAAATCTTCCCGGAAAATGCAATAGCGTTGCGAGCCTTCCAATTATTACACTCAACCATCTGAGTGCAGTCTGATAACCTACAATACATTAAATTGCCGGAAACAGAAATATTGCTACCCATGAACATCATTTCATTTCGAAAGGCTAAATAAATATATTTTACTTGGCATGCAGTACTGCGAGCTCCATTGCTGTACAAAACCAACAAAACAGAACAACTAACTACCAGATAGAATATGTGACCAAGAAACCTACTTGCGCTAACTGTGCGAATGACTTCAAGGGAGTCACTGCACCGTAGTAAGAAAAAAAGCAACCTATAGACCAATAACGTCGGAAATACAAAAATATATTGACCAACTTTATTACATTTCTATAGGAATCGAATCCAGCTAAGCGTGAAGGATGAAACAGACACTGCAATCCATGTTCACCATTATAGGGACTAATGCTCATGCTGAAATACACTGCCGAAGAGCGCATTAGTTATCCAGAGCATTGAGGAAACGTAAACAAAATCCAAAAGCATTGTGAATCTATTATTTAACATGTATGTGAACGATGATTCATGATCGAGCAAAAATAAAAACAACAACAAATGGACCAGTTCTGGGTCATTATACTGGTTGTCTAGGTACAACTTAGTCCTCCAGCTTGATATGGACACTCACCCTTCATTGAACATCGCAATAATCCTTCACGAGCCGCTTCAAAATTTTCCGTTTAGCTCAACTCTTGCACTTCAAGACGTTACGCTAAAAATATTAAACTTTCACTCCCCATCCCATTATCTTATACTATAATAAAGAAAAGACCCATTTTTAGGTGATTTTGGTGAAGCACGTAGGAATGTCTAAATTGACCCTCAAATAATATTACTAATATAAATAAAAGAGTTAATTGTTTGGTGAAGACTTTTCACATGACAACAATATCCCTATTAAATAAGTCTTTAATCAATGTTTGTATATTTATAGGAATACCATTGTTTTAAAAATAGATAAAAAAAATTAAAACTTAGATATCTTTAAAAATATATATCAGATTTTTGTAAAATTAGTATATTTGGAAAGCTCTTTGAATTATCTACATAATGAGTTCAAACAAGAATATTAAATTTTTATTTTAAGATGTTTTTTCTTCATTATTATCAAATTTGGTGTTTTTAAAAGAATCCAATTCAAGCATGTGCATCGCACATGGGGTATTACTAGTAAGTCATTAATATTATGCAATACTTACGATGATCCGTATTTCTGATTGGTTTTGTGGCATCATGCTACTTCAAGTTTTATGTAGTGATGAGCTTTCTAATGTAGTTGTTGAGTTGTCTCTCTAAATCATAATGAAAAAGCTAGAGAGAATGGCAAGCATGATAAGGTCTCTTTTAGGCATGAAAGAAAATTCTTAATTCTCCCTCGTATGAGATTCTCTGTTTCTTCTTACCAATTCTATCAGTGTATAATGCCATCTGAATAGTTCAATTGCAGAGCATAATAGTACTGGGAGTAATTCTGTTTTGTACAGTTAGTCATAACTCTTAGTCATGGTCCTCGTTGCTTAATGAGATCTGGCCTTTTGTTCACATCTAATTTGTTTCGAAAAAGTTGAGTTACGATATCATACTGTTAGACTTTCCTTGACAAACGAGAACCTTGTATTTGGCCTTTGGTAACCAGTCAGCTTCTTCGCTGTGGTATGTGTTGGGTTACACAGAAGAGAGTAAAGAAGGGCGATAAAGTATGGCAGATTGGTATAAGCAGTGGGTTCGGTATGAGCAGAATTGGAAATGGAAACTTTAAACCAAAATCACCCAAGGGTATTTGGTTTGGTCATTTTAGGCGCATATATTAGGGCTCTGTCTTGTGACGGATGTGAGGCTAAGAACCTACACAAACATCGGTTTCCTAACATTTGGAAGGAAAAGACGATATATTAGGCTTAAAAATAATTAATTTTTTTATTATTAAATATAAATATATACAATGTTAAATTCGCTAATGGTCACTATTATAATGATTATTAAAATAAAATTACTTTATTTAACCATTTTTTTAATATATATATATAATTTTTAAACAAAAAAAACAAACTAAAAATAATTAATTTTTTTTTTATTAGTGACAAATTAAAAGAAATGACATAAAATAGTTTGAAAATAAAAATAAAAATAAGAACGGGCCCTAGCTCAGCTGGTCATCCCCGTTCCCCGAAGTTTCATGCGTTCCAGGAGGTCCCGGGTTCAAGTCCCCAATGGCGTAATATTGCAGGAATTAACATGGAAGGTAGTGTTAGTTTGCCCCCCTTGTGACACAATCTCGCCCCCCCTCCCGCTTCGGCTCCCTTTGGCAAGGTTACCCATGAGGCTCGCTGGTAGACTAGCACAGCAGCCTGTTCAATTAATGTAGTAGTATGTCGTTGGAACCTAACTTGTTAGGCTTCCAACTAGTTTCATGTAATAATATTAAATAATAAAAAAGATCAATAATTTAGAGAATTAAATATAAGAAATAAATAATTGATTGTATATAAATTTAAGGATAATTTTTGGTATTTATAAAATAAAGTAAGGATAAAAATGATAAATCAACCATTAAATTTAGGTGGGACTACAACTTATGCTTTTGTAGCTTTTAAAAGCTCCTCCTCCCCAGCTTTTAAAAGTTGAGGAATTTGGGTAGTGATTTTGATAAAAAGCGTTTTAGTTTTTTTTACCAAACACTAATTTCAAAAATTATTGACATATATAAATTTTGAAAGTGTTTTTGGAAAAATAAAAGCATTACCAAACGCAGCCTTAAAGAAGTACTGCCGGCACAAATGCAGGTACTAGTTTAGCATAATGGTATATATCATGGTTCATGGTAAAACAAACCTATGGAAATTTTCACCCACCGAACACATAGCTTTTGAATGTAATGTCTAGCTAACTATTACGAACCATGGATATCTAGCTAGGACTACTTGTGATGTCAGGGAAATGTTTTACTCACATCAACGTCAAAATTCTACCTTGCAAGCACGTACATAGAGGCATAGAGCCTTTGGAATCTGAATGCACTATCTTAACTCTGCTCACTAGTAGATCATGACACCATTAATTGTTGGATCATAGTGATGCTACAACTATAAGTCTTGGTAGCTTAGAAAGAAAAAAAAATCGGATCCAAACCCTAGAAATTATTCTAAAAACCATTCGGAATTCATTCATCAATTTGCCAAAATCTTTCTAATTTAATCCATTAAAATTTCCTTGTAATTAATTTCATCACATCTCTTATTTTTCTGCATGCTTCCAAAAAAAAAATCTCTTATTTTTCTTGATATTTGAAATCTGAGTTTGGAGACACTGCTCAGTGGAAAACTAACACTCTAACAGAACCAACAAATTTCAACCGATAAATCAATGTGCTAATTGCTGTCTACTACAATAATTTCTATGTAAAGTCACATCCCCATCCTGATGCTCTAGGCATAAACAATTTTTATTTCAATACAACAACAAAAAAAAGGAAAAAAGAAGAAGAAAGAACTGTTAATTGATCAACATCTCATTACAAACTTTTACCGGCAATATCTTAGTTTCTTTGTCAGACCAACAGAATCTATTTCTGGTGTGATAAATTTTTCTTTAACTTGCCAACAATGTTTAAACATCTCCAAGTGTTGTTAGTTTTTTTTCACCTCGATATCTAAAGGGATGCCAATTATAACCATGTGCATGCCTTTCGGCCTCTATGAATGCCATATCCTAGGACCAGCAAACCTATCATCTGCATGCAGGACAAAGAAAGAGGATTGGTAATAGGGATCACTTTATGTTCATGCTAAACACATATGGTATTTTTCATCTACCAAAGACACAGCCTATGAATGTACTAACTACTTACTACTACATATCATTAATCTTACACTCACATTACAACCCAGTAAGACTATTTCCCCCTACAAGATCTCATTCCTCAGTTCTCTCAAGCCTCAAATCCTCAATGTGTCACTGTAGCAGTTGGTCCTCAATTTTCGTCTTGATCCAAACCAAAGATTTATTGAAACCCATTAAATCTTTTCTAATTTCATCAGGAATTTTTTGCAATTTCATCACATCTCTTACACCAAAATATACTTTCAAATTATGTAAGATATCTCTCATGAATTTTTCAAGAACCATCAGATATTTCTTCAAAGATACCTGTATCTTGTAATCAACATCACTGTTGATTCTATATATTAGCTTTTACATCTGCTGAGATTAGACCTCGATTGATTAATCAAGCGTAGTTCATCATAGTTAAGTATTTATGAAGATCAATATTCTTATTAGGGTTGTTAAAATAGTTATTATTATTTTCGTTTTAAGTTATCTTCTAATTGTTTGAAAAAGGAAGAATAAACGGGTTGTGTATATAATTATTTGGAGATTCGGGAGTCCGATTTTGTGCACACTCCTTTGCGAGTGTGCACGTAATATTTCAATCTCCACCGTCGATTATATTTAGAGAATTATGTAACGAGGGTTATGATTCTAAACATGGATGGTAATGGGCCCAACAAATAACAAAACAACCAATCAAAAGCATGTGTTAAATATACACTCTTTAAAGGAGTGTGCATATAATTGAACTCGAGATTCGGTATGAGCAGAATTGGAAATGGAAACTTTAAACCAAAATCACCCAAGGGTATTTGGTTTGGTCATGTTAGGCGCATATATTAGGGTTCTGTCTTGTGACGGATGTAAGGCTAAGAACCTACACAAACATCGGTTTCCTAGCATTTGGAAGGAAAAGAGGATATACTAGTAATCATCATTTCTCGTCATTATGGCACTTGTTTCCCATTGCTTTTTACCTGAGCATGCAGCGTGGTTATAGTAGTTAGAATTGTACCTGCCATGCAATCCGTACTGCATGGCGATATTTTTCTACCACTCTATGAACGGAGAGTAATCATTTGGAAGGAAAAGACGATATAGTAATCATTGCTTCTCGTCTTTACGCAGATTGCACTATATAGGCAGCATACATTCCACCAATGACTAATATGTTTCCTTTTAACAACAGGACCATAAACAGCAGTGAGTACCCAATTGAAATTTTCGAATAAAAAATGACATCTTATTGAAACAGAAAAAGCCCCTAAGAGAGATTCATTCACAGCAACTTTATTAGTGTTCCATACCACTATGAGTCCTCCTGAAAGTCCGTTGGAGTCTAAGGCATACCAATCAAAATTATTTCCTCCCCAAAATTGCTTCGCTTGATGTCTCTGCCAACCTTGAACATGAGTTTCTTGCAAACAAAGAATGTCTGGCTTCCATAATCTCAACAACACCTTAAGCTCGTCCCTTCTACTACTTTCGCGGAGGCCTCCTATGTTCCAAGTGATGATATTTGTCTTCATGGATCAACTAAATGTACTGATGCTGCTGCCTCATTGATAACATTTTCTTTGTCAATGCTGGATTCTTCGAATAATTCAAGAAGGTTGAAATCATTGCCAGAGTTTGATTTATGCATTAA
Organism: Papaver bracteatum; assembly: GCA_023529315.1. NCBI lineage: Eukaryota > Viridiplantae > Streptophyta > Magnoliopsida > Ranunculales > Papaveraceae > Papaver > Papaver bracteatum. The sequence continues at coordinate 22,963 of JAJJWX010002325.1, forward strand.
AGCTTGCAGTTGGTCTTGAGTTTGCTGAAAGGATACTCCGATCCTAGGCCCATATTCTTGAGTTTGCAGTTGGTATTTGGCCTTTGGTAACCAGTCAGCTTCTTCTCTGTGGTATGTGTTGGGTTACACAGAAGAGAGTAAAGAAGGGCGATAAAGTATGGCAGATTGGTATAAGCAGTGGGTTCAAATGCAACTCAGTTGCTTGGGAGTGTTTGAGGCATATTGTGAACGAATCAAAAAATGGACCATGGGCCGACTCCATCAACCACCATTAATAATTGCTCGTCATAGACCGATCAGTCCTCTTCTGCCCAGTGTATGACAAATCTTCTATTTCTAGAAACCTGTTTTTTCTAAAGCAACCCTATAAATAATCGGATTTCTCTGTGTACCCTATGTAAATCCTCTTTTGTAAGCGTTTTAAATTTTAATGGGGTTTTAGGTTTAGCAGCCATGACTTCTTCTCTTTTCAAAATAATTGGTCAACGAAGTAACCGATCCATATTCTCATCAATACCCATGTTATTATCTCCACCTAAAAAGAAAATTCAATTTAGTCCTCCGAAGAAGGAACCAAGTAATGAGCAGTTGGCGATGGATATATTGAGTGACTTCGCTGAAAAGCATAGAGGGTTACCATTATTTGATGATGCGTTATGGGATTTATTGGAATCTGATCGGTTAAAGGAACTTGGTGTGGGTGACAACCCAATACCAATTCCCGATAAGCAGGACTGGAAAGCCTCTTGGCACAAACAGGGAAAACCCAACTGGTTAGGAACTATACCTACTGTTGCTGATAATAGATTTCACTGCACATCAGATATAACTGGCTATGTAGAAGAGGGAACGAACGGCGGAGGATATGGAGTTATCATTTTTGATACTTACGGCAGACCAAAAGTTGCATCTGTTGGTGTTTCTCCACAAAGACATGTTCCACTTGTTTATTATGAGTTGCAAGGCGTTAGGAGTGCTTTGCAACTTGCTTCTGAGTATGGTTATCCAGGTATCACATTGTATTGCAATTCGAACGAAGTTCATAGAGTCCTTCAACTATGTTTTGAATTCATGCCTTTCAAACCGATGTGCAAGAAAATCCGTGGACCCGTGGATTATGCTTGCGGATGTTGTGTGGGGCTTGATCTGTATAGACTCATCGATGACTTTGATCTACTAGGTCCAATCATCAAGGAAATTGTAGAGCTTTTATTGTAGTGTAATTCCTTGAATGCACTTTCGGTGGAGTACTTTCTTTATGTTGAATATACTAAAGAAGTAGTGGTGCTTTCGGCTAAAGAAGTAGTGCTGCTTTCGGCTAAAGAAGTAACACTCATGTGGTGGCACTTTCAGTGGGTTTAGTGAGAAGTGGGGCAACTTGGAGCTATCCCTGTCGATGGAGTATGTCGACACTTTTCATTTCTTTCTCTCATTTGTTTCCTATATAAAGCCATGTATTCTCATTGTAAACATATCTAAAATCAGTTTAGTTTTTAAGAGAGAAACACTAAGAGAGAAGAAGAGAGAAACACTTAGTGTTCTTAAGAGAGAGTAAGGTCTTATACTACCAAGAGAGGAGTGTATACTCTTGTAACCTTGTTCAAATCATAGTGCAACGTTATCGTCATCTTCCAAAGTGGATGTAGATCATCTTGATCGAACCACTATAAATCCTTGTGTTGTGTGTGTGACTATTTTACATTTGTTTTCATTTCTATTTCAATTCTCTATTGATTGTGCTTAGAAGAGCCATTGGTCATAACAAATTGGTAACAGAGCTCCGGGTAAAAACGATCTACGATGGAAGCAAAGTATGAGATTGAGAAATTTGATGGAAGAAATGATTTCAATTTATGGAGGCTAAAGATGAGGGCTGTTTTGGTGCAACAAGGTTTGGTGAAAACTTTGAAGGGGAAAACGGCTCTAGCAGAAACATTGAAGGATGAAGAAAAGGAAGATCACCTGGAGAAAGCACATGGATTAATTCTATTGTGTTTGAGCAACGAGGTCTTGAGAGAAGTGGCGGCGGAAACGACACCGGACGGGCTATGGAACAAGTTGGAGAAAAGGTATATGACTAAATCCGTAACTAATCGTTTATATCTTAAGAAGAAAATACATACTCTTAAAATTCATGAAGGAACGTCTATTATAAATCATATTGATGATTATAATAAAATTCTCTTGGATTTGGCAAATATTGAGGTCAAAATTGAAGATCACGACCAAGCTTTGGGTTTGCTTTGTTCCTTACCACCATCTTATGAAAATTTTGTTGATACCGTAATGTATGGAAAAAATAAAATTTCCATGGAAGACGTTAAAGCGGCCTTGAACTCTAAGGAGTTAAAGAAGACGTTTATCGACGGTAAAGATAATTAGGGATATGGGTTGTTCGTTAGAGGAAGAGGAAACCAAAAAGGCGGATTTTATAGGAGTAGATCAAAGTCAAGGTATAAATCAAAATCCGGTAAATTCTATTGCTTTCATTGTAAGGAAAAGGGGCATTTCAGGAAGGATTGTCCAAAATTGAAGAATGTCGAGAAGAATACTAACCAAGGCACCGCAGAAAATGTTGAATCATAAAGTGATGATGGAGCGGTTCTCACGGTTCATACCGAAAGCTCGGAGAACGGATGGATTCTTGATTCGGGGTGTACTTTTCACATGTGTCCTCATAAAGAGTGGTTTACTACTTATCAAGCTAGAGAAGGTGGTAAAGTTCTTATGGGAAACAATGTCACTTGTAAAGTGGTGGGTGTAGGTACAATTCAAATTAAGATATACGACGGTATGGTGAGGACTTTAACTAAAGTTAGGCATGTTCCGGACCTGAGAAGAAATCTTATTTCTTTGGGTACACTTGATTCAAATGGCTGCAAGTATCAAGGTTAAGGTGGAGTTATTCGTGTCTCAAGAGGAAGTCTTACAATTATGAAGGGAGAGAGAATTAATGGTCTTTATACGCTGCAAGGTCCTACTGTGACGGGTGATGCAGCGGTATGTTCTTCAAGTTCCGATGATGATACTACCAAGTTGTGGCATATGCGGCTAGGGCATATGAGCGAGAGGGGGTTGGCTGTTTTGAGCAAGCAGGGATTGCTTTATGGTCATAAAATAGGCAAGCTTGATTTCTGTGAACATTGTGTCTTTGGAAAGCAGTGTATAGTCAAGTTTAGTACATCTATTCATAACACCAAAGGTATTCTGGATTATATTCATTCTGATCTTTGGGGTCCTTCTCGGGTTGATTCACATGGTGGTGGTAGATATATGCTGATGTTCATTGATGATTTCTCAAGGAAAGTATGGGTATTCATATTTAAACACAAAGATGAAACTTTTTTTAAGTTCAAGCAATGGAAGACTATGGTTGAGAATCAAATCGGAAGACAAGTCAAGTGCTTGAGGACATACAATGGTTTGGAATTTTGTGGGGGTGAGTTCAACGAGTTCTGCAAGTAGCAAGGGATTGTGAGACACCGCACAGTCATAAAAACACCATAGCAAAATGGTGTTGCATAAAGGATGAACAGAACCATAATGGAGAAGGCACGGTGCATGCTCTCCAATGCCGGGTTACCAAAGCAGTTTTGGGAAGAAGCAGCAAACACATCAGCTTATTTAGTGAACAGATCTCCATCGACTGCCATTGAGTGCAAGACTCCAAATGAAGTTTGGACAGGTTCGCATGCTAACTATGAAGACTTGAAGATATTCGGATGTCCAGCCTATGCTCATGTGAATGAGGGTAAGCTAGAGCCTAGAGCAAATAAGTGTATATTTCTTGGGTATGCAAAGGGCGTGAAAGGATACAGGTTATGGTGTCCAACAAAAAGATCAAACAAGTTTCTTATCAGCAGAGATGTGAAGTTTGATGAGCAATCGATGTTGAAGCCAAAGAATGAAGAACTAGATGAAAGAGCTGAAGAGGGTGTTAGCGATAAGGTGGAGCTTGGTGATAATGTGGAACTTGAGGTGAAAGTTCAAGGAAGCAATGAGACTGTTGTTTCTGATGATGATGATCAAGATATTGTGCAAGAACCTGCCCAGGAAGAAGAAGCACAAGGTCATCAGTACAATCTTGCAAGAGACAGAGAGAGGATGGAAGTTAGAGCACCTCAAAGATACGGCCATGCTGATTTGGTTGCATATGCATTTGCAGTAGGTGAGAGCATATATAGGGATGATCCAATAACCTATGAAGAAGCAATCGGTGGTGAAGAATCAGCAGAATGGGGAGCATCCGCAATTGAAGAAATTGAGTCTCTTGACAAGAATGGCACTTGGGAGATAGTTGAAAGACTAAAAGGGCAGAAGATTGTTGGAAGCAAATGGGTCTTCAAGAAGAAACAAGGTACTTCAGATGGTTAAGGAACAAGGTACAAGGAAAGGCTTGTGTCAAAGGGGTTTACGCAAAGAGAAGGCATTGACTACAATGAGGTATTCTCTCCTGTTGTTAAACATAGTTCTATTAGAACATTGCTTGCTATAGTTGCTTTGAAAGATCTAGAATTGGAACAACTAGATGTTAAGACGGCTTTCCTTCATGGTGATTTGGAAGAGCGTATTTATATGCAACAACCAAAAGGGTTTGAAGTTCCTGGCAAAGAATACCATGTATGTTTGTTGAAGAAATCTTTGTATGGTTTGAAGAAATCTCCAAGGCAGTGGTATAAACGTTTTAGATACGTTTATGGTGGAAAATGGCTATGACAGGAATAAGTATGATAGTTGTGTATATCACAGGAAACTCCAAAATAGTTCATTTGTGTATTTACTCTTGTATGTTGATGATATGTTGATTTCTTGCAAAGACATGTCAGAAATACAGAAGCTGAAGGAGCAGTTCAGTAGTGAGTTTGAGATGAAGGATTTGGGCGCAGCAAAGAAGATATTGGGCATGAAGATTCATAGAAACCGAGCTGAGGGGAAGTTGCATTTGTCCCAGAAGGCTTACATCAAGAAGTTGTTGGAGCGGTTTGGTATGAAAGATGCAAAACCAGTAAGTACTCCTTTGGCAGCTCATTTTAAACTTTCTAGAAAGCAATCACCTCAAACTACAGATGAGGCAGGGTATATGTCTCGAGTTCCATATGCAAGCGCAGTTGGTAGCATCATGTATGCTATGGTTTGTACAAGGCAGGATATCGCACAAGCTGTGAGTGTGGTAAGTAGATACATGGGAAGTCCCGGGAAGGCTCATTGGCAAGCTGTAAAGTGGATTTTGAAGTATCTAAGGGGAAGTACAGATGTTGGTTTAGTGTTTGATAAACACTATGGTGATTCGACAAATGTTGTGGGTTATGTTGATTCTGATTATGCAGGTGATCTTGATAGAATAAGGTCATTGACAGGTTATACTTTTACATTGTGTGGTAGTACTATCAGTTATAGGTCGGTTTTGCAAAGCACAGTTGCATTGTCTACAACTGAGGAAGAGTACATGGCAGCCGCGGAAGAAGTTAAGGAAGGTATATGGTTGATGGGTTTGGTTGGTGATTTGGGTTTCAAGCAAGAGAATGCAACTTTGTTCTGTGACAGTCAAAGTGCCATTCACTTGACCAAGAACTAGATGTATCATGAGAGAACGAAACACATCGTAATCAGGTATCATTTTATCAAGGATGCAGTTGAGGAAGATAGGATAGCGATGCTAAAGGTTCCTACAGCGGATAACCCTGCAGACATATTGACGAATCCATTTCCAAGTATCAAATTCAAGCACTGCTTGGACTTGGTTGGTGTCAACAGGTGTTGAGAGCCCTTGTGGGGCTGAGCGAAGACGATGATGATAAGTGGTGATGGTATTCAAGTCAAGGTGGAGATTTGTAGTGTAATGCCTTGAATGCACTTTCGGTGGAGTACTTTATTTATGTTGAATATACTAAAGAAGTAGTGGTGCTTTCGGCTAAATAAGTAGTGCTTCTTTCGGCTAAAGAAGTAACACTCATGTGGTGGAACTTTCGGTGGGTTTAGTGAGAATTGGGGCAACTTGGAGCTATCCCTGTCGATGGAGTATGTCGACACTTTTCATTTCTTTCTCTCATTTGTTTCATATATAAAGCCATGTATTCTCATTGTAAACATATCTAAAATCAGTTTAGTTTTTAAGAGAGAAACACTAAGAGAGAAGAAGAGAGAAACACTTAGTGTTCTTAAGAGAGAGTAAGGTCTTATACTACCAAGAGAGGAGTGTATACTCTTGTAACCTTGTTCAAATCATAGTGCAAAGTTATCGTCGTCTTCCAAAGTGGATGTAGATCATCTTGATCGAACCACTATAAATCCTTGTGTTGTGTGTGTGCCTATTTTACATTTGTTTTCATTTCTATTTCAATTCTCTATTGATTGTGCTTAGAAGAGCCATTGGTCATAACATTTATCCACGGTGAAAAGTCATGGAAATATTCAAGTTACAATCTGTAGTGCCTCCGATCATTTGGAAAAATGTTACAGGATGCCATGTAATGATGAGGAGATGAACCTATTTAGACGAATGGATGGAGATTTGGAACTGTACTAAATGGTGATGAAGCCGGATAAGTTTCCTGAGGAAGTGGAAGACGATTTGTACGATGAAGTGTTCAAGGGAGATAGGAGACATGGCCGGTGTATCATGCTAGATGTTTCTATGCGTCGACAAAATCTATTCCACAAGATAAGGGATGTGTATAAGCCATGGAAAACTAAAACTAGCTCTGCTGGCTTTATCTGTGTTGGATATTTTCAATAACTTAGAAAATAAAACTGTTTTCGTTTTTGGTTTGTCACTATGATGGGGAAGTGTTCTGTGTTGGATAAACACAATGGATGTTAGTTGGAGATGAAGGGACACCTCTAATAGGTGTGATGGTTCATAAAGGACACAACCATTCCCAACAGACACCTTATGTGTCTTTTGGAAGTGAAGAGGCATCTCCAATAGGCATGAATAACCCTATAAGTAGTGAAGGAATTCTCCCATTCTTGAGAATGAATTCAACCTGTTTTCTCTCCATCTAAAGCATCATCAGAAATCTCTCTCATGTGTTCTTGGTTGGGTCAAGGGGTGCAAACCTTGAATCTAATTTCCTATTGTAGGGCTTTCATTGTATCCTGAAGGCATTATTTCGCATACTTGTTGCAATCGCCAATTTATATTGGGAGGGTAGAAATAATCGTCTAAAAGAAATCACCCGAGCCTTGAAAGCTTTTGAGTACAACAACAATTTCTTTTAGTGTTATCATCCTCTGTTTTATACCCAAAATTTCCAACAGTTTTAGACGATTATCTTTTCTCGACAATGGAGGATGTGATCGGATACACTTGTGACCGGGTATTATCGATGCAAGAAGTCTGAAGTGGTTGTTTTAAACGAGTGTAAATGGGTGAATTCAGTTCAGAATATAATAATATTTGGTGGTGATCCAAAGATATATGGTTTCACGCGCAGGATAGAAAATAAAAAGAAAGGAAAGGTCTTTCAAACCGTATCGATGCCCTCAAGAGTTGAGAGAATTGTGCTTTTGACCGTATGATTAATGATCAATCATATGACGACTTTCTATGATTCCTTCAAGGTGGACGATACGCAAACAAAAACGGTTAGTACTCCATCCATTGCATTCCTCTTGGTCACAGTGAATACTTAAAAAAAAAAACCAGTGCACCTGATAAGAAACCCCACTGTATAGTTTTCGTGTTCATGTGATAATCTTAAAGCATGCATTTTCAGTATGAAACTCCATTTTTCGGTTTCTTTAGATATAATACATGCTTGCTGTTTGGGTTAGTGAGATAATATTTTTCGTCACTGTACGTTGTATAATAGCATGTATGTCACTGTTTGATGCATGACACATCCATGTTCTGGTTGTGTGCTCTTCATTAGTTACAGACCCGTGAGACTCCAAATGGAATAGGATACCTCCAAACGAGTAAGATAGATTGTACTACAGAAACTGGTGCAAGTAGAGCATTTCTTTTAAGTGGTATCGTTTTTCATGGATGATCACGATAACTGCCATGCAAACGCACTGAATGGGTTCCTAAAATTGTGTCTGTTAGTGGCTAGTTTGTCATGAATATTATTGTTGATATTGCGGATTTGGAGTTGCGGTTAACTTTTCCGAATTAGTTGAGTTTGATAACTGCATGATCGGATCCAAAGTTTTGGTATTCAAATATCTTGAAGTTGAGAACGGCTTGTCTGTTCTTGGTGTTCATGACATTGGTATAATGATCATGAAGTGTGGGGGCATATAATGATGCGTGTCTCTTGAAATCTGATTTTGTGATATATCTTCATGGTTTATCACATGACAGATTGAATTTTGGAGACCAAGCATCATTGCAAGTTCTGGAATATCCATGTTGAGAAAATGTCAGTAGTTTTGATATTTTAATTTGAAATTTCAATTCCTGGGATAATCGAAACCTCCGTTTGAATAGCTTCGGGCAGAGAGCCATTTGTTTCTTGAACAAGGTGTTACGGATATTCATTCAACTCTTAAGTGGTTTTTGAATGTATGTTAAGAGACACCTCTTTGTGAAAGGGTGCATGACGGTGTTCTTAGTAACCTCGTAAACATACCAGTACATAATGTGTCATGCGGAAGGACACATAATCTGGAAGCGGAGATTCATGTTTGGTGTTGGTGACCCTGATAAAACTGTCTTGGACAGTGATTAGAAAACGTGTTGCTATTGATGTACATGAAATGGATGTCCGAACTGGTGATTTCAATTCCCTTTGTAAGTGGCGGTTGAATCTGGATAATTTCAAAATTGAAAGATCCCGTTTTGAAAAGTTACACCCACACAATCCTTGTAGAAGCCTGTGTTAGATCGGCTAGTATGGTTTGTATATGGTGATAATGCATGATCATGAAATCTGCTACGTAAGTGAATTCAGATTGAATGACATCAAATCTCCCAAAAAAAAAAAAAAAGGACATGTGGGACAAGGTTATAGGTACTTCTAAGTCCCTGGATACATGTGGTCGTGCGCTAATTTGGCGTTAGTTCTGGTTTTATAAATATAATCTAACTAGCAAATTAGCACTGGACATAAAAGTGGAATACCGGTGAATATGTAACGGATTGGAAGATTGGGCGCGCGACCAAATATCAAACGATGAGGTGTTACGATGTTACCGATGCATAAATTATGAACATTTGCATTACATAATGTAAAATGTTAAATAGACATTGTCTATGTTTTTGGGTATAAATTTGTAGAAGATTGGGCATGAGTAGAGGAGTTACTCATCGTGATAATGTGCTTGTTGAAACAGCAAGTAAGTTGCCTACAAATTTTCCATGCCTCTAGTGTATGCAAGTCTATAATGACTTCTTGTGAATTAACCGTAAATGTTAATTAGGATCACTAGAGAAGTTACAATTATTTTGTAAAATCAAAGAGGAACATTTTTAGTAATGTTTTCAGAATTGATTGCATTAGTAGATGCAATTAATGAGAAGAAATGGCTTAAAACCTAACTTGTAGAGATCCTATTTTGGAAGAAGCCATCTCAGGAGGTCTTGATTAATTGTGAATCAGGATATGATCTATAACGTCTTTAACAAGACTTATAATGAAAAGTCAAGACATACAAGTCTTAGACAAGGAACGGTAAGTCAATTACTCAAGAAAGGAGTAATTGCAGTTATCCATTGAAACGGAGAAAAGCTTGGTAGACCTACTTATGAAGAGTCTCCCAAAGGAATTAATTTCAATGAAGTATATAGAAATGGGACTAAGGTCTGTGAAGGAAGGTTGATCTCCCATAGCAGAAACCCAACCTATGTTTTGAAAAAGATAAACAAGGTTCAATGTGGTACCAACAAGTTATGCCTGTAGATTATGGAGCACTAACATAAAACTTCCCATTTCAAGTTAGTGCTGGTTTTTCTGCAATAAAATAGGATGGATGTAAATCCATAATGAGTCTGTGATTAGTAAAAGGTGTCTCGCAGAAACACCTTCGAGACTTACCTATATGAGTATGTAAATGTGGGCCGTTTCCTAAGAGAAGAAGACCGTTCTCTAAAGAAGACTCATGAATAAGGATATAAGCACAAGGCCTTTATAGTGCTTGGCTACAGAACACATGATTTATGGAATCAATATGTGTGGAGACTCCGGTTTTATCATAAGGGATACTTGGTTCAAGACTGGTTTCCCCATAGAATCTCGATAAGGCTTTGAGTTTCTTACACTAAGTGAAGGTTCAAACCCAGAAGGTACCTATCATTTATGTATTGATTTCATCGATGATGCTTAGTCCCAATTGTGCTTGAACTACGTTGGCTTGATCCCACTCGGGTACGTAGGCAGTCACTTGAGTGATGCAGCCACTCCGGTTTTATAAGTTTTATTTTATTTTATGTTTTTGGTTTTTGAAAATAGGGGGAGATTGTTGGATATTTTCAATAACTTAGAAAATAAAACTGTTTTCGTTTTTGGTTTGTCACTATGATGGGGAAGTGTTCTGTGTTGGATAAACACAATGTATGTTAGTTGGAGATGAAGGGACACCTCTAATAGGTGTGATGGTTCATAAAGGACACAACCATTCCCAACAGACACCTTATGTGTCTTTTGGAAGTGAAGAGGCATCTCAATAGGCATGAATAACCCTATAAGTAGTGAAGGAATTCTCCCATTCTTGAGAATGAATTCAACCTGTTTTCTCTCCATCTAAAGCATCATCAGAAATTTCTCTCATGTGTTCTTGGTTGGGTCAAGGGGTGCAAACCTTGAATCCAATTTCATGTTGTAGGGCTTTCATTGTATCCTGAAGGCATTATTTCGCATACTTGTTGCAATCGCCAATTTATATTGGGAGGGTAGAAATAATCGTCTAAAAGAAATCACCCGAGCCTTGAAAGATTTTGAGTACAACAACAATTTCTTTTAGTGTTATCATCCTCTGTTTTATACCCAAAATTTCCAACAATCTGTTGATCGGTTAGTTTGTTAAAACAGGATGGATGCTGTCCCTTTGAAGTGAGCACGATGGGCATAGCTATATTTAGCTTTTAGAATCCTTCAGCTCGAGTCCATATGAGATTCCTAGAAACATACTGGTAATCCTCTTTGAAATTTTGAATTAATATTCTTTTCATTATATATGTTCTATATATGAGCTGCATTTTCAAATGGAGTAGTAAGGAACATTTCCACAAACCTAATTAATGCTTTTTTTTTCTTCCGCAAACCTAATGTTATTGACAATTTTACAGTATCTTAATGCGTATTAGCCATGTACCTAGAGAGACAAACATTATTGTACTCGTAGATATACCTATTGCCATTGGTTAAAGAAGCATATAGTCTGCCCTCTAGTTTACTTAGATCTCAAGAATTTTTCAGGAATACAATGTTATATATTTAAGCATTACTAATGGAAGAAGATTTTTTTTTTTTTGGATCGGTAAAGAATAACACTTTAGAGCAGTTCCTATGGAAATGGCCAAATATCAAAATGTGTTCATCCACGTGGATGAACAAACTCCATTCTCCACTATGGGAAACAAGGTAAAATGAACAAATATGATATTTTAGGGTCCCACTAGTGATTTTATTAATATAAACTAATAAGAGTTGGGTCCCACTAATCATTTTATTTATATAAACTAATAAGAGCATCTCCAATGGCAATTTGGTGTGAATCCTATGTGGAAGTCATTTTTTACGGATGTGAGATCAAAATCTCCTTAAGATAAGGAAGTTAATAAAAAACATCTCCAACCATAATTATCTTAATTTTAGTTAGGAACTATCTAAACCATTGATTTAAAGTTGGTTATTATGTAATTGTAATTATAGCCATAGATAATGATGACTAGATTCTCTACATCCTCTAAGGGAACCTCTAAAATCAGAGGATGGGTTAGAGGATGTGCATCTAACTGTTTGCCACATAATCTTCACATCCTCTTTTGAAGTTTCCGTTGGAGATGAATTTTTAGAAAAATAAGCCTAAATCTTATGTGGCTATAAAACTAGGGATCTCACAACCTCCCGTTGGAGATGCTCTCAGAGTTGGGTCCCACAAATGATTTTATTGATATAAACAAAAAAGTTATAAATATTAAAATGTTTTTTTTAATAGTTAAAAAACAAAAAAAAGTGATGTGTGTTTAACTGTTTGTTGTGGGCGACATCTCTGCTGTCTCCAGCGACATCTCTGCTGACTCCAGCGACATCCCTGCTGACTCGCGACTTCCCTGCTGACTCCAGCGACATCTTCACGAGCACCCGTCATTGCACCAGACGCGCGCCTACTGGAATGTCTCAGTGTTCAAATGAACAGATCTGTTCATTTGAACATCCATTTTTTTGGTTTGTTCATCCCATAGTGGGAGAAAAATGAACAAACTCTGAGTTTTTTCATCCCATAGGAATTGCCCTTAAGAGGATTACCAACCATTTCATGTGTACTCATCTCAAAATATCTTTTTTGGGTTCAACCATCTTCTTCTTCTCTCTCTCAATATCATGTGTACCCATTTGATCACTAAAGAGAGAAATGGCATGGGCACCCTTGGAGAATTGGTAATCTTCTTTGAAATCATATTTTGATTAAAATCTCTGAGGATGAGTATCAAATTGATAAAGAATGTAAGAAAACTTGGTTGGTAGTCTGGTGCCCTCTCTAGAGGATCAACAACGTTGAAAATTTGAGAAATAAACTTCGAGTTGTTTGGCCTTCAAGGGTGTTTTACTGCTTCAGATTTAGCTCCGTCGATGATTTGAACACCATCCCTTCTGTTGGTTCAGTAAATCTGAACTGCCGGGAGTGCTATGCACTTAACTACAACGCCAATGGCAATTGCTTTCCCAAGTTTGGGTTCAGGCATATGGTATTGGCGTAAGAAAACATTGCCCGAGGTCACTACACTAGTGCAATTGGGGTTCCTCTTAAGGTGGATGATGTGACTCTAAACAGAATTTATGGTCATTTCACGAAAGTTTTATCTAGATTGATCTTTTGAGCCATTTGCATGACCAAGTTCTAGTGGAAAGTAATGGATTTGAAGCTTACGGCATACATTATATATGCATGAAGTTTTCCTTCTTTTTGCACACACTACATTGATTAATTAGGCATATATTGGGTGAGTGCTACCATCACCCAGATCAAGGGAGAGGATATGCATGCATCAAAAGACCTCCGACGGAAAGAAAGAGAACTACGTACACTATAGTATGCACATGTGGAGAAATTATAAAATCTTTTATGATAGCACTACTGCAGCTGGTAAAACATCTGTTAACCCAGTTATCAATGGAGGAGCCAATAAAGCCATCAGTGTAACTGCTATGTCGTTTATGCTGCAACTCTTGAAAAGCTTGTTTTCTCGCCCAACAGCATCCATGGCATTTATTTTTGACACATAAGTCAAAACTAGGTCGGATTCTGATGGGGCTAGTAATTGTTGGGTGCAATAATCAAAAATAAAGAAAAATTAAATAAGCAAAAGTTATTGATACTTGGCTCCTTTGTAATGGAAGTGATGGATTTGACGAAACGAGCGAGCTTCGCATATCTCCACAACAACAACAACAAGGCAAAACTTTGAAAAACAGAGTGATTCACGTGTTCAACGCGATGTCCTTAAGACATTAGCACCCGGCTACACTCAAGAGTGATGCTATAGCCCTCAGGATATCTCCAGGATAAAACACCCTACTACACCTACTACTAGCATATGTAATAGATGCTCAACTTGAGCTCGGAAACTCCGAAAAAACCCTTAATGAAAACGAAAATGTTTGGTGCACCGAAAAAGTGCACCGTGATCCGCACCGAAGAGAGAGAGTGTGAGAGGAGAAAAATAAAAAAGGTCCCACCAATGGCCCCCACCCCTGCTAATCACCCCAGGGATTCCCTAGGAGCCGTTGATTTCATCACGGTGCACACCGTGGTGCCCACCTTCGGTGCATGAATCAAAGTCGTAAAGAAAATCGCGAACGTTAAAGATTAAAGAAATATAAAATACTTTCCCTTGGGGGTCTATCTAAAAAATAGAGAATCCCCTATCCCTTAGATTTTACAAAAGTAGTGAATTTATTTATATAATTGAAAAATACAACTTAAAAAGAGCAACTCCCCGATGTGGGACTAAAAATCTTATATAGTCTCTTAAAACAACCTAAAGTGAAAACTTCACGGTGTGGGACTAATAAGTTGTTCATTCACAAAGAAAGCAATAAATTATAATTTTTATTAAAACTTTAAAAATCATATTTTATTAATTGTTTTTCCAACAATCCCCCACATGAATGAAAACTCAATAAAACATGAAAACACAGATAAATCTTGGTAAATCAACAACCTAATCTCACAACCCGAACTGACTAAACAGGCAGACAGATCGTGCATGTTGAAGTTATACTAGCCATTCCAACGTCATCTCCCTCATACAAAAGTGTGTTGACCCCAGGGTCAGACTATGGATTGCACAAATCATAATAGTATAGGGAGCTTTCATCTTTTGTTTCTCACAGGTGAGACTAAAGGTATCTTTCACCAAAGTGAAAAAGCATGAACTAGTGAACCCTTAGGTCCTAAGTTCCAATAGTACCAAAACCATCAAAAATGAAAATCATATAAAAACGCAGGAAATACCATTTTAGGCAGAGGTGTCCATGAGGTCTTGAACGTTTGCTTAGTGAGATATTACCAGAATTACTTGCTAGAGACAGTGAACTATGTGTTGAACTGGTAGCGTTTGATGTAATTCGCGATAACAACCACATATGATATCTCCAAGGATGCTGCCAAGCTCGTACCGTTTTGTCCAATTTGGCCCTGGACATATCATGTTTCTCGGAATGCTCTAGAGAATCAAAGCTCATATTCTCATAGGAAGCGGCCCCACTTCCTCATTCAGATAGGTGAGTTTCCATAAAGAGTGTTACTGCTACACCCCACTTCAATCTTAAATTTAAACTATAAAACTCATTAAGACTTGTTAAACTTCATCCTTCACATATTGTCACACTATCACGTCTACATCATATGGAAGGGGTAGAGAATGAAATTCTCTGATAGTATTTACCTTTACCCACCACAAATTAGTTGTCTCATTCGAAACCTTGATCTTAGGATCTCCAGTCAGCAAGGTTGAGTATCCTTCATGGCAAGTTTAATTTATGAGCTTAAGCCCCATCCCCCTCGATGCATTTCTAACTATCTCTTTAGATAAACCTTTCGTCAAAGGTTGCGCGATATTCTCCTTGGACTTTATCCAATCAATGGAAATAACGATGATTGAGATTAGTTATTTTTAGCTTTAGATATTATAGCTTGGCTAACACAATTTATAGATATAGATGGCATAGGCCTATGCCAGAGAGGAATGTCTTCTAAAAAGCATCATAGGCACTCTGGCCCCTCTCGTGCTTAATCTAACACAATACTCTCAAATTCCATAAAGAATTGAGCAATATATGTCATTTTGGAAATCTTTCATAAACAAACCCTCATGCTAGATCGAAAACATATCCACACATAGACTTGGATCCTTTGAGTCAACTATCCAGTTTGCATCACAAAGTCCCTGAAGGACAGCAAGATACCTTTCATAAATCAAACAAAAGGTAATAGAGTATTTTAGGTACGATAATACTCTACTAAGTACATCCCAATGCTCTTGCTCTGGACTACAAGTATATCTACTTAACTTACTCACAATATAGGCAATGTATGTACTCTTATAGTTCATTAAATTCATCAGACATCCTATAACTCTTGAGTATTCAAGTTAAGATATTCCATAACTCTTATTTTTCTTAAGTCTCCAAGAAGAATCATACGGAGTACAAGCAGGCTTGCAATCATACTGACTGTATCTCTTAAGCACAAATTCAACATAATGAAAATGACTACGACTATACATTTTTCTAATCTTCATCCCTAAGATTACATCAACAGGGCCTAAGTCTTTCAAGTCAACGTTCTCATTCATCTCATGTTTTTAGTGGAATTAATCACATCTATGTTTGTATCAAGTATAAGCATATCATCAACATACAAACATACAATCACACATGCATCCTTAATAAATTACTTGTAAATATACTTGTCAGATTCATTGACTTAAATCCACTACTCATTATCACATGATCAAATTTTTCATGTCACTGTGTATGTGCTTGTTTGAAAACCATACAAAGATTTGTTCACACATTATGCAGACAAAGTAGCATGAGGTAGAAGAATTTGTCTCTCATTCTGTAGCATGTGGTGGCCTATCTACTTTCCTGGTCTCACAAGTCCCATAAACTTATCTGGTCATTTCGAAGCGTTGATACTTGAGAGACTTGCAATTTGTTCTTAATTATGCATGACGGATTAAAGAACTCTAAGTTCTCAATCATCATAATGGAACTTTATGCACTGGAAAAAGAACTCTAAGTGCTGATACACGGAACTCCTCATGAACACATCTTAACCACAAATCATTCGAGACCAGCATGCATTATGGCATCACTTGAAGATAAACGGAACAGACAGTTTATGCACAAAGGCATTGGTAATGAAGAAGAAATCCAGATCCATGACCATGTATCATGACAAAAATTGAACATTACACCCATGAAAATTGAGTACACAACTGGTAAAACGCAACATAAAATTTAATAAAACAAGATATGATTATTAGAACTTAATAAACATCCTAGTCTTCACCAATTCGAGAAAATCACTGAAATACTCTCCATTACAATTTCTATTCAAAACATAACTTTAAGAACTTGAAGCCGTTGGGAACCAGAAAAAAAATATAGGAACTGAACTCTATTATTTCACCATCTCTTTTTGTAACTCCAGAGCATGTTACCAACATATAAGTGTCCCACATGGAACAACATTGAGTTGAAATCCCTTTCTCAGCTAAATTCTTGCAATCACAGCGGAAAGTGTGTTGGGTGTAAAATAGTTACTTCAGCTCAATCGATTCTTAATAACTTTAAGACTTATTCTCCCAAGTAGAAAGGTCTAATCTTAGAACCTAATCTTAAACTCAAAAAAAACTCTGGGTGACAAAACTAGAAACGATACGAAACAAAACACCACCTATATTAAAGGAATATGTTCTGCAACTGTTGCACTACACATAAAATCATCCCAAACCTCACCAGATTCCAGCAAACTCAGCGATAATGTAGGTTGGGTTTGGAAGAGAGCCAGATGTCTCGCCGGTCCCATTTTCTCTGCACAAAAATATTCAACAGTTGAGCAGTAATGAAAACTTGAAAAACCCTAGGAAGAAGAGAAGTTTACCTATTGCACAAGGGTAATGGAGAAAACTTGAGTTTTGAGAGGAAAAATCACTGTGTGAGTGAATCATTGTTTATCTTCTGTCTGTTTCAGATTTATGATGATAGTAAAAATTACTATTGTGTATCACATAAAAACAATATTCCATATTAGGCTCAAAAAAGCTTGTTACAGCGTCAATTTTGAGGGTGACAAAACTAGAAGAAAGGTTATGGGTGACAAAACTAGAAGAAAGGTTATCAACAACAAGAAAACGTTACCTATATTCAATTTTGTGATAAACCCACGGCCAATTTTGACTAACTCCATATATGCCTGAAGCCACTCAGACCAATCGGATTCCAGCAATGAAAATCATGCATGGGATAGGAACTGAGAAGATGTCCACCAGGTCTGGACATTGTGGAGTTTTGCGTAATCAGCTATATCATAAGCCAAAGTACTGACTTTCTTCGGGACAAGTTGGAACTACCCTCTGGCACTCACCTTCTATGACTATATTCTGAATTACGACACGCTGGGCAAGGTCGAAGGCGAGGAGAAAACTGTGAGTTTCTGCCACTAAAGGATGGACGGTGTCGACAAACATTGAACCAGCCCCAATAATTTCTTCATTTGCATCTCTAGCCGCAGCAGCTGCATGAGCTCTGTCAATGGCAATTGCTTCATCCACATTCACCTTGAAAATGTTAGGAGCAGGGGGGGAGCCATGGTTGAGGGTGTGCAGACTGGTCATCAACGCTAGAGAGAATTACTTCTTCGGCTTTCACTTCTTTAGAAGTATTGTACCAATACAGATCCTCCCTAGTGATGCTCTGGATGTTGATTGATGGGAGATTTTTTTTTGAAATACCACTTTATTCCAAGCTTTCCAAAATAGCCCACCAAAAGCACGCACCCATACAGAAAGTATCTCCACCATCATGTTTCGATAACCAAAACATGCAACAAGCAAGAGCTGTGGGTTCTGAAATAAAGTTAACACTGAATTTAGGAGGGGAAGCAAACATAATGGTCTGGGTTACCTGGCATTGGACGAAAAGATAGATGATTGTTGGTCTCTACAGCATTTTGACATAAAGGGAAGTCCTTGTGCACACCCTCTATATGCCTCCCAATTTTTTCCAAGGACACCGACAACATTTCTCAACACCCTTCACATGAAATTGTGGATTTTCGGAGCCACTGATTTTGGTTTCCAAAAATATTTCCAAGTCACAGTCGTTGACAGATGATGGTTCACCAGCATTGGAGCATAAAAGTTTCAGGAACTGAGCCGTAAACATACCATGTGGAGTATTCACTACTGCACACCCATCTGGTTTGGTGGCCGGTTTTAAGGATAACACTTGGAGAGTCCACCATTTATTTCACCTCCAATGGTCAAAATACGGGTGAGTTTAATGTTAAGAAATGCTACAATTGGTTAATCAAGGAAAATATCGAAGAAGACAGCTTGTTATCTTTTGTGCATCCAAACTAACTCTGGTAAACACAAAATTTTGACTCAAGATCATCTTTGTAAAAGACAATGGAGACAGTGGGCTACAATCATTGTTATATGTGCATTAAGGATGAAGAAACACCATCTCCTTTGCTTCACCGTCAGCAAGCTATTCATATATGGGACTTCTTTCGAGCAGAAGTTGGGCAATTTCTCCGTTAGTCGATATTGCACTTAGCACCTGGCCTTCACCCTAGTAAAACCAGAAAATATCTCGTCCTTACCTGCTGCAATTCTTTGGTCCTTGTGCAAGGAAAGTAATCGACTAGCTTCAACAACATGACGCTTGCAAATGCTAAACTCAGACAGAAAATAAGACACACCATTGCCCGCTGGCTTTAACTGCAGCCTGCTTTTATTACCTCTATGGTTCTCAGTTCCAATGGGTAATGACTAAGTGATTTGTTAAACCAGAACTATGAAAATGGCAATTTGGTATTCGTATCAAAACAAAAACATCTTAGCAATGAATAATATATCAGTTCATGACCTTTATAATGTTAACAGGAAATGCTGATAGTTATGTGACAGGTACACCTAGTCCTAGAGGGAGAACAAGACCTGCGGAAGTGACACATATTTGGGGTCATATAATATAATATCAGATTCTGAGTTTCCATATTTGATTTCTGTAATCACTTTATAACCTCTTGTGTTTTCGATGATGCACATAGAATGAACGGAGAGTCAGAAAAAAAAGGTTTTGAATTTGGACTGCTCATTCACTCTAGATGATCCATTGTTACACCACTGGGGGAAAGTATATGTTAGGCCAATATATGTCACTTCATTTTATTGGTCAGGTAATCAAAATAGGACCAGAACTACGAACGGTCAGACCATGAATTTCATTGAAATCTTACCCCAAGTGCAAGGAAGTTTTCCATTTTATATCTGAGTTTGGGGAGCCCCAAATTCGACATCCAGTAACTGGAATATATAAATGACGGAGTATAGAGCAAACATAAATATTCAGCTAGACCTAACTGTACTGTAGCGTAATTGCAGTGTAGTGCATATGATATAACAAACGAAGCAGTCATACGGTATAACAAATCTAAAGAAGCATGGCTGTTTTATGATCGCATACCAATATATTCAGCAGCTTGCACAAATGGTTAAGCGTTCATTTTATTACTGATGGTTGCATGAATCAGATCGACTTTATTCTTATAATCCTAACGTACATACTTAAATGAAAAAGCAATACTCACGTTGCCATCTATTTTTATAACTATGGAAGTAGTAGATTTTTTATTGGTTTCATATGTTCATCAAAAGAATTACACAAGGGCAAGATATTATAACCTTGTATAAACCGTGTTCACCTCCAGGAAAGCCCCACAAAAGCTAACTGCAAAACAGTGCTGTAAAAAGAAATATGGTGCAACATCTCTCCCTTACGATGAGACAAAATTTTCAAGCAGATTAACTTCGGTGTACTTTTTTGTTCAAAAATACCAGGTTTTGTACTATGATAGCAATTACAACAAGAACATTACAGAATTTGTTGCAGTACCAGAACAACTGAAGATTATAACATTTAGCAGCAATACTACTCAGCTACCTCCCTCGTTCTACAATTTTTTTCTACATATACTTGTTCGACTCCCATGTGTACAAACAAAATAATAAGTCACAGTACACCGTAGTATGCATCAAATTCACCCATTCAAATAAGGTCAAGTTACTAACGAAATGCACAAATAGTAAAGTAATTAATAAGTTAATATAGCTTAGGCCAAGACAAGTAACACTGCGATAATTTATAAAATAAAACTAACAATATAAAGATAGGACTAACAATAATTAATAAAATAAAACTCACTAGTACAATTCTGATAGCAGTAGGTTGGCATAAAGGTTCCCTGTTATCCAATTTCATGATGTAACCAGTTCATGGCTTCCGATCTCCTTCAACTGACTGCATTATCTTTGTATCTTCTCCCCCTAATTCTTTTAGTGAAACTAAGGTGTTATTGTGAGGATGTACCCTAAGAAAGCGCTCCTTCAAATCCACAAGCGTTTTCGAGATGGAAGCTTCCGTGTCATAAACGCAGAGACAGTTATCAATGTAAGTTAAAACACCATTTGTCTTGGTAACAGCTACCAATCTGGACCTGAATGAGTCAATCCTAAACTCTTTACTCCAAACCACTGACTGATGATCTTCTTGCTCTTTCATGTCATGATTGTCATTCTTCTTTCTTAATAGCCATACGTCATAATAAATGGCACAGGAATCTTCGTCAATTAGCAAAACAGCAAAATACAAAAACCCATTTGAAACCCCTATTTTATTATGATGCCAAGAATTGCTCTCTGGTGATGGTGGCAAAGGAGGTGCTGGAAGATTCCCACAAAACTTCTCTTCGGACAAATCGAAGACTAAGATGGTATCTAATTGACTGCCCACAAAATAAACAGCTCCATTGGCAAAGATACCTTGATCAGCACAATATGAACCTATTCCAACATCGAAGTTTCCAAGGTTTCTCCATCCATTTCCACTCCCTAAGGTGTATATGTGAACTTCTACAAATTCGGTGCCCACCATTATTCTCAGAACTTTGTACTCATTGGTTGAAGAAACATAACCAAATGCGTTCATCCAAAAACCATTCTGATCAGTAGAACCACGACAATCCGTTTTAAATTCAGGAAGCATAACGTACTCTTTGGTAATTGGGTTGCAAATACAAACAGTTCCACAAGGTTTCCTTAGGGTAAATTGATAAAAACAGATTAAACCATTAATCGAACCAAGAAACATAATTTGCTCAAATGGACAGGCTAAATTAAACCTTGTAATTCCCTGATTGGATGTTGTTGAGTGATCTTGGTTCTCGTCATATTCAAAATAGTGAAAATATGGATTACTATCTTCCTTAATAGTAACAGCAATGAAACCCAACTTACAAGAATCAGAAGGATGATTAAGATGGTGATGGAAGTGGATCTTGGAGAACGAAGGATGATGAGAAACGAGATAGTTCCATGTTTTGCAGACTGATTTACACTCCAAAACTAATTCAGTGGGTACTCGACCTAAGATGTCCAATGTAATATCAGAGGGAAGATTCTTGAAATAATCCATTGAAATAAAGATTTGCAGAAGGTGGTTTAGACAGATTTGGGGTCTAAGAAATAGAGATGTGAATCTGGGGATTTTAGGGTTTGTAGAAGAGTAAAGCAAATACAGTATGTTTTTGTACGAGAGGGGAGGGGATATACACCAATTTTTTATTTTTTTTTATTTTTTGGTACGGATATACACCAACTTGTTGGGCCTTGTTCCCACCTTATTCAAGCCTTACAGTTTTTTAACAAAATCTGTGTAGCTGAAATTCCTTCCCATGTGTCGACGTTGTTTCCCCACATCACTCTATGAATTCCCTGGCAACCCTATATATAGGGGTGCACATGGACCCGTCCAAACCGCTAAAACCGCCCGAACCACCAAAAATTCACCGATCCTACCCGTGCATGAGGTAGCTAACGGCCCTGTACGGTCATTGTTATATAAACCCGACTTATTTTCGGTGCTTCTCGTTTGTACAAAAATGTCGACCGACTTTACCTACAACCGACCGATCAAATATCCAATAACTAAGAAAACTTTAATACCCTACATATAAAAACTTCACCAAGATACTCAGCTCCTATTTTACACCTTATTCTTTCATTTTTCTTTTCTCCGACAGCAGTAGCAGAGAGGCGACTAATACTCTCATCTTCAACCTTCTTCCATCTAATTTACTAACTGAAATCTTAGTGTTGCGGATTTGATTGATAATCAAATGGATTCTACAGGGAAGGGGAAAATTGTGTTGATTGGTTTTCATAATTGAGATACTATAATTAATAAGATTTAGTTTGATTTCTATTTGTTTATTGATTTTCTTCAATTAAGGTACTACTGTTAATGGAGTTTAGTTTGATTCAGATTTATTTTTCAATTAATTGAGGCATTCTTAGTCATGGGTTTTAGTTTGATTTGAATTTTTTTGATTGATTTTCATTAGTGGAGGTACTGTGTAGTAACACGGTTATTTAGTTTTTTTACTGCCTGTTTTATTACAGCTCTTGCCTGTTTTATTACAGCTCTTGTCTAGCTGTCTTTTGGTTTTGTGGCTATGGTTTCCACACATGGGTGGCTAGCTTTTCTTCTGCCATTACTTTAAATATCTTGTACTTACTCTTGTATTGGTTAATGAGAATCCAATAATCTTTTACTCTAATTCACTATGGTATCAGACACCAGGGTCGATCCAAATTCACCTTCTGCTCAATTCTAATCTTCATTCATCTTATTCTTCTTCAATTCATCTTCAACTCTTATCTTCTTCATTACAGTCACCATTGCTACATACAACATTTTTGTTCATTCCATATCTCAATTTCTTGATTTCTTTCTTCAATTATTTCTTGATTCCTTTCAATGGAAAATCCAAATGCTAATTCGATTTCAAACATTAATTTTAATCAATTAACTAGTATTGTTCAATTGAAACTTAAGGATGATAATTTCATCATCTAGAAGGCTTTGATGTTAACTGTAATTCGAAAGTTCAAAATAATGAAATATCTAGATGGATCTTCTGTGTGTTCACCTCAATTTACGAATCGCACCAATGCAAACAATGGAGTGGAGAATCCTTTATTCACAGATTGGATGGATGAAGATGCGACGATTATGATGTGGATCACCTCAACTATCTCAGACAATGTTATCTCCTATTTTGCTACTGCAACTTCTTCTTATGAACTATGGAAAGGTATTTATGATCGCTTTGCAAGAACTTCTTCTACACATTCTATACAATTAAGAACAAAGCTTATAAATGTCAAGAAAGGCAATTCGACTATTACTGCATATACAAATGAGATCAAATCTATTACTGATCAATTGGCTGCTACTGGTGCTGTTGTATCTGATGATGAAATTGTAGTAGTTACTTTAGGAGGGTTAACTGATGATTACAGCTCTTTTGCTACTTCTGTGAGAATGAGGACTCCACCTGTTTCTAGTCTTGAATTGCATAATTTGCTTTTTAGTGAAGAATTGGTCATTAAAAATAAAATAACTAGTTCCTCTATTGACTCAACCAATAATGCATTCTATGTTTCTAACAATGGTAGAGGAAATTCAAGAAACTTTCACAGGGGAGGTAGAAATTCTTATCCTGGTAGAGGTTTTGGTAGAGGTATTGGTATTATACCTTCTCCACCAATAACAACTTCATCACATTCTTTTCCTACTTATGTGCCAAGACCTCCTTCATTTGGTTCTACATCTATTTCTTCAGGGGAGAGACCAACCTGTCAAATCTGTCATAAGTATGGTCATGCTGCTGATGAGTGCTGGAACAGGATGAACTTTTCTTACCAAGGAAGAAATCCTCCAAGAAACTTGCAAGCTATGCTTGCATCTGCAAATATTATGGGTCAAAATCCTTGGTATGTTGATTCAGGGGCCACTCATCACTTAACTGCTGATGAGACTAAAATTTCTTCTACTTCTTCTTATGGTGGCAGTGAATCAGTTACTACAGCTAATGGTGAAAGTATGCAAATTCTTAAAACTGGTTCTTCTATAGTACAAGTCCCTAATAACATTTTTACTCTCAAAGAAATTCTTCATGTTCCTTTGGCTTCACAAAACTTGATTTCAGTACATAAGTTTACTAGAGATAACAATTGTTCTATGACTTTCACTTCCAATGATTACACTGTTAAGGATTTGAGGTCAGGGCAGATTCTTTTTCAAGGTCCCAGTAAGAATGGACTTTATACTTTACAAGGAAACATTTCTTCACCAAATACTTCAACAGCTCTTTTATGTGGAAAAGGTTCTTCAACAATTTGGCATAGAAGATTATCTCACCCATCTTTTCAATCTCTTAGTAGGATAGCTAGGACTCTTAATATTTCAGACAAAAATCTTACTTGTACTGAATGTCAAGTATGTAGAATTCATAAGCAACCTTTTCATATGTCAATGTCTGTAACTACAGCTCCTTTACAACTACTTCACATGGATGTATGGGGTCCTGCACCAGTTGTCTCTGTAAATGGTTTCAGATATTATGTAAATATAATTGATGACTTCACAAGATTCTGTTGGGTTTATCCATTGACTCTTAAATCTGATTTCAAAGTTACTTTTTATAACTTTAAACTTTTTATAGAAAATCAATGAAATCTACATATCAAAATTATAAGAACAGATGGAGGAGGAGGAGAATTTGTCAATGCTGCTCTCAAGAAGGTCTCAGTTAACAGTGGTATCTCTCATGAAATTTTTTGTCCACACACATCTGAACAGAATGGTGTGGAAGAATCTAAGCATAAACACTTACTAGAGATAACAAGAACCTTTCTCTATCAATCTTCTTTTCCCTTTGAATTCTGGTTTGATGCTTTATCTACTTCAAATTATGTCATCAATAGATTACCAACCAGGTCTTTATCTTTCTCAACCCCCTTTCATTGTTTGTTCAACAAAGCACCTGATTATTTCTTTCTCAAAACTTTTGGATGTCTATGTTTTCCTTGGTTGAAACCATATACTAATAACAAATTGCAACCTAGAAGTATACAATGTATTTTTCTTGGATATAGTTCTCAACACAAGGGTTACAGATGTTTAGATATTTCTACTGGCAAGGTGTTCATATCTAGGCATGTGGTTTTTCATGAAGAAATTTTTCCTTATAATATACTGTCTACAGGAAGTACTTCTGATTCTCCATCTTTCTTAGAATTTCCATGTACTCCTGCTACTGTGGATATTACTACAGATATTACTGATACTTCTGTGCCAAGTGATTCTTCTTATAGCACTTCTCCAACAGATACTTCAACTCAAACAACACCATATACTGATCAAACTACAACATCAACAATTACTACTTCTTCTCATACTTCTATGAATACTCATCAGATGACAACAAGGGCAAAGGTTGGCAATTTCAAACCAAATGTATTTTTCTCTACAAAATATGCTTTATCTGCATCTCATTTATCTCACTTCAATCACATTACTCCTACATGTTACACTCAAGCACCCAAGATGCCAATTTGGTTAAAGGTTATGCATCTAGAAAACACAGCTTTACAAGATGCTGGTACTTGGACCAAAGTACCACCTGATCCTTCTCAAAATATAGTAGGCTGCAAATGGGTTTTTAAAATAAAGTAAAATCCTGATGGCACTATAAAAAGACATAAAGCTAGATTAGTAGCAAAAGGTTTTCATCAAGTTCAAGGTTTTGATTTCACTGAGACTTTCAGTCATGTTGTGAAACCTACAACAATTAGGCTTGTACTTTCTCTAGCTGTAAATTTTGAATGGATGATTAAACAGTTAGATGTGAGCAATGCCTTCCTTCATGGAGACCTCAAAGAAAAAGTTTACATGAAACAACCACCTGGTTTTGAAGACAAAGATCATCCTGATTATGTTTGCATATTACATAAATCTTTATATGGTCTTAAACAGGCTCCTAGAGCTTGGTATGAAAAGATAATGGATGCTCTCATTGTTGTTGATTTTATTCCTTCACAGGCAGATTCTTCATTGTTTGTTCAAAAATTAGGATCTAAACTCACTATCATACTGGTGTATGTTGATGACATACTCATCACAGGCAACAACTCAGCACACTGTAATTCTATTATTGCTTATCTCTGCACTAAATTTCCAGTAAAGGATCTAGGAGCTATGCACTATTGTTTGGGTCTAGAAGTCAAGAGGAACACCAAAGGTATTTTTCTCAGCCAAACCAAGTATGCTCTGGATTTACTAGGAAAGACAAATCTTGTTGGTATCAAACCATGCTATACTCCTTATTCCAGTTCACAAAGATTGAGTGAAGCTGATGGTGATGTTTTGTCTAATCCAACTGAGTATAGATCAATTGTTGGTTCTCTACAATACTTAACCTGGACAAGACCTGAACTATGCTTTGCAGTCAATGAACTTTGTCAATTCATGCAATCTCCTACAGCAGTTTATTTAACAGCTGCAAAAAGAGTTCTCAGGTATGTCTAGGGTACTTTGGATCATGGTCTTATTTTTACTAAGGGATTCACTGCTCTTCAAGGCTTTTCAGATGCAGACTAGGCAGGTAACCCTGATGACAGAAAATCAACAAGTGGTTACTGCATCTTTTTTGGTGAAAATCCTGTCACTTGGTCAGCAAAGAATCAAGCATCTATTTCCAGGTCAAGTACAGAAGAAGAATATAGGTCTTTAGCCTCTACTGTATCTGAAGTTATTTGTCTGTGTAACCTTCTCAGAGATTTGCACATATTTCTGCCTAATTCCCCTACTATAGCCTGTGATAATAAAAGTTCAATATCTTTGGCTTCAAATCCTATATTTCATAGCAGGATGAAGCATCTAGCCTTAGATTTTCACTTCATCAGAGAATTGGTTCAATCTAAGTCTCTGCAAGTAATATACCTCTCAACACTGGAGCAAGTAGATGATATATTTACAAAAGGACTTGCAACATCAAGATTTGAGTTTCTGAAGACCAAATTGAAGGTTCTAACACCCCTTCATTTTGCGGGAGGGTAGTAACACAGTTATTTAGTTTTTTCACTGCCTATTTTATTACAGCTCTTGCATGTTTTATTACATCTCTTGTCTAGCTGTCTTTTGGTTTTGTGTCTATGGTTTCCACACGTGTGTGGCTAGCTTTTCTTCTGCCATTACTTTAAATATCTTGTACTTACTCTTGTATTGGTTAATGAGAATCCAATAATCTTTTCCTCTAATTCACTAATGTGATTAGTAAGGCTTAGTTTGATTTTTTTTTTTTTTTTTTTGATTTCATGTGTTGATCAGGCTAGTGGCTTACCGTTGGTGGTGATACACAGGAAAGAGAATTGATTATTTGTTTGATTTCATGCATGTCAATGTAAATACTTAAATGGTTCGATGATTTTGCTTGTACGATTGAATAAATGGTGATCTCTGGTTTTTTTTTTTTAACAGTTCATATGTGCCTCAACTTGAACTATTGGCATGTTCTGAGTAACTCAATGATAAGTTTATATGCGAATGTCAATTTTGGAAGCTTTTATTGAATTTGAGAGAGGAAAGATGAAATTCCATTGAACTGATTCTAACGATGCTAGTTATGGTCGGTACACCGACAACCGATTTAAACCGATCCGAAATTAAATCGGCCGGTTTATAACCGATCCGAACTAAAACCTTACTCCTAATTAGTGTTAGGAAGAAAATAACCGATCTGTACGGTTCTCTGTTCGGTAGTGTTGAACACTGACCCGAACCGACCGTTGTGCACCCCGCTATATTTGGATGCAGTGAAGAAATCTATGCCAAGTTATTTTTTATATGAAGAGAGAAATTGTATTAAGAGAAGAAAAATTTACAATAAGGAACTCTACCTGAGGTATAAGAATAAAAAAAATATAAAACCAGTTCAGTGAAATACAGACTCCCGATTACACACAATGTGTGAGAAGTTCAGATGAATCCTTTTGGCAGCAGCCGAGAACTAAAGTCTTTGCACTATAACATAATTTTAAATATGTAAGATGAAACCTATGCCAATTCGTTCTGTTATCACTGAGCGGGAAATGAATTGATTCCATGGCAGCGAAATAAAACTACTAATACTCAAGATTTTTTGATGGCCATCTCCATTGAGGGCCTTAACCAGAATATTGGATTAGGTAAAAAAGAAGAAAAAAAACCTCCGAATTTTACGATTTGGCCAAATTATGAGAATTTTCCAAAATCGTAGCCACATTCCCAAAATCCACCATAGTGGTTGTTCAAAAGATTTTTTTTATGCAGTGACTAAATACAACCCACAATTTAATTATTTACAACCCTTAAATTTTTTTATAAACCTTCTGGATGTGGGTGGTCAAAACTTACACTTATAATCTCCACTCAAATACACAGACCAATTTGAATAAGACTCTGATCTTTATAATCAACATCGATTCAATCAGTGTTGATGATTCAAGTATTTAATTGGTTTTACCATGTTGATCATGTAGACATGAACAATCTCTAGTGTAATAGGAGGACAAAAATTGAGAGCGAGTTTTAATGAGGTTCTGTTTATTCCTCCATTCATGACCTGTTAGAATACGGGTATCCAACTCAAAACCAATTGGAAATGAGTGGAGAGGCCCTAAGGGATTATAAACCGCAAGATCTTAGATGCACAGACAATGTGGGACTAATAATCTCATCACGCCCCCTCACGTGTAGCCTCGTTGGGTCTAACATGTGGACAATTAAATCGGGTGACGCGGAGTAAAGGCGCGGTCAAATGACTCGTCGCAAATAACCTGCTCTGATACCATGTTAGAATACGAGCATCCAACTCAAAACCAATTGGCTATTGGGAAAACCAATTGGAAAATTAACATGTTAGAATACCATGTTCGCAAATGACCTGTTTATGATGATCATCATACCGAGTAAAAAAAATTATGACGATCATCATGCAATGATACACAACCGGAGAGTATATCTGATATAATAATCAGTAAGTGGGTATACCCATTTAATGTATCGGTGTTTGTGAACTACTGAAATAGTTGGGAATTTTGATTCTCCATCTGAATCAATATCTTTACAGATTGACTGGGAAATAAAAGGATTGTTTCGATCTCCAGGGTTGCCTCTTCTTCTTGATTTGTTATCAGTTTCCTTGAAGAATTGATGGTGCTCATCGTTACTATGATTCTAGCGAATAATAGTGTTATGGGTTAAATTCAAAGGTTTGGAGATCCAGGGCAAAAATAAATAAATTAGAGGAGACGATCAAAGTGAGTTTTGTATACCCATGTAACCAAGGTTTCTGATATTTTGAAAGGGTTGCATTTAACTTAATGTGGGTTGTATTTAGTCACTTCCTTTTTTAAGGCTTTTCTTAAATGTAGCCCACACATTTATTAACCATAACCCATTAAAATAAGTGATTAAGCTAACCAAACAGAACTTTATCATCATTCGGCATAGCCCACGAAATTATGTATAATTATTATATATAGCCCATAATCATAAGATAATCATTAAATCCCTAAATCAACATCAACAAAAACAAAAAATAAAAAAGTTAATTATCTAATCAAATTTATGTAAGATATTTGACATAATTAATGTTTTTTTTTAAGAATAATCAACACCCTCAATCAATTTTAGTATAATCATGATTGAGAAGAAAAAAAAAACATCATCTTATAGATTTTTCTTTTTATAGATAATGTTTATGGAGTTCTATAAGAATGATATTAGGAAAAGAATTAAAACCCTAGTTAATTCTATTTCGATTGATGTTGTTGTGAATTTTTTTAAGGAATAATTAGAATATACACCCCGATCAATTTTGATGTAATCATGATTAAAAAATATTAATTTAGAGAAAATAAGAATGAGAGTTTATTTTGTTTTGGGGAAAAAGTAAGAATTAGGGTTTATATATAATTGTTAAATTTGTGAGAATACTAAAAGAACAATTATAAATAATTTTAAGTATGATTAAGAAAAAAAAATTAGTGTTTATTTTTATTTTGAGTAAGAAGGACCTAAAACCCATGACCTTGACCTAAAACCCATGACCTATGAGTCCCATGACCTTGACTTTCTTTGACTACCTTGACCGAAATTACTATTGGAGCAGAAACCGTTTTCACCAACAAACAATAACTTATGAGCTAAAAGCTCACAATTATCATCATTATGGTCTATCACGTAACACTTTGGACAAATATTGTGGGGATGTAATAGACAAATTATATTTAATCCAAACTTGACCTTCTTCTACTGTATTCCACAATGCTCCTTTGTTCATCGGAAAGTTAAGATTAATCTGGTCTCTTGCTACTATATCAGAACCATATCTTGGACGACAATTAGGAGGATCTATGTAAATCTTGGTCCCAAAGAAACTGATGGCTTCCTCAACTATAGCTTTGTTTTGATGTTCAAGCTTTAGGATTTTTAGCGTTATGGTGAATTCCTGCAGAAGAAACTCATGCTCCTATGGAAATTTTCTTGTATCATATTTTTGAATAGTAAATAAAGCATCATTAATAATCCATGGACCCTTTTTGATGACCTCATCTTGTTCTTTTTCATTATTAAGTTTGATAACAAAGAGATTTTTCCCCTTCACCTTCATCTCTTTGTTTTTGTATCTCTACCACGGCTTGTTGATTTCATCTCTTACTAGTTTTAACTCCATCTTATCCTTGTCAAAGATATTACCCATAATACTATTAGTCCATACTTCAGCAGCTTCATTAATCAACCTTGAAGAACCAACCACTCTACGTTGAAGCAAACTGTTTTGAGAAATTGAAGTGTTTTCCTGATGTTTTGTGACTTTGGTAACCTGAGTTTGAGAGATAGAATCCATATTCTTTAAGCGCAACAAGGGTTTTCCTCCATGGTAAATTAATATTGGAAAAAAAAAGACTTTAGGGTTTTTGCTTATAATAAGATAACCAACAGAGGAGTAATTATGGGTGGTAACTTGGAAGGAAAGAAAGTCCCTACAAAAAATAGAGATTCCTAAGGTAGAGAAAGTTTTGGGAGGAAAAGAATAATTTTTGGAAGGAAAATAATTTTCCTCTGATTGAGTCAAAAAGGAAAAATTCCAGCTATTAGAGGAGCCAGAATTATGGTAACAATGTTTGCTTTTATAGGTGGCAAAAAATATTTTTGAATTTTTGGGTTTTCATGGAGATTAAGGTATTGAATGAACATGAGGAACATGAAACTAAGAAGATGGATAACATAGAAATCTTAAAGGATAAAGGATTCAACTTCAACATACTGATATGAATCATTCGAAAGAAGATGATTAACAATACTTTCTAAAAAACAATATTGTTTAACAAATTTGGAAGCAAATTCCAAATAACCCTATTGGTTATACCACTCAAAGATTCAAAGGAATAGACTTGATAAAGAAATTATTCTCCATTAGATTTTTAAACAAAGTAAGAAACAAAGGAGTTATTCAACATAAATCACCAAGGAAACTTAAGACGGAACAAAGATTGACATACAATATAGAAACTAGAATAATGAAAAAGAAACTATTAGAAATGGATTACAAAATCAAGACATCTTCATATGAAATAAATATAAAAGAAGAAACAAAAACAAGATTAAAAAAGAAGAGGGAAAACGATTTGTAGAGCTTCTCTTTCTATACCAAGGATTCAATATCTCCTCTTTTATTTCTTGGGTTAAGCTACCCCTCTTAAGTACCTCTCATTTTAATGAATTTCTATTTGACCAATCAAAAAAAAAGTTCAACTAAAGACTTTTGTGATTATTCTGCTGAGGTTTCATTCAGTTCGGCAGGGTAGACGTAGAAGTGTGTAGAACTAATATTAATAGCTAATCATGGGCTTGAAACACATAAGATGAGGCTTGAATCTTAGGGTTTGTTTGAGAAGATGACCAGTGAACACTATATAAAATTGGAGATCTCTTTGTTGACTCTCATTCTCATCAAACATAAAACCTTAATTTCTAAAGCTTCCAAAATGATAATACAACTAACAATAAGGTTTACGAATAAGCTCATATACAAAACTAATTATCCTCTAAAAAATATTTCATGTTTTCTCATAACAACATGAAGATTTAGGTGGTCTTCATCATCTGGATCTTCCTGGACCCATGATAATGATTTATCCTCTAAAAGTCATTATGAATTCAGTTGGAATCTTCAAGTGTTTTAATATGGGTGGAGAACTAGAATATAACTACTTGATCCAAGAATATATGTTTATGTAACTATGACGAGGTGTCAAACTCGCAAAAAATAAATTCCTTACTTTTAAACCAACCAGTAGTATACGGATAAGTGGCTTCGTTTATAAGGGAGAGCTGAGTCGAAGTTGTCAATTCATTTTTGAAAATAAAACTAATACAAAACTACAAAAACAAATATGACGACGATAATGATGAAGGCCTTCTATCTCGGCCACGAAATATTATTGACATAGTTATGTTTTTGCCAAATAAATAATTTTCTTTATAATAGGATTGTTAGTATTGTATTCATTTCCTTGATTATCGAATACTATCACCATTTTTGGAAAAAAGAAGCAATTGAGTCTTCTTTTTTAGGTCAAAAGTGGCTAAAATGAAAAAGTAATCGTATATTCCATAAATAGAGGGAGTAAGATTCAAATATTGATATTGGATCGAAAAAAAAATTCTCTCATTAATTCTTATCACAGGAAAAATATTTCTAATAAATGCTGAGGGATTGTGGCAATCTTTTTCTTATTGATTATGTTTATAAATGTTATAAATAGAGGATCTCACACTATTGCAAAGGTACATCTATTATTTGCCTCGACTAAGAAAAAGAAAACTAATCATATATTTTGTTTGCAATGGTCACTTCTAATTTCAAGTGTTTGGGTCTTGTTTTACTTCTTCTCACGACTCTATTAGCCCTCATCCAAGGTATTTTGTAATAAGATGACTCAATTGGTTTGATCATTATTTTTTTGAGAAATGATATCCAAAAAGTATGATTGTTTTCATCGTCAAAAGTAACTAATGATTATTATTTGTGTTTCCTTTTGTGTAGCAAGCAGAGACATATCAGAGCTGGGAGAAATCATTACTTCATGGAACAGTAATATTTATTTTTCAGGATGCGTCCCAAGAAAATGTGATATAGGAAAGTGTTGGTGTTGCGTTTACGAAAAAGACATGTATCAAGGATGTGCCAAGGAAAAGGATGGGTGTATATCTAGATGCCATAAACCACCGAAAAGGGCTTAATTAGTATGAATTAGCAATACTTCTTTTTATCCAAGATTAATGGTAGTAGAGTATCCTTACTCCATCATCCATATTACTTAGCATGTAATGCATCTCAATGTTATCAATAAAAGGCAAATATCCCTGAGAGGTTGCAATGATTTAATTTTTGAGTAAACAAGGTCTGTTAGACCATGCACTGCACATGCTGGTGTCCTAAAATTACTTCACTTTTTTTGGCCGATTTTCATAGGGAAATTATAACGATGAACATTAAGATGAAGATTAAAATATACTCTCTCTTTTCTTTATGCATAATCATTTTCCCCCAAAAATTATCCTTTTTTTTCTGGTTTCTTCATCCAAACCTAGATTTGCTCAGATTTAATCGGAAATAAATTTTTTTTTTCCCTTTATTTTGATAGATATAGTAAATTATTGTCAATTCTATGGTGTTTTATCAAAGCTTGAAGGCCATTTACTATTCTGATTTATCTTTTTTCTTCAGATTACAGAATCAGAATTCATTGAAACCCTATCCACCCCTTAATGTCATTAGTTTTTTATGCAAAAATCATGTTCTTGTTATTGTATTGTGTTAAAATGTCGATATTTTTGTATTGCTTGATTTCATCCTGATGTATTTGATTTATATTTTAGAAAATTAGTAAATATACTCCTCCTTTAAAAATATAAATAAATTAAAACATACAAAATCAAGAACTCCATTTATATTGTATCAAATTATTTACTTACTACTTTCATAGATTGCATCAGTTTACGACTTACCGATGCTACATCTAGAAAGATGTTTTTATTCCTTTTAATTTCACTGGGTTTTTCTTCTATCTAATTTTTCCTTTTATTTTTTTATCATAAACCCACCGTTAAAATTATATGTATGAAATACTCACAAATAATTATAATAGGTGTAGATTACTCCAATAACCTTGTAATTAAAAAGAAAAAAAATACATAAATACTCTTACTCTTCCGAGCTGTTCCTCTGCGCCAAAATGTAGCTGCACAAAATCCTACAACTAGACCCTTATGATAATCTAGTAATAATTCAAGACATATTAAGTGTAGATGCATTTTACTACAAACTACATCCAAAGGATAGAAATCTTCTACTCATGCAAGTGAAAGTAAGACCTTTACAATGGACACAAGGATATACGTGGTTCAGTATGATTACGTCCACAGGGGTGAAAGGATGAATTTTATTACTTCAAGATGTTACAATGGTGTTACTATAAAGTTGAACTCTCTTACAAGATGAACTAGTTCCCAACTCTCTTTCTCTTTTGTGCGATTATAAGACTCTCTCTCTCTCCGAAATTACAACCTACCTCTCTTATATGCAAGTTCTTCTATTTATAAGGGAGG
The DNA here is from genome assembly GCA_023529315.1 of Papaver bracteatum. NCBI lineage: Eukaryota > Viridiplantae > Streptophyta > Magnoliopsida > Ranunculales > Papaveraceae > Papaver > Papaver bracteatum. The sequence goes on from JAJJWX010002325.1 coordinate 57,930, forward strand.
ATACATACAACCAAACTATGGTGTTGATCAAAATATATCTATCTTGAAGTCCTGTTGTCGGGCCCGTTCGCATCGCCTCTTCTTTTATGACTATGGCCGATGTAGTTTGGTTCTTTAGCAGTTTCTCGTCCGAGCCGATTATTTTGGTGTTCTCTTGGTGCGATGTCGCCCTTCTAATCCTGTCGCCCTTCTGGTTGGCCGATATGACACTATCTACTTATCCCTTTGACCAACTCTCCTCTTTTGACCAACGCGTCTCATCTGTCAGCTTTGTAGAGGTCTGGAATTGAGTCTTGTCTGATAGATTGTGGAGTGGTCGCGCCCGATCCACGTGGCTCCTTAATTCTCGCGCATGTCAGCCTCTATTTTGTGCTTCTCGCCTCTTCATATTTAGGTACATCATAGCTTAAGATGTTGCCACCTAACCTTCTGGATATTTTGCACCTACATTTATGCCCCTTCATTCGCTCGTGTGGCAGACACGAGTGGAAGAAAATCGTCTCATCTTCCCATGTCCTCGTTCATGCCGCGATTTCCGCCGTGCAGTCCCCTACTAAATCATATTTATGACCTATAACCGTCGACGTCGGTTACCCTTTCTCTTCCTTTAAATACTCCATTCTCCTCTTTCCTTTCTTCTCCTTTATCATTTTTTTCAATTTCAAGCCACTGCAGCTATCTTCTTCGAGATTATTCATTACTCCCTATTTCCGTAAGCCCTTGTCTTCCTGGTTTTCTTCCTTCACCTCTTCATTACCAAGTGTTATAGTAGCTGCAGTTATATTTTCGTCGTCCCAATCTTCTTCACCAATTCCCGAGTTCTGTACTACTGACGTCCATGGCTTCTTTTCCCTCAATGACTGAGAAAAGTTGTGTTGATGATGTTTTTTCCGAGATTGATGCTTTTCCCATTTATTCCATGTTTTCGTTTGATAGTCCCTCCAAGTATATCGCGCCATGAAATCTATCTTTCCTGATGGTTCTCCTTCTATTTCGTGCAGGTCCGATAAAAGGGGGTAAGATCTCTCCGACGGAGAGTTTATTGAGCAATTGAAAGAGAAGTACGATCTTCAAGATTTCGAAGTTACCCTAATCTCGGGCCGAAACAGTACCTTGAAGAAGTCAGATATGGATAAGTACGAGCAGTCGGCTGAATGCGTGGTCATCACTCATGGTCAGCTGGAGCTGGGTCTCTGTATCCCTCTGTACAACCCTGATAGCCCTTTCTACTACAAGGTTTTCTCTCAGCTCAAGCCTTACCGTTCTCTGTCTCAATGGACTGTCAATACTTTTCGGATCATGGATGAATGGAGAGCTCGCCGAGATGGTCACGGCTCCACCGCCGACTGGTCGACCTATAAGCCCGAGGACGCTACTGAATACACCATCTCCAATTTCCTTTCCAACTATCGAGTCGGTACTTCAATCAATGGTGACCTTACCGGTTTTTCTGCTAGTCCTCATCGTCACAGAACTATGCCTAAGAATGTTGAAAGGATGATGCCATATTTTGATCCCATCGGCCAGGGTTCTAACAGGCGATCTCGTCATACCAATAACCCAATTTATCCCCGAGTTCCACTTCTTATCCGAGGACCGATTTTACACGGTAGATTCTCATCGCCTTCATTTCCCTCCAAGCCCTACCCTTTCTGGGTGGTTAATGACGATAAGGATGATAAGGTATGTGTCTCCTTCTTCCTTTCTCAATTTCTATCTTGTTAGTTTTGACACCAATTGCCTATTCGTTGTCGTTGAAGCCTCGGGGCGACTCTTCCAAGGTCGCCGCATTGTCGAAAAAGAGGGGTTCTATCAAAAGGGTTGAGGAAGACCAGGGGAAGGTAATAAACACAGTAATTTTTTTATAAGTACATGTACTTGCCCCTGTTTTTTGCCTTCACATGTTCTGACGAGAAACCTTGTTCAGAAATGTCCTAGGCATGATGACGATGAAGACGGAGGGTCCGATGTGCATAAGGTTGATCCCCAACCTATTAAGCGTAATCCTAGTAGAGGCAAGCATGTTGTTAAGACGCCGGCGAGGCAGAGACCAATCATCGACAATCCCGATGAACATGAGATATTCGGCGAGGATTTCTCGGATGATAAGGGAGATGGGAAGGATATGGGCGAGAAGGTCGGTCCTGAGGTGGTTGTTAATGCTGAACTGGGCGACAAACAAGAGCCCCTAAAGACTCCCGAGTTCGGAAAGGTTGTTAGTGTCGAATCGGAAGTACTTCGTCGTCTGCCCCAGATCACTAGTGGGTCCTTGTCCGGTGTTGAAACCTCCTTTACCGTCTCTGGACCTATTCTGAACTCTCTTGGAGCGCTCACTTCCCCTGACTTTGGAGCGTATACTGATGAACATATGCTTGGTGTCGTGCCCCTTTATGGCGATATAGATCATACTCTCGATGCCGTGGTGAGTGACTGCATGTCTGGGTGATGCCCCACTCCTTAATTTCTTCCTAATCGTCGCCTACCATTCTAACTTGCTTATTTACTTTAGATCCTTAATCGGGTACGGTTGGATGCTTCCCATCGTCATAGGGAAAGGCAGTTGGTGGAATCTCTCCAACTTCAATTGCAGAACGAGAAGAGTCGTGCGCGTGAGCTAGAGATTAAACTCGTTGATGCTCAAGGTATGTTACAACTCTATAAACCTTAACTTATGTTGATTGAGTTTATCGTTCCAGTATCCTGAGTCGGATATCCTTCTGCTAGCCGAGGTAGCTAGTATAGGTTTAGATGCTTCTTCGGAGTTTAGGATTATGAAGAGGAAATGGGATATCAAAAAGGATTTAGTGGAAAATCTTTATCGGAGAATTGCGAACAAGGATGGGAAAATAGATCTCCAATCTAGTGAAATCGAAGTTCTTCAAGGTGAATTAGTCCGATATCGACAGTTTGAGTATGCCCCTGAAGAAATAGATAATTTACGGGCTCATTTGGGTTCTTCTCAACGCCTTACTGCTGAGAAAACCTCCTTGGACACGGAGCTAGAACAACGGGTAGACTCCTTACAATTACAGAACCGAGACCTTCACGAGGATCGTCGACGAATTTTGAGGGATAAAGATGTATAGGAGCGAGCTAATAGAGATCTATTGGGCAAAGTGGGTGAATTCGACAAACTGGTGGGTGAACTAGAATGGAGTAGGTTGCAACTTTCAGTGCTCCAAGTATCGCTCAATCGTTTGATGGACGAGTGGAGTGAACATAAGAATTACTTCCCCAGCAATGAATTCAATGAGCAATGCTATAACGAGCTAACTATGAAATTGTCCAAGGCCGAGGATGAGTTGTCCAAGTCGATAGAATCGCTTCAGTCGGTGCTACCATCCCTTTCAGGTCTTATAGGAGATGTGTTGAGGCCATCCTTAGGACTACATTATTTTCTGAACATGTGAAATTGCTAAGCCGTATCCAATGACTAATCCTGCGTTGTTGTGATTTTATAGCCGAGCAAAAACATTCTCGGGAATTGGATCTGGAGGTCCGATGGCTAAAGAAGGTCGAGGCCGATTTGGGCACCCAGTTGACCGATGCAGAGGCATCCAATTTGCAACTTACCTAACAGATCGAGAATGAACGTGTCTCCCATGAAGAGGAGATAGACGAGAAGGTCCGGTCGGGTATTGCTGAGTATGTGGAGGAGAAGCAGCGTGAGATCGTGCAAAGGAGGGCCGGCGATGCTCCTCCAAAGGCTTGAATCCCCCTTTTGTAGTGCTGCGCCACTAAGTTTCCCTTTGTCCTGGGTTGTAAATCGCTTTGAACACATCTTCCATTTTTACTTCTGATACACAGATTGTTTGTTTAAATGGGGGTGCTGCGTCGTCGATGCTGTTCTTTTTATTTCTGTTATACTTTGTGTTTTGTATAGTTTCATGAAACTTTTCGCGCTTTCTTAATTGACGCATGACGCTGCAGGTTTAGCTCTTGCTTCTTATGTCATTCCTGCAATTATTGATTATGTATGTTAGTATTTTAACAATTTATGTCGAACACGCCCAACAAGGAGGGTCATCGGGCCCAATTCCATGTCCTGATTGGGGTATCTCATCACTATCTCTTGGATTCAGTGGAAGGGTATTAGTCAACCTAAGTCTAAGTTCGATTGCCCCGAGTGGTTATCGACCAACTAATCTCGGGCAAGTGGTCACAGCCACCTGCGATGGGGGAGGCCTTTCAAATATAAGTAGGCCACCTATCTGAGAAGACCTCGTGTCTTAACAACCTGCGAAACTAGTTTCCAACCACTAGAACCCTTAGGCTACCTCGGAACTTGCATACTGCCACTACCCAGAGTTCGAATATCCAGGAGACTGTAAGGAACCTCGGCACTTCCACACTAGCTTTTCCCCTAGTACGAATGCCCATTCGTGTGTAAGTCACCTCGGCACTTCTACACTGGCTTTTCCACGAGTACGAATGACCATTTGAGTGTAAGTCACCTCGGCACTTCCTCACTGGCGTTGCCCCGAGTACGAATGACCATTAGTCGCTCATGCCCTATTTCATACCCCTCACGGTTTTAAAGAAACAGAAGACAAGTATGCTTACCATTTTTTCCGCCTCGCCCTTCAGGGGTGGTAGAGTTTCAGATACTTGACGTTCCAAGGTTTGGGATATTTTGTTCCATCGAGTCTCAATAGTCGATACGATCCCTCGCCTTCCTTAGACGCAATTATGTACATCCCGCCCCACTTTGGTGCTAGTTTTCTGCCCTTTTTGTCTCGCTCCCATTTGTCCAGAAACTTCAACACTTGCTTCCCTAGTTGGAATTCCCTTGGGAGAACACGCTTGTTGTACTCTCGTTGTAACCTTCTTTGATAGTTTTCCATTTTTTGTAGCGCCATCTCTCTTGTTTCTTCCAAATCGTCGAGTTTTTCCAAAATTAGAACGGCCGAGACGTTTCGCCTACAAGATTCTATCCTAGTGGTGGGGATCATACCTTCCGTCGTTAGAATCGCCTCGGTTCCGTAAGTAAGCATGAACGGTGAGAACCCTGTAGCTTCTCTCCGTGTAGTTCTGTATGCCCATAAAACGTTGTACAACTCCTCACACCAGTCACCATATTCCCCATCCAATTTCTTTTTCATGTTGTCGGCGATTGTATTGTTAGTGATCTAGGACTTCCCATTACTCTGGGGGTAATTGGGGGTAGCTTTGATCTTCTTGATGTTGTACGTGTTGAACAAAAGATCAATATTTTCCCCTTGGAGTTGTTTTCAATTATCGGAGACGATAGCTGCTGGAACCCCAAAGGGTCAAATGATATGTTCCCAGATAAACTTGAAGATATCTTTGTCCCGGTTGTGCCTTAGTGGTGCTGCCTCTACCCATTTGGTAAAGTAATCTGTGGACACGATCAAGTACTTCCTATGCCCCGTTCCAACATGTAATGGTCCGACAATGTCTATCCCCGACTTGGATAAGGGCCATGGGCTTATAACTGAATTTAAAGGTACTTCTGGTGCCTGGATTTTCTTGTCGTATCGCTGGAATTCTTCACAAGATTTCGCCATTTCTTTTGCGTCTTCGTTCATGTACATCCAAAAATAGCCCATTTCCTTTGCCTTGGACGATAAACTTCTCCCCGAGCTGTGGTTTCTGGTGGCCCCATAGTTTAATTCATGTAAGATTATGTGGCCTTCTTATCTACTTAGGCATCATAAGAGTGGCCCTAAGTAAGATTTTCTATATAGGATCCCTTCCCTTAGCTCATAGGTGCCCGACTTACTTTTGATTTTATTTATTTCGGGGCGACCCTTGGGTAGCTCGCCCGTTTCCAGGTATCGATGTATCGGCTTTATCCAATCGCCCTCTTTATATCGCTCGGCTGTGTTAATAGCCACCTCGATCCGTACATCTAGTGTTTCTGGGATCGAGGGAGTAAGGAGCCTCATAACGCGAATTCCCTCTAGGCTTGGATCTACCAGCTGTTAGGCGATATAGGAAAGAGCGTCCGAGTGCCTGTTATCTTTCCTACAAATGTGGCTGAACTTAATGCTTGGCATTTGGTTGTTGTAAAATTGGGCGAGATCCCAATAATTTTGCAATACGGGGTAGTGTGTCGCATATTTTCCCGTAATCTTCCGAATCACCAACTGTGAATCACTAGTTAAGCGAACCTCTTGTATCCCCATTTCTACAATTATCCATAAGGCGTGGATTACTTCTTCGTACTCGGTGACGTTGTTTGTTGCTTTGAATTCCAACCTGAATGAGTGCACTATCTTTCTTCCTTTCGGCGTAGTGAATACTAATCCAAGACCTGAACCCTCTTTTTTTGATGCCCCGTCGATGAAGACTTCCCATCGTGTAGGGCTACTGACTGTTAATAGGTCGGCAGTCTCTTCTCGCTCTTCCAATATCCCAAGTATATCTTTAACCTCGTCTTCATCGCTTAGTGGGAAATCTGCTAGGAAGTCGGCCACTACCTTCCCTTTGATTGTCGTCCTCGTTTCGTATACCACATCATATTGTTTTATTAAGGCTACCCATTTAGAGATTCTCCATGATCGCCCTGCACTGTCTAAAACCGCTTCGATAGGAGACTTGGTGAGCACCCGTATGCGATGAGCTTGAAAATATGCTCATAGCTTAAACGCAGCAAAAGCTAGTTCCAACACCATCTGCTCCATTCTGGTATAGTTTTTCTCGGCCGGACTTAGCGTATTGCTAATGAAATACACTGGCTTCTCCGCATTCCCCTATCTCCTAACCAATACTACATTAATGACATATGGTGTCGCCCCTAAGTATAGGATAAGAATTTCGGACGGCTCGGGCCTCTGCAGAACCGGGAGGCTGGCTAGGTGTAACTTGATATTTTGAAAGGCCTCTTCGCTAGCATTCGTCCATTGAAACTTCTCTCATTTCTTCAAAATGTCATAAAAGGTTTTACATTTGTTCGATAACCGTGATACGAATCTCCCCAATGCTGTTATACAACCATTTAGCTTCTGCACATCTTTTACTGTTGCGGGAGATGGCTTGTCCAAGACAACCCTAACCTTCTCGGGATATGCTTCTATCCCTCTGGGGGTGATGATATATCCTAAGAAATTCCCTGATGTAACCCAAAAGTAGGACTTGGCAGGATTAATCTTCATCCTGTGTTTCCTCATTATCCGAAAAATCCCGCGAAGGTCTCGGACGTGATCCTTGGATCGGCGACTCTTGATTAACATGTCGTCCACGTAAACTTCTACGGTATCGTGGATCTTGTATTCGAACATATCTCCTACCAATCTCTGATATGTAGCACCAGCGTTCCTGAGTCCAAATCGCATCTTGGTATAACAATACATCCCCCTTGGTGTGAAGAAGGAAGTATGCTCCTGATCCTCGGGTTCCAGCGGTATCTGATTGTAGCCCATGTATCCATCCATTAGTGTCATCGCCTCATATCCTACTATCGATTCTACTAGTTTGTCTATGCTTTGGAGAGGGAAGCTGTCCTTCGGGCATGGCTTGTTCAAGTCACTAAAATCAATACATATTCTGACTCCTCCCTTTTTCTTTGGCACCACGACCATATTAGATATCCACTGTGGGTAATGGGATTTCCTGATTATTCCAGACTCTTGTTGCTTCTTTAGCTCAGCCTCGACCGCAGCCTGTAACTCTGGTGCGATTCGTCTCATTTTCTGTCTAACCGGCTTGACCATTGGATCAATCTTCAGGTAGTGGCAGCAGACCTCCGGGTAAATCCCCTCTAAATCGTGTACTTCCCACGCGAACGCGTCTAAGTTTTCCTTTAACATTGTAATGAGTTGACCTGCTTGTTCGTCCGAGAGTAATGTCCCATTCCTTACTATCTTTGGCTCCTAAATCGTCCCCAAATTCACTTCCCGAGTCGGCTCGACTGTTGAGAAATTAGATTTAGATTCCCCGAACGAAGTCGTTTCCTTTAATTGCTATAAAGGGTCTTGCTCCTAGGTTTCATATGCCATGACCTCTTGTGAAATTGCTTCGTCCAACTCTTATGAAGTCTTAAATTCTTGGGATTTATTCTTCTCTATCCTTCGTCGAGCTCTCCGATCTTCGTTAATTTCAGTATCAACCTGCATGCACTTTTGTGCTGCTTGGGAGTCACCTATAACCTCAGCTACTCCATTGTAGGTCGGGAACCTTAATCTCTGATGATATTCCGATGCCACTCCTTTAATACCAGAGATCCATGGACGTACGATAATTACTTCATATGGCGAGGCGACGTCGACCGCACAAAAAGTTGTCAGTGTGTCAAGGTAGCCCCCACCGTCTGAAACACTCAAAGTTACCTCGCCCTTAGGGATGGTTACCGTACCATTAAAGACGTAGATGCGATACATTGAGGGAACAAGGATGTCGTTCGACAGCTCCATTCTCTTGAACGTGTCGTAAAATAGCACCCCAACTGAACTTCCGCTATACACGAGAATCCTTCTTACTCCCCATTCCTCAATAAATAACGTGATGACCAAGGGATCATTGTGTGCTTTCCCATTTGCTGGGACGTCCTTGGCCGAGAATGAAATAGGTTGCATCATCCAAGGTTCCGTCGGTAAGGTCCTGGCTACGCTACATATTTCTTTGCCATCATGGTCCCTCTTATGAATCCTTGAAGTGATTACCGGGCAGAGAGTGTAGTCTTGAATAGCTGAGTGTGAAATGGTATTCACAAATTGAGTTGACTTATCAAGGCGGACTTGATGAACTGTCACTTCGGGTGTTGCCGTCGGCTGAGCTGGATGTCGAACGAACTGTCTCAGATACCCATCTCGAATGAGGTATTGCACTATATCCTTTACTTCTCGGCAATTATTAATGGAGTAGCCTCTACACTGATGGTAGTGACAGTATTTGGGGTGATCCTTGGTTCCTTGGAACTGGACTCCCCTTGATGCCGGGTAATTGATATCATTCCTCTTCTCGACCTCCTTGAATACTTCCTCCAAAGGAGCGTTTAAAGGTGTGTATGATCGGGCTTCATTCCTCGGCCTCTTCCCTTTGGCCACCCACTCTTTTTTCTCCATGCTTCTTGATTGAGGGTCTGATCTCTTCTTGGGACGCCCAACTGGATCGTCCATAACTGTTTTAGCCTCAGCACTAGCTTCTTGAACTCCTCTATCTCTCGATTCGGCTTGAATTTCTTCTAGGGCGATAAAATGTTCTTGCATCCTTCGCATCTCCTTCAGGGTTTTCGGTTTTTTAGAGAACATAGCTATCCAGATGGGGTCCGATATTCCCAACGCGTTTTCGAATTCAAAGATATCTTGATCCACTGGTACTTTTCCAATTTCAGTGCACAATTTCCTCCACCTATCGGTCAAGGTTCTCAAGGGCACCCTGAACCTCCTGACGAGGGTAAATATCTTGTTCATTCTTGGCCGAGGACGGCTGTTGTGCATATAAGTTTCAAGAAAGACCTCGACTAGTGCATCATATCCGTCAATTGATCCAGGTGGAAGTGAATAAAACCAATCTCTCTCCTCGCCCTCCAAGATGGACGGGAAGCATTTACACATGACATCCATGTTGTTCTTCCATTGGATCAATGACATGGTATACATTTTTAGATGCTCGACCGTGTCTCCTGTTCCATCGAATCTAGAAGGAAATGTAGGTAAAGTACACTTTGTTGGGAATGGAATTTGCTCAAGTTCTTGGGAGAAAGGTGTCTTCTCGACCTCGCTCATAATATCCTCCAGTTTGTTCTCTTCACTGCTCCCCGATAGTTCCTTAATCTTTGACTCCAACTCTTTAAGTTTATCTTCTTTCGCCCCTTCTTATTGTCCGTCCCTCCCTCACCTTTCTTCATCAGTAGATGAGTCCTCGGGTGGTCCGTATCCTCCTGGGGAGGGTATGGGAGATCGCCTAGATAGATTAGGGTTGCTCGGCCAATTCATAGGCGGTGATTGACCCGATCGACCATGATGACTCGACGTTCCTTTGCTGGACGATGCCCTTGATCTGGTTCGTTGATTCCTCAACTGGTAATTCTCAAACTCCAGGGCGAGATTTCGTTGTTGGAGTTCTCTTAGCGCCGCTTCTTGTCTTCTTTGACTTTATAAAATGGCCAACAACATCGGGTCTGTGCTCTCATGACTAGAATGTCTATTAGGGTGTTGTGGACGAGACTGTAATGGTGGAGGTAGTATCGGACCAGTTGCATGACCGCTTGCATGGACATGTGCAGGGCCGACGTTACTATATGCTCCTTGTCCTAATTGAATCTTCTTGAGACGTTCTTACTCTCTTCGTAAGGCTTCCTAGTAGTCAGCTTGTTGTCTTTCTCTTTGTCTCTGGGCTTGTGCCGCAAGTGCTTCTTCATCTTCATCTGTATCTGAAGCTGTGAGTCCATCGACTTGGTCAACTCTCCTCTGGGTTAGAATAACCTGGTCTAAGGGTAGGGTGTTATCATCTCTCCCAAGATCCACTTCCTCATCAACAGTTGGCATGCCTCGTGCAGCTGCATGAGATTCCTCTAGCGGTGGTCATCCACTGCCTTCTTGCCTCGGCCCAGTTACCCCTACCTGCATGCTATCCACTGTACGATTTATTAACGTCCTTCCCGTCCCTGAAGTACTAGTCATCGGATGTGACACGTGGTGAGCCGAGTATCGTCCGTCCATACGTCAGCAAATACAAATAACACCTTACTTTGACCTAGTATTGGAAATAATCTGGAAAAAAAAAGGTGAAAAAATATCCGACTAACGCAGAAACAGCACGATGATAGAGCTTGCAAATACAAAGACGACTCCAGTTATCAGATGGGTCCTGCTTATCTACCCTATTTTGACTCTAAGCTGACTTTGTGTCAGATTTTACGTTGCGTCTCTATTAATTCGTGCGACGTCGCTTTCAGCACTTGACCTCCGCATTTAAGCTACTTTGTCCTTCATTCTATATGCTCCAAATCATTAAACTCATGCATGTGACGATCGAATGTCACGGTACGTAAGTCAAAAAATTAATCCAGGTCTCTACTATTGTCATCTCTTTATGGCTGTCTTCCGTGGATACTCTCAAAGAACCTTCCGACGACTAAAAAGCATCGCCGGTCAAGATTTTCCTCCTTTTTTGTTCTAATCATATGACGCGGGTTGTTTCCAATCAATGAAGCAAGGGTACATACACAAAAACGCTTACTACGAACTCGAAGGAAAACTTTCCTTACTAAAGAAACATCCAAGTCACGACTTCCATGCGGGGGAGCTTAAGATCGGCAATTTATCATGCAAACGACTCTTTAAACTTAATTTCGTACAATCCTAAGCATGCAAACTTTGTACCGTAACAAGAGATCGACTTATTTACCACTAAAGTTCGCTCAATCCTCGAGAACAAACAGTCATCCTATCAGCATATTCTCAACCTAGCTCTTAACCTGTGTTGTTGATCTCCGGTGAGCTTAAGGAGAATTTCTGCCGATCAAACCGTTCTTGGTCGAAGAAACGAGGACTCTGTTATACCATGTAAAGATGAGGCTACTGCTTCAATTTTGCATGTACACTAAACGACTCAAAACAACAATAAATAAGTGGTTCCGACCAACAGAGTTTATCTTAGCTTCCACTACAACACTTGGACGTGTATTTAGGAGCTTTTGATCGTCTCTGAAGGTATTTTAGGCAAGGTATCCGGAGATCTTAGTCGGATCCCCTTAGTCGGCGCCAGAATCTAGATGCATTTTACTACAAACTACATCCAAAGGATAGAAATCTTCTACTCATGCAAGTGAAAGTAAGACCTTAACAATGGACGCAAGGATATACGTGGTTCGGTATGATTACCTACGTCCACGGGGGTGAAAGGATGAATCTTATTACTTCAAGATGTTACAATGGTGTTACTCTCAAGTTAAACTCTCTTACAAGATGAACTAGTTCCCAACTCTCTTTCTCTTTGGTGCGATTATAAGACTCTTTCCCTCCGAAATTACAACCTACCTCTCTTCGATTCAAGTTCTTATATTTATAGGGGAGGCTTCATACAACCAAACTATGGTGTTGATCACAATATATCTATCTTTAGGTCCTGTTGTCGGGCCCGTTCGCGTCGCCTCTTATTTTATGACTATGGCCGATGTAGTTTGGTTCTTTAGCAGTTTCTCGTCCGAGCCGATTCTTTTGGTGTTATCTTGGTGAGATGTCGCCCTTCTAACCCTGTCGCCCTTCTGGTTGGCCGATATGTCACGTATCTTCTTATCCCTTTGACCAACTCTCTTCGTTTGAACGAACGCGTCTCGTCTGTCATCTTTGTCAGAGGTCTGGAGTTAAGTCTTGTCCGACAGCTTGTGGAGTGGTCGTGCCCGATCCACGTGGTTCCTTAATTCTCGCGCCTGTCAGCCTCTATTCTGTGCTTCTCGCCTCTTCATATTTATGTACAATATAGCTTAAGATGTTGCCACCTATCCTTGTGGATATTCTGCACCTACATTAAGTATAAACCCTCAAATATTATTATGAAGAAGATGATATTAAAATTCAATCCAAGTGTAAACCCTAATTTAGAAATCACACAACTTTCTCTCCAGGATAACACACATACTAGAGAAGATCTCAACCCTCTTTATAATACTCTCATTCCTTTTATACAGGCCTTTACATAATGGATGACAACTAATATTACATGATGGATGACAACTGATAAATCCTTCTTTCTCGCCTAATATCTCGACTATCTCTACGCGATCGCATCGCAGTGATATTAGAAAGTCAAACTTTCCTTTACAGAACACATCGCGCTTTTCACATAAACCTTATCTTTGCATTTCTTCTATTGTCGCATAGCTGTCGTGATGTCATTGCTTAATTACCTAAATAGTGACTCATTAGGATTGTGTCTTCGCATGTGCTATGAATTTCTCCCACCGATGTTAGGTGATGTTAACTCTTCTATGATCTCGCGGCGCGAGATCATAAATGAACTCGCAGCTTGGCAGTTGTTGGATGCTCAAGATGTGACATCATCTACTGTTAGCTTAACTGTAGTTAAACACCCGAATTCAAATATTTTTTTACCATCTAGCAACTAAATTTAAAGTGACCATTACTCAATAGATATGAACAAGACAAATCTCTAAACTGCCGAAAGTCAATGTAGTAAAACCACGATCATATTATCTGAATTCAAAGCAACTTCATACACTTTATAGTCTTTATCTTCATCACACTAACTATAAGCACCACTTGCATGGTGGAAGAGCAATATCTATTAAAGCCCTCTATCAAGATTGTTAATTTAGACTATAATACGAGGATACTAGAATTGTCAAACCGGAAAAGTAACCACTGATTTGTTTTGGAGGCGGAGATGGATAAGTAGTTCCATTTCGTATGGAAATCAACCAAAAACGTAAATTTATTAACCAGAGGCGGAGATGGATACTGAAGAAGTTCCTTTTCGTATTGGAAATCAACGGAAAACCACAAATTTATTAACCAAATTAGTTAAGCTGGATCCCTGGGCTCCCAATAGTAGTACTAGATTTATCATCTTTTAGTCGTTGACCAAGAATTGATGAGATAAAAAGTGTTTGAGAGCAAACTGATAATAGGAATTATGGGATCTTTGAGAGCAAGCATGGTGGACTCTAGAAATGAATCAATATGTAAGCCACAACAACATTCATTCAAATACTTTCAAGTATTTTCCATTGATAACCACTCCATAATCCCTTTTTATGTCCTTAGTTTGGGCGTAAAGGCCACATCTAGTTCTTTGAATTTGACTGAAAAGCTCGTTTCTGACGCCACTTGCAGTCTTTTTTCATTTTAAACGGATTTTAAAAGCTATGTACTCAAAATTTCTTTCTACTTTGGCTATTTGAAAGTGTTACCCACAAATCATTGTACTTCATATCCTTTGGGGTTAGATGAGTTGTGGCGCATCATACAATGGAGTTTCTTGGATGATGGAGTCATTACTGGTTCAAGTCTAGCCTTTGGACCACTAGACTGAAAAAAATAAAAAATTATTGACAAACATAATACAAAAAGTACAATAATAAGAGGGAGACAAATAAACGTACCTTTAACACCACCATCTCCTTTGGCGGTTTCATTCTTGGAATGATAATCCTCAATCGAACTCGACTGAGAGGGGTCAAGGAGTGTGGGGAAGCATCTTGGATCCGTTTTTCCAAATAGTTGTTTTGGGGGGAGTTACTAGAGGAATAATTTACTTCTTCTCCATATTTGATTGTGTAAAAGCTTGGGACTCCACATTGCCAACATAAAAATCAACATTTCTTCACTAACAATCTTAACCCGTTCCCGGGACATCTATGAGGCCATAAACAAAACAAGGTTTGTGCATGAACCTAAAACATCCATTGCACTCTTCTTCACATCCTCACTTATACCCCGCAAGATATGTCATTTACTTTATGCACCCATTCACCATGTTGGGGACTATAATCACACGATAGTGCTTAATTGAACATTGAAATCATTCAAAAAATTATAACCATCACATACGATGACGATAGCTAAATTTCCAATTTTTTCTTGAGAACAACAAATTTAGATTAATCAGGTGTACACTCTACCCAAGCATAGTGTTGAACTTGTAGTTCATTTTAGTACCCAAGGTTAAACCAATACATATAACAAGTTAGATGATGTCATATCTTGAAATCCACAAAAACGATAGCTAAAGTTAAACTTATCCACAACTAAAAATAATTTATACCGACAAGTCCCCCGCGATCAAGAAGCTTTAATTAGCAAATGAATAAGTTTTTTCCATTTCCATTTCTCGCCTGTTTGCTTGTTATTTTCCATTTTCATTTTAATTCTTGTCTGAATAAGCATTTTCAGCATATATGATAGTAGGGAGTAACTTTGTCTTTGATTCGGATTTAAAGAAGTGTCATTCAAAATTTTCTTTCCCTGTTCCAATGGTACGCGATTGACTGCTTTCACTGAACTAGAAACACTGGAGTCCACTTCTTTAATATACTTGACACTTAGTAGGAAGTTGAATTCGTAGATGTCATTTGGAATGGCATAAATTTTTGGGCCATGGAGCCTAATGACCATGCAACCTCATGGCATGGTTTTAATGCAATATATTCCTTAAGATAAAGACATCAACACAGTGAAAGACAAAAATGGATGTAGGTCAGATGTCTTCCACTCCCACCCACTAAACCTTTGCTAAACAAGGGAACGAGATTAAATGCATGAACCTTAACCTGCTAGCTCCCAGTCATAGTTAATACAGATAACCCCACACAAACAAACATTATTAGCATAAACCATTTTAAGTAATGCTAGTCTTTTTGTATTTCTCTTTTCATTTTTTCATTAGAGAGTTTTTATATCAAAGGGGTATGCAATGCATGTGCTCCCACCAAACACCTTCCTAATCACATTTCACCATTCTTTTTAAGCCCGCTGAACTTCACCTTGCTTGCACCATCCCACCTACGGATATAACATCATAATTCCACCTTCCATATCTTTACTTTAGATTGCTGTTAGAGTAAAATTCTCGCAGGACAAATTAACTCTTCAAATAAATCTTGATTCACACCACAAAACTTCAATAAGATTCGAACTTTTGAACTTAACTTTCAAATCAGAGACTGTTTTTCTAACAATCATATAGTTTTTACGTATGATCGATGCATGTAACAAAAAAATAACCGCACTTTTTGAACCAAAAAATTATGCTTTATGTTTTGAGCCGATAAAATCTTTAAATGGAGAAGGAAATGAAAAGCTTTGACTGAAAGATTCAATTGTTGTATGGTCCCCTATAGTGCATGGTGGTTCATATTTTGCCTTAAACGTATTTGCTTACAAAAATACATAACTAACACTGTTTATTAGAAGTAGAAACAAAAATTAATATGGGATTGAATTACAAATGCAGTGAGCTGGACGGATTGAAACCTTCAACCTAGTAATAATGCAATGAGCTAGATGGAGTATAAGAATTCATCCTTTTTGATTAATTCTTCCTGCCACAAAAATACATAGCTGATACTTGCTCTTTCTTATATGCTGAATTCCGAGACATTTCTGTAGGTAAGCAAGGCGACTAATTAATTGTTGTTGGCGAGCTCCATTGTTGTAGATTTCCATCTGGCAGCATCACCTTTGTTGCGCGCTTTCCAAATATTTGAAAAAGCAGAAGGAGGAGGTGAATAAGAAGAAGAGGAAGAAGAAGAAGAAGCAGGGGGAGATGGCCATCATCAGGATCATTAGCTTGTTATTGAGGATCATGCAGATCATCTTTTCCTGTTGCGCTCTTGGTTTCTTGACCAGGGCGAAGGAGGAGTACGACTTCGTAGCCTTCAGGTAATGTCTTTGCCGACTTTCTAAACCTGCCATCTGATTTGCTATTTTAGAGATGCACATAATTTCTCCTGACAATATATCTCTACTAAATATTCTGTTCTAATTTATTTAGACGGTGAATTGATTCAGATTTGATCTTACATGTCAGGGGGATTTTGAGTTTCACTCAAAATAAATAGCTATTTTACATTACTCATTTTTTAATTAATAATATGTGAAACCCTCTTTTAACTTGGATGTGCCGTGACAGAGCACTTAGGTGAGCACGTGAAGTGCACGCGTGTATTAAAATAAATTAAAAAGAAATCATAATTGAGCGATATATGCGGTCAAAGTTCATCCTTCCTTTTTCCTCTCTATCTCGGTCGTCTTCGTTAAGCCAGTAGATACAACTCTCGAGCAAAGAAAAACCTTAATTCGAAAACTTGTTCTTTTTTATAACAATTTTCCTTCCTGCAAACACAAATTAATACAATCCCGCAACTCCTAATTAGAGGTGTAAAGTGGGCTGTGCCAAAGACGAAACCTGACTCAAAGACCAAAGACGCTAAAATTTGAGCACAAATTGACCAAAGACGTGACTTAGCCTCCAAGACGGCACATCACGTTAGTTAAATGGGACGTGCTGGGTTTGAATAATTGGCACATAACAGCACAAAGACAAAGACGCTGCACGGATAAGCACGTGGCACAACCCAAAGACAAAGACGTTAAGAAAGCGTCATAATATGTACAAGTACACCATATAACAAGGCATAATACATCACATTTTTTGTATATTTCACAAAAGAGTCACTATTCTAGCTAGTTTTTAACATTTTATACTGACTTATTTATAACAACACATAATATCTTAATATTTGGAAAATATATTTCAATATCGTTGTTATAATATCGTCATCTATATTTAACTAGAACATTAATTTACATGACGATAATCCAATTTTATATTTGATGGACTATTTATTTTTATTGAATAAACTTGTTAATTCTACTTGAAATAATATCAAATGGTATGTTGTCTAATTAAATTCTTGTGATAATGTCCGACTTAATGTATACATTAAGTGATTTCAAATTGTTTATAGCACGTGTGCTAGCACGCACAAAGACCACGGCACGTTTATTCGGTGTCTTTGTGCCGTGGGCTAATGTTTGTGCCTAGCTTTTGACTAGTAAAGCATAGCACGACACATCACGTTTAAATCGTTGGGCTGACAAAGACGGCACATGGCACGTGAAGCACGCGACCGTGTCTTGGCCGTGTCGGCCAAAGACGTTTTTACACCTCTACTCCTAATCCTTTCAAAACTTTAAACACACATTAATCTCATCCATTAACCCATTAAAATCAACGATCTACACTTCACTTCGCTGACTGTTTTCCGGTAGAAATCTCACCCAAAACACCTGATCAAACATAAATTCACGACCAACCCATTCTTCCTAATGATGACAGAACTGAAACCGCAACTACTCTCACCCACTCAACATCAAGATTAACGGTAGTATCTCAAATATGTAGGGTTGAATTAAAGGATGAATTCTTGTGTCTTGGATTGAAAAACTTATTGCCGCTGATTTGTAAACTGTTGCCGTTGGTTTTAGGTGAAAGAATGAAGGATATAAGCAGGGGCGGAGCCAGAAATCTAACTAAGGGGGAGCAAAACACCCCAAAAATTTTTAGGGGTGCAACTATGATAAAATAGGGGGTGCAACTATGATAAAATAGGCTTAAAACACCAAAAAAATGAAAAAATTGGGCTAAATTAGGCTTTGGAGCTAGTTTGGAAGGGTGTGCAATTGCACACCCTTGCTATACACTAGCTCCGCCCCTGGATATAAGAGGTCTTCAGAATTTTTATGGATTGAAGCTAATGATGATGCTATTAATGGGTTAGTTGCAGAGAAAAGTAAAGTTTATTCACCATCAACAGATAGGAAAATTAAAATTTGGAACGTGCTGGTTACCTGGGGGTGCTGTTGATGCCGCCGACGGCGGTCTTCATGAAAGAGCAGAAAGGGACCAGATTTTTCCTTGTTATTAATGGCAGATATCTACGGGTGAAAGAAGAAGAGAATTTTTTAGAGAGAGAATTAAGTGTATGGCATTTTAGATACAACACGTGTTATGTTGCCCTTTCGCATATAGGGGTATTTTCGGATTTTGAAAAAGAAAAAATATACACGTGCTCATATAACTGCTATGTTACGCATGTCCAATTTAAAGGAGGTTTCACCTATTATCGAGCTATAAAGGGGTAATGCAAAATAATTACTCCCTCCGTTTCAGGAAAAGTGAAAGTAACACTTTTCCTGAAACGGAGGTAGTATTTATTTTGGGGAGGAAACACAAAATTCCCCTTCATTTCATAGGTATGGGTATTTACTAATATGTGAAACATCGTATGAATGAGTTTACGTAAGGGTTGATCATTTTTTGTATTTTGTTTGTGTTACGGATCAATTATTAGTGGATGTAAATTGATCACTTTTCTAGATTTTGGACATGAAATTTTGGAACTTTGACATTTAAGATGGTAAAGTTGTGGATATTAATTGTTATTGATGATTAAATTAAATTGAAATTGATGGTTTATGAACTGACTTAGGGGTGGCGAGTTCAGTTTGATCCCTAAATCGATAATATTCAAAACTCAAAAAAAAAAAAAGGTAACCCATGAGCTAACCCTAACCAGGACCATCTGCCCTAACCTAGCTTGTTAAAGCAACAATCCTTGGCAGTCCGGGTTTAGGCAGACTAAGATAGGATCAACCCATGGGTTTCAACCCTAATTGTCGGGACTTATTCCAAAGTTACTGCCTTTATACTGTTGTATTCATGTTTGCTTTATATCAGATTCATTGTCACAGATTTTTACTGAGTCATCCATGTATCTAATATTGATGGCTCTATGTTCTTTACATTCATGTTTGCTTTATGTAACTGTCATTTTCATTGTAACAGCTTTTTACTGATGATAATGGGATTGATGGTGCCTTGGAGCTTGACCTTGGCATTTGCACAAGGATACTCTGATCTTACTGGCTACCCACTTCTTCGGCCCAGAATAATAAAATTGGCCATTATTATTGGAGATGCGGTAAACATACTTACCTCGGTAAAGTTTAAACATTAATTCAGTAATTTGATTGCATCGTTTAATAACTTAACAAATTTACTTGCAGATCCTCTCTTGTCTCTCTCTAGCAGCGGCCTGCTCAGCTGCAGCCATTATCAGCTATTTACCACTGTTGAAAGGAGCTAGTAGCTACAAATTTGCTGCGATGTGGGCGTTTTTCACCTGTATTTCCACAGGCTCTTCAGCTCTTCTCAGCTTTTGGTTATTTGTTTCGATGTGATTATCAGTTTCCATGTTTTAGAAATAAAAGTGGTCATGCCTAATTAGATCAGAAATTGTTATTAAATTCTTGTTTGAAAATTTTTATCAAAGTTCAAGTAGGCATGACCACTCTGTTCCAATAACATTATAATTATTGTTCCCAATAACATTATAATTATATTGTTAAGATAAAACACTCTATTATCATTGTGGTGATATTTAAGATTCTCGGCGTATCAATCTTAAACACAATGATCTCATACAAATAAAACATCAAAACTAGGAGATTGACAATATCATAGTGTATACACACACTTAATGGTATCACATAAGAAAATGGTTTGACCATAAACACTACGGGAAAAATAGTAATCTACAACTATAGATTGACAACTCGTATTTTTAAAGTTGTAAAATGTTGCATGTTTTACAACCTTTTTCAAAAAAAAAGTTGTTGAAGTAAAAAACGTGTAACTCTTAGGACCAATGAGTAGTGACGAGAATCAAAACCACGACGTTTTGTGCGAAAAGAGTTGCAAGGAGTAGTGACCACCTTTAGCATTTAAAAACTCATATCGTAAAGGTAGTGAATAACTTTATAACAACGTTCATAAGGGTTGTTGAAGATAAAAAAATATCATTTCAAAAAGTGTTGTTGGAAAGATTTAAACATAAACCTACTATGTGTTAGCACAAGTCATCAACCATCCTTTCGGATTCACAATATTGGTAGTTTTTTCCTTTTTTTTTGCATCACTATTCACAACCTTTATAAGAGTTGTCGTAGAGGTATAAACACTTATGCTAAATTTTTCTCACTTATGCTAAAAAAATTTAACTTCTGCAAAAATTTTCTCACTTCTCCTAAATTTTTCTCCAAATAGGTGGATTCATCGTTCTTATGAAGTTTCTGACTAATAGTAGTCAACTCCCGGCCAGGTTTCGAGCTTGAAGCCAGTTTCTTTCTCGGAGTTGCCAGAAAAGGGTTTGTTTAAGGTTTTGAAGAATACTCCGATGTAATCTTACCTATGAGTGGTCGGAATTATGGTAATTAGGAAGTTTCCGACTTATAGGAGACCACTCCAGGCCAGGTTTCGAGTTCGGAGCCACTTGCTCGGAGTCGGCGAAAAAGGGTTTGTTTAAGGTTTCTGAGAATATTAGGATGAAATTAATGTTATTTCTTCTTTTTGCCTTCATGAGTTATTATTGTTTCATTTTATGGTCTTATTAATTTCACCTCTTTAATAAGGTTTGGGAGAATATTTTGATGGAATCTTAATTTTAAATGGTTGGATTCATCATTCTTACGGAGTTCCCGACTTATACTAGTCCACTCCTGGCCAGGTTTCGATCTCTGAGCCATTTTCTTTCACGAAGTTGACGAAATTAGGGTCTGTTTAAGGTTTCAGAGAATATTTCGATGAGGTTGATCTTATTTCTTCTTTTTGGCTTCATGAGGTCTGATTGTTTCATTTTATGGTCTTATTTCTCCTTTTTAATAAGGTTTTAGAGAATATTTCGATGAAATCTTACTTGTAGATGGTTGGATTCATCGTTCTTACGGAGTGTCCGACTTATAATAGTCCACTCCCGGCCAAGTTTCGATCTCGAAGCCACTTTTTTCTCGAATTTGGCAAAATTAGGGTTTGTTTAAGGTTTTGAAGAATATTTCGATGGAAACTTACTTGTAGATGGTTGGATTCATCGTTCTAACGGAGTTCCCGACTTATAATAGTCCACTCTCGGCCAGGTTTCGATCTCGGACCCAATTTCTCTCTCGAAGTTGACAAAATTAAGGTCTTTTTAAGGTTTCGTAGAATATTTCGATGAGCTTGATCTTATTTCTTCTTTTTTTCTTTCATTAGGTCTTATTGTTTCATTTTATGGTCTTGTTTAGCTCTTTAATAAGGTTTTGGAGAATATTTCGATGAAATCTTACTTGTAGATGTTTGGATTCATCGTTCTTACGGAGTTTTCGACTTATAGTAGTCCACTCCCGGCCAGGTTTCGATCTCGGAGCTAGTTTCTTTCTAGAAGTCTATGAAATTGGGGTTTGTTTAAAGTTTTAGAGAATATTCTGATGAAATCTTACTTGTAGATGGTTGAATTCATCGTTCTTACGGAGTCTCCGACTTATAGTAGTCCACTCCGTCCAGGTTTCGATCTCGAAGCCACTTTCTTTCTCGAAGTTGACGAAATTAGGGTTTATTTAAGGTTTTGGAAAATATCTATGAAATCTTACTTGTAGATGGTTGGATTCATTGTTTTAACGGAGTTCCCTACTTATAGTAGTCCACTCCCGGCCAGGTTTCGATATCGGAGCCACTTTCTTTCTTGAAGTTGACAAAATTAGGGTTTGTTTAAGGTTTTGAAGAATATTTCGATGAAATCTTACTTATAGATGGTTGGATTCATCGTTCTTATGGAGTTTCCGACTTATAGTAGTCCACTCCCGGCTAGGTTTCGATCTTGGAGCCAATTTCTCTCTCGAAGTTGACAAAATTAGGGTATTTTTAATGTTTCGGAGAATATTTCGTTGAGGTTGATCTTATTTATTCTTTTTTTTCCTTCATGAGTTCTTATTGTTTCATTTTATGGTCTTATTTCTCCTCTTTATAAGGTTAAGTATAATATTTTGATCGAATCTTAATTGTAGATGGTTTGGATTCATCGTTGTTACGGAATTTCCGACTTATAATAGTCCACTCCCGACCCGGTTTTGATCTATGAGCCACTTTCTTTTTCGAAGTTGATGAAATTAGGGTTTGTTTAAGGTTTTGGAGAATATTTTGATGGAATCTTACTTGTAAATGGTTGGATTCATCGTTCTTATGGAGTTTCCGACTTATAGTAGTTAACTCCATGACAGGTTTCGATCTCGGAGCGACTTTTTTTCTCAAAGTTGACGAAATTAGGGTTCTTTTAAGATTTTAGAGAATATTCTAAAGGAATCTTACCTAAAAATGGATGATTTCATTGTTCTTATGAAGGTTCCGACTTATAGTAGTTCACTCTCGTCCAGGTTTTGAGTTTGTATGTCGTTATACCACATTTAAAGTTCAAATCAACACTAAGCTTCATATTTATCGATTTTGATGATGTATCATGCTATGTTTGAAGTCAGAATCCTCCTGGAGCTTCTTGGTTCATAGTTTTTATGACGTCATACCATATTTGAAGTTTGATTTGACACTGAGCTCATATTTATCATTCTCGATGATGCATCCTGCTAAGTTTGAAGGTTGAACCCTCTGTGAGCATCTTGGTTCAAAGTTTGTATGCCGTTATAGCACATTTGAAGTTTGAATTGGCACTGAGCTTCATATTTATCGATTTCAATGGTGTATCCTACTAAGTTTGAAGTCGGAACCCTCCCATAGCTTCTTGGTTCATAGTTTGTATGTCGTTTACCACATTTGAAATTCAAATCGACACTAAGCTTCATATTTATCGATTTCGATGATGTATCTTGCTAAGTTTGAAGTCAAAACCCTCATGGAGCTTCTTGGTTCATATTTTTTATGTCTTTATACCACATTTGAAGTTCAAATCGACACTGAGCTTCATATTTATCGATTTCGATGATGTATCATGCTAAGTTTGAAGTCAAAACTCTCCTAGAGCTTTTTGGTTCATAGTTTGATTTTCTTTATACTTTATTTGAAGTTTGAATTGATACTAAGCTTCATATTTATGGATTTCGATGATGTATCCTGCTAAGTTTGAACTCCGAACCCTCCTGGAGCTTCTTGGTTCATAGTGTGTATGTCGTTATACCACATTTCAAGTTCGAATCGACACTGAGCTTCATATTTATCGATTTTGATGATGTATCATGCTAAGTTTACAACACATTTGAAGTTCATGACTTGTATCAATAGTCAAAATTTCTTCATGACCTATGTGACTAGTCAAAATTCAAACCGGAAGCACAAAGAAAACACACTTTCTTATTTTTATGCTTCATTCCAATATATTTTTCGGATTTGTTTTATAACCGAAGGTTGATAATAATATCTTAAATTTATTAATATATTTTTTTCTTATCAAAATTTGATAATAAAATCGAATACACGAGTTTGAACTAGCACAAAGAAAAACACACAAGCTTCTCAATCTGTATGAGCATCCTAAAGCGAATCTACATCGTCCCTTAATTTCTACAATCCGTATGAGTATCCTAAAGAGAATCTAAACCGTCCAAATCTAAGTATTTACCTTATCTACACTAAAGGAGAGAGAGAAAGCCACATCCACCTCTCATCTTCCCCCTTTCGCCTCCATTACAGAAGAAACCTTAACTAAAAATACTCTAACTACCACCACCTAATCTCTTTCTCGCTCACTCTCTATGTGAAAAAAACTTACGGAAGTTGTAGATTTCGAACCCTTGATTTCAAAACAAAAATAAAAAAACCCCAACTCTCAAATGTCTTTGCAAGAATTCAGAGAAAAGATAAGCAAGTGATGGCGGCTGGCGATTCTGGTTCTTAATTGAGGAGATGTGGGTGGAATTTAAGCTAGGAATTACACAAAAAGGAGATGGTTAGATGCTGGTTCTACTAATGTAGGATTAACCAAAGAAGAATTAGGACTTGGGTTCAATTTCTGAGATTCTTGATTTTTGTCGATTTGAAGAAGCATGGAAGAAATTGAGTTATTGTTCAGTTGATGACAAAGATCGAGAAGATGATGATGGTAATAATCAGCTAGAGGTTGAATCGAGATTTGTGTTTCTGAAATCAACAAGAACATGCAAGGAATGGGTTGATCAGATGATTTTGCTGATGTGTTTAATGGTGATGAAGCTTGAGTTATTCTCAGATTGAGATATGGAGTTGATTTTGTGGCTATATGGAAGAACAAGTAAAGATTAATGGTAATTTAGGGTTTGTAAAGGCTAGCAAAGATGGGTTTTTGATGAATTTACCTCCAAGAGAGGGACTGAAAAAATTAAGATTAATTTGATGGTTATAATTTGTGGAATATAGATGAAGAAAAATTTGGTTTGTGACTAATTATTGCTGCAGTAAGTTACATGGTTGAATGTAGTGGTGTTGGATGGGAGAGTATGGGTCATTATGCTAATGAAGTTGAGAGAATGGTTTTGATGAAGAATGGCAGGCATCTGAGCAGCTGGGACTTAATAAGTTTGCAAGGGAAGCTGAATGAAACTGAGACTACAATGAATTGCAATTATAGTGAGTGTTTGTTGGGTTGTAAATGCTTGAGTAAATTGGCAGGCCAAACTCAACGCTGTAACTTCAATATGCTATCCTTGCCATCTCCATACAGTGAATTGGATAGGGTAAGTTACTCAAACTGTTTGTTTATACGTTTCCAATGCAATCTTGTTCCGCCAATGTGAGTTAATCAATGCTATACTATTCTCGTGAATGCAATTTTTCACTTGTTTGACTGACTGTTGTTTATCTGTGACTTTGTCAGAAAAAAATAAATATGGAGGTCATTGTATTCCCAGATTTGTTGAAATACGAGACCGTTTTTAAGGATGGTGCCAAGATTCAGTCTGGATGGTACTTGAGATGGTTGTGAGAAGGTGAACTACATGATAATGATCTCCAAGAGTTGAGGAACAAATGGAATAAGTATCCCCTTGAATTAAGGTAACTTATACACCCTGTTATGAAAAGAACTAGCTATGTTGTGATTGAGTTTTTCTTTTTCTTTTTTTGTATTTGACTGGTTTACCCTATGGATCAGGGAAGTGTGCCAAGAGTATTCTAGGGATATGGAGAAGCTGTCAATTAAGTATATGGAACTGATGGCACTGAGCTTGGTTTTTCAAGAGAAGAGTTTGAACGGTTATTTCATTCATAACAACACGAGTTTTATTTTCCTCAAACATTATCCACCTTGTCCTGTACCTCACCTTTCCCTTGGGGTTGGTAGGCACAAGGATAATGATGCTCTATCTATTCTCTCTCAGGACGATGTCGGTGGCCTACAAGTAAAGCGGAAGATACAAGGGGAATGGATTAGGGTTAATCCCATTCAAGGTTCTTTTGTTATCAATGTTGGCGACATTATTCAAGTAATTCTTTCCGACTTAAATTCTCTTTAGCGTAGCCAATGTTTTTGGTGAGATTTTTCATTATGAATATCTTGAATTGTAACAGGTTTGGATGAATTATAAGTACGAAAATCCAGAGCACATAGGTTGAGTGATGTGTGCTAATATGTAAGGAATTTATACTCAGGTTTACAAGTGGCTGCAGATGATGGTTGAAATGGATAGGTACTAGAGTTGCTTGAATCTTATCCCGAGAAATATGGAGTTATTGTTATATTAGCTTAGCCTGGATTGCATTTGAAGATATTTGTTGCAATCCATGGTCTTGGGAGTTGTTCTTGCTGCTGTAGTTTGCAAGCAGTTGTTGCAGGAGATGAAAAACAAGCATAAATTGTTGTTGTTGATGAGTTAAGAGAATTATTGTGTGCTAATATGTAAGATAAGGTATAGAGAATGAATAGGTATGTTGTGATTAATTGGAAGATGGTTTTGTGTTGGTGGTGATACAGATGGATTCTGTCAAGGAAATGAAGCTGAAATGAAGGAATTAGGGACTTAAAGAGATGTGGATAAGTTGAAATTCAAATAAAGAATGGTTGTTTAGGTTTGAACTCATCTATATTTCAGATGGTCAGAAGAGAACCGGGTAATTTAATGAGGTCACAATTGCTTTCTTGGTCATGCTTTACTTAATGAATGTATCCATCTTTGATTTAAGTTGCATATTTATAATCTTCCTGTAATGGCAAAGATTTGGACTTATTGGTTTTGAAGCCATTATAATATTGTCTGGCCTTGTATGCTCAGTAGTGCTTGAGCGTTAATGAAGGTGGAATGTAACATTTTGTTGTTTTGGCATGGTCACTGTTGTCATTTGATAAGTGCATAATTTATATGATTTTAGTGTCCATTCCATACTTTCTTTAGGTATTATTCTTGCATATTTTCGTATTATTACTCTTGTTTTCTCTTATGTGTCCCTATTAGGTGAATCATCAAAAAAGGAGATATAAAGTTCTGAAAATAGCTATGAATATAAGTATCCCAAGTATCCAAGTTCCCAAGTCCAAGAGAAGTTGAAGAAGTGCAACGAAAAGGAGCAAAATGCTCAAAATCAAGAGACAAGCCAAAGACCTACATTAACTCATTTAAATTAATGATTTATTATCACCATATTGAATATAATTTAAATATAAAAATAATGCAAAAAGAATGAGGTTATTCCGAGTTCGGACGAAGAAGTTGTGTCTCAAACGAGTTTTTATCGAATACCGAAGACAAGTAAAGTGTGCATACTTAAGTCCCCTGGATTTGACTATTTTCCCTGGATTTCAACTGAAATTTAAGTATGCGCACGATTAAGCATACTTGAGTGGTACGCAAATGGGTGGGCATACTTGTGAAGGCCAAAACTCACGGTTAGGGTCTTTCCTTCATAATTTCGGGTCGGGTTTCTTAACCAAATGGGATACTTGTAGGCCAAGCAATGTAAACCTATAAAAAGGTATTAGGTTATGTAAAGAGGAGATATCTATCTCATATCACAATTTCTACATCACAACCTAGGGTTTTCCCCTTTAGGGGGAAACCACCATTATTCATCTTTTTTGTAATATGAGTAGCTAAAATCCTTTGTTGATTAAGGATGAATTCAATGTTCCAAGAGTGAAGCTTTATTAATAATAATAATCTATTTGAGGTTTTAATCATCATCATTTGTTTTCATTATATCTAGTATTTATAATTGATTCTTAGATTGGCTTGGAGTGCATGCTAAATAAGTCTATTAATCATTCTATTGCTAGTAGCGAGTTGAGCGATCCGTAATTGTCGTGCATTCTCTACACAAGTAGAAAACATGAGATCTTTCCAAGGGATTTTGTAAAACAATCATGTGTGAAGAGAACACCAGTAAGTGAACCGGGTGTACTGAGTTCAACTGCTGGGATCAAACCTAAATTCAGAAACACTAAAGCGTTCGATCGAGTTACACCTTGTAAACATACCTCGAGGCGGCTCAGTTGGATAGAATCCGGTGACTAAGCGTACCTGTTATCAGTGACACAAGGATTTTTTGGGATAGAAAAGCGTATATGCTATTCTACGATTGGTGATGAATGGTTCTAATGGAAGATAAATAAGCATTCAAATCTTGTTAACGCTTGGTAACAGCGAAGGATTCCTTGATCATCTCTTTGCTTTATTATGGTTTTGATATTTATCTTACAACCAAACCCCCCTTTGCTATATATACTTTATCTTGTTAATCAAATAACCTATCAATTACACAACTCTCTGTGGGAACGATCTCTTGCTACCGCTATATTACCAGTTAATTAGTGGGAAATATCTTTATTAATTTGTTGAGCCTACGACACCCCATCAAATTTTGGCGCCGCTGTCGGGGAGCAGTCGCTAATTGATTTGTTATTTGTTTAGCTTGTTTTTCTTTTCTTTTTCAGATTTTTATTCTAATTTTTTCCTTCTTGTGAGTCGTCATGTTTCCTTACGGAAATAACATGTACGGAGCACAAAATCATACATATAATTGTGATAATCAATATATGGTTTTCAATCTCATTCATATGATAACTACCAACCATCCTATGGTTATAATTAAAACCAATCTTTTGGCTATGATCAATATCCGACGGAACCTTATGGATATTCACATACATATCAACAACCTTGTGACGGGTATGTAAGTGGACAATCACAAGGATGGGAGGATAGTTATGCTTCTAATCGTTTATCTCCTGAACTTGAACAGAAGCTTGACCAGGTTATGCTTTATTTAAAGGCCAGTATATCCACACTGGAGTCACTCAATAAACAACTAAGCGTGGAGAACAATATTCCAACCGAATATTACTTCAATATATTTAACCAAACTCCTGATCGTTTTTATGATCATTCACCTATTCAAAAAGGGGAGACTTGGTTTGGAAATAGTGTGGTGAGTAAAGGTGTTGGTTTTGATGAACGTCTTGACCAATTCCAAGCGATGCACAAAATCAACAATGGCTCCATACAATTGAAGATGAACAATATGAACAACTTCAGGAAATTCAAAGGCGTGCGAAGAACTTAAAAATACAAATTTCTCAACTTAGTAAAAGTGGGAATAAGGAATAAGTTTTTCATCTAAACCAAAATGATGACAAAGAATAGTTTTAAGATGAGCAACCTATGGAAAGCCTTTGTAATAGTGTGTTTGTAGGTGAAAATGGTTTCTGGTGATTTTGGTAATTGCAGGTGTGAAAGTGAGAAACAATTTAAACTCTAAACAAATGTACTGCAAGGGAGTACATTAGATTCAAGAGATCAATCTGTACAAGTCCGGCCTAAACCAAGAAATGGCCATTCTAGACTTTCTTCGGTCACAAAGTGGAGGAGAAGGGTTAGTTTAGGGAGGGAAGAGAAGAGAGTGCCGAGACCAGAATAATTCTGGAAGAATAGTACTTGAATTGTATTAGAAGGTGAAAGCTTTGAGAAAGCTAACAAGAGTTGCCTTTCTGAGTGTGGTATCTTTCCCCTGACCAAAAACTCGTGTCTCTGGTGGAAATAGGTAAGCCTATTTATACAAGTCTATAAAGAAACGTACTCTGGCCTCATAGGAAAATAAAACGGATGAGTTAAATGGGAAGATGTGGTAACGCCTGATATTGATGGAATTGATGTTCCATAATGAAAGAACGTTTCACCGTTGCTTCTTGCATTTACTAACCATCTTATTTTTATTGCACTATCTTGAAACGGGCATTTGTGTATGCCGCACGTTATAGACCACCAAACCAATACCCTAATGAGCATCCCCCAGTTTTTGTTGATGTCTCGAATGTTTTTGGAAAACATGTAGCACGTTCTTGTGGCTTGGAAATTCAAGATCGGGAAACTTGCTAGCCTGGTGACCTTCGACGGTCGAGATTTTTCATCTTGAGAGGAGGGGAAACCATTGATCGTTGCACGCCTTCGTTTTGGTAGCCGCGTAGTGAGGGTCAGCGTGGTGGCGCGGCTAGGTTGGCATGCCGTTGGCATGGCATGGTTTGGAGTGGACAAACTTAGGTTTCGGGCCAAAGGTTACCATGTGTCGTCTGGTAACCTTGGATGGCTAGGATTTTCTCCTGGAATTGAAGGGAAACTATTGATTGTTGCACGCCTTCATTTTGGTGGCCGCGTAGGGAAGGCCAAAATGGTGGCGCGGCTAGGTTAGGCTTGGCATGTGGGGCCAAGGGTTCTCTTTGGGCGTGGCTAGCTTTGGGTAGGTGCGATTTTGGCTTGGCATATGGGGCCAAGGGTTTTCCATGGACATATGGTGTGGTTAGGGCCAAGGAAAGGGCGTTTGGCTTGGCATGGTGTGACTAGCATATCTAGGTCCAAGGAAGGGTGCATTTGGCATGGCGCGGCTAGCTTGGGCTTGGTGCGGTTTTATCTTGGCATGTGGGGCCAAGGGTTTTTCATGGGCGTATAGCGTGGTTAGGGAAAAGTCAAGGGGGTTTGGCTTGGCATGATGTGACTAGCATGGCTAGGGCCAAAACAAAGTGTGTTTGGCATGGCGCGGCTAGCTTGGATAGGTTTGGTTTGGATTGACATGTGGGGCCAAGGGTTTTCCATAGGCGCATGGCGTGGCTAGGGCCAAGGCAAGGGCGTTTGGCTTGGCATGGTGTGACTAGCATAGCTATGGACAAGGCAGAGTGCGTTTGGCATGGCGCGGCTAGCTTGGGATAGGTGCGGCTTTGGATTGGCATGTGGGGCCAATAGTTTTCCATAGGCACATGGCGTGACTAGCTTGGGCTAGGCGCGTGACCAAGCTAGGGTTTCGGGGGAAAAGGTCGTTTGGTAACCTTAGACGGCCAGGGTTTGCTCCTGGGATTGAAGGGCAACTGTTGATTGTTGCACGCCTTCGTTTTGATAACCGCGTAGTGAAGGCCAGTATGGTGGCGCGACATGGGGCCATGGAAAGGTGCGTTTGGAATGGCGTGGTAGGTGTGGCTGGCATGATTTTCCATTAGCACGGAGGTGCGGCTAGCATGGTTGGCATGCATTGGTGCGGTTGGTGTGGCTGGCATGATTTTCCAATGGCACAGAGGTACATCTAGCATGGTTGGCATGCTTTGGTGCGGTTGGTGTTGCTGGCATGATTTTCCATTGTCACAGAGGTGCGTCTAGCATGGTTGGCATGCTTTGGCGCGATCGGTGTGGCTGGCGTGATTTGCCATTGGCACAGAGGTACGGCTAGCATGGTTGGCATGCTTTGGAGAGGTCGGTGTGGCTGGAAATATTTTCCATTGGCACAGAGGTGCGGCTAGCATGGTTGGCATTCTTTGGCGCAGTCGGTGTGGCTGGCATGATTTTCCATTGGCACAGAGGTGCGGCTATCATGGTTGGCATGCTTTGGAGTAGTCGGTGTGGCTGGCGTGATTTTCCATTGGCATAGAGGTGCGGCTAGCATGGTTGGCGTGCTTTGGCACGATCGGTGTGGCTGGTGTGATTTGAAATTGGCACAGAGGTGCGGCTAGCACGATTTGCATGCTTTGGCGCGGTCGATGTGTATGGAATGATTTTCCATTGGCACAGAGGTGTGGCTAGCACGGTTTGTATGCTTTGGTGCGGTCGGTGTAGCTAGAATGATTTTCCTTTGGGATAGAGGTGCGTCTAGCATGGTTGGCATGCTTTAGCGCGGTCGGTGTGGCTTGCATGATTTTCCATTGGCATAGAGGGGAAGTATGGTTTGTCTTGTCGTAACCCTAATTTGAAAAACATACCCCGGTAATTATTTAGAGACACATTAAAGGTTTTAGTAAATGTGCCTAGTAAATGCTTGTTATCTTAAATGTTGTGACATCACTGTCTGCTAGGGTTTAGTGTTTTATGATTTTAACCCTAAGCTAAAAACCACCATCAACATAGTGATAAAGTTATTCAAGCTCCGGATCTTAATAATGATCATTCGCATATTCAAAAGGAAGAGCCTTTGTATGACCGAACCATTGTTATGAATGGTGTGACATACTCAAATGTATATTAACGTTATAATGAATATCCGGATTATAATAGTTTCAGGCAGATTGATTTGCAAGATGTAGACCTGATTATTCCTTCAACAGATACTTATACAAAATACTCCAAAGTTTATACTGAAGAATAGTTCATGAGAACATGAATTTGATTCGGATGATGAGAGTGTTGAAGAGATAGAGATTGAGAATGAAACCAAATTGATTGAAGTCATGGAAGACCCAATTGAGCTATATAATAATAGTTCAATAGAGGACAACGATATACTTTAGGTAAATAATTCACCAGAGATAATTAATGAGGATCCGGTACAAGGTTTGTCTAATCTTTTGCTTAATTCTATATCTATTGATCCTTTATCTTTAATTGAAGTAGAGTCTAAAAGAGTTTCTAACCCAACTTTAGCAAAATACCTCACTTAGGATTGGAGTTGTGTTCTTCAAAAGTTTTAATGGATTATTTTGCTTCTAAGTATCCACCAATTGATGTGTTTGATTCGAGTATTGTGAAGGTTCACCAAGCTGGGGAGTCTTTTGAATTTCCCAAATTCTATGTTCTTTATTCACTTTCGAGTGTAGAAAGGACTAAGTGTGGAGGAAACTTAAATAAAGTGATAGCTTCAATATTTATGTTTTGTGCTAATGTTTTTGTGAAGCAATTATTTGAATTGGATTACCAAATTTTCAGATTACTGGTGTACGGACGATAACAATAACGTCGGGCTGACGACATTAAACCAAGCGCTACGTGGGAGGCAACCCATTGATTTTGTATTTCTATCCCTTTTGTTTTTAGTTTTCTTAGTTTTTCATATCATATTTTTCATTCCCTTCTTAGATTTTATAGTGTCCTATATCTATAATGAAAGCTTTGACGAACCTGTTTTCGTTAGAAAAATTATGATTGCGTACTTGTTACAAAAATAGCTCTCGAGCCTGCATACAGAGTCGGATTTGAGTGGTTAACCCTGAATTTTAAAGAAGACAAACATACATTTCTTTTGAAAAAATAGAATCTTAATTTGGAGTTTGTTAAGTTGTACCGATTGGCCTGGACATTTGAGTTTTGGTATTTTTACAGAACCTTTTCAGATTGCATGTCAGTCAGTCCAAAGGCCATAAAAGTCAGACCATTTATTGAAACATTGTGTCATTTTGACACCTTTTAGAAAGGAATCTTATAGAAACTACTTAGGCGAACAACTTTCATTTAGGATGTTTTTCCTAGTTCCCTACCCATTTGTACAATTTTTGAGTTTTTCAGGGCTGTTATGTCAGAAATTAGAATTTTCGGTTTTGAACATTGAGGACAATGTTGAGTTTTAGTGTGGGGGAGTAGTTAAACATGTTTGGCTTGCATATAAAATAAATAAATATATAATACTCTTTGATTTCTTTCATTCTTGAGACTTCATCTTTTGGACTTAATTTTGAGCTATTTAGGATGACACACTAAACCTTTTCAGGTTGATACAGTTCTTACAGCTGTAGATTAAGTTCCACTTTATTGTTCTACAATCCCTAATTATATATGTTCATAATTAAATGTGAAACTCAAATATGGTAGTCGTTTGAAAGATTCATCCTCGCAATTAATCATTACTGAATCACTTTCTTTTTATTTTTGCAGTTATATGTTTCTCTAAAGTGATTTGGTGGGATCCTGATACTACCGTGAATGTTATATCAAGGTAATCATTGGTTGAGTATCTAAAATCCCCATAGACAGTTGTCTTACACTCATAAAGAGTGAGCCGAAAAAGAAAAAAAATAAAAAAATAAAAAAAATATATATATAAGGCTCTTCTTCAGTTATCGACACTAATAAATCATAGGTCCGGAAATGACGACTAATCATGTAGTCGATGGAAATAAAAACCATATCATTATTATATAGCTAGTCAAAAAAACTATTTATGAGGTTCTTGACACTTGGATAACAGTATGTGTGAAACGTTGTCCCTGTGTCTGTCGCCTAAACACGCGTGGAACACAAGATCCAAGGAAACTATCACATACTTGTTGAAAAGGAAACATGCGCTTATGGTATATAATCATAAGGTCGAGTTAAATGGGTTCTTCTCTCAACTATTTCTCTATAAATAATAATCCTTTGACGACATTCATACAAGTATTGTGGGTAACATCTTTCACTTTAGTTAACATTTGCACACTTCACTTTTCTATTTCCATTTTCTTATCTATACATGTGATTTCAGTATGTGAATGTTGTGACAAACATTGCAACAAGTATGATGACTATCTTAGTAGAGTTTTTCAATCAGGTTGAATGTCACACGTAACTAATTGCTTGTGTGTGATGATTGGAATGTATGTGGGATGTCTGCAGCTAAGAACATATTTAGGCGGATTTTATTATTAGATACTACTTTGTGTCTATCCATAGTGGTTCTTCAAAGAAAATAAATTAGAGTATGTTTTGTGGGTATACCTCTTGTAAGCCCTCACGAGACTATAACTCGTCCACTAGGGACACTTGGGGTTTAAAGGCTTGTTATACATGCTAAGTGTAACAGTTTTCTCAATGACATGGAGTTGTTGTATTTAGGATTTTTTTCATTTAGTTTGTTCAAGGACTAGCAAAATCTAAGGGTGGGGGAATTTGATAAGTTCATAATTCATATGATTTTATTGTTCATTCCATACTTGCTTTAGCTATTATTCTTGCATATCTTCGTATTATTACTCTTGTTTTCTCTTATGTGTCTCTATTAGGTGAATCATCCAAAAAGGAGCTACAAAGTTCTCAAAAGAGATATGAATATAAGTATTCCAATTATCCAAGTGCCCAAGTCCAAGAGAAGTTGAAGAAATGCGACGAAAATGAGCAAAACGCTCAAAATCAAGAGATGGGTCAAATACCAAGATTGACTCATTCAAATTAAGGATTTATCATCACCATCTTGAATATAATTGAAATATAAAAATAATTAAAAAATAATGAGGTCATTTCGAGTTCGGACGAAGAAGTTGTGGCCAAAATGAGTTTTTATTGAATACCGAAGACAAGTAAAGTATGCATACGTATGGGTATGCATACTTGAGTGGTACGCAAACGGGTAGGCATACTTGTGAAGGCCAAAACTCATGGTAAGGGTCTTTCCTTCGTAATTTCGGGTCGGTTTCTTAACCAAATGGGATACTTGGAGGCCAAGCAATGTAAACCTATGAAAAGTTATTAGGTTATGTAAAGAGGAGATATCGATCTCATATCACAAGTTCTACATCACAACCTAAGGTTTACCCCTTTAGGGGGAAACCACCATTATTTATCTTCTTTGTAATATGAGTAGCTAAAATCCTTTGTTGATTAAGGATGAATTCGATGTTCCAAGAGTGAAGCTTTATTAATAATACAAATCTATTTTACGTTTTAATCATCATCGTTTGTTTTCATTATATATAGGGTTTATGATTGATTCTTAGATTGGTTTGGAGTGCACGCTAAATTAGTCTATTAATAATTTTATTGTTAGTAGCGAGTTGACCGATCCGTAATTGTCGTGCATCTCCTACACAAGTAGAAAACATGAGACTTTGCAAAGGGATTTTGTAAAGAAATCATGTGTGAAGATGATACCAGTAAGTGAATCTAGCGTACTGAGTTTAACTGCTGGGATCAAACCTAAATTCACAAACCCTAAAGCGTTCGATCCAGTTACACCTTGTAAGCGAACCTCAAGACAGCTTAGTTGGATAGAATCCGGTGACTAAGCGTACCTATTATAGGTGATACAAGGAGTTTTTGGGATAGCAAAGCGTACCTGCTATTCTACGGTTGGTGATGAATGGTTCTAATGGAAGATAAATAAGTTTTCTAATCCTGTTAACACTTGGTAATGGAGAAGGATTCCTTGATCATCTCTTTTCTTTATTATTGCCTTTATATTTATCTTACAACCAAACCCCCTTTGTTATTTACTTGATCTTGCTGATCAAATAACCTATCAATTACACATATCTCTGTGAGAACGATCTCTTGCTACCGCTATATAACCAGTTAATTAGTGGGAAATATCTTTATTAATTTGTTGATTCTATGACATCCCATCATCATTAGGTTTTTACTCTAAGTTATCGCATCCCATCGTCCAGTATTTCTAAAGCACTTGGCAGCATGCTGGTTGTTCATGGTGAGTTGATTCAAAACTGATCGCATAATATGACGGTTCTTGAGCTGCAACGATAGTAATTAGTGATTAAGTCCAATCAGCTACTTCTTTTTGACTCATCAGGACCGTGAAGATTAACAATTAAGTGGTGCTGGTACTCCTCCACAAGTGCGTTTTCCAGGGTGCTTTGGTCCTTCCTTATGATAAAAAAGCCATATTCATTGGTTTTAAAGCCATAGTCACGGACAGTGAGTCAATTTGATTTTAAGAGTTTTTTATTGTTTTGTAACATTTTATCAGTTAGATTTTTCAGTTCATAACATCAATGATTTCTTTCTTATGTAGTCATTACGATGGCAAGAAGTAGAAGGGAATTATCACAAAGATTTAGCCGGCTAGATGATCCCTTGTATAATTTTGTTCCATAGAGGAGTCGAATTGCAAGACAGAAGCCACCAATAAATGGTAATATAATATATATACATTTTTTTTGCACATTTTCTGTTATACTTCGCTCAAAAATTTGGGTTTTTTTGTATTGTTGTGTGCAACAGAAGAAGCGAATATGGTTTAGTCATTCATTCATTTGTTATTATTTATATTTTAGTCACTTATTCATTTTTGGTTCTTTTATAGTGTTTAAGTTAGAAAGAGCTAGAGGGGGATTATCACAAAGCCCTAGTCGAGTTGATCCCTTACAAAATTCTCTGCCGGATAGAAGTGCAATTGCAAAACAGAAGATGCCAACAAACAGTAATGGAATATATATTTCTCACATTTTCTCAGGTACTTGATGTTGGTTTGCTGATTTGAACATTTATGAAAAGACCTTATTTCTTATATGTATAATTAAAGATGGACAAACCTGAGATGCAAATATCAATTTTAATTCTTGACCTATTTGACTCTGAGCCAGTCGAAGTTGTTCTTGGCCTTTTAAGAGTTCTTCTTATTGTGTCAGCGGTTCGAGTCTCCGCTCAAACACTAACAAACTAACATTAACATAACATTCTTTACCAATCAAAAAAAAAAAAAAAAAAGAGTTCTTCTTATTGTAACGACTAAATTCAGATAATTTTTGCAAAGCATACCTTAATACAAATATAGATTATTATCTAGGCTTAGTATTAAACTGTTCCTGATTCTTATTATGATTATATGCTATAAGACAATCTTTTGCTTATTCATCTGTATTTTAAAGATACGGAAATCCATCAAATACTAAACAAGTAATTGGAATTTTGCAGGTCTAAAGAATATCAACAAGGACAAATTTCATTCCTTTCTAGTGGATGAAGCCCTGGCTCAAGAAGAAATTGTCAATTGGTAGCTACATGTCACTTGCTTGCTCCTTTGAGTGGCCAGTTATGAAGTGTGCAATCTATACAAAAACACCTGTAAGGTGAAGGTGGAAGGTCGACTACATGAATGCTTGTTTAGGTTAATTGATTAGATTTTCTTTTTAATTTATCATTGTACCCATCTGGATATTTTGAATGAATCATTCATGGTTGTGAATGATCTAAAACTGGTTCAAGTGTTTCAATGCTCTAACATTTTAATGAATGCTAGTATATTTTGAATGTTGGGACCGATTTCATTTTTTTTCACAAATGAAAAATAATGAAAAGTTGTCAGAAAAAGACTTACAACTCAGATCAAAGTTTTCAAATAAATGACATACAACTATTCCCATAGTTGTCGAAGAAATTACTTACAACTCAAACAAAAATTGCCAACGAATTTTCTACAACACCAACAACTGTAGTGTATTAGTTATTTTCACAACCCAGGTAAGAGTTGTGTTAGGCATTAAGAGGTAATTGCGAAAGACATTCACATCTGAGCCAAGCGTGGTACATAATGAAACGACAACTGTGTTTAGGACTA
Source organism: Papaver bracteatum (assembly GCA_023529315.1). NCBI lineage: Eukaryota > Viridiplantae > Streptophyta > Magnoliopsida > Ranunculales > Papaveraceae > Papaver > Papaver bracteatum. Next base: position 95,655 of record JAJJWX010002325.1, read on the forward strand.
TTATTAAAAAATCGTTACAAGAGTTCTTTTCATGTCTGTGTGTGCATTATGATTGGTTACCGGAGTTCCCACCTATTTCGATGACAAACCATGTCTATCTCGAGATCCTCTATCCACAAATTCACCTTGTTGGACTTTAAAATTGTTGGATATTTTAATAAATATTTGGCGCTACGGAAGGGGGTCACGGGGGGCGACAACCCCACCGAATATGTTCGACCTGATAGGTAAGGTCACGGGGTCTAAGGAAGCGCCCTTGAGCAGATAGTGAGATAACTTTTCTTCCCATAAGGTGTGATGAAGTAGAGGAGATGGCATTGGCCTATTTGGAAGCCCAAGACCCAACACTTGTTAAAGTGCGGAAATAGGGTTTTATCCAGCAGGATTAGTCTGTTAGTTTTTGTAGCTTTTATTTCGCGATTTAGAGTTTTCAAGTTTATCTTTTCTTAGTTAATCCTTATCATTTTATTTGCTTGCAAGTTTAGGGTTCTATTTAAGGTTATGAACCTATGTTTAGTCGGTAGTTTTTTGGTTGAATAAAAGAAAAGAATAAAACTCGCAGAGTTTTGATGTTAAGTTTCTGTTTTGATCTTCAAGCCTGCATCAGTTTTGGCGCTAGAAACTAATCACGTCCATGGCTTGAGGAAGAGGAGGAGGACGTCGAATGGCTACTCGCGCTAACCCCCATGAAGAGGAGGTGATGGAGTCTGAGAGGGTTATGGAACTCGGATGACAGGTTCAAGTGCTCACCCGTCAGTTGGCTGTTATGCAGGAACAGCATGAGCACCGTCAACATCTAAATCACCAAGAAGAGGATGATGATGATGAGGGAGGCATGTATAATGTCTTCACTGGTAGCGAGGTGGAAAGTCAACACACTGCATATCAAGAACGTGGTTCCATAAATTGGGAATCAGGGTTGAAAGTTGATATTCCTGACTTTAATGGTAGCTCTCACCCAGATGAATTGATTGATTGGCTTTGTGCTGTAGAAGAAGTTCTAGAGTTTAAAAGAGTTCCAGATGATCGAAGGTGTTAGAATATATCCTTCATATACAAGGCAACCATGAAGATATAGTCAAAGATATTCTAGATAATTGTTGGAATTACCTAATTTGTAATGTCTAATATGAACTAATGTAAACAAGGATTAAAGAAGTCTAGAGTTAGGTAGAGTTCAAAGTATCTAGAATGATCAAGAGAGGTTGCTCAAATACCATAATGTAAAACATGTGATAAAAATGTTAGTCTAGTTTGTAGGCTAAGGAAGTAGAACTCAATTTGGAGTTGCTCACTTGGAGGCTTAGCTAACTAGTATAAATAGGCATTTGTAGTATCATTTGTAGACACCCAAAATTAGTGAGATTGGGTCCTTAGTAAGGGAGAGATGAGAGGTATCCTTACGTAAGTTTATGTGTGTGGGGTTTGTAAATCATCTCTAGTATTGAGCATCAATATCATTCATTCCTACGGGGTTTGTCAGTGGACGTAGGCGTTAGTGCCGAACCACTTTAATCTCTTGTGTCTTCATTGTTTACATCTGATCCTTACTCTTACCACAAATCTAAGATGCTATCAGAACTCCGAAGTTTCATCTCAATTTCTAACATGGTATCAGAGCCCATAAACATTTCAATTTCTATCAGAAGGGTCTCATTAGTTGTGACGATATTCCGTGGAACGGCTGCATCGTGGTGGCAGCAGTTGAAATCTCACCGCCAACGACAAGGAAAACCGAAGATTAATTCTTGGGAAAAACTTAAGAAACATATGCGTTCTGCTTTCCTTCCTTTTAACTATACCAGAGAGTTGGCTCAACGAACCCAACGATTGTGTCAAGCTGGGAGGCCTATTGATGACTATACCAAAGAGTTCTATCAGCTAGCATCCAGATCTTCTCGAAAGGAAAGTGATGAAGAAATGGTTACCAGATACATCGGTGGCGTTGATCAGTATTATCAAGACACCCTAAATATTTTTAACCATTGGAACGTGTTGGAAGCGCAACAACGGGGTCTTAGTCTTGAAAGACAGTCAGCTCGTCGTCGAGGTGGACGGAATACATCGATCTATGAGAATAGAGCCTCATTTCGGCCAAGCTCCTTTTCGCCTATCGGTTCTACTAGTCAGCAACAGGGGAGTAGTAATGCACATAACGCTAAGGGAGAGATGAAGTGTTACAAATGTGGTGATCCTGTACATTTTGCAAATGATTGCAAGAGAGTGATTCACCCTGCACCAGTACATCCTGGAGGTAAAGGTCTGTTTATTGAGGACACGCCTAATCAAGATGAGCACGTCCGTGAGATTACTGGACAACCTATATTTGATAAGGAAGAATATGAAACGGAAGAACTCTCAGGTGATGTTGGAACACAATTTTTCCTTGGAAGGATGGACAAGGTTGCTGATTAAACAACCATTCCAAAGGTCGGAGGACAATCGTGGTACAAAGGGCTTTTTTCACCCCTAGAGATGAAGACAAAGATTTATGGCTTCGCAACAACATCTTTCACTCAACCTGCACCATTGGAGGTAGAATTTGTCACTTTGTTATTGATTGTGGTAGGTGTGAGAATGTAATCTCAGAACAAGCTGTGAACAAGCTCCGGTTGAGAACCAAAGAACACACTAAGCCATATAAGCTTTCTTGGCTTAAACGCGGAACTGAGGTCAGTGTTTCTAAACGGTGCTTGGTTCAGTTTTCAATCGGTCCTACTTATTTCGACAAAGCTTGGTGTGATGTGGTACCAATGGATGCGTGTCATCTCTTGCTGGGAAGACCATGGCAGTTTGATCGAGAGGTTTCTCACGATGGGAAGAAATAACACCTACTCATTTGTATTTGATGCTAAACGTATCATATTACTACCCAATAAGTATGCGACCTTTAATCACATGCCAACGCTGCTGACAATGCAAAATTTTGAAGAAGAGATGACAGAGTCAGATGTCGTGTATCTTTTGATGGGTATGGACTGTGGCAACGATTTCGATGCTCCTGATACAGTTAAACCATTATTAACTGAATTTATTGATGTGTTCCCAACAAATCTGCCGGAAGGACTTCCTCCACTACGTGATATCCAACACCAGATTGATCTGATTCCTGGCTCTTCCTTACCAAACCGTCCTCATTACCGTATGAGTCCGAAAGAACATGAAGAGTTGCAACGGCAAGTGACAGAGTTATTGGCGAAGGGATTCATTCGAGAAACCTTAAGTCCGTGTGCCGTACCAGCATTACTTACTCCAAAAAAAGACGGAAGTTGGCGGATGTGTGTAGATAGTCGGGCAATCAATAAAATAACAGTCAAGTATCGCTTTCCAATTCCTCGGCTGGATGATTTGTTGGACCAGTTGCATGGAGCTGCAGTCTTTAGCAAGCTGGATCTGAGGAGTGGATACCATCAGATACGCATCAAGCTTGGGGATGAATGGAAGACGGCTTTCAAGACGCGAGAAGGCTTATACGAATAGTTGGTAATGCCTTTCGGATTGTCAAATGATCCTAGCACATTTATGCGAGTTATGAATCAGGTACTAAAACCATTCATTGGGAGGTGTGTGGTTGTCTATTTCGATGATATCCTTGTGTATAGTTCTGATTTTGATACTCACCTAATTCACTAGAGGGAGGTCCTTACGGCGTTGCGTAGCGAAAAGTTGTTCGCAACAACCAAAAAATGCTCTTTTTGTACAGACAAGGTTCTTTTTCTTGGTTATTTGATTACCAGGGAAGGAATCAAGGTGGACGAGAATAAGATTGATGCACTAAGAATCTGGCCCAGTCCTTCCACCTTAACCGAAGTTCGAAGTTTTCATGGTTTTGCATCTTTTTATCAACGTTTTATAAGAGATTTCAGTACCATAATGGCACCTATTACAGATTGCTTGAAAAGTGGTCGTTTTATGTGGACTGAAGATGCAGAAAGAAGCTTCAATAATATCAAGCACAAGCTCATGACAACTCCAATCTTGTCATTACCAGACTTCACAAAACCTTTTGAAGTACACACTGATGCTTCCAAGGTGGGAATAGGAGCTGTCCTTAGCCAACAAGGGAGGCCCGTGGCGTATTTCAGTGAGAAGCTGGATGGTGCAAAGTTACGATACATCACTTATGAGCTTGAGTTCTATGCGGTGGTCCAAACTCTTAAGCACTGGCGACATTACCTAATCCACAGTGAGTTTGTTCTTTACACTGACCATGATGCTTTAAAATACATTGTTCAGCAGAATTCCTTCCGACCAAGACATTCTCGGTGGTCTAATTATCTGAAGGAGTTCACTTTTATACTTAAGCATAAGTCAGGGGCCCATAATTGAGTTTCCGATGCTTTAATTTGTCGTCGATCGCTTCTTACCACACTCATCCCTCAGGTACTTGGTTTTGAAACTTTGAAGGACTCGCTAGCTGATGATCTGTTCTTTTCCCCAATCATTGTTGCGGTACAGAACAAGGAGCGTACGGATTTTATTATCCATGATGGATTTCTATTCAAAGGGAACCGCTTGTGCATTCCAGATTGCAGTCTGCGATACAAAATCATTAAGGAGTTGCATAGCGAAGGGAATTTTGGTCGGGATAAGACGTTACTTCTTGTCTCAAACTCTTATTTCTGGCCAGGATTAACTAAAGAAGTTGATAGGTTTGTCCGACGTTGCCATATTTGTCAGGTTTCCAAGGGGGTTGCGACTAACGCAGGCTTGTATATGCCATTACCAGTCCCTAAAACACCTTGGACTGATATTAGTATGGACTTTGTCCTTGGTTTTCCGAGAACTCAGCGGGGAATGGATTCAATCTTCGTCGTGGTCGATAGGTTCTCGAAAATGGCACACTTCATTGCCTGCAAAAGGACTACAGATGCAGTAAACGTTGCTCAACTATTTTTTAGGGATGTATACCGGTTACACGGGTTGCCATCCTCAATTGTTTCTGACAGGGATACACGGTTCCTAAGCCAATTTTGGCGAAGTTTACGGAAGATGTTGAGAACTAGTCTGAGTTTTAGTACTGCGTACCATCCCCAGACAGACGGGTAGATGGAGGTTGTTAATCGCTCACTAGGGAATCTCTTGAGAAGTCTGGTTGGAACCAACATAAAGTCTTGGGATCAACAATTATTTCCAGCTGAATTTGCTTTCAACAGGTCAGTTAATCGCAGTACTGGATTTAGCCCTTTTTATATTGTGTATGGATACAATCCTAGATCAGCACTAGAATTGACTCATATCCCTGAGTTGAAGAAGTTCCCTGCAAAGGCTGCCAATATTTGCAGTCAGCTTCAGGAAATTCATGATACTGTGTATAAAACACTTGTTGAGACTAATGCGAAGTACAAAGCAGCTGTGGATTGAACTCGTCGCCTAGTTGAGTTTGATGTTGGTTATTATGTCTGGGCAGTTCTAACGAAGGATCGTTTCTCCGCTGGTGAGTACAATAAGCTAGGTCCTCGTAAGATTGGACCCTTGGAAGTGCTGGAGAAGATTAATCCAAATGCATATCGTCTTCGACTACCAAGTCATTTGAAGACTGCAGATGTGTTCAACGTCAAACACCTCATTCCTTACTACGGTGATAATTCAGAAGATGAGCAACAAAATTCAGAGACGAATTTTGTTTGTGCTGGGGAGAATGATGAAGTAGAGGAGCTGGCATTAGCCTATTTGGAAGCCCAAGACCCAACACTGGTTAAAGTGCGAAAATAGGGTTTTATCCAGCAGGATTAGTCTGTTAGTTTTTGTAGCTTTTATTTCGCGATTTAGAGTTTTCAAGTTTATCTTTTCTTAGTTAATCCTTATCCTTTTCTTTGATTGCAAGTTTAGGGTTCTATTTAAGGTTATGAACCTATGTTTAGTCGGTAGTTTTTTGGTTGAATAAAAGAAAAGAATAAAACTCGCAGAGTTTTGATGTTCAGTTTCTGTTTTGATCTTCAAGCCTGCATCAAGGTGTCTTTTCATGATATACCATTAGTGGATGCCTTTTGAAAGCGTCTATTAACATAAAACCTTGTATAAATTGCAAAGACTTTCTCCAATTTTAACACATTCAAATTTCTGATTTATTTTCCCTCTAAGCATCATCAGATTCTAAATATTTTCTGTTCTTGGTTGGGTCAAGGGAGTACAACTCTTGAATATAACAACTTAGTTAGGACTTTATTATATCATTAAAGCATTATTTCATTGACCAATTGTACTCGCCAATTATTTGAAAAGGGTCGAAATATTTGCTGGAAAAAATTGGAAGGCCTTGAAATCAATAATACAATGTTCTTTTCTGTACTCTGAATTTCATCCTCTGGTTCCTATTTTCCAACAATAATATGTAGAGTTTTCATAACATTATTGGACAGAACACTAGTCTGGACTGTATATTTTGTATCCATGGAAGACATGATGTGATGAATTAAGTTATCTCCCCAATCAGTATATGGTGGATTTTTTGTTCCTTCTATTGTTATCCTAAACTGAACCGTAAATATAAATCTAAAACGAAACTTTTTAAATGACAAGGGAACCCAAATACACCACGTTTTCGTTGCAACCTATAAGTCCGATACCAAGTGTGATCCTCTATGGACAAAGTCGAGGAAATGCAACAACTTTATGTATACTCGACAATAGTTATGGTATTAGGGTTTGACTATATGATCAATTCTTTCGATTGCCGAGATGCGAAATGTCATGTCAAGCGATTAGGATTAATGTACAAGTGTATTTACTTTTAATTATAATAAAAAATATATAATTGCGGAAAGTAAAAGTAAATGACACAGAAAGATTTTGTTAACGAGGAAACCGCAAATGCTGAAAAACCTCGGGTTCTAGTACAAATCTGAATACTCTTAGAATTAATCTCATATACAAAGTACAACTTTGTATAGTTGAGACCAAGTAATCTACCCCTATATAGTTAATTAGTTCCCTCAGTATCCTTGCGTCTTCGACCTACTAGTCGCGCATGTGAATCCCAAGACAGAAATCACTATCTTGAGTTTCTTTACCTATGTAAAGTATTAAGAACTCAACTCATTTTGATCATCTTCCAAAAAGTAAAGGAACAAAGCTAGTTGGTAACTATTCCAATAATCTTTTAGAAAACAATTTGTTGAGTTATGGCAAAGTTTCTGCTGTTTAAACTAGTAAACCCCTTAGTCGGTTAACATATTTCCGAAACAATAACTTAGATTTAGATTCACAACTATCAGATTCAGATATTGGAGAATATCACCAAATGATAGTTGTCGATCTAGACTACTTTATGATTATCTAAATCTAATCTAAGTCAGATCCCATATGATCAAGATGTGAGCATAAATCATGAGATACAAAAACCAATAAGAAAAATCTTTTTGTTCATCAAATCTTCAATTTTCTTTTTATGTACCTGCACAACACAAACTTGAATCCACTTACGATCGATCACACATATAACGGATTCTGTTAACAATGGATGATCACAAGTTTTATTTAGATCTAACAACAATTCTGAAGATCCCGTGAAAACTTTGATCTAGTTTGAGTGACCCTTATGTCAGAAGAGAAGGCTCTCAAGAATAATCAAACTAGGTGAAATCAATGTTTCAACAATCATCACTCAATCAAACCAATAATTGAAAACTAAAATAACAATGCAATCATATAGTTTCCAACCAAAGGTACTTGTATAGCTTCTTGATTCAACATAAGTCTTTCAACGAGCGGTCGTAAGTGATCTCACCTAAATAGGATACTTTCCTTTCTGGATAGATGGCTCCACCAGAAACAACACGAATGATGTTTACCTATCTCTTAAGATAGTTTGATAGAAATGCAAACTCAATTATTTAAGGATCAATGTTGTTTGGAAAATAAGGAAATTCCAAAACCGAAAGTATTCTCAAGATATGCAATAAGTACCTAATTTCAGTTTTTCCATTTCCAACTAATACCCAAACGGTAATTCGGAGATCTCGCATTAGAAAATATTTAATATTAGTGTATCACTTAACTAATATAACTTTCCAAGAGATATGTTGTGATTTGCTGGAAAATCAAAAGCATATAATCGAAAATGCTTAATTAAAAGATTCTTAATATTTCGGAATGTGATCACCTTGAGTATCAAGGAATATCTTTTGGACAATAAATGATAAAAATTATACTCATGTACAACTTGTGTAAACATCTGGAACTTTCCTAATTAGAAAACCCTAATTCCAAACTAACACAAAATCATAAAGTAGTATGTGAATCTAGAGGATCGTTTTTTATTTTGGGACAGGTTCTACCATGACTCCTAACATATATTAAGATCGGTTGTACCAAGTCCCAGCAAAAGCTATAATCGTCTCTACCAAGTATCCCAATACTGGTAGGGATCGTTTCTACCATGACTCCCAATGATAGCTAGGATCAGTTCTACCATGTATCCCAAAATAGGTAAGGATTGGTTCTACCAAGGTTCTCAACATAAGTCGAGATCAGTTCTACCAAAGTTATTACCTTTGTTCGAAATGGTTATCCAATATATCTTCAATGAAAAATGGACCAAAATGCCTATTGATTTCTTTTTGATTACGAAACAAGTTTCATACATGTACTTCCTTTAAACATATGTATCCAAACATAGTTTCCTAGGATGAAATCATACCTATATCCAATACACAATCAAGTAGCGAGTTATAATGATCATGTCGATCTCACATTTACAAAGTTCGAAAGTTAAACATTATACTTAGTAATCAAATATTCATCCTTGACACTTTGATCATACTAAAATGACCAAGTCTAATACTAAAGTATTAAATATAAACTCGCATGTTATGTTTTCAATCTTAAACGACTTAAAAGTAATGATAGGAATGGAAACAATTTAAGTAAGTATCACTAACTCCAAGTAAAAGGAGGATGTCTTTATTGTAGTTGATACGTCTTCATGATCTTCAAGTCTTCAGAGTAGTACATGTATGTCGCAACATTCCTTGATTTTCTAGCCTAAGCTAAACGAAGTTGACCTCTAGTACATTTAATCAAGCGACTCTAATTAAGTTCAAATACTAAAATATGATAACCAACCTTGACATACCAATGGATTAGTAGGTTCAACTAAGCAATGCTTTAACAACTTTAATTAGGACTATCTTTTTGGAAAAAAATGAAATATTCAAATCATAGGTGATAACTTGTTATCGTATGAAGCAATGAGATTTTAGTATATGTCCCCGACCATAGTGTGCCATACGCACGAGAGTAGCTAAAATCAGTCTACCAAATCCATAATACTAGTTACTAAGATAAAGATTCATGTTATGCACTTAATACATCACCATTACCACTGATTTTATTTCTCTTAAGAAAAAACATACAACAATAAATTCCTAGGAACATTCTTGTAATCCTGATGCAGCACGAGTGGCCTCAAAAACTTGTGGTAGCTTTCTGTTCGAGTAGCATTAGGCTCATTTACCAACTTATGCACCATGCCCTCATGAATCATCATCCATTAAGACAATAAAGTGCTTCGTAAATCTAGTGCGGTAGCATGAGCATGCAAACCAATTTAGGGGCATCAAAGTGGCTCGACACTAGTTAGCTAAGCAAAAAACGAAAAAATAGATTAATAAAAAAAAGGATGTTAAATACAATTCATACAGGGCAGGGATGGATCAGGAATTATTGTTAGATGGGGCTAAACTATCAAAAAAAAAAATGAAAAAAATCTCTAGAGAATGGGAATATCGTTGTATGAAATATCGAAAATTATATAAAAGAAGTTCTAGACTGTACCTTTTAACAAACTTGGTGAATCAACGCAAACTTTCCATAAATTTCGGTCAGAGTCAAATAAATGGTTTGAGATATCTTTAAATCCCTTTCAATCTCACTAGCTCTTCGCCTCCAATAGGGCGTTAAACAGCTAATAATTTCCAATTTTCAGTCGATTAGATAAGATATACTCCCTCCGTCCCCCTATTAAGTGACCTAGTTTAAGTTTGCACAATTTTTAAGGCAAGCAAGGAAAAGAGTACTTTTAAGCATTTTTTGCAATTATACCCCTTATGGATAGTAATTAGTGAAATTTAGAAATGATTTATCTCTCAAACTACTTCACGGATGTTCGCCAACTTCATACCATTGAAAAACATTAAAAAACACCTACATAAGGAATATAAACAAGCCTATCAAACTATGCATATTTCTTATATTTTTTATAATTAACTAAAAGGATAATTTTAGAAATATCTCCTTATTTAGTGATATAGGTCACTTATTAGTGGGACAAAATCTAAAATCAAATAGGTCATTTAATATTGGGACGGAGGGAGTAGTCAAAAGGGAGTTTGGCAATCTGTTGCGGTGCCAACACCTACTTCTTTTATTAGAGTTAGCTTATTTCCTTATTGTTTGCTTTCCTTACGTACTTAAACACTCAGTTTCTTAGTTTATATGGTTCTCTTAGTTAGTTACTTGTTTTTCAAGTTAATCCAGCTATATATAGCTCAAACCTACGCTTGTAACAGAACAACGAATTAATACAAAATAGTTCTTTCAATTCTTATTGCTTTCAAGGTTGCTAACCCCATAGAAAAAGGGTTTTATCCTAGGGTTCTTGGTTACTAAGTACTATTTTTCCTTGTGTTTGGTTTAGAACCCTAACACCTGGATCAGAGCAGGTTAATTCACAATCAAATTTTCGACCAATTTTTTTTTAAGCAGAATGGGTCATGATTATACAGATAACCTTAAATCCATCAACGACAGCATGACTAGCCTCGCTAAAACAGTTGATGATTTTATCAAAGCTATGGCACAACATAAGATTGATGAACAAGAGCACAACAAGACTAAAGAGGTTGCTAGGCGTTAGCATGAAGTCCTTAAGCGTCAGCAACGAGAGGAAGAGCGTGAGACTCGTAAGCAGGAACTTGAAACTAACAACACAATCATAGCAACCGCTCTCACCACAGCAATCTCATCAACTATTTCCGCGCAACTGAATGAAACTACCTCAACTATCAATGCGCAACTTACTGCTTCTCTACGTTCCGTTTTTGCTGATCACATACCTCAGCTGAATAAAAATCACAGTCATGGTGCTCATACTCCTCCACCACCACCCCCACCACCGCCTCCACCTGGTGGTCAACCAAACGCTGCCAGAGCCAACGCCATCAACCTTAAGTTCCCCACTTTTGATGGAGATGACCCTGACGGATGGATTTTTAATGCTGATAAATATTTCAGCGTGCATCAAGCTGATGATACCCTTCGCATCACTATTACTGCTTCCAGCCTTAAGGGAGATGCTAATGTGTGGTACCGATGGAAACAAACTAAAACTACTATTATTACTTGGTTAGAGTTTTGTGCTCATCTTCGTGCACGTTTTGCACCAGAAAAGTTTGTTGACGCTCGTTTGGATATAATCACAATTAACCAGGTTGGTACAGTTAGGGAACTTATCCCAGCTTTTGAGAAACTTTTGAATTTTGTTGATTTTCCCGAAGATTACTTGATCAGTTCTTTCATTCGTTCTCTCAAACCCCATATTGGTAGTGTTGTTAAACTTCTTGCACCTCAAACGTTGAATGAGGCTTTTACTAAGGCTATTCATCAAGAGGAGGCATATTCCACAGTTAATAGATTTTCAGTTCTTCAACCTTACCGACCACCTCCACTTCGTAATGACGTTTCAACTTCTGCACTTCCACTTAAGCAACCTTCACTTCCTCCAGGTTATAAGAAATTATATTGGGAAGAGATGAAAGATAAACGTGAAAAAGGAATTTGTTTTAATTGTGATTCCTCTTTTCGGTCTGGTCATGTTTTCCCTAACAAGCCCAAATTTTTACTTTTGGAGATGGATTCCACTTCTCCAGATGATGTTGTTACGCTTGAAGATATCATAGATGAACAAATATCTTCTGACGACATGCCTGCTTCGGACTCATCTATTTACTTTAACTCCTTATCGGGCTCTACGTTTCCTAACATGATGAGAGTTACTGGCTATGTAAAAGCAAGACCTATCACAATTCTTTTGGATTCAGGTTCTACACATAATTTTTTACATCCTAGCATAGCTAAGCAATGTGGCTTTATGGTATCTTCTCCAACTGATGCTTTACGTGTAACTGTGGGTAATGGTAATCATCTTGAAACAAAGGATACGTGCACTATCCCTATCAACTTGCAAGGTACACTTTTTCATATTGATTTTCATCTGTTAGACATTAGTGGTTGTGATGCGGTTTTGGGAATTCAATGGCTGCGAACATTGGGAGAAATTAATTGGGATTTTGGCAAATTGTCAATGCAATTCAGCATTAATGACGCTGTCATCACATTGAATGGTACTCAATCATCTGTAATGATTATGGATATCTCCCCAATGCAACGTTTATTAACAACGGAGAGTTATGTATTCTTGTTCGAACTAGTTGCATTAAATGCTTCTGCTGCCGCCCAATCATTGTCTTCTGAAATTCACCAATTATTGTCCGATTTCAGTGATATTTTTTCTACACCAACTTCACTTCCTCCAGAACGTGTTCAAGACGACAAAATTTCTTTACTACCAGAAACTGGGCCTATGAATGTTCGCCCATACAGATATCCTCATTTTCAAAAGGATGAAATTGAGAAGATTGTAAATCGAATTGCAACAAGGTGGTTTATAAGACCTAGTTCAAGTCCTTTTTCTTCACCAATTCTTATGGTTAGAAAGAAAGATGGTTCCTGGAGAATGTGTGTAGACTATCGTGCTCTTAATAAGATCACTATCAAAGATCGTTTTCCCATTCCAGTGGTGGATGAGTTATTGGATGAATTGCATGGTGCATATTTTTTTACAAAGTTGGATTTACGATTGGGCTATTATAAAATTCTTGTGCATGCAGCAGATATTTCAAAAATAGCATTCCGTACACATGATGGCCATTATGAATTTTTAGTCATGCCCTTTGGTTTGTCCAACACACCAGCAATATTTCAGAGCTTAATGAATGATATTTTCAGGCCTTATTTACGAAAGTTTGTGTTGGTTTTCTTTGATGATATTTTAATCTATAGCAAGGATTATGATACTCATATTCAACATCTTAATATGGTGTTTAAAATTTTGCGCCAACATAAATTATTTGTTAAGGAGTCGAAGTGTACTTTTGCTAAAAAGTATGTTGGTTACCTTGGCCATGTTATTTCCTCTAATGGAGTTGCGGTTGAACCTGAGAAGATACAATGCATTCTTTCTTGGAAGGTTCCTTCAACAGATCAAGGAACTTCGAGGGTTTCTAGGTTTGGTAGGCTATTATAGAAAATTTGTGAAGGATTTTGGCAAGATTAGTGCTCCCTTAACTAAGCTTCTTAAGAAGGATGCATTTCAAAGGGATGTAAGATGCAATCGCTTCTTTCAAGTCATTGCAACATGCCTTAACTACTACGCCTCGTTCTTATATCGCCCGATTTTTCGAAAGAATTCTACCTAGAGTGTGATGCTTCCGGTGGTGGCATTGGTGATGTGTTAATGCAATCTTTCGACTTGTAGCTTTTTACAAAGCAAACCCTTATCTGGTAAGAATCTCAATTTATCCATTTTTATGACAAAGAAATGCTTGCCATTGTTTCTGCGGTAAATAAATGGAGACCATATCTTCTTGGTCGACATTTCAAGATTTATACAGATCATAGGAGTTTGAAATATTTTTTGGAGCAAACGTCTGTCTTCAATCGAACAACAAAAATGGGTTTCAAAGTTATTGGGTTATGATTATGAAATTATTTACCGCAAGTTGGTTCAACAAACAAAGTCGCAGATGCTTTGTCTCGACTTATTAATCCACAATTATTGGCAATTACTGCCCCAATTTTTGCTGGTGTTGATGCCATTATTGCAGAATGTCATACTGATCCTACTTTGAGCGCATTAATAGACCAGTTGAAGCTCTTTCCTGACAGTAAACGTAATTACTCTTACGTGAATGGGGTGCTCTGTTATAAGGGAAAAATTGTGGTTGTTTCTTCTTCTGAATGGTGTGAAAAACTTCTCCACGATTTTCATTCTACTCCACTGGGTGGTCACTCTGGTTATTTGAGAACATTCAAAAGATTGCAGCACAATTTTCAATCGGTTTGGTATGAAGCATTTGTTAAGGAATATATTCTTCATTGTGAGACTTGTCACATAATAAATCGAAGTCGTGGGCTCCTATCGCCTTTTAAGTCCACTTCCAATACCTTATGATGTTTGGATTGACATTTCTATGGAATTCATCGATGGATTTCCAGTTTCTCATGGTAATAATTCCATCTTAGTCGTGGTTGATCGTCTCACCAAATATGGCCACTTTGTTGCTTTATCTCATCCATATTCTGCAAGTACAATAGCTGATGTATTTATGCGCGAAGTAGTACGTCTTCATGGGATGCCAAAGACCATCACAAGTGATAGGGATCTGATTTTCATGATTAATTTTTGGGATTCTTATTTTACAATGAAAGATACACAATTGTGTAAAAGCTCAGCTTATCATCCTCAGAGTGACGGACAAACTGAAGTCACGAATCGTACGCTAGAATGTTATCTTCGTTGTTTTGCTGGAATGAAACTAAAAGATTGTTTTAAATGTTTAGCTTGGGCCGAATGGTGGTATAACACAAGTTATCATTCTACCATTAAGATGACACCATATGAAGCCCTTTACAGTCGTCCTCCTCCAACCATTTCAGCTTACTTACCTGGATCCACCCCGGTGAATGATGTGGATGTGAATTTACGAGAAAGAGATACTACATTGAAGCTATTAAAATCTCATTTATCTGCTGCACAGGCTCGTATGAAGGCTTATGCTGATACACATAGAACTGAAAGACAATTTTTAGTGGGAGATTTTGTTTATCTTCGTGTTCAGCCATACAGACAGGTGACAGTTGCTAATCAATCTTTTTCGAAGCTATCACCTTGATTTTATGGACCTTTTAAGGTTCTTGAACGGATTGGATCTGTCATATAAACTAGAATTGCCAAGCACTAGTCGAATACATCCTGTATTTCATGTATCTCAGCTTAAAACTAAAGCTTGGTCCTACTACTTCGTGGGAAACGACATTACCTGCCATTATCGATTATGATAAATGGGAGCCGGAAGAAATTTTAGACAGGAAGATGTACAAGAAAGGAAATCGTGCTGCTACAAAGTGGTTAATCAAATGGAAATGCCACTCCAAAGATGATGCAACTTGGGAAGATGCGTATGATCTCATTGCACGTTTTCCAGATTTAGAGGCTTGATGACAAGCCTTGTTTCAGGTGGGGTGGGATGTTGCGGTGCCAACACCTACTTCTTTTATTAGAGTTAGCTTATTTCCTTATTGTTTGCTTTCCTTACGTACTTAAACACTCAGTTTCCTAGTTTATACGGTTCTCTTAGTTCGTTACTTGTTTTTCAAGTTAATCCAGCTATATATAGCTCAAGCCTACGCTTGTAACAGAACAACGAATTAATACAAAACAGTTATTTTAATTCTTATTGCTTTCAAGGTTGCTAACCCCAAAGAAAAAGGGTTTTATCCTAGGGTTCTTGGTTACTAAGTTCTATTTTTCCTTGTGTTTGGTTTAGAACCCTAACACAGTCGTCTAGTTAATGGATTTATACTGGGCTACAAATATCACAAATGCATATGATAAAATAAATTCTCTCTGCTTGTGATGGGACGGTCATAGGTCCGTCAGTGGTACATGGGCCAAAATATCCCCCAAGGAGGGGCTTTTTTAATTGTGTACCGCAAATAAGAAGAGAAATATGCATCATGTGTTGATTAGCGGGCCAATTTTCGAACCGTGAACCAAAGACCCTACAAGTCTACAAGCCCTTCAACAACCCTAATCAGTGTGGACCTAGGTTAAATCTCAAACATTTGTAACCGTCAGATCACCAATTGATCTATTTTCTCTTCGAACCCTAAAGATATAAGTCATCATGGTCCTTTGTGATTTATCTTCCTCCGTCTGAAAAAGTACCAGTAAACTTTCTTTTTCATTTTTATAAGATCTCGATTTTTTCGGTCTAAAAAGTTCTTTCTTCTCAATAATTAATGGGTTCTTCCGGATCTCTCATTGATCTTATTACTGTTGCTCTTCTGATCATTCCTCTATCAGAAGAAGATGATGAAATTCTGATCATGCCGAATTATTCGTTTACACAATGATTTTTCCTCTCAAAACTCCAGTTTAAAGTAGACAATAGCTTCATTTAAGAAAATAGATTCATTTTCTTGGTAAATATCTTATTTTTTATTTTTTATTATTGTAGGATTTTTAGATTTCATTACTTTATCTATTTTTTGATTTTAGGCTCATAAGTATGTTTTATGTGCAGGGGCTGATGGAAAGCCCACATTTTATATCGACGCCCTTTAGCCTAAGGATCAAACCATACAACTTCTAGGGCATGATCTCTTCATTTAACTTTCGGATCCAGCACCTGGAAGGTAGAATCCCCAAATCATTTAACTTTGATTCTTATTTATCAATTGTTTGAATATAGGCTCAATTTTTAATTTTTCTTATGCAGGGGAACTGAAGAATCCCAAATCCCCACTTCTACCTGTATTTTTGTGTTGGGCTAGGGAGGAAAACTTTTTGTAGCAATTACTATGGTGGTAAAATCTATAGCGGAATCGGGTGTGGAGTAAAAACATTACATTTGAATATGTAGGTAATTTTTTCTTCTTGTTTAATTAGTCTATGCCCCTTGCATAATAAATCATAACATTTTCAAGAATCATAGTATGAAGAAATAAATAATGGAGCATTTCCTGAGCATTAACAAATTTAACCTAAAATGAATATTATAAAGAAAGAGTCTTAAAATACATTAACAGAAAATTTTGTGTATATTATTACTCTTTACTTGTTATTTTTCTTCCTGCTCATTGCAATCACATACTTTCAGTCCTATTGATGTGTCTATCTAGTTTTTGGAGCATGAATTTGATATAGTAAGTGTAAGCCGCCTTTACGGAACTAAAGCAAGGGCAGAAATTGCAAAATATTAGTATATTCTACGCAGCGTTTCAAGTTGGATTAGCACCCAAACTTCATGAAATTACAAAATGTAGGTACTCCTTAGGATTTAAACACCCAGCATAGAACATTTTTGGCCATTGTAGAGTACTGTAATCTGTAGCCTCTAAATTGTACTGGTTTATATTTAATGTGCTGTCTCGTTTACTTGATGCAGTAAATGTTTTAGCCGCAGTTTGTTCTCAAGTTTCTGTGTAGTTTCTCATACACATAACAGGCGTCCTTATAATCTATCTTTCATTGTTTTCTTTATTTCAATGGAAGTGCAAATATATAAAATTGAAATGAGAAAGCTTAAGACTATTTATAGACCTTAAACTCTTTACATGTATTTTGTTTTTCTCTTCTGCTCCGTAATCACATGGGGATAATATTTCGACGCAATCCAACTGAAGCTAATTAATCCCCAAGAACAACAACCAGTGAATTCTGTAGCAATTACTAGTAGTGATGCTTTGAGTTCCCGAGGTCATGTTAACCTTGACTGTTATTTGCTGAAAGCGTCAAGTGAGTCTAAGTTATTTGAAGCATTTCACTTTCTTTTTCAATTCCAAGTAACTTTGGAAGAGATAAGAGACTATAATGTTAAAGTTTATCCTTTGGAAATTGTTTGTACTACAATGAATATGCATGCCTAATTATATTTAGCTTAGAAACAAGGCATTGGAATATAGTTGCTGTTTGACTTTTATAGACTAGCGTTTTAAAATACTCTAACAAAAACATTTATGCGTATTATTACTCTTTACTTGTTATTTTTCTTCCTGCTCGTGGCAATCCAGAAAAGAATCCTTAAAGCATATAAAAACATACTGGAAATGTTTCAAGTTATAGTTCATTATGAGATTGTGGTCAAGATTGTCTGCCTTTACCGTTAGATTAAGAAACTATGCCTCCTATTTCTTTCTTCTAGCATTCTTGTTCTGTATACTATAGAGATGGAAGATGCTTCTTGTTTGTTTTTATGTACCGACTAATAGAAGTATGTGGACCACTTAAGGGTTGAAAACGCTTTCCTTTCTGTGGTTCTTGGTATAACGCACATTTATAATATATGTAGGCTCATAAATGTTTTTTCGTGTGTGCAGTGTTTCCATGAGTCACTTTTACAGTTGTGGTCGTTGAGCTGTGTAGATGATGTAATGTACCTCCCATCTGACTACAGATTAACCAGTAGCTAGGTGAACTCTTTATTTTCTGATTCTTTTTGTTCTTGTTGTTAGGATTTTAGTGCAAACACGTGATCTACTTATTTGATTGTTTTGATGATAGAGTTCCTTGAATTTTCGGTAGTTCCTATGCTCTTAATTACTAAAATGACGTAGATATGTCTTATACTTTGAAGATGTTAAGCTTGAGATTATGTGATATGTATAGGTTTTGCTGTTGTTCACCCTTTTCCTGATAAATGAAGTGTCCGGAAATTTGAATCATTTGAATTGCATAACTTAAGAAACTTTCGGATGTCACGCATATTATTAAGAACAGTGATAAGAACTATGTTCTGGATACATTAATAGATTCTTCCTTGGTCTTTTATATTTATATTACGTTGTAGAGAGTTCCTGTCATTCACACGTTTGGCATTTGGATGAGAACTAGTATTTTAAAGGTATTCCTTTGAGTTTGAACTTTGAAGAGCAATTTGTTCGCCTCCTTTTGATCACTTTGGATTCTGATATGCGTAATACTTGGAAGCTATGTTGTGAAAGGTGAGCACTGGACAAGCGCTTAGGAAAAAAGGCGCCAAATTATGCTTGTTGTTGCTGTTTTCCAAATTTTGGGCGCTCGCCTGGGGCGCCTCGCCTTGCCCAATGCCTTTTACAACATAGCTTGGAAGATTACAAGTTATTTAGCTTTTATTTGATTGTGATCATGATTGTCTTCCTTTACTATTAGATTGAAAAACAATGTTTCGCGTTTCTTTCTTTTAGCAATATTGGTTTGTAAGATGCAGGATGGTGCTTGTTCCTTCATGTTTTTATGTACTGATTTGTCTAGAATAATTGCCGAACAGTATGCAGTTTGATTAGTCTTTTCTACTTACCAAACAAGTCTGATTAACATTATCAGGAATTTGAAATGCCGAACCTCACTTCACACCAAAGAGGAGCGTGAGAACAAATGATGAGCATTAGGCGTAGAACCGTGAACATATTTTCAAGCCTCTGGAGCAATTCTTCATCTCTCTGTGGGGTTATAATCCAATTTGTGTGCAAGGATTTGACTTAGAAAGGGGATGCAACTCGATGCTGTTATATGTGGGATGGGAAATGTATTTGCAGTCTAAAGGTATTTTGATTTGTGGATTTTTTAAACAACTTAAATCAAGGAAGAACTTGCAGTTTCGTATTATTATAAAGTGACTTGTTAGACATAGGTTTCTATGGTATGGCCCTCTTGGTTTTAAGAATTTTAAACTGAAAGGAATATGTGTAAACTTCCATATGAATGTTATCAATAATAATGATGGGCATGACACTTTCAGTTCTAATTTACTCTCGGATTCTTTGTTTTTACTGAGACAATTTACTCTCGGATTCTTTGTTTTTACTGAGACATCATTTAGGGTAATGAGATATCTGAAATGTTTGATTGTTGTATATCTGGAATTGGATAGACTAGGCAAGTAGGTTCCAACTTCACTGCGGCAGGAACAAAACCTAGGTCAAATATCTTAACTCGCTCATACTAAAGAACAATCAAAACAACTAGTTGATCAGACTGAGAAATTACAGATGATGTGGTGCCATTCTCGTGAAACAATTTAGTTAGCTATTTTTTTTTTACTTTCATTTTTAGTGTCTTTTTTAACCTGGGATTTTTAGGGGAGACCTCAAAATAATTAGGGGCGACACAAAAGGACAAAAAAGGTCACCCAAATGTAAATCTAAGCTACCCTTTATCTCTGATTTTTTGAAATGGCTAAAATGCCCTTTTATAATCTGTAGCCAACACTAGAATCGGTAGGTATAAATATAATAGGAAGGAAACATATAATCAGTAGTTACCGATTAGTGTGTGGATATTTCGGCTAATACACCCTTTTACAATCGGTTTCCAAAACAATAAGCGATATTTAAAAAAAAAAAAATCGGAAGCAAACACGACAATCGGTAGTCTATGGTCTATATATTAGTGGTTGGAATTTGTTTTTGAGTCATTATGAGATATGTCCCCAACTTCCCATTGAGTGAGAGAAGAAGAAGAAGAATGGAAAAAAAAAGTGGGCATATGTTGCCAACTTCCGAAAACATGGATGGGTACGAAGAAGAACGTGAACTTGTTGAAGATCAAGGTTCACTACCGTTTAGACAAGAAGATTCGGGGTATATATTGAACAATCCAAACTTTTGTGGAGATGAAACCCTAGATGACGCTTTCATGGAAGAAAACAAAGAATCACCCGAGATCGAAGCTAACGATGCATCAAACATGCAGGTATTATGTTAACAAACTCTAATACCCATGTTATGT
Source organism: Papaver bracteatum (assembly GCA_023529315.1). Lineage (NCBI taxonomy): Eukaryota > Viridiplantae > Streptophyta > Magnoliopsida > Ranunculales > Papaveraceae > Papaver > Papaver bracteatum. The sequence goes on from JAJJWX010002325.1 coordinate 116,206, forward strand.
GCGTTTGTGTGTGTTGTTAGATGAGAAAATTCGATTTTTGCATGCATTTACATGAACAACACATTATCGGTAGATAATGGATTACAATATCTACCGATTACAAGAAACTGCCTCAAAATATCTACAATCGGACCTTTTTTGATGTATAAAACTACCGAATTGAAAAACTGCCAAATTGAAAGTTGTAATTTTTCATAATCGGGTAGTGTTATACATTTACCTTACTACCGATTTTCAAAAGTCGCCCCAAATACGAATTTCTCCAAATATGAAAAATTTGTAATTCTTGATATTTCATAATCGGTTGTTTATGAATGTATTTATCCTACGATTATGGTAGTCTCCCAAAAAACAAAATTCTCGAAAAATGAAATATTCGTAATGCTTCATATTTGATAATCGGTAGTTTATGAATTCATTAATCCTCCGATTATGGTTTTCGCCCCTGAAATAAAATAACTTTAAAATTTCAAAATTTACAACATATAATCGGTTCTACTGTATTAACATTTATCTTCCGATTGGACTGCAATCGGATGTTTGTGAATGAATAATACCTCCGATTATTGAAGTTTTTTATACAAAGCAATTGTACATTTTTATATTTGGTTAATCGGTGGTCTAGGGTCGTATATGACTACCGATTAATTGATAATCAGTTTCCTTTCATCGTATACGATTTTTGATTGTTATATAATCGGTTAGTATACTCTAATTATTGCTTCTGATTATTAATGTATAACTTGTTGTTATCGTACGCAGGCTATTGCAGCGGTTGATGACGATTATTATTTTAGGCATGATACTTCCCTACACTATGCAAACGATTTGGTATGGTCAAGAATTATCTTTTATTTTTCAAATCATGTATGTTAAATGGTTATGCTTATTATTTATGTTTTGTTATATGCACATTTAGACATTTGGAAGTAAGGCGGAGGCAAAGGAATGGATTATGAACAAGGAAAAAGAGAAGATGTGCGTTGTAGTTCAGAACCGTTGTGTGAAGGAGATTCGGTTTGAAATAATCTGTGAGCGAGGTGGGGAGAAAAATATCCACGGGGGAAAGAATAATAAGTACATTAGGAAGTCGGAGAGGAAATACGGAAGCCATACAAAGAAGATTGGATTCCCATTTAAGATTGTCTTCTATAAACCCGGCAGTAGGGAAGTGAAGATTGGAAAATGTTTAAAGTTCCTAATGGTTGTCACAACCACGATGATCCGGATACTCTAATTGGACATGTAAGGGTTTTCAAGCTTAAACCAAAGGAAATGGAGAGGGTGACGTCTATGTGGATCCAAAAAGCAAGTGAGATCATATGTAAAATAAAGGCGGACGACCCCAACAACTTGTCTTCATTGTCTACAATTAAGTCGGTCCTAACTATGATAAAAATGACGGAATGGGACGGTAGAAACGTCACGCAACAATCGAAGTAGTTAGATGAGTTACATGACTACACGTTGAGAAGGGAAGAAAAGGATGGTAAAGTGGTTCGTATTTTCTTGGCACATCCCGAAATTATCCAATTGGCTGAGTGCTTTCATCAAATTTTGTTGATAGATGCAACTTATAAGACAAACAAATACAACATGTTGTTGTTGAACATTGCTGTAGATGCAAGATTTCCCACACTACACCCTTGTTAAGATTTTTCTATAATCAACTCATAGTTGAATATGAAAAACGACACTTTATTATTTTGACATATTCTATCTTCTAATGAATTTATGACACGTCCTCTCTAACCGCTGCGATCTGACTATTCATTTATTGTTTTTGCATTTATTGCGTTCATCTTCTCGAGAAACCTCTTCTTCTATAAATACTCCTTTCATTCTTTTCTTTTCCTCTTTTTACTTTCTTCTTCTTTCTCATATTCATCTTCTAATGAACTTCTCTCGCAATTCATTAATTATTTTTATTGTTTCTTCCAGAAAATAAATACTCCTTTCAATTGAAGTTTCTTGCGTCTTAGTAAAATCATCGCATTTGTGATTTTTTTCTTATTTTTCAACCTTTTCTTTCATTCCCATACTCAAAAATGGTTGCTGCTGGTGCTAAAAACTTGAATGCTTTTAATGAGATGTGAGAAAAGCTCAAAAGTAAAGGTTTTACCTTGTCTACATTTCCAGGTCAAAGCCCTAAATATGAGCTTTCTCTCAAACTATTTTCTGATTATCAATTCTCTCGCCAGAAAATCATAGTATCGTTGGGTCAACTTGAAGCTGTTCTTCCCCTTCCCCTCTATGACCTAGAACTCCCATTATTTTATCAAATAATATCTGACGAGAGGTTCTCGCGAGCAATATATCAATTAGGTTGAGATTGTATCAGATTACTGCTTGAATATGCTTCTCGCGGTGCTGATAAAGGATCTCGCTATTCTGAAGCTCCGAAGAATCCTCTATTTAAAGATGTTCCCATTGTCTCTGCAAATTATACTGTGGAGAATTTCTTCAAGAATTACAAGATAGTTCATATGAAGAGGGATAGTACTTGTTGGGGTGTCCGCTTGAAGAAATAAAATACTGCTGATGATAAGGCTCTTATGTTAGACATTGATTGGCATACACCTACCAATCAAGGCCCTCGCCACTCCAGCGATGATAAGTGGTTTATTTTTTCATTATGCCTTGAAGGTCCTTATATATCTGGTTCTCTCCCATTACCTGCGAATCTCTCAGAGTATGAGCCATGGGTCTTCAACTGGCCTGAAAGATCTAAAGAAGTATACCCTCTCAACTTTTTGCATTATTATTATTCACTATCTTCTTCATGTTTATATATTCTAGCTAATTATTTTGATCCTTTTCAGATTGAGAGAATGAAGCTCAGCTACCAAACTTTAAGGAAGCCTAGAACTTTCTTATCTCTTAAATCTTTCACGGATGAAGTAAGAAATATCTCTTCATAAATTTTAACAATATATTGTTGACCCTATTTCTTATCTTCATCTGTGCTCGCAGGAAATTGAAGAACTAGAGCCAATAAAACCCTTGAGAACTAAAGACAAACCTTCAAAGGATAAATCTACTGCTCCTCCCAAAGGGAAGCCTTCTGCCTCTCGTGGTGAAGAATTTGGCGATCATCCTTCTTCTTCTTCAACTCCTCAACCCACTCCAGAAAATCCAAGTGTTGATCTTTATAAGGACAATAATGACAAGGATTTCAATAATGATAACAACTTCCCTTCCATAAAAGATTCTTCTTCTTCTGATTCTTTAATGACCCAGTTATCTAGGATTTTTAGCGATATTTCCCACAGTATAACCTGTAATGATGAAGATGTAGCTATTAATGATATATCCCAATCCCTCGCTAATGTCTGCGATGCTCCCATATTATCTGACAGTGATTCTCTTCGCGGGATTTCAAGATCGCTGACTCCAAGTCTCTTAAATTCACTTGGCAGCCTGGTACGTTTTTACTTGTTTATCTTTGTTGTGTTTCTATTGATATTTTTGTCAGACATTGATTTATATTGTTCTATCGCAGGTTGGAAGAGCCTCTTTTGTTGTTGCTTCTGATTTAGACAATAGGCGTATTACTTATGAAAAAAAAACATCTAATCTTCGTCAAGATAAAGAAAAACTAGAAGCTGAAGTTATCGAGCTTCGCAGAAAAAATAAGTAGCTGGAGACTGAAGCTTCAGTTGAAAAGAAAAAAATCTCTGATCTTGATAAAACTAATCAACAACTCTATGGTATAATTTATTTCTTTTCTATTTTAATTCTTCTCACCCTATCGCAGCTTATTCAAGCAACCATTTTTGTAGATATTTATGGTCTTACTGATGAAGCTACACTCTTCCAATCTTTTCCTGACCCTGTAGATGATAATACCCTTCTCGCTTTCCTTAATAATTCTTTAAGTAATTTCTCAGATGATAAGATTGAATCCCTCTCCATAGATGAACTTAAATCCAAACTTAATCTCTTAAAAATTGAACACAGATTCAATTTAGGTTTGACCAACAAGTATAAGCGCTTTTATCTTGATTTGAAGAAATAAATAGATAGATTAAGAAAAATAAATAGTGATCTTATTGACGAGAAAGATCTTGCCGTTAAAAATGGATCCAAGACCCTATCAGACTTCCATAAAACTCTTCTTAATGTTCAAATGGAAAGAGATAAGCTTATCCATGAGAATGAAGATCTTCTTGCGAGGGAAACTCAAGTTCGATCTCGTCTTCTTATTAATAGTGATGATGAGTTTGCTTGGGCTGCGAAGATTCTTGATAACGCCAGAACTAATTTAGGTGTAGATGTTAGTCTTCATGCTGATCAAGCGGCTTTAATTAAAGACATGATTTCTGAAAGAGAAGGTTATCACTCTTATGATTTCCCTGTATTATTTCCTAATTGAATCATCCTCATATGTACTAATTTTGTTGTCATTTGCTCGCAGCATCCGAAAAGAACTATCGTAAAAGATTTGATGTGTTAGAAGAATAGAAAAACCAACTCGCCGGAAGTCTATCTTCTCGCAATGAAAAGTATTCTAGATTGAAGGAAAAATTGAAAATCTCATCTTCAAATTTTAGCAATGCCCTTCTCCGTGTTTGTAATGTATTTGTTAAACTAGTCCGTAATGATCATGGTATCCCTCATTCTATATACCCCGATCTTGCAAAGGAAATTCCATCTGATTCTCCAAATTTAGTTATCTCTGATAGCGAAGCTGAGGAGTCTAGCGAATACGATGAAGAATTATCTGGCGAGGAAGAGAGATCTGACGTGGATGGAGATAATAATGATAATGATGGGAAAGATAAATCTGGTAATGAAGAGAAAGAAAAGAGCTCTGATGAAGGTGGTGATGGATCTACTTAGTCTTGTTTCTTCTCTGTTATTTCATCGTAAATTTTGTACATTTATTTTTTGCTTCTTGTAACATCGTTGCGATCTTCTCCAACTTGATGTGTAAACTTCTTTTGCTTTTACCTGTTATGAATTAAAAAACAATTCTTTTTCTCACTACAAAACATAGGGCCTTTTGTGACGGTTTTTAAACCGTCACAAATAATAAAAAACCGTCACTAATAGAAAAAACACCGTCACAAAAAATAGTTTGTGACGGGTTAAAATCCGTCGTTGATACTGGGGTCACAAATGTTTTTTGTGACGGTTGAGCACTATTTGTGACGTTTGGTCAACAGTCACGATTATGTAATCTATTTGTGGCGTTCGTTCAAACCGTCATAAATAGTTTTCTCCCCGGCGTCGGAAATATTCAGGCACCGCTGATTTTTTTATTGTGATGGTTTAGAAACCGTCATAAATAGTTTAATACCCGCCATCAGTAGTATTCTGGCGCCACTTCCGTCGCCGGATTTTTCTATTGTGACGGTTTAGAAACCCTCACTAGTATATTTATTATTGGCGCCAGATTTATCCGACACTGCCAGACATCGATACCGGTCATCGGTTACCAATAAATTTTCTCCAATGCCAGATTTACATTCCCAGAATTTCTCAGAAATCTCAAGTCATTAACAAAAAAATTAAAAAGCTTTTCAAAAAACGAAATTTATACCATTCATAACAAAGTTTTACATTGATGCACCATATATATAGAATCCTACATATCCGACAGTTAGATGTTTAACTGATCAGAAAATATATATCTAGGCAACAGGAAAACACCCAGATAGTTAGAAAATTGGTAACTAAGATTATCAACATCCAAATGCCTGTGGAAAGTTTGGGACATGATAAGAACACGCCTGATGGAATGAAAAAAAAAAAGAGATCCCATTCCCTTACACTCAAAGAAACAAGCACCTAAGTCACCATAGTTATATAAGTAGTATATCAGTCAAGCATTTATGCACCAAGATCTTCCATATATGGACTGCTCATAATCTCTGCGTCATTCGATGGCGTAACATTGTCAGCAGTTCCCAGTTCATCATGCGCAACAAGTAGTGCCTCCAAATCAGCTATTTGTTGCATTGCTACTTGAAGTTGTGCAACAGTATTCTCCAGTTGTTGTCTAAGGTTCACAATTTCAGCATTTGGGTTAGTGGAAGGTTTGGTGGATGATTCTTCACCCCAATAGTTCTTTGGCTTTATACCATTACCTAGACAACGAACACGGCCCCATTTATCTCGTCCTCGCACTTTGGCAAAAGCATCATGTCGTCCTTGTAGCACAATATCCGAACCTGGTAATCTAGATTGGACCTCTACTTCCTCCATTTCCTTCTACAGAAATATCATTTTCAAGATCAAATACATAAGTAATGATACATAAAACATATTCAAAATTGATTAATAATAAATCAATAATACATACCAGCTCTGCAGCCACATCTGGATCCATCAAAACTTCTTCAAGGTCTTCAGTTTTCTTCTTTTTGGTATGGGTAACTTCAAAGATCTCGTGACATTTAGGACGCCGTCCTAGTTTCTTCCCCAGCTATATAAAGAGAATTCGATAAGAAAATCAACATACATATAAAAGCAGAAACATACATATAAACTCATTGAATACATAATCGGAAGCAGTTATAACATGTTTGCATTCAATTCAAATGGACTATCAGTTTGAGTTAGAACATTCATGAGGACAAACTTGATCTCGCAGGATACATGTAATCCTGGAGGGTACGTTGCAGATTCATAACTTCACCCATTGTCTCATCTTGGACAGTCATGTCAACAACTGGAAATGAGATTTCACGTAGAAAGTTTGAATAAATCATATGCAAGCAATTAGTTCAGTCATGAAACTACTATCATATCCAAGGGGACATCCCAAATACTATGTTATAACACCCAAAATCAGCAAGAACTTCCCAATTCAGGCTACAGATGGAGCTTAAAGAGTAGACAGACGGGTTCAAAAATTCACAAACATAAAAGCTTATTGGGGGAAAAAATTTTACAGGATCATGCTTATGGGAATCAATATCTAGTTTAGTACAAAAATGGGCTTAGGTGACAGTTCAAAACTGTCACCGTAATATTTATATGACAGTTATCGAAAAAATTTGCACTGTCACCAAAGCCTCTGTTACAAAAGGTCTTTTAAGAAACTGTTACAGATTCATGATTGTAAGGCAACAGTTTCTTTCAAAAGCTGTCATTATTGATGACTTATTATAACATTTTATTAGTTAAACTGTTATCAGAAACTCAAAAGCTTGCACGAAGGTAACAGTTTCTACATAAACCTGTCATTGTTGGCAAGCTATAGTAACATCTTCCATATAAAACTGTCATTAATTTTTTGCACCAAGGTAACAGTTTCTTCTTGAACCTGTCATTATAGGTAAGATTTTCGAGATAAAACTAATACTTTAAATATTGTGAGTTCATGTTACATTTCTGGCGACATACTCAATGAGATAAATAATTTAAAAATCAGAAAAACTGTAGAAAGATTCTTTAGAGTTTAAATTGAATTAATTGGTAGGGAACTAGAAAATCCGAACTACATAAGTTGAATACAAGTTAATATACGATATAATTTACATAATTCAATATATTGGATAAAACAGTATTCTTAGTACTGACTAAAATAAATTATCAATGAAATTGGAAACCATCTCTTCTTGTTTTAATACCCAAATGTGGACAAACACACCTGCAACTTCATGTCACCAAGGATTGAACCGAAATTTGGACCAACGCAATTATGTCACTAACTCTTGAACGTGGTTTATCATCCATGATCTCTTCTTCATAGCACTCGGACTTCCTCTGCAAAATGAATACAAAATAATTGCCCATAATTACATTTCTAAAGCAACAACACACAAGATCTTTTATTTAAAGCAAAATTGAGGACTTAATAGAATCCACATACTGAAGTCTTAAGTAAGAAATTACCAACGGGCGAGATGTATGTTGTCTGGTGAAGACATTAAACAAGTAAAAAGAAGGTAATAACAAGAAAAGTTGAAAATGCGACAAACCTGAAGTGAATTTCCACTCACTCAATCTCATTCATACACCGATTGAACTGTTGAAAGTCTCCTTGAGTTTCATGTTAACAAACCACATTGTATGAACTAAAAACTTGATCAGACTCAATCTCATTCATACACCGATTGAACTGTTGAAAGTCTCCTTGAGTGTGTAGTGTAAGCTTGTCAAGAAGTAACCAATCGGGATTTAGAAAGAGTACACGAGCAAGAGTCTGGAAGAGGTTTTTCGCCTTCCAGTGCATTTCTGGAGTAAAGCTAAGTCTCTGCAAATTATTTAACAGGTCGTTAAATATAAATGAGAAATTATGAGCTAGCTATCTGTAGCTAAAAACGCACAAGTGTCGTTACAGTTTATATATTTGAGATATGATAAGACATCAATGTCTTAGTTTTCCGCTGTATGATTAAATAATAAAATGTTTCTATAAGACTTGGCAAAACCAGACACAATAATATACGAGTAACGACAAATTTGCAAAAATCTATACTTGATTGGCCCAGATAGTTTTGTTTGTTTCGAAAGCTATATAAAAAAAATCACATAGAAAGTCAACAAAACTTGATTTCGGATTGAACTATTTATGTAACTAAGTAACTTTCTAAGGCTACCAATAGCATGGAAGTTTGAAAACTGACTGCAAGAATGGAAGTTGCCTGTCACCCCTGCTGAAAGTTCATCATTGAACTCAAGCCTTTTACATTAGTCTTCATATAGTTCTTCTTAGTTGTAATCTCGAACTCCATATCTCTCTTCAAGACAACAATTTCAGTAACCATAAATCATTCAATCATAGGAAATGAAAAAACAATAGAAGTAGCAATAACAGAATGAGTAATATCATACGGGAAACCAATCAATCATACTAGAAAGACAAATCCAAGTTACTAGTGAACCTGAAGTGCAGTTGACGAGCTTGGATGTTTAATTCCAAAATTCCTCCACTATGATCTGACTTTGATGTACAGTACAATATAACTTGCTATCCAAAACAAGATACGTGAAGAAGTTTCATGATGACAGAAGATATAAACTTGTAAAACAAAGCTAATGAAAAATTTAACTGTTATAGTTCATAAGTGAATGAACGACGCACAAAAGTATTTCATTTTTACCTGAAAATATAACGTGGCAGCCATAAGGATATGTAGATGGTGTTGTACCTTGATTACACAATGCATAAATTATGAATCCATTTTCCTCTGTAAGAATACAGCCGATACATTTCTGTGTCACAAGAATCTCATTATGATCACGCACACATCTCAAAACATTTACATCAAGCCCGTAAACAAGCTGTGTTTTCCTACTAAACTCAATGACCTCAAGTGCATGCATAACAAAATAAGAAAATAAACTCAGTAATGTATTCAGAATATTATATGATGCAGGGATTACACATACCTTTCATAAAAAAAAGAGTTAATAACTATACCAATGGATGATGCTTTCTTTCATGTCATCATTAATGTGCATAAACTTTACTACAGTAACGATATTTTTGTAAGCACCTTTTGGATTATATGATCCATACATCTGAAGACTTCTATGCTCAGCACTTTCATGCTTAAAAAACTGCAAAAGTGATATCCAAACTCTTTAATCAATAATACCGCCTAATAAGAAGGAACAATTCCAATACGAAACTGAGTGCCTAATCTACTCAAGAGAGGCACTAGAACTACTGAAATGGTGAACAAAAAATCTTTGACGAAAAGTAGAAGCTCAATATCAAATGAAAAACTTACAAGAAATCAAATATTTGATGATGTCAATTGGTTCGAGTAAATAAGGGGATTGAACCAGATAGTTCATTGCCGAAAAATTAAACAAAAGTTGAACATGGGATTGAACCAGATAATTGCCCGTCAATTAAACAAAATTTGAACAAGCAAAGAATTTTTTTAACCAAACGGCATCAAATTCAAAGGTCCTCCACTAGGTGCATGTAACAAACCAAAATAAATTCAACATTGATCTTTCTATTAAAAACTAGGGATTTCACCAATAAAAATAGATCTTGAAAATAAACCTAAATGGAACAAGTAAACAAATCATAATTTAGGGATTTCACCCAAAACTAAATAAATAGAACACACACCTTGAAGAAAACTTCACATGATTTCAATTCTTCACGACAAGATAGAGAGAGCCTGTTTTCAGTGGAAAGTTTCAGAGCAAGAAAGGTAGATAGTGAATGATCATGAGATACGAATTGAAGAAAGAGATGAAACCCTAGATTGAAGTAAAAGATGAGATCCCCAATTTTGCTAACAAAAAATCGTGAAAATAGAGAGATTAGATCTGCCTAAAGAGAAATAAGGACTATTGAGACAGATGGGTGACGGTAATTAGAAAATGAGTTTAAGTTCTTCCTATGGGGTTTTCAGAAAAAATGAGAGGCGAAGGAGTAGAGAGAGAACCACTAACTATACAGGCCCACTATTACTAGGAGAGGGGCACAAACTACCAGCATCGTGCACGTGTGTTGGATAATGCTTTATGGGAAATATGTGAATAATAGTAGCAGTTTGGACCTGCACTGTCACTATAAATGGAAGTGGCGGTAATTAAAAGAACTATTATCTATATGTTTACACTATGATAACAGTTTTTATATGGAATCGTTACAATATCTCAAGAATAGTAACAGTTTAAAACTGTTATTATACATCATTGTATATTAGCAGTTTTTGAAGAAAACTGCCACTGTATGATAATTCAGTAACAGTTTAAAAACTGTCATGATTATTCAACACTATTGGCATCGGTTATAGTAAGAAACTGTCACCTATGTCTCTTAGCTTTCTCTTTTGTAACAGTTGATTGGTGAACTGTCATAGTTTTGGATACTGAACTGTCACCAAAGCCCATATTTGTACTAGTGTTTTTAAATCATATACACAACATGTTGCAAATCTAGATAGCAACTAGCATAACAGACTCAGAGATTCAGAGACAATGGATGAATTTCCAGCTTAAGAATCACACATAACAAACATTAGTGGGAAAAAAAGTAACTAAGGAAGGTAGGGCCGTAGTGATTAAGTTCAATTCTAAGTTCTACTATTCAAGTTCTACTTTTTAACAGCAAGGAAGATCCATCACTATTCAGCTACATAAATAACATGGTTTCATTCAATGTAAAGTTCCAGTAAATTCCAAAAGAGGGAAAACAGAAATGTACTGTATACTAACTTTTCTTTGCTATAATAAATACAAATTCTATATATTTACAGGTAGGTTAACATTGTTCAGTTGAAAGATGTTAAAACTTGTAGCATAGGGAAGAGTATTTAAGACTTAGCAATGGTATAGAAACTTACCTCTGCTGCACACTTAGCATGTGGTTTAGAGCCAGTAGTATGGTAAAAAAATTGTTTCTCCCTATTTTCTTTGTTTATTTGGCTTATTGCCTGCACCAAATATAAGATCTTAGAATTTCATGCCTGCTAAATTATGAGACTTCTCATGAAAAATAAGAGTAATAATGCTTACTTGTTTCTTCAAATCAGTATTCCAAACCTCAACGAGTACCCTCCACTGGATCTCAACAACATCGTGTGGTGGATTAGCAAGACGTTCTTCTACCGTGTTCCATTTTGTATAAGCAGCCTTTTTAACATGAAATTTGTGATCCTTACACCTATCATTTATCTTGGTGTAGATCCATCCATCCAACACTTCTGGGTACTCAAATATTTTCTGACATCAAATATACAACCACAAAAGAAAAAAACATTTCAGATTTTGAAAAGATATGGATTTAATGGTTATATGAAAATACATGCATTTGTTATTGTACCTTTATTTCAAGCACCACATTCTCAATTATTCGTGAAGGCATGCGTTTCCAGTCGTCTATTGTCAATGGTAGTTTGTGTCCATCATTCGCTAGATGACTAATATATTTGGTTATATACGTAACATTAACCCCCATAGGGCAAATGTGTTCCATGTTAACTTCAACTGCAATTATCTGATCTGGTAATAGGTGATGCAAGAACCTCATAGCTTCTCAACCTCGAGGCATCCTACAAAAATATCAAAGCTACAATGTAAGTATACTTAACTGATAATCTAACAATTAGAGAACTAAAATAAGCAAAAACTTCTATAAAGACAATTTCAAAAGAACTATTTATTCAAATGTTATTAAGAACACACTACAAAGAGAACAAGCAATGCAGGAATGAAAAATTAAAATATGTTTAAGAATCATCTGATCCACTGTCAAATTCAACATCAAAGTCATCATTCTCATCTTCTGAAAACCCATCCACAAATTGCTCTTCTTATGACTGTACTTCTTTGTCTGCGTCTTCCTATACTTCTTCTTATTCTTCTTCTTCTTCTTCTTCTTCAACCCATATCTGATCTCCCTTGCCATTTCTCTTAGAAGCATCAACTATCACCCCAGTCCCATCATTCATAAGACCAACACTGTCATCCTCTTCATTGTTGATTTCATTTCCAAATAGAAGGTTATCCAGTTGTTGATCTGGATTATCATCACCCATGACAAAAATATCCCTCGGTTTATTCCTGACCACAACATTCCATTCAGGTTCTACGGGGTCTTGGGCATAAAAAACTTGTCGGAATTGAGAGGCTAACACATAAGGATCCTCCCGTTGTGTCTCCAACAGATGGTTAAAATTCACAAGAGTGAACCCCAAGCTATCAATCTTCAAACCAGCAGTCCTTGTTCTGCCTGTAGTATTCACCACATTAGCCCATTTGCACTCAAACAAGACGTATGAGTGACCTTGTCTATATGTCAACTCAATTATGTTGGTAAGTACTCCATAGTACGTGCGCTCCGTATCATTGCTTGGGTTCTGAGCTGCTCCATTTCTAAAGGAAGGCGTTGTTGAATCGACTACCACATCGCTATTCTGTGTCTTTGCTCAATTTTCTTTACTTACAACTTTGAAATTATAGCCTTGTGTTGTATACCCAGTGAATTTTCTCGCAGTTGAAAAAGGACCTTCAGCAAGCAAATCTAATCCTTCAGCAATACTCACTTTATTAGATCTCATAAGCAACCTAATATGATTCTTAAACCAATCAGCAAACTCATGTTTGTGCTTTAGCAGGCGTTAAAGATCACTTAGTCTTGGGTGCATCATAGCCAGTGTAGTTTTGTGTTGCCTAAAAAATGTAATCAAAGAAGATAAATTAAATGGTGTGGCCTAGAAAGTAAAAGACTTAACATAAAACATAAATAGAGTGTTTCTTACGCTATGGACGGAGCTACATCATCATCATTAGACAATATATAGTCATGCATCTTCTCCTTTTGATCGCCAGTTAAAGAAAATCTCACAGTTTTTCCAATGGGAGTATCATCTACGTATCTAGGTGGTTTATTGGTTCTTGACTCGATATCTTTGAGGTAGCTCGACAAGAATGTAACACATTCATCAGCCAAATAGCCTTCAGCAATAGATCCCTCTGGATGACCTTTATTCCTTACATATTTCTTCAAAGTGTACAAATACCTGCCAAAAAAGAATAATAAGTCAGTGAACATAAAACCAACAATAAAGAGAGCATATAACTTATTGAACAGAAATAAGTAAAAAACAAACAAAGAAAACAGAAGTTTAAAATATATATCGTTCAATGGGATACATCCACCGATACTGCACAGGTCCTCCTAAACGTGCTTCTGTCGCCAGATGTATAGGAAAGTGAACCATAATGTAGAAGAATGCAGGTGGAAAAATCATCTCTAATTCACAGATAATGATAACAATGCGCTTGTCCAACTCTTTAAAATCTTCGGGGCGTGACACCTTGGAGCATAGTTCACGGAAAAAAGAACTCAACTCCATCAGCACTTTACTGACCTTAGATGGTACCGTCTTTCGGAATGCCAAAGGTAGAAGCTGCTGCATGAGCACATGTGAATCATGACTTTTTAGACCAAAATTTTTATGTTGCTGGACATTCACACACCTCGCAATGTATGCTGATTAACCATCTAGAGTCTTCAAATTCTTCAAGACATTAAGAAACATAGTCTTTCTTGCATTATCCATGGAATAACATGCTCCTGGCAAGAAATATTTCCCATTTGGTAATGGCCTTGGATGAAGTTCAGGTCTAATCTTTAGGAGTTGCAAATCAAATCTTGCTTTAAGGCCATCCTTAGTTTTTCCAAAAATATCTATTATCGTACCTAGAACACTATCACAGACATTTTTTTCAGTGTGCATCACATGTATGTTATGTTTGAGAACATTATTAACCCAATATGGAGGTTCATAAAAAATACTCAATTTCTTCCAATTGCTTGGCATATTATTTTCATCTCTACTTGATCCTCGTGATTTTCTCTTGCGTGAACGATCTCCCCTCAAATTATCCTCAAATTGTTTCCCAAATGTGTGCGGAATGTCTTTCAGCAAACTCAAGATATCTGTCCCTAACAATGGGTTTGGACGTGGGCTCAGTTCTACTTTCCCATCAAAATATTTCTTAAGTGTAGTGTGAAACCTAAGATAACAATTCAGACAATGAACTGTAAAATACACATCCATTTCAAAACAAACCCCATTAATAAAGTAAAATCCACTACCACATTGTTGTCAGTCCACAAGCACATGAACAACTGTTAAAAAGATAGCATAAGGCTCGGGGACACTGTTGTCAGTCCACTATCATGAATATATTGCTTTCTAATATTTTTTTCAAGTCCAAGGACAGGGACAAGATTATATATGCAACATGAATATCTAACGGCCATAAAACCATTGGACAGATGAACTCTAAGAGGAAAGTTTAGGCCGCAGTCTACAAGATTATATATGTCACCTCTTAACTTGTTACAAATGACAAGTTATAAACAAACACAGTTAAAATATTGTATAAATCTAAACGTGACAGCAATTTCTACACACTAAAAGCTACAACAATGCTCCAAGTTTGAGATTAATCAAGCCATGGTTGATAGTGGTACCACACAATACCTACAACTCAACACATTGGTTACTAGATATTGGCTCAGTATATGTGTATACTTTAAATATATTATTACATTAAATTCTAATTTCGTCTATTAACAACTCAATTTGTTACTCATATTCTAATAGTAGTCTTCACAATCTTCTTTAATTAGTGCAATTAAAACAGATTCACCACAAAACAAAAAAGTGATTTTCTATGTAAAAAAAAAAAAAGAAGAGACTAATTAGTTCTAAAATGTTGAATGTCATGGTTTACAAACAATGGTAATCCTTTTTTTTTGGTGGCCCCCTAGAAGTTGTGGCCTCAAGCACGGTTTGAGATGCTTTAACTTTATGGCCGACCCTGGCAGTCTATGTCAAACATAAAGAAGTACGAAAGGGCCAATAGAGAGAATTATTTTGATAGGGATATCAGTTAAAGTATAAATATTATTACCTATGATTCATTGGTAAGAATCGTCGATGGCCCATGTAGACTGTTTTTGTTCCATTTTTCAACCACTGGTTCCGAGTTTCTTCAAGACACGTTGAACATGCCAATTTACCTTTATTACTCCATCCCGAGAGCATTGCAAGCCCAGGATAATCACTTATAGTCCATAGTAATCCCGCTTTCAGATTGAACATTTCATTTCGTGAGGAATCATACGTGTCCACCCCTTCCTCCCATAATTCCTTCAACTCATCTATTAATGGTCTCAAATACACATTAATGTCGTTACCTGTAAATTTTGACATAGAAGGTTGTGATCAGTTTGAATATTTATGAAACAAAGTATTAATGTAATCTTGAAAAAACAGATAAAAATCAAGATAAATATCATTACCTGGACTATGCGGGTCTGGTATAAGCAAAGATAATATCATGTTAGGTTGTTTCATTCATAACCATGGCGGTAAGTTATAGGGTAACAAAACGACAAACCATGTGCTATGCGGATTTCTCATTGAACTATATGGACTAAACCCATCAGTTGACAAACCTAATCTGATATTCCTTGGATCTGCCTTAAAAGTTGGATTCATCTCATCAAAATTCCTCCAAGCTTCAGAATCAGCTGGATGTCTCAATACCCCATCTTTTGTACGCCCTTCATGATGCCATCTCATATCTCTTGCAGTCTTAGAACACATGAACAACCGTTGTAGCCGAGGCTTTAATAGAAAGTGTCGAATTATTTTAGCCGGCGTTTTTAATCTTCCATATTTGTAACGAAAAGCTTTACAAACCGTACAAGACTCAAGATCCACTGTCTCCTTATAATACATCATACAATCAATGGGACACGTATCGATTTTAACGTAAGATAATCCCAAATCTGATAATACCTTCTTACACTGTGTGAAAATTTCTGGCAATGTGCACCCTTCCGGAAATGATTCTCTCATGAGTTGAAGCATCTCTTTGAATGACTTGTCAGACATCCCACTAACGCATTTGTAGTTCCAAAATCTAATAAGAAAAGACATCATCGACATCTTATCACATCCAGGGTATAACGGCTTCTTTGAGTCTTCTAGCAACTTATAAAACTGCGCAGCTGAACTATCACTTGGCATCCCACTCATGTATGCATCCAACATATCACTCATACCCTCATCAGCGTGTAATCCATATGCATCTCGCAGCATTCCTGTAATGTCATCTCCAACCTCTTCGCCATTTTTATACATATTAACCTGATCCACATTGGTATTCTCTGCCCCCAAATTTCATGGAAATGTTGTTCTGAACCCTTCACCGTGATGATACCATACTGTATAGCTCCTTAACATACCACAAGTAACTAAGTCATCATATATCTTATCTCTAGTCTTGTAATGTATATTAGCACACTTCTTGCATGGACACTTGACTTTGTTATCTTCAGTAACAAACCCATTTTCAAACGCATAGTTCAAGAACAAACACTACCCTTCATGAAACTCCTTACTTGATCTTTCAAAATGACCCTAATTCTTATCCATACTAGTACCTGACAGTAGAAAGGAACATTAGAAATTAGATTTACAGACTTACAGTAGAAACAATGGAAGCATCTAACAAAAGAAACCACATGAAAACCAAATAAAAAGTGTTTCAGTGACATTTTAGAGTACCCAATATATCTTTATCAAACATGTTCGAGCTTAACACACAGCTGGTATTGAAACACAGTCATAACTAATGTGCAAGTCTAAGACCAAGAAAATCTTAAATGGCCTGAACATTCCAATGGACTAGGTAGCATACACCATAAATGGACTAAACCTCTAGATCGAAAACACCAGAGAGACAATAATATAGAGAGATAAATATTAATACATGTGCATCGTTCTAATTTATCTAAGAAGAATATGTTAAAATTATCCAACAAGAATAAACAGTGAAGTGTTTACTCAAACATTCAAGTAATTAATGAAAGAAGAACATGATGATACCTATGTGGATTTCAAAGCTAGTATTCGAACACAGCATAACCAAAATGTCAAAGTCTACGAGAAAATCCTAAATGGCCAGAATATTACAATGAACTAGGATTTTAGTTTTAGGTTTCATTTCTTAAAGGTAAGAAAACTCTAAAATGACATATAGCACTCTATACATATAAAAAAAAAAAAGGAAGCTTCCACTCGTTTACAGTCCCTCTCATTTGTTTATACAAACAAAGGTTTAGATCTTACTCCTTCAACTGAACCCCATAAATTATATAATAGATATACAAAGTTATGTCATTCTTGTGCAGATGCACGAAAGTGCATGGCATAAAACTGACAATATGTGATCACTCACTTAAGAAACAGTCGTTTCACTCTTCAAGAATTAATTAGTTAGCTACATATTAGCATCAATATATCTATCACAAGCGAAGCACGTCTAAAAATGGCAAAACTTCTAGCTAATATACATCCAAAAAATAGTTCTTTGCATATCACAACATTCAACAACCACATTCCAAGCACATCAACAAACAAATTGGACACACACTGTTTCATCATCATAATGTGCATACTTATCCACTAAATAGAAATCATAACATGTAATCCCTAAAGAATCCATTTCCAAATTAGAGAATTCAAAAACTATTGATCTGAATTCCAACTGAATCAAAAATTTAGTCCAAATTGGCTAAAATCAAACATACTACTTTATATTTTTCAAAACAAAAAACAAATAGCTTTTCGATTCTTCTCTCTTGATAAGGTTTTCACATTTCACTTTAAGAAAACAAAATATATACAGATTTTAAAAGTGGTTCATCCATCATCAATTAGTGCTCATCAGATTTTAACCAAAATGTTCAAGTCTAAGAGAAAAGCCTAAATTGGCAGAACATTACAATGGATTTCAAATCTAGTATTCAAACACATCATACACCGTCATAAATGGCCAAAGCCTAATGGAATTCAACAAACACATTGATTTTAATAATTTTAACAGAAAAAAAGAGTTGGAAACATTCAACAAACACATTATCTGCAACCAATAAGGTCAAACTTAATCGATTGATACAGATAGAACAATGGAAGCCTTTCTTACCATTCCTTATTAACACAAATTTTTTGCAAACAAAGAATTTAAGGCTGATCTCTTGTGTATTCCATAAAATTTGGTCCAAGAATTGCATACAAAGTAAATTCACGTGACCAGTGCTAAAAACAACAACTGATTCTACAAACTTTGTAAAAAGGAAGGCTCATCAATCTTTCCACTACCATGGAACTGATTGACACAAAGGCCGCATAATGCAATCTAACAAAGTTCATAGTATCTACAGGCAGTTATACAGTTTGTATTTTCTTTCAGAAAAGCTCAATTATGTAAATAAAACAGTGCCGAGAAGCACCAAACACACAACAAAAATAACAAAATATCTTATAGTTTCCTATTGTACCTCTCTAAGAACTGAAATTTCATTTCCAACATCATAATATCTTTATAATCCAATAAGTTGATATAAGGGGTAAGGGGTTCTTTATTTCAAGGCTCATCCTTTTCTCAAGCTTTCCCATTCAACAGAAAACAACATAAACACAATCAGAAACTAAGAAATGTCACAAAACCCCAACATATGTACAAAACAGATAAAACTCAGACTCCAATCAGAAATTCAAAGCTCAAATCGAAGAAAATCAAAGCTCAAAGCACAATATCAAGTTCCATCAACAGAAACCCATATGACCACAAATCCATAACACAAACCTTAAAAAATTTAACAAATGAAATCCAACACAGACCCTCAGAAATTAAAGAAAATAAAAGTTTCCAGTAAACCATAAGAAATTGAAACTAAAGAAAAACAAATTAATTATGTTTAATCCCTAGTGAATACAAAGAAAAAGAGGGGAAATTTCACCTGAAAATTTACTCCTTTGGATCCTGCATAACACAATCATAACAACAAGTTAACAAAGTAAGCCTGGTAATGAACTGAGTATCTCATAAGTAATATATATTGCATGTCCAGACACAGTAACCCATCTCGCCTATTAGAAACCTCTCCTACAGAACAATTACAATGGACTAGATAGCATACACCATAAATGGCCAGAACATCTTATAGTTTCCTATCATACCTCTCTAAGAACTGAAATTTCATTTCCAACATCAAAATATATTTATAATCCGATAAGTTGATATAAGGGAGACCCAATCAATCATAGTTAAGAATGAGCAAAAAAACAGTAAGGGGTTCTTTATTTCAAGGCTCAGCCTTTTGTCATGCTTTCCCATTCAACAAAAATTAGAGACAACAACTTAAACACAACCAGAAACTCTTAAGAAATTTCACAAAACCCAAATATTTGTAACCCCAATCAGAAATTATAAGCTCAAATCTAAGAAATTCAAATCTCAAAGCACAATATCAAGTTCCATAAACAGAAACCCATATCCATGTTTCGTTTCTAGACTACAAATCCATAATACAAACCCTAAGAAATTTAAAAAAATATGAAATCCAACACATACCCTAAGAAATTAAGGAAACCCATAATACAAACCCTAAGTAATTTTCCAGTTAACCCTAAGAAATTGAAACTTAAGAAAAAAGATTTATTTATTTAATACAAGTAGTGAATACTAAGAAAAAGAGAGGAAATTTCACCTGAAAGTTTACTCCTTTAGCTCTTGTAAAACAATGAAAACAAGCAATTAAAAGAAAAACCAGTCCTTCATCAAAGAAACAAAAATAAATTAAAAGTAATACAAAAAAGGGGGAAATTTCACCTTCAAGTTTACTCCTTTAAATCCTGCATACAGAACAAAAAAAATAGGAATTAAAAGTAATATTAAGCAAAATAGATTGAAAAAGCTTTAAGCAAATCCAGTCCTTAAACAAAGAAAGGAAAATTAAAAGTAGTACAAAAAAAAGGGGAAAAATCACCTTCGATTGACTCCTTTAAATCCTGCAGAGCAAAAAAAAAAAAACCATTAATAGATGAGAGTAAACTTAAGAGTGGTGATGGTTGCAAACGAGATAAACGAGATGGAGAGCAGGTAACAGAATCAAACCTCTCAGCAAATTTCTTTACTGAGAAGAACAAAAGGAAAGAGAAAAGGAAAACCAGATCTGAGTGAGTTTTACAAGAAGATAAGAGAAAGGAATTAAAATATAGAAAATTTTGGCGAAACTTTCAGCGGGAGAGAATGAAATTTCACTGCCTTTTCTGAATTTTTTTTGACGGATTGGAAAACCGTAAAAAGTGATGAAAGTTTCATCTGTCGGAATCTAAAACTGATGAGTTTTATATTGTCGGACACTCAAAACTGACTAAGAAAAGTCTATTGGACTTTGACTAACCGTATTTGTGGCGCTTGGTCCAGCAAATTGTTGGGTCGGATCCTCGACACTGACCGAGGCTTAGCTGACTTTGACTACTTAGAATATTTGTGGCGGATTGTCATAAACCCTCACAAATAACCCATATTTGTGACGCCCCCCTTAAAAAAACCCTCACAATTGAGACCTGTTTTTGTAGTGTCTGCAACATAATCAATCAATCATAATTATTATCCTTTAATTATTTGTATAAATGTATCATCTATGCAATTTTATCATATGATAGATGTATAATAATTTCATCATTCTATGCATTCCCATACTTGCCACTATTATTCATCTGCAATATGAAAAAAAAAATTGAATAAAGATCAGATATTAGTTATGAACCCAATTAAATTTGCCTCAATATCAGCAATGTTATCACTAGCAATAATTGTATAACTTTATGATTGCTGCGTAGAAGCGCAAATCTCATAAATTCTGCGAGCCTTATCGCAATAATTTTATGGTCTTATTATGCCTTCCTAATTAAAGGTCTTATTTTGCCACATCTTTTCTTTCTGCGACAAAATCGCAGGACGTCTTTCCATTTGCATGTATCGACCCATTGATCTTGCCTTATCAATATTTTTTCAACATCTCTACGATAATATGATAAGTATAAACTCTCTTGCAAGAATTACACCTTATGACATTGCCTTCTTGCGATGAAATCGCAGGACGTCCTTACACTTGTTAAATGTAAAAACCCATTGATCTCATCTTAACTTTTTTCTTTTGGCTTGTTGCCTGTGTATAATTTTGTCACGCGATAATATGACAGGCGTAAGTATTCTTGCGATCACAAAGCCCCATGACATTGCCGTCTTTATACACTTATCAGCTCCTTAATGGAGGGTGCCACCCTTATCTTCCCCCTGGTTTCCCCTTCAAGGAGGGAACATCGACCATACAAGACTAGCTCCTCCCATCCAGATTTGCCAACAACCAGCTGTTTTCGCAGCCTCTTGTCCTTTATGCCTATATGGCTTATAGTTACAAGACTGCACCCTAAGTGGGGTTTTCTTCAGGACAAGTGCATCATAGACAAGACTTACCAAGAATGGACAGGGTAGTTTCGTATGCCCCGGGAACCCTAGGCTCAACCGTGTACCTCGGCGCCTTGGTCATACCTTGCACTTCTTAGAAGAGGTCCTTAGTCTTCCAATCAGGGTATAACCTTATATAATTGGAAATCCAAGATCCCTCTCCTGGATAGGTTTTCTTTAACCCCAACATCTGCATAACTCAGGTTCCAGCAGCGGTATAACCTTATCGCTGAGTCATGTCAAGAGATACCCCCTTATATGACGCACTATTAGGTCTTACATTTTCCTCTTGCGAAATTTTATTCGCGAACTAGGGTGCACACCATAAAGGTTCGTCCCATTATATTAATCTCTGTAAAATTTTATCCGCCGTTCTCACGAGCATTGTAACTCTGATAAAATTTCTTTGATTTTCTTGTAAAATTTTGCAATACTTTCAAACAAGAGTACTTTTTTCAATTGCATTTTCTTCAAACAAACTCTGTGTAAGCTTCTTTAGATTTAATTATTTTACCTTTATACTTACTATCTTCTGGTTCTGCTTTTCTGTTACGTTTTGCTATTTTTTCTTTCTCTGCGAGCTGCTCGTTATCATCTTCCTCTCGCTGCTCTATTGAATCAATCATTAATCTTTCACATCTCTGTCGTTGCTTGATGTTGTACTTCCAATTTCTATTTTTCTCAGCTCTTTCCTCGCAAGCTTTTATATCAATCTCATAACATTTCTTGCTTTCTCCCCAATCTCCCTTCATAACTCCAACACCATTAGGATGAGGAAATTTAACACACTGGTGGAAAGTAGATGCTACACATAATATCCCATGTAGCCAAGGTCGACCAATCAGGGCATTGTAAGGTGATTCAATGTCAATAACACAGAACAAGATCTTGGAAGTTATCCCTTTCAATGGAATCCGCATTCCAATTTCCCCTTTTGGTTTATTGGCAGTACCATTAAAACCATAGATTTTATATGTTGAGGGGATTAGATCCTCGTCTCTTCCACCCATTGTTTTATAGGTATGATAAAATAGTATGTCAACTGAGCTGCCTGTGTCTATTAGAACTCTATTGATAGCCCAAGAATCTTCATTTTCATCACCATTTTCTTAATCTTCTTCTTCTATTTGCTTTGGATTTATCTCTAATCTTACTACCATTGGGTTATCATGCTGCTCGCCTGGTTCTGGTACTTCTTGTGTGGTGAAAGATATAATTTGTTTCTGCCATTCTTCTAATGGCGAGACTCTCGCGATATTCATTATCTCTCGTCCATCTGTGTCTCTCGCGAAGATTCTGTTTAGAACATTTTCATGGAAATCCTCTATGGTTCTGTGTAAATGTACAATGGAATTACAAAACAAATTCTTTGCTTTAGACCCAACTTTTATCATGAATGTTTCTGCTCCTTTTACAGCATTCACTCTGCGAGTTTCTGGTGCAGGGGGTAATTGTTGAGATTGTGGATGTCCTACTAGAAAGTGATCTAACTTCCCTTGATCAATCATCCTCAAAATTATCCTCTTTACATTCCTACAATCATTTATTGAGTGTCCATGAAAGTGATGGTAAGGCCAAAATTCTTGACTTCGATTGTTTGGATGTGGTTCTTTTCCCATGTTCCATGGTGATGGTATGTTTTCCATCAGAATGATAGCTTCCCAAATTTTTTCTATACCAGCATTGAGAGGTGGCATCTTAATTTCTTCCCATATTATCTTCTGATTACTTTGCCCTCTAAAGTTATTCTGCCTTTGTCCACCATACGTTTCTTGCGGTTGATAAAGTCTTTGAATCTTATTATTTCCACCATGATTATAATAATTCTTCTCCCTTTCATACTCTTCTTGATCTCAACTCCCCATTGCTACCAATTTTTGTTGATTATCTACTATTATTTTTTCTTGTTGTGCTTGCGAGGTGCTCGCTACATTATTAATCATTTTAGGAAGTAAGCTTCCACTTGTTTCTAGTGAGTTGGTGTTTGCGATCGGGTATGACTCCATCTCATTTTGTTTCTCCTCCAAAGAAATGTATTCTTCTTGTAGCTCTCGCAACTCTGTCATGGTGATTGTATTTTTGATTCTGAAAATTTGTATGTACAACAGATTTGTTGCGAACATTGCGTTAATGAAGGATAAAATTAAGTATCTTTCATCTAATCTTCAAGCCATCTCGCTGCTTATTGATTTCCACCTTATCGTTCAATGTTTCAGACTCTCGCCAACTCTCTGTTTTAACCCAAATACATCTTCAATACCTGGCCGCGATGAATTGTTGCTAATATAAGCTCCTAGAAATGTAGCTTGAAAATGATCAAAAGAAGTTATGGTATTCTTTGGAAATCCCTCGAACCATTTTAGTGCCTCGCCAGTTAAACTAGATGCAAAATATTTTCATAGTACATCATCATGGTTCTCCCATTGTAGCATACATCTAACATAAGCCTTGACATGTTGAACGACACAAGTAGTCCCATCAAAGATGCTAGTTAATGCTGGTAAATTGCATTTTGGAGGTATTCCTCTTAACTGTACTTCTTGAGTAAATGTAGTTCTTGCCGCTTCTTCAATAGCTTCATCGAGTTGCCTTCTACCTCATTCTCTTCTATTATTTATCATTCCTCGTATTTCTGCTAATTCTCTCAATATTTTCTCATTTTTAGTTAAGTTTTTCTCCATTGGCATTTTTAATGCAGCTTCCCTTCTTCTGCGCTCTTGCCTTTCTTGTCTTGCGAGATTTTGTGTGTCTTCTTCTTTATTGTCATCCCGTCTTTCTCTGCGATTTTCTATTTCACCCTCTTCTTGAAATCGCAACTGTCTATCTTCTTCTCTGCGGATTTCTTCATTTCTCTTTGTTGTCTTTATAATCTCCTATGTATCCTATCATACTCCTCCTTAATATTATCATTGTAGCGATTTTGTGTACGTCTCGTTTCTCGATTTTCATGGTTATTTTTTTGTACTGCCTCTCGAAATTATTGTTCTTCTACTTATGCCCTTAATCTTTCTCTCTCGCAAGCCAGGCGTGCTTGTTCGGCGTAATGTCTCTCAATTTGTTCTTCAATTATTCTTTGATTCCTTTGATTCTCTCGCTCATGTAATATCCTCCTACCTTCTTCTGGATTTTCTTCTTCATTTTGGTTGTTTCTTCCCCCTTGATTTCTATTGTTACATCTATTATCCAATGCTTCGCCACGCGGATTATAGCGATCTCCAATTATCTCTTTTTCTCTATGACGTTGTTCTCCATTTAAATTTTGCACTTCTTCTCGAATATTTTCTCAAACATTTCTCATAGGGGAATTTTTCCTTGGTTCTTCTCTGAATGATATTGAATTTGATCTAACAGTACTTCTTGATCTCCTTCTTTGTAACCTCAAATTCTCCATTCTTAGCTCATGATTTTGTCTTGTTAAGTTCGCACGCTCTTCAGCCTCTAATCTTCTTTCTTCATGTATTATTTTCCTCAAATCATTTGCTATTTCATTTTCAAGTCCTTCATGAATTAATCCTCCAACTATTTCTTGATTTCTTTCTCCTTCTTCTTCATTTCTTAATTGTCGATCTTCTGCTAATTCTATCGAATCCGACCTCCAAGTATGCACAGTCACTCTATCATAATCCACATTCCTATCTTGTGTTTGTGCTTGTTGATTCGGCTGTTGAATTGAACTTTCTGCTTCATTTCTTACTCTATTTCTTCCTGACCTTATCCTTAAAGATTCTTCTAATTCACTTGTTCCCTCACCTGCAAGTCTTTTACTTCTCCTCACAGTTGTTGGTGGTTCTGATGTATCTCTTCTTCTTCTAGCCATTTCTTCAACTCTTACAATTTCTTCAAATTTTCAAGTTGTAATTAGATATTTCTTAGCTTGATTCTCCCTGTTTCTGGGAGCCAAAATGTAGTTGCAGGATTTCCCACACTACACCCTTGTTAAGATTTTGCTATAATCAACTCATAGTTGAAGATGAAAAACGACACTTTATTATTTTGGTTTCAGAAATGTTTACAGAAATAGAAGAATTCAAGATTACAACTATTCTCTCGAAGTTTTCTCTCTCCTCAAAACTTTCTTAACTCTCAAAAATACATCATCCTTTTCTGGACATACTGGACCTATATTTATAGGGTAGTTACATAGTGGATGACATCTAAGTTTTCCTCTTATTTCGGGTTGATTATGAGATTGTACCGCGATAGTTATAATGTTAAATCTCGAAAGTTCTGTAACCATTGCAGAATTAAACATGCTTTCCTCAAGTTCTCTTCACTCATCATTTATTGTGTCGCTCTTTTGAAGGCTTTTGTGACACTCGTGAAGTGTAGTCGAATATCTTGCGGTGATGCTCGCTGGGAAGTGTTGTTAATCTCGCAAAGAATAGATGTAGAGATATTCTGGTCCTACAATTTCTTACCACACTTCTGACAAAAACACGTTTACGATTGCATAGAGTTTAATGGATCATGAGAACAATGTGAGTTTTATTTGAATGTTGGGACATTTAGGTCCATTTATAACGACGATGATTTTCCAAGGGTTATTGTAACATATAAATATCAAGGCTTAATGCATGCAATATTATTAGTGTTTCCGGAATCCCTAAACTTGCAATGTACGTGGAACATTCAATGCATCCTCAAAATAAATTGTCGTCACCATTTACAAGCTAAAAACCAAGGAAGGGTACCGAGAGGTCGAAGGAAGAGGATGAGCACATTAGTAAATTAACCGTGTAAGAACTAGAGGAAGAGAAAAGTTTATTTGATGATAAATGAAAGGATGATGGAATGATTTGGAGAGCGTTCATGAAAGCATGGGACAAGATCATTTGGTCTATGGCCGAGGAAATTTACGAACATAACTTGAAGAAATTTTAGGATGAATACGGCATAAACTGCCGAAAACCCGTTGAGTATGTAAAAAACAATGGTTACATCTTAAGGAGAGGTTTGTGTTTGCATGGAAATATGAATATCATAACTTAAAGAACAAGGCGACAATCATTGCGGAGGGGTCTCATGGCCGATTAAATAAAATACTTATAGGTAGTCAAAATGTAGTCATGTCGATCCAAGAAGCAAACCATGAATTCACCAATCGTGATCTCGTAAATATTAGGGGTCGTATGCAATTTAGTGTACATAGATTCCCTCTGGAACGTGAAAAGGAAATATTTCTTCTAAGGGGCATTGTTCATAAAGTTTCAAAATGGGAAATAAATCACATGAAGGAACAATTGAAGTTATATAGAGCTTACGTTAATGAGAATACGGTTTGTGTTTGCAAGGATATGATAGGTATTAGTCTCCCCTGTCGTCATAAAAATGGTAGGTATGTCGAAGTGATTGACATCAATGATATTCATCCATTTTGGAAGATATTAAATTTCACTCCAAGCACCCCCGTAGTTGATGGTCCGTCGTGGTTGGACAACAACTATCCATATGGGTTACTCAAATTAATCCCCTCGGATGATGACAGTGTTTGATCATTATGTTTGGAAGATGTATATTGGTAGACTTTTTTGTACATGTATGAATTATCATGTGAAGATATATGACATAAACGGTAGGTAAATCATATGATTTACCTACCGATTATTGGAATCAGTTATTTATTTTGTACACTCATCTTTCGAATATTGAATCTTTTGATAATTCGTTTTTGATGTTTTATGAATCGGTAGATTACAAAACATATAAAATTTCGATTATAACCAAACTCTGGCAACATTTTGCAGTTTTCAATATTCGGTAGATTACATAACATACTAACTTTCGATTATAACAAAACTCTGAAAAAAAGTTTGAAAATTTTCCCAGGTTTGGTAGATTACATAATATACTAACTTCCGATTATAACCATACTCAGACAAAAAAATTTGAAATGTTTTCCCAGGTTCGGTAGCTTATAACATATTAACTTCCGATTACAACCAAATTCTGACAAACAAATTTGAAACTTTTCCCATAATCGGTAGATTGTATAACATAACAACTTCCAATTATAACCATTATATTCTCTATACTCTGGCCACTTACCACATGGTTCAAAGTTTTTGGGGTAAAACTTTCTTGAAATGTTTACGGTGATCTGTTTTTTGTTTTGGGCATCCGAGAATGAAGAACGCTGGCCTGATACCATAAGTAAGTAGAATAGTGTATGCAGGTGTGTATATATATATATATATATATATGCGGATGCAGAAATAAATTCAAGTGTAGAAATCTCCCGGAATTGAAACCGACGATTACTTATTTTTTTAATCTGAAAAAAGTTTGCAATGGATATAAGGGTTGCACAAATTAATATATGCGTTGCACAAAATAGGGAAATAAAATGTTGCACCACCAATTGTGCAACGTTTTAGCTCTAAATTATTTCTGCAACGGATAGCTTATGTTGCACACAAATGCGCAACGCCGTTTTACCAATGCTTATTACCGTTGTACAAATTCATAGCAACGTTTATAAACATCACAAAAAGACTATTTTGGTGTAGTGTATGTTTTTAAATAAATAAATAAATATATATATATCCCAGCAATCTCAATCAAAATAATGGTAAAATATTAATTATGAAGAAGTGATATGTTTTGATAATGTATTCTTTATACCAATTCTCCATGTGAATTAGTTGTGATGGGTCAAATGTTTTTTCACAACTTACGTGCTAACAATTAGTTAATGTTGTTGAATAATTGAAATTTATTTTTTATATTAATTATACAGATAATATCCTATTAAGTCAATGGTTCCACTTGACAGTCAACAATATGTCAAGGTAAGATCCCTTAATTTTAAAATGTTAGCTACCAAACCAACATATTGGTCATTTATTGGATACCAAACATTTAATTGTCCTTATTATTACAATATATATATATATATATATATATAGTATATTGTTATTTGACATTGTTCAGATACAAATATTATTAATAAGATATATATAAGACTTACCATCATGAAGCGCAAAAAGTATGGTTTCATATGGAACATGCAATTGGGGGATATGAAATAGTAATTTATTGTTCATACCGACATGGTTTTTCAAGGACAAATTTTGTTTTCGACCATCCCGGTATGAACAGTAACACATACTATTCATATCCCCCAATTAATTCCCATATCTCCCAATTAATTGTTCTTCATATGCTACCCATGTAAGAGTACAACATTTAATTATTTTTACATGAATCATAAAAATTTATTGTTATCACATAAATCACAATATTTCATATATTAACATACAAAAAGTAACACATATAAAGCATACATAAAGTAACACATATAACGCATACATAAGAACCTGTAATACTAGGGGATTTGTATTCTTTAATATGTTTCTTATACAACCCATACAAAATATTATTATCAGTAAAATCTAAGACCTGTACCGATAGTAGTATCAAACACTTAAAAAAAAAAAAAAAGAGAAAATTACATTAATAATGATATTTTCTCATGTGTTTTTCATCTTGACAATTCAATTTTCATAATTTTTAAAAGATGAACTAAGAAAAAACTATTTATACATATGTATATAAAGCGTTTTTTCTTTCTTTATTTGCCATTTATATTTTGGGCCTTAGGCGGTCGACCATCCGGATCTCCTTAATAGACGACCCTGTCATTCAAGGTGCCACCATGCAATGTGGTTTAGTTTTTGCTCTACCTATTTAAAAACAAAGTTTGTTCTGCTTTGTTCTTTAAATATTTAAAATCTCATCGACCGAGACGGATATGGACATGGGGATTGTTAACTTCATCTTAAGGATGCTGCAGCTGGTGTTTTCATGTTCCGCAGTTGCTTTGATGACAATGGATGATGATGCATACGACTGTGTTGCGTTCAGGTAAATATTTTTCTCCATCATTTGATTATCAAGTGTGTGGGAAAACCTTAACACAATGAGTAATGTCATAAACTGACACCTCACAATACAGCTAGGTGATAAAACAATGAAAAGCCATATGAAACCAATACCAATTCTCACACTCCTTAGCCCAACAAAAGAAAAGTAAATGAAAACTTTGTGAAAGGCGAGCTATCATGATATTGAATATCTTATAACTTTAAGAAAGAATGATTTAAATAATAAGTAACAAGAGAGAAACCTTTAAGAAAATTAGAGATCGAAGATCTTATAACTTTTATAATTACCTGTTTAATTTGAAACAAAAGGAGACTTAAATAAAATGGAACAAAAGATTTATGAAAATATTAGAGAATAAGAGATTGAAACACTTGTTTGAAAGATCAAGATTTTTTTTCCGAACGCTTGACAAAGTTTCTCTCTACATAGTATGCTCACATACTTCTCATAAGATCCAAATATTAAATTTCCAAAATAGATCAATTGTTCCATTTTCAATTTTCTTATGTATTTAAAATTCATGCTACAATTAGCTAGATAAAATAATAAGAGCGGTGTTGTCCCGAGTAACTACATGGGAGAGCTTAATAAGCAATAAGCTTATTGATCGTTAGATTACATCCCCCACCGTTAGATTAGATTCACTTTCTAGAAAATACAGCTGGCTGAGTTTGTATATTAGAATGAGGTCCCTTAACTGATGAAGTAAAATGAACAATCCCTTTCTTCTTTATTCACATCCATAAAGAATAAACTTAAACTTGATATCCCAAAACTTCCCTAAAACTCACTTCTAATATCAAAAAGAAAACTGTGATGTCTTTGTTATCAAGTTGTTTTTGATATGGAAGATGTGTTTTCATCGTAAGAAATTGATTGCACAAGCTACAATAAAAATATCTTAATTTTGATTCATAAGGTACCATATGATAATGAAGAAAAAATTAAATTAAAGATTAGGAGTGATCAGAAAATACTCTTTTAGATGAAATTGAACTCCAATTTTTTACATCCATCTTTGGCAGAAAAGTGAAGATCTTAAAAAAAAAAGGTTCAAGCTCCCTATTATATTCAACTCAAGTTTGCAACTGTTCACATCTATCTTTGGAGTAGATATCTGAAAATGGTACAATTAAACAATTCAAGTTCTACATATTTTTACAATAATTGAAGCATTAAAACATGAAAAATTTGAGTAGTTTATAAAAAACTGGTTGTTCTACTAGGTTTCTCAAAACGATAAACCAAGAGCTGTCATTTGGAATTAATCACCCATGATCAAGCTGGGAAAGTACAAAATCGAACAAATACTATGATTCAAAATTGCAAATCTATAAATACAAATAAAAAACAACATAAACAATGAAAATGGAAAAAAAAATCAAATCTTGGGATTGAATTAATGAACTCAAAACCAAACCCATCCACCCAAATTAAAAGTTGAGCTGAACAATAAATAATTTCTCCAAATCATGAAGTTGATTCCCTCCCTTGAAGATTTCTCTTCTCTAAGAAACAGTAAAGATAAAGCAAAAGGATATAGGATGAAATAAAAAATAATATTAAAAAGGACCTAATTATAATACCGTAACTCAGCCAACTGTATATTCTGAAAATAAAAATAAAAATGAATCTAACCTGATGGAAAGGGCTATAATAATACGGTCAATATGCTTGTTTCTTATTAAGCTCTGCGCGAGACAACACCGCTCAAATAATAAATCTCTTTACTAACATTAAGAAAAAATGTCCAAAATTAGTTACATGTAACTACCAATCAATGCACTGATTGTTACCATAATTAATTAATTCTAACCAATTAATTAATCAAAAACGGGAATTGATTTATATTTGCATGAGATATTAAGAACATAGTAAATTACTACCTTTTTTTTTTGCAACCATAAGGATACTTGTAACAAAATATTAAATCCCTACAAATTAAGTTTAAAATTTTAAAAAAATCCGAATAAGTAATATGGATAGATCTTTGGTGCGAAAATCATATTAGGAAAATTAAAAGGTTTTACACTATTAACCCCTTAAAAAGAATTTCGTCCCTAAATTCAAAACCAAAAATAATGGGTGTTACACTATTAACCTCTTGAAAACAATTTTTTCCCGAAATCCAAAACCGATCAAAAATGAAATATTTTAAAGCTTAGCTTGTTAAATATCAACTTTAAAATCCACAAACACAAACAACTTTTATTTTATTTTTATGTTCATTTTATTTATTTTCCTCAATCCTAAATAAGCGGATGTGAAATAAAGCAACATTGCAACACTCTGCCGAATCAAGATAAAACACATATGAAAATACAAAGATAAAAACTTCAAAAGTTATTTTAATTATTCTTAAAATACAAAAAAAAAAAAAAAAACCAACATTTGGTTTTCGCAATATAAGAATGGGAGTTATTTACAAAATTAATAAAATAAAAATACCAAAATAAAATCACTGTCCGAAAACTTTCAAACACAAGTAAGTCCATACGCACAGTCCAAGTAAATTGGCACCGTGCTCTGATACCAACTTGTAATGACCTGTCCCTCCACCGATAATGTCCCCAATTATCCACGGTTATCCGGCGGTGTGGGGTTTTCAACGGGCATCGCTGTGGTCATCCAGAAACAACTTTTCAGGAGGTCACCCATCCCTGGATTTCTCCCGCCCAAGCACTGTTAACTGCAGACTTTGGAGCCAATTGTGCTTAAAAGGCTTCAGTATAATGTAGACGTTCCTTGCCTTTTGTGAAACCAGTATCTAACATAACAGCCAAACATACTCTCCCACCCAAGCACAAGCAACCCGTACCTTGTTATATCACAACAAACACCGATATTCTTCCAGGTTACCACTGCGGTTATCCAATAATGTGGAATTTTTAACGGCATTACAGCGATCCTCCAGCAGCAGCTTTCCGAGAGGTCACCCATCATGTGACTACTCTCAGCCGAGCATGCTAAACTGAGAATTTTTTTTCTTACAACTCAGTCAAATGAACTCATCAGGCATCGATGTCAGGAAAGGAAAAACCATACTTATATTTTATTCATCAACCCACCACCAAAATCGGGGTATTACAACATGACATTTGATTCCATGAAAATTTCATCCCGTAAACCATCTTTACAAAAAACATTCTCTACTGCAAGTCGCTCATAATCTCCAATTACTAATGAAGGATCAATATCCCTCACCGAAGCTTAGAAGTTAGATTCTGTCTTGGTAGTTCCCACCTTAGATTATAAAATGTTATCACTTTCCAAAATAATTAATACTTTACATTGTTTGGTAATTTTTTGGCCCAACTCTTGCGTATTTAAGGATATCCAAATGCGGCAAATGATTGGTTATACATGATGTTAAGTGTGGGAAGATATATTACTTGGATCTTGTGTCGAATAATTTTGTCAAGCTCTACTTGCTAATGGTTATGTGGTTGAGGGAAAGAAATCTCAAGTCTTGTTATGGCATCGATGATTGGACATGCGTCGTTTGGATATCGAAAAGAAATTATTTCCATCTTGTTTGCAAAACTTGATATCTCTAGTTTTCATTGTGAAGTATGTGACCTTGCACTAAGTTATCATGCTTATTTTCCAATATATTTCAATAAGAGTCAAGTTCCTTTTATGGTCATACATTCTAATGTTTGGGGCCGTCTAAAGTCACTACTTAGGGTGGTTCAAAGCGATTTCTTATTTTTATTGATGATTGCACTAGGATGACTTGGGTGTGTCTAATGAAGACTAAAAGTGAAGTTACCTCGTTGTTTCAACAGTTCTACAAAATTATTAACACTCATTACAACAAACAAGTTCAAGTACAATGGTGGTGAATATATGGATTATGATCTTCAACTTTTTTTTGAAGGGATATGGAATTATTCATCAAACTACGTGTTATAATAGACCTCAACAAAATAGTGTAGTTGAGAGAACAAATCGTCAATTATTGGAAGTTGTTCGTGCTTTATTAAGAGATGCACATATGCCATTGTTGTATTGGGGTAAGGCACTTACTTCTGAAGCATAAATCGAGTACCTTCTAGTACCATTGTGTTTCAGACACCATATCAAGATCTTACAGAAGTAGTTGTTGCTTCAACTATTCCAATTTATTTCCTCAAGTGTTTGGTTGTATAGCTTTTGTACATCTATAGAAGAATCACCCGTGATAAGTTGGTTCCTCGAGCTTTGAGATATGTATTTGTAGGATACACGACAACTAAACATGGTTACCGATTCTATCATCCTCCAATGTATGTTACTTTGGATGTTGTATTTAATGAAGATTCCATGTATTTTTCATGCGATCATGAACTTTAGGGGGTACGACAAGTAAATTTAGACTCTTAACTATGATGACGATATATCTGATACTGATGTATTTTTTATTACTGACCCTGATGATATAATCGGTTAGTCTGCTGATGAATAACTTCCAAGAGAAGAAGAAGTTTGAAGACAAGAAACATGAAATGCAGTATTGGATTATAATACTGAAATTCAAGAAGAAGTTCTAAGAGAAGAAATTCCAGAGTCTACAGTACTTTAAGAAGATGGTCACACACCTGACCAATCGTTTGTCGAGGATGTTAAAGCATCTTCCGCGACATATAAACAAAGGTATTCCTGAACCCACATATGAACCAGAAATCTCTAGTAATGTCAAGTACCCTATGAGTCATTATATCTCTACCCACTACACAATACTAGTTGCTAAGAGAAACATTCGTGATACGCACTTGAGACACCACCATTACCACTGATGATATTTTTTGTAAGAAAAAAAACGTACATGGACGAGACAGACCCATGAATTATGGGTGGCCCTAAACTATCAAGAAACTCTAGTGAAAGGGACATCTTGTAGAAAAACATTTGTTCTGTTGTACGAAATATCCAAAATCATATTCCCTCCGTCCCACTATTTGATGACCTATTTAGTTTAAAATTTTGTCACACTATTAGTTGACCTATTTCATTAAACAATGGGATATTTCTAAATTTATCCTTTTGATTGATTATCGGTAGTATAACAAATATGTATAATTTGATATCCATGTTTATATTCGTTACCTATGTGTTTTAAAATGTTATTCAATGATATACAAAGTTTACAAAAATCCATGGTATAGTTTGAGAGATAAATCAATTCTAAATTTTCCAAATTATTATTATCATAAGGGTATAATTGTAAAAAATACTCTCTTTCATTCATCGCCTTAAACTTGAACTAGATCATCTAATAGTGGGACAAAGGGAGTATAAGAAAAGTTCTGGGTTATATATTTTAATAAATTAGGTGAATCAACACGAACTTTTGATAAAATTTCGGTCATAATCAAATCAAGGGTTTGAGATGTTTTCAAATCCCTTTCAATCTCTCTAACTCTTCGTCTCAAATATGGCGGTAAACAACTAACAATT
The DNA here is from genome assembly GCA_023529315.1 of Papaver bracteatum. Classification (NCBI taxonomy): domain Eukaryota; kingdom Viridiplantae; phylum Streptophyta; class Magnoliopsida; order Ranunculales; family Papaveraceae; genus Papaver; species Papaver bracteatum. The sequence continues at coordinate 151,297 of JAJJWX010002325.1, forward strand.
TTCAAAGTTTCAATCGATTAGATTAGATATAGTCAAAAGGAAGTTGGCAGTCAGCTAGCTAGTGTGCTAAAGCCCCGTCAGTGGTACAAGGGCTGAAATATCTGCCAATTTTATCAAAGAAGAAGAAAAATATGCATCATTTGATGATTGTTGGGCAAATTTTCAAATCGTGACCCCAAAACACTACAAAGTCTACAAGCCCTTCGACATCCTAACCGGTGTGGACCTAGGTTAAATCTCAAACATTTGTAACCGTTGGATCACCAATGGATTTATTTTTCTCTGCACACCCTACAAGTACAAGTAGTGAGCACGTGCGTTGCACGTCGACGATGCTATTTTTCTACTTCCCAAATAATTTGGTGGTAATTCTACACCATTTTTTTTTTAAATTATTCTTTTGTTTCTACTTAAGAATCAATCATTTGTTTTGTTTTTTTCTTGTAGATTTTTTCAATTATTTTTAAAGTTATGTCTAACTTTTAAGGAGAAAACATATAAGATTTGGAGACATATAAAAAAAATTGAAAAACAAAAATTTGATATCATTATTTGTGCTCATTGCGTAGCTAATTTAAAGAGCTTTCCAAATATATAAAATTTACAAAAATCTGACATGTAGTTTAAAAGATATGAGATTTTTAAATATATAAAAAGTGCATTTACTTTTATGTCCCTGTAAATATTCTTTATATCACTTCTTTAAAATCTAACGGTTGATAAGGAAGAGGAAGTATAATGATCTAACGGACGATAGCAATAGTTCGGACGGAATTTTATTTGTGAAATCTAACGGTTACATTTACTTAAGTTTTGCAATCCCTTATTGCTATTAAAAGGGGGAGATAAGTCATCCTACTTCCACTGTCTGCCTCTTTCTATGAAACAGAAAATAAACTTTCTTCTTCATTTTTTTTTTGTCCGTAAAAGTTTTTGTTTCTCAGAAACTAATGAGCTCTTCAACATCTCTAAAACTGCCAGAAGAAGATAAAACTCTTATCCTGTTGATGATGATTATCCATTTACACAATGATTTTTCCTCTCAAAACTCCAATTTTATTGGTCATTTGTTTAACACATAGAGTTTTTTTCCGGTAAATATTTTTTCCCTATTTTTTTTATAATTATTGTATGATTTTTTATTTCATGATTTTGTCTATTGTTTGATTTAGGCTCATAAATATATTTTGTGTGCAGGGGCTGATGTAAAGCCGACATTTCATATCGACATCTTCCAACTGTACAACTTCCAGGGTTGTTTTTGCAGCTTCTTTTGCAGGATCTCTTCATTTAACTTTCGGATCCAACTCTATGAAGGTAGAATCCAAAATCATTTAACTTTGAGGATTTTTTTTTTTGTGCATGTCTAATTTGAATTTAGGCGCAATTTTTAATTTTCCTTTGCATGGAAACTGAAGAATCCAAAATCACCACTTCTACCTCTATGTTTTAGTTGTTTGGCCTCCTTGGAGCAATCACTAGAATCTCTAGTGAAATTGGGTGCGGAGTAATAAAAACATTATATTTGAATATTTGGGTAATTTGTATTTCTGTTCTAGTTGTTGTTTGATTAGTCTTTGCCCCTTGCAAAATAAATCATAACATTTTCAAGAATCATTTGAATTGCAGAACAAAATTACATTTAGGCTATGGTATTAAAGTTTATCTTTTCGTTCTGCAATACAAATCATTTGAATTGCTGGTCATGCCAAATTACATTTAGCTTAGCAGCTAGCAAAGGTATTGGAATACAGGTGTTCTTCCTGCTCGTGGCAATCACATACTTTGAGTCCTATTGATGTGTCTATCTAGTTTTTGGAGCATGAATTTGATATATAGGAAGTATTCGCCGTCTCTAAGGAACTAAAGCAAGGGCATGAAATCACAAAATGTAGGTACTTCATAGGATTTAAACAGCCAGCAAAGAACATTTGCGGCCTTTGTAGAGTACTGTAGTCTGTAGCCTCTAAATTGTACTGGGTTATATTTAATATTTTAATTTGCTATCTCGTTTACTTGATGCGGTAAATCTGATCCAGATTTTATATTAAGTTGTAGGGAGTATTTGTATTTTTCACTATTTTCAATTTTGGCACTTGGATCACAAATGCTACTGTTGGTTTGTCATGATATTATGATCAGGATTTCCTGCCTTTACCTTTAGATCAAGAAAGAATGACTCTTGTTTCTTTCTTTTAGCATCCTTGTTTTTCGGTTCGGTACATTGTACAGACTAGAGATGCAAAATGCTGTCTGTTTCTTTGTGTTTTTAAGTACTTATTCGTTTATAATAATTCCTGAAATGTATGCTGTTGAATTAGTCTTTTCTCTTTTGCAGAACAAGTCTAACATTATCAGGAATCATTTGAATTGCAGAACCTTAAGTGATGACATGCACTAAGAAACTTTCATAAGTCAGCATATCAGCATGCTTGAGATCAAATGATGGAGCGTGTTTATAGATTGAGATGGAACCTTAAGCAATTTACTAAACCCTGCAGAAACTTTTCGGACTTCAGCGGGGTTATAACGCTGCCTCATAAGACTATTACATTCAGTTACGCTAATCAAAAGGTTGTATGTGCAATAATTTAACTGAGAAAGGCAATTCTTCTACATGTTGGCCTTATAGATCTGGGAAGTCAGTTTTGCTTGCTCCGGAATTGCAGAGTGAGATGGTCGTTAGATCCTGGATCTACTACTATCTGATTTTTTTTCAAAGGGTTTTATTCAAGTACATGTTTTATTTAAAAGAAAAAAGAGTCTTTTATTTTTGAAATGGTTTTTGGTTATTTAGTTTGGGTTCTCATATGCGTAATTTTAGAAACGTTTCCATTTGTTTAGTTCATTATGAGATTGTGGTCAAGATTCTATGTCTCCTATTTCTTTCTTCTAGCATCCTTGTTCTGTATACTATAGAGATGGAAGATGCTGCTTGTTTGTTTTAATGTACTGACTACTTGAATTATGTGTTCCTTGTTCATTATGAGATTGTGAATTATAATGTTTTTATGTACCATAATTCATACTGATGGTTGGCGTTTTTTATTTTTAAGATAGACACGTGACCACTACGATGCCTGCAAAGACAGATACATCAACGACAACTCAGTCGATTTATCCCCAAGACACAGATATTTTGGCGGTTAGCGTGAAAGCATATACATAGGTGAATTTTGGCGGTGGTGTTGTGAGATTGGTGATATTTGTAGGTGGTGATATTATGGGATTGGAGAAGATTAGAGATTTGACTTCTGTTGATTCTGGTAAACTGTTCATTTTTTTCCTAATTCTTTTTCAAGGTTCTTATCGTAGTTTTCATTAGTTGTCTGTTGTTTGATTGCAGGCTCATAAATGTTTCTTTTTTGGTGTGTATGCAGACTGCAGTGTTTCCATGAGTCACTTTCACAGTTGTGGTCATGGTGCTGCGTGTGGATGATGTACCTCCCATCTAACTGCAGATTAACCAGTAGCAAGGTAAACTCTTTTTTATCTGATTCTTTTTGTTCTTGTTGTTAGGATTTAGTGCAAATACTTGATCTATTTATTTAACTGTTTGATGCTAGAGTTCCTTGCATTTTGGTAGTGCCTATGCGCTTTATTAATGAAATGACGAAGATCTGGCTTATACTTTGAAGATGTTAAGCTTAAGATTAGGTTGTTATGTCATATGTATATATATAGGTTTTGCTGCTGTTCAATTGGTCTTTTCATTTTTCCTGATAAATGAAGCGTTTGGCAAAACAGGTCTGACATTGTTGGGAATTATTTGAATTGCATAACTTAAGAAACTTTCAGATGTCAGGCATAGTATTAAGAACAGTGATAAGAACTATGTTCTGGCTACATTAATAAATTCTTCCTTGGTAATTCAGACAGTTTTACTATAGTGATGCAAGATGGTGCTTGTTTCTTTGTGTTTTTATGTACTGCTTAGTTTAGAACAATGCCGAATGGATGAGGTTTGATTAGTCTTTTATGCTTACAAAAGACTAGTCTAACATTATCAGGAATTGGAAACGCAGAACCTTAAATGACGAAGTCACACCCAAGAGGAGCGTGAGAACAAATGAGGAGCATTAGGTGTAAAATCGTGAACAAATTTTCAAGCCTCTTCAGCAATTTTTCAGCTCTCTGTGGGGTTATAATCCTTATGTGGAGTACTACTTAAGGGGCTTTGTATGCAAGGATTTTACTGAGAAAGAGAATGCAACTCGATGCTGTTACATGTGGGATGGGAAATGTATCTGCAGTCTAAAGGTATTTTAATTTGTGGATTTTTTAAACAACTTAAATCACAGGAAGAACATGCAGTTTCATCTTATTATAAAGTGGCTTGGTAGACATAGGTTTCTATGGTTTGGCACTCTTGGTTTTAAGAAATTTAAACTGAAAGGATTATGTGTCAACTCCCATATGAATGTTATCAATAATGATGGGCATGAAACTCTCAGTTCTAGTTTGCTCTCAGATTCTTTCTTTTTACTGAGACATGCATCATTTAGGGTAATGAGATATCTGAAATTAGACAGAGTAGTCGAGTAGGTTACAACTTCACTGCGGCAGGAAGAAAACCTAGCTCAAATACGCTGACTCGCGCATAATAAAGAACAATCAGAAAAACTAGTTGATCAGACTGAGAATTAGAAATGATGGGGTGCCATTCTCGTGAAACAAGTCAGTTTCTTTTCCAGTCTTTTTTTTGTTTTTTTCAGTGTTTTTTTTTTAACTACAGAGTTATAATCATGACAGAGCAGCAGCCTTGTGACTATGCAAGGCATACCAATTGTTCATTAATTTGGTCTACCAACACTAAGTACATAATATCTTGTACCCCAGTAAAATATAACAAATACTCCGTATAGAAAATTATCAAGTCACTTGAGCTGAAGATTAGGTTGTTAGGTGATGCATGTGTAGGATTTGTTGTTGTTTGATTAGTATTTCTCTTTGGAAAAACGACGCTTAAAATTATCGGAAATCATTTGAATTGCAAACGTTACACTCTAGGACAGGACATATGGAGCATTTGTTGTGTAACCTTAAGCAATATTTGAAACCTCTGCAGTCTGCAGAAAATTTTCAGCTCTTTGCCGGGTTCTGATCCTGACTTGTAAGTCTATTACTTTTATAACAACAACACTACCTAAGGTGCTGCATGTGCAAGAATTCGACTCAGAACGGGGATTAAAGAAAATGCTTTTACATGTGGGAATTGAACAAGTGATCACCTTGTATTCAATATAGATTTTTCAAACAACTCAAGTCATAGGAAGAACATTTGCAGTTTTGTTACTCTTGTATTCTTATGCAGTTGCTTCTTTGACGTAGGTTTTATGGTGTGTTCCTCTTGATTTTAACAAATTTACACTGAAATGAATATCATTACACATCAGTGACGGGTATGCTCAAGAGTTCTAATTTGATTGTTGCATTCATTTCATTCTCATTCATTAGCATAATTTACGAGGTATCTTAGCTTGTGATATTGTACGAAGTTATTATGTAACAGCCAAGTCGTCCATGTCCTTAGTGCTGGTGGTAATTTCAAAAGTGACGGTGGGGCTAGTATATTCTAACTGCAAGTCCTAATTTTTGATTGTTCCACTTTCTTTGCTTGCCAACCGTTGCAAGTAAATGGTCGAGTGTACTAAGAGCAACCGCAGTGGTGTGATCATAACCAAAGACCAAAAAGCAAAAAAAAATTGAAAATTTGGGTTTAGTCCGTGCACAGATGCTACGGTGGGAAAACCAAATTTGATGGGGCGCAACTTATGATTGCGCCTGAATGGGGCGCAACTAATACTTACGCCCCATTAATTTTTTATTTTTTTTTGGGGCGGAACTTATGAGTTACGCCCGTCATCAGGCGCAACTTAAAGTTACGCCCCAATCAGGCGTAATCTCCAAATTCCGCCCCATTTTTTATTTTAATACGGGCGTAACTCAAAGTTACGCCCCACTAGGCGCAACTAATACTTTTGCCCGACCAAAGATCATACCAAAGACCAAATATACTTTGTGGTTGCTCTAATGCATATCAATCTGAAAATTGTGTCTATTTATGAAGCTGAATCCTACTAAGCTTGCCTAACTTAAATTGTGTCATTTTGCAGTAAGTCCAATAATCATGCGGGGCCTTCCCCTAATCTAAATGTGCGAGTTCAATTAGATCTACATGCCCATTCTATTGTTCACAATTGTGGCCGCTAGTATTGACAGTATAGTGCTCGGAATTTAGAAGAAAAATAAAAGGGAATAAAATAAACGATTTTTTGCAGCAAGATTAACTTGTATGTTTTGCACTTGCACTAGAGTTCGCTATTTTAACAACAAAGCTCCCATAATGGGATTGGGAGTTCAGATGAGAATGGGATTTGGCCTCATGGACTTGAATCTCTCTGTCTTTAATGTAGATCTACAAATCTATGATGTGAAAACTACCACCCATTCTTCGGATTTTCTTTACCATGAAACTCACGGGCGGAAAACTTCATGCACGCACCCATTTTTTGGGTCAAATTTTTTCTCACACCCATATTTTCTGAAATTATTTCTTTTTCTTCCTCATTTTTTTTCTTCTTCTTTGTGACTTTTTTTTTCCTTCGTCTTCTCTTTCTTTTGATTACCTTTTTTTGCCGAGAGAACATGGTGAAATTAATCGAAGGTAATCGTGTTGTTGTCGTTAATTGATATGATTTTTAGAAGAAGATTCAAAGTTATTCCATTTTTAGGTTTTAAATCTGTGGTCTTATTTCAATTTTCAATGAGTAGAGTTGATTCAATGTTTTTCTATGTATAATTCCATATTTTTTGCGTGAAGTTACGATTTCGTTGTGATTCGATTTGGTTTTCCTAAGGTTATTGAGAATAAACCCTAGATTGTTTGAAACTGTAATTATGATTTGGAGAACTAGGGTTTATGAGAAATTAAGGTTAGGTTTGAAGAAAGGTAATGGTCCTGGTGGGTGTATGGATGTATGTGTCGTGGCAACGTCAAACGCGAGTCGGACACGGCACAAAAAATGGAGCGTCCGTGCAACCCAGCTCGTGGGTCTCTTTGCTAAGAATGTGGATCTCAAAATGATTTATCCACTTTTTTGGGGAAACATGCGTGATTCATGATAAACTAGTTGTGACTATGTTCGAGATGCTGAAATATAGTCTTGTCCCTAGGTGAGGTTTTTTCCAACTCTTCAAACAAGCTGGTTCAACTTGGATCAGCATGAGGAAGGTTGAGGATTAGCTTATGAGTTTGATCCTCTTCACAGTCATCTGGGACTTGTTTGATACAAATAGGGAGGCTTGCATTCCTAATAAGCGATACCTTGGCTCACTCGTATTGACCAACGTATCTTGTAGAGATCTGTTAGGAGTCAATTATGATTGTATTTGTATAATAGAGTCGACATGTGTATCCCGGGGGGACGTACTAAGAATCTGGCGAAAGATCCCAGAGGCAGAATAATCAATGAATCTCACGGGGATATACTAGGAATGAAGCCTCAATAAATCTTGTTGAGGCCTATATTAGACATGACTAGTTTATCTCGCGGTGATGTACCGGGATTCCATCCTTGGTCTCAAATAAGGTCGAGTCGTACTTACGAGAGACATAGATGTCTCTACTATAATTCGTAAGTCTGCCATCACTACACCATTTTTGCGGATTAGCAACGGTAGCCTGCAGTTGCAAAAGGGACTTGCAACAGCATCCAGCCATTGCAAAAAGTGGCGTTGCATTTTTCCACAATAGCTCAGAAGCCGTTGCGAATTTTTTCCTTGCCAATTTTTTTTCCTTGACTTTGCAATGGTTCAGCCAATTGTTTTTTCCTTGACTTTGCAACGGTTTCAGCTGTTGCGAATAGGTTTAGCAACAACTTGTTGATGTTGCTTTATTCTTGTCGCAACAGTTTCAAGCAGTTGCGAAATGGAAAATTTGCAATAGATAATTAGCAGTTGCGAAATTTAGAACCAATTTTTTTCCAGAACAACTCCGTTTAGCCGGACCTGGTTTTATTTTACTGGTTCTAAATTTTCTTAGCCGTTGCTAAATTTTTTGCAACAGAAAAGAAAAGTCAAGTCAGTGTTTTGTTGACCTAGTCAACAGGTCCCTACAACAAATTTTCAGGCCAATTCAGGCCAAAACACTGAAAACATATAAGCCAAACTTTACATATACAGGAACGAAAAAACTAATCTTGATAAAATTATACAACATATCAAAGCATGGACAGTTCAACTATTCTAGATACCTATATTTTGGTAAGATTTCATCAGATCTAAGTTAAAACACTGTATGGATTACTTTCATGATTTCTAAGTAAAACATTGAACATTGCAAATCTTCCTTACTTTCACTTGTTATCGTATCATCATCAAACTGCACCTCCAAAAATACTTGAGCAATCTTAGATTCACTCCCTACGTCTTGAAGCCTTCATGGAATGGACGACAAGCTTTAAGCTCCTTCTGGACATATTGTGACAACTATATGATTGTTTCATCTAGCATCAAAACCAAGAAGAAAGATAGATTAACTTCATATTTGAAGGAAATTGCAAAAAAAAAAAAAAAAAAAAACTACATTAACGTCAGATCACATACTTCAACAGATGTAAGTTCTGTGAAAGCTACACTTAAGTAATGAGAAGAACTCTAGCTAAACGGAACCAGCATTAAAAACTCCAAAACCCATATCAACAATTTCAAGGATGGAGTCAAGACAAGATCACCTGTATCAAGGGTGTGGATCCAGAGACATGAAAGGAATGCATACAGTATCTTTCAATACTGTATGATTCTGATATAACTTCTCTAGTTCTGCCATGACGCAAGAAATGCATTGTCAGCAAAAGTAAAGGAACAAAACAACAAATGAGTCAAATCAAGCATATCAAACTAATCAGACGCAATAAAGATCACATACTAACATTCAAAAACACACATTTTGCATACAAGCCCTCATAGCAGAACTTAGAGCATCTCTCACTTTCATATGAAGAACAAAATAATACACAAGGTATCATATGGAGTAGTGATTATCAAGGTATAAAAAGCTTGATTCTTATCGAATTATACTGATAACTTATAAAGGATCACAAGATTCACAACAAAAACTTCTAATTATATACAACCATTGGATTCAGATTCACAACAATATCAAGAATGAAATCAAGACAAGGTCAATCACCTCTATCAAGGGTGTGAATCCGGAGACACTCAAGAACTCCACGATGTACATCCAGATTTGTTTCCTTCATCAAATGCAGTAAATAACCAGTTGAGCACCATCGGAGCTATTCTTCAGAACCTTTAGAATTGAAAAAAACAATATTGTAAGTCCAACAATACACAGAGGGGTGAAAAGCAAGATGTCACGCCCAGATTATATAAACTTTTTTTTTGCACACTAACGGAGAAACGAATAGAGTAATCAAATTTGTTAACACATGCTCACTTAAAGTCTAGTATGCTTTGGTGGGTACATATTCTATATTAATCGTTCTTAATTTGAACCATATGTACCAAAATAATTTACTAGATTAGCTATCAATTAAAGATATGATTGTGATTACACCATACTTAATTGGATTATCAGAGCAGCCGACACTTTGTTAATGTGTAACAATTCAGTGGATATATTTCATATTACTTGCTACTTAATTTTACAATAGAACTCATATTCACAAGTTGCTAGAGTATGTAAATGATACAAAGATGACGCGTCAACAGGAGTAAACATTCACCTCAAAACGGAAATTTAAAATGAACACCAGCTAACTACTAGGATGTCCTCAGTCAATCCATACATAGTATTCTCATTCCTTTCCTTCATCTTCAGCTGCAGTACTTTCACCTGGCACTAAAAGTAACTAATGAGTACAGACTAGTGGGAGTTTAAATATCGAAATCAGAAAATCACAGGTGTTCTATAAAACAAGATGAACGCAATATAACAAGAAGAGCAAAATAGAACAGAAAAGAGAGAAACAAGGAGAACACGATGAAACAAAAAGAAACAAATAACACAATTCATTTTCATGAAGAGCCCACCCAAAGAGTTGTTGGGAAAAACAGAAAATCCTCGCTGGATAACCAACCAATGCATACCACACAACACCCATCCATAACATAAAAACACTTGCACAAAACATATACATCCAGTAATTTAGAAGTACGAGTGACCAGAAGAAAAAAAGCGACTGCGAACAAATGACGCACTTAACAGTTGCTAGAAATTATGTCAAAATTATTCCCACTTTGTTTCCGTAAAGAAATAAGGCGAAATAAGAATACATTAATTATACCCCTAATGCAATATCCTAGATTCAAACCGCCAAATATATAATTTATTTATGGAAGGATTATTAGTACTGTATTAATTTTTAAATATTATTCTGTTTCTAGAAAAGAGATACCATTGCTTCTTCATTGTTCCTGGAAAAGTGATAGTATTTGTTTTATAGAACTAGAAGAAGTATGATTCAAAGATTGATAATGGATCGAAATGAATTCCTCTCATTAATCCGTATCACTAAAAAAAAGAAGGGTGTTTTTCAGAATGGTCACTGTGCCCTAATTGGTTTCACAAAATCATCACACCTTTAATTAGTGTTGACAAAAGAGTCTTATTCCATCCGAGTTAACGGTTTTGAAAAAAACAGTCATGTTTTGGTCCTAAATACCCCTCCTCCATTGTTGATGGTGATGAAGTGGTGATGACGACGGTAGCTATACCCAAGAGAGGAAGCGGTGAACCCTTATAGGGAATGTGACGTAACGATCCTGAATGTAGGTACTGAATATCACAAAGCATTAGCTTACGAACATCGTGACAAGTATAAGAGGAAAGAATTACAAAATGATGCGATGATAGAGGAAGCACGGGTAAGTATGAAGATTTGCGAAGATAGAATAATCTTGCGAAGATGAATTGCGATACTTCGCAATTCATATACAGCGGTACAAATTTCACTATAAATAGGAGTTCAAATGTAAAATTCGGGAGGTTCTTTTGAGGAATGTTAGAAATTATCTTAGGAAAGAGAATAGAGAAAGTTGTAACTATTCTAGTTCCATTTAGATACTTCTTTGTAATCAATTGAGAGAATTAATAAGAAAGTTGTCATTCATCATCAAGAACTTCTTAAGTTTTATCAATTTTACTGAGGGTGTAGTTGTAGGTTATTCTGCAACTACATAATTGGCGCTAGAAACAGGGAATTTGAGGATTGTGATAGCCAAAATTTAAAGGAATTGTGGAAAATTTGAAGATCAAATTGAGTCAGTGGATGGAGATTGCAAAAAAGAAGAATGTAATATGATCACAAAGACAATGGTTGATGAATTTCATAATAACATGAAGGGAAAGATATACAAGCGAGATTGTAGAGGAAGAAAGATCATGGAGGAGAAGAAAATAACAACTTTAGAAGAATTGGAAAAATAGAAAATCACATTTTCAGTAGCAGAAATTCCAAATGAAGACTTGAACCACACTTCACCATTGGTGATCACAGTTACAGTCATGCGAGAAGAGAAGAAAGCTATAGAAAAATGGAAATTAAACCGAATCTTGGGAGATACAGGGAGTTATGTTAATATCATATTCTATCATGCACTTAAAGGGATGGGAATTAAAGATGAAGAAATTACAAATTCAAAATGTCTCATTTATGGATTAGGAAAATCTACAACAAAATCTTAAGGGGAAATAGCACTGCGAATATTGCTAGGAGAAATCGAAACACATATAGTCTTATGTGTGATAAATATGGAATCTCCATATAATATGCTGATAGGAAGGTCGTGGATTCATGCGATCAAAGCTATTGCTTCAACATTACATCAGAAAATCAAATTTCCTACCCCAAATGGAATACAGGAAATAAAAGGAGATCTTGATAGTGCAAAATTTTGTTATCAGATTGAAGTAAAACAATGTGGGGGGAGAGCAAGAAAGAAACAGTTTCTTAGAAAACTTGCGAAGGAGGTAAAAAAGGAAGAATAATTCAGAGTGTATACAATAATAGCAAAGGAAGGGAGAGGAATACCAAGTGAGATTCCAGAAAAAGAAGGGGAACCAGCAAAAATAATCAAAGAACCAACACATACGGGGGAGCAAAGTCCAAGCTATGTTGCAGCTGAACCAACTAAAGAAGTAAATATTGGAAGTAAAGAGGAGCCTTTATTCTTGCGAATTGGAATAAGATGGATGAAGAAGAAGAAAAGATAACTATTGATCTTTTACGAGAATATAAAGATATATTCGTAGGAAGTGTAGATGAGATACCAGGAATTGATCCATCAGTGGCGTGTCATAGATTGAACATCGATAAAAACGTAAGACCATTCAAACAAAGAATAAGGAAGATATCACAAAGTTATCATGCACAGATAGAAGAAGAATTACAAAAGATGTTGGATGCAGGGAATCATAAGGGAAGCAAAATACCAGAATGGATTGCGAATATGGTCATTGTTCGAAAAAGAATAAAGGGATAAGAATTTGTATAGATTTCACTGATCTAAACAAAGCACTGCCCCAAAGATAGCTTTCCATTACCAGACATACCACAAATGGTGGAATCAACTGCAGGACATGATAGAGTCACTTCACTTGATGGATATAAAGGGTATAATCAAATATCACTTTCAGAAGAAAATCAAGAACATCTTCGCATTTTTTGCTCCAAGAGGTTTGTATTGTTATGTGAAGATGCCATTTGGTTTGCGAAATGCGGGTGCTACATATCAACGAATGGTTGAAAAAGTGTTCGCAAAGTGGATACATAAAACTTTGGAAGTATATGTAGATGATATATTGATAAAAAGAAAAGAATCCAAAGATCATGTGCAAGATTTGAAGGAAATATTTGATCAAATGAGAAAGTTCAACATCAAATTAAATCCTGAGAAATGTATAATTGGATTTGCGTCTGGAAAATTCTTGGGATATATAGTATCAAAGGAGGGAATACAAGTTGATCCAAAAAAAGTACAAGCAGTTCGTGACATGTCAACACCTGCAACAGTAAAGGAAGTACAAAAGCTAAATGGACTCTTGGCTTCACTCGGAAGATTTATTTCACGAATGTCAGATAAGTGAAAACATTTTTTCAACATATTTAAGAAGGGAGCAAAATTCAAGTGTACTGATGAATGTGAAAAATCTTTTCAAGGAATCAAAGAATATCTCACAAATACATCCATATTACAGAAACCAGAGAAAAACGAAGAATTATTGGTATACCTCGCAACAACTCCATATGCTCTAAGTGCAGTTCTGTTGCGAACAAACGCACGAATAGAAAGGCCCATTTACTACATCAGTAAAAATTTTAACGCAGCAGAGAGAAATTATTCTAAAATGGAGAAGTTAATCTTAGCCCTGGTTTATGCATCATTCAAGTTACGAATATACTTCCAAGCACATGTGATAAAAGTGGTAACCAAGGTGCCAATTGAATCAGTTATGAAGAACACCAAAAGGTCAGGGAGAATAGAAAGGTGGAATGCACAAGTAAACCATTACAAGATAAAATACGAAGTATTATCATCGCAAAAGTCACAAGTCGTCGCAGATTTCTTGGCAGAATTTCCTTTGGAAGAAGATGAAGCAGTAGAAGAAATGATGGATGTTGAAGAAGAGTTTGGGAATCCAAAAGACTTATTAACAGAGCCAAATATATGGGAAATTTTAGTAGACGGATCCTCCAACAGTGAGGGGAATGGAATTGGAGTTGTGTTGATCTCACCAGAAGGAGAAAGAACAACATTCTCACTCAGACTAGAATTTGCATCCATGAACAATGAAACAGAGTACGAAGATGTAGTGCACGCATTGAAGATCGCAATAGAAAATAAGCTTGAAAGTATAAGGATAACAAGTGATTCGCAGCTGGTAATTTGTCAAATTAAAGGGGAATATACCACAAGTGAGTCTTCCTTGAAGAAATGCAAGAAACTTGTTGCTGAACTATCTGCGAAGATACCAAAATTAAAGTGGAGGCATATAACAAGGAAATACAATTGACTCACATATGCTTTTGCATTCATTCCAAGTATGATGACAAATCCTAATACAAGAAATATCAAAATTCAGACGATTCAACACCCATCGGTGAACAAATAAGAAGAAATTGAGGAGGCAGTTGCGATGGAAGTAGAAAGAGAATTACCAAATAACATCGCAGATTGGAGAAAAGAAATTCATGCATATCTAGCAACAGGAGAAGTATCCAGGAACAGACTAGAAGCACATAAATTAAAGAGTCGTGCAACAAACTATGAGCTACGAGAAGGAATTTTATACATAAAATCTTTCAGTGGACCACCTCTCAGGTGCTTAACTCGTGAAGAAGGAGAAAAAAATATTGAAGATGTTACATGGAGGAGAAGCTGGCAATCATAGTGGGGGAAGATCTTTAGCGTACAGAGCAAAGATACAAGGATATTACTGGCCTTATATGCATTCAGACGAAAAATTGTTCGTACGAAGATGCAAGGAATGTCAACGACATGGTAAAAGAATTCATGCACCAGGGGCAACATTAACTTCTTCAACAAGCTGCTGGCCTTTTGGGAAATGGGGGTTGGATATTGTTGGAGCATTTCTTCCTGGATCCGGACAAAGGCGATATTTGATAGTCGCAACAGATTATTTCACGAAGCTTTGTATAAAAGCAAGACAAAGCATATTCGTGATAAAGATGTTTTTACGTTCATATTTGAGAACATCATTTGCAGATCACGGATTTCAAAGACAAGTTAGTATCTGATAACGGAAAACAATTTGAAGGGCAGAATATAGAGATGTTACTAAGTGATTTTAGGATAAAATGTGGGAAATCAACTCCGTTATATCCACAAGCTAATGGACAGGCAGAGGCAACAAATAAAAAAATCGCAGATACAATCAAAAAGAAATTAGAAGGACATCTCAAAGGGTGGTGCGAGCAAGTACCTAGTGCGGTCTGGGAATACAATACAACTAGAAGAGAGGCAACTGGAATGTCTCCTTATTTCTTAACATATGGAGTAGAAGCAGTATTACCAACAGAGGTTGTAATTCCGACAACAAAGAAAGAAGCTTGGGAAAGAAATTTAAGTGCAGGGGTAATATTAAGTGAACTGGATGATTTGGAAGAAAAAATAGAAAAGGTGTTGCACCATATGAAGATTTATCAGGAACGATTAGATCGAGAATACAACAAGAGAGTCATTGAACGTGAATATCAACCAGGTGATTTGGTCATGCGAGAAACACCTCCATATCAGAAAGAAAATGGAGGAAAATTAGCACCAATATGGGATGGACCATATGTTATCAAAGAGGTTGTGGGAAGCGGAGCTTATCGGCTGATGGATCCAGAAGGGAGAGACATTGGTTTGAGACTTGGTAGACCTTGGAATAGACTGTATTTGAAAAGGTATTATCCATAAAACTCATGATAAATTTTACGAATATTGTTTGTTCGCAGGAAATATGAAAAAATTACGAATTTAATTTTTTTTATTGCGACTAACTTTCATTAAAGAAATATGCACACATTAACTTGCGAAGAAAAGACCGCAATTTGCGAATAAAAGACCGCAATTTGTGATCAGCTTTAAAAAAAGAAAGAAAGCCGCAGAAATATTACACAGGCAAACCTTTGTGGCGTACACCCTAGTTCGCGAAGCAACATTTCGTAAGAGGCAAATTCCTAAAGTACGTCATTTAAGGGGGTACCTATAAACATGGATCAGGGACACCGGAACACCACCAAGGCACCTGAGTACATTGAACTTTTTGGGGTACAACCCAATAACGTGGTACCTATCCGGGTTAGACACCTTGGATTCTCACCTAATCTTGCGACATTATGCAATATTATGCGGTGTAACATGATTTAGGTTGGGCGACTAAGGCATACTGCCTTTCCCAAGAAATGCATAAAACGATCAAGGCGCCGAGGTACACGGTTGAGTCAAGAGTGCTGGGTGGGCTTGAAGCACATCTGCCATTTTTTACAAGTCTTGGCAAATGATGCATTTGGCCCAAAGATACCCCATAGGGTGCAACCTCGTAACTATAAGCCCTATAGGAAAAAAGGATAAGAGGTTGCGATCAAAAGATGGTTGTTTGCAGAACCGGATGGGAAGAGCTAACCTTGTATGGTCGATGTACACTTCCTTGAAGGGGCATCCAAGGGGAAGATAAAGGGCAGCACCCTCCATTAGGGAGCTGATACGTGCTATAAGACGCAAATGTCACGAGGCTTCTTGTTTGCAAAAACATAAAGGCTTGTCATATTTGCGCAACAACTGAATTTCTGCGAGCATTCTAAAAAAAAATATATATATATACAAAGAGAACTCGTAGAACCTAACAAAGAAGTTAAGATGAGATCAATGGGTTATTACATGAAAGTGTAAAAACGTCATGCGATTTCATCGCAAGACGATAATGTCACGAAGTTGCATATTCGCAAGAATGTTCAAACTTGTCATATTATCGCAAATACAAAAATATTATCACAAAAGAGGTGGAAAAATAAGACCTTTACTTAGGAAGGCATGATAAGACCACAACAATTAATGAAAATTATTCCATCAATATCATTGAAGAATTTTTACAAGAATATATATCATGAAGTTCTGACAAAGAAGACAGCTCCGTCAATATCATTGAAGAATTTTTACAAGAATATAAATCATTAAGTCCTAAAAAATAAGGCAACCCTATTGAAGAATTTTCATGAAGAGATAACAAAATATGCGATTTTGCTCGCAATCAAAAACAGATAGTTCGTATTCATTAAATTTTACGAGAATTACAAACTTCTTATACTTCTTCATATACTGAATATTTCTCCACAACTTGAATACTTCTTATAATTCTTCAAGAACGTCTCATATTTATTATACTTCTTCAACGGATACTTCATTTTGGGAAGGTTAAGTACTTATTATACTTCTTCATACATTGAGTAATTCTTCATAGATTGAATACTTCTTATACTTCTTCAAAGATATTTTGTACTTCTAATACTTCTAATACTTCTTTAAAGATATTTTATACTTCTTATACTTCTTAAAGATATTTCATACCTCGTATTTCTTATACTTCAAAGGGAGGATTTCTTGTTCACAATAGCAACAAGCTGAAGCTTCGTAAGTTGAATTAGGGCAGATATTCTAATACTTCCAACAATGTTTAATCATCTGAAGAGCAATAATAGGGGGAAAGGAGATACTAAACTATATTCTTTGAGTTATATTATTTCTCTTCATATGATCAAATAATTCAAATAAAGAAAGCATTCAATTTAAGAAAGGTCAAATCACCTTCGCAAAATATCAAATGTACTTCTTAATAGAACAAAAATAGTAGGCATAATTGTTTGCAAAAAGAAAACCAACAGTAGCTGAGAGAAGGAGTTCAAAGGAAAGGAGAACAAGATAATAAATGATAATTTGAGAAAGAATATTATTATGCTTCATCAACACTCTGTGCTGGATCTTTAAGATGAGCAGGGTCATTAGCAACTTTCGACTTTTGCGAAATATCATCCTTTGAAGAATCTGCAACAGGAAAATCTCCTTGAGGAATAGATTCTTTTTCATCATCAAGTCCTTCATCATCACTCTCATAATCAAAATCACTATCAGGCTCACGAACAAATTCATCGTCAGATATTTTTAGAGGAGTAATTTTCACAGTAGGCAAGGCTCTTGATAAGAGAATGTTATTCGCAAAGACTTGAGCTTTCAGATGACTTTCACGAAGTATAGATTTCTGATGGTTGGTATCTTCGATATCTTTGGAATAAGCAAGATAGTTGAATCTCCGAGTAGCACGATCACGAGAGTTGATTAAGCGAGTAGAAAGCAAAGCATTTTTCTTACGAAGCTCAGAATAGGAGTCTTCTAATCTAGCCTTAGCATTGCGAAGGTTGTTCTCAGATTCTGCGAGTAAAACAAAATTTAAAGGGTCAAATTTGCGAATATAACAAAATTTAAAGATACATTAGAGGCAGTCAAATTTTAATGACTACCTTCTCTTTGAGAAATAAGAGATTGAGCTAAAGATATACAACAATTCTTCATCTGATCCATCGCATTATCAAAACCATCACCAACTAATCCTTTAAGTCTAGATTGAAGATTCTTATCTTTAGAAAGAAGAAAAATTTTATCCTTCGCAAGTTTGGTATTAAGACTTTTTAGTTCAGAATAATCTTCTTCAAGTTGATTCTTCTTAGTACTTAAGATTATATTCTTATTAATAAGGGACTTTTTCTCAACGGAAAAAGAACTTCTCTCTGCATATGAAGACTTCTTTAATTCCTCAAGTTCACCTTTTAACAAAGAAAGAAGATTTTCTTGATCGCAACATTTATTCTGAAGAGTATCTAATTTTTGCGAAGAAACAATCATTGTATTCAAATACGAGAATTTCTCTTCTGATAAGGTTTTGTTCTCTTCTAATAAGGTTTCTACTCTCAAGCCGGCTTTAGTTAAAGAAGAAGTAAGTTGAGATATGTCATTCAAAAAATTTCGGCCGTAAATCAGTTGGGTATTCTCTTGAAAAAGGGCATCAAAATTATCAAGAGCACACAAATAAAGATTAGATAAATGGGAGAATTGGTTCAAGAGGCTTTCATGCTTGGATTGATATTCTGTTGCATCTGATTCATGGCGAAGTACCAATCTTCTACATTTCTGGATGGATTCTATAAAGGGGAATGGGTTTTAATGGGTGTTTCAAACATATGAAGAACAAAAGTAAACAAAAGGGGAAAATATGAAGATAGTAATCATACCTTTCAATTCATTATTCCTTTTGCAAAGGATCGCACAATCAAGAGAATCATTCTGAAGATGATAATTCTCTTTGCGGAGATTCTCACATTCTTCTCTTGAAGACTTCAGAGATTGGCGAAGCAATTCAACTTCTTTTTCCAAGGATTGGCGTCAAGTAGAAATATCAGGATTGATGAAACTATTTAGTTCTTCGCAAAACTCATATTGCGAACGAACATTAGTAGACTTCGCGGTATTATTCAAAACCTCAGATAACATTCGAAAAGTTGAGTAAATTCCATCTCGAATTTCTTGAGGAAGAGGAGAAGAATTTGAAGGGATAAGAGCAAGTTGTAAATTGTCTGGAGCAATAGCACTCAAAGGATTGGGAGTCAAGATAGGCTTTTCAAGAGAAGATGTTGAAGAAGTATTTTGCGAGGGTTGATCTTGAAGAAGTGTTGATAAATTGACATTGGTGGGAGATTGAAAACTGGGTAACGGAGTAGAGGCAGGAGTTTGCGAAGAAGTATTTCACGAGGAGGATAGGGAAATTCCTTATCCATCTCAGGAAGGAAGTCATCAGTTGAAATTATTGGTGTGGGTTTAATCACTCGAGATCTCTTGTTAGGATTGGATTTTTCACCAGCCTACGAATCAAAATGTAGATTAAAAACTGAGGCAACAATATATTGTTCAAAAAAGAAGATAGAGTATTTTAACTACATTTTGATTCTCGGATTTTCTTCTTCGAAGATTAGGGCTTGAATTTCTGGGTGGAGATTCCACCTGAGGAATAGGTTTGCTGAAATAAACCAAAATCAAAGAATAAATTATACAGAAATCAAAGAGGAAAACAAGTGAAAAACGTGAAGATAGATGAAAATTACCTTGGAGAACTCATGATGATATGAACAGGAGGAGAAAATGGTAACGGAGAGTGTGATAAGAAGACAAAATTGCAGAAGTAAAAAGAGAAAATAATAAGAAGAAAAGGAAGAGAATATAAAAGAGTTTATATAAGGGAATAACTAGAAAAGGACGGTTACAAAAGACGTGTCCAAATTCTAAAAGAATGAGTAACGGTTATGTTCTCACGATCATTTCTTCTTCGCAGAATTGACATGAGAAGAGGCAAGATGTAGGTACTGAATATCACAAAGCATTAGCTTACGAACATCGTGACAAGTATAAGAGGAAAGAATTACAAAATGATGCGATGATAGAGGAAGCACGGGTAAGTATGAAGATTTGCGAAGATAGAATAATCTTGCGATACTTCACAATTCATATACAGCTGTACAAATTTCACTATAAATAGGAGTTCAAATGTAAAATTCGGGAGGTTCTTTTGAGGAATGTTATAAATTATCTTAAGAAAGAGAATAGAGAAAGTTGTAACTATTCTATTTCCATTTAGATACTTCTTTGTAATCAATTGAGAGAATTAATAAGAAAGTTGTCATCCATCATCAATAACTTCTTAAGTTTTATCAATTTTACTGAGGGTGTAGTTGTAGGTTATTCTGCAACTACACTCTCACCTTAACACCTCATACAAGCATCTCCCAAATAATTCAACAATTTTCACCAAAAGTTCTAATCTCCTCATTTTGCTTCCTTTTTTGGACCCTATGGTTAGATAGGAATGACCTAATTTACCGCCAAAAACAAACTACTTCAGCCGAAATCTTAATTTGAGCTCAAAAGCTACAACAAGAATTCAATGCGGTACAAGATTCCTTACCACCGGTCCTAACAGGAGATGCACCAATATATAACCATCCAAGAGGAGACAAAAGATTATCTACAATATATGTAGGATGGTCAATTCCAAACATCAACTGGATTAAGATTAACACAGATGGGGAATCCAGAGGTCACACTAGTTTTGCGGGAGCATGATTCATCTTCAGAGATTCCGACGCACGAACGTTAATGGCTCTAGCTCAACCTTTAGGAATTACAACTACATGAACGGCAGAAACCTGGGCTCTCCTTTTGGCTTCAAGAATGGAAACGGAAAGACAATGGCCAAAAGTTATATTTGAAACTGACTCAGAAAATATTTTTCGCTTCATCACATCCTCTACCCCCCCCCTCCTTGGCACATATCAGGGATGATTGAGAAAAAAAAAAAAGAGTTTCAGACAGATCCCACCGGTTTCCATTCAACACAACTACAGGGAAGAAAACCAAGCCTCATATGGTTTGGAAAATTATGCAGCAGATGGAAGCCAATTAGAAAACTTATCAACCAAAATATGGGGCCAGGCAATCCCGCTTTTTATTAGTCAAATTGTATTTCATGATTCGGTGGGTACCACATACCCACGAAAAATTGTAACCTAATCTCTTATCAATCAAATGCATGCTTAAAAAAAATAAAATTAAGGTAATACCGATTATAAAAAGTTAGTCCAGTAAAACTAGTAATCCTAAAATTAATTATGGGTTCCAAATATAGAGTATCTAAATGGTGGGTTTGTCATAATGAAAAAAAAAAAGGGCTAGAGATATTTTCACCGATTTTTAAATATATATCCCAACTGTCTCCATCAAAATAATGGTAAAAAACTGATGATGAAAAAATGATATATTTTGATGATGTAATTTTTATAGCATTTTGATCAATTGTTAAATAACCAAATGAATTAGTTGTGATGGGTTAAATTTTTTTTTTCTAACATACGTGCTAACAATTAGTTATTGTCAATGAATAATTGAAATTATTTTTAATATTAATTATATAGGTAACGGCCTATTATGTCAACGGTTCGACTTGACAGATAAGGTTTCTGAATATTTAAAATTGTTATGTCAACGGTTGGACTTGACATATAAGGTTTTTGAATGAGCAGTCCGAAAGATAAATTAGTTTTTAATAGTTAAAATTATTGACATCATCTTGAATCACTTTGGACTAAATTATAAGTATTTAGACAAAATTGTAAATCGGGTAGGCTAATTGTGCATATTCCATATTTCAAACAAATAAAGGACTAATTTGTACCTAGTTGAACCAGTCAGGACAAAGTAGTATATTTGGATGAGTATTTGAACTAAACCGTGTTTTTCCTGATTTCAAACTACTAAAACAATAAACACTAAAATGATAACGGGAAAATGCGTTGAACATACACCTAAGACCCCTGTGATTTAAACAGCCAAAAAGAAAAAAAAATCTTTCGTATATGATTATTAATTAGTATTGGATTAATGTTCTTGATAATCAGATGAATATCTTTCCAATTAATGCCAAGGGATTGTGACAATATTTTGCTTATTGATTATGTTTATCAATATTATAAATTTGGGTCTCACACTATTACAAATGTACATTTAGTACTCACCTCGACAAAGAAAAAAAAAATACATCATTTACTTTGTTTGTGATGGCCACTTCTGATTTCAAGCGTTCGGGTCTTGTTTTCCTTCTTCTCACAACTCTATTTTTCATCAGCCAAGGTACTTTTTTATGAAAAAAATGAATTGGTCTGATTATTTTTTAAAAAATTATATCGTAATAGTATTATACTGCTCATTGGTCTGATTACTTTTAAATGACCTTTGTATGTTTTCCTCTTATGTAGCTAGCAGAGACATATCAGATTTAGGAGAGGAAATTATATCAGACTTAGGAGAGGAAATTACTTTAGGGAGCAGCAATATTTACTTTTCAGGATGTCGCCCAAGAACATGTGAAGGAATAGGAAAATGTTGGTGTTGCGTTTACGAGAAAGACATGTACCATGGATGTGCCAAGGAGAAGGATGGGTGTATATCTAGATGCCATAAACCGCCACAAAGGGCTTAATTATTAACAATTAGCAATACTTATTTCTATCCAAGTTTAATGGTAGTAAAGTATCCTTACTCGTCATCCATATTAGCTAGCATGTAATAGCTCAATGTTATCGATAAAAGGGAAAATTTCATTAAGAAGTTGTAATGATTCTTGAATAAACGAGGTATGTTATGATTTTTGGAAGCTCTAAGAAGAGTATTCCTAGTGACAAAATTTAAAACAACGAACGTTAAGGAAAATAGTTATGTTTTCTTCATAACCTTTTTTCTCAAAAAAGTTAGCAATAACTTATTTTCTTCCGTTTTCTTCATCTCAGGGGCTAGTGTATTGATATTTCTAGATACTCCTAGATGGATATATAATTTCTTATTAGAAGATCTAGATCTTTTTTAATGCTCTAAAAATCCTGGCTAATGAATAGAGATATTAAGAAAATTCCTAGAATCATATTTTATTGGATAGAGATTTTCATAAAATTCTTGGAATCTTATATGTTAACGGATGTAAACTTTGAAATCAAATATTTGAGGATATTTTGAATGACTTTTTAATTTAGGCTTCAATGAAATCCCTCCAAAATAGCTCATATTATGAGAAACTTCATTTCTAGATTTTTCTCGTTTTTGCTTTTATTTATCAATATTAAGAACGAGCCCTATCTCAGCTGGTCATCCCGTTCCCCAAAGTTTCATGCCTTCCAAGAGGTCTCAGGTCAAGCCACCAATGACGTAATATTGCAGGAATTAACATGGAAGGTAGTGTTAGTTTTCCCCCCTTTTGACACAATCTCAGCCCCCCCACCCGCTTCGGCTCCCCTGGCTATGTTACCCATGAGGCTCGCTGGTAGGTTAGCACAACAACCTGTTCAATCAATGTAGTAGCATGTTGTTGGATCTTAGCTTGTTAGGCTTCTAACTGGTTAATGTAATACTCTTTATCTAATACAAAAAAAAAATATCCCTTAAATTATTAAATGCTATCACATAAAGTGGAAAAAATAATACTCCCTCTGTACCACATATATAGGCGGAGGGACCAATTCTCTTAGATTTGAAATTTTTATTGATTTTATACAATTATATGTTTTTTCCTGTTTTACCCTTAATTATATTCTCAATGTTAGAGACATATACTCAATTGTGATGATTCCCAAGCAAATAAATAGGGGTAATATAAGTAAAAAACCGTTTTGAAATTTGGACTCCGCCTATGTAGTGGTACAAGAAAAAATAAAAATTCCGCCTATATAATAGGTACGGAGGGAGTAGATGTAATTTGTAGCTTCCCAAAACATTTAAAACTTTATTATCGTTGAATTTTATATCTAAGAATTTACAATCACATTAATAAGAAAAATAAATGAGTTTTAGTCATCATTCTAATGTTCACTCTTTTTTTTATTTTTTGATGGTATATTTATATGGAACAAAAAAAAGAACTTGAATTTCATGATTTCGTAGGCACTACATACCCACCACAAATTGTATCATAACTCCTCTTAATTAATAACATGC
The DNA here is from genome assembly GCA_023529315.1 of Papaver bracteatum. Classification (NCBI taxonomy): domain Eukaryota; kingdom Viridiplantae; phylum Streptophyta; class Magnoliopsida; order Ranunculales; family Papaveraceae; genus Papaver; species Papaver bracteatum. The sequence goes on from JAJJWX010002325.1 coordinate 175,408, forward strand.
TTAAAAAAAAAAAAAAAAAAAAAAAAAAAAAAAAAAAAGAGGAACTTGAATTATGTTTTGGTGGTTAAAAGTGTATGTCTTTTATTAGTCTTGCTACAGTATGCAAAAGCTTTCTATAAATCTATGAGATTTTTAATAGGCTAATCTATGCAGACGAAGTTTGCTAAGATTTCCAATGAAAATTCATAGTATATTTGGGACTCCATTTAGGTTAAATAAAAGGAAGCGGATCCCTTAACTTAACTTTTTGACTTAATTCTTCACTTAAGTTTCTGTCCATAAATCATTCTATATCCAACCGTTCGATGTATTAGACCTAATACAGTTGAAATTTTGTTTAGCTCGGCTCAAGCCAAGCTGACAAATGCCTGGTTACCAAAAATATTTTGGAAAATATATCAATATACCGAGTTTGCTAGGAAACATCAAAAACAGACAAATAGTTTCATCAAAACCTAATTAAATGCAGAGTATGGATTTATGTGGATTTCCTCTAGGTTTACGATCATTGATATGTGTAGGCTATCCTGAAACTTTCAAACCTACAACATGCAGTCGGACAGAATGAATGAAATATTTTTTGAAGGATGGTTTTAGTAAAGGCGCCATTTGATGAATGTTATATGTCAATATATAGATGTGCGTATGGGATGCCATATAATCTGTTAAGATCACAAAATGAATTATCTAACATTACAAAGAGTGGAGGAAAGTGATGATTCAGAACATGGAAGCTCACCTGCTTCCATAGTAGTCAATGCAGGAGAAGATTATCCTTCCAAGATATTTATGGTAAATAGACATTAATTTCTTGGCTTAAGCCGAGCTAAACAAAATTATAACTATACTTAGGTCTAATTCATCGAACGACTGGTTATAGATTGATCTACGGCCGGAAACTTAAGTCCAAAATTTAGTCAAAAAAATTAAGTTAGGGATCAGCTCCCTAAATAAAATGCAATTGATTATTTTAGTTGATTGTATTTTTTCTTCAAAATTTAATTTAATTTCGAAGGATATGGTAAGTTAGTGTCATTTTTCTTTTCTGTACACGCTTTGGGTGATTTGTTATAGCTTGAAGGGAATTTATTATTCTCATTTCTCATTTTTCTTCAAATGGCGGAATCAAAGTTCAGACGCCATCTTCTGAAATATCATTTGATTTTTATGTGAATTTTTTTTTTTTTTTTTGTACTTGTTAATTGTTTTCATGTTTTTCATCTTTGATGTGTTAGATAGATGCTATGAAACTAATAAATTTACTCCTAATTTTTCTAAAAAGAATATACAATGCCCATGGACCCATTATGTTGTAGCCAATTAAATGGTCACCTGGCTACTTTAATAAAATGCATCTATTTCCAACATATCATTGTTACGCCTATTTGTCCTTAATTATTTTTGATGGGATGCCTGTCATAGACAAGCCAGAGCAACAATTAGAAAAGAAAAAACGGAAAAGAAACTAGCTAGAGACTGTATTGATCAAAGAGGACCTGCAACACAGTTTGCATCTTTGTTAATAAATATGTAAATTGTAGATTGAGTCTTAGCAGTTGTCTTAATTTCAAGGATATGCTGAGCCACCCTTCAAGGGATTTGATAATATTGCTCAGTAAACACTTAACAACCTCCTGACGAGCCCCTTGCAAGATAATCTGGGAAAACCTCGTTATGGAGAAACTATATTCTGCTAGCAGAAAATTATTCTCCTTTGCAATGTTTGGGAAAACATGAGACAAGATCATTGTTTCACTGCATAAGTGGTTACCTTGCGAATCTCTCGTAGCGACACCACAAGTGGCCATAACATCCTTGTATTCAACATCAATGTGAATCTTGATCTTTCTAGCAGGTGAAGGTTACCACAAGGACACTATATTCTGACTACCTTTTTTATTAGACCTTATACTCAACTCATTATATAGCTAACTCCTCCTAAACAAATCCCCAACTTAACAAAAATATAAAAAACTTGTTTCATAAGGTATCTACTATATTTAGCAAACTTTCCTAACTTACTAAAACTCTTAAAATAAACTTTTAGACACTTCTAAATTACCCTAAATAATAAATCCGAAAATTAATTATTTTTCTACTAAAATATAATGGATAAAATACAACGACTAATAGGAAAACAATTGATTTAGTTTCCATAAATTTCCATTCATCGTTCTACCGGTGTTCGAGAGGATTCATCCTCGAATCATGCCGGTACCATGTCCTGCTTTCGATTAAAATCTTCAAAATTTTGAAACACGTGAATTGATGTCGCAAAAAAATATATCTATATACCGTATTGAAACATGATGAGGCATGATAGAAACTCAAAGCGTATCTTCATAAGTTGATTCGATAGATTCTTTCTTATTATGGTAGATATGAGAAACCAATTGTGTATCACAATAATCCACAAATTTTACACCTTGATCTCCAGGAACAACTGTATCAGTAGTTTCATCATCTTCAAGAGCATTATCAAAAATACCATCAATGTTATGACAAACCAACATACCTTCGACACTTGCTAAGGTGACATCTTATCAACCCTAGAATCAACTTTGCTTAGATACTCAGCGTTAAACTTGACAAAATTTTGTAGCGGAATCAAAATAGAATAAATTTGATAAAATAGGTAGAATTGATTGAAATTAGGCTTTCTTCAAAGAAATATCCTAAAATTTATGTGTTTATCTAGACCTCGTTAATTCTCTAAGAATAGTGACTATAGATATCGTTTATCTAGACCTTGTTAATTCTAAGAATGAAGACAATAGATATATCTAGCCCTCGTCAACTAACTACAAAAAACGACTATAGATATGAGATTAATATTCAAACCTTGGTAAAAACCCAACTCAACAAGTTTAATGAAGATAAAGTAATTTTAATAATAAAAAAAGTCTCTTAATTTTTCGTTTTTGAGCTATTTATATAGATAACTCTTCTTAAACAAACGCTAAACTTAACAAAAATATAAAAAACTTGTTTTCTAAGGTACCTCCTACCTTTAAGAAACTTTCCCAACCTATTAAAACTCTTAAAATAAACTTATGACACTTCTAAAGTTACCTTAAAGAATAAATTTGAAAATTAATTATTTTCTTACTATAAGTATCATGAATAAAATACAAATAATAGGAAAAAATAGATTTAATCACGTTTCCCACATGAACCAGTTTTCCAGCAAATCCTCCATATGGAGTCCGACCCCTCCCCTAAGATCTGCTGGGAAACTTATCAAGGAATTTAAGGACTTTTTTTTTTAACTCTAAACCCCATATATATGAGGGTAATGCCAAACAGTATATATACTTTTAAGCTAGATAATTCTACGAATCCTAGGATTTTTAACTGAGTTACCAAACATGCTAAGGATTTATATGAATTCCATAATTTGTAATCCTGTCGGATTATAAATTCCTCGAAATTTTGAATTCCACAAACAAACAAACCATTAATATGCAGTTTGAATGACATTCGTTGATTTACATATATAGTAGCTTAATAGGCTGCATAGTAGCTCAAATAACTTACATACGCTTATACTTTCTAAACACTTTCTAAACCATGGTTATGGTGCTTCTTGAACTCGACCTAAGCCTCACATACTCGACCCATCATGCTGCGAAAATACATTCCATAAACCCAACCTTTAAAACTTCTCATTTTTTCAAACACCACAAACACAATTAGCCGCAAAAAATGGTGCATTTAACTACAGTTTCCTTGTTAATTCAGGAATTTTCTCAAACACCTGCAGGGTGTTACTCTAGCAATGGGGAGATAACTTCTCTGTTTCTTTTTGTGCACAACACAATACCTTCCCCATAATTATTTCAATTCAATTATAACATAAACATTCACAATAACCAACCTATTCAGCCATAATCAATTCCATTCATCTTCAAACTACCAAATTGATCATCATCAAACTCATAACAGAATCGCAACAAGCAATTATAGCGAAAAGAAGAATTTCATGTGATCCGTGTGACCTGTTCAGGAGTAAGCTTTGCAGAAATCCACTAGCAGCTGTAATGACCGTCCCTCCACGATATTGTCCCTACTTATCCACTGCGGTCATCCGGGAGGGTGTGGTTTTCAACGGGCATCGCCGCGGTAATCCAGGAGAAAACTCTACAGTTAAGACATTTGTAATGACCCGTCCTTCTACCGATACTATCCCCACTTATCCACTGCGGTCATCCAGAAGTGTGGGTTTTCAATGAGCGTCGCTGCGGTCATCCGGGAGAAACTTCCCGGGAGGTCACCCATCCCTGGATTGCTCTCGCCCGAGCACACTTAAGTGAAAAGTTTTCTGCCAAATCTGGAGCCAATTATGCTGAAAAGGCCTCGGTGTTAGGAAAAGATAAATCATTACTTATATTCCATTTTGCCAACCACTACCGAATATCACGGTATTAAAATACCACCACCTTAAATTGGATCCGTCCTTGGCTCCAGAATATATTCGGAAGCCCATATCTTCGACATTCCTTGCCCCTCATGAGAAGTACCTGGACTAACCCCATCTAGCGTACCTTCCCACCATCAGCAGGTGACCCGTCGTTGGCTCTGATACCATTTGTAATGACCCGTCCCTCCACCGATACTGTCCTCACTTAGACACTGCGGTTATCCGACAGTATGGAGTTTTCAACGGGCGTCGATGCTGTCATCCGTAAGAAACTTCCTAGGAGGTCACCCATCACTGGATTACTCCCTCCCGAGCACGCTCAACTGCGGAGTTTTCTGCCAATTGTGCTGAAAAGGCCTCGGTGTTAGGAAATGACTAATCATTAATTATATTCCATTCGTCCAACCACTACCGAATATCGGGGTATTACAATACCACCACCTTAAATTGGGGTCGTCGTCGCCTCTAGAATATATTCGCAAGCCTAGATCTTCGACGTTCCCTACCCCTCAGGTGACCCGTCGTTGGCTCTGATACCATTTCTAATGACCCGTCCCTCCACCGATAATGTCCCCACTTAGCTACTGCGGTCATCCGGCGGTGTTGGGTTTTCAACAGGCGTCGCTGCGGTCATCCGTAAGAAACTTCCCGGGGGGTCACCTATTCCTGGATTACACTCGCCCGAGCACGCTTAACTGCGGAGTTGTCTTCCAACTCTGGAGTCTATTGTGCTGAAAAGGCCTCGGTGTTAGGAAAGGACAAATCATTACTTATATTCCATTCGGTAGACACTGCGGTCATCCGGCAGTATGGGGTTTTCAACGGGCATCGTTGCGGTCATCCGGCCGAAACTTCCCGTGAGGTCACCCATCCCTGGATTACTCTCACCCGAGCACGCTTAACTGTAGAGTTTTCTTTCAACTCTGGAGCCAATTGTGCTGAAAATGCCTCGGTGTTAGGAAATGACAAATCCTTGTTTATATTCCATTTTTCCAAGTACTACCGAATATCGGGGTATTACATCAGCAGTCTTCTAATTATATAACATTGCATCTTTTGCATCCTCCTAACTATCATCAACAAAACAATTAGAGTTAATTGTAAATAATCAAAACCATATCAACAATAGGGAACACTAAACCCGAAGATATAGAGAAAGAATTTGGAAATCGATTTCAAAGTAGTTCATCACCATGATTGATCTCCAATATTTGAGATATAATTTTCATCTTCGATATGAAACGTTCTGTTGACGGAAACATGAGTAAATATTTAAAAAAAAAATTGTTTATAAGCGTTAAGGGTATTGTAATAGAAAATGTTTCATCTACTTACTTTTTTTCTGGGTAGAATATCCAAAATGGTTGATCGAAAAGTATTTTTTGAATCCCGTCCATTTAAACATTATCAAAATTTACATGTCTTTTTCACCCAGAAACTGTTGTTTTAGGGATAATTGACCAATTTCGTGTTTATGTTTGAATTTCAATAGTTTTTGAAACAAGATGAGTTAGTTTGAAAGATAAAATAGTTGATTTTTGTGAAACAATTTGGTTTTGCTTTTAACTTCAGAAATTTAATGTTCCTTCTGGTCTCCAAACACTTTCTTGCAATCAGGAGACCCGTGATTAACTACTTAAAACTAAAATTACCACGTTACATAATTGTTATGATGGTTATTCCATTTTGTTATAAACGTGTAATTATGCTAAGAATATCTAGGGTGAATCTCGTTTATCACTGGGATGCCCTTGTGTATATCTTTATAAATAGAGTCTCTAATGTTTGTCTAATATATGTAATATTAAGATTTCTCTCTTCTTCCTCCCCTCTACTTTGGGTCTCTCGTTCTTTATCTTCTATTTCACAAGACGTTATCATGCACATTGCTCCGCCAACTGATCGCGGGGGGAAAAGAAACATAGAAGATTAATTTATATCTAACATTAATTTGTATCTAACATTTTCCTCCGATTTGATTTCTTTTATTTCTATTGATTCGATTTATTAAAGGGATATTAACTAAACTCTTATTGGATTTATATAGGGATACCAGGAGATCATTATCTCGACATAAGTGTACAAGCGTGGTTACTGGGTCTAACAAACGTACCGTGACAACAATAAATTTATGGATTCAACACGGTGATGCTATGACCCATACGGTGCTACACCGTGTTTTGGATTGATATCGACTGGTCAAATTCTGCATTAACGTTTTGTAATATATTCTTGATAACAAGTTATTTTGATTTTTTGTAAGCATAGTTTATATATATTTGATATACTGCGTGTAGGTGATCAAGTTTTCATAATAAATTTTTTTTTTCTTTTTAAAATCCATAGAAAGATGGTATATAGTTTCTATCCCTTTAATGAAACTGTAGTCACCAAAATTTGATGTTGATTCGGACTTGATTGCCTTTGCAGTAATGAATCACATGCATGGTTGAAAAACCTACAGCCAATTAAACTTGATATCTTTCCATTTATTTACAAGAAACCATCCGTCATACATAAGATGGATTCTCCATATGCGGTGATGAAAACGACAATATTTTTTTTTTTCGATACAACTTTGTTAATTGTACAAACCAATTGATATTGGTTTTTGCCATCAACCTTGTACAACGAGATGTAAAAATTGGCATTCTAAGAAACTATTGGCCAATATATTTTTTCCCGTAGTTGACGACAATCGTTTAAACATACCTTTATCAATCATGGTTTTATTTTTCTACTAATAAAATATTGGTTTCCATTTCTTACGGGAAACCATGGATTCAATTACAGGGAAAATGATCTTTTTATGTTCTTTAAAAAAATCATATAATCCAAAAGATTTGATCCTAAAGGGATATATAAAATATCATTATTATGATATTAACAATTGACACCAAGAGGAATTGCTGCATTTTTTAGGGATATTGAGCATTTTTTCACATCATGTTAAATCTCCAAAATTTAAAATAGTTCCCCTTGTAGTTGGAGTTGGACGCTAAAGATCAAAGGGTGCGCACCCAGCTTGTTGGCCTATCTCATTAGGCTTTGTAATGACTATATTGATCTTAAAATTAATTTATTTTGATGAAATAAAGTGTCCATAATTTCAGTCTTAGGTGAGTGGAATCATCGGCCATGTAGGTCATTGGAGATTTGGTTGCATATTTTATATACGTTTTGCTATAACCAATAAAATCCATGGTTTAGTTTAATTTGTATAAGAAGACTACAAATTCATTTTTATTAAAGGACTTAAATTTTTGTTTTTGGATTTTAAAGTCATTATCTTCAGTCCAACTAGTATTGTTAAAATCCAGACATTATTATGAGTATATGTCCTTGATTTAATCGGATAATACTCTACGATACTTGTTTTCGTATATGAGATGACAATTTCCGCCAAAATCAGGGGGAGACTCTATGTTATTAAAATTTGGCATTAATTAACTTAAAGGTTATATCATTTCTCTCCGATCATGATCAAATAGGAAAAGGCTGTCATTCAATAGGAGTGAAAAAAAAGCTCATTTAACTTTCCGATAAGCTTATACCGTTTTAAAAGGAAAATCCAATCACATCTAGCAAGATGTAGCATTTTTATAGGCTACAAATATGCTCCAACAGAGTCCATGATAATACGATTCACGTTCTCAAAATTCATATCTCCTCATTTGAATAATATGAGATTATAACGCCCATGAACACTGGTACTAATAAATTTTGAATTTTTCAAAGTATGCATACATTTGGGAATTATATGGGATCTGAGTAATCTATAAATTGTCGAGTATTCGTTTATCTTAGCTTTTGAAATAATAAATTATGGTGGTTGTGAACCCCGACCTCTGCAAAGGTATATCGACTTATGTGATTGGTTGGCATGTAATCCATATTAGGTTGGATTATTATAAATTCTCGATTAACGCAATGTTGAATCCAATACTTAACAACTTAAAATTGCCAAGCCTATTACTTATATGTTGGTGTAGTCGTAATGCATTATAGGAGAAATAAGTTGTGTTGTATAAAAGATTTGAGGGTTTTATTTTTGCTCAGACCCTAGGATTGGTCCAATAATTGTTCTCCTTCTATGATGTGTTTGACGTGGTATCCCTTGAAGGACTTGTATGTGATCGAAGAACATATTCTAATTTTTAATCCTTAGGGGATTCAAATTATATTCAGGTAGCCACTTGTCTTGACTATATATGTCAAGTTTAACAATCCTTCTTGTGGTTTTTTAAAATGTGAAACAAAACCAAGAATCCGGGTTAATTGTTATTTGATGATATCAACTTTATAGGTCTCTTGAGGAGTCCTTAAAAACAAAAAAATCCATGCTTTAGCAGTATAACTTCTATTCTTCTTTTCTTTCATAAATCTGCAGTTAGAATTATGCTAGCATAAACTCGTCTTTGATATAGACTAGAGTTATTATTTTGATGCTTGTTTTCTGAAATACTCATATAGTTGAGTTAGTATCCCTAAATACGCCAAAAGTTATACTCTTTTCCCTTCGTTTCAGGTTTTGTCCCATGTGGTCTTCCTGACAAGGTTTTAACGAGGCAACATCTTTGACACTTAAATTTCTTTTAATGTTGGTATTTGTGCTCTTTTTCCTTCATCCATATTTTTTCCCATTGGGTTTTACTGGCAAGGTTTTGGTAAGGAAAATTTATTTCACATGGTGGTCATCCAAGGGGGAGTTGTATGGATTTTGGTTATTTGGTGGATTCCCACCATTAACTAGGTCATTTTTTTAGACTACATCAACATAACTATCCCCTATGAATTTGGATATCATTCTGATCCATATAAGGTATGATTACAAATTTTATACACCTATGGCACTCTAATTACATATTGGAACCTTGTTGAAGAAACTACATCAGCTACATGCGAAAATCATCCCTCAGGATAGCAAACCAAGACACAAGTTCTCAATGTATTTAGAGAAGCTTGAATATTCGAGTACACTACTATTAGAATACTACACTTGAGAAGACTTCATCAGAACAAATATATTCTACATTCAAGAAATTCGTTCACTTAAATTGGGAAGTCTCCACTCAAAGATTTGCAAATCCAAGAATTTACTGAAGTACCCATTAAGGGGAGCACCATCACATAAGGTGCATTCTATTGGACTTATCGCGTTGTAATCTTTTCCCTTCATCAAGGTTTTGCCCACTGGGTTTTTCTTGTCAAGGGTTTAATGAGGCGGCTTTTGTGTATCCAAATATTTTCTAAGTTTTGTCAATTGTACTCTTTTCCTTTCTTTGGAATTTCCTGACAAGGTTTTAACGAGGAAATTAGCTTAGACACAATGTCATCGTGGGGGGGTGTTATTAACGTGTAATTATGTTAAGAATATCTAGGGTGAATCTCGTTTGTTACTGGGATGCCCTTGTGTCTAACCTTATAAATAGAGGCTCCAATGTTTGTCTAATATATGTAATAATAATATTTCTCTCTTCTTCCTCCCCTCTACTTTGTGTCTCTCGTTCTCTATCTTCTATTTCACAAGATGTTTTTTCTTTTACTAATAATTGTGAATTTTTAACTAATGATCTTTTGGCTGGATTCAGATTAACTATGGTGGTCTTATAATTTACCATAGTAGTAAGTCATATCAACTTACCCATGGTAGGAATCCTCTCACCTGATGTGTAGAACGGATTTCATACTAGTAAAATAATAAACACCAAAAAGATAAAGATAAACATATGTTGAACATACCCTTAATGAAAGACCCCTGTGACTTAAATTGCCAAAAAAAAAAAAAAACTTTCTTTGCGAAACATATGTTGAACATATTCCATGTTTTATTTTATCCTTAATGATGATGATTCTAACAAGAGAATAATTCATAATTTCGGGCGGTCTATATACAATCGTAAAATATAGAGAAGGTCGTGGTCTTGTAATCTGAAGATCTAAATACATGAACTTGGCGCTTCTCAAAAAATGGTGGTGGAGATTCAGAATGGAAAAGAATGATTTTTGGAGAAAGATAATTGTGGAAAATTTTGGAGAATCATCCACCGGTTGGGAAACTCTTCAACCAAAATCTCCATAGGGATGTAATTTGTGGCACAATATTTATAAAGAGCTTGAGGATTTTAACAAACATGTCAAATTTAAGATTGGTTCGGGAAATGAAATTAGATTTTGGGAAGATTTTTGGACTGCAGATGCCATCTTATTCCATTGGCATTTGAAGCTTCAAGAACGAAAGGAAAGGTGGTGACTAGTTTATATGAGATTTTGAGTAACGGCATCAAGTGGAAGTTCATCTCTCAAAGTGGATATTCTCAAGCCACAACGAGGGAGATTTCTTCCATAAACTCATTACCAGAAGTGGTGAATATTTAAGAAAGTGTCGTATATTCTAGATTGTGGATGGTGGATAGAAACAATATGGTTGATGCTTATACGGTTAAGTGTGTGGGTTTGATTCTATTTTTGACCAAGGAGATAGTAACTTCCCAAATGAGATTATTTGAAGTCGACATTATCCGTGCAAAGTAAACTTTTTTTTTATGGCTTTTGTACCTTCAAAGGTTGATGAAGACAGAAAAGCTTATTAGAAGGGGTATGGATGTGGATAGGGTGTGCCGGTTTTGTGAAGAATAAGATGAAACAAGTGCCCATTTATTATATGGTTATTGGCGAAAAAAAATAATTTGGGATTATTTTTCCGTTGGATGCAACTTCAATTGGAATTACGATATTTATATTTCCACAACTATAAAAGCTAGGAGTTATGATTGGGGTGATGCAGGACTTAATATTATATGGAACAACTTACCGGTTGCAATACGGTGGTGCATTTGGAAATAAAGGAGCTCTAGAATATTCAACCACAAAAAGAGAAATTTGGAAAGTTTAATCCGAGATTTTAAGATTCAAGCATATTTTTGGGCGGAGGCAAACACTAGAATGCTGGGTTTGACGTCTAAGATAGTAATAGCTTTATGGGACTCGTATTTCTATCGGCCGCTTTGAGGTGGATGTGAGGTGTTTAGTGTTTGTTTGTTTGTTTTTTCTTAATCTCACTTGGCCCTTTGTTTCTTTGTTCTTTTCTTTGGTTGATTGATTCCAAAATCGGCCTCCTTTTGGTGTCGGTTGTTTTTATTGGGTTTAGGTACCCCCTTAAGTACATTTTTTTCAATGAATCATTTTCTTTGACCGATCAAAAAAAAAAGAAATTTCTTTCGATAGGATTATTAATATTGTATTAATGCCCTTTAATATCGTAGGAAAATCTTTTTAATTAATACCAGGGGATTGCGACATTATATTTTTTTATTGATTATGTTTATCAATGTTATAAATAGGGTCTCTCTCTATTATAAAAGTACATCTAGTATTTACCTTCGACGAAGAAAAAAAAAATTCATTTACTTTGTTTGTGATGGCCACTTCTGATTTCAAGTGTTTGGGTCTTGTTTTCCTTCTTCTCACAACTCTATTTTCCCACAGCCAAGGTACATATAAATTATGAATAAAATGAGTTGGTCTGATCAGTTTTTGAAAAATGATATCGAAATAGTATGATTCTTCTCATTGTCAAAAGTAACTAATAACCTTTATATATGTTTCCTCTTGTATAGCAAGCAGAGACATATCACAGTTAGGGGAGGAAATTTCTTCATGGAGCAGCAATATTTATGATCTAGGATGCCGCCCAAGAACATGTGAAGGAATAGGAAAATGTTGGTGTTGCGTTTACGAGAAAGACATGTACCATGGATGTGCCAAGGAGAAGGATGGGTGTATATCTAGATGCCATAAACCTCCACAAAGGGCTTAATTATTAACAATTAGCAATACTTATTTCTATCCAAGTTTAATGGTAGTAAAGTATCCTTTCTCGTCATCCATATTAGCTAGCATGTAATAGCTCAATGTTATCGATAAAAGGGAAAATTTCATTAAGAAGTTGTAATGATTTTTGAATAAACGAGGTATGTTATGATTTTTGGAAGCTATAAGAGGAGTATTCCTAGTGACAAAATTTAAAACAACGAACGTTAAGGCAAATAGTTATGTTTTCTTCATAACCTTTTTTCTCAAAAAAGTTAGCAATAACTTATTTTCTTCCGTTTTCTTCATCTCAGGGGCTAGTGAATTGAGATTTCTAGATACTCCTAGATGGATATATAATTTCTTATTAGAAGATCTAGATCTTTTTTAATGCTCTAAAAATCTTGGCTAATGAATAGAGATATTAAGAAAATTCTTAGAATCATATTTTATTGGATAGAGATTTTCATAAGATTCTTGGAATCTTATATGTTAATGGATGTAAACTTTGAAATCAAATATTTGAGGATATTTTGAATGACTTTTTAATTTAGGCTTCAATGAAATCCCTCCAAAATAGGTGATATTCTGAGAAAATTCATTTCTAGATTTTTCTCGTTTTTGCTTTTATTTATCAATAAAAAAAAATATCCCTTATATTATTAAATGCTATCACATAATTTGGAAAAAATAAATAATAGATGTTTGTAGCTTCCCAAAACATTTAAAACTTTATAATCGTTGAATTTTATATCTAAGAATTTACAATCATATTAATAAGAAAAATAAATGAGTTTTAGACATCTTTCTAATGATCAAACTTTTTTTATTTTTTGATGGTTTATTTATATGGAACAAAAAAAGAACTTGAATTATGGTTTGGTGGTTAAACGTATGTCTTTTATTAGTCTTGCTACAATATGCAAAAGCTTTTTATAAATCTATGTGATTTTTAATTGGCTAATCTATGCAGACGAAGATTTGCACAGATTTCCAATGAAAATTCACATTATATTTGGGAATCAATTTAGGTTAAATAAAATGTAATTGATTATTTTATTTGATTGTATTTTTTTCTTTAAAATTTAATTTAATTTCGAAGGACATGGTAAGTTAATTAGTGTCATTTTTCTTTTCTGTACACAATTTGGGTGATTTATTATAGCTTGAAGGGCATTTATTATTGTCATTTCTGGCGGAATTAGAATTCAGACGTCATCTTCTCAAATACTCCCTCTGTTCCACTTTAGATGAGTGTTTATGGTTAATTTTTTGTTCAACATTACTTGATAGTTTTCATATTTTCGCCACAAAACTTCCCATAATACCCTAACATTTTGTGTTGGAACCATAAGTTTATTTTTAAATACACTAATAGTAATTAATGTTTGAAGACCTTTTTTCAAGAGCATAGATAAATTTTTTTTATATCTCTCTATTTCTTAATCTGCATGAAAACTCCCAAAACGTCATCTAAAGTGAAACGGAGGGAGTATCAGTTGATTTTTATGTGATTTTTTTTTTTGGTACTTGTAATACTTGATGTATGTGTTAATTTATTTCATGTTTTTCATCTCTAATATGTTAGATAGATGCTATGAAACTAATAAATTTACTCCTAATTTTCTAAAAAGAATATACAATCCCCATGGACCCATTACCTTGTAGCCAATTAAATGGTCACCTAGCATCTATTTTCAACATATCATTGTTACGCGTATTTGTCCTTAATTTTTTTTGATGGATGCCTGTCATAGTCAAGCTAGATCAACAAATAGAAAAGAAAAGATGGAAAATTAGAAACTAGCTAGAGACTACATTGATCAAATATACAAGCACCCATGCGGAATGTATAATCGTCACCACCAATTAGAAGCCACTTTTACAAAAAAGATATCAATTGAGTCATCTCAATTACAATTGTTACGGGTATTTTACTGTCATCAGTTGTCCAAATCCATGAAAAAAGTTTGTTTTACAGAAAATCTAAAACTCTATATGTCATACCTGAGTAGGATGGCAAGATTGGGCGGATAGGTTTGAGGATAAACTCTCTTGATTTGTGAGAATCAATCCTCTCTAGTTCAAATGAACACTGCCTAAAGACAAAGTTTTAATTAATTAATAATTTGATAAACTCTTTATTACGGACTCATTTCTCTTATAAAGCTAGAGACAATCTAACCTAACATCTAACTACTACAACCCACACCGATCAAAAAAAAAAAAACTACTACAACCCACCAGATTGTTACATCCAAGCCATCCATACAGTTGATAAACACACCCACTCTTACGTTAAATACTACCACCAACAACTTATACAAGATACCGACACTAACATGATATGGGCACTCTCTTTGTACACAACATTACCGACCCCTCGAAAAACATCCTTGTCCTAAGGGATGAAAAATTCAGTCTCAAGTTGTCTGCAAGAATCCTGTTGTATGTATCCTTGGAAGCTATCAGAAGTACTAGTTGGAATGACTCAAGCATGAATTGACACTGGCACAGAACTACATGCCATACCCACCTGCTAACTGAAGCGGGGAACTCTTTGTAAGGTTCCAGATTGTGGTGATGTCTCCATAATATGTTCTCACTGGCATGCCAAGAAAAAACAGTCGTTATAATTCCACTAATTACCCATACATAGACGCTAGCATAAATACCCTTCGCGAACAGCATCGGTGAGAATCCATGTTGAACTAAAACCACTAGCCATATCATCCTCCGAGGACTTTTCGAACCTGCAGTCCTACAGCCTTCATTACATTTTGCACTAACTTGAAAACTGGAATTTCCGGGACTTCTGCAAATGCCTCCACTTGTTTCCTTCATAAAGAGAGTTCTAACCTGCACAATACCAGTACAGATCCTCACCCCATTTGTAACTACTATTAAAAACGTGACACCAGAAACGTCACTGTAAACTGGTCTTGGTGCAGACCCAGTTAAACTTCCAACCTGATCATAAAATTGAGCTTTAACATTTATAAGATGAACTCTTACTAGCGTCACAAGGATCCAGCTATTATCCCTTCTTAGTTGGTACCACGAACCCACACATGACTTGAAAAAACTTTTCCCCTATCAAACTAATGCTAGAAAATTCTAGAAATTTAGCAAGGCCAATAAACATCCTTGTAATACCCTTGCACACTTTAAAACCAATCTTAACTTCACCTGTGGGTACTATAAGAAGAATGGAAGCAAAAATTACCTTAAGAAATGATCTGGGAGCACACCCATCAAAATTTCTAAACTGATTAAACATTCCCACTAGTGCATAGTTCCACTTGGAATTGTCAGTCTTGAACGAGTCTATAATGGTATAATATAGAGTATCCCCCTTTCTTGAACTTCCAAAAGGTAACAAGGATCCATAAGATAACTTCCGGTTGGCCGAGAACTTCTTTGGTGACTACTGACCGTAAGACTCCAACCACAGTACTCAAGTACCAACTATGCCTTCTTCCATATAATTCCACTCTAATACAATCCCTCTGTAGCTGATAAAAAACAATCTGACAATCGATTGTAATGAGAATTATAATGTAGAGCATCCTTAAAAGTATTGGAACCAAACAAAAAATAATTCAAGGTTGCCTTCATAAACGGTCTGCCAGTATTGTGACACACATTCCAAAGGCCTGTAGAGTACAATTTGAATTTCCACTCCAAATAATTCCCAGACAGAAAATACACCTTTAGAGCATGAGCAACCATGAGTAAACCGTTAGTTCCTACTATTCGTGACAGAATTTCTGTCCAAGAATAAGCCTCATTTCCCTTTATATAACAAACATGAAAATTAAATGTATCCAGGAAGTAATGTCGAGTCCAAAGAAAACTGTATATACCCGTCACACCCCTTGCAAATAGAAGTAAGGTACTGAGTACAGCAGGAATGTGCTAATAAATCCAATAATGCATAACTTCCCTAGAAACTTTTGGAACCATGAAACTACCACAGACTGGGACGATTTTGTAGGTGGCACGGCAGAGTTGGTGATAGGGTAGAGCTCCCCAGAACTATCACATCGAAGAATAATCTTCCTCGAACTCAGATCCTTCACAGAAAAGCCAGAGGGATCAAACTCAACAGAAACACGATTATCATTAGTGAACTTACGAACGGAAATTAAGTTTTTAATGATATCGGGAACAACGAGAGTATTTTTGAGTTGAAGGGTGCGAGAAGGAAGGGTTATAAGCTTGGTACCACTAGCCATAAATGGAATGCTATTGTCATTGCCAACTAAGATGGATCGTACATTGCTAGAACTGAAAACGTTGTGTAAAGTACCTGAATCAGCGGTAAGATGCGAAGTGGCACCGGTGTCCATGTAGAAGGCATCATCAGGTTGTTGGAGATGCATGGAGCTATACGCCTCAGCAATGTCCGCTGGTTGTAATGTTTCAGTTGTAGGAGCAATGTATGCTTGTCCACGACCACTGCTAGGGGAACGACCACGTTGGTTGTTGTTGCGGAAGTTGGTGTTGGGTGGCCTGCGTTGATGTTCAAATTGCTTCCAGGCCTGAGTGGGATAGGGGCAGGGTGGTACGGCCCAAAACGGTGGCCAGTAAGGTGGGTAGCCTGGTATGGACGGACGTGGGCCTGTTGGAGTTGGCAGAAGAGGTGGGCTTGCTGTAGGAGATGCACCCGGGCTTGGTCCATGGCGTTTCTCACCAGATTGGGCTTTTGGACCACGTTTGCTAGGGTTGTTGTGAGAATGGGAGATGGTTCTGTTCGTGGATGAAGAGGCAGCAACGAGGGAAGTTGGAGCTTTTGTGATGGAGTGCTGTGATCGTTGTATCTTTTCGGTGCGAAGCTGTGATCTTGCAGCATCAAATGTAGGCATGGCCTGCTGTATAAACGAGGCGATGGTGTTGTATTCCTCCGGAAGACCGTTAACCAATTGGATAACAAGCCGTTTGTCGTTCATTGGAAAATCAAGATCACTCAAGCGATCGGACAGTGATTTTAGTTTGTCACAATAATCATCAACACTAGCACAATCAGAAAATTTAAGATTGGCAAACTTACTTTCGAGATGTGCAGCACGGCTACCTTTGTTGTCTTGAAAAAGAGTTTTAAGGTGATCCCAAATCTCCTTTGCGGTTTTTCCTTTCTTGAGAACAGTGAGCATCAAATCCTTGGTCATGGTGGCGAACATCCATTGACGACATAGAGCATCTAGTTGTTTTTCGGTGATGGCATCAATATCCGCAGGTTTGGTTGATTCGTCAATGAGAAAAAGCGTTCCGTGTGCTTGGAGATGGAGCTCAAATAGAAAAACCCAAGACGAATATTCATCTTGTTTGATATCATACATAGCGATTTATGGACCTCCCCTTTACATACCGATACCGGTTTTCACTATTATCTTATATTACTTGATGATTTTACCAACTATCTATGGGTCTACCCTCTAAAATTCAAGTCCCAAGTTTATAGCAAATTTTTGGAATTTCGTTCTTTCGTTCAAACTCAATTTTAACGTAAAATAAAATGTTTTCAATGTGACATGGGCCGTGAATTTGACAACTCTTCTTTCCATACCTTTGCTCGTGACAATGGTCTTGTTTTTCGTTTCTCTTGTCCCCAAACTTCATCCCAAAATGGCAAGGCCGAACGCATGATACGCCGTGTCAATGATATCACCCGTACTCTTATTTCTCACGCTTCCGTTCCCCCAAAATATTGGGTCTACTCTCTTCATAGGGCTGTCTATCTTCATAATCTTCTACCCACCAAAGTCTTTAATTTTCACTCACATGTTTCTATTCTTTATAAACGACAACCAACGTATGAACATCTCCGTACTTTTGGTTGCCTTTGCTATCCAAATATCTCATCCACAACTCCTCACAAACTTGCCCCTCGTTCCACTAGGTGTGTCTTTCTTGGTTTTCCTTCCAACCACCGTGGATACCGCTGCCTTGATCTTGCAACAAACAAGATTATTATCTCTCGTCATGTAACTTTTGATGAAAATATTTTTCCTTTCACAACTCTTCCTACAAATACTTCTCACAATGAAGAGTCTCCCCCTAATCTCATTCACTCTTCCTATAATCTATCTTACCCGTCCACTCAAACTTCAACACTCCAACCAACTACTACCATCCCTGGACTGTACACTCCTCCTCACCGTCGGTCCAGCTCCCTTTCATCTGACACAACAGTCCATAATTCCCAGCACACACATCAGTCCAATCAACCACTACTCGTTTTCCCACCTCCCCTCCTCTACATCATTTTAATTCATCCACAACTCGTTTTCCCAGCTCCCTTTCGTCTGTCCCATTTCTCTTTTGTGCGTCAGACTAACCCCTCCATGCCTTTTCAACTTCCCTCCACATCCGTTCAAATACCTACACTACATATGTCCAAGTCCAACCACTCTGCCACAGTCCCCACTTCTATTCTCCCTACACCTACTACTCCAGAACTGATGTCAGTTCACCCAAATCTCCCTAACTGCACTGTCTCACCAGATACAGCCACTATTCCAACCACTTCAATTCGATCATCTATTCCTGACCGCTCCAGAACTGATGTCATTCCCACTGTAGTTCAAACATTACCACCCAATACTACCCCTCCACCCCTCCTTCTCCTTCACGCCCTGTGACTAGAGCTTCCCGTGGCATTCACAAACCAATCCACCGACTCAATCTCCATGTCCAAACTTTACGGCATATCTCCCCTATTCCTCGCTATCACTTGTATGCTCTTAGGGATATTAATTGGAATGCCGCCATGAAAGATGAGTACAATGCTATGTTGAAAACAAATACGTGGGAACTTGTACCACGACCACGTGATGCTCATGTTATTCGTTCCATGTGGCTATTTCGTCAAAAATATAATGCCGATGGTTCCTTGCAGCGTTACAAGGCTCGTATTTTGCTAATGGTAAATTTCAGCAGGTTGGGGTTGATTGTTTTGGAACGTTTAGTCTAGTTGTCAAACATGCTACTATTCATACTATTCTTACTATTACTACTTCACGTTCTTGGCCAATTCAACAGCTAGATGTTAAGAATGCTTTTCTCCATGGTGATCTGACCAAGACAGTTTATATGCATCAGCCTCCAGGATTTGTTGATTCTGCTTACCCTGATTACGTATGTCGACTACGTGGATCCCTATATGGTCTCAAGCAGGCTCCTCGGGCGTGGTTTCAGAGGTTTGCCAAGTTTATTACTAATTGTGGTTTTCGTGATAGTGTGTGTGATCTATCACTCTTTGTTTATCAATCCGGCTCAGATACGACATATTTACTGCTATATGTGGATGATATTGTTTTGACTGCATCTAACAATACTCTCTTACACCGCTTCATTGACCTAATGAAACGGGAATTTTCCATGTCTGACCTTGGACCGCTACATCATTTTCTGGGTATTACTGTCACTCGGTCATCTTCAGGATTATATTTGTCTCAGTCATTATATGCTCAGGACATCATTGCTCGTGCCTCCATTACACAATGTAACCCAATGGCTACTCCGGTCGACACCAACTCCAAGCTCAGTGCTACGTCTGGTCCTGCGATTACGGATCCCACTCTATACAGAAGCTTGGCTGGAGCATTACAGTACCTCACCTTCACCCGGCCAGATATTTCATATGCAGTTCAACATGTATGTTTATTCATGCACGACCCACGAGAGCCTCACATGCAGGCCCTTAAGAGAATCATTCGCTATCTTCAGGGAACAATTCATCACGATTTATTTATCTCGGTCTCTCCTAATTCTGGATTAACGGCATACTCTGATGCTGACTGGGCGGGATGTCCTGATTCTCGTCGATCGACTTCGGGTTACTACGTCTTTCTTGGTGACAACCTCATCTCATGGTCATCCAAACGTCAAGCGACAGTTTCTCGATCCAGTGCTGAAGCTGAATACCGGGGGGTAGCAAATGCTGTTGCTGAAACTACATGGCTTCGCAACCTTCTTTTTGAGCTTCATATTCCTCTACGATGTGCTACTATTGTATACTGTGATAATGTGAGTGCGATTTATATGTCTGGAGATACTGTTCAACATCGGCGCACCAAGCATGTGGAAATTGATATACACTTTGTTCATGAACGCATTCGTATCGGTGACATTCAAGTTCTTCACGTCCCCTCTGAAAAGCAATATGCTGACATATTCACCAAGGGTCTACCTCGTCAGCTATTTGTTCATTTTCGGTCTAGTCTTAGCGTTTGCTCCTCTCCCGCTCAGACTAAGGGGGTGTAATAGAATGCATATTATCTTTTTACCTTATTTAGAATAAGGAGAATAATTTCTGTCTTAACTGTTGTAATCTCCAGAGATATTATTGGTTTTATTATAATACTATTCCCAGAGAAGATAATTCTCTAAGGGAAATTATCCCCATTCCAACACTTAGATATAAGCAATATAAAATTTGAAAAGGAACTTGTTCTCAAGAGATAAAAATGACTGCTCACAATTGTGGGAACTGGAAGAAAAAACACCAAGGGAAAATGGCACTTTAGCACACGTCTACTTCTGTCTGATATTTCAACATTCAGCTTTCGACTATTACCACCCTCCCCTATCCTTACCCGATATGAGTTGCAGGAAAAAAATCATATCTGGCACCACTCAAACTCAAGGGTACTCTGTCAGGCATTTTATTAGGCACTTGACAAAACATATTATGTGTCTTCCTACATCTCCCCACTTCAGTCCACTTTAGTGTCACTATACTTTCAGTTACACTATCTCGATATGACATTTTCAGAAGTAACTTACAACCAACATACATGAAATCGAGTACATACACTGAAATCCTGATTGGTACCAAATTCCTAAATCCAGTTCATAAACACAATTTACACTATCATCATACGTTGACCCAATTGAAACAGCCCAATTGAAACAGAAAAAAAATAAGTAGTTGTAACAAAGTAGCATTCATAATCACCGTAATTATAAGAATACCTTCCCATAAGTTCAATTCCTCTGCCACGATCAAATTCACTACCAGTAAAGTCAACACCAACGTAAAAAAAGATAAAAAAATTGTCACCAACTACTTGGTGACTGATAACCCTTTGAAGCATTTTCCCAAATGCCTCTCAGAGTCAGACTACTTCTGTGAAAAAAGTTATTCTTGGTAGCTTGTTCTCAACATATAAAGGTTTTTCTTATCAGTGGTCTCTTCAGAACTTTATTCAGGTATGTGGACTTCCTTCTAATTACTGCGTCGATAATACTTCCCACCCTTCTATGCATTCCTTGGAAGTCACTTATTTTGATTCAGTAAAGTAGCAAATCCCCATCCAATTTTCATTATCTGCAAGAGATTCCATTTTGTGGAAATGTAACCGGGTTTAACATGCACAAGATTATCTTTTAGATGTACCCATCAGTGGGTTGGACCAATGCATTGGTCCCAGACAGTTCAGAGCAGTAGTTTATTATCGGGTTTGTATTCCCTTGTTTGTTGAAGACGGGTTATGCTCGAGTTGTAATAGACCTATGGATATTTTTGGTGATCACGCATTGCATTGTGCTAAGGATGTTGGGATCAAGTTTTGACACGATTTGGCGTGAGACGTGATTGCAGATATTTGCTAAAAATATGGTGTCCCTGCATAGAAAGAAGTTACTTTGGGGTTTTTATCTGATGATAACAAGTATCTACATCCTGCTGACATACTTGTTCTTAATTGGGAGAATGGTCAGGATGTGTGTATGGATGTCACAGTTGTCTCGCCTTTCGCTGGTGAAGGTGTTCGTGCTTTTGCTCCAGGCCAAGCCATTTCAAGATCCATATCGCGCAAACATACTAAATATCTAGACGAATGTGTTTCACACGGCTATGGTTTAGGCGTTTTAGCCTTCACCACCTTTGGAGAGCTTAGTGAGGATTCTTTATGTTTCTTTAAGCGTTTGAAGAATTGCCTAGTTAGTAATGATGCTAGTAATGGTCTAGGCAGTCCATAGAGTAGGAGTTGCTATTCAAAAAGGTGTTGGAGCATAGCTTGTTGTTAGGCTACCCACCAAAGCTCTGTACGATTGATCCTTTTGTTTTTTAAACAAATAAAATATAAAAAATTAACAATTAAATTTACTAATTATTACTATTATTATGGTTGTTAAAAAAATTATTTTTACTTAACCACTTTTTAATATATATAATTCTCAAACAAAAAATCAAACTAAAATTAAGTAATTATTTAAAATTTGTTTTTATTTTTATTTTTGATAAATTAAATGAAATGGTATCATACAATAGTTTGAAAATAAAATATAATAATATTTAAAAAATAAAACATAAGAAATAAAAATTGATTGTTTATATATTTAAGGGTAATTTTTGTCATTTTTCAAAATAAAATAGGGACAAAAAAGATAAATCTACCATTAAATTTTGGTGGGACCAAAGCTTTTGCTTTTTTAGCTTTTAAAAACTCTTCCTCCTCAGCTTTTAAAAACTGAGGAATCTGAGAAGTGTTTTGAGTAAAAAACACTTGATTTTTTTTTTTGCCAAACACCAATTTCAAAAATTATTGACATATATAGGTTTTAAAAGTGCTTTTGAAAAAATAAAAGCATTACCAAACCCAGCCTAACTGTCAACCATTTTGATGATTTTTTTTTCCACCAAACAGCATTCAGGCTGCCATTTGGTGTTAAAACACACTATTTTACCAATGAAACTACTGCTTCACCCCTCTACTAACTCATTTTGAAATCCCTTGCATAAAAAAGTAAATTCAGATATAAAAAACTTGATGTCTTTAGGGTCGACCCCAACATAATTAGGGGCGACACAAAACTACAAAAAATGTCATAATCGGTAGGTTATTTACGGGGTATTTTTTTAATGGCAAAACTACCCTTTACAATCGGTAGATAACTTTACAAACGGAAGTTAATCCACAATCGGGAGTCAATTTAGTTTCTTTAACTTCCGAATATAAAGTATCCCCAAAATAAAATCCTTTATCTTTTGAATTTTGATTATCCTATAATCGAAAGTAAATAAAGTTATCTTGACTCCTGATTAAATTAGACCTTTGGAAAAAATGCTACCATAATCGGTAGGGAATTTAGGTTATTTAACTCCCGAATATAGAGTAGCCCCAAAATGAGATTTTGCAAAAATCTTTTTTTTTTGGAATTTTGGTTGAGCCTGTAATCGGTAAGAAAGGAAGAGTTATCATGACTTCCGATTATATAGTGGCTCTCTTTGAAAATATCCTACTATAATTGATAGTCAAGATAGTTCATATAACTACCGAATATAGAGTTGCCCCAAAATCATATTTTGCAAAAATCCTGTTTTTTTTTAATTTTGGTAGAGCCTATAATCAGTAAGAAATGAAGAGTTATTATGCCTTCCGATTATACAGTAGTCCTCTTTGCCGAAATATTACCATATTCGGTAGTCAAGATAGTTCATATAACTACCAAATATAGAGTAGCCCCAAAATTAGATTTTGCAAAAATCCTTTTTTTTTTTTGAATTTTGGTTGAGCCTATAACCAGTAAGAAATGAAGAGTTATCATGACTTCCGATTATACAGTGGCTCTCTTTGAAAATATCCAACCAATGGTGTCTCTTGAAGGTCGAACACACCCGGGAAGGGCAATGCCCTCCCGGATAGCGGCAAATAATCTTGAAAATATCCAACACATATAACTACCGAATATAGAGTTTCCCCAAAATGAGATTTTTCAATCGGTAGCTAAACAAAAACCTAAACTACCGATTATGAAGGGCATATAAGTATTTTCAATCTATTTTGTTTTTTGTGTCGCCCTTAATTCTGTTGGGGTCGCCTAAAGATGAAAGGATAAAAAAGGTAGGAATAATTTGATCTTTGATTCAGATATAAAAAAGTAATATTCAAAATTTTCTTACACCCACAGATGTTTTTTCTGCTTCTTTCAGATATGTGGGCCTCCAACTTTACCTCCACCAAGGGAAATTTATGATGGGAATATTGCCGACGAGCAGTTCTGTCCGATCTATAGGTATTCTAAGTCTAAATTCCGATTGACTGTGGTAAGAAGATAATCATTTTTTATCTCTTTGAGTTTATGAAAATCTTAAACTGGATTACTAATAATGGCCAGTGTTTACGTAATATGTTTTGGGTGGTCATACTTGACACTTCGTAGGAAGCTGAATAATACATCAAAAATAAATAAATTCGGAAGGCATAATCACCATGCAACCTCATGGCACAGTAATATTCATCTTAATTAATACCAATTCCTTCAGTTAAAGACATCACATTAACAGTTAAAATACATAAATGGATGTAGGTCAGCTATCTTCCACTCCCACCCACTAAACTTTGCTAAACAAGGGAACCAGGTTAAATTCACGAACCTCATCGCTGCTAGCGCCCAATCGTAGTAAATACAGATAACCCCAATTCAACAAATATTGTCACTAGTTAAACGCACGAAACCATTTCAAGAAATGATTCTCTTTTGATTTCTCTTTTTCTTTAGAGAGTTTTTGTGTTGAAGTGGTATGCAATGCATGTGCCTCTACCAAACACCTCCTCCGCCACATTTCACCATTCTTTTTAAGTTTTGAGCATCTTCATACATATCTCTACTTTAGACTGCTGTTAGAGGAAATTTTCACAAAACAAATCAACTCTTCAAATAATTTCCCATAATAAACTGCATTATAGGAGAAATAAGTTCGTTGTATAAACGATTCGAGGGTTTCATTTTTGCTCGGATTCTAGGATTGGTCCAATAATTGTTCTCCTTCTATGATATATTTGACGTGGTAGTCCTTGAAGGACTTGTATGTGATCAGAGAACATATTCTAATTTGTAATCTTTAGGGGATTTAAATTATATTCAGGTAGCCACTTGACTTGACTATATATGTCAAGTTTAACAATCCTTCTTGTGTCTTTAAAAAATGTGGAACAAAACCAAGAATCTGGATTAATTGATTAATTATTTGATGATATCATCTTTATAGGTCTCTTGAGGAGTCCTTAAAAACAAAAACAAAAAATCCACGCTTTAGCAACATAACTTTTATTTTTCTTTTCTTTCATAAATCTGCAGTTAGAATTATTCTAGCATAAACTTGTCTTTGATATAGACTAGAGTTATGATTTTGATACTTGCTTTCTGAAATACTCATATAGTTGAGTTAGTATCCCTAAATACGTCAAAAGTTGTACTCTTTTCCCTTCGTTTCAGGTTTTGTCCCATGTGGACTTCCTGGCAAGGTTCTAACGAGGAAACATCTTTGACATTTAAATTTCTTTTAATGTTGGCATTTGTGCTCTTTTTCCTTCGTCCATATTTTTTCCCATTGGGTTTTACTGGAAAGGCTTTAGTGAGGCAAATTTATTCCACATGGTGGTCATCCAAGGGGGGTTGTATGGATTTTGGCTATTTGGTGGATTCCCACCATTAACTAGGCCAGATGCTTTAGACCACATCAACATAACTATCCCCTATGAATTCGGATATCATTCTGATCCACATAAGGTATGACTACAAATTTTTTACACCTATGGTACTGTAATTACATATTGGCACCTTGTTGAAGAAACTACATCAGCTACATGTGCAAATCATCCATGAAGATAGCAAACCAAGACACAAGTTCTCAATGTATTTAGAGAAGCTTGAACATTCGAGTACACTACTTTGAGAAAACTAACACTAGAGAAGACTTCATCAGAACAAAGATATTCAATATTTAAGAAATTCGTTCACTGAAATTGGGAAGTCTCCACTCAAAGATTTGCAAATCCAAGAATTTACTGAAGTACTCATCAAGGGGAGCACCATCACATAAGGTGCATTCTATTGGACTTATTGTGTTGTACACTTTTTACTCCACCAAGGTTTTGCCCACTTGGTTTTCATTGTCAAGGTTTTAATGAGGTGGCATTTGTGTATCCAAATATTTTCTAAGTTTTGTCAATTGTACTATTTTCCATTCGATCAGGTTTTGTCCTTTTGGAATTTTCTGACAAGGTTTTAACGAGGAAATTATCTAAGACACAATGTCATCAGGGGGAGTGTTATAAACGTGTAATTATGTTAAGAATATCTAAGGTGAATCTCATTTGTTACTGGGATGCCCTTGTGTCTATCCTTATAACTAGAGATTCTAATGTTTGTTTAATATATGTAATAATAAGATTTCTCTCTTCTTCCTCCACTCTGCTTTGTGTCTCTCGTTCTCTATCTTCTATTTCACAAGATGGTTTTTATTTTACTGATTGTGAGTTTTTAACTAATGTCTTACATATCAATTGGATGGCTTCAAATTAATTATGGTGGACTTATAATTTACCATGGTAGTAAGTCATATTAACTTACCCATGGTAGAAATCGTCACACCTAATGTGTAGTACGAATTTCATACTAGTAAAATAATAAACACTAAAAAGATAAAGGGAAACACATGTTGAACATATCCTTAATGCAAGACCCCTGTGACTCAAACTGACAATTTTTTTTTTCTTTCTTTGAGAAACATATGTTGAACATATTCCATGTTTTATTTTACCCTTAATGATGATGATTCTAACAACAGAAGAATTCATAATGTCGGGCGGTCCATAATTGTAAAGTCTAGAGAAGGTGGTGATCTTGTAATCCGGATATCTAAATACATGAACTCGGCGCTTCTCAAAAAGTTGTGGTGGAGATTTGAAATGGAAGAGAATGTTTTTTGGAGAAAGATAATTGTGGAAAAATTTGGAGAATCATCCACCGGTTGGGAAACTCTTCAACCAAAAGGTCCATAGGGATGTAATTTGTGGCAAAATATTTATAAAGAGCTCGGGGATTTTAACAAACATGTAAAATTTAGGATCGGTGCGGGAAATGAAATTAGATTTTGGGAAGATTTTTGGACTAGAGATTTCATCTTTTCCAACAGTTTTCCTTTGGCATTTTAAGCTTCAAGAACGAAAGGTGGCTAGTTTATATGAGATTTTGAGTAATGGCATCGATCAAGTGGAAGTTTATCTCTCGAAGTAGATATTATCAAGCCATAATGAGGGAGATTTCTTCTATAAACCTATTACTAGAAGTGGTAAATATTCAATAAAGTGTCGTATATTCTAGATTGTGGATGGCTGATAGAAACAATATGGTTAATGCTTATACGGTTAAGTGTGGGTTTGATTCTCTTTTTGACCAAGACGATAGTAACTTTCCAAATGAAATTATTTGGAGTCGACATTATTTGTGCAAAGTAAACTTTTTTCTATGGCTTTTGTACCTTCAAAGGTTGATGACAATAGACAAGCTTATTATAAGGGGTATGTATGTGGATAGGTTGTTCCGGTTTTGTGAAGAAGAAGATGAAACAAGTGCCCATTTATTATATAATTATTGGCGAAAAAAAAGAATTTGGGATTATTTTTCCGAAGGATGCAACTTCAATTGGAATTACGATATTGATATTTCCACAACTATAAAAGCTTGGAGTTATGATTGGGGTGATAAAAGACTTGATCATATATGGAACAACTTACCGGTTGCAATACGGTGGTGCATTTGGAAAGAAAGGAACTCTATAATATTCAACCACAAAAAAAGAAATTTGGAAAGTTTAATTCGAGATATTAAGATTCAAGCGTATTTTTGGGCAGAGGCAAACCCTAGAATGCTGGGGTTTGACGGCTAACATGGTAATAACTTTATGAGACTCGTATTTCTATCGGCCGCTTAGAGGTGGATGTGAGGTGTTTAATGTTTTTTTTTTCTTAATCTCACTTGGCTCTTTGTTTCTTTGTCCTTTTCTTTGGGTGATTGATTCCAAAATCGGTCTCCTTTTTTTGTGTCGGTTGTATTTATTGGATTGAGGTACCCCCTTGAGTACCTCTTTTCCAATGAAAGTTTTCCTTTTGACCGATCAAAAAAAAAAATCTTCCGTATAGGATTATTAAAACTGTATTAATGTCCTTTATTATCGTAACCAAATCTTTCTAATTAATGCTAAGGGATTGTGACAGTATTTTTTTTATTGATTACGTTTATCAATGTTATAAATAGGGGTCTTTCTCTATTATAAAAGTACATCTAGAATTTACCTTCGACGAAGAAAAATAAAAATACTTCATTTACTTTGTTTGTGATGGCCACTTCCGATTTCAAGTGTTTGGGTCTAGTTTTCCTTCTTCTCACAACTCTATTTTCCCTCAGCCAAGGTACTTATAATTTATGAATATAATGAGTTGGTCTGATCGGTTTTTGAAAAATGATATCGAAATAGTATGATTCTTCTCATTGTCAAAAGTAACTACTAACTTTTATATATGTTTCCTCTTGTATAGCAAGCAGAGACATATCAGAGTTTGGAGGGGAAATTGCTTCATGGAGCAGCAATATTTATGATCCAGGATGCCGCCCAAGAACATGTGAAGGAATAGGAAAATGTTGGTGTTGCGTTTACGAGAAAGACATGTACCATGGATGTGCCAAGGAGAAGGATGGGTGTATATCTAGATGCCATAAACCACCACAAAGAGCTTAATTATTAATAATTAGCAATACTTATTTTTATCCAAGTTTAATGGTAGTAAAGTATCCTTACTTGTCATCCATATTAGCTAGCATGTAATAGCTCAATGTTATCGATAAAAGGGCAAATTTCATTAAGAAGTTGTAATGATTTTTGAATAAACGAGTTATGTTATGATTTTTGGAAGCTATAAGAAGAATATTCCCAATGACAAAATTTAAAACAACGGACGTTAAGGAAAATAGTTATGTTTTCTTCATAACCTTTTTCTTCAAAAAGTTAGCAATAACTTAATTTCTTCCGTTTTCTTCATCTCATAGGCTTCTAGATACTCATAGATGGATATATAATCTCTTATTAGAAGATCTAGATCTTTTTTAAGGTTCTAAAAATCTTGGCTAATGAATAGAGATATTAATAAAATTCCTAGAATCATATTTTATTGGATAGAGATTTTCACAAAATTCTTGGAATCTTATATGTTAATGGATGTAAACTTTGAAATCAAATATTTGAGGATATTTTGAATGACTTTTTAATTTAGGCTTCAATGAAATCCCTCCAAAATAGGTGATATTCTGAGAAACATCATTTCTAGATTTTTCTCGTTTTTTCTTTTATTTATGAATAAAAAAAAATATCCCTGAAATTATTAAATGCTATAACATATTGTGGAAAAAAATAATAGATGATTGTAACTTCCAAAACATTTAAAACTTTATTATCGTCGAATTTTATATCTAAGAATTCACAATCATATTAATAAGAAAAATAAATGAGCTTTAGTCATCTTTCTAATGATGAAACTTTTTTTATTTTTTGATGGTATGTTTATATGGAACAAAAAAACAACTTGAATTATGTTTTGGTGGTTAAAAGTATATATCTTTTATTAGTCTTGCTACAATATGCAAAAGATTTCTATAAATCTATGTGATTTTTAATTGGCTAATCTATGCGGACAAAGATTTTCTTAGATTTCCAATGAAAATTCACAGTATATTTGGGACTCAATTTAGGTTAAATAAAATGCAATTGATTATTTTAGTTGATTGTATTTTTTCTTTAGGTTAAATAAAATTCACAGTATATTTGGGACTCAGATTTCTAATACAATCCCTCTGTAGCTGATAAAAAACAATCTGACAATCGATTGTAATAAGAATTATAATGTAGAGCATCCTTAAAAGTATTGAGACCAAAAAAAAAATACTTCAAGGTTGCCTTCATAAACGGTCTGCCAGTATTGTGACACACATTCCAAAGGCCTATATAGTACAATTTTAACTTCCACTTCAAAGCCTTAGTTCCTACTATTCGTGATAGATTTTATTTCCAAGAATAAGCCTCATTTCCCTTTATATAATGTAATAACCAATGGCTCTTCTAAGCACAATCAATCAAGAATTGAAATATAAATGAAATCAAGAGTAAAAGAAGAACACACAAGACAAGGATTTATAGTGGTTCAATCAAGATGACCTACATCCACTTTGGAAGACGACGATAACGTTTTCACTATGATTCAAACAAGATTACAAGAGTATGATTCACTTCCTTACACTATCTCTTAGTTACATATGTTTCTATTACTAAAACAAGAGGATGTGAAGAGTACTTATATCTTCTGATATCTTCTCTTGCACAAAAGGTATGCCTTCCCTTGTACATAGATATGCCTTCTCTTGCACAAAAGGTATTATTTCCCTTGTACAAAAGATATGCCTTCTCTTGCACAAAAGAAGACTTGTCTACACTTGCCTTCTCTTACGCAAAAGGTAAACCGGCAAACATGTCGGGCAAATGGATCGACCCAACTGAATACTAAACCGTATTCAAGACACATACACTACATATAACAAACATCAAATTGAATGTATCCAGGAAGTAATGTCGAGTCCAAAGAAAACTGCATATACCCGTCACAACGTTGCAAATAGAAGTACGGGGACTGAGTACAGTAGGAATGTGCGAATAAATCCAATAATGCATAACTGCCCTAGGAACTTTTGGAACCATAAAACTACCATAACATGTATCCTTTCACGCCCTTTGCATACCCAAGAAATATAAAATTCTTTCCCTCATTCGCATGAGCATAGGCTGGACATCTGAATATCTTCAAGTCTTCATTTGGAGTCTTGCACTCAATGGCAGTCGATGGAGATCTATTCACTAAATAAGCTGATGTGTTTGCTGCTTCTTCCCAAAACTGCTTTGGTAACCCAGCATTGAAAAGCATGCATTGTGCCTTCTCCGTTATGGTTCTGTTCATCTTTTCTGCAACACCATTTTGCTGTGGTGTTTTTCTAACTGTGCGGTGTCTCACAATCCCTTGCACCTTGCATAACTCATTGAACTTACCCCCACAAAATTCCAAACCATTGTATGTCCTCAAGCACTTTATTTTTCTTTCGGTTTGCTTCTCAACATAATCTTCCATTGCTTGAACTTGAAGAAGGTTTCATATTTGTGTTTAAGTATGAATACTCATACTTTCCTTGAGAAATTATCAATGAATGTTAGCATATATCTACCACCACCATGTGAATCAACCCGAGAAGGACCCCAAAGATCAGAATGAATATAATCCAGAATACCCTTGGTCTTATGAATAGCTGTACTAAACTTGACTCTACACTGCTTTCCAAAGACACAATGTTCACAGAAATCAATCTTACTTGTTTTGTGACAACAAAGCAATCCCTGCTTGCTCAAAACAACCAATCCCCTCTCGCTCATATGCCCTAGATGGATATGCCACAACTTGGTAGTATCGTCTTCAGAAATTGAAGAACATAAAACTTCATCACCCGTCACAGTAGTACCTTGCAGCGTATAAAGACCATTAATTCTCTCGCCCTTCATAATTGTAAGACTTCCTCTTGAGACACAAATAACTCCACCTTCACCTTGATACTTGCAGCCATTTGACTCAAGCATACCCAAAGAAATTAGATTTCTTCTCAGGTCCGGAACATGCCTAACCTTAGTTAAAGTCCTCACCATACCGTCATACATCTTAATTTGAATTGTACCTACACACACCACTTTACAAGTGACATTGTTTCCCATAAGAACTTTACCACCTTCTCTATCTTGATAAGTAGTAAACCACTCTCTATGAGGACACATGTGAAAAGTACACCCCGAATCAAGAATCCACCCATTCTCCGAGCTTTCGGTATGAACCGTGAGAACCGTTCCATCATCACTTTCTGCTTCAACATTTTCTACGGTGCCTTGGTTAGTATTCTTCTCAACATTCTTCAATTTTGGACAATCCTTCTTGAAATGCCCTTTTTCCTTACAATGAAAGCAATCGAATTTACCGGATTTTGATTTAGACCTTGAATTTGATCTACTCCTATCATATCCGCCCTTTTGGTTTGCTCTTCCTCTAATAAACAACCCATCTCCCGAATTATCTTTACCATCAATACTCGTCTTCTTTAACTCCTTAGAGTTCAGAGCCGCTTTAACGTCTTCCATGGAAATTGTGGTTTTTCCATACATTACGGTATCAACAAAATTAACATCAGATGGTGGTAAGGAACAAAGAAAATCCAACGCTTGGTCTTCATCTTCAATTTTGACATCAATATTTGCCAAATCCAAGAGAATTTTATTATAATCATCAATATGATCTATAATAGACATTCCTTCATGCATTCTAAGAGTATGTAATTTATTCTTAAGATATAAACGATTAGTTACGGATTTAGTCATATACCTGTTCTCCAACTTGTTCCATAGCCCGTCCGGTGTCGTTTCCGTCGCAACTTCTCTCAAGACCTCGTTGCTCAAACACAATAAAATTGTTCCATGAGCTTTATCCATGAGTTCTTCCTTTGCTTCGTCCGACAATGTTGTTACTAGAGCCGTTTCAACCTTCAAAGTTTTCACCAAACCTTGTTGCACCAAAACAGCCCTCATCTTTAGCCTCCATAAATTGAAATCATTTCTTCCATCAAATTTCTCAATCTCATACTTTGCCGCCATTGTAGATCGCTTCCACCCGGAGCTCTGATACCAATTTGTTATAATCAATGGCTCTTCTATGCACAATCAATCAATAATTGAAATATAAATGAAATCAAGAGTAAAAGAAGAACACACAACACAAGGATTTGTAGTGGTTCAATCAAGATGATATACATCCACTTTGGAAGACGACGATAACTTTTTCACTATGATTCAAACAAAATTACAAGAGTATGATTCACTGCCTTACACTCTCTCTTAGTTACATATGTTTCTCTTACTAAAACAAGAGGATGTGAAGAGTACTTATATCTTCTGATATCTTCTCTTGCACAAAAGGTATGCCTTCCCTTGTACAAAGATATGCCTTCTCTTGCACAAAAGGTGTTTCTTCCCTTGGACAAAACATATGCCTTCTCTTGCACAAAAGAAGACTTGTCTACACTTGCCTTCTCTTGCACAAAAGGTAAACGGGCAAACGGGTCGGGGAAATGGATCGACCCAACTGAATACTAAACCGTATTCAAGACACATACACTACATATAACAAACATCAAAATTAAATGTATCCAGGAAGTAATGTCGAGTCCAAAGAAAACTGCATATACCCATCACAACGTTGCAAATAGAAGTACGGGGACTGAGTACAGCAGGAATGTGCGAATAAATCCAATAATGCATAACTGCCCTAGGAACTTTTGGAACCATAAAACTACCACAGACCTTAGATATAAGAAATATAAAACTTGAAAAGGAACTTGTTCTCAAGAGATAAAAATGACTGCTCACAATTGTGGGAACTGGAAGAAAAAACACCAAGGGAAAATGGCACTTTAGGACACGTCTACTTCTGTCTGATATTTCAACATTCAGCTTTCGACTATTACAACCCTCCCTATCCTTACCCGATATGAGTTGCAGGAAAAAATCATCTCTCTATCATGCATTTTATTAGGCACTTGAAAAAACAAATTATGTGTCTTCCTACATCTCCCCACTTCTGTCCACTTTAGTGTCACTATACTTTCAGTTACACTATCTCGATATGACATTTTCAGCAGTAACTTACAACCAACAATACTATCACCATTGTAAGCCAACATACATGAAATCGAGTACATACACTGAAATCCTGATTCGTACCCAAGCCCTAAATCCAATTCATAAATACAATTCACAATCATCATACATTGACCTAATTGAAACAGAAAAAAAGAATAGTTATAAGAAAGTCAATTTAAAGTCATGTTGACTTTTTTGTCATCATATGTAAAAAAAATAAAAAATTATACGGATCAGTCCTTCTAGCCTGTTTGGATACTGAATTGGAAGTAACTTATTGACTTCTATAAGTCAAAAAGTCATAAGTAAGGTTGGATATAGCTGAAATTAATCGACTTATAGAAGTAACTTATAAGTCAAAAAAGAGCTTGGTGGAGAAGCAAAAATTTTTGGCTTCTCACTTATGCAAGAAGTAGCTTCTGGGGGACCCGCTCTCTTTTTATCGTTTTCTACCCCTTCATCTCTTTTCTTCTTCCTATCTTTTTTTCTTTCTTTCCTCTGGCACAAAACTTCATTTTTAAGAGAATGAATGTCCAAATCTTATATTAATTTTTCCATTTTACTAGTTAATTTATCTTTTTCCATTTTTTGACTAGGTCATTTTAGTCATTTTACCACAAGATCTTTACAAAGGGCTACCTGGATATACACATAACACAATCTTCTTCCCTTGACTTTTTAATGAACACATTTTGACTTCTACTCCTGTTATGTTGCCAAACTTGCTTTTTGACTTTTTAACTTATAAGTCAGCCAGTTGCCAAACTAACTTATTCTCCTTTTAGCTTCTCAGAAGTACTTCTGAGAAGTCCAGAAACACTTCTTGCTTCTGCTTCTGTATCCAAACAAGTTCGCGTCCCAATAAATCAGTGTAGCCTAAAACAACCCACCATGGAAGGACTAACTTCTCAGTGCGGCACAACATAATACTTGTAGGACAAAAAGAGAAAGTGTGCACAACATAAGCTTTTTACTGAAATCGCATCTCAGTCCATCATCTAGATTTAAAAATAAATAAATCTGGACAACAGACTTAGACTGTCTACCATTTTGATGATTTTTTATTTTCACCTTCCTACGGATGGAAACCACTACATCACCCCTCTACTAAACTCATTTTGAAAGCCCTTGCATAAAAAAGTAAGGCTTCACCTATTTACCACCCACCAATTTCCTATTTGCCACCCCTATTAGAATTTTCAAAGTAATTCTACTTTTTAATTCTATTTTTCCCTAATTACCACCTAAAAAAATCAAATCAAATTTGATTATAACTAATCTATCTTCTTCTCCGCTAACATTCGTTTTCATTAAAAAAAACATTACAGGATGTTAACTCTAGGTTAGATTTCTTTTAATTAGATGAGTACATCATTGAAGTGACAAATGATTAGCACAGTTGATTAATTCTTGGAAGGATAAGAGAAAGTTATAATTAATTTTTTTTAAATTAGTACCAATCAGTCCGGAAGAACAAACAAGGATATTAAATGGACAGAAGTAGTACTTCCCCATATCTCCATCCAAAGCAAATTAAATTTCAGGAAAAATTCCAGTGGGAAGATTCTTCTTCTTTTTTTAAAGTGGACATATTCAAAATCAGGTTTTAAGTGTAGAGGAAAGAGTTAGGAAATCTGATTTTAGTTTTCAAAAATACGAAAATGGACCCAAAGTGGACGACTGGTTCTTCATCAAGAACAAACAAAATCAAATATAAACTGATCTTTTATATGCCATTCAAATATTATAATTAGGTTTAGTTTCACCTTTTTTTTTGAGGCATCTTTTTGATATAAAATCAAATTTAGAAGAAAAAATTAAACTAAACGGTGATGTAATTTTGTTTCTTTAAAAAAAAATAGTTATTGTGGTTGTTTTATTGTTGGGTGTAAATAAATAATCTAGGATATATGAAAAGATATATGGGTGGCAAATAGGATAAGTGAGGGTGGCAATTAATGAGAGTGGCAAATAGGAAAAGTGTTGGTGGCAAATAGGTAGAGCCAAAAGTAATATTC
This sequence comes from Papaver bracteatum, assembly GCA_023529315.1. NCBI lineage: Eukaryota > Viridiplantae > Streptophyta > Magnoliopsida > Ranunculales > Papaveraceae > Papaver > Papaver bracteatum. The sequence continues at coordinate 211,223 of JAJJWX010002325.1, forward strand.
AAAATTTTACTATATCCCTCTACTATAGTAGGAGTAATTTGGTCTTTGATTCAGATACCCACAGCTGCTTCTTCCAATCGTAGTAATATTACAGATATTACCCTCTAAATTCCTGAGGTAAGAACATAATAACAAATATTGTCACTAGAAGTTTAAATTCTTTGATGCAATTTCCAATGAAACCATTATCTTAATTAGGAAATGTTAAAGGCATCACATTAACAGTTAAAATACATAAATGGATGAGGTTTCTTCCACTTTTTCTTTAGAGAGCTCATCTCTGCTTTTACAGATAACCCCACTCTAACAAATATTGTCACTAGTTAAACGCATGAAACCATTTCAGGAAATGATACACTTTTGATTTCTCTTTTTCTTTAGAGAGTTTTTGTGTTGAAGTGGTATGCAATGCATGTGCCTCTACCAAACACCTCCTCCGCCACATTTCACCATTCTTTTTAAGTTTTGAGCATCTTCATACATATCTCTACTTTAGACTGCTGTTAGAGGAAATTTTCACAAAAAAAATCAACTCTTCAAATAAATCTCGAATCACATCATAGAACTTCAGTAACATATCGAACTTTCAAACTCCACTTTGTAAGCAGAATATGAAATTACTCTAGAGTATCTTCTTTCCAGGGATCAACCGGGATAAAAGTAAGAATACGGTGTGCGACAAAGAGAAACCAAGTGGAGAAAAGAAGAAGAAGAAGAAGAAGAAGAAGGTGCAGGATATGGACATCATTAGCTTCATACTGAGGATTATTCAGATGATCTTCAGTTGTTCCGCACTGGCTGTCTTGACCACTGCGCAAGATGTTGAGGATTACGTAGCTTTCAGGTTAGTATCATAGCCTCTTCTTTTTTTTTAAACAAGAAAATTACTTCAATTGAATTGTAGAGATGATATGTCTGATTGAATAGACTCTTTCAGGTTAGTATCAAAGCCTCTTTTTTTTTTTTTAAACAAGGAATTGTAGAGATGATCGATATGTCTGATTGAATAGACTCTGCATGCCTTTGTGAATTTTTAGTATGACAATCTTCACTTTAGTTCTATCCTACATATTGTTTGGTTAAGACATGAGTTATATTTTTAGGATTTCCATGATTTGTTCAAGCAAATAAATGTTATCTCTTATGACTAATGAGATTATTGTCAATCCACAAAGGAATTTTCTCTTCTTGCAATAGCTATATTCACATGTACATTCTCAAAAATTAGTGAGCATCTAGCTTTCCATATGTGCCAAAATCCTATAGCTATAACTTTCCAATTTTTACATGGGAAACATTCATACTGTCTTGTCACTATTATCTAAGAATTTGGCAATTAGTTGACCATTATGGACCAGAGTATCCTTGACAAGATTAGCAGTATCATAATCAATGGCCAACCAAATATCCTTAGTAACAGGACAATCCCAAAACAAGTGTTCCAAAGTGTCAACAGTTTGAGAACACAAGGGACAAGACAAGGCAACTGGTTGTGCTAAGCTATTAAGACATTATGAGCATAACAAACCTCCATGCAAGGATCCATACCCAAGTGAATTTGTGAGACTCATGTATCCAATATTGTTACCTTAAATATTATATTGCATTATGTAACCACCAAATTTACTGTGACAGCTTTTTGATGGTAATAATGAGCTTATTGACGCCCTGGTGTCTTATGTTCGCGATTGCACAAGTGTATGATCTTGCCGGATTCCAACTACTTCAACCTCGAATAATCAAGATAGGCATCATTATTGGAGACGCGGTGAGAAACTGAACTCTGTAAAATGGAAAAACTAATTGCACTAAGAATCGTTTACTTTTTTTTTTTTTTTTTGGTAAAAAGAATCGTTTACTGACTAAACAATATTACCTGCAGGTTCTCTCTTTTCTCGCTCTAGCAGCCGCCTGCTCAGCTGCGGCCGTGATCAACTACTATCCAGACTTGAAGGGATCCAGCAGATATCAGCTCGCAGCGACATTGACGTTTTTCACCTGGATGGCCACGGCTGCTTCAGCACTCCTCAACTTCTGGCTATTTCACTCAGTTTGAATCATTCCTTGAAGCATGGTTGGGGAACAAACTCACTGTAGTCAGTCAAGCTAAACAAAAAATAATTTCCAAATCATATGAAAAGAGTTAGTAATCATTGTTATATCGATGTATAAACAGTTCTTGTCAGATGATATAGGTCACCTCATGCGGTGATAATTATCTCTTGTCTCACAGGTTGTAGAGTTATCAGATGGTATGAATTACTTTAAAGGGGCAACAGTCATCACTATCTCATATTTTGCACAGTTAATCAGATAATAGGAGCTGGAAAACAGCAATTGTCTCTTCACTTGGTAGTATGCATGAACAGCCAGTATTGCAACTACCTCTTGCCCACGATGTACTGCCAAGGTTGCAATCATCTCTGAACAGACGAATTGAACAACCTCGCACAGTTGTGCCGACACGACCGCAGTTCATCGCGACATGCACCACAAAAACAGCAATTAAGTTCATGCTTACCAGCCATGAGCATACCTCAAATCTTAAACACACACACATGATTATGGAGTCGAGAGCAAACTACTGTGTAACTAAATTATTCCACCAAACGTATCATGCTTATGAGCACGCGTATGAGTAACAGAAAGTATAAAAGCGGTGTACAAGTAGACCAGGGTATCATTAAAGTACCAGTAAGAATAGAAGTGGTGTACAAGTAGCGCAAGGTATCAAATGGAGCAAGTGTACACAGTACCTAAATGTTGTAGCTGTTCAACTGGGAACTGGCTAAACCAAAATACAAGGAGAGTTAAGCAGAAAAACTACCACAGCTAAGCAAAGCAAGAACACATTTGTACGAAAATGCTGATGAGTGTAAAGTTCTTGATGGGGAACTCAAGAGATTGAGAAAAGATGCTAAAGAAATGAACCAGAGAGATCTTACAGAATAATTGTCATAAAAAGAACTTCACATGTTATATATTTTTATTGCTTCTGCAATTCTGTATTTCGATACACGGCTTCCACGGACATCTTATATGATCTTGTACAATAACTTTAAAGTTGAAAGGAACTGTACAGGCACTTACTCCAACAAAAGCCATTGCAGATAAAATCATTTTCAACCTATTACTACTAGTACAAACAACAGTTCCGAAGCACACATTAAAACATCTTGCTACCACTTTAGTTCACAACAACTCAAGTACATATTATACTTCGATCAAAAAACAACAGTAATTTGAATTAAACAGACTTCTCCCTTTGCACATAGCTAATTAATCAGATAGACATCTCGACAGACATCATTAATAAATTTCAGGATCCGCCAATAATTAAAGCAATTTAGAAGCCGTATTACCACAGTTACAAATGTAGAGAACCGACGTATAGGCTAAATAGAAATGCTGTGTCAAGTCAACACTACACATAAAAATGAAACGCAGTATGGATATACCGTTCAAGCACATCACAGACTAACCAAACGTAACCAACATTACATGAATTAAAAGAGTAATACCAGAACATAATTCCCAACTACACTAGTCCTTACAACAACCACCACAAAATTTTCACACACATGAACCACTAAAGATCACTAGTATACATAAGTCTACAGTGTACTCTTTTACCATCAGTTTCGAAGTAAAAATAAAATTAGGCGAGAGTCTGTGTGACGTGAATCTTCAAACAAAACTACTTTAAAAAACAAGTACGACATGGTAGAGAGGTTTCCACATGTTCAAGGCCATCTTATTTTTCCACTGGTAAGTTCCGTATGGTAACCCAAAACCACAAATAAATTAAATAAATTAAGCTAGATCCCAACGATCGTTTTACATGGTTAGCTTCCCAAACATAAGGCTAAGTCTTAACAATTAATTCCAAAAGCATCACTACATACAATGTACAGAGTAGAAAAAGAATAATTGAGAGAAGCAAACGTGGTGTCAAGAAATTAGTTAAAACAATCCATATGAATGATAAGTTCATCCTCAATTGTTGAAGACCTGACAATAGAATCCAAAACTAGCATAAGAAATCAAAGGCCACAAATCTAATTCTATTTTCAATTTTACTAATGCTTAGAATCATTTGGATTGAACCAAAGTTTGATACAATATCAAAGACACAAAAGTGGCACTAACTATTGTAACAAATATTTGATAATTTGTGATGGGTAAATCTAGAAGGCAGTTTTTGGGTATACCAAAAATATTTTGGGCATACCAAGTAAGACAAAATAGGAGTGTAAATAGCAATATTAGAAGCCCCTTAACCAATTTTTTTTGGTAATGGCAAATATGCCCTTTTAAAATTAGTGTTAATAGTAATGATTAGGTAAAATAAATCTGATTAGTGATTAGTTTTAAGATTACTTGCCACTATCCGGGGGGGTTTGGGGGGGCGTAGCTCTCTCGTTACGATTTTTTCCTGGTTTTGATCTTCAGAATGTTGATTTTTTTCCAACATATCTTATGTTTAATCTCGCTTTTGTAGGTTAAAATCATCAAAAGTTTGTGTTTTTTCACTAAGATTCGGCGAGTTTGGATGAACAGTTCGGCTAGCTGGAAGTGTTGATTAAGAGCCGAACCTACCTAGTTCGGCTCGTTTTGAATTGTCCAAATAAGTCGAACCCTACACTGAACTGTCTGGAAGAAAAAAATGTTTAGGGTTCGGCTTATATTTAGAAATTCGTAAGCGCCGAACCTGTTGGAAACACATTGTTCGGCTATTTGAATAAGTAGAATATAAGCCGAACCTGATCATGTACATTCCTGGGTTAATAATTTTGTATTGGTTCGACACATATTATGATTATCGAATACGCCGAACCCCTACGCATCTCTTTCTGTGACTAGGTTCGGCTTGAAATTGCATGAAATTTCAAGCCGAATTGTTCATATACACTTACAAGAAGATTTTGTGAAGAATAGTTCGGCTAAAAACACAACTTAATTGTGTGCCGAATCTTATAAATGCACTAGGTTCGGCAGATATTATGATTATCGTACAAGCCGAACCTAACCATTAATTTTTCTTTAGAGCATCTAAAAATGTTCGGCACATATTATGATTATCGTACAAGCCGAACCTAACCATTAATGGTAAGGACATATTAGTAATTTAAATTGTTTGAGGATATATAAGTAATTACACTACCCCTTATTTTTCCACCCTGGGTGGAAAAAAAAAATTTGTATGCCCAAAAACTGCCTTCTAAATCTAAGCTAATAAGCCCCCATGGGCTTTATGTCCAAGCATAGGCCCAGTCTAGAGATATCTAGACACTTCCATGGGCTTTTGTGAACACCCTAGAGTTTTCTAGGATTTCATTTTTCACGTGTTTTCTAGAGCATTTTGTCTCTAGAATTTTCTTTGTAGTTAGCTCTAGAGAGTCATGTAGTATCCGGTCATATCTAGAGAATTTCTTCTCTAGACTTTTCTTTTTCTAAGCTTGTCACATGGTCTAGAACCTTCACTCATTGCCTATAAATAGGCAAGCTTGGTTCATTTTGTAACCATCCAAAACCAAGTTAGCAAAATAAGTAGTAAGAGTGAGACTTAGTAGAAAGATCTAAAGAGTCTCTTGTAAAATAGAAAGTGTAAGCCAAAGTTGCTACACCAATTCCCCTTGTAATACTTTCATTTCCAAATCAATATAAAACTCACTTTTCTTAAACCAACCTCTTTTCCTAAAATCACACTACAAGAAAATGGTGGTTTAGTGTCAAAAATATTTGACAAGAAATCCCTTTTTTTTTGTCTCGAAATATTTTCTGAGATGAAATATTTTTTGTCATGAAGTTGTCTCAAATACCCCGTCTGGGAAAGTATGTCGTGACAAATTTATAAATGGTCGCGAGAAAAGATAATTAACAACTAAAATTTTATTGTTAATAAAAGTCTCATTCACCAACTAAAATAAATTGTCTGTGAAAATTATTTTAATGACGAAAAAACTCGACACAGAAAACTATTTTTTAGTGAGCAATATTTTTGTTGCAAAAATATAAATTCCACGAGAAGCTAATTTGTCTTTAATGATAACTATTTAATACCAAAGAAACTGTCTCAAAAACGAAATTCTTGTGTCAATTTAATTTGTCATTAATGATAACTATTTAAGACCCAGAAAATTGTCTCAAAAATTAAATTTTTGTGTCAATTAAATCTGTCTTTGATAATAATTATCCGAGACAAAAAAAAATTGTTTCTAATTTATTTTATCAGAGACAAAACTAATAGCCCCTAAAAATCAAATTTTAAAGACTAACAATCTAGTCTCTAAATATTTTATTAGTGACCAAGTTTGGAGACCGACAATCCAATCTCTAAATATTTTATTTATTAGTGACCAAGTTTAGAGACTAACAATCTAGTCTCTAAATATTTTATTAGTGACCAAGTTTCATGTCTTAGAAAGAATTTTTGGGGACAAAATTCATCTTCTCTAAAAGCTTTATTTTTGTCTCTAATTTTATTTTTATCGGAGACTAAATCATTTTGCTCTTCAACGAACTTCCGAAGACAATTTTTTTTTTGTCTCCTAAAGATAAATTCCGAGGACAATTTTTTTTTTTTGTCTCCTAAAGATAATTTTTTTGACTCTGTAATTGATAATTATTTTTGCATTAGAAAATTAACATTTTTTTTTTGTGTCTGAATTTGTTTTTGAAAGAACAAATACTTCCTCTTTAAAAGATATATTCATTGCAATGTAGAGATCAAAAAAATATTGGGCTATAATCAAATTCATTAAGTATACATCACACTGCCATTCATAAGATAACAATTAAAGAAAATAAACCTATCAGCAAACTAAAATTCATACGAAAATGAAATATCAGATACACCATATATAATCGTAGCTACTAAACAAGACTTTTATTTAACTTTTTGCATTATGCATCGGACCCTTCCACCAATGGACATTCCCACTCTTAATGCAGCCTAAGCAACCTAGGAATTTGGGGTGGAATTGAATAAAAATCTTTAACCTGGGTGTGGAGATGCTTCGTAGTTGCTTCAATCTTAAACTTAGGAGTCAAAGAGTTGTAGCTGCATCATAAGGAGGAGCAGGTGTTGCCAATGTAGAGAATAGACATCTACAGGAGGAAAAAGATAAAACTGAGATTTTAAAAGCTACTTTACCATGTGCAAGTTTAAATAAGAAACTCTAGTTTAACGAGTTAGTATCACGGTCTTTGAATAGAGTCCGATAAGAACCGTATCTAAACAATGTAGTTTCTTTAGTTAATATTCATTTTAGTCACATCAAGAAAATGATACATTTCTTCCATCTCTAAGCATTTCAAAATTATCTAATTATCATTGGGAAGTCTAATAGTCTAACCTGTATACTACAATTCAGAAACATAGGGTTTTCAAGAGAAAACACAAATTTCGTTTATTTAATTGTATTTGGTTCCAAGAATAAGATATAACCCTCAAGACGCATAAAACCTTAAACAAGAAACTTACTTAATGATACGCCATTTCCAGGATTGAAGTACTCACAGACAATATTCCAATTGAGTATCCCCTGTATATACAAGTCCCTCATCTCCATTAACACAACAAATAGAAGATCTGTTACGATACCCCCAGTAATAGGATTTACGCCATTTGTCAAACCCTTCATTCGATCGTCACCTATAGAAACTGAAGGGAACAAATTTGTGATTCAAACAAGCACAATAATCACGTACCAACAACAACACCAACTCGAAAAACCCTAATTAAGATTCAAGATGATCATATTTTACTTACCTCGTTTAAATCTATAGTTTTCATGGTACCATCTTCAAAAAACTGGAAAGGTGGGAGACAATTGACATCGGCAGAAGAAATTGGAACATGGTCAACAATTTTTTTGTACACGGAGACTTAATCATGGTAGCGATTCCAAAATCGGCGTAGTACGAAGAAATTTCATCCATATTCTGTGAAGGGAGCGGAATAGGAAGGAAGCGAAGGGAAATAACTAGGGTTAGTGCTTTATTTACCTAAGGGGTTCCATCTGAACCATTCATATTCAATCAACGGTTTATATATTCTCTCTGACGCATCGGTTATTTGCCGAAGTGAATGCTAATATGCCATATGGCTAGATGCGGTCAGCGGACGCATCCAACCACATCCGTCCACCTCGATTTTTTTTTTTTTCCGAAGTTAAATTTTTTCGAGGCGGAGCCAGTTTAAAGCAAATGTATAATTGTGCATCCTGCCTAACCGGTTCCCAAGCCTAATGTGTCTACGATTTTTGGTTTTTATGCCCATTTTCACTTTCTTGCACCCTTAGAAATTATTTGCTCCCCTTGGTTAAGTATTTCTGTCAACCCTAACATTGGAGGCCTATTATTCGTCCAACGATGCCTAAGAAAGTGCAGACACGGAGATGATGTAGCCGTGACTGAGTGTGGCATGATGGGAAAATGATAAATGATATTTTCATTGCGAGAGATGGTTATACTTCAAAAAAATTCAAACAATGTCTAGGTACTAAGGAAGTTTTTCTTTAAAATCCTTTTTGAAAATTACTTGGGTCACTCCCATCTTGCGTCCAGAAGTCGGCAAAGAGCATTACCAAGTTATACCTTTTGGAACTGAATCTGACACTATCATACAAGATATTATTTTACCAGGTTACAATTTCAGAATTGGGTTTTAGAAGTGCACTACATAGACCGATTCTGGAAATTTTACTCACTTGTTTTGTAAGCGTTCAGAATCGGTTTATGTGGACATAGTTAAAAGCCAATTCTGAAAAAACAAAAATCACAGAATTTTGACAAACTTCAGAATCGGTCTATGTGGGCATGGAAGAGTGATAGGGTCACCAACTACTGAGGATCTCCCCCTAATCTTAGATAGGTCCTCCCATGTAATCCGATTCTTGGAAGGAAAAGCGACATTTTTTCTTTAACTTTTTTTTCTTCCAAGAATCGGATTACATGTGCAGTAATAAAAAATGATTGTTTCGAGGAAGATTTTATATGATTTTGCTAGGTCAAAATTGGTCTATGTGGACATTAGTAAAAGCCGACTGTGTTAATTAATTTTTTTTTAAAAATAGCAGTTGAGTCCTTATCTATATAAAGACAACCCCTTTGAGCCACTCCCACATCACACCCTGATCCTATAAAATGGAATGGGATCCGGAAGAAGATACGCAGCTCGTGCAATTGTTCATCCCCGTCTTCCAAGAACGTCCCGACTAACTATATTCAATGTTTTGGAAGAGAGTTAAAGAGTTCTATTATGAGCGCACTATGAATGACAAAAACGTAAATGGAGACACTTATCTTTTCCATTCCAATACATAAAAAGCTCAATACGAGAGTATGTTAAAGTTAGCAAAATGATGAACGACCATCATCCACAAGCTCCTCCTCTTGAAAAAGTGAGTGATCCGATATTTAATATATACCTATCTCATAGTTTAATTTTCACATACAACATTGAATAACTGATTTAATTGCAGTGGGAAAGATTTAACGGCCTATGGCGAATTCGTAACGGGGAAAACAAGTTCATTTACCATAAGGAATATGCGGTGTTTTACTGTCGTTCTCAGAGGTTCATCGACGATGTATTGATGCGCCACATTCAAGAATTCGCATACTGAATTGTCCTATATATGTAATGCGCACATTTCCTAAACTATGTGACGAATATTTTGTTTCTGAAAGTATGGAATAATCGGATTATGTGGGTATCCCTAAAAACCGATTGTTAAAATCTATTTATGTGAGCATTGACAAAAACTGATAATGGATTTTCTTCGTCAACTGAAAAAACTCTACCAAGAATCGGTCTATTACTGCACTAACATAAACCGATTATGGGTCGAGATTTTTTTAAAAAGAAAAACAATTTTTTTTCAAATTTTGATGATGGATTAATGAAAGTTGATTTCAGGGTTAACTTGATTAAAAATCACTTAATCATCCAAATTAGTAATAATTAATTAGGGATAATTTTATCATTAAGTAAAATAATTGAATAAGGGTTATCCATTATACTTCAATTTTTTTTTTTTTTTGTATTGTATTGTAGACATAGCCTCATAGGCCCCAAATAATTTACCTTGGCCCAAACTAGCCAGGTTATGTATCAAATATTTTTATTCAATTGGCAGGGAAGAAAACTATTATATACTTGTTGCGCCATATCGTTCGTCGACAAACACATACTGGCAAGACATACCATACCGTATTCCATGGGTTCGTGTAAATTATTTTTTCTCTTTCTCTTCCTCTCCCCAAACCTTAAGAGCATCTTCTATACTAAGAAATTTTCTTATCTTCCCCTAAAGAATATGGAAAACTAAATCATTTGATAGATTTTGTAACCGATTTCCGCCTAAAATTAAGCAAGTTTTTTATTTCCCGTTGCTGATTTGATTCCTTGATTTTCAACATCCCTCCAAAATAGTCCGACTAAAACCGAGAAACTTTTTTTGGATAAAGATTCTCCTAAATCATGCAACTAATTTTCGAGTAAAATTGAGGTTTTAGTTTCTCTCGGCGTTATGTTTCCCGCTAATTTGTTTTGGCATTCGAATTTCATCCAAAATTCAGTGGGTTATATAAACCCTAAGTCATCACCGTAACTTTTACATTTACCAATAAAATCTTCAAAAACTTATTTCTTAAAATCATCAAAGGTACTCATTGTATTCCTTGATTAGCGTCGGTTTATTTTATTCTCTTTGTGTGTGTTTTAATGTTTGGAGATTTTAATTGAAGTATGGCTGTTGATGGATTCTTTTCAGTGGAATCAATTCATTTCCAAATACTTCACAATCGAGTTTTCCTTGTTTTTTCTTTTAAAACTTATTCCAATGGTGTTGTGATTGATTGCTTGACGGGTTCTTCTTCAATGAATCTATTCAAGCTTCCCTAATAGTTTAAAACTCCACCTCCATGTTTACTTGGTGACGTAAACCTGATGTTTTAGATCTTTTTTTTCTTTTTTATACTTTTACTTACATCTGTGAGCCTTTTCTGAAAACATGAAATTTTGTGACTTCAAATTTTGGAATATTTGCATTTTTTATTTTTTATTGGAGTATGGTTTGTTGATGGGTTTCTCTTCAATGGAATCAAGCAAGGACAATTACTTTCTAATGGGGTTTTGATTGATTATTTCCTTTAAAGTGAGGGAATAATGTATATAACCTCATTCATGGTTTCCATCTCTGGTCTTTACTTTTGGTATGGATTTCATGATTTTTCTAAAATGATATTTGTTTGGATTACTGAGACGTAGTTTTCTTATGCTTTCATTATTTTTCTTTCTTTATCTTGAAGCATCCATGTATTTTCGGCCATTATTAATTATGCAAAGGGGGTGTTGCTCTTTGGAGATAGACGGTAGATTCTTGGAGACAGGCTTTTTCGTAAACATGTTTCGGTTTGTCTAATACCGATATGTTCAGCTGTTCAGATGACGAATCAATTTTTGTCTGTATAAATAGATACAAGGACAAAAATTACACGTTGTCAGCAATAGTGTTTTCAGAGACCATTTTTTTCTCTGTCGGTAGAAAACAATCCATTTGCGACAAAAAGTTGTTTGGATACTAATAGTTCTAACGTCAAAATCCTTATTTGTCGGGCATTCATTTCGGCAACAAATTAATTTTGTCAGTGTAAGATACATTTAGGGACAAAAGTCTCGGATTGTTTGCAATAATATGTTTTGGGACTATAATTTTCCATTGTCGCTAGAAGCCAATTTCGTGACTGAAATAATTGGTCACAAAAAAATATTTAGAGGCGGAGACAGGATTGGTCACTATATTTGTCACAAAAAATATATTTTGAGATGAAGACAGGATTGGTCACTATATTTGGTCACAAAAATTTCTAGTGACAACTTTAAAGACTAAATTTACTAATTTGTCGCGAAAAAAATATATTTGGTGACCAAAAAAATATTCCTCCCTAAATACTAGATTTGTAGACAAAATTTTATAGGTCACATAAAATTTTGTCACCAAACATGTGTTTTGTTGTAGTGTAATTTCCTAAATCATTTTCATAAACCCATCACTTTTCCGCATTGCGCCAACAAATTTGGCATCAGAGCAAACCTATCCCGAGAATCCTAAAACTCTACCCATGGAAAGTATTCAAGGTTTCAACTATGCCCAAAGTCTAATTCCAATTTTTAATGGTGAGAGTTATGATTATTGGAGTTTCAAATGAAGAAATTATTCATTTCACAAGACCTATGGGATTTTGTTGAAGATGGTTACTTGGTACCCGAGTCGGCAGCAGTTCTGGCATCATGGACTGACGCACAGAAAAAGGAGTATAAGGAAAATAAGAAGAAGGATGCTAAACCACTACTGTTTCTACAACAAGGAGTAACCAAAGCAATTTTTCCTCGAATTTCGGTGGCAAAAACTTCGAAGGAGGCCTGGAATATTCTCAAAGTAGCATTCCAAGGATCAGAAAAGGTAATCTCCATTAAACTACAAAATTTATGGCGAGATTTTGATAATTTACTCATGAAACTATCCAGAACTTCTTTTCAAGAGTTACTGGAATAGTAAATCAAATCAGTAGTTATGGAGATACCATAGAAAACAAAAGAGTTGTAGAAAAGATTTTAAGAAGCTTACCATTCAAATTCGATCATATAGTCGCTGCCATTGAGGAGTCAAAAAACCTATCGACTCTCTCGGTACATGAATTAATGGGTTCACTCGAGGAGCACGAGAAAAGAATAAATAGGTTCGCGGAACAACCATTGGAGCAGGCGTTTCAATCAAAAATAAATTTCAGTGAAAAGAAAAATACGGAAGCCAGTAAAGAAAGCTCTAAAGGGGGAAATCATTTAAAGTGCTTGTATGATGTTGATCTGTGAAAGGTGATGATTCTTATTCTCCTTTTGGTGTCGCCTCTTATGTTAGTGCTGGTTTGTAATTTTTGCAGGGATTACTTGAGCTTGATAGTAAATTGAACCGAGTAAGATATATTGCTTAACGAGACAAAAGTTCAATTGTTGTTCCTATGGTGATTGGAAAATAGTTTACATTGTGTTAATGATGCGAACTTTATTAGTTCAGCTGGTTATCTATGTTATTTTATCAGAATTAGTTTGCGAAGTGCAGTGTCTCTCCTACTTCTGTTTACTACTTCCTGCCTTCACCAACTGATGAACCAACTATAACATTTATGTCATACTAACTACTATTTCAACACTATCTGCTAGCGTGCTATGTCTATTTGTACACTTTTGTGTTCTATCTAGTTCAAGGACTTCAGGATAATATTGATATGCAAACATTTCCAATGTAAGTTCAGTGGAATATGATGTTAGTGTTGATTCGTAACTTATCAACTTCTCAAGGCGTTGATGATAAAAGTGTTTGATGGTTGCTTCTCTTCACTAAGAAAGTACCTGAAATTTCTACCAATGTTTAGCCTTGTGGAGTTCAGTTTGCTAGTTGATAGTGGTGCTCAAATTTTTTGTTTGGTTACATTTTCTATTATCCACTGCAGCTATATTTTACCATAGATGCTATTGCTCCTGCCATGTTTTGTATGATGTGCATGATGTGCTGTGAATGATCTAAATTCCACAATCAACACAAAAAGTTAAGTGCTTCCCGTCTTCTTTTTTCCCTTTTTTGAACATTACGAATGTTGTTTAATACTCTGATCTTGTACACTTAATCAGACAAGAGATGGTATGGCTGAACTGGATTAGTTGTTCTTTGATGAAAATAATTCAACAAGTGTTTTGACCCCTTATACTGCTGGTCCACAGACTACAAACGAAAATAAGTATTCAATCTACCATTCTCTCTTTATATCTATTAAATTTTTAATGCTCGTTTTTTAATGTAAATTTCTGAGCTCCAATTAAAAGAGCATGATGCAGATTACCTCCGTCGATTTCCGTGAACATTCATGTGTCATTATATGTCACTCATTGAGTATACTTCACTGTTTAAGAGTTTCAAATAGCTCCGTGTGATGTCCCTGCTGATCTTGTTTGCATAAGGTTCAATTCAAAGCTTTACCTCTTATTTTGCTAATTTCTTAAGTCATTTACTGTGTTGAATGGAATTTTATCTTTTGGATATATTCTAATCCTGCATGAAAATTACTTAAGTAGATATTTCAAATTTCATAGCCATAGAGGTTTCACTATAGCCACTGTTTCTTTAAGACAACATTATCTTTACTGCAGGACAATTGCTCAAAGAGATGGAACCTGGTATACCTGCTAGATGATGAGAGTACAACGTTTCTCAACTATAATAAGTGGTACAACATCAATATTAACTTCCAAAACTCTGATATATCTCAATACGAAGCTAAGTATTACATCCTCTATTGATTTCATAATCAAAATGGTATTATCTCTTTGAATGATCAAGATTAAAACCACTCAAGATTTTAGCTTCAAAATCAGCGTTGCTACGTATTTATCTTTATAATTAACCTAAACATCATATTAAAGCTATACTCTCACTTAAGTGAATAACCTTACTCTCAGAGAATTAATGAATGCATGATGTTGGTAGTCTCCAAATTTCTGTAGCAGACTTTCTATAATTAATGAATGTATGTTGTTGTGAGTACTGACCTACCCCGAAGCACAATAAATTCTTAATAGATTTGAACTGCTATTGACCTGCACGCATCACAAGAAGATAAGTGTTAACCTGTACTTGCTTAAATATATCTGAATGCAAACTTTGAGCCTCAATGAAACCTTTGAGTCTAAATATCAGAGACCTAATGTGCAACATTTATTTGTGAATGAATGCGACTCAATCACCTTTCATTCTTATCTATGGGCTTTGAAGTTTACATTTGTGAATGTTGTAGCTCGTAAACTTTGAGTCTCAAACTTTAAGTAAATGTTGTTATCTTTTTTTTTCTCTCTTATGGGGATCTCTTGAAACGATGGAAAAGAATTACAGGCTTAGGATTCAGCTTCGTAGGAGTTAGTTTGACAGTTCATGAATGCAAAACTATCTATCAAGAGGTGAATTTGGGTGCAATTTTATTTCAGTCTATTAAAAGGTGTTCATATTTGTGACGAGATACATAAATTACTTGCTAGTAGACAAAGCGTTCTTTTGGGGTTTTCTGTTGTTCCACATTGGTGGTGTTATAAACTTGAGTCTTTTTTTATCTAGTGATATATATTCTCACCTCCTTTGCAAGAAAACCAGTTGGATATGGAAGAGTATACTTACTTAAAACTAGTGTTTTGATGAGATGTATCTGCTACCCATTTTTGTTTATTTTGTTTTTATTGATTGGAGCTGATGTTGATTTTTTTTCTTTCTCTTAAACTTTACTACTACACCATTTTACTGGTTGCATCTGATGCATAATGCAGGTAACACATCCTCTGACGGAAATAACTTGACAAACTCAAATTCGAACATAATGACTGCACTGGTAATGCGAAGTAGATGATTATTGATTCGCCCTTATTGTACACTGTATCAGACGAGAGTGTTAGTATGGGGTCTGAATTGGATTAGTTTCTTCTCGATGAAAATGATTCAACGAGTGTATTCAGGTGGTATAAGTCAAGTCGAATAGTGAACAATCAGTTGTTATTAAAATCCAGTGGTTAGTGTGAATAACCATTTGAAGAACTATCAAAGTAAATTTTTTTCTGTTAGCTTACCTGTTTGTTTTTTTTGAATCAGAGTCAGCTTACTGGTGTTAAATTTTTTTTAATGTAATCGAATTTCTATTGTAAACAAATTTTGAATTTGGATTGAATAGTGAATGTTTTGTTATCAAATGAGCATTAAAGTTCAGTTTTGTGAATTTCAAATTTTATGCCAGTCAGAAATAAGTTGTGAATCAGATTTTCTAAATTATAATGAATTTCAAATTTCAGACCAGTCAGATGAAAAACTAGGCAGATTGGGATTCAGATGAATCAGATTTTTAAAAAGTATTCATCCCATATAAAACCACTTCTCAAAACTGGCGATTAACTTTTATATTTTCTAATTTAAAACTTTAGAAACCACTGTGAATGTCAGTGTTATCAATTGACTGTCAGAGAAAGTCGTATTTTTAAAGATTTCAACTTCTATGAGACATAGTTGTTTTGGCAAAAACCACTCCCAGATTCCAACTGAGAAAAACAGTCGTTTTTGATGATAATACCTCTTGTCTTGGCAGTGGTTTAACTTCCATTTTCCACTAGTGCCTCCTGCTGACAAGACTATCACCCAAATCAAGTGTTGGATAAATGAAGAACAAAAAGATAAACAAAAAGAAGAAAAGTTGCTGACAAAGAAAAAGAAGGAAGGAAAAAAAAAAGAAAAAACAAAAATGCTCGTGGTTTAATAAGAAATGTTACAAAAGTTTTTGAAGATGAAACACGTCTCCATGAAAAGCAAAAATCATTTCAATTTAGAAGAGAAAGTTTAAGAAACCACCAAGTCATGCTTCCACCTTCACTACTAGAGCTCTAGGAGCTCTATACGAGCAACACTACTATGATAGTATATCTCCACAAAATATCATTAGAGTGTCCCAAGTTCTTCATAAAAATATAAATTTCCAACATGGTATAAGAGCTTCAAAACAATTTCAATTTCTAACAATCCTTTACCAACCAGGAAAAAAAAAGGTTACAGTGTAGATTAACCATAGCCGTTTGATTAACCATTGGTGGTTACGCTTGACGTGAAATTCACCAAGCGATTATTGCTCGGCCGAATCTTAGTCAAGCGGCTATTAATTGGTGAGAGCAGGAATTTTTTTCAAAAAATACAGTTTTCCTATCTTGTTAGCCCATTTGGCCTTTCCATGAAGACCAAAGTGTGAAATTCAGTCCTTCCCCTGAATTTGCACTTAGTAGCCGTTGAAACTCGTCCACAAACACATTCATTTCATATATAAAATCAGCATTCAAGAAATTTATTGTTGATTGCCTGTATCTTATCAAGCATCTACGCATTCCTAGTTTTTTTTTCTAAACTTGTAGTTGTGCACAGTAATTGTTTGTGAATTTTTCTATAAGACGCAAATGGAAAAACCTTTCATCAAGGAAGTAGTATAAGATGGCGCACCTTGCAAATTCATATTTTTCCAATAAGGAAGGTGAGTCTTGTTAGGTTATCGATATTCCAGATATCGTATTATGATTAATTTCTTTGTCCAGATACCTTGTCAATACACTCTCTTGATCGGTTCTCATTTTCAATGAATAACATGATGATCAACTTAAACCTCGGAGTTTTGCATACCAGATACTCCATTAAATCCTCGTTATCCTCGTAATACAGAATACAATAATTCTCACAAGCATGAATAGCCTCGCTTTCATCCCCAGATCCTTAATCATTGACCTCATGGCATCATAGTTTTTGGGCTACTTGTTAGGTTTCGGAAGCCACTTTATTAACAAATCCAACAAACTGTTGACACAGTTACCCGAAATTTTATAAGTTTTCTTCACATTATGCAGTTCTACCATAGTAGAGAGGATTGTGAGATTGTCTTCACACCCAGGGTATAACTTCTCTGCCGCTAACTATTTGTACCTATTATAATGCTTCTCGACATCTTGATCTTCAAAGGGTGATTCTCCAATTTATGTTCCATCATGGTCATGATGAATACCAAAGGAAGAGTCAATAAAATCATTCAAATTCAAACAATCTGATTACTTATCAGGTGTTTCTTCGACTATGGCCTTCCTCTTAGAAAAACTTGTTGAAGAACCATCCTTTCTATCACTATGTAAGCTCCAGGTGCTGTATGTCTTGTCGACATCATACGCATATAAATGGGTCCTAACAATCGAGAATCCAAGTCTATGTCTATTTTCATACTTCCTACAAGGGCAAGCACATGTTTTTGAATAAGTACCATTTGCCATTGCAAAATCAATGAATTTTCTAACCCCTTTTCTGTATTTTGGGCTATAAATGTCTATTATACGCATCCAAGATTTATTTAAAAAATTTGACATCCTACAAACAAGTAAAGTACTATGTATTAGTAACCTAAGATTATCAACTAAACCTAAAAATGTCACAGATTTATCAACACACCACAATAGAATACAATTCACAAAAATATCAATTTTTAAAACTAATAAACCCCAGATGTATAAAAACTATCGATTAAGAAAATAATAAAGGAAATACCTTAATAATTAGCTGAAGATAACCCAGGATAATCGATAGATTCAAAAATTTTAATCAAACTCAATCCTTCTGTGATAACTCGATTAAGCTTAAATCTTTAATGAAATCAACGAGTCACAGAAGAATCAGTTGATCAATTTTGTTGATGAAGCTTCCTGCAACTGAAACTCAAATTGAATCTGATGAATATTCTGGTGAAATCGTTGGCGGCTGCGGATATACTAAGAAGTCGGTGAGAAGTGAAATAAATGGAGGTAAAAGATATAAGATATAGTAATGTCTCAACCGTTTTTCTATCAACGCATTAAGTTGTTTATCTACCTCCCAACTTCCAGACATATTAAATGAAAAACTAATTTCACATGATTTTAATTTTAATTTTGTTTTCGGATTTTAATTTTGTTTTCTGATTTTTGATAATTAAAATGAAGAGTTATAATGGGAAAAAAATGTTGGAGAAACCCAGAATCGTTGGGAGGATGGGTAGCGTGTGAGATGAAATTGGGAGATGATAGTAGTAATTGAGGCGTTAATAGTAGTAATGGAGGGTAACAATGTAACTTGGCATTTTAAGTTGAGGATAGGAAGGTAATTACCCACAACCCTCCCGAAACTCTGTAACAGATACCAATTATTTCAACGATTATTCAAAGTTACAAAGTTACCAATGTCGATACGACATTACTTAAAAAATATCCATTAAAAAATCGGGTGTTACAAATTTCCTGATTTCGTGTAGTGCCCATAGCTGTTTTTCTAATGTAGCACCCTTGATTTCAGCATGACCTTGCATCTTTATAGCAAGATGAAGACGAATCTCCGATAAAAACTTTTTATCCATCTTTCTCCATGCATCAGTAACATCTTCTGACGATTCTACCTTATCTGATCTTTCTTTTCTTGTTGCCTCATCGGTGGACCTTTTAGGGCATCATCCAAATCTATCACGACAAATAATCTTTCATATTCATCTTCCAAAGACTGAAATCATAATTCCCATCAAATCTTTCCCTACGATAAGACTTTAATTCTCCATTCTTTTCCATCGCAGCTACTCCTTCTCGACTATCCATGCTAACCACACTAATAGAATTCAGTAGAGATTTCCCTAAAGATAGAAACACTATTATACATTCATCTCGAGTAATATATTCTAACAATTAAACACAATATATAGAATTAGGACGAAACAATAAAAAATTCGACAAAAAAAATATTTCACTAATTCTTTGGAAAAACTCTTACAATAGTTTTTACCTCACAAGAACTAGTGACTCAAAGTTCTCTAACAATAAGAACCATAGCTGCTCTTTTCTTCTCTCACAAACAGATTTTTGTAGGCTCTCTAAGAAGAAGATATCTATACCCTGACCCTAAGGACCCTATTTATAGATGTTACATTCTCTTTCCGTAAGTTAACTTGGTCCCTTTGGAAACCAAGTATTTAGACTAGATTAGGAAACTATAGAATTTAGGAAACACTCAAATACCTATCCTATATTCTAGAAAATTCCGGAACCATATATTCTCACAGAACAAAAAACATAACACTTATCACATCATTGTGGCATATAAAAGTAAATACTTGTAACATATTGCCTGTTGGTTCCTTAAAAATATCCACTTGTTGTAGGGCTTGTATCCCATGTATGTGCGGCCCAATATAGTATTTAGGGTTTACTTCCTACATGTATATATATATATATGTATCTGATATTGTTCTATGTAAACTACTGATGCTAATCAATGGAAAATCCTCCTCTTTGTGCCTCTCTTATCTTTCTCTATATTTCTCCTTCAAAACGATGATATACCGCCGAGCGATTTGATTTTTTTCTAAATGGGTGATAAACACAAGTTGTTTGAATCAAAAGTTGGGTTTGGATTTACATCAAGGAAATTATGGAATAAAAAAAAAATAGATGTTTGGATTTACATCAAGGAAATTGTGGAATCAATCTTTAAGCTAACACTATTACAAATATGAGCTTTCGTGACAGTTCAATATCCAAAACTATGACAGTTCATAAATGAACTGTTACAAAAGAGAAAGCTTGGAGACATAGGTGACAGTTTCTTACTAAAACTGACACCAATAGTGTTGAATAATATTGGAAGTTTTTTTAACCGTTACTGAATTAGTGTACAATGACAGCTTTTGAAGAAAACTGCTACTATACAACGATGTAAGATAACATTTTTAAACTGTTATTATTCTTGAGATATTGTAACTCTTCCGTATAAAAATTGTTATCGTAGTGTAAACACGTAGATAACAGTTCTTTTAATTACCGCCACATTGAGAGTTCAGATCCTAAACTGGGTTCTCAAACACCCGATATGTTAGTTTGTGGCCTTCTCTTAGTAGTAGTGGGTTGGTATAGTTAGTGGTTCTGTTTAGTTAGTGGGTCTCTCCCGACTCCTTCTCCTCTCATTTTTTCTGAAAAACCCCATAGGAAGAACTTAAACTCAATTTCCAATTACCGTCACCCATCTCTCCCAAAAATCCTTATCTCTCTCTAGGCAGATCCCATCTCTCTATTACACGATGTCTTCTTAGAAAAATTGGGGATCTCATCTTCTACAATCTAGGGGTTCATCTCATTCTTAAATCCTTATATCATGATCAATCACTATCTACCTCTCTTGTTCTGAAATTTTTTCTCTGAAATCAAGCTATCTCTCTATCTTGGTCGTAAAGAATCTAAAGTGTGTGATGTTTTATTCAAGGTATATGTTCTAAAAAAAATCGGGGAAATCCCTGATTTATGATTTCTGTTTATCTTACTTTTTTCCATTTAGGTTCGTTTTCAAGATTTTTTTATATTCTGTACGATGCCCTAGTTTTGAATAGGAAGATCAATGTTGAGTTTTTTCTGGTTTCATATTTCAGGATTTCAATTTTATCATACACCGAGTGGAGGACCTTTGTTGATGCCTGATCGTTAGGTTAAATGTTTTCTTAATTTGCTTGTTCAACTTTTGTTTAATTGATTGATAATTAACTACCTGGTTCAATCCCCTGTTGGAATTTTGTTTAATTTTCCGGCAATGAACTATCTGGTTCGTTCCCCATCTTCACTCGAACCAGTTGACACTGTCAAATATTTGATTTCCTAGAAGTTTTTGAGCATTTGAGCTTTTCCTTTTCCTCTGAATTTTTTATTTGTTTCTTAAAATATTTCATGTTCACTCTTTCAGTAGTTATAGTGCAATATGATATTGTTGACCTTCAATTTTTAGAAAAGTGTATCTAATATTCATTGTTGACGTTAGATTTAGACATTAGAGTCTGTATGTTATGTTCCATTATTTACATAAATGCGAGACTAAGTATGGATTGGTCCCCTCTTATATGGATCCACAACATTCTTTTAACCTCCACTGGATTTGCAAATGTCAGATTAAACTACTCAATCCATGTCGTGATGGGAAGATATTGCTCGTCTTGGATATTGATTATACCTTATTTTGATCATCAATCCACTGCTGAAAATCCACTTGAGCTTATGCGACCATGTAAGTATGAACGTCATCCAAGTGTCTTTATCTGATTTTGAAATACTCGTCCTACTGTTTTAATCTTTATGCATGTCATTCCTATACAAATCTTCATGAATTTCTCACAGCTGTTTATGTGGAGGATGATATCATTATCTGGTTTGCCACTAGGTCATATTCCTGTCCTTTAGTAAATTAAAGGTTGTGTTACTAGTTAAAACCTAAGTCTTAGAAGCATGCACAGATGACAATATGATCTTTTCTTGGATTATTAGATAAACCACATTTCGACGGAATCCCTGAGGGGAGTGTGAAGTAGGATAAATAAGTGGCTACATTTTTTTTTATATTACTGGAATATTTAGATCGGCTTTGGGTTTTAAATTTCTTTCCTCGGTCAGTACATTCTGTGCAACCACAAGTCCCTACTTGCTGAACTGAATCCACGGGATTTTCAAAATGTGACTTCTTTTAGTTGACTACTTGGCATGCTGCTGCGTCCCACTGGACTTGAACGGTGTTCCTTTTCGTAAAGGCACATGTTATGTTTTTTGTTTTGAGCGAGTTAATAAAATTAAACAAAAGATTATTTTGCACTTTTTATTTATGAGAGCTATTGGGTGTATTGAGCATTTTAGCTTTTCCTTTTCCTCACAATTTTTTATTTGTTTCTTAAAATATTTTATGTCCCCTCTTTCAGTAGTTCTAGTGCCTCTCTTGAGTATATTAGGCACTCATTTTTGTATTGAATTTGTTCATTTTTATCAATCGGATTTATTGATTTCAGGGTTTGGAAATCACTTATGCAGTTTTTTGAGAATGGAAGTGCTGAGAAGAGAAAGGAACTTGCGTCGTATCAACTTGTTGGCCACATTTTCGTTTCAAGTCTTCAGATGTATGGATGTCGTGTATTCCGAAAGGTACTTACAAAAATATTAGTATTTGCAGTAAAGTAAAGTATATGTACATTAATGATGAGATGAAATAAAAGCATCAGCCCTTGCTCTAGCTGTGATGAACTTATTTTATTATGAAGGCTATGGTTAATCCCTGCATCATATAATCTTCTGAATACCGGTATACTTCTTCTTTGGAGACTAAATGTTATACCCCTTACTACTTAACTATCAGGATTCAGTAATATGTTACGCCTTACTACTTCACTCTATGGAATTACTTCTTTTTTGAGATGTTTGCAAATACTTCTCGATTGAGGAGAGGGTTTTGTTGCTTAGATAAATATACATCTGATATATAGATTATCTATGAAGATGCCAAACAATGGACGATCCGGATTTTGATTGGAATAATCTTGTGGTGGATAAAATTATGCAGGCACTTGAAATTATTGAGTTTGATCTAAAACCACAGCTTGTTTATGAGATTGATGTAAATGTTTTGAGATGTGTGCATGGTCAGGATGGGAATCCTGTGATACAGAAATGTATTATCTGTGTTTTAATAGAGGAAATTGGATTTATAATTTTTGCATTGCGTAGTTAAGGTGCAGCACCATCTACATATCGTTATGGTTGCCGTGTCATTCAGGTAAAAATGAAATACTTTTGTGCGTCATTCCTATTTTCATCTCACTTTTGAACAGTAACTATTAAGTTTTTCATTCTTTGTTATACATGTTTATTTCTTCTATCCTCATGAATCTACTTAACATCTCTTGTTTCGGACAGAAAGTTCTGGAGTACTCTACAGCTTAGTCATATTATAGTGAACTCCACAACAAGTTCTAAAATTTTGGAATTTAAACTTCGAGATCGTCTAAGTGAACTACAGGTTCACTAGTAACTTAGGTTTTTCTTTCTAGTATGATTGGTTTTTGTAGGATCTTACTCTCTGTTAATGCTACTTCTATTGTGTTCACATTTCTTCACAACTATCATTAAATGATCTATAGTTATTGAAACCATTTTGTCTTGAAGGGAGATATGGAGTACGAGACTGCAACTTAAAGGAGAAATGCTGGACAAAGATGTTGTTTCACAAAATCTTGAATAAGTATATAGAAGGCCTGAGTTCATCGATGAACTTTCAGCTGGGATCACGGGCAGCTTCCATTCTTGCGGTCAGTTTTCAAACTTCCATGTTATTGGTAGCCTTGGAAAGTTCCTCAGTTACTTAAATAGTTCAACCCGAAGTCAAGTTTTGTTGAATTTCTATATAATTTTTTTTAGCTTTAGAAACAAGCAGAACTATCTGGGCCAATCAAAAATCTTGTATAGATTTTTGCGTATTTGTCTTTACTCATCTGCTCCTATTTCTGGTTTTGCCAATTCTTATAGAAACATTATCTTTTAATCATACTTCACAAAACTAAGACATTGATTTATTCTCATATCTCAAATATATAAACCATAAAGACACTTGTGCGTTTTTAGCTAGATATAGCTAGCTCAGAGTTGATCATTTATGATTCGTGACTTGTTGACTTTATAATGATTTCCAGTCACTTGACAAGCCTATTGTGCATGCTCTGTATAGAGAACCGGATCAGGCTGTTTGTTAATATGAAACCCAATTTAGGTCGGCAGCGTATTACGTTACCGACAATGAGACTTTCAACAGTTCAATTAGTGTATCAATGATATTTACTGACTGCATATTCACACTTCAGGTTTGTGTCATTTCAACTTTTGTTGTTATTACCTTTTTTTGTAATTGTTTAATATCATCCTGAAAATCACTAGCACCATACATCTAACCCAATGGTAATTTCTTAATTGAGACTTGAATATGAGGAGTCTATAAATGTTGTATGATATTTACCTTGTTCTTATCAGCACTGCTTTGTCCAATTGAAAACTAAGTCAGTGATAAAAAAACTACAAAATTAGAATATGTATGAGTTAATGTAAGTTTCAAGCCTTCTTACCAAAACTAGAATCATAATTTTTGTCTGTGAGCTTATAACTATCAGTTCCACCAAGAATATGTATGTCTCTTAAATTGTAATGTGATTTCGCTTATTTTTTGGGGATATGAAGTATAAAGATGTCTTTCTGATAGTTTTAGAGAGATATGGTGATTCAACTAAATTCTATAGTGAGGTGTTTGGGAAAAGGTACGAGTTGTGTATTAATAATTTTAAGTCTTTAATATTCTTGTTTACTGCTAACTCTTCCTTGGCATGATATTCGCTATTCTATTAATAAAAGAGCTTGTGTGTTTTTGCTTTATAAATGTAATTATGGATGATTATTTTATGTTCATTTTGCAGAGGAAATCAGAGTGCTATGAAGAAAAGATCATGGGTAATAAACCACAATCAAGATTTGGTGACATGATTATGTTGGTCCAAATTTTGGTTCAAGCATTGGTGAAGCAGGTGTGTTAGTAAAGATTTGGTTACTAAAAACAGGACAGTAGATTTTGATCAACTTTACGAAAAATGGATATGGTTTCCGATTTCGTTGATATTTTTTTTTAGTCAGTCAGTACTAAGAATACTGTTCTATCAAGTATATTGAATTATGTAAATTATACCGTACATTAACTTCTATTCAAATTATGTGATTCGGATAATTATAATTTTGATATTATTTATCTGATGGAGAATTTCAAGAACTGTAACATGAACTCACAAAAAACGGGGTCCTACAATGATATTTTAACAAATAATGTGTCTCCTATCATGATTTGCGGTAGCAGTTTGTTAACTACGATGACAGTTTCATGAAGAAACTGTTACCTTAGTACAAAAAAATTAATCTTCCAATGACGGTTTTATTCAGAAGATGTCACTGTTACTTGTCAACAATGATAGTTTTATGTAAAAACGGCTACTTTAGTATAAGATTTTGGATTTTAGATGACAGTTTAACTAATAAAATGTTATAGTAAGTCATCAATAATGACAGGTATCGAAAGAAACTGTTACCTTATAGTCATGAATCTGTAACCGTTTCTTATAGACCTTTTATAACAGCGGCTTTGGTGATAGTCCAATTTTTTTCCAGAACTGTCATATAATCATTATGGTGACAGTTTTGAACTGTCACCTAAGCCGATTTTTGTACTAGTGTAAGTATTTTTGTGCCTTTTGATTTGATTTAATGGAGGAGAAATGTGATTTGTTTGAAATTGCCATTAATTTAATTGGAGAAATGGATTGTACTCGGTACTGATTCTGTTTTATTTTATTTTTGATTTGTGCTAAATGAAATCTCTGTAAAGAGGAACAATATGTTTTCGTATTTTCCATTAGAAAAGTATGCCCGTCTTCTTCTGTTATGGGAAGCAGTAACGAAACCACTGGAGTAAATCTTGTCCGTTCATGTCCCACGGAGAAGGAAAATTGACTTGACCCGGCCGATCCGACCTATTCCGATCCATCAACCCGAACCGGTCATGTTCTGATCGAGCCAGTCCTATTCCAGCCGAGCCAGTCATGTTCCGATCTGGTTCTGCTTCGTCCAGGTTATCCCGTCCCATTCCAAAATTAGTTCTAGGGTGTCCGCGGTTAATGTTGTTCTGGTTTTGGCTATGTATGTGGGGAACCAAATTTTGAGGTATGTAACTATAACGCGAGTTTTTATATGCTAGGCTTATTTACTCACTAGGCTTATTTATTTACTTTTTAGAATATACCTAGTTTTTTTTATTTTTGTTTAAAGATAAGTCAACGGCATATAAACGGTCAATTTAAATTATTTTTATTGATCTCAATCATTAAGAATTTTGGTCTTAATGCTATTTGTTCTCTTGAATATGATATTGGATATAGTTGAATGGCGTATTTTGTTTAATTGGTTGTACCAACTCAATTCCAATGTATTCATTTAGGACTTAGATGTACTTGAGCACCATTATTGGATACTTGATATTTTCCCAAAAATTTTGAATGTTCCGTGGAATGTATCCACTTACTCGACTATTAATTTGTCAATAGAACTCAAATAAAATCACATGTATCCTAATTTTTGTTGAAGAACTTACAAAAGATGATATGAGTCATAAAATTTTCATTTCTCTACTTCATCCATAATACTAACGAACCGGTATAAATTGAAGTATGACAACAAGAGAATTATTTTTAGTAATATATATTCAACCTAAAGTAAGTGGTTGACATGTGTAGTGAGATTCTCTTGGCCTATTGAGATAAAGAAATTTCTCAAATTAAGCTAAATGTAGCAAAATTGAAAATGGAAAGAACCCCAAAGTAATGAGGGTTAGACGTACCGACTCATATAAAGCATGTGAAAAGGGACATATATATCATGAAAAAAAAAATATAGTTATTTTTCTTTTTACCCAACATTAATGACACCAAAGTATAGGTATCAATTGAACATGGGATCAACTAAAATGTAATTCTAGCTCCCATCATGAATAAAAGAGTTGGAAATGCACCTTGGTCATAGGTGTTACAATATAATGTGTATGTGTATCATCGTAACAACCAATTTTCACATCAACTTTAATGGTAACAAGAACTTTGCCTGGCCAATTGACTACCTTATCGAGCACAACACTCCTCATTTTTTTTCTTCAAGATAGAAAAAAGATGTCGCAAAATCTCTAAATGTACCAAAAGATAATCACACCTTGTTAAATTCCCAAGTAACCCGTGCAAATAGATATCATGTGGAACATCAAAATTATGAGAATGTAATTGATTGCATCTTTTATAGTCTCTAATTTATTTGGAAGGAAATATACTTTAGAGAAACTAATGAGTCAATCTAGTGCAATGTAATTCACTATAGTATTTGGATTATTGAATCATATTGACTCCGACGATGAAATATTGGAAACTGAATCATACAGGCTTTGGGCATAACCATAAAGAAACTTTGGTTGTGACATGATGATTGTTTTGAAAGAACTCGTACAAATATCACTTTATTTGAGTGAACGAAAATGGGAAAAAGATTGACAAAATGCAAACTGACGACATATCTCTCAATAAGTGTTTTCTAAATTACTAGATGCACAACCCCCCTTCCCATTATGCTTTTAGGTAAGAAAGCATATCACTTATTTTTTACAAAGTCTTCAGTAAAACAAGATCGAGACCATCCTAAGATGAAAATGGTAAAAATTCCATATTACAAATAAAATAAGGAGAACTTTAGAAAAGTATTCATGCAGAATGAGGACCATTAAAGTGACTGATGGATCTGGTGAATGTTTTGGCATTTTGGACTAGTTATAGTTCCCAAGAAATTTGCATTTGAAAACTCCTATAACATATTACACAATGCAAAGTACAAATGCTAACCACCCTTGTTAATGCTAGAGAATTTACATCAAAAGGACTTGATGAATATTGCATGTTTAATAGGATCAATGCAGAGCATCTTATTCCCAATGGTCTTGTAGAGGCTACCATCAAAGGTTACAGATGGTGCATAAGGAATAGGTTATGCGTACCAACCTATCTTTTATTGCTTTGGGGATATGCAATATTACACAAATCTTACTTAATTTGTTTTTGTAACCCAATATTAGTCAACCTTTTCTGTGTACCAGTTGGTAACTGGTATTAAGCCTGACATTCGTGTTATTAAGCATTTTTGGTTTCACTATATATGTGCCATTACGAGTCCACATCGTACTATGATGGGTCACAAAAATGATTAAGTAATTTTGTTGGATATTTAATCTCAACAATTATCCGCATTTTAAAACCTTTGGCACGAGATCTCTTACTGCTAGATTTGCAGGTTATCACTTTAATAAGACAGTCTTCCCGTCATTAGGGAGAGATAAGAAAAAGTATTTTCTAAGGGAACGATATGAATTATCGTGGTGTGTTCCAACTGTGTCTCATATTGATTCTTGTACTCCCCAAATGTAAATGTGAAGTGACAAAGAATAATCGATTTTCAGAATATACCCCGATGTTGCTAAAGTGACAAGATCACACATACCAGCTTCAAATATTCCTGCAAGGTTAGAAATCCTCAGTATGGGGTACACCTACAGCTGGAAAACAAGCCAAAAACCCGCGGGTTAGCCTGACCCGGCTTATAAAAACCCAAACCCGGATCGGCTAGTTGTATAACAAGCCGATTTCGGGTTGGAGAAATGTTGGACCACGAGAAAACGGGTTAACCCGACCCGGACTGCCAACCCGCGGGTACAACCCATAACCCGCAACTATTAAGATATGACGCGTGTACCACTCCCACTCCACTCCCCTCCATCCATACATGTATGTTTCCTTTCCTCGGTATAAATTTAAAAAAACCCTAGTTTTATCCTCTTTTCTTTCTTTTCTTCTTCTTCTTCTCCGTCTGCAGTACAGCGGCCATCGCCTGAAACCCTGATTAGTGATTTCCCTCTCGCGATTGCTCTCTATTTTTCTCATACTATGGAAAGACGATACAGGTTCGAGATTCACACCCCATAAGATGAAATTTTTTAGAACTCAACATAGTTGAAATCGAGAACCTTGGTTGTTATGTTAGACGAATATATTATATCTATTTTCTTCAATTCTTTCGTTGAATCTGCTCTTTCCTTTTCTTTTTCAATCTTTAGTTTTATTACTTCACCTGAGGTTATTGATGTATGGGTTATTGTTATTTTTATATCCTTGGTTTAGGTACTCAAGCTGCAGTGCTGCACCGATTGGAGCATCTTCATCAACTTAAACAGGAGAGTTTTGAACGAGGGAACATTTGAGGTAGTAAATTAGTAATTTTGATAGTTTTGATTTATAAAAAACCAAGAATTCATTGTTATTTGCTTAGACAATGTTGTTGCAGTTGCAGTAGATGTTCTCTTATCTTGAGATTATTGATGTAAGGGAGTCGAATAGAGATACTCAATTAAAACGTCTAGTATTTTGTTTAATGGTAGTTTTACTTTCGCGGTTTCCTTTGGGTGTCGATGAGAATTCATTTAGTTGTTTAATTGCCATAATGAACCTGCCATGTGCACATGTTGACACCTATATGTATCAATACATGAGTACTGTGGCAAGTTGAACTTAGTATAACGGTTTCATATAACAAGGAAATATGATTCCTAAAGAATCGTAGTCATACAAGGTTTCATGAGTCATCTTTTTGGTAAAGACAATTAGACAACTCTAATAACTGAGTGAAGACTAAAATTAATTTTTCCAATATGAAGTGAATTTATGTTCTGCTGTTTGTTGAAAATAAGCTTTTCAAATATAGAAATCTCCACCACATGTGTGGAACAACCCAAAGTAATGTGGGTGTGCTCTCTAGTGTCTTGAATTTCCATCGATGAGTTGTATCTTTCGTCTACAATTTCTATCCTTTTAGAATGTCTATTAAAATAAGAGTGCATATGAGACTTGAGCATAGTAATTTTCCAGTGCAGGCATTTCAGAAGCTGATATATGTTTCCACCCTTGTGTTTGGGGATGCATCAACGTTTTTTTTTCCTTTGAAGCGCATTTTCAAGGTCACTGATTCTCAGGTATGCAAACACATCTACTAAGTTTTTGGGCTTTCTAGAAATCACGCAACCCTAACATTCTCTTTGATGGCTGATTTCTCGGGCAAACATTTTGTGCTCGCTATTTTTTTTGTTTATTGTACATAATAGCAGGGATATTCTCTGCATTACTTCTTCAATTACAGATGATATTGGTGTTTTCTTACTATTTTTTATGTCTTGTTAAACTTTCTTATGCCTTACACTTCCTACAGGTAGAGGTTGCAATCCGTGACAGTAACCAGAGATTGTATGCCTCCTAGATAAAATCAATTGATAGAGGTAATAAACAAAGCTTGTATATAAAGTCTTGTCAACATGAGCATCATATTACAGATCTTACCAAATGAATCAGCTCTAGCCAAATACTGATGGTTATGATTCAGGTTTATTTTGATCTATCGGGGTTTGTACATGTTGATTATTGAAGTTCAAATTAGAGTTATCCTCCTGGTTGTGTAGAATGTAGATTGAACTGAAATAATGTTTAAGACATAAGCTAGTTATGCAGGTGTTGTTTTTGTGAGGGCTTGTGTTATTATTTGGTGCTTGATTCAGTTGAATTCCTTTTATTTTGTAGCTAATTGTTGAAAGTTGAAGGGTTAGTAGTAGTACCACTTTTTGCTTTAATCAACTGTTTTGGGTTCCAATTTGATTTGGGTTTCTTTTAAATTTTCCAATTCATTTATGTTTGTATGAATTAGATAGAGAATTAGGAACTGTATAGCATTTAACAGTTCCAAATACACAAGTTTCGTTGTATGTAATTTAAAACTCATGTAGATAGTTGTTCCCTCATGTAAGTTATTGGGATTTATTGTTCCATTACATCTATGTGGTTTAAAACTCTTGCGCATAGTTCCCAGCCCGAGATGCAACTTGTGGTGGCACAACTCTTGTTTTTAAGTGCAGTTTTTTGAGTCTTTGACCTATTCTTTGTGGCTCCATCCATGATGTCAAGTGTGCAAAAACATTATAACGATGTTATGAGTAGTGATGGTGAGGATGATGATGTTGAGATGCCAGATTCTGTGAATATCTCTGCAACTGTTGATTGTGCACCAGCACCTGTTCCAAGTGAAAAGAAATCTAGACTTACATCTGATGTTTGGGAACTTTTTAATCTCGTTAAACTTAAAGATGGAACAAAGCAGGGAGTGTGCAAGGCTTCTAGTTCAAAATATAAATATGACAGCCAAAAAGGTGGAACCTCATCCATGAGAAGGCATGCGTGCCATGAGCGTCAGTCTCCGGACATAGGGCAGATGCTTTTATCTACAAAGAATGGCCATCTATCTTCCCGTGTACGGAAAGTTGATCAGATGAAATTTCGGGATCTTACGTCAACATTACTCATTGCAAGAAATGTACCATTTGCGTTGGTGGAGTGTAAAGAATTTAGGGACTTATGTTCTTATCTAAATGAGGATGTTAAACCAATATCAAGGAATACTGGGAAAGCTGATGTTGTCAAAAAGCATAAAACACGAAAAGAAAGTCTTCGAAAAATATTGAAACTTGCTCCAGGTATGATCCAGATTATAAAACAACATATGTTTTGTTTTATACTTTTATGTATGAGTAATTGATTATGATAATATTTGTTGATGTGTATGAGTATGACTTATACTTACAGGTAGGATGCGTCTAACATCAGACATGTGGACTTATGTTACGACTACAGGGTATATAAGCTTAAATGTGCACTTTCTTGATCAAAATTGGGAGTTGGAGAAGTATCTTCTGAATTTTTGTGAACTTCCACCACCTCATACAGGTGAATCACTTGAGTCTTGAGAGTTGAGATCTTTTATGTAAACTGCAGGTGATATTTATATCTTACTTGATTCTTGGAGTTTAAATTTTCCCCTTTCCACTACCTCATACATGTGTAAACCTTGCTTCCAAGCTATTTGCAATGATAGAAGATTGGGGAATTGAAGACAAAGTATCCAACATCACCTTGGATAATGCTGCAAATAACGGAGCTTGTGCTAGAATTATACAAAGTAGACTTTATGCAAAGAAGATCCTGTTTAACAAGGGAAAATACTTTCATGTGCGTTGTTGTGCTCACATCTTAGCTCTTATTGTAAAAGATGGACTTTTGAAGATTGATCCAGCTGTGCTTAAGATAAGAAAGTCAGTGAAGGCCCTTAAAAAGTCCCAAGTAAGAAAACAAAAATTCTTGGATATTGTTAATAATTTAGGTATATCTGGAACAAGAAGGGGTATTCGTCAAGACGTTAAAACAAGGTGGTTTTCCACTTTACTTTTTTTATACGGTTAGAAATTGTATTAATGTTTATAATATGCTAACTCATTTCTCTGCAATTGTACTACTTCGTGTTACATCTCTTTGTTCAGTGCTCCTGTCTTTATAATATAAATTGAAGTTATCATGTAAATATAGCCACAATCTTATACTAAAAAGTACTAGTATTACTCACTTCATGGTACCTAGTTTTAATTAGGTTTTTGTTCAGTTTTCAAGCACTGAAAAGTGCATAGTGAATTTTTCTTATAAAAAGTCTTACATGTATAGTTGTATACTCACTGAATGTTGTTTTCAATGTTTTTTTATGCAGGTGGAATTCAACTTATCTCATGTTGGACAGTTGTCTTATTTATAGAGGTGTTTTTGCTCATTTGAAGGAGGTGGATCCAGACTATGAAAACTGTCCAACTGGTGAAGAATGGGAGCAAATTGAAGTTGTCACAAAATTTCTCAAGACGTTTTATGATCTCACAACTTTATTTTCTGGTAGTAAGTATCCTACTTCCAATTTATATTTTGAAGGAGTTTGTCAAGTTCAGGTGTTACTAAAAAAAGAAAGCACAAATGAAATTGAATACATTAGGGACATGGTCAAAGATATGCAAGAAAAATTTAACAGTTATTGGACGAACTTGAGTCCTATATTGGCTATGGCACTTGTGTTAGATCCTAGATGTAAACTGCAGTATTTAAACTTTTCTTACTCCAAGTTGTATCCTGATGTAAGAGAATTAGAAAAAAAGGTTGATGATGTGCGTGAAGAAATGAAAAAACTTTATAATGAGTATTACACTTTTTCAAGAGCTTCTGGAACTGGAACTTAGAATTTGGGTATTCAAACCGGTGGGAATTCTGCCCATCAAGGAAGTGAGTGGTTCCAGGTAATTTTCAAGCTTATTTATGAAGTACATGTGGTCTTGTATTATTTTATGTTTTAACCAAGTGCGTTTGTGAACTTCTTGTATTCTACGTTCTCATATAAGATAACTAGTACCTTGAACTCATTTCTAACTTCTTGCTTGTTTCATGCAGGAATATGTTGCAGCACAGGAAAATGGTGGTGATCTGCAATCTGACTTTTTAGAATTAGATCTATATTTTAGTGAGAAAAACGAATGTCAACGGAGTCAACCATTCGACATCCTAATGTATTGGAAAGGCCAAGAGCATCGATTTCCAGTACTTTCAAGAATGGCTGGGGATATCTTGTCAATTCCTATTTCAACCGTCGCATCTAAATCTGCATTTAGCATTGGTGGAAGAGTAATTGATCGATTTTGCAGTTCCTTATTACCTAAAAATGCTGAGGCAGTGATAACAACTCGTGATTGGGACCTTGGAGTTGGTAAGTATGCCCAAGTCGCGCCGCGTAAGTCAGTAAAATTTCATTCAGTATAATACTTGAATGTCTAAATCTCATATATAACTTTGATTGTTTTTATCCATGTAGGAAAAGAAGATTTGGATCAGGACAATGGGATTATTGGAGAAGATATATTAGGATTTGAACTTGGTGTAGTGGAGGATAGGGAAGTGGAGGATGGCGAAGTAAGTTCTTATGCGTCTAATTAGTATGCATACTTCTTCAATATAAAGCGGGGTAAATATGCAAATTCCATGTTTTTGACTTGTATTTTTTCTTTTGTTTGATTTATTTTTGCTTGAAATGACAGATTCATATTGATTAGTTGGAGGAACTCAAAGATAGACATGCAAAATGAGAATGTTTTTTGGACAAGATGTTTTTTGAACAGACACAGTGTCTCCAAATTTTGTATAGAAAAAATATTGGAGATGTTTTTTTTGGACAGTTATCACTTTTTTCGATTAACCACAATATATATTTTGTGCAGGAAGTGGTTATTAATACCTTTATTGTTGTAAAGTCACAAAGTACAAAGTACAAACAACGGTGTAATATGGTATTACTAGTACTACGGTTTCGAAGGGTATTTTTCTTTGTTGAAGAAAATATATGTAACTAACTAAGTATGTAACTGTGTTAAGACTGCAGTGCAGAGTGCAGAGAACTACTAAACTAGTGTAGTAGTGTTGTACTGTTGTTACTTGTGAAGTGTTTCAATTTTTGTTGAGCATTTCCTTTCATTAAGTTCTTAAATTTGTTGCGAGTTGCGACCAAGGTAGTCAATATCGTGTATCGGTATCGTACAGGTCGGATCCTATACACCTATACAAAAGATAATCTCTGTTTTTACAGGCGATACACCATTAATATTTTTTTATAATATTTATTATTATATATATAACTATAATAGAAAAAATGTATATTTTTATAGCTATAGGGGAAAATATAACCATAATATGCTTCAAAAAATAAAATAATGGAAAATAATAATTGTTGTAAACTTCAATCTTACAAAATAATAATTGTTGTAAACTTCAATCGTACAAAATAAAAACCATTAGTGATATACCAAGTCTGACATTAGTTACTAATCACCTAGTCGAGTCAACTCCATTTCTTCTAATGCTCCATGAATACTAATCTGATCCAACTGAAATTTATACCACACATTCATAGATATATCACAGGAATTGTATCAAAATTTCATAGAAAAGTGCCGCGAACTATAATAGAAAAAATGTATATTTTTATAACTTAGGGGAAAATAAACCTAATTTACCATGGAAAATAATAATTGTTGATTCTATAAGTTCATCTCAAACTGAATTTCTACAAGTTCATGCTCCATGAATACTAAATCCAACTGAAATTTATACCACACATTCATAGATTTTGGGTACTTCTCTAACTCATATTTGAGTGAAATTTTTACAGGAACCTCATAGACAAATGGGTCACCCCCATTAAAATTTCAGGTCATTATACACTTTACAACATGTATTTTCATAGGTTTATATCTCTGCACAGTGATCTGAAATCTGTAGCAATGTAATCTGAAATTGGTTGGTTTCATCACATCTCCATCACCGATCGTACTACAAATTTAAAATAAGTTTCATAATACTGTAAAAAACAACATTTATGAAAATTACATAGATCCAATGGTTGGATTTAAAACTAAGATACAAACAAGAACTATGGATTCAAAAGCATGCCCTCTCCCTATATTATAGGTGTACAGGTGAAACTGGTATATCGGCCCGTACAGGACGATACGCGCGTTTTTAACGTTCCTCCTTTATATCGCCGATATTTGCTGTATCGTACAGATTTTTTCCTATATCCTATAAAAACCGTTAATATCGGCCTGTACAACCGAGATTAACTACCTTGGTTGCGACTATTGAATCTGTTGATTGATGTATCTAAATATCAAATGAATTAGATGAAATTTATGTTAGGTTGCAGAGAAGGAGCTTTAAATGGACGGAATGTGGCCTGAAATAGGCCAAAAATCATAGAAACGCCGTCAAATTTAGAGCTGTTAAAACGGGTTAACCCGTGAACCCGTAACGGGCACGGGTTGAAAAAACGACCACCCGTGAAGAATTTCAACCCGCGGGTTTAGACCCGTGTAAGCCCGAACCCGTGTAACCCGTAATGGGACAGCCCCGGCCCACCCGTTTGCCATCTCTAAGTACACCATAGACTAAGGTGTTTCCACTACACTTGGTGGAAGTGTAGTTGAGGTCGTGGCTCCATAAAGGAAGATGGAGAGACCACCATGTTCGATCAATGCTCACATAGAAAGGAAGTAGATGTGTAAGGCACAACCTAATTTGTATCATTAATGAAATCATCTCATTTGATTGTCTCTGACTATGTCCATGAATCAATACTGGAGGACGCTCTAAAGTTTTAAATGATTCTAGAGAACAATGAAATCCTGACGGATTATGAGAATGCACATGAGTCAATGAAAGGATCATGCATGCACAATGATGATATAATCCATAACTAGTTTCTCCAGAAGTAGAGCACAATGAGATCGAACCATTCTTTATTTTGATTAATTTTAAATAAATAGCATATTTGGCCTAAACAATCCAGGTAGAACTTAGTTCTTTGGCAAATATACGGGTATTTGGTGTGGTAGTGCTAACCAAACCAAGTGTAAAGCCTATTGGACATACATATATAATTAATTTTTCATAAAGCATAATAATAAGAAAGTAGTCTTAAAGTACAAAGACTCTCCTTGTGGCACGAGGTTTCTCACAAAGCCCTGGAATTGTTCTCTTATAATGAACGTTATAGAGTTCCGCTACTTAGTTAGCTTTGTAATTTCAAAAGGACTTGAAATGCAACATATGTATGTGGTTGTTACGTATATCTAAAAGAATCAAGAGATATAAGATATTTACAAAAGTAGTTGATAGACTTTTGTTTCCCAAATGAAATGACTCTAAACCACAGAGTGCGTTTATAGTTAGATAGAACTCTCACTTATAGATTCAAGCAATCAGGAGGATGTGGTTTACCCGTCTGAGTGGATATTAGATTTGGTGGGGATAGACAAGTAAGTTATTTTTCCTTGCGTGTTCATAAGAAAGTTCCTGATTTGGAATTGTAGCTATTTATGTTGATGTTACAGACATGATATGTACTCTTGATGTAATAAGATACCTTAAAAGATATTTGAAATTCGAATTTGAGATGAAAAATCTGGAGAAAGCTCGATCGAATACTGAGCTTGTGGTATATTACCCCACCAGTTTGCATTTGTCTAAAGTTTCCAGGAAATTTAACAAAGACATGCATACAGATAGCACTCCCATGATTAGTCAAGGTTCAA
Source organism: Papaver bracteatum (assembly GCA_023529315.1). NCBI lineage: Eukaryota > Viridiplantae > Streptophyta > Magnoliopsida > Ranunculales > Papaveraceae > Papaver > Papaver bracteatum. Next base: position 248,320 of record JAJJWX010002325.1, read on the forward strand.
ATATAAGTATGTGACCATTTCATCTAAAGGAAGATGATGAAGATGTGTTGGGAGATGAAATTCCCTTATGTAAGTACAATAGACGCATTTTTGTACTTCGTATAATAATGTACTCGATAAAATTTTACATACTCAGGGAACTTGTTAGATAGATATAGCTCCGCGCCAACGCAACGTCATTGGAATGGTATAGTGAATGTAATCATGTACTTAAAAGTAACCATTGGCGTAAAATTGGTTTATCCATGTAAAGACATAAAAAGGAATGCTAATGAAAGTGCAATCCAAAATTTGTTGATTATGAAGGAATAATAATCTCTTCTCAAACGAAAGTAATCAGGGGGAGATACGGTAGGCTATTTTCTAGGTCATTACAGATATTCAATTTCGAAAAGTACATGACTAAAGTAACAGTCTAGAACAACTCTGAAAGTAATCAGGGGGAGATTCCTACATCAGGGGGAGGATCTAAGGATATGATGTCGACATATTTTACTTTGAAATTGAAGATGTTTTGTACTATTTTTACCTTCGATCGAGAATAGTTTTTCCCAAAGGGTTTTGTTACTCGACATGGTTTTTAGCAAGACAACACTAAAAGCATCAAGTATGTTGAACGTTGAAGACATAAAGATCGCGTGGATATTACCGAAAATATATGAATCAAAGAAATGAAATGCGATAATCTGTTAAGCAACGTAACTTCCAGTATCAACAACATGGTCTTATAAACATTCAAGTTACAAAAGTAAAAAGTGATAAACTCCTTTTGAATGCCTTAGACTAATGAAAATTATCTGACATCAGGGGGAGTTTAGTGGTGTGTTGAACTATTTTCCTTCACCGAGGTTACTTTTTCCCACAGGGTTTTGTTACTCGGCAAGGTTTTTAATGAGACAATAACAAACACCGGGAATATAATTTTCCCAACTAAGGATATTATCTTTCCTAAGAGGATTTTCTGCCTTAAGATTTGTGAAATAACTAGTCAACTTCAATGGAGCAAAGTGATCATCTGCAATGGATCACCTTTACTTGCATCTGTCACGTTGTACTCTTTTCCCTTCGTCAAGGTTTTATCCCATTGAGTTTACCTTGTCAAGGTTTTAATGAGGTAATATATTCGAGTCCAACTATGTTCTAAGTTTGCTTAATATTGTACTCTTTTTCTTTAGTTCAGGTTTTGTCCCTCTGGGTTTCCCTAGCGAAGGTTTAACGAGGAAATGAACTTAGACTCATCGATATATGAACATCGTATTGCATGTGATGAACTACATGTAAGGTAAGAGACAACATGTGAAGTACTACATGTGAAGAGGTGTACCAAGGTTTTATCCCACTGGATTTTTCCTTGTCAAAGTTTTAGTAAGGAAATTGATTTCGGCACAAGTCATCAAGGAGAGAACGGTATTTGAAGACTTACATTCGAAGCACTATATGTGAAGCACTAAAAACAGAGTTCTACTAGACCGCACAAGGGTGGGTGTTGTAGGGATTGTAGCCCATGGAAGTGTGGCCCAATATAGTATCTAAGGTTTACTTCCTACATGTATATATATAGGATATTGTTCTATGTAATCTAATGATGCTAATCAATGGAAAATCCTCCTCTTTGTGCCTCTCTTATATTTCTCTATATTTCTCCTTCAAAACCAATAAGTTTCCTATAATGAATGACATTTTATTTCCCTCTTCGGTGGGTATATCAAGAGATTGATATAATGGTCCTATACGAGAATATCTAACATGTTTTAAGCCTCCACGAGAGTTCTGTCAAGTGTTTCTATCTCTGAATACTAGCCTCATGTTGGCAAGACGTATAATTTAGCATCTTATAATTAAATTTCTTACAGTCCCGGCTAATTCGTAGTATTTGTTAAGATTTTGTTCCTGCCTGCCTACTACCAAAAATAGTAAAAAATAAATAAACACTCGGGACTGTAAATGCACACCTAACATTATTATCATTACTTTATTTATTTTGACTGAACATTAGTTACTGTATGTTTTAGTGTTTGCCTTGCTGGTAGAATTCCAGGAAGAAAAGCAAATGATATCAAAAACTACTACAACACTTACTTACTGAAGAAAACTAGTTCTTCTAAACATGATGTTTAGGGAAACAATCAAATTAGCATCACCAAGAAAATCAGTCATGATTCTCGTACACACCATTGTCCCAACACTAGTGCTACTACTAGTATGAAAAATGTTATAAAGCCTATAGCTAATACTTGTCCTCCCACACCCAAGTGGATTTCTAATGAAGAAAAAATATCAAGGGGGATGAATCATAAAAATATTACTACAACTACGTACTACCGATAATAATAATAAATCGGTAAAGAATAACTACCTTGAAGAGATGTTAAAAAATTCATTTCTATCCGTGGATGATTATATTTGTCTGTTGGCACCAAACGATGAAGGACGAGTTAGTAATATCAATTCTTCTTGGTCCAAAACTATTTTGGTAGATGAAACCAAAAGCAAAGAAGCAGAGGTAGAAGATGAAAATCGGAAGAAAAAGAAGCAGAAGATAGTGATGATGGCTACTATCAATAGTAGCACTACCAGAGATGATAATAATGCATTAATTAATATTGGAAACTATTGGAAAATTGGTTACAATTTCATATTGAATGGAAAATTCGTATAATACCAATTGGATTTAGGATATGGTGCAATGGGTTTTGGACCTATTCAGAACCGGTCCAGTGAGTTTGGGTAGTTTCCTTTTGTTTGGTTTTAGAAGAAACGTATCCCAATCGTGAAAGGAAACATCATTTCATACAAAACCCTTGATAGGACTCCATGAATAATCACGATGGTTCATGAAGAGGTATTATTGACATCTATAAATACCCTGCATAATTAGGTTAGAAGCATCAATGAGAAAACTAGTTTTATTCTATTGTATTCTCTAGAAATTATTGATTTAGTTTGTGTGAAAGAGAGAGTTCGTCACTTCAAATTTGTTTGTTGTTTCTCGAAGTTTGGTGTGCTACTACATCGAGAAGAAAGTCGTTGTATCCTGGGAGACATACATCGATAATCCATAAGCACCAGTGCGGGGTGAATCTGTCTTAAGGCTAGAGGATATAATCTGTCACACCTTCAAATGCACCAAGCAATTTTTCACGAAGATATAACCCGGCAATACAATGGTTCAGTGATCTCTTATCACCCACTTATATTTCATCCTTATAAGATTGCACCAATGCAATCCTCCAACTCTACCAAGAGTATGCAACAAAAGTCTTACTCAGATCTTCTCTACCAAGCAATGTATCCCATACTACAAAGAGGTTTTTGCCATGTTTATGCTTCACAAAATTGTGGGAGTATAATCAAATCAATAGTAAACCAAAGACAATCGCATAAGGCAACAAACTCACTTTTCTTAGCTTAAGGGGAAGATACAAAAACGTCCAACCAATGGACTATTCAAGCTTATTCTCTAAGCCTAATGCAGTAATCACTCTCTACTACAAATGTGGTTCCTAAACACTCGAACTATTGAACAACTAGTTTACAAGGGTTCTCTGGCTATTTATAATGCCAATAACCAGGGCCAATCCGTATGCAACTCTATTGCACGCCCCATGAACATCCATCTGTCCATGGGCAGTTCCCTAACCGCCAGTTCCACTTTTTAACTACCAGCTTTAGTGCTGGCTTGTGCAATGACGCAACACCTGTCTTTAACGGTTAGGATATGCCAAACTCGGTTATAAATCAATTTATAACCATCTCTAACTTGCTTACACGCTTTGGCACGCTTGAACTCAAGTCCCGCAACATCGCCACTTGCAACTTAGCTTGCACTTCTGCCAAATACTGTTATTATGGCCTCTGTTGCGTTATTATAGCTTGCGTTGCACCATTATAGCTTGCCTTGTGCACTTAGCTCATCTGAATGCTAACATCCAAGTATTATTCCAACTGAGTCTTGACTTGATTAGTTCAATCTTCATGCTTCCTATGCATCTCCTTTTTCGAGAAACTATCCGCAATGGCGTGTTTGGCCTCACCATTTATGCATATGCATAGTTCAAGCCCTAGCCAAAGCTTAGAACCACCCCAAAGTCATTTCATGACTTTGTATCTCATCCTTTATTCCTTCCTTGAGCTGGGCTAACTATGAATAAGGATATGCGACACTATCGCATAATGTTGTCAATGCAAAGTAACCTTTCTTGTCTCAGCAATCTTGGCGCTACATCGTCGGTCATGCAGCTCCATCTGCCAGGTTACCAATTCCGTAATGCGCCATCATTATGCGTCACTATGTGGACCAGTCATAGACCTCCCCCACCCAATCTGTTCAATGTCCTCGTTGAACGCAACATCAGTTCAGTTTCTACTGAACTTTCCTTGGCCTTGTACGCATCTGAGCCATTCTCAGAATTCGGCAACATTGTTTGGCCTTTACCTTGCTAAAAATTTTCTACCTAGTACTTCACGCCGCCACTTAGTTTGTTTTCCTTGCTATTGAGCCTGTAAATTACAGCTTCATTATCGCATCATCGACTATGCTTCAATCTCTACTTCGTTCACATCTCAACACCCAAATGCCACTTCAATATGTTGCTATGCCCCTTGCATCAGCACAAATGTTTCCTTCAAGCCATTCCGTTCCTAAGTGTACACTTCAAACAGCTAACATATCATTCTGATATGTATAACTTAGTTTACTTTCCTTCAATTCCGACTGACATTGCACTCTTGCAATTCAACAAGTCTTACTGTGAACTAAGTGTTCTTTAATCATGTTGCAACACCCTTTGTTCAAACTCAACTGAAATGCATGGAATTATCCATGACTTAGGATACTTCGGGCATTCCACAGTCACTTTAAAGCAATTATCCTCTTCACATTCCTTTGCAACTAACAAGGCCTCACTTGTTCTTTCAAACTGCTACGCTTTAATATAGCGGAAAAAAGCATCATGTTCTTCCTAACTATGAGTTACTATTAACTCATATACTTGATGGACTTACATCTTCATTCTTGCTGTGTTACTCCATGCTATCGCTGCCAAATACTGTCGCACTTCAACATAACTCTCCCAACAGCAAACTCGCTTATGCCACCAACTTCACTTCTTGCTTGGTTTTTCTTTCAGCATTTCTTATTATATACTTTGGCTAAGTATACATGTAGTTCTTCCCTAATGAACTAGCTTTACATTAAGCAAAAATAGACAAGTCTTTTGCTTAAATACCACCTTCATTCATTTCACTAGCCTTACATAAGAAACTTAGGGACTCCTTCCCATTTACACACACTCGGCTTTACTGTAAGAAAATTACATTACCAAACCAAATACACCAACTAAAGTGTGCTATCTTTTTAAGACCATAAGATAAGCAACACCCAACTTAACTTGAATATAGAAACAACAAACAAATAATCTGCCAAATTCTCCATACTTTAGCAACCTTGCAGGTTCAGGCACTTGAAAATAGCAATGCAATTCCCCTGCCTCATACATGCGCTAATCACGGTGAAAAAGGGATAATAAGATCCATAGGATATCCAAATTCCATATGAATCTCAGCCAAGCATTCTTTGAACGAGAGGACTGGTGCAAACTCACTTGACTTCCACTTGTCACCCTTCATATCAATCGGACTAACTTTCCCTATACCTTTCACGAAACAAGGTACACTAGGATTTTGTATGAAAATCCCTCCAAGGTGAGGCATCATTGTTGCCTATGCTTCTTTGAAAATGTTGTTACCAAGGATCATCTAGAAATCATTGAGATGCATCACCATTATACTGATATGTCCACGCCATGCTCCAACTTCAACAATCACCACTGCCATCCCCTTGATTGGCTTAGCTATATCATTCATTGTCTTCATGAAGTGATCAGCTTGATATACTACCAAACCCAAGTAATCTGTCATCGACAAACGCATCACACTGTGCGACGCACCTGTATCTGCTATGCCCCAGAGACGATGATTGTGAATGCCAACTTTCACATAAACCAGGCCATCAGCCCATGTTGTATTGTTGTTGTTTGTGCTACTATGTTGCATAGTTGAATATGATTAACATGCTCCACTTGAGCAGCTTCATCTTTGTCACCACTACACTCAGTGATGATTGCGGATAATTTTTCTTTCTGTGGACAATCATGATCAAGGTGAGAACCCTTGCATAAGAAACATCGACCTTCCTTGTTCTTCGCAGCCAAACTATCATTCCTTTGATAGCTTTTCTCCTTGGCCTCAGAGCGTTTCTTATCATTGTCCCTACACTTATGATTTTTCTTATCCTTGACATTCCTACTAGCATCAGTTGAGGTATTGACTGAACTATAATCAGCAAGGCTGTCCACGATTGCAAAGGATGAAGGTAGGTCTTTGGCACCCTACCTTCTCACTTCATCCTGAGCAAACCATATGTAAAATTAAACAACTTGTCTTCCTCCGACATTTTGAGAATGTCTAGCATCAGAGACGAGAACTCTTTCACGTATTCCCATGGTATACCGGTATGTTTCATCTTACACAAGCTCTCTCTGACTCTTCAATTATTCTTTCATGAAACTCCATGTCACGATGCCTGGACGACCTGCAGTAAGGTCATCATCAGTTCTAATTCTCCACCATAACTTCGCATCACCCTCCAGGTACATGCTAACGAGAGTAACCTTTTGTTCTTCCGAGGTTCTGGCGTCCTTGAAGTATTGGTCCATGTCCCACATGAAATTCTCCAATGCCTTCGCATCTCTTGCGCCAGAAAACGTCTTAGGTTCTGGGACTTTAATCTTTGTAAAGTAACTGCCACTACCACCTGCAGTAGCTTGATCTGTACCAATTACACCCACCATACGCCTCAAGACACTAATCTCATCAGTTAGTTCTTTCAAGGCTCATGTGAACATGGTCTTAACAACATTGATTTGGCCTTCCAAATCACCATGTTTCTTAGTTGCATTCTAGCTTGCCACAAGCATATCAGCAGCATATGTGTCTAATGCTTGAATGTCAGCCATCATCGTAGCATCATAATTAGCATCATTTGGATGGCACACCTCTTCACCAATCCTGTCTTCCATGTCCGCTACCCTATCAGTTAAGCTATCCAACGAACTCTTCTTACCATCCATTCCGATCTAACAATTTCAGCAACTAAACTCGAGCAAAACAGAGAAAATCTTCCAACAAAAGATAAAACAGAGCAAACCGCGCTCTGATACCCGATTTGTCACACCTTCAAATGCTCCAAGCAATTTTTCGCGAAGATATAACCTGGCAATTGATAAGCACGTAAGCGCTACATTTTATACCCATATTTATACTAGCTAGAACTCGATATTTTGGCTAACGATACTATTTTAGTGCTTTTATAGAAAGTACAAGCAAATTGGATCATCCGGATAAAAAACCATTAAAACAGGAGTTAATTGGCGTTTGCGACAATAATAGAAGTGGATGTCCTGGTATTTCTATATATCAGCACCACTCAAGCTACTCTTTCTCATAGCACCAAAGAGACGGCTTAGGATTATGGGCTTCCTTATTAACTTGTTATGCACGTGGACAACCTCACCTTTCACGGCACTAGAAACATATGGAGCTTAACCAATATTTGGTTATCAAGAGTTCACAATGCATGGACTTTTTATTAATTGATGTGGTAAAAAGGGATAAGTGTCGTGAGGTGTCAGCTGATGAACGATGGGAAATGGTGCATGATGTGATATAAAATGTGCTGTTGAGTTAAAAGGAAAATAGTGGAAGACGTGTGCTGCCAGTGCTTCTAGTTCACGCAGGGAGATTGAACGTCACAGAGAATTAGATGCTTTGAGTGAAAGACAGGCAGTGGATTCATATATTTCTACAAAAAAACAAAGAATGGTGTTTGGGACTGTTTTATGTGGCATGCAGGATGGGTGTCTCTTGAGCAAGGTTCTGTGTGTGGCTGAATAGGGGGAGAAAACGTTGAATATGCAGGTCGAGTAGGTGACGAATGGTGCAGGTAGGTGCTCAGTTCATTGAAGGCGTGTTTGCTAAGATGGGTTTGAATGAGGTCTTGTTGGCAGCCGTGAAGGAATGGAAGGAGCTGGTCATTACTGCAACCAGCGAGGACGATTGGCGTAGGTTATTGAATAGCGAGTGGTGATGGAATCTGTCTGGGATTTCAAGAAGCACACATGGAGCTTATCTGCTACGGAAAATGGAGATGGTGACTGGTTATATACATGGGATGTTAGATATGAGAGTGAATTCAGATTGGAGGCTTTTGTATCTCGGTGGTGGCAGTAAGTATTGAGAGCTGAAGAATGACTGAACTGGCTTGAACTGGAGTTGGTGTTGTTGCCGGATTTGGTCGAGAAACAGGAAGGTGATTGACCGGAGTTGGGAGATGAGCTGTGTTGAATGGCAGTGGATTCTCTGTAATGGGTTGACTGTATCGGATTCAAGGGTCTGTTGAGCTTCGCAATCGATGGAGGATGGTTGCACTGGCGATGCTATATAGAAGTTGGAGGCTAGATGGGCAGATTAATCCATATAGTTCTGCGATCAATGGAGGATTGTCTCGCTGGTGTTTACATTGCAAGACTCGTCAGATAAAAGGGAAATGGGTTTCACCCAAATATGGAGTTTTGGTATTCAAGGTGACGGCTGAGTTGATTGCAAACTGTGGTGATTCTCGAGCTTTACAGCAACACTAATGGAATTTTGGGAGTTATCTATGGAATTGGAGTTGGTTGTTTCAGTGGCCAAGATCGAGATGGTAGAGCAGCTGCTGGAAGTGATTGTTGAGATGGGTTTTGTATGGACTGTTTTGAAATGGTTGAGCTGATTCAGGCGGTGATTGGTGATGGCTGGAATTAAATGAATCAGTGGTGGACGAGTTCAGGGGTTTGGCAACAGCAAGACATGGAGTTGCATCGGTTGTGCTGTGCTGCAGCAGAATGGAAAGTAGAAGCTATTGCTGCAATCGATATGAAGACTGCATACAATGGTCTGCTGGATGAATTTTGTGTGTGTTTAATTCTTTGGAGATTTTGCACAGATTCTGGCAAGGAACGATGACGAGATTTAGCCGGTCAGGGTGTAGAAAAGTATTGTTAGGGTCTGACGGATTGGAGATAAGCGTGTGTTTTAATTGGGCCCGGACAATTTCTGAGCAGGTGGTTCAAGTTACTGGACTGGGCCTTGGCGTTGCTAGAGTCGATCACAGAAGAGAATTCAAGGACTAATAAGAAGAAGAAAAAGAACAGAAAGAAAAGTGGGGAGGCCGGGTTTTAGGGAATAGAGTTTTTGGAGGGGGTTTCTTTGACATCCCTTGGTGCGACAAAAGAGTGGAAGGTTTTGGCAGTAGCAATCGAACAAGAAGGAGAAAACAGTCCAAATCATTGGTGGTGATGCGCGATTGATTATCGGTTTAATTTTTTTCTATTGTTTATCTTTTTAATGGGTTTTAAGAAATCCATTTCCATGTATTGCTAGACTTTGTATAACTAGGGTTTTTAGAGTTGAAACTACATGGGGTATTAGGCTACTTTAAATTGAATGATTTAGCAATAGACCATTATGATTTGAATAGATTAATTTTTGAATATTGTTTATCGATTTATTGAAAACGAGTTGTTGCTTCACCGGTTTTAAAAACCTATGTGCTTCATTTATAGGATTGCAAATATATTTTTCTAGTTATTTGATATCCCATGCTTGGGTTAAATCTTTTGATGTGTTATGCTTAGAATAGCCAGGTATTATTTGTGAACCTTTATTTAGTTTCGTATAACTTTCTCGTTGATGCAATTTGATGGTTCATGCTTGGATTTAGTCTTTTGATGCGTCATGCTTAGGGTATACCAGTGATATTTGCGACTCTAATACATATAATAGGTGATGTTGATAGAACGAACAATAAACATATATTCATAATTATGTTTCATTTCAGTAATTGAATAAAAATAGTGGTGGATACGATAAAACCCGGGTTACCGAGCTTCCCATTTTATTCGTTTGGTTACTTTAGATTATTTTTCTGTTATTATTCTTTCAAAAATCCAAAAACATTGTTGCTGGTTAATTGATTGAGAATATTAATTATTGGTATTTCCACCGCTCCTCGTGGGAACGACCCGTACTTGTCGTTGTCTGCATTGTAGACACCGTGCGATTACGGTTTATTATATAGGCATCTCCGGATCTTATCAGCAATACAATGGTTCAGTGATCTCTTATCACCCACTTGTATTTCATCCTTATAAGATTGCACCAATGCGATCAGCCAACTCTACCAAGAGTATGCAACTGAAGTCTTACTCAGATCTTCTCTACCAAGAAATGTAGCCCATACTACAAAGAGGATTTTGCCATGTTTATGCTTCACGGAATTGGGGGAGTATAATCAAATCAACAGTAAACCAAGTCCAATCGCATAAGCCAACAAACTCACTGTTATTAGCTTAAGGGGAAGATACAAAAAGGTCCAACCAATGGACTTTTCAAGCTTATTCTCTAAGCCTAACGCAAAAATCACTCTCTACTGCAAATGTGGTTCCTCAACACTCGAACTATTGAACAACTAGTTTACAAGGGTTCTCTGGCTATTTATAATGCCAAGAACCAGGGCCAATCCATATGCAACTCTGTTGCACGCACTATAAACATCCATTTGTCCATGGGCAGTTCCTTAACCTCCAGTTTCACTTTTTAACTGCTATCTTTAGTGTTGGCTTGTACAATGACGCCACACCTGTCTTCAACGGTTAGGATATGCCAAACTCGGTTATACAGCACTTTATAACCGTCTCTAACTTTCTCATATGATTTGGCACGCTTGAACTCAAGTCCCGCAACAACGCCACTTGCAACTCAGCTTGCACTTTTGCCAAATACTGCTATTATGGCCTCCGTTGCGCTATTATAGCTTGCGTTGCACCATTATAGCTTGCCTTGTGCACTTAGCTCGTTTGAATGCCAACATCCAAGTATTATGCCAACTGAGTCTTGACTTGCTTAGTTCAATCTTCATGCTTCATATGCATCACTTGCATCTCCTTTGTCGAGCAACTATCAACAATGGCGTGTTTGGCCTCACCATTGATGCATATGCACAGTCCAAGCCTTGGCCAAAGCTTAGAACCATGCCAAAGTCATTCCATGACTTTGTATCTCATCATTTATTCCTTCCTTGAGCTGGGCTAACTATGAATAAGGATATGCAACACTATCGCATAATGTTGTCAATGCCAAGTAACCTTTCTTGTCTCCGCCATCTTGGAGCTACATCATCGATCTTGCAGCTCCATCTACCAGGTTACCAATTCCGTGACGCGCCATCATTATGCGTCACTATGTGTACTGGTCATATAATCGTTGCCTCGACTTTAGTTTCGTCTAATTGGGTTTGCATATCTCTTATTCTCTATTCGTTTTATTGCAGTTTATACACAAGATTGCCAACAATCTTAAGACAGATTCTTTATCGTTATCTTGTGTATACGATTGGGAAAAAAATTAAACTCGTTAATTTTGTTGATTACTAAAGCGGTTCCTAATTAACTTCTTTGGTCAGTCTGTGTTGTACAGGTCGCAGTCAATTTAGGAAACGTAAATTGACGTTAATGGTCTGAGCGAAAGACCAAGAGGTTTGATTATGCTGTAGATTGATAATCCAATTCAAATCTTATTAGCCTACGGAATTTAATTTTGATTACTATACTTTTTATCTTTCGTCATTACTGTAAGTGTATATAAAGTTGGATGTTTACAGACATTGTGTTTGTATGTTTGTTAACAACACTCCATCCAATTCAAATCTTCACGGAATTTAGATTTGAGTTTTTGGTACTGTACTTTTTAGTTTTGTCTCTAGCACAAAAGAATATGGTTAGGTGTCAGACTAAGTACAAGAGTGCGTCGTACATTTTCTATCCTTTCCTACATTCTGCAGTATATACTTGACAGACGTGCAAACAGTTTTCGTATATTTTTCCTTTGTCAACAGAACTTTAAAATCTGTTTGTTTAGTGTTTTGTTGGTTGTTGTTAACAAAACTGACGTTCGGAAATCTGCAGTACAATAACAAAATGGAACTCAACAGTTGCATATATGTGGCAGATTGGGAGCAGTCGCATCGGAAGTACATTTGGATGGAGATTCTCGTGACTGGTGGATAGATAGCGGAGCCACGAACCACGTTTGTGCCGGTAATAACATGTTTACTTCTTATCAAAATGTGGATGATTAAACACTTTTCATGGGAAATTCTGCACGATTAAAAGTTGTCGGAAAAGGAAACATCATTCTCAAATGATTTCCAGAAAAGAACTCACTTTAAGAAATGGTCTACTTGCACCAGTTTCTGTAGTACAAACTATCTTACTCGTTTGGAGGTCTCCTATTCCAGTTGGAGTCTCACGGGTCTGTTTAAACTCAAGATTTCATTTCGCGACACCATGTAGGGATTTATTTTAAGTGGTATCATTTTTCATGGCTGATCACGATAACTGCCATACGAATGCACTGAATGGTTCCTAAAATTGTGTCTGTTCGTGGCTAGTTTGTCATGAAAATTATTGTTGATACTGCGGATTTGGAGTTGCGGCTAACTTTTCCAAATTAGTTGAGTTTGATAACCGCATGATCGGATTCAAAGTTTTGGTATTAAAATATCTTGAAGTTGAGAACGGCTTGTCTGTTCTTGGTGTTCATGACATTGGTATAATGATCATGAAGAGTGGGGGGGCATATATGTTAGTTAATTGAAGACTAATTATTTCCTAAAGTTAGCTGTTTTTATTTAGGGAAGGGGATTCCTAAAAATAGCTAGAATTATTTGTGGCCAAGTTTGTAACCTATATAAATAGGTAATTAGGCCTTGTAGAATTATATTGTGTAGAAAATGATTAAGAGATTGGTTAGAGATTTATTGTATAGTTTTTAGGGCTAAAGCTAGGGTTTCATTGTGAGAGCATATTGGTGAGGAACAAGAGACAAGGTATCGCCTCGGGTAAATTGTTGCGGTGTAACCAAGGGTTTGCTGGGATTCACACGACGTTGTAATCTTTTTCCTTCATAGTGGATTTGAGTTGGTGCGGCTCAAAGTGGACGTAGACAATATATACAAGTTGTATGTATTGGACGAACCGCTATAAATCTTTTGTCTTGTGAGTTGATTTATCTTTCTCGTGTTTTCATAGTTGCTTGTGCTTGGTTTACTTATTATTCATCATAATATCTCAAGATCTATTATTCCGCGGTTGTCAGTGATTCCCTGAGAAAATCCTGACAACTGGTATCAGAGCTCAGGTTAGAGCTTTAGGTTTCAGTACGATTGGAGTGGGAGTTATGGGTGATAATAACGAAAGTACGGTAGCTAGGGTTAAAGTTTTTAATGGGAAGAACTTTGCATTTTGGAAGTCTCAGATGGAAGACTATCTATAAGAGAAATACCTTGCTGATCCATTGGGTGGAGTTGCGAAAAAGGGAGCACGCAAAGACGATGAATGGACAACTCTTGATCGCAAGTGTGTAGCCATGATCGGTAGATGTCTAACGGATGAAGTCTACAATAATATATAAGAGGAAACTATTACGAAGGATCTTATGGATAAACTTGAAAAGTTGTATCAAAAGTCATCAGCCTCGGGGAAGATTATGTTGTGTGAACAATTATTTAATTTGAATATGCAAGAAGGAGAAGCGATTTCAGCACATCTTGGGAAGTTTAAATCAATTATTTCTCATCTTTCAAAAGTTAGTATTACTTTTGATGATGAAGTTCAAGCTTTAAGGTTGTTGTCATCATTACCAAAGAGTTGGGAAACCGGAAGAACAACTATTAGTAATTTTTCAGGGAGTGAGAAGTTAAAGCTTGATGATGTGCAACAAAGGTTAATTGCTGAAGAGGAGAGAAGAATATAACAAGGTTATGTTTCTAGTTCTCCAACCTCGGCCTTAAGTATGCAGGAAGAAGATAGAAGTAGGAGTTCAAATAGGAACAACAACAACAAATCCAGATGGAAGTCTAGAGGAAAGTCTAGGGGGATATCTCAATCACGTACTAGAGGTGTTGTTGAGTGTTGGGCGTGTAAGAAAGTAGGACACTTCAAGCACGATTATCCGAAAAAAGGTGCTAATAATGGTAGAAACAAAAGTAATCAAGAAGAGGTCAACGTAGTTGCAGATGCGGAACTAGTGAAGGTCCTTGTTGATAACAAGAAGGTGATTACGGAAAGTTTTCTACTACTCTCTGAGGACAAGCAAGATGAGTCTTGGATTATAGAATCGGGAGCTTCTTTCCATGGAACGGGTGATAAGAGTATTATGATCTCTTATAAAGAAGGATACTATGGCCAAGTATTCTTGGGTGACGGTGAAGCATGCGACATCATCGGTTTGGGTGATGTGATCTTAAAAGTCAACGGTTCGACATGGAAATTGAAGGATGTACGACACGTTCCAAATTTGAAGAAGAACTTGGTGTCTGTGGGCCAAGTTTGTGATGATGACTCTGAAGTTGTGTTAACGAAACACAATTGTAAAGTGAATAAAGGGGCTATGGTGTTAGCTCGAGGAGTTAGAGTCAATACTCTATACCAGACTTCAAAAGGAACTACTTTAGCCATGGCTAGTATATCTACGTTCCATGGCTAGTATGTTGTGTTACCAGACCCTAGCCGTGCATAGAAGATTAGGGCACATGAGTGAGAAGAACATGAAGATTCTATGTTTGGGAGTATATCTACCTAAGGTGAAGTCTGTTGATATGAGTTTTTGTGAAGATTATGTTCTTGGAAAGCAAAAACGGGTTAGCTTCAGCAGAGGAGGAAGATACTTGAGAAGTGCGAAACTTGATTTGGTTCATACAAATGTATGGGGACCAATTGATGTTACGTCTCACAGCGGGTTCCAATATTATGTTACATTTATTGATGATCACTCAAGGAAGGTGTGGCTTTACTTCATGAAGAATAAGTTCGAGGTGTATGAAGTGTTTAAGAAGTGGAAAGCTTTGGTCGAAACAGAAACTGGTCTGAAATTGAAGTGTCTAAGATCAGTCACGGTGGTGAGTATGACAAAACAGAATTCTTACAATTATATGCTACAAATGGAATTCGTTTGGAGAGGACAGTTCCAAGGACGCCACAGGAGAATGGAGTAGAAATACGTATGAATTGGACGTTGAATGCACGTGCAAGGTGCATGAGGTTGCAGTCTGGTTTTCCCGAGACCTTCTGGGAACATGCAACATAGACGGCTGCTTATCTAATTAACAGGACACCTAGTAGTACATTAGATATGAAGATACCTGAGGAGGTTTGGACTGGCAAAAAGGTAAATCTTTCTTATTTGAAAGTTTTTGGTTGTGTTGGTTATGTTCACCTTAGTCCCGGTGAGAGGTATAAGATAGGTGCTCAAGCAAAGAAGTGTATATTTCTTGGTTACGGAATTAAAACTTTTGGGTATAAACTTTGGGACTATGAGGGTCACAAAGTTATTAGAAGTAGGAATGTTACTTTTAATGAGAATGATCTGTACAAGGACAGGAATACAACACAAGTTGAAGATGTCAGGTCAAGCAACGTCGATAAGGAGTTGTATATCGATATTGATGATGTTTCTGGAAGAAGTGTGGAACAAGAAGAGCATGATGTTGCTAATGGCGGAGAAGTACAAGTTGAAGATACTTTTACTGCAGTGGGTGTTATTCCTACAGTTTCACAAGAAGTACGAAGATCATCAAGAACTCCTAAACCAAACCCAAGGTATGCTTTGAATTATCTATTACTTACGGATGGAGGTGAACCTGAAGATATTGAGTAAGCACTAGCGGTTGATGATTCAATCAAGTGGCAACTTGCTATGGAGGATGAGATGAAATCACTTGATGAGAATGGCACATGGGTGTTAGCAAAATTACCAAACGGTAAGAAGGCGTTGCATAACAAGTGGGTTTATCGGATGAAATTTGAAGAAAATGGAGAAATTCGCTACAAGGCGAGGTTGGTTGTGAAAGGTTTATAGCAAAAACCCGGCGTTGATTACAACGAAATATTCTCTCCAGTTGTGAAGATGACTACTATTCGAGTAGTATTAAGTCTAGTGGCTTCTGAAGATCTCTACCTTGAACAGTTGGATGTAAAAATAGCTTTTCTTCATGGTGACCTAGATGAACAAATTTACATGAAGCAGCCAGAAGGATTCGTAGTAAAAGGCAAGGAAGAGATGGTGTGCAAGCTAAAGAAGAGTTTGTACGGTTTAAAACAAGCCCCGAGACAGTGGTACAAGAAGTTTGATAACTTCATGCATAAAAGTGGTTACTCACGGTGTAATGCAGATCATTGTTGTTACTTCAAAAGGTATGGTGCTAACTACATCATATTATTACTGTATGTGGATGATATGTTGGTTTCCAGAACATATCTACAAGAAGTTGAGAATTTGAAGAAACAATTAGCAAGTGAGTTTGCTATGAAATATCTTGGTGAAGCAAAGCAGATTCTTGGTATGAGAATCATAAGATACGGAGCTAAGGGTGTACTTATGCTTATTCAGGATGAATATATTGAACGGGTGCTGAAAAGGTTCAATATGGA
Source organism: Papaver bracteatum (assembly GCA_023529315.1). Lineage (NCBI taxonomy): Eukaryota > Viridiplantae > Streptophyta > Magnoliopsida > Ranunculales > Papaveraceae > Papaver > Papaver bracteatum. The sequence goes on from JAJJWX010002325.1 coordinate 264,906, forward strand.
GAATGCTAAACCAGTTAGTTCTCCACTTGGAAGTCAAATTCGTCTTTCAAGAATGCTGTGTGCGAAGACAGAAGAAGAAAAGGTGTACATGTCTAACGTACCATATTATTCGGCTATTGGGAGTCTTATGTTTGCTATGGTGTGTACAAGACCAGATATTGCACATGCAGTGGGAGTAGTGAGTAGATATGCAAGCAACCCAGGAAAACAACATTGGGAAGATGTGAAGTGGGTTCTCAGGTATTTGAGAGGTAACACAAACGTACCATTGTGTTATGGAAGAGGTGGTTCTATATTGAGGGGTTATGTGGATGCAGACTTTGCAGGTGATGTAAATAAAAGGCGAAGTACGACCGGTTATGTTTATACTATGGGGTCAGCTGCAGTAAGTTGGAACTCACGGTTACAGAAGTTGGTGACATTGTCTACTACGGAAGCGGAGTACGTAGCAGTAACAGAAGCAAGAAAGAAGATGATTTTATTACAAGGATTATTAGCTGAGTTGGGCAAGGAACAAGGAGATAGTGTTCTGTTTAGCGATAGTCAAAGCGATATACATTTAGCTAAGAAATCAGCCTATCATGCTAGGACAAAGCATATAGATATTCGTTATTATTTCATCAGGGATCTCTTAGAAGAAGGAGAGTTGAAGCTCGAGAAGATTCTTGGTTCGAAGAATCCGGCGGATAAGTTTACCAAGGGAGTTACATCAGACAAGCTAAAGCTCTGCAAGGCTTTAGTTTGTCTCTCAGAATGAGGATATGGAAGGGGAGCCGCATTGACATGAAGATGTTTTAGCACCGTCAATCCAAAGCTGAAGAAAAGGAGAATTGAAGACAATAAATGAGTCTTCAAAGTGGGAGATTGTTAGTTAATTGAAGACTAATTATTTCCTAAAGTTAGCTGTTTTTATTTAGGGAAGGGTTTTCCTAAAAATAGCTAGAATTCTTGGTGGCCAAGTTTGTAACCTATATAAATAGGTAATTAGGCCTTGTAGAATTATATTGTGTAGAAAACGATTAAGAGATTGGTTAGAGATTTCTTTTATAGCTTTTAGGGCTAAAGCTAGGGTTTCGTTGTGAGAGCATATTGGTGAGGAACAAGAGACAAGGTATCGCCTCGGGTAAATTGTTGCGGTGTAACCAAGGGTTTGCTGGGATTCACACGACGTTGTAATCGTTTTTCCTTCATAGTGGATTTGAGTTGGTGCGGCTCAAAGTGGACGTAGACAATATATACAAGTTGTATGTATTGGTCGAACCACTATAAATCTTTTATCTTGTGAGTTGATTTATCTTTCTCGTATTTTCATAGTTGCTTGTGCTTGGTTTACTTATTATTCATCATAATATCTCAATATCCATTATTCCGCGATTGTCAGTGATTCCCTAAGAAAATCCTAACAATATAATGATGCTTGCCTCTTGAAATATGATTTTGTGATATAACTTCATGGTTTATCACATGACAGATTGAATTTTGGAGACGGCATCATTGCAACTTCATGATTAATAATAATTTTCACGTAAGACAATTGCAAAATATAGTTTGGATAACTCTGCCTATGTAAAGAGTGGTCAAGATTTGTCCTTCCTCAATTACTATGTTATGTGAGAAGAAGGTGATGTCTAAGATTGAGGTATAATTCAAATTTATTATATTCATACCATTTACAACTGGATGCCTTGAAAAAAAATTACGTGTTGTTATTATTATAACATGCAAGGGATACATTTACATTGTCCACACTTGCGCAAATATCTCACTTCGCAAATGATTGGTGTTGCATGTACTATCTAGAATGCAACGAGGAATTTGAGGAAACAAGGCACAATAAGCAGTGTCCGGAGTATTTTGGATATAGTAACTTAGACCAGATGTAATACTTATGTTTTTTTTTTTTTAGTTTCTCCACAATCTATTTATTTAAGAAAAATGAACATTGCAAATACATGACATCAACAAAAATTAGACAGATTGCGTTTGACAATAATGGCTACTAATGGTCCGGAAACGGCAAAAGAAAGGAATTGTTGTAGAATAATTGTTGGGATATACAATGGATTACTTGATACGAATGATGTTGTTGTAGTAAAGAAAGTTAGTAACAAACATAATATGGCTAACTAAAATGTTAAAAACAAACAAGATATATAAACTTAAAAATCCGTGGGACTTGAAGAGGCCAATTTTGAAAACTACAATCTTAGAAAGCAACGATCCACAATACCATAAATTTTTTTTTATAAATATTCAACGTAGAATATGTCAACTTTTGGGAAAAGATCTACTGACAACCTATTAATTTGAAATAGGATCAGAGAGTACAATATGTGTTCAAGGTTCTTTATGAGGTATTGTGTCGCCAGATTGTATTCCAAGTGAAGGTAGGAACATACGGAAGTGACAAAATGTCCAAGACTTTTGAAGTTACCAAAGCCTTCGTTAAGACGAATTGCTAGGCACAATACTTTGTTGAAGATTTAATGGCAGAGGTTCGCATATATACAATCCCTTCAAAAAGGTAATGGGTACACATGTTAAACATTGTCATCTAATGGGTGTTGAAAAATCATGTCACATTGGATAGTTTGTATCATTCGTTTGATGCAAAAAAATACTATTCTCTTCCTATTTAGAGGATCGACAACATGACCATGATAGATGAGTCAGCTGGAGCGAAATAGGAGCATGTGGAGACTTTTATGGATGATATTGATTAGTTGATTTCCCTGAGATGAGCGCTGCTGATGACATATTTCCAAAAATATTAAAACTTCCATGTTCATGTAAGCATTATCTCATTATAAGCAATGAACCTAAATAAAAAATGTCTGGAAGTTAAGATTATATTTCTTTTGTTTGAGCGAATCTCCGGCGGTAAAATATTAAAGGAAAAAGCAAAGAAAAGAGAGAGGAAAATCCCAACTATTTTTATGACAAACACATATTAAATCATAAGGAGTTGATAAGTATTCGGGACACAAATTATACGATATATTAAATATGAACCAACATCATGGCCCGTGCCATTACGGCACGGGTTAAGGGCTAGTCAAGAATATAAAGCACAGTTTGGCTAACTTTGCCTATATAAGTGGCGGTTCAGATTTGTCCTCACAAGAGATAAATCTAGGGATGTAATCGTTTGCCATAAGTGATGGTTGTGATTGGGATTAGAAATGCATCTAACAGACAAAATTTATCATGTCATTAAGGTTCCATAATTCTTCATAATAAATACTCTATTAATTTTCCATGACAATGTTTTATTAAATATCAAATTAAAAATGATAATATATAAATTATTCTACTAATGATGATAATAAATATATTTTTATACTTAGGATTAGTTTGGTATAGATGTGAGCTTTACAAAAGTACTTTTCCGATGTACATTACTGTGCCGAGCTATGTAAAAAAATAATTGAATGCTTCCCGATGTATGTTACTGTGCCGAGCTTTGTAAAAAAAATAATTGGATGGTTGCGAATTATAAACTAAAGCTAAAATATATTTTAATGGGAAAATATCAGGTTCAACTATAGTTAGTGAGGAAATGAAAAAAAAAACAGACATATCTCTGAAAATTGTTTATTCTATTTTATTGTGCTTAAAATAAGTAAATTTTTCTACTATTAGAGTACATATATGTAAAATTAAATTTACTAATTTGTATTATTACTATAAAGTATTATTTTTCTTAACGACTTTTAAAAATAAATAATTGTTTGATATTTATTGTTGATAAATTATATTTCAGTGATACGATATAACATAAAATGTAGTTTGAAAATAAAAAATAATTATCTTTAAAGAATAAGATATAACAAATAAAAATTTGTGATATATAGATTCAAGGATGATTTTTGTCACTTATAAAAAAAGATGGGATAAAATTGGAAAATAAAATATGAAATTAGGGTGAACTATAACATTTGCTTTTGAAGCTTTTAAAAGCTCCTTCTCCTCCACTTTTAAAATTGATAGATTCTAAAAGTGTTTTGCATAAAATACACTTTATGAAATCTTTACCAAACTCTAGGATGAAAAAATATTGCTATAAATATGTTTTCAAAGTACTTTTTTTTTTTAAAGAAAAAAAATAGTACCAAGCTTAGTTAGATTGGCTAACAATTATATAAGTAGACCATAGTGAAGGTGGCAAATATTGGTACCCAGTGAGTAATTTCGCATCGTTTCACGTTTTTCTTTGATAAATGGTTTAACGTTATTTTTATTCAATGATGATGGAAAACAGAGTTTATTGTTAGTAGAGTGTATTGTTATTAGGTTAAGTACTTAATGATTTGACTTACTAACTAATCATGGTTTTATTATTTTTAGGCAACGAATAACCTCACATTTGGAAGCGTAATGTCGTAGAATGTAATTGCCTGACCCTCTACCGATAATGTCCTCACTTAGCCACTGCGGTCATTTGATAGTATGTGGTTTTCAATGGTCACCGTTGTTGTCATCCAACAACAACTTCTCAGGAGATAACCCATCCTAGGATTACTCAATGCCGATCATGCTTAACTATAGAGATTTTTAGGCAACTATGAATCCAATTATACTGAAAAGGTTTCGGTGTTAGGAAAGGACAAACCATTACCTATATTCCATTTGACGAATCATACCTTCCAAGTTGGAGTACTATAATACCACCAACTTAATTTGGAGCCGTCCTTGGATCCAAAATATGTTCAATCCTTGACTCCGGCATTTTTTTATCACTCATGAGACCCTTTCCCGACACAATCCATCAAGCATACTCTTTCACCCTCGAAAGGTAAACCGTGGTCGACTCTAATACCATTTGTAAGGACCCGATCCTCCGCCAATATTGTCCCCACTTTGTCCCTGCGGTTATCCGACAATGTGGGGTTTTTAACTGACAATGATGCGGTCATCCATCAACAGTTTTATGAGAGGTAGCCATCCCTAGATTACTCACGCATGAGAACGTTTAAATACAGTTCTTTTTACCAAATCTGGATCCAACTATGTTTAAAAGTCCATAATGTTACGAAAGGACAAGTCATTACCTTTATTCCATTCGGTGACATCTTCCTGCCAAATTGAATAACATACATAATATATCTGGGAATTTTGAAAAATTAGAAATACATCGTATGTGAGTAAAATGGTTGCCATCAGAAATGACTTAACATTTTAAAATATAATAGCTTAAGTGAATGAATTAGCTTTTTATTATGTCGTCGAAATTGTAAGAACATACAACATGTTATGTATTATTGAGTCAATTATGATTTTTACTCTTTTCAGACTATTCTTAAAGGGGAAAAGTCAACAAGGATCCGAACACTATTAATATCTACACAATTATTCTTGAGACGAATGAGTTCAAGTGTTGTAATTTTGTTACATCTTGCATAGTTTAATGTTTTGGTTTCGCTCGGTTGTTGGATTACGTGGCGGGATAAACCACATATATATAGTTAGGGATAGTCCATCATGGAATAAAGAGGAATACATGTGGAGCTTAAAAAGTTTGGGAATCTCCATACATAGCACCGGGGCCTTTTAGTTAAAAACCCCATTGCTCTTATCCCAAGGTGGTCAAGTGGGGTTCGGGGTTATGCGGTCGGGCCCTGAGTAGTATCTGATGGTCCGTGAAGATCCTAACAATTGGTAACAGAGCCTATGCTTTGGGCTACCGAACGTAGAAGTAGTTGTGGATGTCACCCGGTTTAGGCGCAAATGGAGTCAAGACTCAAGGTGGAGCAGGCAAGGCCCAAAGTTGATCTTGCGCTCAAGGTGGAGTTAGTGTCTCACCCATTAACTCAGGTGAAGCAGGGTTCTAGATTGGCAAGGCAGTGCTCAATGTTGAATTGACGCTAAAGGTGGAATTAATGTCTCACACATTAACTCTCAAGTGGAGCATGGTTCTAGGTGCGCAAGGAAATGCTGAAGGTGGAGTTAGTACTTACCTTCTCATGAACTCAAGGTGGAGTAGGATTCCAGGGCGCATAGTGACAATAATCATGATCTATGGGTAGAATATACAGATGGTAATCATATGATAGAGTCTGATTGGACTGGTGAAGTGATTTAATCTCGCCAAGGTGGAGATTTTTGGAGTATGTAGCGCGATAAACCACATATATATAGCTAGGGATAGTCTTACATGGAAGAAAGAGGAGTACATATGGAGCTTAATAAGCTTGGGCATCTCCTTATGTAGCACCGAGGCCTTTTAGATTAAAACTGCACACTTATTATCCCAAGGTGGTCAAGTAGGGACATCATCGGTGCTATGTGGTTGGTACCATAGTAGGTTCCTATGGTCCATGAAGATCCTAACATCGTTCACTAAAATAAGCAAGATGAACAAAGGTAATATCATTTCAAAGGATCGATAATATATCTTAGTAAACTTAAAAACATATCAAATAATATTTTTTTGGGGGGGACAAAATATGTAAAAAATAATTTCATGGCTAGCTTGAGGATGCAAATCGAGAAAGGAGAGGCATGGTATGGGAGAATGTCAAGGCGGAATATGCTGGAAAGAAATTGTAGAGTAAAGAATAAAAATATCTATCGGGTTTTCCTTTACTATTGTAATGATAAGAAAGGTAAACTTGATATTAATAAATATTATATTTAATATTCATATGTCGGAAAATGCATAATTAAATAAAATTTATGCCCGTGCTGTTACGACACGGGTGAAGCCCTAGTTATTTCCTATACGAGACTGCTGTTAAGTGTCTATGTTAAGATTTGGCCACGCCAACTACCAAAATATTGTAAGAGAAAATTCAGGACACTTGACGTTTTTCTTATAGACCGACAGCTTATGTTACTTTCGATTAATTATTTATTTTGATTTAATTAAGTTTCGATGTTTGCCCCAGATGGTCACTAATTGCTGGTAGAATTCCAGGAAGAACAGCAACCGATATCTAAAACCACTACAACACTCACATATTGAAGAAGACTAGGTTTTCTAAACACAATGTCAAGGGAAAAAATCAAGTCACCGTCATCAAGAAATTCAATCAAGATGATAGTGTCCCACATGACGATCAACAAGTCGCTGTGGAACGTAAGCATCCATGTCCGAATTCCAGTACTAGTCATATGACAAAAGTCAGAAGACCTGTACCTAGAACTTTTCCTCCCACATACAAGTGGATCTCAAATGAAGCAACCACATCAACAGCGATGAATCATAATAATATTATTACGACAACTACTATTGATAATAACCGATCAGTATTGAACAGTGATCATGAGGTGATGATTAAAAATTGTCTTTGGTCCAAGTCTATTTTGTTTGATGAAACCAAAGGAAAAGAAGTAGAGGCAGAAGATGAAAACCGGGAGAAAACGAAGAACAATGAGGTGACTAGGAATAGTACCACTACGGCAGATGTTAATGGCTTTAATGTGGAAGATGGAACAATGAAGCGCGGTACTAGTGAGGATAACTACTGGGATGACTTGTATATCGATGATAATCTATTCGAAGTTTTAGGTGATTTATAGCGAATCTAATCACCAAGTGGTTATCTAATATTGATCATATTATTATCAGAAATAGGAAAGAGTCCATCGGGCGCATGTTGAAGCATGTCTTCAAAATAAATTGTGATTTTGGCTGGACCAAAGCCTATTCATCACATTAATTAATTAATTACGTACTAGCTGTTTTTGTGGTTGCCACGTAAGTACCGTTGTAATAAGTTTCATTTGTATGCTTAGAAAAAGAAAAAGTCCAATTTGTTCTGTAACGCAACAGGTACAAAGAAAAATAAAGAAATTAGATGATTTCAAAACGGTCCAGGTTTTCTAAGGTTTAACTATCTGTAGTTCTTAACTCCTTGATTCACAAAGGAATACCCATAGAGAAAAACAAATTTTACAAGAATAATGTTATGTGCATGTACGTAGCCATCTAGCGATATATTAGTTTGGTTAGTAAAGACTACCTCATTTGAAGATGAATCAGACCGAAAGATATATCGGAAGATTTCGTGGTCGTATCAAATTTTCTTCTTCGGTGTCCAAGATTGATTTCATTAGTACAAATATATTACTTATTTCCATAATCACAAACAAGATTGAATTTCTGAAGGGCAAAAAGCAATTTAATAAATTGTAATTTTCTTTAAGTTATTATTAGAATTTATATGTACTGTGATTTTAGTTTTCTGGTCGTGTTAAGAGATGTTTAGGGAGAAATAATAAGTTGTGTAATAATTATTAGTTGTCAGTTACAAATCCTATTATCTTGAAAGTGTCATGGCAAGCAACTGCAAGTACTGCATACATTTTGCTGGGAATTCATGATGATGACTGAAGTTGCGGTGGACAAAAATCCTGGTGACTACCACTATGTCAAAAATCGAGGCCGTTCTACAACCTTGAGGACAAGGTTGCTGTAAAGAGTGCGGGAATTTTTATGTGCATATACGTGGCCATCTAGGGATATATTAGTTTGGTTAGTACGGTTATTGTATGGATTAGTTCCTAGATTATGGGAAGCAGTTATTTTCTGTAATATAAATATTTGGTGAATCATTGTAAAGGGAGGGCAGTGAAATATATTATGTTTGAGAGTCATTCTTCTTGGGGTTGTTTTCTTATAAACAGGGTTGGTTTTCCTTACAAACCAAATCAATTGTGCTACTTGTTATGATTCTTGTTAAGAACATAACAAATAACTATCTGAACGCTCCTTCCAAAGTTCTCTTTCATTAAATCTTGACCAACTGGACTTGATCCAACCCCTATTATGGAGTGACTGTAGTGTAAGAGCTCTTATTTATAAAGATCTGCGTAAAATAAGTAACAAAATATATAAAAGTGTTCACATAAAAGAGTACTAGAACTGGCGGACTTCAAAAAAGTTTTGTTCTCAGGGGATGAGTCAGTTCTAGTTAGCTGATGACTGGTCTTGGCCAAAGGACTGAGCCGTTGCACAGACCAGACTCAATGTTGCACCATCATGGTAAATTACAACTCCATCTCAGGCCATGATTGTGCAGCTTCTACATCACTTCCACCACTTACATTCATCTTAGCTCCATAATTTTCAAAACCATCCAACCCTTACTTTTGCAACAAAACCATACCATCACCAATTAACAGTGCCTGGAGCCATTCTTCATAACATGTACTATACAAGATAGTATCTCAACACCTTATAACTTAAGTGAAACTCCAATTTCATCGAACTGTAACCAGAAGAACTCATCTGATTTCTTGTTCAATTCCATTGCAGCTAACCTGCAAACCACTTTCTCTGCTTCATTCTTCCATTACTTCACACTACTAGAAACTCAATCAAAACAAACACTTCCAAGCTATTACATCACCACCTGCAATTCATACATTCCCTGTAATCCCTCCTTACTTGCAAGTCAGGTTCAACACCAGAAACACCATTACCAGACCACTGTTATTCATGAACCATTATTGCACTACCAAACTATTACATCACAACTAGTTTCTTCAAAATAAATTCAATCATCAACCAACAACACCAAGTCCAACCCAACACTGAATCTGGTACCACCACCAATAAACCAACCATCTCGATCTTGCACCTGAACTTTGTACATGAAACCTAAGCATACATCTATTTATTCAATACCAATTCCAGTTCGATCCTTGCTCTAAAATTCAGTCATCACAAGTTTCAAATCATTCAACAATATCATCTTCCTGCAAGTTCAACTGCTACAGATTCAACTTGAACACTGCACAACCCCTACCAATAACTCAGCTCAAAAATACCCACACATTAGTTCATTGCAATTACCATCTTCACTGATCTTTTTAACACAATAGAACCGCCAAAATCCATTAATTGAAAACCTAATTTATTTTCATCTTCATCTAAGATTAAGAAACCGAAAACCCAAATCTTGTCCCAAACCATCTCAATCACAGTTCCTCCATCTTGATAATCAAATTCAGCCAAACCCAAATTCCGTTTCAATCCAGACGTTAACGGTGACAGCATCAGTTCTTCAAATTAGGGTTTAAGAGAACCTTAGGTGTCTGATTAAGAAGTAGTAATCAAATTAGGGCACTGAAATTGAAGAACGAACAGATTAGGGAACTGAAGAGTAATAATTCTTCTAATAGTGGTGGATAATTTTGTAGGGTGTTGATGGTGATGGTGATGGTGATGGTGGTGGACAGAGATCTCTGAAACTCAGAAGAAGATGAAGAAGATGAAGAAGATGTTGAGAAGAAATCGAGAGGAGGAGGAAGAAGGAGAAAGAGAAAGAAAGGAATAAAATTGAAAGAAGAAGAAACTAGAATTTTGGAGGTGGATGGGATTCGATCCTAGGACTTCTGACTCCATTTTTACTAAATCACCCCTAAACAATTAAACGATTTCCAACCTCCGTGTCCTTTTTGATGTCCAGCAAAGTTACGCTGTTACCCTTCCTGTTTCATCTTATCTATGAAATTGTCTAAATGAAAAGAATAGAATTAATTATGCCCGCATCCTTTTTGAAATAAAATTAATTGGTCTTTCTAACCAATTTTGTGTCATAAAAATCAGTTACTCCGACTACTCAAACCCTCAGTTTGTTCCTTTCTACATGTTCAGATAAGCTTGAGAGATTTCTTGCCTCTCTTACTTGAGCCATGTAGTACTTCCTTTTGGTTTTTTGAAAGTTTTTTCATCCATCTACATAACCTTTCTCTACAATCTCCCACGTGTCGTTTGAACTGAGCAACGCCATACGGATGCACCTAGTCATATTTGTCTTTGATGAGTTTTGGAACTTAAAACTGAAACATCTCACTAGCCATGTAGATTGACATGTCTCTTCTTCTGCTGCCACTTTGTTGGAAATGGGTTCAAAGCCATATACTAAATGGGGTTCAAAAAGGTTACTAGATGACCGCTGCCACGGTGGGATGGCTGACTGGAAAAATTATGCAAACTAAATTTTGTACTCACATAGAATTAGCGCAGAATAAAAACGAGATTTTGTTCTCAGGGGATGAGTCAGTTCTAGTTAGCTGATGACTGGTCTTGGCCAAAGGCCTGAGCCGTTGCACAGACCAGACTCAATATTGCACCATCATGGTAAATTACAACTCCATCTCAGTCGATGATTGTGCAGCTTCTACATCACTTCCACCACTTACATTCATCTTAGCTCCATAATTTTCAAAACCATCCAACCCTTACTTTTGCAACAAAACCATACCATCACCAATTAACAATGCCTGGAGCCATTCTTCATAACATGTACTATACAAAGCTAGTATCTCAACACCTCATAACTTAAGTGAAACTCCAATTTCATCTAACTGTAACCAGAAGAACTCATCTGATTTCTTGTTCAATTCCATTGCAGCTAACCTGCAAACCACTTTCTCTGCTTCATTCTTCCATTACTGCACACTATTAGAAACTCCATCAAAACAAACACTTCCAAGCTATTACATCACCACCTGCAATTCATACATTCCCTGTAATCCCTCCTTACTTGCAAGTCAGGTTCAACACCAGAAACACCATTACCAGACCACTGTTATTCATGAACCATTATTGCACTACCAAACTATTACATCACAACTAGTTTCTTAAAAATAAATTCAATCATCAACCAACAACACCAAGTCCAACCCAACACTGAATCTGGTACCACCACCAATAAACCAACCATCTCAAGCTTGCACCTGAACTTTGTACATGAAACCTAAGCATACATCTATTTATTCAATACCAATTCCAGTTCGATCCTTGCTCTGAAATTCGGTCATCAAAAGTTTCAAATCATTCAACAATATCATCTTCCTGCAAGTTCAACTGCTACAGATTAGACTTGAACTCTGCACAACCACTACCAATAACTCAGCTCAAAAATACCCACACATCAGTTCATTGCAACCACCATCTTCACTGATCTTTTTAACACCACAGAACCGCCAAAATCCATTAATTGAAAACCTAATTTCTTTTCATCTTCATCTAAGATTAAGAAACCGAAAACCCAAATCTTTTCCAAAACCATCTCAATCACAGTTCCTCCATCTTGATAATCAAATTCAGCCAAACCCAAATTCCGTTTCAATCCATACGTTAACGGTGACAGCATCAGTTCTTCAAATTAGGGTTTAAGAGAACCTTAGGTGTCTGATTAAGAAGTAGTAATCAAATTAGGGCACTGAAATTGAAGAACGAACAGATTAGGGAACTAAAGAGTAATAATTCTTCTAATAGTGGTGGATAATTTTGTAGGGTGTTGATGGTGATGGTGATGGTGGTGGACAGAGATCTCTGAAACTCAAAAGAAGATGAAGAAGATGTTGAGAAGAAATCGAGAGGAGGAGGAAGAAGGAGAAAGAGAAAGAAAGGAAGAAAATTGAAAGAAGAAGAAACTAGAATTTTGGAGGTGGATGGGATTCGATCCTAGGACTTCTGACTCCATTTTTACTAAATCACCCCTAAACAATTAAACGATTTCCAACCTCCGTGTCCTTTTTGATGTCCAGCAAAGTTACGCTGTTACCCTTCCTGTTTCATCTTATCTACGAAATTATCTAAAAGAAAAGAATAGAATTAATTATGCCCGCATCCTTTTTGAAATAGAATTAATTGGTCTTTCTAACCAACTTTGTGTCATAACAATCAGTTACTCCGACTACTCAAACCCTCAGTTTGTTCCTTTCTACATGTTCAGATAAGCTTGAGAGATTTCTTGTCTCTCTTACTTGAGCCATGTAGTACTTCCCTTTGGTTTTGTGAAAGTTTTTTCATCCACCTACATAAACTTTCTCTACAATCTCCCACGTGTCGTTTGAACTGAGCAACGCCATACGGATGCACTTAGTCATAGTTGTCTTTGATGAGTTTTGGAACTTAAAGCTGAAACATCTCACTAGCCATGTAGATTGACATGTCTCTTCTTCTGCTTCCACTTTGTTGGAAATGGGTTCAAAGCCATATACTAAATGGGGTTCAAAAAGGTTACTAGATGACCGCTGCCACGGTGGGATGGCTGACTGGAAAAATTATGCAAACTAAATTTTGTACTCACATAGAATTAGCGCAGAATAAAAACGAGATTTTGTTCTCAGGGGATGAGTCAGTTCTAGTTAGCTGATGACTGGTCTTGGCCAAAGGACTGAGCCGTTGCACAGACCAGACTCAATGTTGCACCATCATGGTAAATTACAACTCCATCTCAGGCCATGATTGTGCAGCTTCTACATCACTTCCACCACTTACATTCATCTTATCTCCATAATTTTCAAAACCATCCAACCCTTACTTTTGCAACAAAACCATACCATCACCAATTAACAGTGCCTGGAGCCATTCTTCATAACATGTACTATACAATCTAGTATCTCAACACCTCATAACTTAAGTGAAACTCTAATTTCATCTAACTGTAACCAGAAGAACTCATCTGATTTCTTGTTCAATTCCATTGCAGATAACCTGCAAACCACCTTCTCTGCTTCATTCTTCCATTACTGCACACTACTAGAAACTCCATCAAAACAAACACTTCCAAGCTATTACATCACCACCTGCAATTCATACATTCCCTGTAATCCCTCCTTACTTGCAAGTCAGGTTCAACACCAGAAACACCATTACCAGACCACTGTTATTCATGAACCATTATTGCACTACCAAACTATTACATCACAACTAGTTTCTTAAAAATAAATTCAATCATCAACCAACAACACCAAGTCCAACCCAACACTGAATCTGGTACCACCACCAATAAACCAACCATCTCAATCTTGCACCTGAACTTTGTACATGAAACCTAAGCATACATCTATTTATTAAATACCAATTCCAGTTCGATCCTTGCTCTGAAATTCAGTCATCACAAGTTTCAAATCATTCAACAATATCATCTTCCTGCAATTTCAACTTCTACAGATTCAACTTGAACTCTGCACAACCCCTACCAATAATTCAGCTCAAAAATACCCACACATCAGTTCATTGCAACCACCATCTTCACTGATCTTTTTAACCCAACAGAACCGCCAAAATCCATTAATTGAAAACCTAATTTCTTTTCATCTTCATCTAAGATTAAGAAACCGAAAACCCAAATCTTGTCCCAAACCATCTAAATCAAAGTTCCTCCATCTTGATAATCAAATTCAGCCAAACCCAAATTCCGTTTCAATCCAAACGTTAACGGTGACAACATCAGTTCTTCAAATTAGGGTTTAAGAGAACCTTAGGTGTTTGATTAAGAAGTAGTAATCAAATTAGGGAACTGAAATTGAAGAACAAACAGATTAGGGAACTGAAGAGTAATAATTCTTCTAATAGTGGTGGATAATTTTGTAGGGTGTTGATGGTGATGGTGATGGTGATGGTGATGGTGGTGGACAGAGATCTCTGAAACTCAGAAGAAGATGAAGAAGATGTTGAGAAGAAATCGAGAGGAGGAGGAAGAAGGATAAAGAGAAATAAAGGAAGAAAATTGAAAGAAGAAGAAACTAGAATTTTGGAGGTGGATGGGATTCGATGCTAGGACTTCTGACTCCATTTTTACTAAATCACCCCTAAACAATTAAACGATTTCCAACCTTCATGTCCTTTTTGATGTCCAGCAAAGTTACGATGTTACCCTTCCTGTTTCATCTTATCTACGAAATTGTCTAAAAGAAAAGAATAGAATTAATTATGCCCGCATCCTTTTTGAAATAGAATTAATTGGACTTTCTAACCAATTTTGTGTCATAACAATCAGTTACTCCGACTACTCAAACCCTCAGTTTGTTCCTTTCTACATGTTCAGATAAGCTTGAGAGATTTCTTGTCTCTCTTACTTGAGCCATGTAGTACTTCCTTTTGGTTTTGTGAAAGTTTTTTCATCCACCTACATAACCTTTCTCTACAATCTCCCACGTGTCGTTTGAACTGAGCAACGCCATACGGATGCACCTAGTCATAGTTGTCTTTGATGAGTTTTGGAACTTAAAGCTGAAACATCTCACTAGCCATGTAGATTGAAATGTCTCTTCTTCTGCTTCCACTTTGTTGGAAATGGGTTCAAAGCCATATACTAAATGGGGTTCAAAAAGGTTACTAGATGACCGCTGCCACGGTGGGATGGCTGACTGGAAAAATTATGCAAACTAAATTTTGTACTCACATAGAATTAGCGCAGAATAAAAACGAGATTTTGTTCTCAGGGGATGAGTCAGTTCTAGTTAGCTGATGACTGGTCTTGGCCAAAGGACTGAGCCGTTGCACAGACCAGACTCAATGTTGCACCATCATGGTAAATTACAACTCCATCTCAGGCCATGATTGTGCAGCTTCTACATCACTTCCACCACTTACATTCATCTTATCTCCATAATTTTCAAAACCATCCAACCCTTAATTTTGCAACAAAACCATACCATCACCAATTAACAGTGCCTGGAGCCATTCTTCATAACATGTACTATACAAGCTAGTATCTCAACAACTCATAACTTAAGTGAAACTCTAATTTCATCTAACTGTAACCAGAAGAACTCATCTGATTTCTTGTTCAATTCCATTGCAGATAACCTGCAAACCACCTTCTCTGCTTCATTCTTCCATTACTGCACACTACTAGAAACTCCATCAAAACAAACACTTCCAAGCTATTACATCACCACCTGCAATTCATACATTCCCTGTAATCCCTCCTTACTTGCAAGTCAGGTTCAACACCAGAAACACCATTACCAGACCACTGTTATTCATGAACCATTATTGCACTACCAAACTATTACATCACAACTAGTTTCTTAAAAATAAATTCAATCATCAACCAACAACACCAAGTCCAACCCAACACTGAATCTGGTACCACCACCAATAAACCAACCATCTCAAGCTTGCACTTGAACTTTGTACATGAAACCTAAGCATACATCTATTTATTAAATACCAATTCCAGTTCGATCCTTGCTCTGAAATTCAGTCATCACAAGTTTCAAATCATTCAACAATATCATCTTCCTGCAATTTCAACTTCTACAGATTCAACTTGAACTCTGCACAACCCCTACCAATAACTCAGCTCAAAAATACCCACACATCAGTTCATTGCAACCACCATCTTCACTGATCTTTTTAACCCAACAGAACCGCCAAAATCCATTAATTGAAAACCTAATTTCTTTTCATCTTCATCTAAGATTAAGAAACCGAAAACCCAAATCTTGTCCCAAACCATCTAAATCACAGTTCCTCCATCTTGATAATCAAATTCAGCCAAACCCAAATTCCGTTTCAATCCAAACGTTAACGGTGACAACATCAGTTCTTCAAATTAGGGTTTAAGAGAACCTTAGGTGTCTGATTAAGAAGTAGTAATCAAATTAGGGCACTGAAATTGAAGAACAAACAGATTAGGGAACTGAAGAGTAATAATTCTTCTAATAGTGGTGGATAATTTTGTAGGGTGTTGATGGTGATGGTGATGGTGGTGGACAGAGATCTCTGAAACTCAGAAGAAGATGAAGAAGATGTTGAGAAGAAATCGAGAGGAGGAGGAAGAAGGATAAAGAGAAATAAAGGAAGAAAATTGAAAGAAGAAGAAACTAGAATTTTGGAGGTGGATGGGATTCGATGCTAGGACTTCTGACTCCATTTTTACTAAATCACACCTAAACAATTAAACGATTTCCAACCTTCATGTCCTTTTTGATGTCCAGCAAAGTTACGATGTTACCCTTCCTGTTTCATCTTATCTACGAAATTGTCTAAAAGAAAAGAATAGAATTAATTATGCCCGCATCCTTTTTGAAATAGAATTAATTGGACTTTCTAACCAATTTTGTGTCATAACAATCAGTTACTCCGACTACTCAAACCCTCAGTTTGTTCCTTTCTACATGTTCAGATAAGCTTGAGAGATTTCTTGTCTCTCTTACTTGAGCCATGTAGTACTTCCTTTTGGTTTTGTGAAAGTTTTTTCATCCACCTACATAACCTTTCTCTACAATCTCCCACGTGTCGTTTGAACTGAGCAACGCCATACGGATGCACCTAGTCATAGTTGTCTTTGATGAGTTTTGGAACTTAAAGCTGAAACATCTCACTAGCCATGTAGATTGACATGTCTCTTCTTCTGCTTCCACTTTGTTGGAAATGGGTTCAAAACCATATACTAAATGGGGTTCAAAAAGGTTACTAGATGACCGCTGCCACGGTGGGATGGCTGACTGGAAAAATTATGCAAACTAAATTTTGTACTCACATAGAATTAGCGCAGAATAAAAACGAGATTTTGTTCTCAGGGGATGAGTCAGTTCTAGTTAGCTGATGAATGGTCTTGGCTAAAGGACTGAGCCGTTGCACAGACCAGACTCAATGTTGCACCATCATGGTAAATTACAACTCCATCTCAGGCCATGATTGTGCAGCTTCTACATCACTTCCACCACTTACATTCATCTTAGCTCCATAATTTTCAAAACCATCCAACCCTTACTTTTGCAACAAAACCATACCATCACCAATTAACAGTGCCTGGAGCCATTCTTCATAACATGTACTATACAAGCTAGTATCTCAACACCTCATAACTTAAGTAAAACTCCAATTTCATTTAACTGTAACCAGAAGAACTCATCTGATTTCTTGTTCAATTCCATTGCAGCTAACCTGCAAACCACTTTCTCTGCTTCATTCTTCCATTACTGCACACTACTAGAAACTCCATCAAAACAAACACTTCCAAGCTATTACATCACCACCTACAATTCATACATTCCCTATAATCCCTCCTTACTTGCAAGTCAGGTTCAACACCAGAAACACCATTACCAGACCACTGTTATTCATGAACCATTATTGCACTACCAAACTATTACATCACAACTAGTTTCTTCAAAATAAATTCAATCATCAACCAACAACACCAAGTCCAACCCAACACTGAATCTGGTACCACCACCAATAAACCAACCATCTCAAGCTTGCACCTGAACTTTGTACATGAAACCTAAGCATACATCTATTTATTCAATACCAATTCCAGTTCGATCCTTGCTCTGAAATTCAGTCATCACAAGTTTCAAATCATTCAACAATATCATCTTCCTGCAAGTTCAACTGCTACAGATTCAACTTGAACTCTGCACAACCCCTACCAATAACTCATCTCAAAAATACCCACACATCAGTTCATTTCAACCACCATATTCACTGATCTTTTTAACACAACAGAACCGCCAAAATCCATTAATTGAAAACCTAATTTATTTTCATCTTCATCTAAGATTAAGAAACCGAAAACCCAAATCTTGTCCCAAACCATCTCAATCACAGTTCCTCCATCTTAATAATCAAATTCAGCCAAACCCAAATTCCGTTTCAATCCAGACGTTAACGGTGACAGCATCAGTTCTTCAAATTAGGGTTTAAGAGAACCTTAGGTGTCTGATTAAGAAGTAGTAATCAAATTAGGGCACTGAAATTGAAGAACAAACAGATTAGGGAACTGAAGAGTAATAATTCTTCTAATAGTGGTGGATAATTTTGTAGGGTGTTGATGGTGATGGTGATGGTGATGGTGGTGGACAGAGATCTCTGAAACTCAGAAGAAGATGAAGAAGATGTTGAGAAGAAATCGAGAGGAGGAGGAAGAAGGAGAAAGAGAAAGAAAGGAAGAAAATTGAAAGAAGAAGAAACTAGAATTTTGGAGGTGGATGGGATTCGATCCTAGGACTTCTGACTCCATTTTTACTAAATCACCCCTAAACAATTAAACGATTTCCAACCTCCGTGTTCTTTTTGATGTCCAGCAAAGTTACGCTGTTACCCTTCCTGTTTCATCTTATCTACGAAATTGTCTAAAAGAAAAGAATAGAATTAATTATGCCCGCATCCTTTTTGAGGGGTATTCTGTGATTTTCTTTAGTAGACAGACACCAAATCCAAACTTTTTGTTTCAATTTAGAAAAAAAGGTCACGAGCCACAATGGCATAAAATCACCATATATAGAGTCCTCCTTCGCTACGCTCGGTCGGCCTAATTAACACAAACTTGGTTTAAGAAAAATAAATTTGACTACTCTTAAAACTTGGTCGTCGTACACAGACCATTCTAACAAAAGACTGTCTACTTCTTTCACTCCGTTGCACCTCTGCCTCACCTTTTAGTTTCTCTCGATTACAACTTCCTCACAACAGCAGATTGCGAATTTACAGGCATATTTCAAACGGACTCCACTATCTAGGCTTTTTCCTCTAATTACCGAATTTTTATTCACACTTATTTATAAAACCAATCGACTTTGACCCAAACAACTATAGCTAATACTAGCAACCGTATTTTGTTTGGGTATATTAATTAAATACCAAAATTCTCTGGTGCTTCTCTAGTTCGCATCTAGCCATGTAGTACTTCCTGTTGGTTTTGTGAAAGGTGCAAACACCTACTGATTAAAAGGTATCCTGTTAATTATACTATTACTATGTTAGTTGTCTTCAGTCACCAATCTTAATACATGACGTTTCAAGAATTTGATTAGTTAATATGATCTGGAATCTAAGTTGTTTGTTCGCTTAAGAGATTACAGTGATTTTTTTGTCATTTCCATAAGATGCACGGCGTCGCTCTGCATTGTTGGAATTTTTCAGTTTTCTACCGCATTTTGATTGTAGAGTTATGTAATTCCATTTAGTTTTTTGCCGCCCTTTGATTAAAATGGCGGATAAATTTAGTATTGAACCTGCCATGGTAATGATCCTTCTGTGTGGCGGATGTCTTAATTAACACGGCATAGTGAGGATTACTTTTTATTATCATTAGAATTTCATTTAAGGACATCACAAGTTTGTAAGGAGATCACTCCTTCTTTGACGTTAAAGCTGACGGTTTCACTACGGAATTTTTTAAAGCTGCTTGGGAGGTAATTAAACATGATCTGATGCTTGTGATTAAAGAGTTTGAAACTAGGAGTTCCCTAGATTGGAGAATTAATTGAACTAATCTTAAATTGATACCAAAATGTAATGTTGCCGTGTCTTTACATAATTTCTGTCCTATTAGTTTGATTGGAGGGGTATATAAGATAGTATCAAAACTATTAACCGAAAGGCTAAAGCTTGTCTTGCCTTCCATTATTACCAACTTCCAAGGGGCGTTCATTCATGAAAGGAAGATTAGTGATGGCATTTTGATTGCAGCTGAGTTGATAGATTCAAGAAAGCGAGAGAATAAGCCGGGACTAGTTTGCAAAGTTGATTTTGAAAAAGTGTTCGACAACATAAACTGGAATTGTGTGGATCTTGTTTTACAAAGATTTGGTTTTGGTAACATTTGGAAAGGTTGGATAAAATGGTGCATTTCACAGGCCAGGTTTGCGATATTAATTAATGGGCAGGAAACTCAAATGTTTAAGAGTCAAAAAGGGATTAGGCAATGAGATCCATTATCTCCTTTCTTATTCATTATGGTGGCTGAAATTCTTTCAAAGATGATAAAAAAAGCGGCCTAAATTGGTCTTCTGTCGGGTTTTCAAGTACCTACAAATGGTACTATTATCAACCATTTACAGTTTGCGGACGATTTGATAGTGTTCAATGATGATTGAGTAGAG
Organism: Papaver bracteatum; assembly: GCA_023529315.1. Taxonomy (NCBI): domain Eukaryota; kingdom Viridiplantae; phylum Streptophyta; class Magnoliopsida; order Ranunculales; family Papaveraceae; genus Papaver; species Papaver bracteatum. The sequence continues at coordinate 285,492 of JAJJWX010002325.1, forward strand.
CAAGTGACTGCTTTGAAGAATGTCTTGTTTGCTTTTCAACTAGTTTCTGGTTTGAAAGTAAATTTACGAAAAAGAGCAATAGTTGGAATTGGGGAAGATCATAATGGTTTGGCTTGTACAGATATTTTTGGGTGCCAATTAGCAGAGGTTCCTATTAACTATTTAGGAATCCAATTAGGCAATAAGTCGAGAACTAAAGTTGTTTGGGATGTGATGCTTCAGAGGTGTCAGCAGAAACTAATCACATGGAGAAGAAGATATCTTACAAAAGGCCAAAGAGTAATTCTGATTAACAGTGTTCTTGCAAGCATGCCGATTTATTATTTGTCTTTGTTTCAAATGCCCATTTCAGTGGTCAAAGAAATCGAGAAGATAATGCGCAACTTTCTCTGGGGATCCACTACTTCTACTAAAAATCGGAGTTGGATGTCTTGGCCTAAATCTAAAGTGCCTTAAGCTAATGGAGGTATTGGGATAAATAAGTTGAAACTTGTTAATAAAGCACTCCATTGTAAGTGGATCTGGAGATATGGAGGAGAAAAAGCAGCATTGTGGAGAAATATAGTCCACGAAAAGATTGGAGGTAATCCTAATTCCTTTTTTCCTAAAGCAACTTCAAAATCTATGGGCCGTAGTCTCTGGGATGGAATTCTAAAATCTAGAGAGTTTATTAAGTCTAACAATACACTTATAGTACATAATGGTGATAGCATATGTTTTTGGACTGATAAGTGGGTAGGGGATAATACTCTTGAGAATAGATTTCCTGCTATTTTCAAGGTTTCTAGAAACAAACTTGAAACTGTGAAGGAGATGCTATCTTGCCATGGGTCATGGAATTTTAATTTCAGTAGAAGTCTTTATGAATCTGAAATTGGTGAAGTCGCTAATTTTCTGCAAGTGATAGAAGGGTTCGCAACTTCAATCCACAATTGTACAGAGGAGGAGGATCGAAATTGGGGCTTTGGCCAAGAGTTTTCTGTGGCAAACTGTTACACTTCAATGGATGTGGATGGTTTTATTTCGTTTCCTCATAAACAAATTTGGAATCCGAAAATACCGTTGAAGGTTTCATTTAGTTTGGACACTTTATCATAATGGTGCTCCAACCTTGGATAAGATTTATAGGGTAGGTCTAGTCAACTCCGATCAATGCTTGTTATGTTCTAGAGAACAACAGACCCATGGTCATTTGTATCTCCATTGTGATGAGACAAGAAAGATCTGGAAGTATTTTTTGGATAGCTTTGGGGTAAGTTGGGTTTTTTCTGATAATATTAAGTCTAATATCTGGGAATGGTCCAATATGAAAACCAATAAGATGATAAAGAAGATTTGGGGGATGCTACCGTTTGTTATTTGGTGGACAGTTTGGACGGAGTGCAACAACAGGCTATACAACAATAGGAAAAGGAGCTTAAATAAACTGGTGGTTTCTGTCAAATATAATCTGTTTCACTGGTCTATTCATTCTAAGTTATTCGAAGGTTTTTCTCTTAGTACTTTGATTTGTAATTGGGTGGGTGTTGTAGATTACAATTAGCTGTGCTTTCTCTTTTTTGTACTCTTAACATTTCATCATTTTGATGAGTGTTAATTTTTAATAGATTTTGCCTTTTCTCTTTCAAAAAAAAGAAAAAAAAAATCTTTTAAGGATTAGTCTCGGGGTTAGTGAGAATAAGATCAGCATCGAGACTAAATCTATTACTCTGGTAGTGCTCAATCTTGTCCCTTGGAGGTGCACTAGTGTACGAATTGTTAGGGTTTCTTTTTTCTGTGCGATCAAAATCTGACCGATGCTAATATGCCATCATCTTTTTATTTTATATTTTTTTTCTGATGTTGAGGCAGGTCAATGTTGAGTGTAGGGGTGAGCAACGGACGGACGGTTGCGGATTAGGGGTCACCCGCAACCAAACCGTCAAAACTGCGGATTTGGAAAATTGAACCGTAACCGGCCCAATCACCCGCGGATTTCAAATCCGCGGATCCATGCTGGATAATGCGGACCGGTTGCGGATTAACCGCGGTTTTTAGTCAAAAAAAAAAAAAAAAAATACTTTCTTTACTAAACCAACTTTCATTTTCCTTCTTCTTTACTTCCACAACCACTTTCAGGTTCACCACTTAATACCCTTTGACGTCAAGTACTCAAGTACTGATCATCCATTTGGGGCATCAGGAAGAAGTAGACCATTTGGGCCACTTTCATTTGGTTGTTATCACCACTTAATAGCCTTATAGCCTTGACATCGTACTCAACTCAAGTACTGATCATCCATTTGGCATAAAACAAACTTATATAAGCAGCTTATCCTGCTCATACCGGAAGAACAAGCTGCTGGTTGTTATCACCACGAGCTGCTCCTACTGGAAACTTAGAAGTCTGCCCTTACAACAACTGGAAGACTCAACAAGGTGGGCCTAAATGCACAGCAGAACATTTAGTCTTTGTTTGGGATAATTTCCACGCACATCAGAACATTTTTACAGGCCTGGTCCTGTATTTTGTTCTACTTCTTAGAAATCCAAGACTGGGAATTCTGATTTTGTGGGCTTACGCTGCTATTTTATGAGCTTATCTTCCATGCGGACCAGGCCTGTAAAAATGACAAATACTAGGAGACCAAAGCCCAACGGTGCGGGTGAATCCGCGGTTTTCAATACCCAACCGCACCCAAACCGCTAAAATGTGCGGATTTGAGAATCCCACCCGTGTCCGGCCCATACGTCTTGCGGTTTGGGTCAAATCCGCAAATTTGCGGACGGTTGCGGGTGAAATCCGCGGTTCCGGTTTTTTTGCTCACCCCTAGTTGAGTGTCATTTAATTGTATCAGGTTTGAATATGGGTTTCTGCTAACTTAGTTGTTTTGTTTGTCTTGCAGCTCTTTTCATCGATGCTTCAAAGGCGGAGTCTGATAGTGAACTTCAGGATTATTCAGATTCCCATAACGAACTACCAGGTCTATTTTTAAGTGGATTCTTTTTGCAGTACCCGTAGTTTATTTTTATTTATTTGACAAAAGAGATTAACAATATAAATGGATTTAAGGTTAATTATACCATGCCAAACCGGTTATCCTTAGAGCATTTCCAACGGGTTGTGGTGTGCTTCATACGTGGTTCGTGTAAGAAGACATCATTTGAACTCTCAAAGTCTAATATTTCCATAATTTTAGGAATATCAGGAAGATAGTCTCCAACCATAAATATTTCTACATTGATTAGACTTCTTAAACCCTTGATTTTAAGAGTAAATATTTGATCCATATGTTAACCACCATAGATTTTGGTGACTAGGATGTTTACATCCTCTAAAAGAACCTCTAAAACTAGAGGATGAGTTTGAGGATATTAGTGTAACTACCTTCCACATCATCTTCACATTTAGTCTTTACATTCCCGTTGGAGAAAGATTTTGATTAAAAACCGTATAAATCCTATGTGGCCTAGTTAATAGGAAGTTAAGGATGTCTCATTGGAGATGCTCTTATGGTTTTTGTTTTTCCTTTTGTTTGCTCTCAAGTTTCTACTTAAAATAACCTAAAACTAAGGAAAGGAACATAAAGTTTGAGAAGATTCCCAAAGCTCCAAAAGTAGTGAAGACAGGCTTAGAGTGGAATATTTTGAAAACAACCAATTGGTGAACTTGTGTGCTCTTTAGTTAAATTGATAGTTAGCTCTATATTTAAAATGATAGCGAGGTTTGTAAAAGTCTTGAAAGAAGCATACTTAATTAGGAACGCGCAGTTGGGGATATCAAAACTAATTGAGAGATATAGCTACAGGACAAAAACGGTGTCCCAATAGCAATTGTGGGTGACCCCGTATGTAATTATTTTTTTAATTTCTAATCTAACCCTCACTAATCATGTTTAGTGGTTAATAATAATTAGTAAATTCTTAAGTATTTGGGGGATAGATTAGTGTGTGTTTTTATTTTAATTTGTGTGAGTGAGGAGTAGAAGGAGAGGAAAAAAAATTGAGTGGACACTTTTTTTTGAAAATGGAAGATGATTGTGATGAGAGAATTGCTGCTAAGAGGTTGAAAATTTGTTTTTTTTTCTTCTTTGAATCCACCATTGTTGCAGATGAAAAATCTCAGTGCCGGCATTTGATGAAAATTTTCAAAAATTGTTTGTCACTATCCGGGGGGGTTCGGAAATTTTCAATTTTTTTTCAGGTTTTGATCTTCGAAACCTATTTTTTTTTGTTATAATCAGTCCACTTCCGGCACAGTTATCTAATTTTCGAGCATGCCAGAACTACTTCCGGCATGGTTTTGGCATAAATTTCTATGCCGGAACATGAAGAAAAGTATCCAGAAGATTGATTTTTTTTTTTTCACTTGACTACCGGCATGGATAGTCTAATTATCAAGCATGCCGGAACTCAGTACCGGCATGGTCTTCATCCTAAATAACCATGCCGGAACTTAGTACCGGCGTAGTCTTCATCCTAAATAACTATTCCGTTACTGAGGAACCCAGTATCGGCATGGTCTTCATCATAAATAACCATGCCGGAACTCAGTACCGGCATGGTGTACATCACATCCAGCGTGGTCTTCATCCCTACCGAATGTAAAAAAAAAAATCAAAGTTAGAAATGGGGGATATATGTATTGGTTGAAGAACGATGAAGAACAAAAAATCAGAGAAGGAATGGTTGAAGAACGATGAAGAAAAAAAAAACGAAAACCTAAACCTAAAGGACTACTGGAACTAATGTTAGAAATGGGGGATATATGTTTTGGTTTTTGATTTTAATGTTTTAGGGAAAAGCGTATAACAATATTTTCATAAAGTTTTTTGATTAACCAAAGGGTATTTTAGTACTTTCATATCAATTGGTCACCCCTTAGCCGAAATCATGGGGTGGGGGAAATAATTCATATCCCCCAATTAGTTTTGATATCCCCCAATTGCGCGTTCTTAATTAGGGGATGGATGTTCCACTTGTAGCGAAGAATGAGCTGTGGAAGGACGTGCGCAGTGGTCGATTCACACCACAATTATCCATATCAGATTTTTGTAGGACCAGAATGTAGGAAAATTGAGATTTTAGCTTTAGCTATCATCTAGTTAGATAGATAGAAAAATTAATTAGATAGATGGATTAGATAAGTTTTTCTTAAAGAAGGTGCAATTGGGGGATACTCAAAGTTAAATGGGGTTGTATTTTGGTTAAGGGGTCCTCTTTTTTAGGTGTTGAAATAACCATATTATCCTTATCCTAATAAAAATTAAAAAGAAAAACTAAAAACCTATTTTTTTAAGTATCCATTTTTTTTTCTCCATAAAAAAAACACAAATCTTGATGAATGATTTTTGATTTAGGTTATCAAAAAAATCATTTTGAGTAGCGACGCAAATTATGATAATCTTAATTATTTGAACCAAAACCATCTAGGTTATCAAAAAAAAAGTCGAAATTTTATCTAAATACAAAAAATCAAATTTGAATTTCAATAGCAGGTTCACAGTCGGTATTGTTTTGTCGGATGAATACAATACCGATTGTGGCTCTGTAAATGCAAAATTTGATTGGCTTAGTGTTTGAATTGGGATTTGGTTTGGGGTTTTTCATAGATGAAAGTTTGATAGTCTATAAAAGGTTGCAATTAAGAGTCATTACAATCAATTTAAACATCATATCACACAAATCTTCCAAAGTCTTTATTCTTTTTCATCTAATCAAAATATTATTTGAAGTATCCCCCAAACACACTTGGATAAGGGGTAGTTCAATTACTTCATAATGTTTTTTTTTTTAAGTATCCCCCAATTGTGCCTTCTTCTTAAATTGATCCTTTATTATTAATAGATAGTAATAATTAGTATGTGCATATGCAAAGCATAATTAGTAGTGGGCATGAAATAAACTTTATCCTCCTATTTTTAAGGGCCGATTCTAAAATAAACAAAAGGAAGGGGAAGAATTTCTTTAGCTGTTTAGTTATGATTAGGTTAATATTTAACAATGTGAGATGATCAAAGTTTTTAGGAAAAAAAACATCGGGATTTATAAATATTAGCAAAAATAATACCTTAGACTGATTAAAAGCAATACCTTGATTGAAACATGATAGTTGTCTTGGTAGTTCTCTTGGTAGTGGATTTGATTTCTGATATTTTTTTTGTACGTGAACATCGATTATGTTGTGCTTCGTCTGTCGTTAGGGATGGTGTAGCATCATGCTCAGGATTTCGCCGTTTTCTCCACCATGGTTTTTAGAGAATTAGGAGTGAAGAGAGGAGGGATCCGAGGGAGGATGAGAGAAGAGAATCAGGTTTTGGAGATTAGTTTTTAGACGGGGGAGCACTGGGTAATCTACATGTCTGACGTGTATCCAAAATTGCGAAATATAATGAAACCCTCGATTTCTATTGGTAGGGGGCAAAAAGCTCTAGAATTCAAGCTTTTGGCCTACTTTTCAATGTGAAGTCATCAATTTCTACTCAAATTGTATATACAATATTTCCCATGACAAGTGAAGTTTATGGTGGAAAATGTAAATCATCAAAACGATCATTTTAGCACAAGCCTTAGGCATGATCCGAATAGAAATTTTTTTTTTGTTACTAACACGACCATATTTTGCTACCGTTTTGGTGTGGATCTTACGGATGGATTTAGAATCAGCTACAAAAACAAACTTTAAGAGGATGGAAAAGAGAAAATAGCAAAAGTTGAATGAAAACTCGATCACCGGACCCGGTGCGTAGCCCAAATACTGTCTCGTACACTAAAAATGGAAAAACAATTTCAAGAAACGAAGGAAGAACTTGAGAATATTTGGAGTAAAGTATGAACGGCTCCAACATCAATCCTTTAGTAGAATGTGAATCAACTTCTTCTTCACCACTACCTAATGGTACGGTTTGATTGAGATGAAGATCAATGCATGTGCTGCCTAACCCTATTAGCCAACTACTAGTACTAACTAATTAAACACCATCCAAGGCAAAAAATGAACTACCCCAGAACCATTTAGTTGGTGCATTAGTGAGCATTTACCTCTCCTTCTTCTTCTTCTACCAAAACTACCACCAGTCTAACGATTCAACGGTATACCATCATTTCCAGCATATTTAGACAAGATCGTTGATCAAATTCGATCAAAATTTTCATCACACAGGTACGCAATATGTTATCATTTTCTATAGCTATTCTTCTTTGGGGGTTTTCCAAAATTATGGTAAATAAGGTTGATTGAGATAGTGATATGAATTGGATTTACGTTTGATTTTGATAACATATCTAGTTAAGAGAGATATTTGGTGAAATCTTCCACACCTTAACAAGGTGAAGATGCATCCATTATAAACATCTTTACGTACCCAAAATAGGGTAAGTCAACCATGCATGGGAATATTACATTTAAGACGATATACTCAATTAGTTGCGCTAATTGCGGCATGAGTATATATTACATTGATTGCTCCTGGTGTATCCTTGCATGAGTATATTACATTGATTGCTGTAATCTTGGTGTATCCTTAACACCTCCCCTCAAGTTGTACTGCAGTTGACGGACGTGCAACTTGCTTCGAAGTATTTGAAACCGTGGTGCTGAAAGCCCTTTTGTAAATATATCGGCCAATTGATCACGTGAGCTAATAAACCGTACCTGCAGTTGTTTACGAGCAACTCGTTCTCTGACAAAGTGATAATCTATTTCTATGTGCTTTGTCCGAGCATGGAAAACTGGATTAGCAGTTAGATAAGTCGCGCCTAGATTATCACACCACAAGATGGGCGGAGAGTGTTGTACTTGAAGCTCCTTGAGAAGAGACTGTATCCATATTAATTCAGACGTTGCAATGGCCACCCCACGATACTCTGCCTCAGTGCTCGATTTAGATACAGTCTTTTGCTTCTTCGCACTCCACGATATCAAATTTCCTCCAAAATAAATACAATAGCCGCTAGTACTGCGCCGATCATCTAAACTTCCAGCCCAATCTGCATCGGAGTATGCTTGAAGAGAGAAATCTTTGGTACCCTTGATGTGCAAACCATAATCAACAGTGTGTTTGAGATACCGTAGTATTCTTTTGACCAACTCCCAATGCTCTAAGTAAGGATCATGCATATACTGACATACCTTGTTGACAGCGACAGATATATCAGGTCTTGTGAGATGCAAATATTGCAAGGCGCCTACCACACTGCGATATAAGGAAGGATCCTCAAACTTTTGTGTTCCCTTTTGTTGAATTTTCGCATTAGGAGCCAGCGGAGTACACACAGGCTTCACACCATCTAGCTTTGTTCGTTGCAGAAGGTCGGCAACATACTTGCGTTGAGACAGTACCAACTCATTTGAAGATCGAAGAACTTCAACGCCTAAGAAAAAACTCAGATCCCCCATGTCTTTTAAGGCAAATGCAGTTCCAAGATCTTGAATAAGTTGTTGAATTCGAGAAGATTGAGACCCCGTTATAATGATGTCATCTACGTACACAAGAACATACGTTATAGAGTCATCTGTTTGTAAAATAAATAATGAACTGTCTGCAATGGAACCCTGGAATCCTAAGTGCAACAAGTGTGCACTCAGTTTGGAATACCAGGCCCGAGGCGCCTGTTTAAGGCCGTAGAGAGACTTATGCAATTTGCATACATGATTGGGGTAGTCTGGATCGACGTAGCCCTGAGGCTGCTGCATATATACATCCTCCTCAAGATTGCCATTCAAAAAGGCGTTCTCAACATCCAGCTGTTTGATCTGCCACTGATTCATAACAGCTATTGATAGTACTAATCTAATAGTACACGGCTTGATAACTGGGCTGAACGTCTCTCCATAATCAATGCCTGCATGCTGAGTGTAACCCTTAGCTACCAAACGCGCTTTAAATTTGTTGATACTGCCATCAGGATTTTGCTTGACCCTATAGACCCATTTCGAACCAACAACATTCATACCTTTTTCATATTTCACCAATGAGTAAGTGCCATTGAGTATGAGTGCATTGATTTGAACGTCCATTGCTGATTTCCAGTTTGGATTCTTAGAAGCTGTGCTGTAGCAGGTTGGCTCAATGAAGTCTGCATCAGGCATGGGGTGTTTGGTTGCATTTAAGCACATCTTCTTTAGAGGTTTTGATATACCAGACTTTGCTCGTGTTTGCATGGAATGAGTTGGAGCATCAGATTCAGGAGCTGTAGGTGCAGATCGAACCTGAGGCTGTGCTGTTGACGTTGCAGACTGATCTTGAGGCTGTGCTGATGATGAAGCAGACGCTGTTGAAGTGTAGGAGTTTTCTCCTGATGATTGTTGTAGCAACGGAGAAGAAGCAGGCATGTCAGATTCTGTATGAGGGGTGCCAGCAGCTGAGTCTGTGTGCCCCGGTGTATGTATAACAACATTTTCTACACCAGCAGGTATATAAGAGCTTCTAAATGGTGGAGGAGTGAGAATACTCGTGTTACTGGGAACAATACCTGAGCTTAGCAAGGGACTCTGCTGCTGGATGGACTGAAATGGGAATGAGCCTTCTTCAAACCGTACATGGCGAGAGATGTAAATCCTATTGGATTCTCTGTGCAAGCACATATAGCCTTTGTGTGAATTGCTGTACCCAATGAAGACACAAGGAAGAGACCTGGGTTCCAATTTTGTGGAATTGTACTGTCTAAGGCATGGATATGCCAGGCACCCAAAAACACGTAGAAATTTGTAATCGGGTTTTTTATTGAATAATAACTCTAAAGGAGTTTTTGGTTGCGTTACTGATTTTGGTAGCCTGTTGATGAGAAAACATGCAGTGACAAAGGCATCTGCCCAGAATGATTTTGGCATATGTGCATGAAAAAGCAAGGCTAACCCCGACTCAGTGACATGACGAATACGTCTCTCAGCTAAGCCATTTTGAGGAGAAGTATGGGGACAAGAAAACCTATGTTGGATGCCTGACTCATTTAAATAGGCTGTGAATTTTTTGTATTCCAAGGCATTATCAGATTGAAAAACTTTGATTTTATGATCTGTCAGTCTCTCTACTTGCTTATGAAAAGAGATGAAAGTGTGCAACGATCGAGGCGAAGAACAAGTGGAAAAACCCACGTAAAATGAGAGAAGACATCCATAATAAGAAGATAATATTTAAAACCAGTTCTTGAATAATTAGGAGAAACCCAAATATCCGACACAACCAGGCTTAATGGTGTATCATAAACAGTGGTACTTAACGAGAAAGACAGCTTCTTGCTCTTGCTAAGATGACAAGAATGACAGTAATCAAAAGTTTTATTGGAAACAGAAAGAGAATTACGAAGACAAATTTGTGAAACAGTGCGCAACATTGGATGCCCTAGTCTTTGGTGCCATAGAGGGAAGGTAGAAGACAAGTTTGCCTGCGGCTTAATCGATCTGTCTAGCATGTCCACGCCCTCAAAAATGTATAGCCCATTCTTATTCAGTCCTCGCAGCAGAGGTGCTCCCGATTGCTTGTCCTTCACAAGAAAATGAGAAGTGTGAAATTCAAAATAAACATCATTATCTTTACAGAACTGAGCGACAGACAGCAAGTTTGTTTTGATTTGTGGAACATGATACACATTATTTAAACTGAAGGATCTTGAATTGTATGTAAATGTTGCATTACCAACATTGGCAATCTTAAGAGCATTACCATTACCAACATGCACCACTTCAGTGCCATCATACTCATGTGGTATGGTCAGATTTCTCATATCCGTCGTAAGATGATGAGTTGCTCCTGTGTCAGTTACCCATTGATTACCATTCACACCATCCGGGAAAGCAATATATGCTGCAGGCTGATTGTGCTGATTGTTCTTGGGTTTGTAGCGAAACCAACAGTTATCAGCTTGATGATTATCCTTCTTGCAAATCTGACACGGACGTTCAAACTTGGGCTTAGGATGCTGGTTTATGATACACCAAGATTACAGCAATCAATGTAATATACTCATGCAAGGATACACCAGGAGCAATCAATGTAATATATACTCATGCCGCAATTAGCGCAACTAATTGAGTATATCGTCTTAAATGTAATATTCCCATGCATGGTTGACTTACCCTATTTTGGGTACGTAAAGATGTTTATAATGGATGCATCTTCACCTTGTTAAGGTGTGGAAGATTTCACCAAATATCTCTCTTAACTTATCTGAACTGTGACAGTTTAGAGTTATAAATGTAAAAAAGCTAAACTAGTTTTTACATCTAACTTTTTTATAGTATCCAAACATGATCTCTGTGCTGTAAGAATATATATTGTTTTTGTGACTTGGCTTTGTATCTGATCTTGAACTGGATGAAATTACTACTCTTTGGGTGGAGGTGTTCTTACTTTTGTTTTGGCTCATAGTGTGATGTGACTTTTGTGGTGCTATGATCCTTGTTGGAACTTAATTTTAGAAAAATGGTGCCTAGTAAAATTGTTGTAGGCTTGTAGCTTTGAGTTCTTCACTGCCATGTGCATGAGTCCTTAACTGCTTTGTGTAAGCCTGTTCTTGTTATCACCATTTGTTGGTCAGATTATGGGTTAAAATGATGAGAATGCCTGAGCTCCTGTTTATCCAAATGTTACCGAGCAAAAAAAGTTTTTTCAAATGTTTAACTTCTTCTGTAAGTCTGTTCTTTCAGGTAGCGGACAGTTTCAAGTTCGAAATATTAAGCAATGGCATGGTGCACTTTCAAGCGTTTTGCTCTTCTTTTCCTTCTTCTTTCGAGTTTATTTTCTCTCGATCAAGGTACTTTTTTTTACTTTGCAATCGTATCGTGCACATATCATCTGCATGACATCGAAGTAACTAATGAATATTATTGTCTGTTTCCTCTATCGTGTATAGCAAACAGAGATGAGTTGGGAGAGATCATTGGAAGCAGCAAAATTAACATTTCCGGTTTCCGCCCAAGACAATGCAAAGAGATAGGATCCTGTTGGTGTTGTATTTACATAGAGAACCCGAAGCGTTGTGTCAAGGAAAAGAATGTGTGTGTAGCTAATTGCCAGGAACCACAAAAAAGAGCTTAATTAATAAGAATAGCAATGCAAGATTTGTTAGAATACGGGCATCCAACTCAAAACCAATTGGCAATGAGTGAAAAGGCCCAAAGGATTATAAACCGCAGGATCTTAGAAACCCATACATTGTGGGACTAATAGTCTCAACACGCCCCCTCATGTGTAGCCTCGTTGGGTCTAACACGTGGACAATTAAATCGGGTGACGCGGAGCAAAGGCGCGGTCAATGACTCGTCGCAAATAGCCTGCTCTGATACCATATTAGAATACGGGCATCCAACTCAAAACCAATTGGAAATGAGTGGAGAGGCCCATAGATATTATAAACCGCAGGATCTTAGATGCCCAGACAATGTGGGACTAATAATCTCAACATGCCCCCTCACATGTAGCCTCGCTGGGTCTAACACGTGGACAATTAATCGGGTGACACGGAGTAAAAGCGCGGTCAAATAACTCGTCGCAAATAGCCTGCTCTGATACCATGTTAGAATACGGGCATCCAACTCAAAACCAATTGGCAATGAGTGGAAAGGCCCATAGGATTATAAACCGCAGGATCTTAGAAACCCATACATTGTGGGACTAATAGTCTCAACAAGATTAATGGTAGTTTGATACCCTTACTCACTCACCTATATTATCTAGTCTAGCATGTAATAAAATTTGTATGCTTTTGGGAATATGTTTTATAATAAAACTGGTGAGGTAAAGATATATCAAAATTGTAGTGACTTATAATTTATTTATTTTTAATTAGAAGTGAGAAATTTTATTGAAAATTGAAGAATTCACATAAATACAAGAGATCTACCAGGGGTGGAAAACAAAATAGAGCTAGGGAAAGACATCGTACGTCCCAATTTGGCACAGAATTTGTGGAACTCAAATGCATCCCGACTTCAGTAACCGCAGTCCAAGTAAGAATTAATGCACTAGCATTCTCACACAAATCATTATCAGTCATGAAATTATAGGTGGCTTAAAAAATGCGACAATTTCTCTCCTTCCGAGAGTCCATACGATAGCAGCTGGGATAAGATCCTATATAACCTTCCTTGAGTGAGAGATATGGGTGTTTGACCAAGAGTGAGCTAAAGCTAACATGTTTGCAGGAATGGCCCATGCTAAATTCTTTGGTGTTAGAGCAGACCACAACTTTCTGGCAACTTTGCAATGCAGTAATAAGTGATCCTGTGATTCAGAGTTGTCCCCGCATATAACACAAGATATCCATGAAACTGAGCACCAAATAAGAAAATTGATCTTAGGAGTTACGCAAGATATCCATATCAAATTGCAGGGAAGTTTTCAACACCATCAGCAGCAACCATATTGTTATAGAGAGAGTTAACCGAAAAGGAGCCAATAGTAGTTAATGACCGTATCCTTTTACCTGGAAGTAGGGGTGAGCATTTGGCCCGTAATTCGCTTATTTAACATGGACCAACCGTTCTTTTACGAATGATGCCCGGAACGTTCGTTAAAGAACTGTGTGTCATTTAGGAACTTTTTAAGATGCTTGCTTGGGGTGTTGTACATGGTATTTTTATATTTGTATACATATATAGGATATGTAGGTTTTATAAGGAGTCATTTGTGTTACTTTTGTTTTCTTTTACTATAAATTTGAACTAAAACAAATTCATTGGATTATCCGCATCCAATCGGTTCATCCCTGCATCCATTGGATCTGGATTTAATGCGGATGCCAAATTTAAAATCCGTAGTGTCATGGATTGAATGCGGATGAGGCGAAAACCGGTCCATACCGGCCCATGCTCACCCCAAACTGGAAGAGTATCTAGAGTACAGATCACCTAGCTAGAATGATGCCTTTTGGGTTTTAGTTTGGTCCATATGGTATTAACAAACTGGGCTATATACTCCTTTCATGACTGATAGTATCTCCGACCAATGGCCCAGTCCAGTACTAACTCCAGAAAAACATTAATAAAATGAGCATTTAGTGCTCCAAATTGTCATGGAATTTGTTTAGCCTCCCTTCATAATTGTTTTCTGGCTCCCTCCACTTGCCCTTAGGGTTTCAGTTTCAGTCTTGACTTTACTTCCTTGAAGTTGAAATCTCATCTGTTCCAAAATTCAATAATCAGTGAGAGAGAAAAGTGTTCCTTGAAAACCCTTTATTCTTCTCCTTCTTTTTAGATCTGTAATCAGATACACGAAAGGGCTTTCAGTTTTCCTCCTTGTGTTTGAACATTTTTTGAGCTCTCAGTGCTCCAGATTTTCTGAAGAAGAAGAAGCTGAAGATCAGTTGAATTAATCAGTGGAAGGGAAACAACAAAATCCACAAAAAACTAGTTTTGTATGGGAAATTTGGTGGATGGAGGAACAATTCAATCAATTAGCACGATGATTTCTCCTCTCAGAAACAATTCTATGTTTGATTTCACCACATCTATTACCCCGCCATCATCTAATACCGCCATACCCTCCTCCCATATTACCGCTACCACTTCCATCGTTTCAACAAGCTTCGATCCACTTCTATATTTGTTGATCAAACCTTTATGCAGCAAACAAGCGATGAAACCACAAGGACTTGTGCATCAGCTACCTGTTGTCTTGGAGGTAGGAATCAAAAATTGGTTATGTCTTTGGATTCATATTATTTTTCATCCTCTTGTTTGATGTAACTTTGTTTAGCCTGCAGGATTATGATGATGTGGGAGGAGATGGAGAAACCTTGTCAGACACCAAATGGCAGGAGATTCCAAATATAAGTTTTGAGTTCTCTGAGAAGAGAGGTTGGAAACAAAACTAACTGCAAAAAAATTCTAGTTGTCTTCTCTTTTGGATTGAATGTTTTCGAATAGCTGCTTCTAACTAAAAATGGTATTCATAATTCTTTCCAATCAAAAGAATGCAGGATTAGGTTGATGCTCATGCTGTGGATCAAGATGAAGACTAAGAGGAGAATCAAGTTTGGCTTTCAGATGGTGTTCTCTGGTTAATGTCAAAAGGTTTGAGGTATATGAAATTGCACTACAACTCTAAATCCTATTATTTTTTAGTTTCAACTGCGAGATTGATTTGGGCTTTACCTAAAACAAAGAAACTTTGTACAATTTGAACTGTGAATTGATTCAATACATGCTAGGATTTTTTTTTCTTCAAATGCTTGGGTTCCGACGTTTGGTGTGCATTGATATTCAGTGAAAGACGTCCCAACACACATACACACCAGTACTACACATCTGGTATGTTTACTTGGCTTAATTTGGCTTCTGCACTGGCCGCAGGACAGCTGAGGGAAAATGTACTTATATATATATGATGTTGATCATCTAAAGCTAGCCGATTCATAACCGTCTCTTAGTTGGTGTTACAACCATGTTGTGGTTAGTGAGGATGAAACTGCTGATTAAAGTCTAACCGTATATCTGCTACCTGTTGTGTTGGAGTATGGGCTTACCTTATCTGAAAGACCAATAAGTTCACTTTCCTCAAAGAGGTAGGAAATGAAACTAATGCTGAATTTCATTTTTGTGGTGACTTTGGATTCATATATTCTTTTTGTTAAGCAAATGAGGAAAGATATATTAATCAATTGTTACGCGCAGACGCGCTTGGTACATTAGCAGTTCTGTAAACGAAAAGTGCATCCTGACTTAGCTGTTTGAACAGAGTTTGGGTAACATTTGTTGGGGTGTAGTTTGCTGGTCCTTTTGGTCCTCCTTAGCTAATTCATCCGCCACTCCATTTCCTTATCTTGCGATGTACTCATCCTTGATTGAGCAGAAAACCTTGAACATTTCTTTTACTTCATCTAGAATCTTGACACATTGCCAATCTAAATTCACTGATTTCCCTTCTGGGTAGTTGATCACATCTTGGTTATCTCCTTCAAGAATTACATTTGACATTCCTTGTTGTTAATTGCCTCATCTTGATTAGGTTGTTGCTAATGCTGTGGAGGAAGAAAGAGATAAGTTTTCGACACCAAATTTTATAGGAAGAGGAGTATGAAGTTCGAGTTTGGAGGGCGTTCTTTGGTCAATGTCAAAAGCCCTCTAGAAATCTAATCACCAAACCTGCAGTTTGAGGTATATAGAAACAGCAGTTCAGCTTCAGCAACTACATATATTTTCAGTTTCGTTGTTGATGAAAATCTTCTGTTTGCCTATGCATTATGTTTTTGTCATTGATAGGACATGCCCACAGATTTGAATTGCAAGTTCCAGTTCCTAGCTTACCCAAAAACAAAGATGGATTCCATCCCAAACAAAGATGCATGTTCTCTGATGCATTTTCACTTGAAGAGTGATATTGATGCATATCTGAAGACAAGGCAACAAGGACTGCCGTTCTTGGTAGAATTGAAGCATAGAGTTCTGCTCTCCGAGGACGAGATAGCATTGTCTATGGCCCTGTACAATGTACTGTTGATGAATTCTCTTGTTCTCTATGTTTTGGCATGCAGGCTATCCACAGACTAAGACATCACCTTCACCAAAGATGGCACATTCTGCACCAATGGATATTTTCTAAAATATGATAGTGGACTGTGACACAGATGGTCGCTACCTCTTCCCGGAGTTGCGAATCAGTTACATTACCCCTACAAGAACACACGCCCTGTATCTATTTGCTGAAGCCAACCAGGAAGTCTTCCAGGAGCTATTTTTATTGGAATGCCTAATTGCCTCATCCATGGGGCATGCTTATTGAGCTGATTAAGTATTTTACATCTTACTCTTGACAGACTGAGAGGTCCTGTGGTAACTAAAAACTTCACTCCTTAGCTACTGAATAGAGGATGGTAGCAGCAGCAGTTGTACACACTGCACGAAAATCCCTGTTACACGAAACATCTATAGTTACACCCTGTCTATATTATCCTGTCTCCTCTATTTGATATTTTATCCGGAATGGTAATCCCAGATGAGGATCAGTTTTGTATAAACTCAATTTCAGTTGATGTAATTGTAGAAATTCTGATCAGATCCTTAAATTTTGTTGAATTCCACTCATCTTTGAAGTATTCGTTCTCTTTGGACTGCTTCAAGTATTGCTGGATTATTAACTGTACATTTTCGCTCTCTGATTAGGCAGTCTTACACTAATTTTGTTGACAGTCAGCGGGGGTATGGACAATTGACCCAGAGGCACACTTTCATTCCTCCGGTATAATCAGAGGAATTCTTGTGTATACCTCCAGTTTACATTTTCCTTCTCTGATTAAGTGGTAGGACTTAGGAGGGCATCGTATGGCCTTGACAAACCTCCAGTTTACATTCCTCCGGTGTAATTCTTGTGTGGGGCTAAGTGCAGTGATGTTTCATTAAATTTTATTTGTAATTAATTTTTCGTGTGTATTTTCAAGCCAGCTCTATTTTTGCAACAATTTCACGTATTTTCCTAAGATTTTCCAAAGAATTTGATTGTAGATGTTTTTAAAATTAAAGGATTATCTATTATAAATCAATTCAGAATATAAACCATGTTCCTCAAAATCATTCCGAGTGAATATCCTTGCATTAACAACACCAACCCATTTCCGCCGCCAGCGGCCTCACTGGTCTCTCTCCACTTTCATTCTCTCTCTAGTCTCTCTTTCTAACTTTTTTATATGCAGGAACTAGATCTTAACCCGTGCCTTAACGGCACGGGATGTTTTGTCTATAATACGATATTGTTCACATTCCTCTTGCTTCATTTTATTCGTGAGAATTATTTTGATATTCAAATAGGTTTTGGGAAACAAAATGGGTTACCTGATCTTTTTATTTTTTACTTAAGCATGTTATTCCAATTTATTATCTGGACCGAGTAATAATGTTGTGCCAACATGAAAATAAAATAAAAAATACAGTAAATAAAAATTTTCCCCATTTATTGTTCCATCATACCATAATTTCAAACTTCAAAAAGAATATTTCATCTAATAGTACATATACCTAAACTTCCAATCCAACTCCATGATGTTTATGAATACATTTATTCCGAAATTATTGATAACTAAGGCTCTAAGGAGTGAAGCAAAAACCCATAATATTTTCTTTACTATAGATAAACACTATTTATTTATTTTTTGCAAATGTGAGAGTTATAAAAATGAAGAACCCTTGGCTATTGGAAGGCTGAGATATACACATATGAGTTGAAAAAATAAACTTATAATAGTAAATCAAAACATGTGTAAGATTCTTTCTCAATCACATTGATAACATAAAATTGAAGAAATTCGTGGATAAAAAGATTTCACACCAACTATGCTAAGTAGTGCATGAATGACGTTCTCACATCTAGTGTTACTCAAGTAATTTGGAGTTTTAAAGAGCATAGTCATATTGATATTTGTATCCAGATAAATTCAACTAACCTTCCGAAGAAAAATTATTAGTTTCAAGGTAGAGCCGACACAAACTTCTATCGCCTTCAATGTATACAACACATTGGGTTTAATCGGCCTTGAGATTAAACAAATACCCCAACATTAGTCAAATAATGTCTACAAATATGGGATCGAAACAAAGTGCTAACGGGAAAAATAAGAGACTAACATCAGTTCTACAAAGAAAATACCCCTATATGTATCAAAGTTTGTTAACCAAACATGTATTCAAATTAAAAAGTCATCAACTTAACACAAAAATGTAAAAGAACCCAAGTTAAATCAATACTTGCATAAACAAAACTTATAAGAGAATTTTGTAATTATTAAATACCATTAAAATCACTATTAGAGATTTAATTGCACGCCTCGTTAAAAACTACGATAGGACGAAATCACCAGATTAATCTGTAGAAATTTCACTGGATATGTAGCAATTCAGAGAAGTTTACACTGGTGGTGATGCGTTCCATCTAAGTGTTGTTCAATTGATTATTTTTTTTAGAAGGTTTCGGTTTTCATTGGAGAAACCAAGAGGGAGCGTTTCATTATATTCATTATCATCCAGAAATCCAAGACCAACTCGCCCTCTGCTTACGGGATCTCAATAAAACCTTAGATTTATCTATTGGATGGAGAAACCTTGATACTAGATATGTAGTTTTTAGAGTTATTTATTATATAACGTGACATCCAAATGTTTTTTTCTTCTTCTTAATTTTCATGTATTTTAACCGAGTTTATATTAGCATTAAGACGATCAACCACATTTCTAATTTATAGTGTTATCCTTTTGTAGCATCACATAATTAACATAGTCAATTACTACTCATCAAAACCGGCCAGTACCACAAACCACCAGATATCACTTCTTTCTCCACCACCACCATTTTCCATCCCTCGTAGAATATTGGGCACACTTATAACTTTTAATCCCACACGTCATGTATAAAGTTTAGATTTAACAAACTTAGGTCATCAATTAATTTATTCAACTATATGTTTTTTGTCAATACTGAAAATCATGCGTACGAACGGTTACCAAAGATAGCAGTGGTACCAAAAAAAACCATTTTGTCTTATATGATTTGGTATCATCCTAAAAGTATTTGTTATCCGCCTTTTTTGATCAAGTCAAAAACAACCAACTATACTTTTCACAATACAATGTTACCCGTCCTATAATTTTTTATTTTTATTTTTGATTCAAAAACAAAAAACCAATACCACCGCCATTAAAACCATCCAGCGCCACTATTTCTTCCACCAAAACTAATGTTACCACCTCCACCACTTAGTAACACCTTCCACCGCTTCCACCACTTACTTCTTCCTCTACTACCACTACAAGAAAATGGGGATTTTATGTCAAAAAAAATTGTCAGGAAATACCCTGTTTTTGTCTAGAAATATTTTCTGAGATGGATTTTTTTTTGTCACGAAGTTGTCTCAAAAACCCCGTCTGGGAAAGTATTCCGCGAAAAAATTACGAACGATCACGAAAAAAATCAATTAACAACTAAAACTTCATTGTCAACAAAGGTATCTTTCACCAACAAAATAAAATTGTCTGTGAAAGTTATTTTAATGAAGAAAAAATTCGACACCAAAAGGCATTTTTTTGGTCCCAAAAATATAAATTCCGGAACAAACGAATTTGTCTTTAATGATAACTATTTAAGACCAATAAAATTGTCTAAAAAACGAAAGTTTTGTGTCAATTTAATTTGTCTTTAATAATAACTATTTAAGACCAATAAAATTGTCTCAAAAACGAAAGTTTTGTGGCAATTTAATTTGTCTTTAAAAATAACTATTTAAGACAAAAAAAATTGTCTGAAAAGAGAAGTTTTGTGTCAATTTAATTTGTCTTTAATGGTATATTATTTGAAACAATTTTTTTCGTCTCTAATTAATTTAATCAGAGACAAAATCAATAGCCATGAACATCAAATTTTGAAGACTAACTTGTTCGTCTCTAAATATTCTTTTAGTGACCAAATTTCTTGTCTTTGAAAAAAAAATCAAAGTCATTCCTCTTCCCCAAAAGATTTTATTTTTGTCTCTAAATTTTTTATTAAAGACAATTCATTTTGCCTTCAAATCGAACTTTCAAAGACAAAAAAATTTCGGATTATCTCCACAAGCTACATTTTTCGACATTGTAATTCTAAAGCTGCATTTTTCGACATTTTGTCTTTAATAGTAGCTGTTATATTAATGTTATCCAATATTGCTCGGCTACATTCTATTTTTAATGTAATCCAATATTGCTCGGCTACATTCTATTTTTATTATATTCGGTGGATTGAATAATATGGTTACCTATTAATTCAAATCAAATTTACATCTATTTCAATTAGTTTTGTTTGTTATCCGTTAATCTTACTAATTTAGGTTGCCTCACTCATATTCAATGGGGTTCATCGGTATTCTTCTAATTATCCAACATTTTAATTTGATGTACATTTTCTTTAGTCAATTTAAACTGTTATATATATCAACTTTATCCAACATCGACCGACCTTACTCTGTTTCTCCTGGAATCCATGGGTTTATATGGTTAGCTACTAAATCAAAGCATATTTCCATCTATTTCACTTTGTTATCCATCAATCTTACCTTGTTATCGGGCAACCTCATTTAATTTCTCTCGGATTTCATTCGTTTCTCATATTATCAATCATTTTATACAATTTCACCTGTTATATATTAATCTTATCCAATATTGCTCGACTTTATTTCATTTTTCTTGGATTTGGCGGGTTTAATTGTATGGTTACCTATTAACTCAAATCAAATTTACATTCACTTCACTTAATTTTGTTTGTTACCCGTTAATCTTACCAATTTAGGTCGCCTCACTCAGTTTTAATCGGTTTCCTCGGTTTTTTCCAATTACCGTCATTTTAACCGAATGTCAATCGAATTTAGTCAATTTCACCCGTGATCTATCAGTTGTATCCAATATCACTCGACGTTACTTGATTTTTCTTGGATTCTATGGGTTTATATGGTTAACTATAAAATCAAACAGGTTATCTATCCAGTTCACTTAATTTAATTTGTTATCCGTCAATCTTACCCAAAGTAGTTAAAATCATTCCTTGGTCCTACTCGGATTTGCAGACCACAATTTGTCTTGCCGCTAACAAAATTTTAACGATAGAATTTCAGATTTGCTTCGTATTCATTTGGATGACGAATTAATTTTTGTTTGCATAAATAGACATAGGGACGAAAATCACACGTTGTCCGCAATAGTTTTTCCGAACGAATTAATTTTTGTCTGCATAAATAGAGAAAGGGACAAAAGTTACAAGTTGTCCGAAATAGTTTTTTCTGAGACCAATATTTTTTCAGTTAGTAGAAAACAATCCATTTGCGTCAATTTTTTTTTTGGATACTAATAGTTCTAACGGCAAAATCCTTATTTGACGGGCATTCATTTCGGCAACAAACTAATTTTGTCTGCTTAAATAGATATAAGGACAAAAGTTACACGTTGTCAGCAATACTTTTTTCAGAGACCAACTTTTTTTCCGTCGGTAGAAAACAGTCAATTTGCGACAACAATTTGTTTGGATACTAATAGTTCTAAAGGAAAAATCCTTAATTGACGGGCATTCATTTCGGCGACAAACTCATTTTGTCAGTATAAGATGCATTCAGGGACAAAAGTCTTGGATCGTTGGCAATAATATGTTTGGAGACTATAATTTTCCTTTGTCGCTATAAACCCATTCCGTGACCGAAATAATTGGTCACAAAGAAATATTTAGAGACGGAGACAGAATTGGTCACTATATTTGGTCACAAAAAAAATATTCTGAGACGGAGACAGGTTTGGTCACTATATTTGGTCACAAAAATTTACAGTGACAACTTTAAAGACTAAATTTACCGTTTGTCGCGGAAAAAATATATATGGTGACCAAAAAAATATTCCTCCCTAAACACTAGATTTGCAGACAAAATTTTATTGGTCGTATAAATTTTGTCACTAAACGTGTGTTTTGTTGTAGTGTACCACCACCACCACTAATATCTATTGAAATAAGTTTTTTCAAAATTATTATTTATTGATGGAGATATGTATTAATATTAATTAAGGGATATTTTATGATGTAAAATTAATAAATCATTTATCATGAGAAATTAATGAGACATCAATTAATAAAACACTTATACTAATTAATATTTAAGTTGAACAAACCAAAATCATAGATTTATCTTCTCTCTAGAAAAATCACTTATACTAATTAATAAAACACTTATACTAATTAATATTTAAGTTGAACAAACAACCACTGTTGATTTATCTTTTCTATCAATTCCAACCAAGTTGGAACAATGGTTAGAAGCCACTCTTATGACACAATAGGTCATGAGTTCGAACCTCCCCATTATAATTTTTGAAATTCCATATCTTGACTTGAGTATTCATTTTTAATTCATAATATTGGAATGAACACCACGTGTGCGACTTGTAGGGTGTGGCACGGAGAACCACAGCCATCGATTTATCTTTCCCAAGGATAAATCCTGACCACCACTCAGATAGGCAAAGTTAGCTAAACTCTTCACTTATACTAATTAATAAAACACTTATACTAATTAATATTTAAGTTGAACAAACAACCACTGTTTATTTATCTTTTCGATCAATTCCCCCCCTTCCTGTAAGTTTCATTAAAAGGCCAGGCATGTTACCTGTCTTCTTCGTTTTTCCCCACTTCAAATTGATTTGATTTTATAGGTTAGTTCATTCAAGCTGGTACGTATGTATCATTCATACATTAGTACGATGTTTTACCCCTTTAAATTTGATTTAATTTTCTTGGTAGGTCATTCAAGTTGATTCATACATTAGTACGACGTTTTACCCCTTTTTGGACCAAAAAAATACAAGATTCGGGAGTATCCGACTATTTAATCCATCCGTACGCGCTAACCCTTTCCTATTCCCCTTGATCAGAGAACAGCAACCATATTTACCGTTATTTGATGAACGCGTTATCACGGCTATGATAACTGTTGTATTATAAAGTCTGCCATTCAAGGCTTTCAAAAACTTGAAAGGTATAAGGTTACATTGGTTGTAATATTATTATTATTTTTAAATATTATTATATTATTGGATAATAAATATTACATGAAACTAGTTGGAAGCTTAACAAACTAAACTTCTACGACGCACTACTACATTAACGGAACAAGTTGCCTTCCTAGCCTACCAGCGAGCCTCATGAGGAACCAACCAAAGAAGCCAAAGTGGATAGGGGTCAGGGGCATGATTATACTGATGTAGGAAATACCATTAGGTCCTAGGAATAATATATTAGGATGAGTCTAGTCCATTTGACCCAGTCAAATGTATGTTTGGTCCTAAAAATTATTGCTTGGTCCTACGCTGATGTCATGGATGATGTAAATGTCATCAAGTAGTGGCACAAATACCCTTTTGGGACCATATATATAGAAAAAACCCAAGAAAATATCTTATTTTCAGATTTAGTTTCTGTCTCCTCCTATTTTCAGATCTAGTTTCTCTCTTCCCCATTTTTTCTTTTTTCTGTCGCT
Source organism: Papaver bracteatum (assembly GCA_023529315.1). Taxonomy (NCBI): domain Eukaryota; kingdom Viridiplantae; phylum Streptophyta; class Magnoliopsida; order Ranunculales; family Papaveraceae; genus Papaver; species Papaver bracteatum. The sequence continues at coordinate 309,441 of JAJJWX010002325.1, forward strand.
GTTCATGATGACGATGAAGAACGACGAATGTTTTAGGTTTTTCTTCTGCTGTGTATGACGAAGAATAAGAAAAACATGAACAAACACATTACTGCTGATGTTGTTGGCGAAAAAGAAGAAAAAGGTGAAGAAGAAAAAGACGAAGGAGAAAAAAAAGATTTTTCTGCTAGTGTTGAAGAAAAAGATGAAGAAGAAAAAGACGAAGACGAAGAAGAAGAAGAAGAAAAAGACGAAGAAAAAAAAAAGAAATTTTTTGCTGTTGTTGTTGACAAATCACTACAAAAAAAGGTCCCATTAGTGAGGGTCCATAAACCGTCACTAATAGAGAAAAACCGTCACAAATAGTCCGAAAATCGTCACAAATAAACATTTGTGACGGTCGAACGCCCGTCATGACTAGTACCGTCACAAATGTTATTTGTGACGGTTTTTCTCTTTTTGTCACGGTTGGTCATCCCTCACTAATAAATTCCCTATTTGTGACGGTTATTTGGCCCTCACCAATTATACGACCACCGCCGACAATACTTTTCCGGCAACAACTCCCAAGTCCGGTTTAGCTTTTGGGACGGTTGACAAACCCTCAGAAATATTTTCCGGCAGTCAACCAATCACCGGAATTTAATATTTTCCAGTCGTCGTCCGTTAACATTAACCGGTCACCGGATTTGGATTTTAGAGATGCAATTATCAGAACATAAATGTTAGATAGAAAAGTTGCATTTATAATATAACAAAGTTTTAGAAAGTTCTCCATTGAACTTATGTTCATATATAATAAAGTTTTACATAGCTTTGAAACTTGCATATATATGCAAGTATATTTTCCTGTTTTAAAAACATCAGAATTTAGTACGCCTATGTAATGTTTGGGAAACACTGCGAACATAGGTGATGGCATGAAAACAAAAAAAGACATCATCCCTTTCCCTAAATTACATTAAAAAAATCACCCACCCATATGGCATGAAAACAAAAAAAGAATCATCCCATTCCCTTATATTCAAAAAAAAATAAGCACTTATATCAGTCACCCATCCACACCAATATCTTCTATTCATGGACTATTCCTGATCTCCTCATCAATCCTGTAAGATACACACCATTTCAAGAATTATCATCGCAGAAAATTCATGCCTGGTTCAAGGTTTTAAGGAGGCAATGACTTAATGAAGAAACTCAGTTACATCAATAGTGCTTCGAGCTCTGCAATCCTATCCAAGGCTGCCTGATAAGTTGTGTTGCTAGTTCCTGACTCATCATGCGCAACAAGAAGTGCCTCTAATTCAGCTATTCGTTGCGTTGCTGCTTGAAGTTCTGCCAGAGTATCCACCAGTTGTTGCCTAAGGTTCAAAGTTTCTGCACTTGGTTCAAAGTTTCTGCACTTGGTCCTAAAAATTATTGCTTGGTCCTACGCTGATGTCCTAGATGATGTAAATGTCATCAAGTAGTGGGACAAATACCCTTTTGGGACCATATATATAGAAAAAACCCAAGAAAATATCTTATTTTCAGATTTAGTTTCTGTCTCCTCCTATTTTCAGATCTAGTTTCTCTCTTCCCCATTTTTTCTTTTTTCTGTCGCTGTTCATGATGACGATGAAGAACGACGAATTTTTTAGGTTTTTCTGCTGCTGTGTATGACGAAGAAGAAGAAAAACATGAACAAACACATTACTGCTGATGTTGTTGGCGAAAAAGAAGAAAAAGGTGAAGAAGAAAAAGACAGCGAACACGACCCCCTTTATCTCGTCCTCGCACTTCTGCAAATGCATCATGCCGTCCTTATAGCACAATCGTAGAACCTAGTTGGCTAGCTTGGATCTCTACTTCCTCCATTGCCTTCTACAGAAACACCGATTTGATGGTCAAATGCTTAAGTAATCATATGTAAACAAATTCAAAATTCATTAAGTAATAAAAATATACAACGTACAAGTTCTGCAGACACCTCAGGATCCATCAATACTTCCTCTGGGTATTCAGTTTTCTTTTTTTTAGTATGGGTAACTTCAAAAACCTCTCGTCATTTAGGACGCCGTCCTAGTTTCTCCTCCAATTATAAAAAAAGTGTTCAAGCCGAAACAACATCCTGGTTCGTACACATAGTCACAGGTTTTCATCAATACATGTTCACATGACAAGAAACATGAACTGGATTGTTTGGTAAGATTTTCCTAAATCAAAAAGGTTTAATTATGGTGGATAAGAATAACAATTTCTTAATCAAGATGAGACTTTAGAATGACGCAATACACATATTTATACGTACGTGGAATTGGATGTGTTAGAAGAAAAGCAATTTGGATGGACAAGTTAGGTGACCATAGTCTGCAATACCAAATACTGAGAATAATGCATATTAAAACTGGAACGAAAAGACATGCAATGGATAGAATCCAAAATGATGGATTAATAAATCTTTTTCACTTATCAAGACTCAAACAGAGATATTCAGGAAATAAATATTATATGAAAGCATGCAATAGATACATCAATTCCTATGTTATTCCATAACATTGGATGTAGATCGCTCTACCTGCGCCTTCTAGCAAAACATATGAAAATCATCTTCAAAAAAGATCAAGGAATGAGCCTGAAACTAGGCATGGAAATAGAAACAAGTATATTTACGGTGAATTCCTGAATCAATCACCAAACAAACACACCCATAAAATTCTTGTTTTCATGCAGCATTCCAAAGTTTTTCATACAACAAATGAAATTCACTACTAACAGTGACATAAAAGCTTACCTCTGCTGCACACTTTGCATGTGGTTTTGAGCCAGTAGTATGGTGAAAGTTTTGTTTCTCCCTGTTCTGTTGGTTCACCTTGCACATTTACTAGACCAATTAAATATGACATTATAGTGATAGGATTGCTTAAAACTATAATAAGCATATATCGAATTGACACTTAAACAAAAGTTAAACAACTGCTATGAATCATGACTTCAGAAGAGCATGGACACTTAAACAAAAGCTAAACAATTGCTATGAATCATAAGTTCAGAAGAGCATTGACACTTAAACAAAAGCTAAACAACTGCATTCTATGAATCATAAGTTCAGAAGAGCAAGGAACTACGTACAAAATACTAAACAATAGCTATTCTTTTTTCTTGAATATAGACCATCTGTAACACCAAAAGAAAAATACATAACAAAATAGAAAAGAACAAAACAATATTGACACCTACTTGTTTCTTCACATCTTTTTCCCAAACCTCAACAAGTATCCTCCACTGGCTCTCAACAACATCATTTGGTGGATTAGCAAGACGTTCTTCCACATATTTCCATTTGTCATATGCATCTTTTTTAACATAATGTTTGTGACATCTCCACCTATCATTCATCTTGGTAACAACAATGCTCCAACACTTCTGGGTATGCAAATATTTGCTGACAATTATACAACCACAAAAGATTCAAAAACATTGCAGAATTTGAAAAAAATTATATATTCAATTTGGATTCAGTAATGTACCTTTATTTCAAGCATGACATTCTGAATTAACTCCGGCAACATGTTTTTCCAGTCTCCTACTATTAACGGTAGCTTGTTTCCATCTTTCTCTAGATGATTGATATATTTGGTTAGGTAAGTACCATTTTCCCCCAAAGGGAGGTGTAGTCAAATGCAGTGGCGGAGCCATGATTTAAATAATTGAGGGGCCATATATAAAACAACTATAAAGCAAATCGAAACCAATTGGGAAACTTTATGCTGGGATTTATGTTTTAATTGGTCGATACACTGATCGACATATAAGATAAACACAGAGTTTCTAAGTTTATTTACCGAACTACACTAAGTTTTGAATTTGAAACGAATCGAAAAATGAAATTCAAAAACTCACTTTAAGGAAAACATTAACAATTATATTAAGACGGCTACGTGTTGCTATAGAAAATTCTCAGTAAGATTTGTTGGAGGGGCCACTACTATAACTTAAAAAATTAGGACCAAATCTGCCTATTTTCCTAGAAAATTTTCCAAAATGTTGGGGGTGGCCATGGCCACCCACAACTTGCATGTAGCTTCGCCGCTGGTCGAATGACTCGTCACTAATGGCATTTTTTCTTTTTGATTGCATGTTCTTATTCTTCGAGTAGAGGTGTGGTCAAGTGTTTCTTGTTTTGATTGCCTGTTCTTATTCTTCTTATTCTGATTTCATATTGAAGTTCGTGGGCGTAACTAATTGAAAACGTGGGGTACCAAAATACACCACTAACTTTTTCTAAGGAAACATGTATGGACAAAACCTAAATACAATTCTGAGAGTTCAACTTAATGAATGTCAATCAATGAATAATACTCAGAGATATATCTCTTTCTCTCACAATCAGAAAGTTGACATAACCAAATCCGTGAACCTGATTTACGTGTGAGAGTTCTTGGACGATCTCAAAAATCAATGAAGTAGTATCGAACAAATAAGGATGGATGTATCTACTTTGATTGATTTACGTACAAACTGTGACATTTCAATTATAAAGATAAATAATATAATACGGAAAAAGAAATAACATAGAAACCAGAATTTTATTAATGAGGAAACCGCAAGTGCAGAAAACCCCGGGACCTAGTCCAGATTTGACCAAACTGTATTAAACCGCTACAGAAACTAGCTTACGGCCAATTAACTTCGGACTGGAATGTAGTTCATACCGAATTAAACCCTCACATCAATTCAGTTACAATCACGCTCCTTACGCCTCTTAAATCCCAGCAGGATTCTTCGCAAATGATTTTCTTTGCTGACGTCCTTTAAAATTTAAGAGTTGCTTCAACTCAATTGAAAACTTTAAACCAATCTGCCTCCCACAGATAAGCCTATATGTGAGATTTCATTTTTGATCAATGGATCAAGGTGAGACTGGAAATCGATAGCCATATACAAAGTCTAGATAACCTCAAAATCCAGACCTATGCTTCCCGAAGAGCATCCTATATTATTACTAGAACTTGACCTGTGCCGTAACGGCACGACCTCTATAGTAAATAATTTGTGCTGTGTACCAATTTTAACTCTTTTTTTTAATTGTTACTATATATATATAGTGACCATTGTCGTATGTGCTTTTGAAACATTTCCTAACGGAGGGTACTGATTTATGATAGGGGACGTATTTAGGCCTTGCTTACTCGGTCCAAGATTTGACTACAAATCTTGGATATTTACTATTTTTCTTAGGATAATTAAGTTTTTTTTATTATGTTTACCTTTTTAGGAAAGTTCTAGACTTTAGGGTTTTATCTCTGTATGCTATATAAAGCCATTTCTATTGTCATTTCTCTTTAGTTCGGCTCGCCTTTTATCGTTAATGAAAACTCTTAAGTTGTTGGTTTATACCATTGATTATTTGTCTTTTTAACTCTTGGATTAAAGTCTTTACTCCTGGATTGGAGTTTCTATCATCACCATTAAGGAGCGGATTCTCCTTGTCTCTTATCGCTTCCGCTTGTGTCATATCAGGTGGTATCAGAGCAGGTTTTCCTGCGTTGTTCGTCTGTGAGGCCGCCTAGAAGAATCGGTCGAGGATTCCTGTGATCTCTAGGTTTTTATCATAAAAATAAAAAATAAAATCTAATCTAATCTGCTATTTGAGTCTACGAGTAAGATTTCTAAGATCTCAAAGTTGCGGGACTCAGTTTGGATTGCGCCTCCTTCTCGTCAATCAGTTTCCCGAAAGTATCTTGGTTGTTAAAATTTTGGGTTGGTTTATCATCCATCGCTACTTCCTCAGTAAGTATCCCGTCCATCATTTGCTGTGCTATTTGGTACTTGAACTCGATAAACCCTAGTTTGGTTACGGGAAAAGAGTTTTATTGTTAGTTAATTTCAGGACTCATAATAACTAAGCGTTGGGATTTTCTGTGTCTTATCCGATAATATAAATCATAAATCACTATCCGCATGTTCATCAAAGCCCACCCGCGAACCTGTTTTCTTTAAATTTGATTTCAGTCGTCAGTTTTTTTTTCAAACCATCTGGACGTCTTTTGGATGTTTTGAAGTAAGTGTACTCGGTGGTATCCCAAGGTCAAACATACCTTTATGCCTTCTTGCATAATTGGTTCTCCTTAGTTTCGTTAAATGGAAAGAGAACCTCCACCACTGGAAAGAAACGTAAGATGTTTACATACCCTGGAGTAGTCAATGGCAGACGTTGTCGTGTTGGTGTGGATAGTGGTTGTGAACAGAATTTGGTTTCAATTAGAGTGATTGAATGGCTGGGTTTTGAGATGGATTGGTACCTGTCCCGGACCAGGTTAGATGGAATGATAACAACAATGGAGAAATTATTTGTATGGGTGTTTACAAAATTCCTATATTAATCGGTAAGTGTTACTTCGACACTATCTTGTGTGAAGTAGTTGATATGGATTTCTGTGATGTTGTGTTGGGAATGCCTTGGTTATTTGATGTCGGTGTTGTTCATAACAATCAAGACAATAGCTATAAGTTCATGTGGGGAAAGACCAAGGTAATTCTTATACCCCGAGTTAGACCTTCAAAAGGAGAGGAAGATGTAGAACGCAAGACCATGTACCCGGCAGTTAACAAAATGGGTTTGCAAGAATAGACAAACAGCAAAAGTGAGGCAATGGTTAATAAGGCTTTACAAGGGAATACATGTGGTTGTAAGTGTTGGAAATTTTGGGTATAAAACAGAGGATGATAATACTAAAAGAAATTGTTGTTGTACTCAAAAGCTTTCAAGGCTCGGGTGATTTCTTTTAGACGATTATTTCTACCCTCCCAATATAAATTGGCGATTGCAACAGGTATGCGAAATAATGCCTTCAGGATACAATGAAAGCCCAACAGGAAGTTGGATTCAAGGTTTGCACCCTTGACCCAACCAAGAACACATGAGAGAGATTTCTGATGATGCTTTAGATAGAGAGAAAACAGGTTGAATTCATTCTCAAGAATGGGAGAATTCCTTCACTACTTATAGGGTTATTCATGCCTATTGGAGATGCCTCTTCACTTCCAAAAGACACATAAGGTGTCTTTTGAGAATGGTTGTGTCCTTTATGAACCATCACACCTATTAGAGGTGTCCCTTCATCTCCAACTAACATCCATTGTGTTTATCCAACACAGAACACTTCCCCATCATAGTGACAAACCAAAAACGAAAACAGTTTTATTTTCTAAGTTATTGAAAATATCAAACAATCTCCCCCTATTTTCAAAAACCAAAAAACATAAAATAAAATAAAACTTATAAAACCGGAGTGGCTGCATCACTCAAGTGACTGCCTACGTACCCAAGTGGGATCAAGCCAACGTAGTTCAAGCACAATTGGGACTAAGCATCATCGCTGAAATCAATACATAAATGATAGGTACCTTCTGGGTTTGAACCTTCACTTAGTGTAAGAAACTCAAAGCCTTATCGAGATTCTATGGTGAAACCAGTCTTGAACCAAGTATCCCTTATGATAAAACCTAGAGTCTCCACACATATTGATTCCATAAGACATGTGTTCTGTAGCCAAGCACTATAAAGGCCTTGTGCTTATATCCTTATTCATGAGTCTTCTTTAGAGAACGGTCTTCTTCTCTTAGAAACGCCCACATTTCCATACTCATATAGGTAAGTCTCAAGGTGTTTTCACGAGACACCTTTTACTAATCACGGACTCATTAAGGATTTACATCCATCCTATTTTCTTGCGAGAAAAACCAGCACTAACTTGAAATGGGAAGTTTTATGTTAGTGCTCCATAATCTACAGCCATAACTTGTTGGTACCACATTGAACCTTGTTTATCTTTTTCAAAACATAGGTTGGGTTTCTGCTATGGGAGATCAACCTTCCTTCACAGACCTTAGTCCCATTTCTATATACTTCATTGAAATTAATTCCTTTCGGAGACTCTTCATAAGTAGGTATACCAAGCTTTTCTCCGTTTCAATGGTTAACTGCAATTACTCCTTTCTTGAGTAATTGACTTACCGTTCCTTGTCTAAGACTGTATGTCTTGACTTTTCATTATAAGTCTTGTTAAAGATGTTATAGATCATATCCTGATTCACAATTAATCAAGACCGCTTGAGATGGCTTCTTCCAAAAATGGGATCTCTACAAGTTAGGTTTTAAGCCATTTCTTCTCATTAATTGCATCTACTCATGCAATCAATTCTGAAAACATTACTAAAAATGTTCCTCTTTGATTTTACAAAATAATTGTAACTTCTCTAGTGATCCTAATTAACATTTACGGTTAATTCACAAGAAGTCATTATAGACTTGCATACACTAGAGGCATAGAAAATTTGTAGGCAACTTATATATTTGCTATCTCAACAAATATAATACCTTGATGAGTAACTCTTTTACTCATGCCCAATCCTCTACAAATTCATACCCAAAAAACATAGACAATGTCTATTTAACATTCTACATTATGTAATGCAAATGTTCATAATTTATGCATAGGTAATATCGTAACACCTAATCGTTGGATATTTGGTCGGCCGCCCAATTTTCCAATAGGTTACATACTCACCGGTATTCCACTTTACCTTCAATGTCATTTAAGACATACCAATTTCCAGATTTTGGAACCATATAATTCTTATGGTAAGAATTATATTCATATCTAAATGTTTCTAAACATTTATTGATGATTTCAAACTTCTAAATTTATAATTCCTACCGCGAGAATTATATCCGTACCATAAAATTGTTGCCTAAACAATCATTGGTGATATCTATTGGTTCTCTAATCATAGAGCATTCATGACAATATACTCCTCTATTGCCATGCGACCAAAATCGCGTCAGTTAAAAAACACTTCTTTTACAAGTACCATGTGTGTCAATTTCTGTCGAAACACGACACACAAACATTTCTGAATAGAAATAAAAACTTCAAATCCAATGCATACTGGTACAGGTACCATCCTTTTGGATTTGGGTCTCTTTAAGCACTATAATGATGGCTACAGAAGTTGGCCCTCCATTGTACTCAACAATTATCGACGAGTTCACTTAGAAAATTTGTATGACTTCGTCATATCAATTCTCTCCCCATTTCGTGACACTATTCAATGTAACGAAGTACTGCTGATTCCGATAATTTAATACGTATCATTTGATTTGAATCAAATGGATCATATTGCAATTCCTTTTGCCGTTCAAGTGTGTGCATACAACAAAAAAACTGGCTAATTCATCCCCATACGATTCTCAAAAAAAGAAATCTTCAAATCCAAATAATATCAAATACTGGCTAACTCATATTATTATGGATTTGGATGTGGCGTCCTTTGAATTAAACTTGAAAACACACGACATTGCACTCGATAAGTACAGATAAAAAGTTATGCAATCTCAGGCAAGTGTTACACAAGTACCAGTCAAACTGAAAACCACTGTTGCTACTACCACTTATCACAAGATATACAGAAGTCAACATACATCAAACAGTCTTACTAATTTATCACAACTCAAACGGAGAAATGTGTATCTCTACATGTGACAATGAGGCTTGATCGTCCAACTTTCGAATTAGTTAGATCATAATCTAATAATCGACTTAAAATAGTTTAGTGGTATCAAGGTATCATGCAATGATTCAAGCCCTTTAAATAATCAAAGGAACTATCCCTAACTGTTCTTTCACGGGGAAAAGGTGTTCTACCAATTATGTTTATGGGGTCTGCAAATTCCCATTTTTATTAGAAAAGAAGAATTCTACCGATTATTTCTACCCTCCCAATATAAATTGGCGATTGCAACAGGTATGCGAAATAATGCCTTCAGGATACAATGAAAGCCCTACAACAGGAAGTTGGATTCAAGGTTTGCACCCCTTGACCCAACCAAGAACACATGAGAGAGATTTCTGATGATGCTTTAGATAGAGAGAAAACAGGTTGAATTCATTCTCAAGAATGGGAGAATTCCTTCACTACTTATAGGGTTATTCATGCCTATTGGAGATGCCTCTTCACTTCCAAAAGACACATAAGGTGTCTGTTGGGAATGGTTGTGTCCTTTATGAACCATCACACCTATTAGAGGTGTCCCTTCATCTCCAACTAACATCCATTGTGTTTATCCAACACAGAACACTTCCCCATCATAGTGACAAACCAAAAACGAAAACAGTTTTATTTTCTAAGTTATTGAAAATATCCAACAATAAGTTGATCTCAAAGACGGTCGAAATTGGTTTTGCAGATAAGGGTGGCGAGTTAATTTCAGCTAATGAGTCCAAAATAGTGGATGCTGGTTATTTTTATCCCGGTCAAGATGAAGATCCTTTTGCTAAATGTTGTGAAGTGCGACCTATATTTGATGGATTCCCTCGTGATTATATTCATCTGCTTGCATTGGGATATCAAATCTCTTTTGATGGGTTTCGACAGAAGCATCAGTTTAGTCTCCATACACAAGAATGGAGTGACTCTCCTCGTCACTTTATTTTCAGTCGTTTTGTTGTGCCCATGCATAATTCGAGAGCCAGCTATGTCGCCGGAGTACCGATTCAAGAACAGTCACGTAATTTGTATCTGTTTTGCCGAATTGGTTGTAAACTCGAGAAGAGTTTCGTCGCAGTAAGAGAGCATGATACGGGACATATTTAGGCCTTGCTTACTCGGTCCAAGATTTGACTACAAATCTTGGATATTTACTATTTTTGTTAGGATAATTAAGTTTTTTATTATTATGTTTATCTTGTTTTGGAAAGTTCTATACTTTAGGGTTTTATCTTTGTAGGCTATATAAAGCCATTTCTATTGTCATTTCTATTTAGCTGCAGCTCGTCTTTTATCGTTGAATGAAAACTCTTAAATTGTTGGTTTATATCATTGATTATTTGTCTCTTTTAACTCTTGGATTAGAGTCTTTGCTCCTGGATTGGAGTTTCTATCATCACCATTAAGGAGTGGATTCTCCTTGTCTCTTATCGCTTCCGCTTGTGCCATATCAATTTATCTGGGTGTGTACCAAATGTCATTTAAAACAAAATATCTTGTACCTTTGGAATAGTACGCTTTCAGCAAACAGGTATCCGCAGTTAGTTCATGCAGAAAGAGGGGGGAAAAGTCCCTAATTAGGGGCTATACTTTTGAATTATCTCTGAATTAAATCCATGGGCAATGGCTTCCGAGATGGAGAAATGGATGTTTAAACACTGAAGAGATGGAAGCTATTTTCCAACGACTACATTGCAATTTTAACCTGATGCTTTTACAGAACATGTTATACATCCACCTATAAAACAATTGATGGGAAATGGTAATTGTCAATAGGCAACACCTCTATATTTCCATAATCCGACATCTCCCTGTTTCCCTCTCTTCCAGGTTACTTGTATGTAAAATGTGTTTCTTATGAGCTTCTGAAACTGTGTGATTAGGCAGGTATCACTACGTGTCATAATGTACTTCTGGGAGATAGTCGAGCAATTTTATTTGGGCCTACGGAGTTTTTGTGAAAGCTATAAGATAGTTTCTGCTAAACTACACCGTGAGTGGATGAATTCTCCAAACGTGTGAAACCATATTTAACAGTAAAATCTTGGGCTAAGAGTTGAAATGCCCCAATTTGAGGGTGTGTTAGTGGAAATGCCCCGAGTTTTGAAAAAAAAAAATTAAAATGCCCCAATCCGTTAGTTTTTCCATCCAAGCTAGTTAAGTTGTCAATTTTGCACACATGTGAATGCTCGCACGTGAAAAAAAGACATTTTTATCCCTGATTTTTATTAAATATTTACCTTTCTTCTTAGAAAATGACCACCTTTAATATTGCTACACATGTCATATCCTCACCACCACCACCTCTGCTGCTAATACCACCCCACCGACATCGACCACCACCATCGTCGTCGTCACAACCACCACCACCGCCGACAACCACCACCACTGAAAACCACTACCATTGTCGGTGTCACAACCACCGTCACCGCCACCAACACCTCCTCCACCACCAACAACATCGCCGCCACAACCATCACCTCCACAACCACCACCACCACCGCCGCCACCACTGTCTCCACCACCACCACCCCCATTGTCGTCGTTACCGTCATCATCGTCGTCGTCGCCGCCACAACCACCGCTGCCACCACCACCACCGCCTCCACCACCACTTCGCCTCCACCACCACCACCACACATGAACCCTAAACTCTAACCCTGAACCCTAAAACCCTGAACCCTTAATCCTGAAGGGTTATTATTGTCTTTTTCTCGCATGTGTGAAGTTACATGTGTGCCAAATTCACCATTTAACTATCTTGGATGGAAAAGTTAACGGATTGGGCCATTTTAACTTTTTTTGATAATCCGGGGCATTTCTGCAACCATGCCTCCCAAATTGGAGCATTTTGGCTATTTTTCCTAAAATCTTATAAAGACATAAAGAGAATGTAAAAAATAAAATAAATATTCCAACTAAAGATTATTTTTCATTCCCAATCAACCAATGGTTTGGTTTCACATGTTGATCCTCCTCCCAAAATAAAACAAATATTGTTAATTTGATTAAGATTGATGCCAGAAGTTTGGTGGGTGTATCTAAGTTTTTCGACTGTCAGTATCGGTATTACACACCACTGGTGCTGTCGGTTTTCAAGGATATTTGTCGGCCATCTCAAAACCCTAACTGTGCTGATACAAATAGTCTAGTGTTGATATAATTGTAAAGGCCTTCGTGAACCACCAGTAGTTAAGGTGAAAAACCTATTAGGAATTGTTTCTCATTCTTGCTGGAAAGCCTTCGTAGTTGACGGAGGAAAACCCGTGCCTTGGAATTGAGTTCTAATATGTCTGCAAAGATTTAATCTTCGTATTCAACATGATAAAAAGCAAGTAGTTCACTATTTGACTGCCTGAGCTTTGGTTTGTCACTTGTGTGGTTGAATGTTTCCGCTGAGTAGAGAACACCTTATACATGGGATATTAAGTTACAAATATGATTTCTTGGCCCGTAACTATGGGAAAATGTATAAAATACCCCTCCAATAGAGAATGTTATATGAGAATATGGCACAATAGAGACCTAAAGATCAAAAGGCAGACATTGAAGAATACCTTATGAAGTTGAATGGAGGAAAAAAAATTCCTCCCGCAATGATAAAGATGTGAAATACTGATGATTTTGAATTTCAACTTTCGCGTTAAGAAGAAAACCCTCTCCTTCTCTGCCTGGTTTATTATATTTGTATTTGTTGCAACATTTTACATCATCTCCTTCTCTGTATTTGTCAGGACCTTAATTGCATATTCGATGTTTGGTTTCACTAATTTTTGATATATTCATGAACCAGGAAACTCTTTCTGTAGAGCAACTGGACAGAAGCCTCAGTGTATTATATTTTACAGGTAATTTCAGCGTTCGTGATTTTCAGAATTAATTTTACATTGATGATGAGGGAATTAACTATAAGATCCGAAATGAGGATGCTATGATGGGCTTGTGGGATGACAAGACACGATAAGATTCGAAATGATTTCATCCATGGGAAGCTTGGGGTATCATCGATGGAGAAGATACTCATTCAACACCGAATGCGTTGGTTTGGACAACTCCAACGGAGACCGCCGGATGCCCCAGTACGATTAGGATGCATTGGACGAGCCGTATGTTGAATGAAGAAACGAGGATGGCCGAAATTAACCTGGGATGAATTGATTAAATGGGACTTGAAGGACCGATGCTTGGAGAGAGAGTTGGCGCTCGACAGAGCATCGTGGAGGGCAGCGATCCACGTGAAAGAGGCATGCACATGAAACCAGAGGCTTGGAGAGAGAGATGGCGCTTGACAAAAAAGCGTGGAGAGCAGCGACCCACGTGAATGAGGTATGTACATGAGGTACGTGACTTGACCCTATTACTTTTGAATCTAATTTTGATCGCAGGTGGACCCGTTTACCCAACAATGCTGAGCGTTAAGTCCGTCGTTATCCACGCATCTGGCAGTCGTCCCTTCTAGGTGGCTTAAGATACACTTGGTCTTTCAGGTGTATGCTCTCCCTCGACCAGGGTCTCACTCTTTCGACGGCTATACCTCAACATGCAAACATGTTAAACCATCCCTTTGGAAGCCTGCCCTCTGGGTAGGGATAAAGTGGATTTGCTGAGCTAAAGGTCGCGAATGCGTAAACCCCACTAGACAGTAGATCCACTCCCTGCTTTACACAAAAACGACACGGAATGTGTCAAGGATTAATCTTACCCTTGGGTAAGTTGCGTCTCGGACAGCAGGCAGCCGGTGTAAAATCTTCGCCGCACACTTGGGGATACGATCTTCACGAGATAGTATCCCTGCTCTACCTGGTACTTGCTACTGGAAAAAGAGATTTGGATTTAGATTTAGGTAAGACGCGCTTCTCCCCCTTTTTTTAGGATGGGTAAAACGCGCTTCTGCTACTGTATATTTGTGCGTCAACTAATTGGATGCGCGGAACAATCTCGTATCCTTTTGTAGATTTTTAAGTTAGCCGACTGGGTGCGGGGATAAACCCGTAGCCTTTTGTTGATTTGTATGTCAGCCAACCGGATGCACGGAGCAACCCATAGCTTTTTTTAAATTTGTTTATCAGCTGACCGGATGCGTGGAACAACCCGTAGGTTGTTGTAATTTTTTTTGCCAACTGACCGGATACGCGGGGCACCATATAGCCTTTCATAAATTATTATGTCAGGCTGTCAGCCGACCAGATGCGCAGAGTAACCCGTAGCCTTTTGTAAATTTGTATGCCAACCGGATGCGAAAGACAACCTGTAGCTTTTTAAAAATTTATATGTCAGCCGACCGGATGTGCAGATCAACCCCTAGCTTTATGTAAATTTGTATGTCAGCCGACTGGATGCACGGAGCAACCCGTAGCCTTTTGTAAATTTTTATTTCTTGCTTGTTACTCGTAACCCCCTTTTCATGCATAAATTTTTTTCAGCCATTTGCCGTTGATTGGCGTATTGAAATTGGTTCAATTCATTCGCCTGAGATTGTAGTATCCGCTATCGAACACTTCCTTATTCTGAACGAACCTTCCCAATTGGCTGCAAATTTTCCTGTGCTGGAAATCCTTTGTACGTGCGGAGCAATCTTTAGGACTAACTCGCCGGTTTCAAAAGCCCTTATTTTAATGCTCTTGTTGTAGTAGTCGGATGTGCGCTTCCTATAGGCGTCTGCGAATCGTTCCGCGCGATCTATTCGTTCTTCTATTGTGTGACTTTCCATCGCCACTCTCGCCGATGGAATTGTTATTTCTGCCGGTAGGATGGCATCCTTGCCGTACACTAAAGAATTTGTTGACGCTCCCATTGAACTGCGCTTTGATATTCGATATGACCATAGTGCTTAGGGTAGTTTCTCATGCCATCCTCTGTGATGGTCGTGCACCGTCTTGCTCAGGATTCAGAGGAAGGTCTTGTTAATGGCCTCCACCTTCCCATTTTCCTAGGGGTAATAGGGAGTCGATGTATGTAGCCGCGTGCCTGTTGTATTTCTGTGGCAGATTTATCACATCTTTGTTCACAGACGACTTGGAATTGTATTCTCGGTTATCATCGGCGCGCCGAATCGGCAGATGATATACTCTTTGAAGAACGCTGCCACAGTTTCTCCCACGTAGTCTTTTAGCCATATTGCCTCCACCCGCTTGGACGAGTATTCTGTTGCCGTGATTATGTACTTGTGGCGCATCAAGGAATTTGGGTTTGTAGGCCCTATCAGGTATAACCCCCATCTGTGAAAAGGCAATGACATCCCTATTCTATGCAACTGTGTATGTGGTGCCTTGATTAGCATCTCGTGCATTTAACAACTCAAGCATTTTCTGACATGGTCCGCGGTGTCGTCTTCTATGGTCGACCAGTCAAATCCCCCTTTGTAGATTTGTAAATATAGTTTCCTCATTCCTTGATGTTCAGCGTCATGGGATTTGGTCATGACTCTCGTCGCCTCTCGGAAGGATAATCAACTCAGGATCTTATTATTATAGCTTCTTCGGTAAAGTACATTTTCGTTGATAAATAAACGCGCCGCTTTCCTATGTATTTTGAGCGCTGCTTGTCTTTCCATAGATAATTTACCATGCTGAAGATAATCGATGTAAGGATGCCTCCAGTCAGCTTTCCTCTGCTGTGAAGACTTCTGCAGGTTGTGGTGGACCTTGGAAATCGGCGCAATTATCTTCGACTGCTTCCGCTTGTGCTGACATGCTTCGCCAGTACTCCGACCGTTGGAGTCTTTTGTAAAGGCGTACTGTACCAGTTTGTCCGCATGTTTCTTTATGCAGTTCCCGCAATATTTTCTTTGCATCTCTCTTGTTTATGCATCTGGCGAGGGATCCTTCTGCGGCCCGGTATTACATCGCTCCTTATATTACTAAGAATTGCTTCAGGACTTTTGTAGGCATGATGCAATCTTCATTAGCCAGGTCTTCAATGTATATTTTTCTCCAGTCATCTCTCCTTTTCACATTCACCGTTCCTTCATCCTCGCCATTCAACTGAATATTGGACTTCTGCCGCTTGTGCTGACATGCTTGGCCAGTACTCCGACCGTTGGAGTCTTCTGTAAAGGTGTACTATACCAGTTTGTCCATTGGTTTCTTCATGCAGTTCCCGCAATATTTTCTACGCATCTCTCTTGTTTATACATCTGGCGAGAGATCCTTTATTACACCCGATTGTATATATCATCATGTCGATGTTGGTTAGTGGGAAGTATATTAATTATATGTCCCTACTTTTAACTCTCTACAAACATATCCTTATGCAACAATAATTATGTCCCTTCTTTTTTATAACCTTATCCATTTAATATTAAATTACCTTAATACCCTCACTCATATAATATTTTTCTTTATTTCAAAATACAACAAATTTCTTCCTCTACCACTTCACCACCACCACCACCACTAGCACCACCACCGCCAACATTCAACTACCATTCCACCACCACCACCGTTCAACAACCACCACCTACCAACCGCCACCATTACACCACCACTAGTCCTCCTCCACCACAAATTCGTCGTCGTCGCCGCCGCCACCGTCACCACCACCGCCGCCATCACCGCCGCCGCCACCACCACCGTCACCACCACCGCCGCCACCATCACTGTTTCAAATTTTTTTGTATCAACAAAAAGTAGTTGATCCATTTCAGTTGGATCAAACAATGGATGTTTATCCATTGCAGTTGGGATCCATTGCGGTTGGAACAAGAGAAATTTATCCATTGCGATTGGATCAACAATGGATGTTTATCCATGCTGATGGGAAAATGCTACCACTTCATCAGCTGCAGTTTCAGATTCACCAACAAAACCATCAACAGTAGAAGTTTATCTAGTTTATCCAAGAAAAAAGGATCAACAGTAGAAGTTGATCCAATTTTAGTGGATCAACAATGGAAGTTGATCCATGTAAAATTGGATCAATAATGATAGTTTATCCATGTAAAATGGAGTGAACTTGGCGTGAGTCGAACACGTATCATCTGACATGGAGTCAGTCATGCTACCATTGCACCACAAGTTCAACATTAGAACAAATTTACATGATTTAAACTACAAAACATGAGTTCAAAGGATCAAAAACAGTAGTTTATCCCATATAGATGGATCAACAACCATAGTTGATCCAAAATATATGGATCAACAACCATAGTTGATCCAATATCAGTGCCTGCTTCAACCCATATAACCACCATATTCATTACCTATAGCTTCATAAACACCAACAGCTCCAAGACCAGCTTCAAAACCAATCTCAGTTGAATCAACAATGGATGTTTATCCATTTCAGTTGGATCAACAGTGGATGTTTATCAAAAATATGGAAATGATTTTGCACATGTAATACTCTCCTTTGAGACTTGTACTTGGCTTTCCCTTTTTCATTTACTAATATAGACCTTAATATAACCTTTTTATTTTCAAAAATAAAATAAAATCAAAAATCCAATGGTGAAGTGAATGTAGAACCAAAATCGTCCATTGAACATTATTCATCATGCTCCACGGATCAGCAACATCCCATGTGATGCAGATGCACTATGGTCAAAATGATTTGTATTACATGTCCACCAAAATCACGAGAAAATTACAAAATCTATTCCTTTACATCAGACTATCATCATTCTTTCAAAGAAAGAAAAAACTTTATCATCAAAATATCAATTAATATACTTGCACCATGATTAATCCATTGCGAAAACATGCATGTAATTTCTACGGCAATACATACAGTAAAAAAAGTATGAAAAACATGGCTACGTACTGTTACCTGATTAAATCAGTCACACTTACAAGCGAAGGTAACAGCATCACAATTCATATACCGTAAGGGATTTCAGTAAACTTAGATTTGATCCACTTGACACCATTTTTAGCTGTGGATTTGAGTTTAATTTCCATTTCCAACATATTATAAGCTATTATTCTCTTCTTTCTCTTTGCTTCGAGATTATCCTTTCTAGTTGGACCATTAAAATTATATGATTTGGATCTAACACCTGGTTGAAAGCCTGCTGCTAACCCATCACCAAAAAACCCATTACTATTTTCTGATGTTGATGATGTGTTGTAGTACTTCCCTGGACATGATTTGCGTACTACTTACATCTTTGAATTGAAAACAGATCGAGATCCAAAATCAAATCGAGATTTGGTGCAGGTGGCAGATCTGGTGAGTTTGAAAACAGATCGAGATCCAAAATCAAATTAAACTTTGTATATGAGTTGGTGCTAGAGCTGGTAATCGATTTGGTACAGTAATTGAATTATCTGTATAAACGGTGGTAGAGGTGACGGAGGTGGTGATACTGGTTATGGTGGCGACGATAAAGATGATGACGGTGGTTTCAGTTTTAAATACTGGAAAACATACTGGGGGTATATTTGGAAGTCTCTAATTTGTTAATGGGTCCCTGATGGGCTTGTACAAAGAGAGGGACATATTTATTGTGAGATAAGGATATTTGTATAACCCATCAAAAGTAGGGACAAATATTCAATTACCACTAGTGGAAAATCGTCTTTAGGACACGCCCGATTAAGATCCCGGTAGTCTACACCACCTAATTTTTCATTTTTTTTCGCTACGGGACGATGCGATACAGGTTGGGTGTTGGATGGGCTTAATGAATTTAGCTTCTAATGGGGGTTCCACCTCCTCTTTGATTACAAGATGCATTTCCCGAGGGAACATGCGACTCCTCTGCTTCACCAGTTTAAACTCAGGAGATATTTAGGTTGTGGGCGACGAGGCTGCTGTCAAGAGTCCTGGCATCTCGTCGTATTTGAAGGCGAATATGTCCTTATCCTCTCTAATTAGCATTATCAATGCTTCCCTTTCATCTTCGTTCCGGATTTTACTGATCTTGATAAAGCGCTTATCTTATTGACTTGCTCTATTCCATTCTTGGTAAGATCTTCCGGTGTTCGGTCCTCTGGCGACGTTTGTGCTTCTTTTGAATGCAAAACGTCATAATCGAACGCACCGTGTGGTTACTCGGCTAACTCTTCATCGGTGCTTTCTAAGGGAGACTCCGTTATTTTGTCGATTGACAACATGGCACACTCCTCTCGGCTGATTGATATAAGCGGTACAAGTACCCCCCATCCGGCTTTGAGAAATGCTGGAACCTTGGTTGCTCTTCTTGACTTCTTTTCGGTCGGATGGACCGTTCTAGAGAGGATGAATACAGACTTGGTCGTCCTTGGATTTTCATCTTCCTCCCATTTAGGCAATGAGATGGGCTTTACTTCCGGTACTCCATCTGCCTCTTTTGGGGTGTCATAAAATACCGCGTCCTCCATGTATGCCTCCTCAGGGTCAAAAGGATTACTCGTGGTTAGAATTCGATACCGTCATCCCCCTATGTTGGTCTTTACGTATTAATGGCATATTTAAGCTACGACCTTGTGATTAATAAGCCACCCTCGTCCTAATAATACATGGAATATGGTGTTATCCTCCAAAATGTAAAATGGAGTGAGCACCCTAATGGGTCCGACCCACATTACCAAGTTTACAATCCAGATATCCATCGGTGTGTGACCTCCAAATCCTTGAACATTGGTCGGGGGGAACAACACTCGATTGTTGGGTGGTGTATCCTCCGATGATAGTGGCAGTATTTAGCGTCGTTTTGGTCGATCGTGTTGGGATCTACCGTCAGTGGTGGTAATGGGATTTCCTTGTTATTCAACCATTGTTCAAGTATTCCTATGTTCTGTTCATTACAGCAAGGTAGGGGAGGAGGCTTGACGAAATCCTGTTTTAATCCCTTGACAACTTCTTTGCTGTAAGACGCATTCCATCCATCCTGGTTATTGTTAGCGTGAGTGTTCCATGGGTCCACTGATACTGCATTAACTGAATGGCGTCAGGTGTAATCTGTGTTGGACTCATCTACACAGTCGGCGATCCTTGTCGCCGCTTCTTCTAATTCCACAAAGGTTTGGAATCGAAAGTTGACGAGGTTTCTTCTGAAGGCGTGTGTCATTCCACGTATACAAATTTCTACTAGCGCGCCTTTCTTGATAACCTCATGACAATGTAACTCAAAATATCGGAACCTGGAGATGAATTTTACCACTTCTTCCCCTACTCGCTGGGTGCATCTACTCAGGTCTATCGACGTAATCCTCCTCTTGGCGGAATATAATTTTCTGAGGAAGAGGACGGACATGGCTGCCCATGAATCTACACTTCCATGTTTTAATTTATCATACCAGGTGAATGATGTATCCGAGAATGACTTGGGGAATTCCCTTAGGAACAGCTTTCTATCGGTCGCCCGGTCGTTCATAGTTGATAGGTAATGGCTGAGGTGAGGAGTAATCCTCTGGATATTGATACTCTGTGACTTCCAAATCGTAGTTGTCTTGTTTCACCACTCGGTAGTTGGCTTCCAGGTACTTTGCTATTGCATCATGTATCATGACCTCGGGTGCTTCTCCATCTGCGGTGTCTTCTTTAGTAGTGATCCTCCAACACTTTTTTTTCATGTGTCTCAAAGTTGGTCGAGCTGGTAGTGCACTTTCGGGCATTTGTTGTTTGTTATTTTCTTGCGAAGCTTCCTCCCCTCCTCCTTGTATGATCGGGCTTTGCACTATTTCCCCCGCGTGCAACTCCTGCTCTCTTACCTTCAAGGTTGAGCGGCTGATCGAAAGGTTGGTTCTCCAGCGCGCTCGTGTTAATGTTTCTTTGGTGTGTCACGGTGGACTAGAGACGAGCCTTCGGGTTTGGTCTCCAAATGTTGATAGGTAAAGATTAGACAGGTCATGCACGTCTTAGTCATAACAATGACAACACCTTTTCCTAGAATAGTATGAGAGAGTTTGCTTACCGTTATACTATGTCCTTCCTTATATAGGCTTTCCCAAAAATCCCTCTTCCCATAACATTGTGCCACATGTCATGCAAACCTTCTTATTTACCATTGTAGCCATTCCCCCTAATGACCTTCAATTTCTTATTAATTCCTTCATTGTCCTCCCTACTCCATGCACATATCCTATTGGGCTTGGGCTTCAGTCCCCAAATCCCCGTATTACCTAATGGGTTTACCCTTTCTCTAGGGGCTCCATGTCCCTACTATGGGGTAACTATTTTCATGTATCAACACATGCGTTATTGGAGTGAGAAGAATGTTCATTATTCTGTCAGTTTTTGAAACCTTAATTGGTCTAAAATTGAAGCTAGAAAAGAGCCAATGGTTAGTACGAGAGATGATAAGGCTATTGAAGTTTTGACTCAAGAATTTGAATATAGCAGAATACACTTTAGTTTGGGATCAGGTGCTGGCTAGAATGGAGAAAAATCTGGTTACTTGGAAGAAGAAAACACTTAGCTAGCTTACCTGTTTATTAATTATTTGTCATTATTTGATTTTTCGGTGGGTATAGAAAAGCGAACAATAAGGTTCATGAGAACTTTTTTATAAGGTGCTTCCGAAGAAAGGAGGGAGCCTGTTTTTGTAGTTTGGTCAAGAAATTCGAGGAAGACTAATCAAGCCCTTCTAACTAAAAAAAATAATTAAGGTCAGAAGAGTGATGTTAATGCCATCTACATGGTAGCTTTTTTCTCGTTCGTTGTTGGGATACTAGGTCAAATCGGGATTCTATTGGATGAGAATCTGCTGTAGATCCACAACCATAATTTTAAAGCTTATGGAAGAGTGCACCTTATCCATAACTTTTCAACTTTTAATCAAAAAAATGGGAGGGGTATTATATTTTCAGTGATTCTACACTCACCGTGAAATACACCGAGAGGGGAATCAGCGGACGAGCACATCGCTCTCACCATCGGGATTATCTATGGGAAAATGTGGACCCCCTCTCTATCTCACGCGGTGACTTTCACGGGACAAATATCCCGGTGAATTTAACATTTTCGTTATATTTTTCACAAAATTGGTCAAAAGACCAAATGCAAGAATTTCTGGGTGAAATAGATTTCTAGGTTTAGATACTATTTATATAGCCAAAAATCAGAAATATACTGTTTAAAAAACCAATTTGGATATTTCACCCAGGAAAAATATAAAAATAAAATGTGTTCTACCAAAATTAACCCTCGACCTTTTAACCAACATTTTTTAAACCCACACAAAAACAACTTCTACTCTTTTTTTTCTCTTCGTCGCTTTCTTCTTCTTCTTAAGAACGATTTTGGGTTTTCAGATCTGGGATTGATTTTAAGAGCTAGATCTTCAATCATGGTGTTTATCCTTTTTTGAATCGAAATTAAACAGTATTTTAAGAGCTCAATCTCAATCATATCACCAAAATCAGTAAGTTTAAACTTTCAATTTCAACAATCTTTTCTGATGCGATTCCATTTCATTCATCCAATTTTAATTTGATTTTGGTTTAATTGTTGTAACGTCGGTCTGTTTATGTTGATTTTTGGTTCAATTTTCATATTTTTGTTAATTTTTGGATTCAGTTGGCGTTTATACAGGGTTTTACTAATAACCAATTTGTGGGTTTAGTTGGTGCTTCTAAACCTGATTATTTGTTTCTATGTAGTCGATTGATTGTTCATCAAAGTAACTTTAGTTTATACCTGCTGAAAACAAACCAAATTGATTGAAGTTGATTCAGTAATTTTTCATTGTTTTGGATGTGAACTGAATTGCTATAATATCATCATGTTTGGTATGAATTTAGTGAATTGAGCTAGTTGTCTAGAGAAAATTAACAAGTTGTGTTGTGGTATGAATTTGATTGGTTAGTGTAGAAGATATGGTTTGACTAGTATTGATCATTAACTGTTGTTTGTTTGTATGTTTTTTTTTCTCTTCTGATTTCGGTATTGATCACTTCATATTTGGATTGAACTGATTGCATTAGATTACCATATAGATTGGAAACTCTAGAGAGACAAGTTTCAATTTCTGGACCAGAGGTATTGGTATAGCTTAATAAAGTTGTTGTAAGATTGGAGGACACAATATTCACTATTGCTACAAGTCAGGTATAGTATTTCTATTCAGACTTGTAATTGTATTACTTAATTTTGTCTATTAATGAGTGAGCATGATTTTCCCATGTATGTGTCCAATTGGATATCATAATCTTTTAACTGAACAATCCTGATATATGGAGTGCGCATGATATTTCATGTACACAGCTTGTTGAACTCATTGAGTTATATGGAACTCAATGAATGAAAGGTGTATGTGTTCTGTTATTTCAGCGAATATTTACTTTATGCCATCTTTTTTTCTAGTGATGTTACTTTTAGAGATGCAGTAAGCTCGACAGTTAGCTCATCTGTTGTTTATATATTCCTTTTGTAGATGGATCATCATTTTTTCTGTGTGGTTATCCGGGGTACTGATACATGCCCATACTAGGTTATGTGAAGTCAACGGTTGATGAGTTGAAGTCCCATGTTTGTTCTTATTGGAATAACATTTCACCGGACTCAATTAAGTTTGTATTTGACTATGAGGGGAGAAGAAATGTTGTTGA
Organism: Papaver bracteatum; assembly: GCA_023529315.1. Lineage (NCBI taxonomy): Eukaryota > Viridiplantae > Streptophyta > Magnoliopsida > Ranunculales > Papaveraceae > Papaver > Papaver bracteatum. The sequence goes on from JAJJWX010002325.1 coordinate 333,425, forward strand.
CAGTGATGTGAAGCTCCGGTCTTTCTTATCATTGTGTATTATTAAGGAGTTGCCTTTCTTGGAGCTTCGTTTATTTGAACGCGTTACTATTCGTGCTCCTTATTTTGTTCGTGAACCTACTATGAGCGAGTTTCTTTTAGCACCAGACCCTAGCAGAGATCAGTTTGTTATTCCTCGTCATCTTTCGAGTAACAGTATAATGAGAGAGTTTCGTTTAGCACCAGACCCTAGCAGAGATTAGTTGGTTCATCTTCCGAGCAGTAGTAGAATGAGCGAGTTTCGTTTAGCACCAGACCCTAGAAGATATCAGTTGGTTATTCCTTGCCATCTTCCTAGCAGCAGTAAAGTTACTCGTACACCTACAATGACGGAGTTTCTTTTAGGTAAAGAAAATAGCTCAGATCAGTCGCCTATTCCTTCCTCTCAAGAGCTTGTTTCTTCTCAAGATATCCCCGTGTCTCAAGAACGTGCATTCAATAGAAAGTTGGCAATTAAAAGATCTTGCAACGCTGCTGAATGGGAGTTTATTATAAAAGGTGTTGGGAAAGATTTTTATGGAGGACGAGATGAAGCTCGTCTTGTTGTTGAGAAATATAACCATTTTTTTGGTCGCAAGGTGAGAGTTGTCAAGAGAAATCTAGAACGTTATACGGTGGAATGTTATTTAAATGAGAAATCAGAATGCGACTTGATGATCCATGCAGCTCCGAAGACTTCCAATGTGAAGGGTCATTTATTCCTCAAGGCCTATAACGGTGAACATAAATGCTGTGTTGGTTATAGTGATGGAACAAAGGCTGATCCGGTTACGCGCAAACTTGTCAAGATCTTTATATTTGACCAGATCGAACATAATCCCAACAAGGAATTCAGGGATATTATTAAAGAATTCAAAAGTGATTATGGGTTAGAATTGAGCTACGATCAGGCACATGCCGGGAAAGAATTATGTTTGAAGGAATTATATGGCAAGGAATCTAAATCATACGCCGTCTTGGTTTGGTGGTGTGAAGCCGTGAAGAAGAACGATCTAGGTAGCAGGGATAATTTAGTTGTTGAAGGGGGGCAGTTTAAGAGTTTGTTCTTAGCCTTCGATTCTTGCATCTCCGGTTTCAAATATTTTCTCCCGGTATTGTTCTTGGATGCAACTTTCCTAACTGGAAAATTTAGGGGTTGTCTTATGGAGGCTACTGGGAAGAATGAGAATAATGGTACGTTTTATATTTTTAGATTTCAAATTTTGATGTCAGATTATAAATTTTAATGAAATTCAGGAAAAAAAATTGTCAGATTATCATTGGATGAAACTAGTTTCATCCTTAATTTGTGAAGTCAGACTAGAGAATGAAACTGGTTTCACTATGAACAATAGCAGTTTCAGTCGGCTTAATATGATTTTTTGTGTTTGTTTTGTTTCTGTAGGAATATTTCCTCTGGCATACGGTATCGTATCAGGTGAAACTATTGAGAATTGGCATTGGTTCTTTGAAAAATTAAAAACTATCTTGGGTCCTCGTGTACTAACTATTATTTCGGATCACCATGAGGGTTTGATCCAAGGTATTCGTGATGTTTTTCCAAATTTCCGTCATTGTTGGTGTTACCAGCATTTGAAGAATAATGTCCGTGGGAAGACCAACAAGAAGAAGGGAGAGCATGGTGCTGCGATGGATTTGTTCAAACAATGTTTCTATTCATCAATGCATGAAGGCTTTCATGAAGGTATGAAAAAGTTTAAGGATATGATGGTCTTCACAAATTCTTGAGTGACCTTACAGTGGAATGTTGGTCCAATGCACATTATCTTGGTTGTCGTTATGGAGACATGTGTTGAAACATTGCAGAGTCGTTCAACTATTGGATTAAGGAAGCAAAAGGTATGCCTATTTCCGCACTTGTTAACTGGATTAGACTTAATATTATGGATCAGATGAGTAAAAGGAAGTTGAAGGGGGCGACGTATAAAGTATTCATTTGTCCCAGGATAGAGAAAAAAGTAATGGCTTCCATCTGTGTTGGTGTCCAGTAGAGAATAACTAAGTCTAGTGACATGGAGTGGGAAGTTTTTGATTGAAATCACACGCATGCTGTGAATATTGCGAAGTTTCATTGCAGATGTAGGGTTTGGTTTACTGAGCAGTTCCCTTGTGATAACGCTATTGCGTGTATGCATTCAAATAAGATCAATGTTTACGAGTATATTAATCTGTTTTTCAGCATTGCTATCTTTCGTGCTTCGTATGATCGTGCTATCAAGCCCATTCCCGATTATGACAAGCCTATTGATGTTGCTACTAGAAATATCTTGAACCCACCAACTGTCCAAGGATTAAAAACTGGTAGGCAGAGGAAGAATCGGATTCCTAACACTGGTAGCACAATTTTCAAGAGACCAATTAATTATGTGTGGAAACTTCCATACTCAGGCACATCATAACAACACGATATGTCCACATCGTCCTGCGAAAAACAAACGTTAAGAACTTGCTAAAGAACATCTCCATTACCATGATAATAATTAGTACACGATTCATTTACTAGTTTGTTCTTCTCTGCAGCCTCTTGTTGCACATTTAAGATTCATTTCCCTGGAATTATATTTTCGCAACTAGTATTTACCTTGGATTATTTCTCTTTTTTATAAAAACATATTTCATGGAATTATTTTTTCAAGTATTCTTCTTCAGTTTTATTATATATATCGTATAGTCTTATGTTGATTAGTTTAATTGTACATTCCCTTCAGTGTTCACTGTAAAATTTGAATGTTTGCAAAGATTCAAATCTAATTGTACAGGATGAAACTGGGTTTCATCCAAACCTGGTTACATTCTGACAAAAAATTTGTAGTTTTATACAGGATATGATGAAGCTGGGTTTCATCCAAGCCTGGTTACATTCTGACAAAAAAATTGCAGTTTTATACTGGCTAGGATGTAACCGGGTTTCATCCAAGCCTGGTTACAATCTGACAAAAAAATTGCAGTTTTTATACTGGTGTTTATGGGTAAAGATCGTTTCTTCCGATTTTGGTAAATTCGGTAGGTGAGTGAGAAACTGGTTTAAACCCTAAAAAAATGTGTTGCATGTGAGCACTTTCTAGATTCGAGAGATCAATCTATACAAATCCGGCCTAAACCAAGAAATGGCCGTTCCAGACTTGCTACGGTCACAAAGTGGAGGAGAAGGGTTAATTTGGGGAGGGAAGCGAAGAAAGGTGTTCAGACCAGAATAATTTTGGAAGAGTAGTGTCTCGACTTGTATCATAAAGTGAAAGCTTCGGAAGCTTGCAAGAGATGAAAGATTTTGGAGAGCTTGGAAAGTTTCCTTTTCTAAGAGTGTTGTGTTTTTCTTCTGAACGATACTTGTTGTCTGTTAGAAAATAGGTGAGACCTATTTATACAAGTTGAGATTGAAACGTACCCTGACCTCATTACGGAAGGAAATAAAAGGTAGTTAAATGTGAGGAGGTGGTAACCGGCGTGTTTAAGAGTGAAAACGTTTTTAACTTTTATCTCCCCATTTAATTGACCGCTTTTATTCCTTTTCACGCTTTCTTAATACGAGCGTAGTGTACGCTGCATGCTGTGACCTCCAACCCAAAACCCTGAGAAAGCATCCCCCAGTTTTGTGTGGACGTCTCGAGAGTTGGTTGCACTTTGGGTTCAAGTGGCAATGCCAAGATGCTAGGGAATCGTGTGGCATGTCCCAATGGGATGTGTGGAATGCCTTGACCGCAAGTTACACCTTGAATGTAAGTGGCAATGCCAAAGCCGCTAGGGGAGCATGTGGCATGTCCCAATCGAATATGTGGAAAGCCTTGGTGGTAGGTTGCATGTTTAGTGCAAGTGGCCATGCCAAAGATGCTAGTGGCGCGTGTAGCATGTGTGGAATGCCTTGGTGGTAGGTTGCACGTTGAGTGTAAGTGGCCATGCCAAAGCTGCTAGTAGCGCGTGTGTCATGTGCCAATGGCATGTGCGGAATGCCTTGGTGGTAGGTTGCACGTTGAGTGCAAGTGGCCATGCCAAAGATGCTAGTGGCGCAGGTGGCATGTGCCAATGGCATGTGCAGAATGACTTGACCGCAAGTTACACTTTGAGTGTAAGTGGCAATGCCAAATCTGCTAGGGGAGCGTGTGGTATGTGCGGAATACCTTGGTCGCGGGTTGTGCTTTGAGTGCAAGTGGAAAAGCCAAAGCTACTAGGGGAGTGTGTGGCATCTGCGACTTGGTAAGGAAAGATGCTAGTGGTGCGTGTTGGTATGTGCCAATGGCACGCATGGCCACTTGGGCCTAGGTTGCACGGTTTGCAAGCCTAGGGCGTGGGCGCAACTTTTGCATGTACTAAATGGCATAGCGGCTTGGAAAGTGGCTAGTGGTGCGTGTTGGCATGTTCCAATGGCACACACAACCATATTGGCCTATGTTGCACAGTTTGCAAGCCTAGGGCGCGGGCGCTACTTTGGCATGTGCCAATGGCATAGCGGCTTGGAAAGTGGCTAGTGGTGCGTCTTGGCATGTGCCAATGGCACGCACGACCATATTGGCCTAGGTTGCACGGTTTTCAAGCCTAGGGCGCGGGCGCTACTTTGGCATGTGTCAATGGCATAGCGGCTTGGAAAGTGGCTAGTGGTGCGTGTTGGCATGTGCCAATGGCACGCACGACCATATTAGCCTAGGTTGCACGGTTTGCAAGCCTAGGGCGCGGGCGCTACTTTGGCATGTGCCAATGGCATAGCGGCTTGGTAAGGAAAGTGGCTAGCATATCTAGGCCAAGGCAGAGTGCGTTTCGCATGGCGCGGATAGCTTGGGCTAGGTGTGGCTGGCATAATTTTCCATTGGCAGAGAGATGCGGCTATCATGGTTGGCATGATTTAGCACATTTGGTGTGACTAGCATAGCTAGGGCCAGGCAGAGTGCGTTTGGCATGATGCGGCTAGCTTTGGCTAGGTGTGGCTGGCATGATTTTCCATTGGCACGGAGGTGCGGCTAGCATGGTTGGCATGCTTTGGCACGTTTAGTGTGGCTGACATGATTTTCCGTTGGCACGGAGGTGCGGCTAGCATGGTTTGCGTGCTTTGGCGCGTTTGTGTGGCGGGCATGATTTGTTGTTGGCATAGGGGTGCGGCTAGCATGGTTGGCATGCTTTGGCGCGGTTAGTGTGACTAACATAGCTAGGGCCAAAGCAGAGTGCATTTGGCATGGCGCGGCTAACTAGGGCTTGGTGTGGCTGGCATGATTTGCCATTGGCACGGAGGTGTGGCTAGAATGTTTGCCATGCTTTGGCGTGTTTGGTGTAACTAGAATAGCTAGGGCCAAGGCAGAGTACGTTTGGCATGGCGCGGCTAGCTCGGGCTAGGTGTGACTGGCATGATTTTCCATTGGCACGGAGGGGAATTAGGGTTTTGCTCGTTGTAACCCTAATTTTAAAAAATACCCCCATTAATTACTGACTGTATTCATTAAGTGTTTTAATAAATGTGTCACCGGTGATATTAGGTTATTCGGGGTTTTACGATTTTACCCTTTATCTAAAAACCACCATCAACATTAAGTCCCCTGCTTAGCTCGGAACAGAATCTTTGTTGCGAGGTAAGCATAAGATGGTGACAAACTAGCAGATCGTAAAGAGAATTGAGGAGTCTTGTCTGACCTTTTTATAGATAGGATTTGGAACCCTTGCCTCTAGGTGTTTTGCACAAATCGGGAGTCTGGCACGATTGGGAAGTCAGCATCATTGAGAGACAGGAAGCTGGGCGGCATTGATAAGTTGACGCGAGTTGGGAAACTGAGCGTGCTAGCTGGTGGGACCGGAACAAGGCGGGGAAGCTGAGCGTGCTAGCTAGCGCGACTTGGGAGGTCATTGGGAAGTTGGAGCAATTGGTGGGACCGATGCAATTGGGAGAATGGGAAGTTGGCGCGATTGGTAGAAAACTGAGCGTGCTAGCTGGTGGGACCGGTCTTTATACGCACGATTTTGGTAAAGGGAATTCCTTCCCTATTTCGGAATCTTCACGCCTATATATAGAATTGCTTTCTCTCATCTTGCACTTTGTTCTTTCATCCTTTCACGCTAGCGGCAGAGTCACGAATAAAAACCGGCTTCCAGGTATGTTTTCCAATACTTCTCTTGTTTCCCTTTTTATGTAGGTGCAAACCCTAACAGTAGGCGTTTTTCTTTTATGATCCTTGCAATGATATTGCGTATATGATTTCTTGGCGTGCTTCTTGTAGAAGATATTGTATATATGTACCCAAAGAAAATGCTTCATATATGATTTGAAACCTTAAAAAAATGCTGCATATATAATTTTGAACCCGAAGAAGGATATTATAGGCGCATTCGAACCCGTAGAAAATACTGTGTATATAATTGTGAACCCGAAGAAGGATACTGCAGACGCATTTGATCCCGTAGAAAATACTTCGTATATAATTTTGAACCCGAGAAAATATTGTACATGAATCCTGAAGAATAATACTGTATATGAATCCCGAAGAACAACAACGTATATGAATCCTGAAGAAAATTACTGCATATGTGCTTCATATAATTTCGAACGCATAGGAAATATTGCATATATGAATTTCGGACCTGAAGAAAAAATTGCGCATGCAGTTTTGAATCCGTAGAGAAACACCTTTTTTTTTTTTTTTTTGTGCGGTTATATGTCAGGGAGATAATTTCGTCTTTCTCCGTTTTTTTTGCGCAGATATCTTGTTACCAAATTGTTATGAAAAAATCCGACAAGATGTTACCTGAACAAAATTTCGCTTCATCGAAGGATGTTGATAATTCCAAACCAAACACGGATGATGAATTCTTTGCCGAACCCCTCGCCCCTGCTCGGAAGAATCATCCAGGTTTCATGCTAATTTTGTTAACCGGTGGTGAAGATGAAAAGAGAGCACGTTCGGTTCGCCTAGATAACACCATACGGTTTTGTCTTCAAAAAGGGGTATATTCTTCTTCCAACATTCATTTCAGGATGTGTCAAAGTCCATTGCGTTCTTTTGATAGATGGGTTGAGTTCATGGTGAGTAAGGATCACATAAATACCAACTTGACTCGAGCGCAGATTATTGATACTGTCAGAGCTTCAGTAAGCCTCCAGATTAGGAAGGATATCCCGGGCTTGGTTGCTTTCATCTCCAGATGGTGTTCGGACACCCATACAATCATATGTATATGGGGTGAAATAACTTTCTCCTTGGAGAGTGTGGATCTCTTGCTGAATCTTCCGGCAACCGGGAATATTAACATCCAACTTTCTGAAGATGGGGAGAAGATGCGGGATGACCTTGCCGCTAAGATGGGAGATTTCGCTCGAAAAGACTCCACTGAGAATTTGAAGGATTTAGTTCGAAAAGAGGATGAAAAGTGCTTTTATAGCAGGTGGATATCTCAATGGTTTCCGAACGAGCTGGAACCTAAAAAAAAAAAACAGTGATCTTCACGTTGCAGCATTTTTGGCTCTCTGGTTATCTAGAGACCAGAGTTGCTAGTGATTGTTGTGAAGTTGGAAAAAGGTGAAGTTCTTCCCATTTGAAAGCTATTCCTAAATTCCATGTTTGTGCATATGGATCACCTAGTTGCGAACATGCGGGTTTCGAATGGTTTCATGAAAGTGGATTCATATGTGCATGTTGTTTTTCTTCAAGCCTGGTTATGGGAGCACTTCGAGAAGTATACGCTCTAAAACCTTTGCCTTCGATCCCCGCGAGTTGGGGTGGCTCCCGAATTCGTCGATGGGTGAACAGGCATCCAAGAGTTGGTGTGAGCTTGGTTAATCTTCTCGATAAGTTGCATGAAATCCTTTTTCGCCCATGGGAGCCGGTACATAGGTATGTGACTCAAATTAACACTTTTGCTTCTATTCCGAACATGATTTTTTCTTCTGACGACAGTTTGAGTGTTGGTGAAAACTTGCTCATTCAAAGCTGTCTGCCTGGTTATATGCCATATTTCTTTATGGGGTCTTTCCGAATAGCCTCTTACAATATTGACCGTGCCGCTCATCACATGGGTTTTGATCAAGGGGTGCCTATTTATTACCATCTGGTGATTCCTAAGGATTCATTACGTGCCGCCCTCAATGTCAGTGCCCTTGAGCCGGGTATCCGCCTTCCCTTATTTCAAATGGGAAGGGTAACTTCGATAACTTTTGGCTATAGTGAGTTCTGGTACGATGAGTTCATTATTTATAAATAGCATGGTGGAGAATGTTCGTTGTAAAACTTCCCCAACAGTTTTGAAAAAGTATCCGATGTTGAGGGACCTCAAGCGAAAGTTGTCTGGCAACTCGGAAAGTCCCCAGGAAAAGGAACAGAGAATTCGGAATCGTACTGGCGGGTTTCGGGCAGTTTCAAAAGATCCTCCTGCGGCTATCGTGTCTTTCAGTTCTTCCAATAACCAGGTATGTGTCGTCTCCTTGTTGGTTTGCCTCGAAACACATGAATTTTACTAAAGACATGTGTCTTGTTTCTACCCGTGCTTCGGTAGTGTTAATGTTTTCGCTTCCCTTGAACGTTTCCAGGAGGCGTAAATTCCTTCGAATAATTCCTGAAGCACTGAGCCTTCTCATAACGGTGATGAGCCAGAGAAAGAAGAAAGTTCGACAAGTGAGAGTGATTCTTCCGACAGTACTGGTTCTTTTTCGGGAAGTAGTTCGGTGAGTTTCGCGCTTCTTTTTCCTTCTTCTTCCGCTCTTTTATTTTGAAAAATGTCTAACTCAGGTTTGCAGTAGGAATCCGGTTCGGAAGATGATTCTGGGTCAGAGTCACATGAAAACTTACCTTTGGTGACAGCGACCGCTGCTGGTAACTTGGAGATGGGAGTTAGCCAATTTCCGGGCACAGATGTGGTTCAAACGGTGGATGATTCCCTGATGGTTGTTTCCGTAGACATGGAAAAAGACCCATTGCAAGTTGCGGGTCCAGTTGCATGCACTATTTTCTATCCCCCGTAATTGGTTCCTTACCCAGGTCATGTACTGGTTGGCGGTTTTAGCGTGCAGGCTAAGTATGAGGCGTTGTATACCAGAATCTGGGAGAACCATGGACATATGGCCACAACCAAGAAGATCACTAGTCAGTTTTCCCTGGTTAAGCATGTGGAAGAGGATTTATCTTCCATCGAGGACATGCGTGAGGTGACTGGACACACCGTTTCTGAAGACGTCATTGCCGACTGAGAGCACCATCGCGACGTGTGTGTAGAAAAGGAGTTCAACGCTTCGTGGTTGGTCGAAGGCCTTACTGATATCCAGAAGTCGAAAATGCAGTAGTCAGAAGCCTTTCTGCACGATAGGAGGTAGAACTTGAACAGCTTTCCAAGATGTTGACTATGAAGAGAGTGGCTCTTGAAGATGCAAAGTTTACTTTCTTCAAGAAGAGCAGACCTTTGTTGGATGATTTTCCTTGAATGTTTTCTCTGTTAAACTTTCATCTTGGTTCTTTTTTTGAAAAACATATTGGATGTCTGGTTTAAAGTTCGACCGGTTTTGATAAACAGATGGTAGCTTTTGAGGATATTAGATTATTTTTAGGATGAATAGTTTCGATAATATAACTCTGATTATGCTTTGTGAAAATGGATATTGCTTTTATGAAAGTGTGTGCTAGAAATCGGCACAAGACAAAATATTCTGACGGTTTTACTAAGAACACAAAAATTGATCGTATATCTTGCCAAGCCTAAACTTACTCGCTTCATAGGTTTTTTTTTTTTTTTTTTGTGAACACGCCCCTTTTCATGTAAAAGGCGGCTTTGCTGGTAGCATTGCTAGGAACTCCCCAATCGCTGGTAGCATTTTCAGCGAGTCCCCAGTTTTCTCGTGTAGCCTTTACGACTGGTAACCGGGTTGTCTGGTAGCTGAGTAGATTGAGTCACCTTCCCCTACCATCTTGACATCTGGGTCGAAGAACGAAATCGACAGTCTGACATTGTAGCCGATAGATCAATCCTCCCGCTGTGGTCGCCAATTGTTTATGGGTAAAGATCGTTTCTGACTATTTTGGTAAATTCGGTAGGTGAGTGAGAAACTGGTTTAAACCCTAAACAAATGTGTTGCACGTAAGCACTTTCTAGATTCGAGAGATCAATCTGTACAAGTCCGGCCTAAACCAAGAAATGGCATGTGTGGAATGCCTTGGGGTGTGTTGCACGTTGAGTGCAAGTGTCCATGCCAAAGCTGCTATTGGCGCGTGTGGCATGTGCGGAATGCCTTGGTGGTAGATTGCATGATGAGTGCAAGTGGCCATGCCAAAGATGCTAGTGGCGTGTGGCATGTGCCAATGGCATGTGCGGAATTCCTTGACCGCAAGTTACACTTTGAGTATAAGTGGCAATGCCAAAGCTGCTTGGGGAGCGTGTGGCATGTGCGGAATTCCTTGGTCGCGGGTTGCACTTTGAGTGCAAGTGGCAAAGAAAAAGATGCTAGTGGTGCGTGTTGGTAAGTGCCAATGGCACGCACGGCCACTTGGGCCTAAGTTGCATAGTTTGCGAGCCTAGGGCGCGGGCGCAACTTTGGCATGTACTAAATGGCATAGCGGCTTGGAAAGTGGCTAGCGGTGCGTGTTGGCATGTGCGTGTTGGCATGTGCCAATGGCACGCACGACCATATTGGCCAAGGTTGCACGGTTTGCAAGCCTAGGGCGCGGGCACTACTTGGGCATGTTCCAATGGCATAGCGGCTTGGAAAGTTGCTAGCGGTGCGTGTTGGCATGTGCCAATGGCACGCACAACCATATTGGCCTAGGTTGCACGGTTTGCAAGCCTAGGGCGCGGGCGCTACTTTGGCATGTGCCAATGATATAGCGGCTTGGAAAGTGGTTAGCGGTGCGTGTTGGCATGTGCTAATGGCACGCACGGCCATATTAGCCTAGGTTGCACGGTTTGCAAGCCTAGGGCGCGGGGGATACTTTGGCATGTGCTAGTGGCATAGCGGCTTGGTAAGGAAAGTGACTAGCATAGCTAGGGCCAAGGCAGAGTGCATTTGGCATGGCGCGGCTAGCTTGGGATAGGTGTGGCTGGCATGATTTGCCATAGGCACGGAGGTGTGGCTTGCATATGTTTGGCATGATTTGGCGCATTTGGTGTGACTAGCATAGCTATGTTCAGGCAGAGTGCGTTTTCCATAGCACGGAGGTACTCTAGCATGGTTGGCATGCTTTGGCGTGTTTGGTGTGGATGGAATGATTTGACGTTGGCACTGAGGTGAGACTAGCATGGTTGGTGTGCTTTGCCGCGTTTGCGTGTCTCACATGATTTGTCGTTGGCACATGGGTGCAGCTAGCATGGTTGGCATGCTTTGGCGCGGTTGGTGTGACTAGCATAGCTAGGGCCAAGGCAGAGTGTGTTTGGCATGGCGCGTATAACTTGGGCTAGGTGTGGCTGGAATTATTTTCCATTGGCACGGAGGTGCAGCTAGCATGGTTGGCATGCTTTGGCACGTTTGGTGTAACTAGCATAGCTAGGGCCAAGGCAGAGTGCGTTTCGCATGGCGCGGCTAGCTCGAGATAGGTGTGGCTGGCATGATTTGCCATTGGCACGGAGGGGAATTAGGGTTTTTCTAGTTGTAACCCTAATTTGAAAAAATACCCCCCATTAATTACTGACTATATGCATTAAGTGTTTTAATAAATATGTCACCGGTGACATTAGGTTATTCGGGGTTTTACGATTTTATGCTTTGTCTAAAAACCACCATCAACAACAGGCTAGGATGTAACCGGGTTTCATCCAATCCTGGTTACAATCTGACAAAAAAATAGAATTTTCAACCTGCAAATTTAATCATTTCTGCCTAACATATTCAAACACAACTATCATGAAATTGAAGTATAGGCATTTTTCAGTAAAAAAGTTCAGATTTCAATTAAGACGAATCCACGGATCACAAATGTATGCGAAGACTTAGTCCAACAAAAAAAAAGGTACTTCCATATGAACTACATTAATAATTTTTTCTAAACAACCTAAACACATCAAACTTTCCAGCAGTTATTCCCATTAGTTAGGATTTCGTATGCGAGATTGATTCGTCTTGTGCCCATCTCCTCTCCAAGAGTATCTTTGCCTTCAAAGGAGTAACCGTTTGACATTGCCCATTCCATGAACTAGATAACATACATCAACGAATCAGGACTGCAAAACAAATGAATATGTAATGTCACTTTACTGATCTAGAAAAAAAAATGTAATGTCGGTTCAAACTTCGTTTCTGTTGGTATGTTATAATTTCAATTCAAAGAGTTAATGACCTATCTTTCGCACTGTTGTGGACAATCTGATTTCACGACGACATGAACGTTATCCATGCTAGTACTTTGAAGTTGAATGAGAAAGAGATGATTTATTCTTTTCGTCATCATTTTAGCATCCTTTAAATAGTTTGAAGAACCTAGGAGAGAATTGTAGTGTGTCCAAGTTCTTTCATGGATGTCAAAGTGAAGCAATGTGAAATGTTCTTTCTCGTTCAGCATTGTGATGAACAAGTGTTATGTTTCGACATTAATCTTCTGCAGTTCAGCATTTACAATATCTACAGTCTTTATCTCCCGCAATGACATCAACCTGCAGACAAATTTGAATCAAAACCAGTTAAACCATATTTTTAATATGGATGAAACTAAATTACATCCCATGTTTAATGCTAGATGAAAACCAATTTCTGCGGGTATCAGATGAAACCCACTTACATCATATATATAATAGTTAGATGAAACTCAATTTTATCCTACACTAGTGGGAGAATTATGTTTCAAGAAATAGATGCAAGCCAAGTACATCCTACACTAACTTAAAGGTGTATGAAAACAAATTACAGACCTAAGTTCATTCATTCTAAAATGTAGTATTCAAAATGTTTACCCATGCAAACGCGCTAAGAAAGATTGACTTTAACTATCCTTTGGTATCACCGCCAGATTGAAACAATTGTCTCCATTTTTCGATTTTGAACTCCAAAATAGTGTTCACCAATGGCTGATTGAAAACAAGTTGTTGGATGTGTTCTCCACTAATACATACACCTCCATTTGATTTCCAAACGCAGTCGCTGCATTTAAAGAAGTTCATCTAATTTCAGACAAGCACATAGTAGTACTTTTACAGAAATAAGAAAAGTAGAATGTAAAAATAAAATAACATCAAAAGAATGCGGATACGTTCCTTAAGTTTCCAGTTCCAAAGTACTCCTTTATTAACTTCTCTTTCTCCACCACTCAAGTAATTTTTCCACAGCTTGTTGTTTTTTGTTAACTTCTTCAACTTATCGTCATTTTGCTTCTTCTCTGCACGCTCATCCTCATCTGTTACAAACTTATTCTGTCTAGTCCTTTTATATACGTTCTTCACTCTATTCTTAATCGATCCTGGTGGATGAACTGGTGCTAGAGGTTCTGGTGGATGAACTGGTGCTCGAGGAACTGTTCATACAGGTTCTGCTTCGAGAATATCTTCAGCTTATGGATATGCGGCTTCACTGGTTTCATCTTCCTTTCTAGCGCCTTCAGGAACAGCACCCTCCACTGGTTTGTTCATCTCTTGAGTGATTTTAAGGTTGAAAAATCTCTCAGGTGGAGTGTAAAGAACAATGTTAGTAAGTGAAGCTTGCGGAGTTGAAATAGTTCCCGGTTGAGTCTTGAGTTGCGCTTTTAAGGCTTCCAATTGACTTTGCAAGTCCGAGATTGTATTATCCTTTCCTTTAGACTCAACCTCCTTTTCTTCCAGCTATGAATTCCTTTCTCCTAACTCGGCATTCAACTGACGGATAATGTTCTCCTTCTCATATTGTTCATTATTCAACTTGGAAATATCATCTTCATCTTTGTTTTCTTCTTCCTCATAAAACAAGCATAATTGTTTCTCCTCTTCACTCCATCTACCAACAAAGTCAACAACCTGCAAACATATAAACACATAAACACAAGATGTAACTAATTTCGTCATATGCTAACACATGATGTAACTGGGTTTCATCCACTAATAGCACATGATGTAACTTGGTAGAAAATGGGTTTCATCCATTAATACCATAAGATGTAACTAGTTTCATCCAGTTATTATAGGGGATAAAATTTAAAAAATGAAACTAAACTTAATCAACATAATATGTAACTGGTTTCATCCAGTTATAATAACAGCAAGATTTTTACATGATTGCTTGAAAGAGTTTCAAGATTCCCCTCAATTTTGCAAGATACTTTATACAAGTCCCATCTTGCAAACCTTGGCCATGCATCACTATTGGATTTCCTATCAATGCCTTCGACTTTCACTTGCTCAAAAATCCATAACTGCAACAATAAAAGATAAAAGTTAATAATCACCACATGATTCATTTAATACAAAAATAAATAAATAAATATATTCAAAAGATAGAAGACGATACTCACCAATAAATAGAAGATGCAACCATTGATAAAGTAAGGTGTCTTGTGCACGGATTTAACTCTTTGCATTAGATGCTCATGGATTAAATCCATCCAAGAGACTCTGTTAATTGTATCGATTGAATGTAGGCAGTTCAAATACCGGTAGTGGACATACATACCTCCGGTGTTTATGAAGAATATTGTACAGAACATGAACATCAACAAAAGTATCGCCAAGTCTTCTTCTTTGCCTTCTTCATTCATAGCAATTTATATTCCTTCGAGGATGTACTTCTTATGCAATTTGTCCCCAATATTCGCCTCTTTGCTTTTCTTCTCTTTGTCTCCGGCTTTCTTTTTTTTATTCTCTTTGACTTCACCTTCCCTTTCCTTCTTTTCAGCATCCCTTCTCATTGGCTCCATAAAGTATTTGGTGTAAAATTCGGAATCTTTCAAATTAGGTTCGTCCTTTGGTCCATAAAGTTTCTTATCTTCTTCGCTCATACGTATTCTCTGCAATTTGAATGTAACAGCAAGATGGTTTGGATCGGTTTTGAAAACTTGATCACCAATCTTGAATGCCAACTCTTTCGGGTCAAAATTTCTTATGATGAACTCTAACGCCCTTGGAGATTTGCTACATTCTTCCTTTCCCATTTTTCCTTGTTTGATCGCCTCAATAAAGCTCCATAATTTAGTCTTCCTTAACACAACCTCTTATCTTTCAGTAAATACCAGTGATTCCAGCACTTCAATTGTCGGTTTCATATTTGATCGAAACGTTTTATTTCCTTCCTTTTTCTCTGGCTTGTCTTCGTCCATTTCGGCATCCACATTCTCCGTGTTAGACTCACCACCCACGTCCACATCATGCTTTTTATTAGATTTTCTTTCAGCACCGGCACTCTTCATACTCTTCTTGCTACTGCTTCCTGTAACAATTTGGATGAAAACAAGTTAAGTCATATTTCAAATCTGTAGATGCAACTCAATTACATCCCATCTTTAATGCTAGATGAAAAACAGTTTGTGCAGGTATCAGATGAAACCCACTTACATCCTATATATAATAGTTAGATGAAACCAAGTTTTTGCATGTATCAGATGAAACCCACTTACATCTTATATATTATACATGTTAACATGGTCTGAAGAAACAAAGACAAGTATTTTTACGCTGATATCTATGATGTTACTAGTCTTAATCACACCAAATTAAGACTATAGAAATATGAAAACCATCAAACACTTCCTAATACCAAATTTAGACCACCGATTAGTTCAGTTTCATTGTGTTTAGCCCACTTACATCCTAACTAAAACTGAGATGCTTAGTTTAGTTTTTCCAAAATGAATCAACTCATATTGTCTACATCCTAACTATATAGATTTCATCCATCATCTGAAATTAGTCTACATCATAAATACAGCATTACAATATCATGTTATTAGTCCCATAATCATTAAATTTAATACCACCAACAAATGCAAATCAGTTACATCCTAACTTAAAGTTAGATGAAAACCGGTTTCAATCACATGCTGAGCATTACATCATAACCAAATACAAACCCAATTTCATGCAATCAAACCAAAACATAACCAGATGTAATTTCATCCACATATTAAGCAAGATGAAATCACTTTCAACATGTAATACAGATCTTCATCCACAGATTTATTATAAAATCCTAGTACTCATACTAAATCATCCCAGTTATACATGTACACTGGATGAAACCAGTCCCATCCGCACCAAAAACTCCCAGATTAACACTGGATGAAACCTGCTGAAATAAATTCAACACTGAAATAAAACCAAATCCACCCAATTTCACTTCAACCAATTAAACATTGAAAATACTTAAATAACCAGATGCAAACCAATTTCATCCAACACATACTAATTTAAATGAAAATAAAACAAGCAATTCCACACATAATGGTAATGAAACAAAAATAAGAAGAACCAGTTTAATAAATTAATAATGAAATTATGTTAATAAGAACAAAACAGAGTTAGGGTTTGTAAACTTACTAGTTTTAGGAGACATTCTGTGGATCAATTAAAACCGTAACTCTTCCAATACACTGAAATGGTGAAAACCCTATTTCTCAGAAACTGATTTCCGGGTTGATGGTGTTTGACAGACGATGGATGAAACCCAATTTTCTGGTAGTGTTGATGATTGGGAACTAGTGGATGAAACTAATTTTGGGGTTTTGAATTTTGTTATGAGATGGTGGAGGAATTTGATGGTGGAGGAGAAGATGAAGATGAAAACTCTCTGGGTTTTCAGGAGACGGTGGAGGAGAAGATGAAGGAGACGGTGGAGGAGAATATGAAAACTCTATGGGTTTACAGGAGACGCTGGAAGAATTTTATGGTTTTGAAAACTTTTCTGTGAGAAGATGAAGACAAGGTGAACGTTATTGTGAGAGAGGGAGATTGTGGTTGTGACGGTTACAAGGATAGGAACATCTCTCCCAATTAAATTGTTTTTTGGTCATTTGATCCAGGCCGAATTTCTAACTGTCCATTTGGCTCAGAAAAAATGCCTTTTTGGCTATATAGCCCATTTTCTGTATATTTTTGGAGGGATAAATAGTGGGATATATAGAGGATGTCTAAGTGATTTGTTTCCGCTCTTCAATAAATCTATCAAATACAAGGATATTTTAGTCGCATAGATGATAGAAGATAATGGGTAAATATGAAATTTCAAGAAAGATATAGATGTTAACGAACATCTTGAGTGAGATTTACCGAGTAAGGACTTGGGTATTATTCTAGTACCAGTGGAGGTCGAGGATGAATTGATAATCACAAATGATTTCAATACAAAGAAGCCCCATGATTCTTTAATGGGGGTTAGATCAAGAGTTATTTTGTAAAAGGGTCGTATGTTTATGGTGTAATTAGGGTCTGGGTCGTAGAACATGCCTTTGATGCATTTGGGTCATAGACTGATTTTGACCGTCAAACTTTCTTACCTAAATGCCCTAATGATATGATGAAATGACGTTAAATCATAACCCAATTAGAGCATTTCCTATGGGAATGAACAAACCCATTCGTTTGTTGAGCCAGGTGGATGGCCAAACTAGGTTTTACACTATGGTAAAGCACAGAGCGTTAGATCAATAGGCGTGCGATATAGGTAAAAATTCTAGGGTTTGTAAACCGAACGCTGGCGTCGGAAGTAAAAACGTTTGCGTCAGAATAACCAACGCGACGTCACAAGATATACCTCAGGCGTTAGAGCAAAAACGCTAACGGGTAGTTTTTAAAAATTCTAATTTCACTTTTTAGCTCTATAAATTACCACCATCTTCAAACAATTCACTCACACCAAAATACACTTGAATTTTCTCTAATAAAATGGCTGAAAAGGCGATCACACTTTTTTGCGATGCAAAACTTGAAGCTGATATTTATAAGATATGTGGGAGTTTTAAAAAGATTGAAAATTGTAAAAGGGAAGTGCAAGTTTTAGAATTTGCTCCAAGAAAAAGTTCCGTTAAAAGGCAAAGAAGAGCTCCAATTTTGAAAGTTAACAACAAAAAATTCAAAAACAAAGGCGAAACTGTCAAAGATCGCGTTGAATGGAAAATACGTCAAATGAAGATAAACAGGAGGCCAAAACTTGTAATTGATTTTTATCGAAGGTTTTATTATTGTCTAAAGTTTATATCTTGTAAAAGAATTGGTAGTAATATCAATGAATGAAAATGTTTATATTTTAAAATAGATTTCCACTTCAGATTAAGTGAAATTTATTACAATTTACAGTTGAAAATAACATCAAACTACATTTTAATAAGCCAAAACAAAAACATCAAACTACATCAAATCCAACGACATTCTATCTGTAGAGTTCATAGCATTCAAAATGCTTAAACTCTCTTAGATTTCTTCAGTAAACTTGGTCTAAGCAATGGTTTTCTGTAAAATATAGTAGAAAAAAAAATTAGATATTTATAATGCAGTTGATCAGTGAGGAAAAAGGGAAGATACTCACCAGTTTTTCGTTGGATAATCCAGAATAGCTATGGTGAACCATCCACAAAACTTCCGTATAATGTTTGACTTCATTAGTGATGAATGCAATTCTTAGTTCTAGGATCTTAGTGTTTCTTATGCTTTCATTCCGCGATGCTACAAAATGTCCTAATATTTTTTCCCATAAATGGTCATTGTTCATTGGTCAAGACCGGGAGCGGCATTCGAGTGAAGTAACAATGTGCTTGAGATGGACCATCTTTTAGAATTATGAAAGACGCTTCATAAGGAAAAGGCTTACCATGAGCTTCCTCCCAATTATCAAGAGCTGTTTGGATCACTTCATCTTCAATTACACCGATGAACTTTTCTCGGTCAATTTATATTACCAGAGAAAGAAATGACTGGACTATAAGCCTAATAGAATGAAAACGAGCACGCAATCGACGAGCATCTCGGTTTCCTGGGTTTCCCGTCAGTGAGACAAATATTGAAAAAACGTTCTCCCAAAAAGAACCGTCATGAGAAATAACAACCCCAATGATTACCCTATGAAAGAAATATCCTTTGCATAGGCTTATATCCCCTTATTGAGTAAACTTGGGACCACGATTTCTAATAGATATTTCTGCAAAGGGAGAGAGATTTAGAGAAGAAAAAAAAGAAGAAGATGTGATTTTGAAGATGTGAGGAATGAAATTTATAAGTCAAGAAAGAAAAGTGGGCCGCTTGAAATATGTCCGTTGGAGTTTTAAGTAAAAGCATAAGTGTCTTTCCTTTAAGCGCCCATTTTAATTACATAGAAGTTGGCGCTTGTAGTAAAACCACGCGACTTTACTAAAACCGCCCGTTTGAATTACCAACGCCTATTTTCTATTATAAATATGCCTATAGGTTTTATATTAAACCAAACCATCCAATTTATTTCTCAACATCCACTATGTTTTATAAAGTCAAAACTAAGCAAATATTATGTGTCGAAGCAAAAGAGGTTTGTCCAATATGTTTCATGGATAACCACAATCTTATGCAATGTCATTGGATGTATTCAAAGTGTCTGCGGGAAGGTTGTTCACGCATTAGAATGGTGACTGAATCACAACCGGAAAAGCTCAGGTATTTTAAATGTCAAGATCCCAACTGTCCAAAGGAACCACATATGCTGGATGATGCTATGAAGATTAAAAAAGAAGAAGAAGAAAAGATTGCAACACTCTGCAAAAAATTCAAACTTAAAGCCAAATTGAAGAATGAGCTATTACACTGCAAGCATTGTGGATATGGAGATCACGAATACAAACATTGTCCACAGAGAATCAGTGCATGCTCAAAGCCCAGTTGCAAGACTTTTATGCATTTGTGGACGTCTTCTGAAGAAGACACATATGGAAGGCATTTCTGGGAATATTCCAGGTATTTTTTGGTGGAGTGGGCTGATTAAAGTTATTGGACAAATCGATTCACTAAAACCATCAATATCAATTAATTTAAACTTTTCCTCGATTAAACATTGCACCATCAATTTCAAAAATAAAAACATACTTCATTGAACAACCACACCATACATGAGAATAAAAGAAATACATCAGATTAAAACAACTACTACATATGCGGCATCAGTTCTCGGTGGGTGGTGGAATTCCTAGGGCGATGTAGGGATCGTATTTGATGAGCACCCTAAGAATGTTGAAACGAGCGTGGAATTCAAACTGACAACCGCGGTGAGATGCTGGCCACATCGCTAGAGTTATGGGTTCCACTTCATGTTCGGCTTCACCGTTGAACTTATTTTTGTGATTTTCCATTAGTTGAGCGATGAACTCCGATACATTACAACTAATTACACTAAAATGATGCACCAATCCCTGAAAATCACGCCTATTAATGTTCATTATTTCAGCAACGAACATTTCAAAAATGTTTTGCCAGAACGTCGATTGTGATACATTCCTACCGGTAGCAACATCAGTGGAAACATCTTGTATTTGAAAAACGTAGGCTCTGCAAATAGCTAAATCCTTTTCTTTAGTGAATCTAACATAACGAACTCTGGGAGACATTTTTGTAGATGATATGAGAGGGAAGAATGTGCATAATGTGTGAATTTAGAGTTGAAATGAGGAGTATTTATAGATTTTAGAAAATGTAGCCGTTGGATCAAAGGGTTCTGGAGTCGTTCAGATTGAGTTGTTGGCGCCATAGTGACTGATGCTGGCGTTATTAATACGGACTCCGGCGCTATATATGATGATGGATGCTGGAAATAATAACGCTGGTGTTATTTCTTCGGATGCCAGCGTTAGTAGAAATGATGCCTGTCTTTACCACAGACGCGCGCTGGATGTTCCGACTCAATATTCAAAGCATCAGGTTTGTTGATTTGAACATCCATTTTTCATGTTTGTTCATTCCATAGTGGGAGAAAAATGAACAAACTCCAAGTTTGTTCATTTCATAGGAAGCGCTCTTAATAACTAAACTGTTTATACACAGACATTTAAACAAACATTTGAACTGCATATTCAAACATCTTCCTTTCATGAAAACTATCAATTGGTAGGAGAATCGATTTGTGTATATCCATTCTATTTCTATACGTTATATAGCAGCATTAGCTCAAAGTAAAAAATATCAAATGTGAGCTTAATCCACTACTACAAAATCGAACTTCATAATAAAGGTAAATCACTAAAATGTTTAATACCAGATGTCTCTAAAATGTCATAAGATGTAGAAATGGAAGGGAACATATGTTCTGAAAGGAAAACCCATGTGTAACCTTTGATTAACCTCCATTATCTCCATCCAAAAATGCAGCCTACATCCAAGACAATCACTAGCTTTATCTCGTAGGTACGTATTATCTCTTATAACTTACGTATGGGTCACTGATTGAAAGATGAAAAGAGCAATAAATATCTTCGATGACAATCGCTGATTAGCTTTGTCTCGTAGCAAAGAATTTTCTTAATTTATATTTACTCTTATTAATGAACCCATCAATCATCCGTATTTGAGAAACTTCAAGTCCATCAGCCATAATTAACGTGAGATTACTGAATCTGCAAGTTTATTGAACCCACAAGAATGAAGATTTGACACGGCTATAGAAGAAAAAAATGGAACAAGAAAATAGAAAAGGATCAGAGGCTATATGTTTAGAAATATTCAAACCGTCGGTGCTAGTCAATAGATAGTCAGGGGGTTCTATAAACTATAGAAAGTCATCTAACAGTTACTAACAGTCTTTGGTTAGTCTGCAATCCTAACGCATCAACTGCATGTTTTACGACCCAGACCCTAATTAGGTATTAAAGTAAGGATCCTTGAACAAAATAACTCTTAGAGCAATGTCATTCTCAAAATAACAACATATGCAAAAGCAATATTCCACCTAAAGTGGGTTTCGTCTTATTGGGCAGGGTTTTCAGAATGATTTTCCAACTAGAGTGATGTTGAGATAAAGAGTTATAAGCGTAGACAATGATATCTATTTATTCTGCGACTTTGAAAAACAGACAGTGGTGCATATGTTAATACATTATACTTTTGCTTTTGAAATGTGAGACTATTTAATTAAGGCATTCCAGATTTCTTGGCCTTTACCAGGAACTTTGATAAATATATTTGGAGAGAAAAGAAGTTTGGAACATCCTGCACTATGGTGTTTGTTGGATATTGTGGAAGGGACGAAATAATCGGGTTGTTGGAGTTAGGCATAAAAGTTCATATGAAGGCATTGACTTAGAAAAGCAATTGGCATGGAGGTGAGACTATGGTGTGGCTGGAATGATTTTCCGTTGGCACTGAGGTGAGACTAGCATGGTTGGTGTGCTTTGGCGCGTTTGCGTGTCTCACATGATTTTCCGTTGGCACATGGGTGCGACTAGCATGGTTGGCATGCTTTGGCGCGGTTGGTGTGACTAGCATAGCTAGGGCCAAGGCAGAGTGTGTTTGGCATGGTGCGGATAACTTGGGATAGGTGTGGCTGGCATGATTTGCCATTGGCACGGAGGTGCAGCTAGCATGGTTAGCATGCTTTGGCACGTTTGGTGTAACTAGCATAGCTAGGGACAAGGCAGAGTGCGTTTCGCATGGCGCGGCTAGCTCGGGATAAGTGTGGCTGGCATGATTTGCCATTGGCACAGAGGGGAATTAGGGTTTTGCTAGTTGTAACCCTAATTTGAAAAAATACCCCCCATTAATTACTGACTATATGCATTAAGCGTTTTAATAAATATGTCACCGGTGACATTAGGTTATTCGGGGTTTTACTATTTTATGCTTTGTCTAAAAACCACCATCAACAACAGGCTAGGATGTAACCGGGTTTCATCCAATCTTGGTTACAATCTGACAAAAAAATAGAATTTTCAACCAGCAAATTTAATCATTTCTGCCTAACATATTCAAACACAACTATCATGAAATTGAAGTATAGGCATTTTTCAGTAAAAAAGTTCAGATTTCAATTAAGACGAATCCACGGATCACAAATGTATGCGAACACTTAGTCCAACAAAAAAAAAGGTACTTCCATATGAACTACATTAATAATTTTTTCTAAACAACCTAAACACATCAAACTTTCCAACAAATATTCTCATCAGTTAGGATTTTGTATGCGAGATTGATTCGTCTTGTTCCCATCTCCTCTCCAAGAGTATCTTTGCCTTCAAAGGAGTAACCGTTTGACATTGCCCATTCCATGAAGTAGATAACATACATCAACGAATCAGGACTGCAAAACAAATGAATATGTAATGTCACTTTACTGATCTAGAAAAAAAAATGTAATGTCGGTTCAAACTTCGTTTCTGTTGGTATGTTATAATTTCAATTCAAAGAGTTAATGACCTATCTTTCGCACTGTTGTGGACAATCTGATTTCATGACGACATGAACGTTATCCATGCTAGTTCTTTGAAGTTGAATGAGAAAGAGATGATTTATTATTTTCGTCATCATTTTAGCATCCTTTAAATAGTTTGAAGAACCTAGGAGAGAATTGTTGTGTGTCCAAGTTCTTCCATGGATGTCAAAGTGAAGCAATGTGAAATATTCTTTCTCGTTCAGCATTGTGATGAACAAGTGTTGTGTTTCGACATTAATCTTCTGCAGTTCAGCATTTATCATATCTACAGTCTTTATCTCCCGCAATGACATCAACCTGCAGACAAATTTGAATCAAAACCAGTTAAACCATATTTTTAATATGGATGAAACTAAATTACATCCCATGTTTAATGCTAGATGAAAACCAATTTCTGCGGGTATCAGATGAAACCCACTTACATCATATATATATAATAGTTAGATGAAACTCAGTTTTATCCTACACTAGTGGGAGAATTATGTTTCAAGAAATAGATGCAAGCCAAGTACATCCTACACTAACTTAAAGGTGTATGAAAACAAATTACAGACCTAAGTTCATTCATTCTAAAATGTAGTATTCAAAATGTTTACCCATGCAAGCATGCTAAGAAAGATTGACTTTAACTATCCTTTGGTATCATCGCCAGATTGAAACAATTGTCTCCATTTTTCGATTTTGAACTCCAAAATAGTGTTCACCAATGGCTGATTGAAAACAAGTTGTTGGATGTGTTCTCCACTAATACATACACCTCCATTGGATTTCCAAAATAGTGTTCACCAAGCACATAGTAGTACTTTTACAGAAATAAGAAAAGTAGAATGTAAAAATAAAATAACATCAAAAGAATGCGGATACGTTCCTTAAGTTTCCAGTTCCAAAGTACTCCTTTATTAACTTCTCTTTCTCCACCACTCAAGTAATTTTTCCACAGCTTGTTGTTTTTTGTTAACTTCTTCAACTTATCGTCATTTTGCTTCTTCTATGCACGCTCATCCTCATCTGTTACAAACTTATTCTGTCTAGTCCTTTTATATACGTTCTTCACTCTATTCTTAATCGATCCAAGTTTATTCATAACTGCCATAGGTTCTGCTGCAATAATATTTTCTCCGGTGATTTCTGGTGGATAAACTGGTGCTAGAGGTTCTGGTGGATGAACTGGTGCTTGAGGAACTGTTGTTACAGGTTCTGCTTCGAGAATATCTTCAGCTTATGGATATGCGGCTCCAATGGTTTCATCTTCCTTTCTATCTCCTTCAGGAACATCACCCTCCACTGGTTTGTTCATCTCTTGAGTGATTTTAAGGTTGAAAAAGATCTCAGGTGGAGTGTAAAGAACAATGTTAGTAAGTGAAGCTTGCGGAGTTGAAATAGTTCCCGGTTGAGTCTTGAGTTGCGCTTTTAAGGCTTCCAATTGACTTTGAAAGTCCGAGATTGTCTTATCCTTTCCTTCAGACTCAACCTCCTTTTCTTCTAACTATGCATTCCTTGCTCCTAACTCGGCATTCAAGTGACAGATAATGTTCTCCTTCTCATATTGTTCATTCTTCAACTTGGAAATATCATCTTCATCTTTGTTTTCTTCTTCCTCATAAAACAAGCATAATTGTTTCTCCTCTTCACTCCATCTACCAACAAAGTCAACAACCTGCAAACATATAAACACATAAACACAAGATGTAACTAATTTCATCATATGCTAACACATGATGTAACTGGGTTTCATCCACTAATAACACATGATGTAACTTGGTAGAAAATGGGTTTCATCCATTAATACCATAAGATGTAACTAGTTTCATCCAGTTATTATAGGGGATAAAATTTAAAAAATGAAACTAAACTTAATCAACATAATATGTAACTGGTTTTATCCATTTATAATAAGAGCAAGATTTTTACATGATTGCTTGAAAGATTTTCAAGATTCCCCTCAATTTTGCAAGATACTTTATACAAGTCCCATCTTGCAAACCTTGGCCATGCATCACTGTTGGCTTTCCTATCAATGCCTTCGACTTTCACTTGCTCAAAAATACATAACTGCAACAATAAAAGATAAAACTTAATAATCACCACATGATTCATTTAATGCAAAAATAAATAAATAAATAAATTCAAAAGATAGAAGACGATACTCACCAATAAATAGAAGATGCAACCATTGATAAAGTAAGGTGTCTTGTGCACGGCTTTAACTCTTTGCATTAGATGCTCATGGATTAAATCCAAAATACATACACCTAGAGATGCTAAACATGGAATTCAAATTGACGACCGCGGTGAGATGCTGGACACATCGCTAGAGTTCTGGGTTCCATTTCATGTTCGGCTTCACCGTTGAACTTATTTGTGTGATTTTCCATTATTTGAGCGATGAACTCCGATACATTACAACTAATTACACTAAAATGATGCGCCAATCCCTGAAAATCACGCCTATTAATGTTCATCATTTCAGCAACGAACATTTCAAAAACGTTTTGCCAGAACATCGATTGTGATACATTCCTACCGTTACCAACATCAGTGGCAACATCTTGTATTTGAAAAACGTAGGCTCTGCAAATAGCTAAATCCTTTTCTTTTGTTAATCTAACATAACGAACTTTGGGAGACATTTTTGTAGATGATATGAGAGTGAAGAATGTGCAGAATGTGTGAATTTAGAGTTGAAATGAGGAGTATTTATAGATTTCAGAAAATGTATCCGTTGGATCAAAGGATTCTGGAGTCGTTCAGATTGAGTTGTTAGCGCCATAGTGACTGACGCTGGCGTTATTGATACGGACTCCGACGCTATATATGATGACGGACGCTGGAAATAATAACGCTGGTGTTATTTCTTCGGATGCCAGCGTTAGTAGAAATGATGCCCGTCTTTACCACAGACGCGCGCTGGATGTTCCGACTCAATATTCAAAGCATCAGGTTTGTTGATTTGAACATCCATTTTTCATGTTTGTTCATTCCATAGTGGGAGCAAAATGAACAAACTCAGTTTGTTCATTTCATAGGAAGCGCTCTTAATAACTAAACTGTTTATACACAGACATTTAAACAAACATTTGAACTGCATATTCAAACATCTTCTTTTCATGAAAACTATCAATTGGTATAAGAATCGATTTGTGTATATCCATTCGATTATTGTACGTTATATAGCAGCATTAGCTCAAAGTAAGAAATATCAAATGTGAGCTTAATCCACTACTACAAAATTGAAGTTCATAATGAAGGTAAATCACTAAAATGTTTAATACCAGATGTCTCTAAAATGTCATAAGATGTAGAAATGGAAGGGAACATATGTTCTGAAAGGAAAACCCATGTGTAACCTTTGATTAACCTCCATTAGCTCCATCCAAAAATGCAGCCTACATCCAAGACAATCACTAGATTTATCTCGTAGGTACGTATTATCTCTTATAACTTACGTATGGGTCACTGATTGAAAGATGAAAAGAGCAATAGATATCTTCGATGACAATCGCTGATTAGCTTTGTCTCGTAGCAAAGAATTTTCTTAATTTAGATTTACTCTTATTAATGAACCCATCAATCATCCGTATTTGAGAAACTTCAAGTCCATCAGCCATAATTAACGTGAGATTACTGAATCTGCAAGTTTATTGAACCCACAAGAATGAATATTTGACACGGCTATAGAAGAAAAAAATGGAACAAGAAAATAGAAAAGGATCATAGGCTATATGTTTACAAATATTCAAACCGTCGGTGCTAGTCAATAGATAGTCAGGGGGTTCTATAAACTATAGAAAGTCATCTAACAGTTTACTAACAGTCCTTGGTTAGTCTGCAATCCTAACGCATCAACTTCATGTTTTACGACACAGACCCTAATTAGGTATTAAAGTAAGGATCCTTGAACAAAATAACTCTTAGAGCAATGTCATTCTCAAAAGAACAACATATGAAAAAGCAATATTCCACCTAAAGTGGGTTTCGTCTTATTGGGCAGGGTTTCAGAATGATTTTCCAACTAGAGTGATGTTGAGATAAAGAGTTATAAGCGTAGACAATGATATCTATTTATTCTGCGACTTTGAAAAACAGACAGTGGTGCATATGTTAATACATTATACTTTTGCTTTTGATATGTGAGACTATTTAATTAAGGCATTCCAGATTTCTTGGCCTTTACCAGGAACTTTGATAAATATATTTGGAGAGAAAAGAAGTTTGGAACATCCTGCACTATGGTGTTTGTTGGATATTGTGGAAGGGACGAAATAATCGGGTTGTTGGAGTTAGGCATAAAATTTCTGACGAAGGCATTGACTTAGAAAAGCAATTGTTAATCTTATGATTATGTAATTCTGATACATTCAGATTTGAGTAACTGGGCCTCCTTATGATCAAGTAATGCACCCTTAGCATTACCCGAGTCCATTTTTTTAAAAGAGATTTAGGGTATCCAGGTACGTTTCAATCGGCAAGATTACGGAAAAATTACTCCTTTCCTTTGAGAGCATTTCTTATTGAACAAGAAAAAAACGGATTAAATGGTCGGAGTCGATTCCAGATAATACCATCATTTTTCCCTACTACATATATATAAACTGGATATCGTTAACAGTTTATGGATCTCTCTTCGCGATTTATTTGTAATTAATTTCTTTATTTGTATTAAGGTTTTGATTATCTTGCATTTTGATGTTTTTATTATTATTGTAAGCACGCCATTATTATATGAATAAATCGAAATATGTTGATTGACCAAAAAAAAAAAAAAAAAGTTTATAATATTCATCTAGATAAGTAACAATTAATAGCATTAGCCTCCATCCGATCTGGGAAATATATTTGAAGTTTAAGTGGAGCATTAATGCATTAGGTAGCTTACCAGAGTTCAAACTTTAACATCGGAACTACATTAGCTACAATCAATGAAAAATTATTTTTTTATTTTTTTTCAAGGATCCAACAACAGAATTTTCTAACTATGCTATACGGTTAATTTTACACAGGCGCAGCTTAATTTGTCTTCTATCGAAAGATCGCGCCATAAGTATCCTGCTCCTCAAAGCTTAAGAGATAAATCAAGGTTTATTACTCCCTCATCCGAGCACTTGTTAAAGTCTGATTGCCGACTAGCTGCCAAACTAGAATCAGATGTACACTTGTGTGAGTGGTTGTGTTTATCATTCGCATACAAAATAGAAGAGCATCGAGAAACCCATGATGATAAAGAATAAGGTGCTGGTTGTTGTACCATGGATCGAGCTTGAATACCTAATGATGGTTTCTTGATAAAGTCACTACCATGAGTAAGAAGAGGTGACGGAGGAGATGATAATAAGCTCATAGGTAATGATGAGAAGCGCTGCAAGTTCTTGCCGCGATTAAAAGCTTCGAGCCCAACTAGTGTAGCTGTACGTTCTCGTTTATGAGCATTTTGATGTCCTCCCAGTGCTTGCGCACTATGATATTTCCTGTGACAATAATTACAAGAGAATTTATTCGTCGTTATAACTCTTTTTGGCTGCTGATGATCAGTATTCTTCGTTGTTGTTTTTAGAATGCATAAATCCACATTATTTGGGTGGAGATTACGATGATGAGGAAGATGACTTGGATCATTGAAATAATCTTTGAAAGACATGATTTTTCCTGATGATGATCAATAAATACTAAATACTAAATGGTTCTAGCTAGCTAGCTAACAATATCACTATTGCATGATCATTTTAAATGAATATGTTAGGGATTTGACTCCCTTATTTCTATCGATTTATATAGGATGATCCTAGCTGGTAAGCTGGGAAACAGTTTTGAGGGTCAGTAAGTGTAAAAACTCATATTAGTAAATTCTTACAATAACTACGTATTAGTAAATTCTTACAATAAGTACGTACGTAGTACTATTCACGGGAAGATTTATTGTTAATTAATTAAATTTATGGCCAATAAATGTGATCTATAGATTTACAATTTGTAGTTGCAGTATTTTCTTGGATTGAAAATGATTTCCAACGTTACCTTTTTTCCGTGTCTTCGGCTAGAGGTGTAAAACGTGTCGGCCCAGCACAGCCCGACACATGAAGTCGCGTGCTTCATGTGCTGTGTTGTGCCAAAGATTTAAAGTGATGTGCCGTGCTGTGCTTTACTAGCTAGTCAAAAGCTAGGCACAACACAGCCCACGGGCGCAGCACACGAATAAACGTGTTGTGTCATGCTGTGTCGTGCTGG
This sequence comes from Papaver bracteatum, assembly GCA_023529315.1. Lineage (NCBI taxonomy): Eukaryota > Viridiplantae > Streptophyta > Magnoliopsida > Ranunculales > Papaveraceae > Papaver > Papaver bracteatum. Next base: position 362,900 of record JAJJWX010002325.1, read on the forward strand.
CACATGTGCTATAAACTATTTCAAATCTCTTAATGGTATACATTAAGTCAGACATTATCACGAGAATTTAAATAGACTACATATCACTTGAAATTATTTCAAGTAAAATTAACAAGTTTATTCAATAAACCCATGAAATATAAAATTGCATAATTGTCATGTAAAGTAAATGTTCTAGTCAAATATAGGTAACAACATTATAACAACGGCATTGAATTATATTTTCCAAATATTTAGGTACTATATGTGTTGTTATAAAAACAAACCACCATAACAATGATAAAATGTCAAAAACTAGCTAGAATAAATACTCTTTTGTGTAATATACACAAAATGTAATGTATTGTGCCTTGTTATATGGTGTATTATGGCTTAGCCCGTGCCGTAACGGCACGGGAAAGGATATATATTTCATATATATCATTTGTTTACGGAAAATCGATCTAGTCGATCCAAGTCTAAATGTTTTTGAGGTCTTGGTTAATAAAGATGTCGTTAGCCTCAAATATTTTACTATTATGTTTGTAATTCATACAATCCTTTAGGACAAAAATGGTTAAACTTTAACCAACTCCTCAAAATCCTATGCGCATGTGCATAGTAGAACACTACTTCAAAACAAAGTAGTGTCCATACTTAGAAAACAAATAAATCATCAAAGGTCGTTCACCAAATTTGTAACAAAACTGAAAACATAAAATTACTTCAAAATCAATCATATTAATCTTACAAAATCGGTTAGCTTTAGGAATTACTTTTCTTGCTTGGTGATATAAATTATTCCAAATTTACATAGATTTGTGTTTATTCATTTCCTAAGGTTTAATAATCTGTAATTTTTGATCGATTTCTTTTCCTATCTACTTATCTTCTCTCATTACTTATTATCAAGAACTATTTCTCAATCATGCATAATCACATGAAGTCGAGGAGAAATGGCAGAAACAGAAATCATGATAAAAAATGGGAATAGAGAGAGATATGAGAAACTAAATCAATTACAATTGGTTCGCATGTAGCCTTGTATATGGTCAAAAAAAATTTGGGGGAAATTATCTGTAACCCAATTTGTAAATTTTTTATACCAAAAATCCGCCAATAAGATTCCTTATATAAGTAACCCATAATTAGCTGTAACAATACTTTGATTACCAAGATAACCTTTCACCAAAATTAATTATTCGATTTTAAAAAAGAAAGTAACTGATTTTATAAATAATTTCCTAAAATAACTCTATCTAATTTTATCTAATTTTCTAAAATTACTCCACCTTTCTATCACACCTAGGGCTGGCAACGGATAGATATCCGGAGGATATTGGCAAATCCGTTAAGGTTAAGGTTAAGGATTACCGGATATCCGGTATCCGATAATATCCGGCGGATACCAAAAATTTCAATCCGGTAAGGTTAAGGTTAAGCTATCGGATATCCGAAGTTAATCCGATAAAATCCGGTTTCTGGGAACAGAAGTTAATGTTGAAATTTAACAGAGTTTTAAGTCTCACATTACATATGAAAAAATTTTTACAAGTCTACAACAATGCCAACAACAGGCTAGTGATGAAGACTATGAAAAGACAATGTCTTCTTGTGCACAGCAAAACAGACTTTAAAACAATACACAGAGTCGCAGACTTAACAACAATGCACAGTAGTGATGATCTTCCTTGGCTTCCTGGTTGCATGTTGCATCATTGCATCAACTTCAGTCAAGGACTTCCGTATCTGCATTCACAAATAATCAATTAGAAAGACAGTAGTAACAATGGATAGTAGTGATGCTTACTTATATTTGTATGGAGGTTAAGAGTTAAGACTTTTAAGCATTACTAACAATCACCGGTAGTAATCCTTGTGGTTTTTGCAAGGACATAGAGAATATGGGGACAATAGACTATTACTAAAGAAATATAAGCATTTAAATATAAAATAAGCAAGATTCATTACATCTATTTACTTAATCAGAAAAACACGTCTAGATCTGAATCCTATCCATCAAGGTTTCGGAAAAGGAATGTTATTCTAGTTAGATAACACAAAGCAACACTGAAACTTGAAATAATAGCTTCAGGAAGTTAGCACGGCATGATGAATGCAGCAACAATTTTTAAGTCAGGGAAATAAGATGAACGTGATGTACATAGATAAATAAATAACTGGTAAAAGTTAGGATGCTAAAAGAGGTGGAGCTATCTGGATTTTAGAGCACCACATCTACAGGATATATAACAAACAGGAGGGTTGATATGCTCTACTCTCATCTATTCATTTGAATGTTCATATATATATGGAGCTAAATACAGGATCCCAGTGACTTTGCAGCTGGACTCGTAACTAGTATTCATCCTGATAATCTCCTAATGATTTCTGAAATTCATGGCTTAATAGGCAACCATAAAACGCACTGTCAATTGTCTAAGTAATTTTGAAAAATAAACCATAACAGCAACTAGTGTCGGCTAAACTTGTTAGTAACAGTCTGTGTTTCTGTCTAACTAGAAATTTTCCATCCTTAATCTTCACCACTGTTCTAATTAGTGATTCATATTACACAGTAGCTAATGTGTACCTGAGGAAAGATTGTTCTTCTAAAGCTAGTAATAGCATATAACAACAAAGAGATTAGCCCAAATTTCATGAACAAGACAATGATAAAACCATAAAAAAACCATGAAACTGAAAACCCTAGAAGACGGAGGGATTTAAATCGAGCTGAAACCCTAGATTAAACCCATCTCAAATCTTCGACCACATGTTGTAATTTAGTTTAAACCCATCTCAAATCTTTCATCCATACTAAATAAACCCTAGATTTTAATTGCAACATAGAAATCGAACAAATTAAAAGAAAAATAATTACAACCTAAAGTTGGGAGCGAATCATACCTGTAACCTAATTGAGTGATTAATTATTGGAGAGGCCCGAGGGGAAAATTATTGGGAGCGAATCTGAGAAGTATGGGAAGAGAACGGAGAAGAGAAGAAAAAAATTGAAGGGAAATGAGTTCTGTCTAATCTTCTCGACTCCTCCTCGACTAGGTCTAGTAAGGTGGGTGGGTATTGGAAATTACATGTACGCCCCTGCAGTATCGGATATCGGATATTAACCTAACGGATAGAGCCCAATCCGATTCCGAGAGGTTAAGGGGAAATATCCGATATATTATCGGATTCGGATATACGGTATCCGATATACCGGATAAAATTCTATAGGATGTCGAATAATCGAAAAAGGATCCCGGATATCGGTTATCCATTGCCAGCCCTAATCACGCCTTCTCCTGCTTTTCCTCTTCCTAAAATAACTCATAATTCCTTAAATTTGTCGTTAATCCGAAAATTAATGTTAATCCAAACTAACGTTTTGTACCACTAAAATTCTAAAAATAACTCCCTATAATTCCTAAAAAAAACTCAATTCAATTTTTCTTTGTTTACGATGATGTAGACTCAAGAAATCTATGTTGATAATCATAATCTTCACAAAATTATATTTTACAAAAATCCTTATAACTAGCTCTCTGAAAATTCAAATTTTCACAACTATGTGATAATATCAATTCTCACAATTATGTGAGCTCTCTGGAAATTCAAATTTTCACAACTCAGTGATAATACCAACTCTCACAGTTCAATGATAATACCAATTCTCACGAATACATTTTGAAAAAATATAATTATCACCAAAAATTCTAGTTTTTTTCGAGTTGCGATTTTGAAAAATTGTAATTATCACCGAGATTATAATCATCACACTGGATGATGATCACAAATTTCACTTATTATAATCATCTACCAAGGTAATAATCAGCTACCAAGGTACGATGGATTTTGCTGAAGAGAGACATCTTGAAATTGTGAGCTTGTAAGAAACCGAAATCTCATATGAGCAACTTTTGAGTTCTAATCAGCATACACCACATCACTCACGTACCATCATCATTGCCCGTTGCATTGATTCATCTTAGCATGATAACAAATCTTTGGTTGCTCTATTACGACTTCAATTTCTGGACCCATGGATGCAAATCAAGAGGAGCCGCAAAAACAATACTGACACCCCAACAATTAATGTAAATTAACTAATCATTCAATTAAAATCCTAAATAATTGCATGTTATATAACATCTTACCATAAAAAGAGCCCACAAAAAACGCTCATTACTATATTTTTATGAAAATAATTTTGTTAATAATAAATAAGGTTAGTTAAGTCCATCTTAAATATGGCAATTAAAAATCTATTCTAAAACTACTAATCTTAACCGTAGATTATGTGATTTGGGCTATACATATACAACATCTTAATGATGGGTTTTTGAAAGAGAGAGGAACCAAACATGGGTTCCTCAGAAATTTTCACAATTTTTTTATATAGGTTTCATCTTGTTTCCTGCTCCGACCTGACAAATATTAAAACTACAGCTATTGATTTATCTTCTCCCTATAAAAATATGGCCTTTAATATTTATTTTAATTCAAAAAAAAATATTTAAAAATTTAAAAATAATATCAAATAAAAAATAATAATAATGTTTTTTTAACAAAGGGTAACTAAATAATTTATCCACCTTTGGATAAATTTGTCATCCTACTGCCACTACTTCTTCCACCGCCACCGCCACCATTAACGTCATTATTCCACCATTCTCGCCAACTCCCACCCACCCTCATAACCACCATTAATGCCTAGTGATTTAATGTAAAATAAATTTATTTTGTACTGTATTACTGAAAATATATTTATTTGATTAATTAAAGAAACATTTATTATGAAATATCAATAAAACATGTATTACTGAAAGTTAATTAAACTGATCATTTTACAACCGTAGATTTAGCTTTCCCAAGAATGAATCCAGAGAGTCATTTGTCTTGCCTTATTTTTCGACCTTTATTTGTTTTATCAATTTCTTTATAGAACTTCACTCGCGTCGTAACGTCACCACCTTCATAATAAGTTAAAAGGATTATGTCAATTTTAACCCTTGTATAAACTAACAATTGTTATCTGTGTTTTTTAATTATAATATTTTCTTTTGGAGAATTGCTAGGTTGACCGAATATCTGTCTCGAAAAAACCACAGAGCGAAACATGGAATAAGACCAACTGAAAACCTTTACTGTCCCAATGATAGATCCGTCACCCTACTATCATTCGAATTTTCTCGGATTGTTTTTCGGGACAAATTGTGGTCAGCTTGTACAATTTTTTTTGTTTTTTTTTAGAACCAGGTTCTTTTCACATTAAAAAAATTCAACCACAACTTTCCTAATAATGTTATTTATGTCATAACAAACATACAATAAACATTTTCCCACTACCACACTGAACCTGTACTACCACCACCAGAACCATCATTACCACTACTGATGTAATTTTATAGTGGTAAATAAAGTTCGTTCAAAGACTTGTAAAGATTTGGTTTAAGACTTAAGAATGAAAATAATAAAATATTTACACAAGTTTGTCACAAAATATCGAGAGAACTGGGAATAGGATTTCCAAAGATAGATGTTGTAAAATATTAATTGTAAATCATAAGCATGACGCATCAAAAGATCTAAGTCTAAGCATACGTCATTAGACAAAATCACAACTAATTAATAAAAATCATGAATCAATTAAATCAATGAAAAAAGTCATGAAGAATCGTTATAGTTACCAAGCAATTGTGAAACAAGGATTCCTCCGTCGTCCCAGTGTTGGGGTTTAGCTCATTAGGATCAAAACATCCGCAAAAGATTGATATGTGGCTCAAAAGGTGTTTTATTGGTGAAAAAATAATATACAAAGATTCGGAACGGTTTATAGACGCTACATAAATTACTATTAAAATTTATAAGACTGTAGAACAACGATAGTTTATTAATGCAGAAGTATTGCGACCGTCCGTGTTGGTCAAATTTTCTTCGTCTCCTTTTTCTCCAGCAGCAGCAGCTAATTACTCTGCAATTCTTATTCTTCGCCTATGCAGCCTCCCTTAGGTCCCCAAACTCTCGACACCTTTTCTGTAACTCCCAGCACCTTATATATATTACACAGGTCGACCTAATCTCCCTGAAATCTTCCAATATTTCTTTCTTCTACTTCACGGCCAAGTCACGAGAATATCTCCTTCAAATGTTCTTACGCGTATCTGCTTTGTTGCAACTCTTAACAAGCTTGTAATAAAATCTTCAGAGATGATCTTCTTTCAATTTTTACACATAACTTCCAAATATACCAAACAAAATAAACACCGAGACAACTAACTTCCCTGTTTTTCCGAAGTGAAAGATATTTTTCCATTTTTACATTACTGAATCTCTTACAAACCCTGTCTTGTCGCGTTCAATCAATATCAATCCAAATCTAGGAGAATATACGAGAAAAAACTCTACCATAATCTTCACAGAACCTCAAATATTCCGGAAATATTTCTCCTTCCCAGTTCTTTCCAAACTCGACGATACGGCCCAATTCACTCGATCCAATCACCCATTCTAAGCATGTTTATTTCTAACAGGCTTATCCCAGTTAGATCCAATGATTAAATATCTTCCAAACACGCCTGAAATTCAATCAATGCTTATGAAGTTAACTGTCTCTTTTTCCCGCCAATATTTCTCTTTTAAACCGTGAAGAAGAAGGGTGTCCCCCTATCGTCTGATGGGGTGCGAATAGCACTTTGGGTGCAAATAGTAGATTGGGGTGCAAATAATGGTGAGTTACCCCTTATCAACTGTTTTCCCCTTATACATTTGAGGGGTGTCTTCAGTTATTTTCTCTGGAGAGGCCAAATACCACTTTATAAGCCAAATTCATCGCAAAAGCTTATTTCTCCAAAAAAACCAAGACATAAAATAACTAAATAAGTACAAAATAGAGCACTACAAATATACATAATTGAGATCAATATGGACACATAAATGCGTCTATCAAGTACCTTTTCCACCACCATTACTATCGTCATTGGCTCCATGCACCACCACCAACAAATACCACCCTGGTCATCCCTAGTTTCTATTGATATGATTATCTTGGCTTGATTGGGGTATACCCAGATTAATTGGGGTATACCCAATACCACAAAATAGGGTCATTTTGAAGTAAAAGAAGCCACCCCTTAGCAATATAGTTTTCTAAATGGCTAATATACCCTTGTTTAATTAACATTAAAAAATCTGATTAGCTTAACTAATTGAGTTTAGATTGATTAATTGAGTAGATTAAAACTTATGATATGAAATTTTGTTTTAGATTGAACTTATTTGGGAAGATTTTTGAGGAAAAAAATATTGTTTTAAGAAAATATATTGCAACGGAAATGAAAGCACACTACCCAAACACTTCTAAAAAGGGGATTGCAAAGTTGTTGTATGAAATCATAATCAAAATTAGATCAGAAATCAACACTTTCAGTTCTGAAAGTATGAAAAGTCGGCATGGTCGATGGATGAAGAATATGCCGACTATATCTGGATGGAAAGGTCTGCGGATGAAGAACATGCCGACAACTTATGGCCGGCAAGGTAGGTGAATGAAGAATATGCCGACTTTATTATTTTTGAAAAATAGGAGACTGTTGTAAATGCTTCACTAGTCGGCATCTTATTGATTCCTTACCTTGCCGGCTACTTTATAGTCGGCAAGGTCGATAAAAAATACCATGCCGATTATAGGATTTTTGACATACATAGAGGTGTTACAAATGCATGATTAGTCGGCAAGGTATTAATTTCATAACCTGCCGACTTAACTATAGTCATCAAGGTATAAGGATGAATATCATGCCGACTAAAATATAGTCGACATGGTATAAGTTTGAATATCGTGTCGATCCTGTAACGACTGATTTCAGAGATGAAAAGTCGTGGTGGTATTCAACCTTATACCCTACCGACTATATTTTAGTCGGCAAGGTCGACAAAAAAAAACCTTGCCGACTTTTTATCCGTTTTGAATTTTCGTTTTTTTTTTTTTTTTATCTCATCATGCATAGTTAGAGTTTCATGTTTGATCTCATCATGGGTTTGAGTTTAGACATCACTTAGAGTCTTCTTTCCTCCGGTAGAATCAACCATTTTTTTGGAAAATCAATGTTGAAGATTTTCGTTTGATGGAAGAAATGGAAGAAGATGAAGGGGAAGAGAAGAGAGATTAGGGAAGATTAAGAGTTTTTTAGTTTTTAATTTTATGGTTTAATTTTAAGTTAATTAGTTCAAGGGTATTGAAGTAAAATTACCCTATTTTTTCATATTGGGTATACCCCAATCAAGCCAGGATGATTATTAACGAATTTATTATTTATCTAATAAAAAATATATTTAGAAAAATGTAATGGCTTGGAAAGAGAAGTTAGAAGTTATTATGTTTCTTTATTAAGAAATTTATTATTTATATTTAAGATAATTAAAAGACATTTATAATGAAAGAATAATACAATATTTATTATAAAAAATTAATGATATAATAATGATGTAAACAACCACAGCCATGGATTTAGCTTTCCCCAGAATGCATCCTGACCGCTCTTTATATAAGCTAAGTTGTCCACACTTTATTTTATATTCTTGACTTGTGCATGCTATGACGTGATTTCTTAACGTGTTGTGCTGGGATGGGCCATGTGCTTATCCGTGCCGCGTGCTGTGCTGTGCTACTGTGCTGATGAGGCTAACCCAGCACAGCCCACGAAATTAACTTCACTACAAGAAAATGTGTCTCTTGCGACTAAAATTTATCGACTGTCTAAAAAATTAGTCGTTGGTTTCCTATTCCTACTTATGTTTGCGTCTGAAAAAAATAATAGTAACTACAGAATACTAGGCACTATTTTCTTGCAACAGAAAATCTATGTTAGCCATTGGACATGTCGTACAACTTATTTGGAGCGACTACTTAGATAAGCTTGAAGCTATTTATGTGCAACCACAACGAATATAGCGACTAATTTTCTTTTAGTCGATATTGTTATCTATCTACAAATTCCTTGCGACTAAAAATATCTACTAATCGCGGGAGCTATCTTGCGACTAAAAATATCTACTAATCACTGGAGCTATCTTGTGACTGAAAATATCTACTAATCGCTGGAGTTATCTTATAACTTATTTGGAGAAACTACATAAACACCTTGGAAACTATTTACGTGCAGCAACAATTTTTGAAGTGACTGATTTTTCTTCGATCGCTAGTATTCTCTATCTACTATTTCCTTGCTTTTGAAAATATCTATTAGTCGCTGGAGATATATTATCACCAACTTAGGTTGGAAGCTATTCACGTTCAGTGACAATAAGTCTAGCGACTGAGTTTTTTTTATTGCTATATTTCATGGAAAATTCGTCTAGCTCTCCAATTTGGACATTGAGGGTTCATGGTTAGTATGTCGTTGATCCACATTTGAATCTACAAGCGATGTATGACCTATGAATGGTCGGATTCATCATTCTTACAAAATTTTTGACTTATAATAGTTCACTCCAGGCCGGGTTTTGAGCTCGGAGCCACTTTATTTCTCGAAGTCAACTGAAAAAAGTTTGTTTAAGGTTTAGGAGAATATTCCGATGGAATCTTACTTGTAAATAGTCGGATTCATCATTCTTGCGAAGTTTCTGACTTATAGTAGTCCACTCCAGGCCGGGTTTCGATCTCAGAGCCACTTTCTTTCTCGAAGTCGCCAGAAAAGTTTTTTTTTATTGTATGACGTATCATGCTAAGTTTGAAGTCAGAACCCTCCCGAAGATTCGTGGTTCATAGTTTGTATGTTGTTATACCGAATTTGAAGTTCGGATCGGCATTGAGCTTCATATTTATAGATTTTGATGATGTATCCAGCTAAGTTTGAAGTCAGAACCATCCGGAATATCGTGGTCCATCTCTAGTAATCTTATAACCTGAGTATACCAGTGTGAACTAAAGCTACTTCATGACCTGTATGACTTGTCAAAATTATTTCATGACCGATGTGACTAGTCGAAATTCAAACCGGAAAAACAAAGAGAAAGCACAAAGAAACACACCAATTATCGAATTCATTTTTCATTTTCCCGATTCATTCTTATACATTTTTTGGATTTTTTTTATATCAGAGTGTCGATAACAATGTCCTAAATTTATTAATATTTTTTTTGTATTTTTTTTCATGTCGAAGATTGATAATTAAACCGAAAAAATTAGTTCGTATTAACACAAAGAGAAAGCACAAAAAAATCACACTTTCCTTAAGTGCATTAGGAAAGTGCATAAACGCCCTAGAAGAAAATAGTCCACATGTTCATGTTCGTGACTCGAAAATCACAAGGTTGCTTCGATATTCTTTTGGAGGTAATCCGTTCTTAGGGTATCTTGCTGTTTCAATTTTCCTTTCATTATGATATTGGAGGATAACTCTTACTTGCTACACACTTTAGTTGGATGTTTTTATTGATCTACTACAATTGTACACTGATTTTTATCTGCAATTTAAGTTTCATATGTCTGTTAGACGTGATTACAATTGTTTCTTCTATCTGTACCAGGCACAACAATAACTTCATTGATTGTAACCATTGGGCCATCTCTAACCCATCGGGGAGAGACTTCAAGTACAATTATGTTTGGACAACAGGTGGGTTACTGAGCTGCATTATCTCCATGTTAAGTTCCTCTAATTGCACGGTCGTAAACTTGTAGTTATATTTTAGGTCTTGCAATCCTTAAATTAAAATGAAAAATAACTGGCACTGGAGTCTTCGTGTGTAAAACTTATTAGTTAAACTTAAGATACTATAGTCCCAAGCAGTCATGGCCATAGTTTTTAAAATCTTACGATTTACGATTTGAATCTTATGATTCGCTTCAAAATTTTCCAAGACGATTCAAATATTAACTATGAATCTATTCGGATGTGAATCTTACGATTCACATTTTGACTCATGCGATTTGCACCGATTTATAAGTCAGATAAAATCTAAATCCGTTTTTTCCATGTGATTTTTATTAAAAATAATTTTTCTGAGACATTTTGACTCGCACTAGAGCACAAGATCGAACTCAAGAGCCATGTCCACCTAATTAAGTGCCTAACCATTGAGCTAAACACTAAATTGTGTTACGTATTATTCATTATTTATATCTATAATACCAATAACATATATTTAAACTTATTAATCTATAACTCCAATATTTATTTTTTTGATAGCTTGGTACAGTGGTCCCTAGAGATTTACCACGAATATGTATTACTCCAATATGTATGTATGTATTTAGAGATTTACCATGAATCTTTGATTCACTATTTAATATACGATTCGATTCTTAAAAATAAAAAACGATTCACAGTGCGATTTATGATTTAACAACCTTGGTCATGGCCCTTATGAATTTTTAAGTTATGCTTCATTATAATGTGTCTTCTTATACTGCCACAACTTTACAAGCTTTTATGTAAATGCTTGATGTCCTTTCCTATGCTTGATCTGCTTCAACTCTTCTTAATCCGTTCATTCATATTTTCAGTAATTTCATTGTAACTTTTTTTTCTTTTTCTTTTTCTGTAAGAGCCTTGGCTTTGTTTCTAAAAGTAGCCTTCACATTTTGTTTGTTCTCAAATGAATTCAGTAGTTATGTGTTGATACTTGTTAGCAACCAGAACGTTCAATCTATTCACATTATAGGATTTTTCGTTCTTTCAATGTCAAAACCTAGGTATGATTTCATTAAAAGAATCCATGAATTCATGGTTACTGGTATTTTATTTCCATGGGAAGTAGTACTTTCAATTTGTTGTAGTTTATAGTGCCATCTTTTCTTTTTATTTTTTCTTTTATCTTTATGTGTATAATCAGTATATCCTGGACATCCTCTTAGAGCTACCTGGCTAATCTCCATATACTGTGCTGTCTTGATCAATTGATCTTATAAATTGTCTTTACGAAAAACTGTTGTTTAACTTTTCTGACGAGTATTCTCCACCTGTCAAGGAAGGTGAAACTGTTGAAGACTACCTTTCGCCTTTGTGTTCTGTTGCTTCCTTTTGTGTAAATTAATTGACTTGATTCTGACATCTAACACTACGAAATTTTTGACTTTTAGCCACAACCATATTGCCACGGATTCATGTAAGGCGTGGCTACTGCTGTCATATTGCCACGCCTTAGCATAGTACGTGGAAATAAATCAATCATTTGCCACGTCTATCAGAGTATCTGCTACGGGTTAACAGTTGACCCATGTTTTATATGTTAAGTACGTGTTAATGGCCTTTAGTTATGGCTTAGTGGTTCGTGGGAATTAGTGGGCTTTTTCCACATCAAACCTAGTGGCAGCCGTAGCTAGTATTGAAAGGAAATAACTGTATTTTAATAAGCGCCAACTTCTCTGCTCCATGAAAATTTGGCCACGTTCTAAGTCGATAAAGAAAACCTACCCACTTCTCTTTTACTCTGTCTTCCCATTATCATCGACACACACCACCGAGAAAAAACCTAAAATCTCTCTCATTTTCATTGTTATATCCATTGTTCATAAACTTAAACTTAAACTCCAACACTTCGTCTCCATCGTCCCAACCGATCTAGAAATTATTCCAACTTTGTTCTCCCTTCATTCTAATGTTCAATTTTGAACCCTAAGCATTTGACGAGGATTAATTGCGTTGTGTTTAAGTTTGTGATTTACTTAATTTTTTATTTTTTTTCACTATAAGGGTTGTCTATGAATTATGGTGCATATGTTCTGATTGAGGAAATTACAAACTGAAATTTGGATTGTAGTCTGTGATTTCTTAATCACAGCTATCTGTATTCATTTTTTTTTTGTCCTTTTTGTTATTAGAAGTTGATTCGTAAAGTTGATATACTATTTTTGTTCCTAAGCATCATTGAATCTTCAGTTTATCTTAAAATTGTATAGTTCTTATATGTTTTTGAGTTTGCAGTTAGGAGAACTCGCACCAGTTCCTATGCTGTTTCCATTTGCTCCTTCCGGGGATGCTCTTGGGTTTGGGGGGAAAAAAAAATCAGGTTCAGAAGTGACAAGGTGATATTTCCATTTTCTCTTAAAATATTTTTATCATATATTTCAATGTTTCATTGTTCTGAATTATTGGCTATTCAAGGTTGTTTTCTACCGTATTACTGCTCACATTCAGCTAGATGAGCAGAGAGATAGATTTGAAAGAAATCAATGTTTATATTTAGCTAATAGAGTCTATCAAGAAGTTCTCTTAGTGGTAACTGACCACAAATAAATCATACTATACTTAATTGTCCGATATCTTACCATACCCTTGGAGTTTATCTATCATCACGGATTAAGCCATAGCACCCAATAGTAATGTATGCAATCACTTGATCCACATGCCACAACAACTATAAGTTTATGTTATCGGCTGCATATTTGTAAATGTTAATTGTTGGGCAGTTAGTTAACATAAATTTGTCTTTTAGGCAGTCTCTGTTTGTTTAGGTTAAAATGTGAATTGGTAGCAAGCATGTGAAGGTTAAACTTCTTAGTAGTTCACATTTATATATTGAAAATTGGATCCATGTTTAATTGATAATGGTTTAAGAATTTATGATTTGTTTTCCTTAACTAGAAAAATATTGGAAGTATGTGCGCTTTAATAGTCCTTCCTGATTGCAGTTTTTGTAAGTGTGGAACAAATTGTTTTTCTCAACATTGTATTATCAGAAAACCTGAATAATGATAAATTAAGTGAAGTTTCAAGATGGACTTTTGATACCATTTGATCTATCTAGAAGTTATCTTTCAAATATAGTTTCTTCATAAGTTAGTGAATTCTGTTTAAGTTGCAAGTGCAGCAACTAGAAGCATTTTGACACATGACTTTCCATTTCTATATAAAAAAGCTAATACATCTGCTGGAGTGTCCAATTAATCTTCATACTTTCCGATCTTTCACCTCCTTTTGTTATTAATTTGATTTTATATGTTCATTTTGTATCTTTAATCATTTTTTTTTTACGTTGATGTACTATATTCTTACACTAGTGGAAAATGGAAGTTAAACAACTGCCAAGACAAGAGGTAATATCTCTAAAAACGACTGTTTTCATCAGTTGGAATCTAGAAGTAGTTTTTCCCAAAACGACTGTTTCTGGCAAACGTTGAATTATTTAAAAGAACCACTATCATTGACAGTCAATAGGAAGGTACTGATGAACACAGTCGTTTTACTAGTGATATTTTTATAAAAAAAATGATATTGATTCAGCTGAATCCAACGCTGATTCAACTGAATTACTAAAATCTGAATCACAATTAAACAAATAATGATTTCAAACAAAATTAAATTGATAATGGCTTCAGTGTATGCAGTTTACAATTTCAACTTTCTACAATACTGTAAGTTCCAAGTCTGAAAAAATTGGAGACTAAGTTGGAAAACCTTGACCAATATCCTATTACAAGCTTAACAAAACAAAAAAATTCAACTCCAGTTTAAGGTAAGACTTCACCATCTATGCCTTCATTTTCTGACAACGTAGGACTTCACCATCTATGCCTTCATTTTCTGACAACGGAGGACTTCACCATCTATTCCTTCATTTTCTGACAACGTAGCTCAAATCAGGTCCATTGCTCCAGCCCTAAGATGTAAACAAAAACCAACCAATACTACATTAGTTAACAGCAAAAAAAAAAAATGAGGAAAGCACCAGAAGCCACTTGTATTGCTAAAGAGAAAATGTTAGAGATTCATAAACCAGCAGTCCATAGTACACATGCACAAAAGGTAGTTGTCATCCAAATGAGTGAATGACGACTCTTGTTCTGACAATGGAAGGATTCTGTAGCTATATGAGTTTCGGCTTTGATAAGATCAAGAAATTGACTTATCATTTGCACAACCATGATCAATGACAGTATCCCATCTGGAGCTTTTGGTTCTTTAAAATACCCAACAAGATAAGTTGGAAGAACTACACACCTTTGCGTTGAGGTTTATAAACAAACATCAAGCTGTAACATGTATTAAGTGCATACCTCTTGAGGAGGATAATAGTGCTATATTTCCATTAAACTTGGTTGCAGCAGCAGGTGTGAGTAAGGGAGAGAAGCGGCCATCTCCTTCAGTACCAGCTCGATACACTTGGCCGTAATAACTTGCAGGATCAAATGATTGCTGAACCTAGACAGCAAAAAGAATTATACAAAGATCAGATGTAAGTAGAAAATGATATTGAAAGAACACAACTTAGGTTTATCTCAACAACTACACACGGATATAATTTTAAAAATATGTTTATTTCAAACAATTCATTCAAGAAATTCACCTGCAATTCATTCAAGAAATTGGTCCTGCAATTCGTATTTCAAACAACAAAAGTTATTTTTCATTCAAAAGTAAATGAGAACAGCAATTCAGAACCACATTGATAAGAGGAAATAGGGTGAAATTGCGAAAACAAACCTTCAAGGTGCTAAGATTAGTCATCTTTGGCTGATTAATCACATTGCCATATTCATATACTTATCTACCATGGGCATATATACGTAGAACATGAGCTTTCGGTGGTTTCTGACGACTAGCAACCTCTGCTGGCATCTTCCCAACAATAGATACAGTTGCATTACCTGGCTGTGGAGTTACTAGTGCAGCAGTTAATGGAGCCACACTTGGCACTGGGGCTTTATGTTAAAAACTAAAGAACAAAATAAATCATTTTGAACTAAAGAATTCAAATGTGACAAAAATAAATTACACTTACCAGAAATCTCGATGATCATCTCCTGATCAATACCATTCAAGACATCCTCCCCTGATTCATGATTCTCTGAAAGAGAATATAGAGACAAGTTAGTGCATGAAAAATCAAGTTATAGGTTCATACGTACATGTTTTATTGATGTACCAAAAGAATTGTGTTGGTGTTTTAAAGAATTCACGTTTATCTTCATGGAACCGATTCTTAATGAGTTTTTCACCCCTCTTTCCCCAATCACTAAGAAATTCATCTTGGACACCAGTTCAATGAGTTTCCTATCTTCCTGGGAAAAATAAGAGAAAGAAAGAATTATGTTCAGCTCATGGATATATGTGAACTGATAGAAATAGAAAAGGACTGGGCACCACACCTCCTGGGACCATGGTCACTTATTCACTTCGGGATTAAGAACCTTTTGCTATTGTTGTATTTGGATCATTACCATCAATCTGCAATCAAAGTTATATATATAGAAGCATCGCTCAAAAACATACTTGGATTGCAATTCGAACAAGGAATTCTTGTTTGTGACATTAATAAGTTCACTGTAACACTGTCCTCTACGGTAAGCAACAACTGCCAAGGTCGGGTCCCTTTTTTCACAATATTTACCAACTACGCGTGAATCATAGTATGTATGGGTGGTGAGGAAATCTTCGGGATTGTTGTTCCTATCAATGATAATTTTACCCAGGACATTATGAACATTCACATCTTGACTCCCTTCACTTACAATATGCTCTAGGAATTGGGTCAGTAAACGAAGACGATTCCTGCAGCCATGAGCACAGTATAAGGGCACTGACGGAACAACAAAAAAGAATGATATGGTGGATATAGAAGAAAATTTACCTCTTCTCACATTCATCTATAAGGGGCTCCACTGGGAGAAGTGAACGAACAGAAAGAATAAGTCCTTTTATGAAATCTTCTGGGCATTCATCATCCAAAAGCTTCCCTACAACTAGAGGAGCATTCCCTGGATTGACCTATTAAACAACAAGGTATAAGACACACAATTGACTTTATAATACCTTAGTAAAGCTATTTGTCCAGTCTTAGCAGCAGAGTTGGTTTGTATATTAATTACTAGCAAAACGGAAGATAATTTTTACCTTTTGTACATAACCCTCGATGTATCGCAGCATGTTGTTAGTGTAGAGATAGTGGGGTGAGGTCAGGAACGAAACCAAAACGATCACAAACATTAATTAATGGACGCGCATCAGGAAGTTTTGCCTCCATAAGGTATAAGACACACAATTGACTTTCTAATACCTTAGTAAAGCTATTTTCCCAGTCTTAGCAGCAGCTTCAATGTACTTCAAGTGAATTTCGGGATCCTCGTTGTATAAAGAACCAGGATAATAGTGAATCACAGAAAGAAACAAAAGCAGCAAACCAAACTTAAGAGCATAACTAGTTACCTGGAACTCAGGTACGACCCCAACAAGAAGTATAAACCTTCGTAAGACTTAAATTGCTCAAAGAGATTAATGCACGCCTCAACACCCAACTGATCTGAATATTCCTTGGCACTCTATTCAGATGTATCAGCATCGCTTGAGAATAAAATTAAATCAAAAATAAATTCTATTCTTAGTTGTTGTTTAGTTGGATTTATATTAGTCATTATGTACCTTGACGTGACTGAATTCTATTCTTTATACCAAAACTTAGAATGTAAAGAGAACTAGCTGGGTTACATGTGAATACCTTAGTCTTCAGAGTACTCAAAAAATCATAAATAGCTTCTTAGACATCAGACATGGTTTTTATCCCAAGAACAGCTTTAGCACACTCACCTACAATGCAATTAATAAAAGAGCAGATCAATGATCAATACGCAAATGCAATACATCGGTAATATATGTGAATTGAGGTGCATTGAGGGAGGATACAACTACTTTCTTACCAGGACTCATTCTCGCACCAAAGACTGCACCAGAGTTTCGACTCCTTCAATAATCGCACGAGCATCAGCAATTAGTCCACTCATTGCGCAACCAATATGCTCATCGATTTTCAGCATTTTTGCAGCTTTCTTACAGGTTTCACCATCTTCCAAGCATATAAATTCTGAAGTTCTAAGATAGTGCCATGGTTATCCATATAAGTCAGCATATTAATTGCACATAGTACAGGAATCAAATCTATACTTGATCCAAATAATTATTAAAGGTAACAAGACATCCCATGTATGTTTGAAACTACAAATAAAGAACCATTCACTAAACTATCTAGTATCTTTTTTTTATCTATTGTCATGCAACTGATAGTCTAGCTATAGAAATTGAATGTCTTATCTCCATCACAACTTTCAGTTGATAATTTGTAAGCCTTTTGTTTAACCCAACAAAGAGCTCAGTCTTGGGCTATGGAGGAGCCACATTTCTCACATCATTTACAAAACTGCATAAAAATACACACTTGTTCTGTATCTAAACCATCATACTATACTACCGTTTTTCAATTTGATACAAATCGAATCGTATATTATATTACTGTTAGCAAGTCCATCTCTTGTCCATTAAAGGAATTGAGTGGTCAGTTTTCAATTGTAGATATACATTCAACAAATAAAAATAACCTAGATTTTCAGGCATGCTTAATTCAAATCTGAACTTAAATTTTCGATCGAGAAAAAGGATAGGGAGATGGATCAAAACTCAGTGAGGAACCTTAGAAAAAGAAATTATCTCAAAACAAGACTAGGATAAAACAAGACTAGGATAAGATGATTATAAATTATATAATAAAATTGAGATGAAATCGATGTCTTAGAATCTTCAAACCTTGAAGTCGGTGTTCAGCAGTTTCAACTTTAATTCAAAATCGACAAATTAAAGTTTTGATTCAATGAAAAAGGATATGGAAAGATTAAACTTATCATTCAATTAGCTTTTGTTGATGATTATCTTCAATTACTATGATCTGATCAATTCAACCATCACCTTATCAATTTAAATTGACCACCACCCATTTCTCCGATCTGATCAATTCAACAGCAACAACTGCTAAATACTAACCCAGGATTCAATTCCAAAATTCGTTTTTCTCCTCTGATTTTCAATCAATTTCTCCTCTGATTTTCACGAACCCAGAAAATCAATTCGTTTTTCTTTTTGTTCTTCAAGACTTGATTTTATTTTTGTTCTTCACAAACCCAGAAAATCGGATTTGCAGATTCTAGGGTTGTCACAGAAATGTGGATTTTCTTTTAATTTTTTTTTGGGTGTTATTAAAGTATGAAACTTTGGAGATGATATTTGGGTTTAGGGATTTTGGGTATTATTAAGTTGTTGGTGGTCGTGTGCTGGTGGTGAGTGAATGGAGATGCAAAAGAAGAAAATAAGGTGTGCTCGGGGTGATGAAGGTGGTAGATTGGTAGATGTGGTGGTGAGTGAATGGAAAAGAGAAGGGGGATTACATGGTTAGGGTTTGGTAGTTTCAGTTTGATTTTATTGGAAGAGATGAGATAACGAAGATGGAAGAGAGAGGCGCAGAGGTTAGCTTAAAAAGATATAAAAGATAAGATAAAGTTTCGGTGGGACATAAATTTTGGGCTATGAAAACTATTTCCTATAACAGTTGTTCTTTAAGGGCTATGGAAACTATTTTCCACCACAGTCGTTCTTTAAACTCTGTATTTTTTACAAAAATATCCCCTAAAAGAACTATTGTTTCAAAGACAGGTTTTTATAAAACAACTGTTTCTCACAGCATCTATAATTACGTCAGCCGAGTAGCAGTTGTTTTCATGAAACCCAGGAAGTTGTAAAAAACCAATAATCCACTAGTGTTATGTGTGGACTTGTGGTTTTTGCAAGGATACGATTGACAATTCATAACCTCCAACAACTATGAAGCAAGAAACGAGGCTAAGCTGAACTTTCTTACCAAGCTGGAAAAGAATGAGAAAGTACCACCTGAATTTTTTTTGGCCCGTGCCTACTGGACCAAACAAAAACAAGATCCCAGCATATTGTTGAAAACTGGCAAAAATGAGCATCATACGCTTTTCACACCTATGCAATACGAAGATTTGAAGAGTTGTGATACAAAATTTCATTCAAGGATAAAGAGGAATGCAAAATGTCTTTTTAGAATCCCTAACGGTTCTAGTCACTTTTTTTTTTTTGTATAATATCATGAATTACTTAGTTATTTTTTTCTGTAATTGATTTTGTTTCATGAATGAATGAAACTTCTTAGATGTAATCCTATTTGGAATTTTGGTGAATGAATATAGATCCTTGAAAAATTAAGCTCAAAAATATATGTAAAACTGTATATATATATATATATATATATAAAATAATAAAAACACTAATAAGTGGCCTTTTGCCACGACCATAAATGTGGCATGAACAACAAATCATGGCACACAGGTTTACTGAATAGTGACGTATGACAGCCGTAGCAAATGATCATGTGGAAATTTCCACACAAAAAAACCGTGGATATGACTGTGGCTAATACAATTAGCCACAAGACTATTTGTTACGTCTAGTCTGCCGTGGAAAACTATCATTTGCCACGGAATTTTGATCAACAGCCACGGATATTCAGCGTAGCTAAAGATGATAATTTTTGTAGTGTAAGTTGGTATTGATAGGTGCAAAGTAGAGCAAGAGTTCATAACCTACGATTAAAGAGGGTGCTAAAAGGGCGGCTGATGAGCTTGAGAAATGTAGTGTTTTAATTTCTCTCTCTTTTTGTAGCTTGTGAATTAATCTACATCTTAGTAGCTTACATCTTTTTGCGTGCAATGCTAGATGATCCTTCAAATGATCCACTTGTAACGGGTGATCCAGATAAGGTATTGTTCGTGGCAAGGCTTGTAAGTGATTGCAATCTATTATCTTTCAACCCAGCTTAATCTGTAGATTTTTCTTGGTTTTATCTAAAGTCATTATGGTCTGTTGCAGAATTATGAAACAAACCGAACACATAATGAAATGGGAGTTTGATTCATATGGGGCATTGATGAGGAATTAGGGGAGGAGGAAGAAACAAAGGAGTACGAAGAAGAAAATGTGGAGACTGGTTATTATCAGAATGATGAGGAATTGGGGGAGCATAATGAAGCAAAAGAGGGTGAAGAATAAATGGAAGACTGCCATTACTAGCTATGGAATCTTTTCTCAACATTCTAGTTAGAACTTAATCAGTTGGTGGGATGTGTATATTTTGGATATAGCCCTACTTTGTTAGATATTTTGTTTCAATATTATTATGTTATATGTTTTGAACAACTATATCTCTATATTATAATTTTTAGTTTAACTTCTAAATTTATATTTAGTGGTCGGATTCAGAAGCATAAATGGTATCTCGTTGCCTCCTGCAACCAAATTTAAATATCCTAAAATGTATCTGCTCAACCTCTTGAGCTTCAACCAAAATGCAGTCGCCGACCCAAGCGTGGCACGATATAAATTCAGTTGTTGAAATTCTTATGCTTCATTTTTGCGATGATCTTAGTGTAGTCGCTGAACTTGTTGTGCGAGGACTAATATGAAGTCTCTCAACCTCTTATGCTTCAAAGAAAATATAATCACTGTACCTTTTGTGTTACGACCTAAGTGTAGTCACTGAACCTCTCGTGTTTCTACTAATATTCAGCCGCTGAACCTTTTGTGCCATGACTAATATGTCGCCGCTCAACCTCTTATGCTTCAACGAAAATATAATTGCTGCACCTTTTGTTCTACGACCTAAGAGTAGTCACTGAACCTCTCATGCTTTAACTAATATTCAGCCGCTGAACCCGTTGTTCCATGACTAATATGCGGCCGCTCAACCTCTTATACTTCAACAAAAATTTGATCGCTGATGATTGTACCAAAACATCTCTAACGACAGCAGTGTCGCTGCGAACTTCTAATCACATGCTTTCTTGCGACACCGATGCGACTACAGAATTTTATCCGCCGGAGGGTTGTAGTGTTTCAAAATGACCTCTTGCAGCTGTATTGTGTTTGTCGCTAAAGACCAGTTTTCTTGTAGTGTGTTGGACCGTGCTGTGCTAAATCACGTGCTGGGATGGGTTGTGCTCGTGCTGGCACAACCAAATTGACACCTCTATCTTCGGCTTCCCCAATATTTTTTTAGTGTCACAATGAGGTACAATTCAAGAACAAGAGAAAACGCAGTTTATGAATCATTTTCTTTTATCCACTACAAGAAAACTTGGCTTTAGCAACTATTTTCTTACCAACTACAGTTGGTGGAATTCTTCAGAAACAATTATTTGTAACTAAAAACAACTATGGTTGGCAGAAATGTCTAACCACCAGTTTTTCAGCAACGATAGTGGGTGGAAGGCTTTAGCATGAACAACTAAGTAACCGAAATATCGTATTTGTTGTTATTAGCCTCCAACCATCATGTTTTGGCAACCAAACCGTACCCTAAAAGGTACATATCTTTTGCCACTCATCTTACCCACGAAATAACCTATTGGTAGACACCTCAACCAACCATCAAATTATTGGCGTTGTTAGTATCTTTCAGCTACGAGAGTTTGACAACTACAAAGTACGCTAGAAGGTAAATACTTCAAGACACTATGTGTAGCCACCAATTCAATCTTTTGGTAGACACTTGTACCAAGACATTAGTTTGTTGGTGTGGTTAGTAGCTTTCAGCCACTAGGATATGATAACTACCAAGTTTCGTGGTTTATTAAATAAGTACGCAAAGCTAATACAATTTGTCTTGGAGAGTTTATCGCTAGAGCATCGTATCGATTGAAAAGTTTCATCTTTTGAAACAAAATTTTTCTTGTCGAGTTTATCGCTAGAGCAT
This sequence comes from Papaver bracteatum, assembly GCA_023529315.1. Classification (NCBI taxonomy): domain Eukaryota; kingdom Viridiplantae; phylum Streptophyta; class Magnoliopsida; order Ranunculales; family Papaveraceae; genus Papaver; species Papaver bracteatum. The sequence goes on from JAJJWX010002325.1 coordinate 385,415, forward strand.
CTAGATGATATAAATGCATCACCTTACTTTAATACACCAAAACCAGGATTTTCTCACAATGTAACCTGTCACAGTTAATTTTTCAGTCACTGAAACTCCGGTCAGTTCATCCGAAAGAGAAACTCCGGTCTAACTCTAGTAATATTTGAACATGTGATGTTCAATTCTAATATATTTCGTCCTCAGTTCATCCGAAAGAGAAACCCCGATCTAACTCTAGTAATATTTGAACCTGTGATGTTCAATTCTGATATATTTCGTCCTCAGTTCATCCGAAAGAGAAACTCGATTCTAACTCTAGTAATATTTGAACCAGTGATGTTCAATTCTGATATATTTCGTCTCCAGTTCATCCGAAAGAGATACTCCGGTCTAGACCTGGCAATTAGGATCAAAACCCGCGGGTTGGACCTAAACCGGCTTGTTAGTTAATAGGGCCGGACTAGGGTTGAGGTTTTAGGACCCGTGGATAAGTAAGGTTGACCCTTCTAACCCGCAGGTTAACCCGCCAACCCGTCTAAGAAACTGCTTATACGGTGATTTAAGATATTTGTCCACCCATTACCCGAGTTGCAGGTGAATTTTAACATATTACCCGGGTGACCGGTCAAAGGTCAGGGTATTTCTTATCTCCTCGCTCACCTAACCTTATCTTTTCAGTTCTATCTTCCCAAGTTAGGAAGGAAACAAAACTTTTATTTCCTTTCCTTCCATTTTCCTCAACTCAACAGTCTCAACTAAACTAGATCTGTATCGATGATCGATCAATTAAGTCAGTTTTGTCATCTCTAATTCTCTCTACGACTAACCTTATTCTTCACCTTTTAATCTCTTCTTAGTGGTGGGTTTTGATTAATTTCTCTATTTTTTTTTTCGTTGTTTTTGTTTCATTTTCTGTTTCTAATGGTCTGTGACTCTGTGATTGTTTTTTTTAGGTAATTGGGGTTCGTTTTGTGCTCGTACTCGGTGGTGGAGCATCTTTTACTGGTGGGTTTATGGCTTTGTTTTTGGAATTAGATTCCTTCTTTTTTATTGTTTTTTATGATGGGTCTTGTTCAATTTTGGATTATGTTAACGTGGTTTTCTTTATTTTTTTTTTCTCTTGCAGCTGCGTCTCTAGATTGTGTTACGGACTTGGTTTTATTTAAGTAGGTAAAAATTTAAGATCTGTTTAATATTTGATTTTTCTTTTACTAGTTTTGATTTATTTTGATATGATGTTTAGGTGTTTTTTCTCATTTAAGAGTTTGAAAAGGAGATTCGATCAATGGATTTGCCAAAGGGTAAGGCTTAGTTAATTTCTATAATTTTGGGTCGTACCCTAATCTCATGAATGTATAGAAAATATTTTTGATCTATTCAAAGAAGTTTGTTAATGGTTAAACTTGATAACTGTGTGCATATCTACACCTATCAATGGTGTTGTTATTTTCTTCTTAATCAATCGACTTGTATTAATGGTGATGTTAGCTTCCTTTGTAGTTAAAGTGCTTGTTTTTTTGTTCGAGTGAAAATTCTAAAAGTTGCAGCATTGTTGGTCCACTATTGTGAGGTTATTAGAAATTAACTCTGATGTGTAACAAGAACTATGAACTGAAAATGCCTATATATTGAGTAATGCTAGAAAATGAGTTCAACCATGGATAGTTAATTTATGGATATGCTCTTCTGTACATCTATAATCGTGGAATTGTCGTTTCATTTCTAATGTGTCTGTTGTTGGGGCTCTTTATATAAGGTTGTATCGTATACCATTGTTTTTGTTGTTATTGCTTAAGCACAAGTGCACATCACAACTATGGATAGTTAATTTATGGATTTGTCTTCACTGAACAATAAATTTTAGTCTCTCTTCTCGGCTAGTTCATATTCTACTTACTTTATGAGGTGATGATTTATAGATTTAATATTTCTAGCTTAAATTAATGTTCTGCTTCAAATTGGCTAGAGTTGTGGTGGGTGTATTTCTTGGACTCGACTAGTTTGGTTTAATATTTATGTTATGGAATATGGATGCAATGACTGGACTTGTGTATCTTGTGCTAATAGTAATGGCTATAAGCCTATAACATGCTGCTAGTTATTTTTAATGACTTGAGAAAAGTTGCATCCGACTGAATTAACCTTTTTTAATGTATAGATTAAGCAGCCTATTTGGAAACTTATTACGTTGATAGTTGATGGGAAAGTGCGGACGGACAAGACCTATCCATCTGGGTATGTGTATATAATAATATACTATTTTATTTAGTCTGCTTTTCATTTTAATCTTAATTTTTTTTAACATGTTTCCATTGAGAAATGCTATATATATTTTTCTTAGTCTGTTTTTATTTAGTCTGCCGCTTACCTATGTTGTATTAGGCGTGCCTAGGCGTGGAGGAAAAAATGGAAAACTACATTAACATGTTTGTTTTGCCACCTGGTAACATTTTTTTTCCAGGCGCCATCCCCACGCTTAGTGCACCTTTGGCGCTTAATCCCCAAAGGTGCCCGCCTTTTACAACATAGTCGCTTACTATGACCTTTCACGAGTAATTTGTCTTGGTATTTTTGAGCTTATAAGAATGTGAAACCATGATATGGATTCTTTGTTTACTTATTAGATGTTGTATCGGTTCCCAAGACTAACGAGAAATTTAATCTCTTGTATGACACCAAGAAGCTAAGGTTAGTCTTTTTACCTCAATTTTTATTTCATGCTTTTTTGTTGAGTATTTCACATCTCTAATGCTGAGTTTACTAATGTATATACCCAGCGTATATATTACCAGTTATTTTAGTCATTATATTTTCCTGCCTATGTTAAATGAAAATTTCCTCTTTGAATTGCTGATGGATCTTCCTTTATCAGCTGTTCGTGGAGAGAATTAGGTCCTATGGTTCGTACAATGCCTTACGATATGAGAAGGATATGCTTGATTTTAGTGAATTAGGTCTTATGCTATGTCTTAGAATGAAGCTGATGAACTAACCTTGATCAGGTACGAATTACTGGAATGATATTTTTATGATATTGGTTTCATGAAAAATGTAGGTCGTATCCAATGGATATGAGTTTGTTGTGTTCTGTACACGTGCAGCAGCTGAGGAAGTTTTGCAGACCTATAATGGCTCCGCAATACTGAATAACCTTTAGATTGGATTGGGCTCATTTAGCATGAGAGATAAGCGTTCAGATGTTGGTTTTGAACGTTATATATATGTAGAAGATTTTTCTTATGATTTTATAGATATATTATTGCAGAAAACTTTTGCATGTACATACCTGTATGTTAGGTTCGGGGAGGATAATGAGAGGACCAGGCAATTTTCAAAAATGAACAGTGTTTTGTTCTAGTAGGCCGATACATGTAGGCGTTGCAACCCCAAGGAAATCAACCTGGTTCCATCAAATGTCATCTTTAGGTATATGTTCCTTGTATGTACATAAAACTTTGGGCTTCAACAATTTGGTGGTTGGTTATTGTTCGTCTTTTTCAGCATGTCATACTATCTTCAAGCAGTAAACTTGATAAAGTAGTAGAAATTGTTATAGTTTGGTTTTGGGCAGAGGGTGTGTGAGGTTACTAGTGTATGTGATTGTTAACTATGCCAAGGAAGATACTGGTAATGCTTACAGGTCATTTTTTGTGTGTGTAGACTTTGTCTTGGATACACATTCCTTGGTAGATATGGAAGGGAGGTTCGAAAAATTATCAATGAGCTTAGTCAAGGTACTTCCATATTCTAAAGAGTAGAAATTGATGTCATAGCTCCAGTTTCATTTTATTTGAGATGATCCTTAACTTTGATTACCTTTTATCTTATGATCTCAACTTCTTGTTATGTTTTAAAACTATATATGGCCAAGAATAAGTTGGTTTTTCATTGATTCAAGGACTTAGAAACTAGTGAAAGATGAAATTTTGCATCCAGTTAATAGAAACTGAAATTTTGTGTGTGTCTGAATGATTATAATCCATGGGTTTGTGTTGAATTTGTCGTAGGGAAGGGTATAGCCTTAGAAATCACCAGCTCTTCTATGTCTGCATCACCAGCAAACTGCACACAAAATGTTTGTCAAAACACAGTTTCAGATCCAATTCTGAATTTCGTAGTCTATGTGAGTCATCTCTTTAAAGCATAACTCAAATGACAAAAAAACTTCTATTTTGGTTCTTTAACATATGCCAATCAGCATGGGAAGACAACTGTACTGAAATGTTCTGCTCTTACCATGAATTTGTATAGGCAAGTGTACATATATTGTCGTTGATGTTTTGAATATATTTTGGATATTTTGAATGTTAAATGAGTTCAATATTATCATCAAAATGAAGTTTATGTTTATTTTTTAATGATATTCCCGAGAAACTACTCTATAGAAACTCAAATCTACGGACAGGACAAGCCTTTGAGCAACAATAATAGCACCTTAACTGACTGTCTTGTAATGGATCAAACCCGTAAGCAGCCGATTAAGCGTGTGTATAACTTTTTACCAACTCAAAGCTAACACTTGATGCAACCAAAAAATTGGTGTCTAGAAACCTTGACCAGCAAAAAAGGTGGTGGCATAACCCTTGAGCCAACTACAAAGAAGATGGTGAAATTCTCTTCCAACAAACATTACGGAAGATTAAATCCTTAAGCAACTAAAATTCAGTGGAAGGAAACTCTCTTCCATCGAGACATACAGCGGCTCCAACCCTTCACCAGCACCCTTAACAACTAAGATTAAGCTAGTTAAACCCTTTAGCAGCTGAAAACGTTGTATAATGTCCACCTCTACCAACAATGTTTAAGTCTTGAGCCACTTATATTTGTGTGGGTTAAGTATTTCAGCGACGAATGATTTATGTGCTTTACCAACTAGAGCTAATGGTTAATGAATGTTTATCCCAACCTCAACTTGAGTCGCTTCATAGTAGTTGAAAGATATCTTTTCCAACGACATGGTTGGTACAGGCCTCTAGCAAATAAGCCTTCAGCCACAAAGCCTATCTGTTGCCATGTTGGTTGCTATAGATCTCTAAACACTAAAAATGGCCCTGTACCAACCGAATCCAGGTAGTCCCTAAAGATTAATTTTCTTGTAGTGATCACTTAGAGCGAGCATTATGGTGCTTTTATTTAGCCATTTTAGACTACAATTTACCCGATCACTATGGTAATAAAGTTTGCCAGGTTGTATTAATTAATTAGCTAAGTCATGACTGATGTCAAATAATTTCATATATATAGTGTTGGTAAGCTGATGGACACAATTTTGTGTCTGATTTGGTCTTAATTACATGTATTGTTAGTGCTCGATTTTGTATTTATTTAGTTATTTATGTATTTATAGGTGTTTTTGGAGAAATAAGTTTTTGCGGAAAAATTGCTCAAAATGTGGTGTTTGCACCCATGGGAGAACATATTAAAGGCACCTAGAGGATGCGTCAAAGGCACCCCGGAAATATGTTTTAGGCACCCCAAAATTGTGTTAAAGGCACCCAGAGAAGTTGATAAAGGCACCACAAAAATTACTATATACGCCCCAGGACAAGTGCTAAAGGAACTCCGCAATCGGATAAGGGGCACCCATCATCTTCACCATTTGAATTTGAATTAGGCGGGAAAATAGTTGCATCGTGTTTTAGATTAGGGTTCGATTTTTAGGAAATTTCTAGATAGATACAATCACCAAATTTGGTAGGGCTGGGCTTGAATTAACTAAACAGGCCTGGTATGGGTGATTGAATAGACTGAATTGGGATGGATGGTGCGAAAAAAATAAAACATGGAAGGAGATTTTATATAACAGGGAGAGAATCATGGTCATGTTTAGATTCAATATGAAAGTTACGAGAAGTATCTCAGCAGGATTTCATCTTTGACAAATATAAGTATAGTTTTGGACTAAATTCAGACGCGAAGAAGAGAAAATATAGATAAAAATCTGTGACTTTAGCTCGAATAAAAAGGGAGATAAACTCGAGATATTTAGGGTTACAACATATATAAAGGGTTTTTAAAGTTCTAAAAAGAAATATAGAGAGTTTTGGGGACCTAATAGAGGCGAAGAAGAAAAGAATCAAAAGTTTCTGAAAATATTTTTGTTGCTACCGTGAAGAAGAAGACGAAGAACGTTGTCCTTCCTAAGTCAGTCGTAAACTGCGGAGGAGGGTCGCAGAAACCATGGCAAAATCAACAGCATAAGAGAATTATCATTTTTCGACTGTACTTGTAATATCCCTTCTGCAACTGAGATAAACCTTTTTCATCTGTTTCTTTGTAACAGTTAATCTGCAACGCTTATAAAGCGCTGTGGTTCTCTGTTTTATTATATTTTCACCTCCCTATACCCTTTTTGAGATATGAACACATATTTTGAGCAAGCGAATAATATTAGGATCTAAACCCCATTGCAGAGGGTACATAGGAAGCTATTTTTCCAACAATTATGTGGTAATATCTTTTTAATTAATTTATGCATTTCTTTTTATGATTAATTGCATTGAATAATAATTTAAACTTTTTATTAACTAGTGTATTCACTTAATGGTGCATGCTTAGAATAAGGATCATCATGTTCCATGCCTGAGGTTAACAACTAATATTTTGAAAATCTAATATTAGCAATACTTTATGATCAATTGAATGCATGAATTGAATGATGATTATAAAAATTGAATAACATAAAAATTGGTAATTAAGTAGTGGAATCTTAGCGTCAATGTTATTTTAATATTGATATCACGTTTGTATCAGATTTGTTATTTTTAAGTTTAGAATTTGAATCTAAAATCGAATATTCACAAGTCTTAGACGAACCACTTTTCTTATCACAGTAAAAACTACATCAATTTTTGGCGCTGCCGATGTGGACTTGTTTTTGGGTTAGGTTTTAGGTTTAGTTTTTGTATTTAGATTTATTTTTTTATTTAGTTACATTTTACTTTGGGTATTTTTTTTTTGGTGTGCATGTTTTGCTTGAACCTAAAGGTGGAAAGTTGGACTTATCAATCGAAGTACAGAAAATCCAATTTTTTTTTTATATTAGACTTTATTTATTTTTTTGACTTGTATTTTTATTTGCTTGCTTGTTTATTTTTAGTATTTGATTTATTATCGAAAAAAAACATACGTGGACACACCAATTGCATCTTTTGTCAGATTAACAATTTTAGGAAAAATCGTGGAATAGTAAGTTGAACCCATGACGTGGGCCTTATGGTAGTTATGAGATGAAATTGAACAAACCTCTGCCTCATACCTTTAACCATTCTTTGATTATAGGTATATTTTGTTGTAGTAACCAAGCTTACCTAAAATTATGAGCCAGCATTTGCATGTGGACAGATATTTTTGTCCTTTTGTATGCGAAAAAGAGATGCTCTAGGGCGCTTTATTAGTGCAAAATCTAGTAGTTCTATTTTAGGAAACAAGGAGCTCGAATACCTTAACCTAGAGAGCCTTGTTTGAGGAAAATCCAGTTTTGAACATTCGTCCATTAATGAGAAGAGTCCTCTTATTACTCCAATTGTGCCAAATATGGCAACTTTATGAACTTTACTGAATCCTACTAAGAATAGTCTTCCATCTGCTATTAGGTTAGCAGAAACTGAAGCAAACTATGAACTGAAACCTGGGTCCATACAGATGCTCCGGGTATTTTGTGGGAAAGATAATAAAAATCCCTATTTCCATGTTAGGGATTTTAAGGAAATCTTTAGTACGATGAGAATCAAAGACCTAGATGACGAAGAATTAATACTTAGGTTATTTTCTTTTTCTCTGAGAAGCAAAGCCAAATCTTTGATATATAGTTTGATTTGTAAGTCAATTTCAACATATAAATAACTTACATCTGCCTTTTTTAATAAGTTTTTCTCTAGGCACAAAACATCATCCATTAGGCAACATATATGCACATTTGCTCAATAAGAGGGAGAATCTTTATATAGCTATTTAGAAAGGTTCAATGATTTATTAGCACAATGTCCTCATCACGGCTTAAAAAATGGAAGGCTAGTCCATATCCTTTATGACGGTTTAAATTATCCAATAACAACCATGGTTGAGTCTTTGTGTACAAGTGGGTTTGAAAATAAGACTGTTGACCAGACGATGATATTTTTTAATGACATCGTAGCAAAGAACCAGCAATGGGAAAATAGTAGGGAACAGAACAAAAAAAAAACTTCTAAGCAGAAATAATGTTAATAGGGTAGAATAAACTTTGGATCCGATGCCAAAATTGCAGCTATAGCAAAAAGGTTAGAATCTTTAAAATTAAGTCAAACTAGTGGTAGAACAGAGCTTTTTTGGGAAATACGGACTATGGAAGAGCAAACCAATGATCTTTACAATAATATTAGATACGATAACTGTCATAAGTTTGACCCATATTCAGAAAAATATAATCCTTGTTGGAGGAATCATGTGAACCTTTCATGGTTTAAAGGCCATAGTCAAGGTAAGTTTAGTAATTTTAATGCTCCCCCAGGTTTTAGCTATACTAAGAATCCTTCAGGTCAATCACAATTTCATAACCATTCATATAAGAGGATCATGAGTTTAGACGAGTCTCTCGCCTTGTTAACTCAGAATACTGCAGAGTTTCAAAAATCGGTTACACTAGGTTTAGAAATAAATAAAAGATTACCCAGGTTAACTATCAGGTTACTTCCGAGTTAAAAAACCAGGTTAGTCAGATAAATAATGAGTCTTTTAGAGAAAAAGGTAAGTCCCTAGTCAACTAGTACCGAATCCTATAGTAGTTCATGAAACCATGTGAATTCATTAAGGACCCTTAGGAACGGTAAAAGGGTAGATAATAAGGTAGCCATACCTAATAGTGGACATACTATAGATCCACCTTTTAGTTCCCAAGATGATCCACTAGATGAAAATACTTACAATGTTTCTAGTGATGCTAATGCGTTTCCTGATAGGTCTAATTTTGTGCCTAGATCCCCATATCCATAGTTGTTAATTCCAACAAAGAAGGAGTCAACTTTCAACAAAATAATGGAGATATTTAAGTAAGTGAACATTAAAAATTAGGCAAATGCCTGCTTATGTCATGTTCCTTAAATATCTTTGTACACGAAATCATAAGATTAATGTCCATAGGAAAGACTTTTTAGATGGAAAAGTAAGTTAAATCCTTCTAAAACAAACACCCTGGTCCATAAGTATAAAGACCATGGATGACCCACCATGCATTGTGAAATTGGTAATCACGTGGTTGATAAGGCATCGCTTGAACTAGAAGCTAGTGTTAACTTACTCCTGTATCATGTATACAACCATCTAGGTCTTGGTAAGTTGAAACCTACTAAAATGACACTACAGTAAGCAGATAGGTTTGTCAAAGTCCCATGTGGTGTCATAAAGGATGTGCTTATTGAGGTTGAAAAATTGATTTATCCAGTAGATTTCTTTGTTCTAGATACCCATCCTGTTCAAAAACCCAGTGCTCAAATACAGTTGATTTTAGGTCGTCCAATTTTATCCACAGTTAACGCTGTCACCAACTGTAGAAACAAACTTATGAATATACCATTTGGTAATATGACCAATGAACTAAATGTACAACCTTATGATGATTTAGAAAAAGTGAATATGATCAACACTTTAGTTCAAGATCTAGTTCAGTATAATTGGGACGACACTATTTTCGGTGATTCTTTAGATGAATTTGATGAGACAATTCTCTTAGGTCAGATATGTGACCAGAATCAAGAATTAGAAAAAGCTCTCGAGTATTTTGAAAACTTTAAAGACCTGAAATTCAAGGAATATTTTTAAAGTCTTTCTTAGAGTAATGAGAGTAATCAGTATCTAGGAGAAGCTCTTGAGTATTTTAAAGACTCTAAGGACCCAGAAATTCAAGTAACAGTGCTAGTTATTTCACAGAGTAATGATTACCCAATGTTTAGGGGTAGTGATCTAGAGGAAGCTCTCGCGTATTTATCAGTCTCCAAAGATTTAGAAATTGAAGCAATAGGTAAAGGCCTTTCGGAAAGTAGTGATTAGCCTAAGTTTGGGAGTAGTGATGGTTTTTGCGGTCGTCAAGTATTTCTATTAGAGGTACCTAACTTGGGACTCGAGCTTTGTACGCCTAAGGAATTATTTAATCCGTAACATAATCCTCTTGATACTGTCCATAAGGAAATCCAAGAATTAGAGACCTGTTGTTCGAATAAATTTGTTTATCGAGACACTCATATGAAGCCCAAGTGGGCGTCGCAGATAAACCTAGTTTTCTTGAGAGAAATTTTAGATCAGGCTGTGCTCCGTTTATTCATTTTGCTGATCCGGTATATTTGCCTCATAATTGTATCAACTTTATTTGGTTTTGATAACCCGCAGTTGTTTCAGTTATTGATATATGATTTTGAGAAGTGATTACCCATTTTGTGGTAATTGATGTATAGCTGAAGAATTTAAACTTATGACTTCTTGGGAGCTAACCCATGCTCATGCGACAAGGTAATATCCTTGCTTAATTTTTCTTCTTCAAAATGTAACAGTTTTTCCTTGTTTTTCCTTTTAATTTCATCTTTAGAACATTAAGGAGAATGTTAGATTTAAGTTGGGGGTATGGAGAAATATTTTAGTTGTAGTATCAAATTTCAGAGCCTAGAAACTTGTGCCTATTAAGGATAACACTAACCAATCTAAGTGTCTCGATGGAAACATCTAGGTTGTAAGAGTTGAGGAACCCAAAAAATAGAGTTTATTCATAAAAGAATAGAGTTCAGGTGTTATAAATAACATGGTAGGTTCACTGTATCTCGGAGTCGTCTTATTACTTTCTGTTTTTATTTTTCCAAAATTTTATGTTTCTCTAAGTGAATTGGTGGGGCCCCAACATCCTATTGTTATCACCGTCAGGAAAAAATCGAGTGATTGAGTTACTATAAAAAAAAAATACCAGACCAATTATACCAATAAATATATATATAATAAGATGACTAAAAAAGTATCTAGACAAGAGTATCTTTTTAAATCTAGACAAGTATCTAGACCAATCATAATAATTTCCTCTGCAATCACTCGTAAATGCAATAAGTATCTAGACAAGTGCACATCCCATGGCTACGGTTACGGTATCTTGGATTTCTCAACCTTGGGAGAGATTAGTGAAGTCATAGTAGTCTTTTTGAAGCGAGTAAAGAATTGTTTTTCCATCCACGATGTTAACGTGAGAGTAGGAAGTTATCTTTTTCATAGAATAGGCCTCCCTATTCAAAAAGGAGTTGGAGCTCATCTTGTAGCTAGGCTTCCAACCAGTTTCTTGTAAACCTTTTCTTCATTATTAATAATATTAATAACAAAAAAAAATAGATTATTTCTATTTTTTAATAAAGTCTACCACTAGGTCCATTCTATCTACCAGCTGAGTTGATCTAGAATTAGGATTATCGACCACTAGGTCCCTTGTATATATACCAGTTGTATTGATATTAGAGATCAGACCAGTATTTCCATCCGTAGGATTCATCTTGGCAGTGACATTCAAACAAATATGGGAAACACCATTTACCTTAGTCATCATCGCAAACCATCTATCTCTATATCAATCTTCTTAATATATTTATGTGATTTGTTTGATTCTGAATATTGATGTCCATATATGAGACTATCTGAATAGAGTTATGTCACTTATATAGGAATTGGATTCGCAATAGGGTACTTCCTCATTTAGTCAATTAGAGTATGCCAACTAAGGAGATTGGTTAGTGTCGTTCCTAGATTCTGCACAGGTGGCTAGGGTTTGTAATAAAAGTTTTGTGGGTACACCTCTTGTAAACCCTCCCGAGACTAAAGCTCGTCCACTAGGGCCACCTAGGAGTTCAAAGGTTTGTTTCACTCCTAAGTCAAATCGCGTTCCCTGCGACAGTTAGTTAGGATTTTATTTTTCAACATTAGATTTTCTCGAGGACTAGCAAATAATAAGTTTGGGGGTATTTGATGGACACAATTTTTTGTCTAATTTGATGTCAATTACATGTATTATTAGTGCTCGATTTTGTACTTATTTGATTATTTATGTATTTGTAGGTGTTTATAGAGAAATAAGCTTTTGCGGAAACATTCGCTCAAAAAGTAGTGTTTGCACCCCTGGGAGAAAGTACTAAAGGCACATAGAAGATGCACAAATCCCGAAAATATGTTAAAGGCACCCATCAAAGTGTTAATGACACCCCAAAAATTTGTTAAAGGCACCCATGAAAATTACTATTCATAATCAGAAATTACTATTTATACCCCAGGACAAGTGCTAAAAGGACTTTGCAGGATAAGGGGTACATTTATAGGGGCACTCTGGTTTGTGTTTCGGAAAAAAATATCAAAATTTGTCACTTGTTTGATGTTTTGGAATTCGATTTATATTATTTGATCTCACATTTATAAGGTTTTAGTCAATTGAGATTTATAGGGAATTTTAGAGACATTCCAAATCTCTTGTTAGTCGGAAAAGAAAAAAAACTAAGCATTATTTTTCAAAAACTCCACATTATGCGAGATCTCAACCGATGCATAATGTTCGTGTTCAATTTGGTTTAATCTTTGGTTGAAAAAATAGTGATAATTTCTATTAGGCACCTATAAATTTATAATTTTTCATCGAATATATTCTTTTTTTTTTGTATAAAATCAATTAATTATTTATTATATATTAATTTCATATTTTTTTAATTTAATAATTATATCTTTTTGTTAAAGAGTATTACAAGAAACTATTTAGAAGCCTAACAAGCTAAATGACAATGTACCATTGCATAAGTTTAACAGGTTGTCGTGCTAGCCTACCAGCGAGCCTCATGAGGAACCAGCTGAAGGAGACGAAACAGATAGGGGATGATTATGTCGCAAAAGGGCAATCTAACTCCACCTTCCATGTCAAATTCTGCAACATTGCGCCTTCGGGGAGTTGAACCTAGGACCTCCTGGAGTGCATCAACTTTTGAGGAACGGGGATGACCAGCTAAGCTAGCTACACCCAATGATTTTTGAATTTTTTTTCTTCTTCTTTGATGTATGTAAGGTAATAAAACTCATATATATTTTTGTCTCAATAACTCACCGATATTTCCTGAAAATCACTCTGAAAGTCCCCCAAAATCAATAGACTTACAGAGAGTCTCCCCAAAATATATTACTATTGGTTATAACTTTCTTTTTCACGCAAGAATGTGCTTGTTTCAATAGTATGCAAGTCTTTATCAAAAACAAAACAAAAAGAAAATTGATTAAACACAAAACAAAAAGAAAGAACGCACGATTGGGGGATATATGAAAAAGACAAAAACGGGATTTAAATAGTAAATCAAGGTCACCCCATATCCATGTATTTTAACTAATTCCTAATCTACTCCTCATTAATCAGGTTTAGTGGTTAATAATAATTAGTTATGTTATTGATTGGTTTGAAAATGATTTATAGAAATCTTTATCATTTGGGAGAGATTAGAAGTATGAATGTTGGGTTCGAAATTTTTGATTGAGATGAGTGACCATAGTGACCAGAGAGGTGTCTTTGAGTCTTCACGTTCGCAACAAATATGTCTTTTATGTTGAATCTTCTCCAGATGTAACTTTGGATTCACCATGGCTGCACCCTAAAAACATCCTGCCGGCATTGATATAACTATGAATACCATGCCGGAACAACCTATACCTGCATGGTATTCATAGTTATATCAATACCGACGGGATATTTTTCATGTACCAGGAAATATTCAACCAACATAGTGTGCGGTGTTGTTTTCGGTCGTCCATCCATGCCGGCATTTGTTGGAAATTTTCATAAATGTTTGCCGTTATCCGGGGGCGTAGCCCCTCCCGGCTGTATTCGAAAAAAATTCAAAACGGAATAGGTCAGGTAGCAGAGTGCGAGAGAGAGTCAGGTAGTCCACTGATGGAACAGTCAGTTAATTCTCGAGCATGCCGGTACTACTAACGGCATAGTATGTTGCTTAAATTTCTTTGCCGGCACATGATGTAAAATTTCCAGAAAAATAATATTTTTTTTCACTTGACTACCGGCATTGATAGATTTCTATCGAGCATGCCGGCATTTAATGACGGCATGGTCTTCATCAATTCCGACGATGTAAAAAAAAAATATTTCCGAGATGATCTTCATCACTACCGGCATGGTCTTCATCACTTCCGGCATGGTCTTCATTACTACCGGTATGGTCTTCATCTATACCGGCATAGTCTTCATCACTTCCGTCATGTATTTATCACTTCCGGCACGGTATTCATCACTTCCGAATGTAAAAAAAAATATCGTTTTCAAAGTGAGGAGCCGTCAGAGAATTTGAAGACAATTTGAAAGAGAGTGGGGAAACTTTAGAATTTGAAAGGGAGTGGAGAATATTTAGGTTTTAAAGCCCTAACCTAAAAGAGATTAATAAGAAGTGAAGATGGAAATGAGGGATATGATTTTGTTTTTTTTATTTTTATTTTGAGGGAAGAGTATTTTAGTATTTTTTCCCTCCAAAAATACCTCTTAACAGACACTATTGGTTGAGGGAAATAATTTATATTCCTTAATTAGTTCAAGTATCCCCAATCACACGTTCAAAAGAAAACTGAATAAAATAAAAATGGTTATACGGAAATTGACGCTGAAAATTTATAAATTCGGTACCATACAAGTTCTTAACAAGGACATGTAATGACAAACGGCTACGGGTATTTATGTTCCATACATAATAACCTAACCGGGAGAAAGAGACAGGACAGTGAAAGCTACTAAGCAGATACAGCGTAGGCTTTCAGCTAGTCCTATTGCAAAATTATTAGTCAGAACAATGCCCGAAGTAGAAACAGGATATTTTTACAGTGGTAATTGAACTTTTGTCTCTACTTTTGATGGTCTATACAAATATCCTTATCATATAATAATTTTGTCCCTCTTTATGTATAATCCCATCAGAGGCCCATCAATAATTTAGGGACTTCCAAATATACCCCAGTTTTTAATCTTTATACCTTATAGACTTCTGCTTCTTCTTATCTCCTTCATTTCTCATCCATGAGAAACGATTGAGCTCACCATCTTCATCTCCGTCGCCACCACCAGCAGCATCTCCATCGCTGCACCACCACCAGCAACATCTCCATCGTAACCATCTTCATTTCATTCTTCTTTGTTTCAATTTCTTCGCTTCACCACCTTCACCATCTTCTCTGCCGCTAAATCAATCAAACCCAACCACCATATCCATCGATTCAACCACCTCCATCTATATCGTCGCCACCACAAACACCCCGCCACGTTCACCGCTACAATCAAAAGGATCTATCACGAGTTTTATGTTCGAGTTTTTTTTTTATGTTAAACATCGATTTTTGAAACCAGATCCATTCGACTTTTAGGTTTTCAATTTTAATTCCAAATTGAAGCTTGAGAGAGATCGATCTTTGCATGTTCTTTGTTAGAATTGGTGGTGGTTGTTGATATTGATTTGTAAGTTCGATGGAGAATGAAATTCGAGATCTGAAATTTGAGAGGGTTTGAATCAGATCGGAAAGAGATTTTGGAATCGAGAACTTCGAAGAAGCTGATGAATCCGAGACTATGAATAAGGTGTCATTTGCTATTAGTTTTAAGAATGAAAATGGTGGTGCACTGAGATGGGAGTTTCTGTGATGGTTTGATATGAATTTTGGTGATTAGTGGAAGAAACATCAAGGGTTTTCAGGTGGGTTGATTGAAATGGAGAATGAAGATGGTGGTGCTACTATTGATGAGAAGGTACAAGGGAGATATGATGTTGTTCAAATATGAGAAGAAGGTGTTTGCAGCTCCTTGATTTTGGGTTTGGTTGTTTTGGTGCATTTGTGGTGGTACTTGTTGATTAAGGATATTTACTTAATTAGAGGTAATAATCATGTTTATCTCCTTTCGATTTTTCATTTTTGTTATACTCCGTCGATAAAATTGGTGTTGGATTTCGGTTTTGGTGGTGGTCTTGGAGATGTGTGATTTGTTGGTGGCAGTGTTGGTATGGGTTGTTGTTACGAGAGATTGAAGCTTGTTCTTTGAATGAAAAATGGTGGTTATCTAGGTTGAAGCGGTAGTGATATTGGATCAACTACGGTTGTTGATCCAACTGCAATGGATAAACATCCTTTGTTGATCCAACTTAAATGGATAAACATCCATTGTTGATTCAAGCGAGATTGGTTTTGAAGCTGGTCTTGAAGATGTTGGTGTTTATGAAGCTACATGTAATGAAATATGGTGGGTATTTTGGGTTGAAGCAGGCAGTGATATTGGATCAACTATGGTTGTTTATCCATATTTTTTTGGATCAACTATGGTTGTTGATCCATCTATATGGGATCAACTACTGTTGTTGATCCTTTGAACTCATGTTTTGTAGTTTAAATCATGTAATTTTTTTCTAATGTTGAACTTGTGGTGCAATGGTAGCATGACTGACTCCATGTCAGATGATGCGTGTTCAACTCACGCCAAGTTCACTCCATTTTACATGGATAAACTATCATTATTGATCCAATTTTACATGGATCAACTTCCATTGTTGATCCACTAAAATTGGATCAACTTCTACTGTTGATCCTTTTTTCTTGGATAAACTAGATAAACTTTTCTTGTTGATGGTTTTGTTGGTGGATCTGAAAGCTGCGGTGATGAAGTGGTAGCATTTTTCCATCGGCATGGATAAACATCCATTGTTGATCCAAGCGCAATGGATAAATTTCTACTGTTGATCCAACTGCAATGTATAAACATCCATTGTTTGATCCAACTGAAATGGATCAACTACTTTTTGTTGATACAAAAAAATTTGAACCAGTGGCGGCGGCGGTGACGGTGGTGGTGGCGATGGTGGTGGTGACGGTGGTGGTGGCGGCGACGACGAATTTGTGGTGGTGGCGGTGAAGGAGTGGTGGTGGTGGCGGTTGGTAGGTGGTGGTTGTTGAACGGTGGTGGTGGTGGAATGGTAGTTGAATGTTGGTGGTGGTGGTGCTAGTGGTGGTGGTGAAGTGGTAGAGGAAGAAATTTGTAATATTTTGAAATAAAGAAAAATATTATATGAGAGAGGGTATTAAGGTAATCTAATATTAAATGGATAAGGTTATAAAAAAAAGGAGGGACATATTTATTGTTGTATAAGGACATATTTATTGGGTGTCAAAAGTAGGGACATATAAATAATATACCCATTTTTATATTGCAGGGTTTTTTTATTTTTTTGGAACAATAGAAGATATTTTTTTTATATTGCAGGTTAATTAATTCTGCAACCAGTGTTAAATAAAGTACAGTACATGTAGCAGACCTGTCGAACTACAACCATACCAGCCAGATACAAGAATTCCAATATTGTCCATGGAAAAGTCTATAACTTGGACACCTAACATAGTCTAGATATAGGACAATTAATTCAGACCGTTAATCATTCCCATCTTCACCCCACTATTTATCCCGATGCTAGAATCATTCTTATCTTCACAATTAAGATTGTGACACGTATCGTCTAAATTTTGGACTAGCCCTGTTGGACTAGCTGTAGCAAGGTCGATTTTCCATTTACGACCCCAGCCCTTAGATGACACCACACAGGGTGCCACGATACTGACAACTTTAACCAGTATAAAACGGTAAAAGTTAAAAATATTTATGAAAATATACAGTACATATAGCTGACCTGTCAAACTACAACCATACCACCCGGATACAGGAATTCCAATATTTTCCATTTACGACCCCAACCCTTAGATGACACCACACAGGGTGCCATCACTATTTAATGCTAAGCACGTAAAGTGGGGGATTTTGAGAATCTGTTTGGATTGTGACTTGTGAGAAACATGCACGGATCCATGGAGAAATAATGGGAAGTCGGGACAAGTCTCTTTGGATGCCAAAGGGTACAATGATGTTACTGTCGTATGGCAATGCATAACAATAATCATAATTGTAGTAATAATACTTGGTTGAAAAAGTTGATCATCATGAATAATGTCAGTTTATTTCCAACTAACTATATTAGGAGATGCATCTGGTTCATGGAAATTTATAAACCAAACATCACATCACATTTAACTTGTAATCTTTATAGAGATCCCTTACAGTTATTATGTGTTATACCTAAATCAAAAAAGGAACTATCACACAAAAGAAGCAGAGAGAGAGAAGAAAAACGAATTTCTTATTATATCTCAGTTACAAACGAAATGACCAGGGTAATAAGATAGAGCCAATTCATCGCCATTTACAATACCGTTGATGACTTGCATTCATTACTACTAAGAGCATCTCTAATAGAGGGTGAAAGTTTTTGTTTTTCAAGACACGTAGGATTTTAGACCCTCAATCATCTTCAATGGTTGGATCCTACAAATTAGAAAGGATGTGAAAATAAATATGAAGGTGTTAAAAAAAATCTTATCGGAAAATGAGTCCTTTGTCCAAATATTTTTAAAACATGGCTCAAATGGATGAGTAAAAAATTTTATGGGTAAAATGGAGAAAAAAAAACAGCAAGGATGAAACTGGATTCATCATGGCTTAAACTTAAAAAATATCGAGGATTAAACTGGATGCATCCTGATGTAAATTAAAAATAAGAAAAAGTATTTGAAAATGGGTAGGATGAAACTGGTTACATCCTAACTATTTTTATATTTTTGTTCATTTAAACAGTATCGTCTAAATTTTGGACTAGCCCTGTTGGACTAGCTGTAGCAAGGTCGATTTTCCATTTACAACCCCAGCCCTTAGATGACACCACACAGGGTGCCACGATACTGACAACTTTAACCAGTATAAAACGGTAAAAGTTAAAAATATTTATGAAAATATACAGTACATATAGCTGACCTGTCAACGAGCTGAACGTCAACAGTTCCTCTTCCTTATTAGCACCACCACCTTTGCTGTGAAAAAGATCTAAATTTTTTTTGCGCCATTCGGCCGCCATTCACATCTTGCTCTTTACAAATAGTTGTCCCCCCAACAAAAACTTCCTAGCTCCGCTCATGTGTGGATGTTTCATATGTGGAGTTAGATGTGTAAAACGTGCCGGATTGGCACAGCCCGGTACACGAAATCGCGTGTTTCACGTGCTATGTACCGTGTTGTGCTGTGCTAACGATTTAAACGTGATGTGTCGTGTTGTACTTTACTAGTCAAAAGCTAGGCACAACACAACCCACGGGAACAACACAAGAATAAACATGATGTGTCGTGCTGGCACACGTGCTATAAACAATTTGAAATCTCTTAATGGTATATATTAAGTCAGACATTATCACGAGAATCTAAATAGACTACATTCCATTTTGAAATTATTTCAAGTAAAATTAACAAGTTTATTCAATAAACCCATCAAATATTAAATTGTATCATTATCATGTAAAGTAAATGTTCTAGTCAAATATAGTTAATAACATTATATCAACGATATTGAAATATATTTTCCAAATATTTAGATATTATATGTGTTGTTATAAAATAAGCCAGCATAACAATGATATATTGTCAAAAACTAGCTAGAATAAAGACTCTTTTGTGAAATATACACAAAATGTAATGTATTGTGCCTAGTTATATGATGTACTTGTGCATGCTATGACGTGCTTTCTTAACGTGTTGTGCTGGGCTGGGCCACGTGCTTATCCGTGTCGCGTGCTTTGTTGTGTTACTGTGCCGATTAGGCTAACCTAGCACAACCCACGAAACCAATGTGCTGGGCCGTGATGTGATAAATCACGTGCTGGGCCGTGATGTTCTAAATCACGTCTTTGGGCTTGGCTGGTGAGTTTCCGCGATTTGGCGCTCTCCTAAGGATCTAGCGTGGAAAGTAGTGTAAATTTGGCGCCTAGGAGAGCGCCCAGAGCATCTTTAACAACATAGCTCTTACGTTTGTGTTTTAACTCAGGTAAGTTCAATCATTTCTTCCTGAATTGTGGTGTCACTACATTGGTCGTGCATCTCAGCAATAATCAGACTTTAATCCTATGTCGTTAGCTAATGGAAGATATTGGACGTGTACATAAATTGTGCCATAACAGTGGCATAACAACCAAGTGTAGGTCACCACAGTCTTAACCACGGGAAAGTCTTCAGCAAAGTCCGAGTCTTGCGCAGTCATTGTTGTTATATCTAGTTGTAACTTACCTGTATTCTCGTAACAAGTTGTTTAGATTAGGAATGATTCTTTGAGCTATTATCTGTACTTGTATTCATATAAATACCTAATGAAAAGATACAGTCGACACAGTTGTGAGACTATTCCACATATAATTCTTGAATTCTAAGATGGTATCCTTGTAGATCCTAGGAACCCTAATCATCTCTTCCGCTTCATCTATGTATCACTATCATTTTTTTTTCTATCCCGGAGTTTATTCTTAAACCATGACTGACTCACCTCAATCATCGCCATCTTCTCCAAATTATCAACTAGATCAAACTTCTCCAAATCATCAATCAGATCAACCTTCAAGCTCTAGGGTTCTTGACCCATATGTTATACACTCCTCTGATAATACCGCTACAGTTCTCTTTTCTCCTTTACTTCAAGGAGATAATTATGGTGCCTGGGTTAGAGGGATTACCAAATCTTTGAACGCCAAGGGCAAAATAGTCTTTGTCAATGGGTCTTTACCACCACCGAAGGACGATCTTAATCATCGCTGCTGGAAACGTTTTGATGATATGGTCGGGAGTTTGCTCCTCAATTCTGTACACCCAGACATTCGTGAAAGCTATTTATATGCAGCCTCCTCATATGCCATATGGAAAGACCTACAGGTGAGGTTTTGTATCTCAAATGCCCCTATTTTGTTTCGTATGAGAACCCATTATTCCTATTGGTCTAAATGTATTATGTGGGGCCATAAGCTCTAGTATTCGAGCTTGATACAGCTTTTAACCACAGCAGAATATTTTCACCTGAAACTATATATATAATTTCTCTTGTCAAGTGGAGTTCAGTTACCTCTTTATAAATAACCATAATAATAATATCTCTAAATTCTTCGATGAGCCAGTTCAGAAATCTTTCTGGGTTGACAAAGATGCATGCTTTATTCGAATCAATTTTGGCCGACATGATTCTCTTCCATTTCGCCAAAATTAGGGCTTCTTATGGGAACTGTGTTAAGTGTGTTGGTGGTGTGAAAGTGGAACTTGCTGTTGTAATCTGATCTTGGATTCTCGTTGCTGTCATGATGAAGCGAAATTTTAAGGTGAAAATCAATTCTCTCTCTTCCGGGACTTTCATATTTTCGGTTGTATGTTTTATTGTTTGTTGTTCAATATTGGTAGTGTTACCGTAATATAATTTGTTTACCTTAATTTTTATTCTAACTTCGTTTTGATTTCTCTAATCACCGCGAACATAAAATTGTGGTTTGAATTGTTTCACAAATGTTCTTAGATTAATGTTGAATTCAAAGAATTGTGTTGCATAAAGTGTGTAGGGAGACTAAATGTGTGAATGTAGTTGATTAAGACTTCTAAATCGGAAGATTAGAATGTTAGTCTCGTTTTTCCCCTTCTCAAGAATATGGATCTCTATATTCTCTCTATTTCTAGTTATTATTATTATGTATCAGTTTATTAGTTTCAGAAATTTGGAGTTTTGTTAGTTTCACTGGACGCTTAAATTTTTTATACAGTAGTAATTATGTATCCGTTTATCATCTGTGAAGAACAAACACACTTGTATCTGCAGACTATTGAGTTTCATATTAAGCTAATGTTTCTCTTACGCTATGTTGTGTAAGGCACTAGGCGAGGCGCCAAGCCCGTCGCCTAGCGCCTAAGGCGACCTGCACGACCACTTACATTGTAGAGGATTTTAGACTTATATGATAGATGGATTTTAATCAACTAAAAGAACACCATGAATCACTGCTGAAATCATGAGGTTTCTGAAAAACTAAAAGAAAACACCATAAAGGCAAAGAACTGAATCTCATCATCTATATTTCTCTCAACTTAGCTTTTGCAAATCATAGTTAGCATTTTTCTATCCCTGTTTATTCATTGTTTGTGAAGGAGTAGATAGAGAAAATAAAAGAGGAGAGGAGGAGAAGTATATATATGAAAATCTTTTAGAAATATTCACAACCCGAAAAAAATGAGATTTTACTGATTTTTGGTGGGTTAAATCTGGTGGGATAAATATTTGCTATAGAGATAACTCTTATCTCCATATATATATAGAAATATTAAGATATATATAAACAAACTATTTTGACATCAATCACGTTATTTTCCCGAATCTCAATTTTGATTTCCATAGTTCTCGTCATTGACTTGTGTTGATTGATCAAATAATAAAACTGATTACTGGGAAATAAAACCAATCACATCAATCACGTTGTTCTCAAATATTAATATTTCTTACCATCTTTTGACCATGCCTTGTTTAGCATAATACTGAAAAAGGAAACAGGTCTATTAATAACAAATAATTCCGTCAATCACATATTTATACAGAGGAGATAATATTTGTATTTATTGACGAGATGATGAAGAAGAAAGGAACCCTACCATGTTACCATATATTACCATCTTCAGTGTCGCGTTTGACGAGTTTTTTGTCGCCTAAAACTTCCACGAGGCGCCAAAGTCGCAAAAGGCGCTCGCCTAAGGCGCCAGCGTGGAAAGTAGTGTAAATTTGGCGCCTAGGAGAGCGCCCAGAGCATCTTTAACAACATAGCTCTTACGTTTGTGTTTTAACTCAGGTAAGTTCAATCATTTCTTCCTGAATTGTGGTGTCACTACATTGGTCGTGCATCTCAGCAATAATCAGACTTTAATCCTATGTCGTTAGCTAATGGAAGATATTGGACGTGTACATAAATTGTGCCATAACAGTGGCATAACAACCAAGTGTAGGTCACTACAGTCTTAACCACGGGAAAGTCTTCAGCAAAGTCCGAGTCTTGCGCAGTCATTGTTGTTATATCTAGTTGTAACTTACCTGTATTCTCGTAACAAGTTGTTTAGATTAGGAATGATTCTTTGAGCTATTATCTGTACTTGTATTCATATAAATACCTAATGAAAAGATACAGTCGACACAGTTGTGAGACTATTCCACATATAATTCTTGAATTCTAAGATGGTATCCTTGTAGATCCTAGGAACCCTAATCATCTCTTCCGCTTCATCTATGTATCACTATCAGTTTTTTTCTACCCCGGAGTTTATTCTTAAACCATGAATGACTCATCTCAATCCTCGCCTTCTTCTCCAAATTATCAACAAGATCAAACTTCTCCAAATCATCAATCAGATCAACCTTCAAGCTCTAGGGTTCTTGACCCATATGTTATACACTCCTCTCATAATCCCGCTACAGTTCTCTTTTCTCCTTTACTTCAAGGAGATAATTATGGTGCCTGGGTTAGAGGGATTACCAAATACTTGAACGCCAAGGGCAAACTAGTCTTTGTCGATGGGTCTTTACCACCACCGAAGGACGATCTTAATCATCGCTGCTGGAAACGTTTTGATGATATGGTCGGGAGTTTGCTCCTCAATTCTGTACACCCAGACATTCGTGAAAGCTATTTATATGCAGCCTCCTCATATGCCATATGGAAAGACCTACAGGTGAGGTTTTGTATCTCAAATGCCCCTATTTTGTTTCGTATGAAATCTGCAATAGCTTCCATCAAGCAAGAATCAATTCCTGTGTCTCTTTACTACACCAAAATAAAAACACTTTGGGATCAGTATGATTCTTTGGTTGCTTCAACTGAGGTATGTATCTTCGGTGCTGGTAAGCATATGCTGGAAAGGATTGAAAGGCACAGAGCAATGGAATTTCTCCAGGGTCTCCATGACAGATTCTCAAATCTGAGAAGCCAAATACTGACAATGGAACCGTTTTCGAAAGCTCTGCGTATCTCCAATCTGTGCAACAGGAGGAGGAACAACAGAATATTTCTGCATCTCCAGTACCCACTGTCGAATCAGCTGCCCTTAACACCTGCAGGTATTTTGCATCCTCGCCTCGCCCTCCCGCTAGCTAGAATAAGCGCCAGCGACCTCATTGCGACTACTGCAACATGCATGGTCACATACGTGACAAGTGCTATAAGCTGCATGGATTCCCTACCACCACCAACAACTTGCCAGTTGCTGCCGTTGATACAGCCTTGCCACCTGATTCGACTACTATTCAACCAGCTATCCCAGCATTGTCCACTAATTAGTATGCTCGTCTTCTAGCTCTTATCAATCCTCCCAATGAATCTGCATAGATAGAACATCGTGCAAACTTCGCAGGAACGATTCTAACTACCTCTTTTGTTGATCCATGGTTTTTAGACAGTGGTGCTACACATCATATTTGTAATTCTTTACAGTTTTTCACGTCTTATAAGCCTGTCAAATCATTAATTCAAATGCAACTACCGGATGGATCATTCTCCGTGGTTAAACATATTGGCGAAGTGGTTTTCTCATATATGCTAAAGCTCTCTAATGTGCATCATATTCCGAATTTTAAATTTAATCTTATTTCTGTGAGTCAGCTAACTCACCAATCAAATTGTGTTGCTTATTTTTTCGACAATATTTGTTTCTTTGAGGACCGAGCCACGAAATAAGTGATTGGTTGGGATAATTTTCTCTCTGGATTATATCATCTCCAAATCCATCAACAACAGCGAGTGCAACACAAGGTCTTATGTAATAAACCCACGGTAGATGTTTGGCATTGTAGGCTAGGTCATCCTAGCTTAAAACGTTTCAAGTTTTTCTGTCGTAATTTTGATTATATTCATTCCAGTTCTGAATTTTTTTGTGATGTTTGACCTATGGCTAAGAAAAGACGATTATCTTTTAATAAAAATCAAATTTCTTCCAAACGTTGTTTTGAGTTAATACATTGTGATATTTGGGGACCATTTTCGACTCCCTCTTTTACCGGTGCACGATATTTCTTAACTATCGTGGATGACATTTCACGTTGCATATGGGTATATCTCATGCATACCAAAGACGAAACGTTTAAGTTTATTAAGTTTTTTACAAATTTTGTTGCTACACAATACTCGCAATAGATTACCAATATTTCTACTGGTAATTCAGTGCCTTATTTACATATCCTACAACGTATACAATCCGATAATGGGACGGAATTTCTATCTCGTAACATTCAAACTTGGTTTGCTGAGAATGGTATTCATCATCAGCTTAGTTGTGTATCCACTCCTCAGCAAAATGGTGTAGTCGAACGTAAACATCGCCATTTGCTTAACGTGGCAAGGGCATTACGTTTTCAATCAAACTTACCTATCACTTACTTGGGAGAATGCATATTAGCCGCAACGTATTTCATTAATAAGATGCCAACTCCAATTCTCTCAAACAAAACTCCACATGAAATTCTTTTGGGTCAACCACTTGATTATCGTCATTTTCGCATTTTTGGTTGCTTATGTTTTGCTCGCAATACCAAAATTACTTCTAAATTCGATTCCAGGACAGTTTCTGGTGTGTTTCTAGGTTACCCCTATAATCACAAAGGGTACATCATTCTCAATCTTGAAACTAAGACCACTTTTTTTTCACGAGACGTGGTTTTCCATGAAACTCATTTTCCTTTTAAGGATGCGAAACTTCCAAGTACAGATTTTTTAAACTCTTCTGTACAGGAGGAAATTTATTTTGATGACTTTTCAACTTCCTTGCATGTGCCAGTTTCACTAGAATCTATAGATTCTTCTTCTCCTACGCCTGTTCAACTTCCTGCATGTCACAAACAGGAAACTACCATATCAACTCAGCAAACTATGGCTATTCCATCAACATCAGCAAACTCCTCCAACTCATGTGCGTCTCCAATAATATCTTCTACTGATATGAACAGTCATGTCACAGTTGTTCAACCTGAGTGAAAACCAACAGTCCGACGCTCAACTAGAGAGTGTCGTTGTCCATCCCATTTACCGGATTACATTTGCTTGGTTCAGAATGTACATCCAATTCACCTTATCCTCTTACTAATTACATTTCCTTTGATAAATTTACTCTACAACACCGTGTCTTTCTCTCATTTGTTATTATCAATGATGAAGCACGCACATTTACGGAAGCAATAAAAATTTCGGCCTGGCGTGATGCCACTATCAATGAGCATACTTCTTTACAAGACAATGACACTTTCACTATTACCAATTTACCACCAGGAAAATCCTCCATTGGCTGTAAATGGGTATTTAAAATCAAATATAAATCGGATGGCACAATTGAACGTCATAAGGAGCGTCTTGTTGCTAAAGGGTACACACAAAAGGAAGGCATAGATTATCATGACACTTTTGCTCCTGTTGCAAAACTAGTATATGTTCATGTTTTACTATCCATTGCTGCCATTCATAATTGGCCACTTCATTAACTAGATGTCAAAAATGCTTTTTTACAAGGTGATCTTAGCGAGGATATCTACATGAAAATTCCTCCAGGATTTTAGAAGAAAGGAGATAATCATGTTTATAAACTAAATAAATCTTTATACGGGATAAAGCAAGCATCTCGCTAATGGTTTGCTAAATTCTCTGCAGCTTTACTTGATGAAGGTTTTACTCAATCTCGTGCTGATTATTCACTTTTCATCTTTCATTCAGGTACAATTTCTCTTTATGTTTTGGTTTATGTCTATGATATTATTATTACTGGTAATAATGACTTGGCCATTCAGGCACTAAAACAAAAAAATCGAATCGAAATTTTCGCTTTAAAATCTTGGTCGTTTACAATACTTATTAGGTATTGAAGTATCTCGTTCTCCCAAAGGTATTTTTATTTGTCAATGTAAGTATATTCTTGACATTGTTAATGATTATGGTCTTTTAGGTACTAAGGTCTCTCCTTCCCCTATGGAACAACAACTTAAGCTTCTACCATCTTTAGGCAATCTTCTTCCTGATGCTAGTATTTATCGTCGCCTAATTGGTCGACTTCTTTATCTTCAAGTAACTCATCCTGATATCACGTACTCTGTGAATTATTTAAGCCAATTTAGGCAGAAAACATGTTCTGGTCACATGGAAGCTGACCATCAAGTAGTTCGTTATCTTAAAGGAACGGTTAGCCATGGAATTTTTCTTTCGACAAATAGTTCCTTGTCTCTTGCCGGTTACACTGATTCGGATTGGGAAGGTTTCCTAACTACTCGTCGTTCCACGACAGGATATTTCACAATGTTGGGAAGTAGTCCAATCTCTTGGAAATCCAAGAAACAACCAACTATTTCACTATCTTCTGCTAAGGCAGAATATCGAGCTCTAGCCAGTCTAACTTCTGAGTTACAATGGTTACATTATTTATTCACTGATCTTTGTGTTAATATTCTGAAGCCTATTCCAGTCTATTGTGACAATCAGGCTGCTATTCACATCTCTGAAAATCCAGTTTTTCATGAACGAACTAAACATATCGAAATTGATTGTTATTTTGTTCGCGAAAAATTGTTATCTGGTCTTATAAAGCCAACTCACATTCCCTCTGCAGCTCAATTGGCTGATCTCTTCACCAAACCACTTGGAGTGGATCAATTCAGACGTTTTGTCAGTAAGTTGGGTGTTCGGCCTCAAAATCCTCTCTCTCCAACTTGAGGGGGGTATTGGACGTGTACATAAAGTGTGCCACAACAACCAAGTTCAGGTCACTACAATCTTAACCACGGGCAAGTCTTCAGCAAAGTCCGAGTCCTGCGCAGTCATTGTTGTTATATCTAGTTGTAACTTACCTATATTCTCGTAACAAGTTGTTTAGATTTGGAAGGATTCTTTGAGCTATTCTCTGTACTTGTATTCATATAAATACCTAATAAAAAGATACAGTCGACTCAGTTATGAGACTATTCCACATATAATTCTAGAATTCTAATAGAAGAACATCAACAACGGTGAAGAAATCATCCTAGTTCATTTGTAGTGTAGTTATTCAATCTTTTCTTATTACAGGTTTTTCTTTTGTAGTTCGGGATCAGTACCTACCTAGAAGCAAAATTACTTTGGGGAAAAATGTAGTTGTAGTCCCAGGTTTCCATTTTAGAGTTTCTCTGCCAATTTCTTTTTGGTCTTTCACTACTTAAGATCTTGGATAGGCCCAACCAAAAATATGTTGTGGGTCCCTTTAACTTTGTTTACACAAATGGTTTAGTTCTTTGCATTGTGGTGTAGGACTCTAGATTTTCTACACATTGGTTGCTTTAATTAATTTGGCTGAAGGTGATTTTTAGATACAAGGATCTCTGGAGTTACTTACACCTGCATGCACGTTGGAGCTTCCGGGAATGCCTCTCATGCCTGAAAATGCTGAACGAAGAAGGGGGGTGATTTCTGCTGCTGTGTGAATTAGTCTGGCAAGACTTTGATGTTGAAAGTTCTTGCAGAGTGCAAGACCGGTCATGCTTCTTGAGCCACGCTTGGATTTAGCTCATGGACGCTGAAACTATTGGTCTTACTCCATGGGAGAAATAGTTGTTTTATGAAGAAACAAAAGCTTCCTTGAATCACGGAATCCAAGAGGTGTTATTGATTTCAATTGTTTCACATAATTGCTAATGTTGTTGTTGGATTTGAAGCAAGCGCACAGATATAGTGTGTACATTTGGACCAGCCCAGTGCAAGGGTGTGCATTTGGACCCTCGGACCAGTCGACTCCAAAGCTTAATTTGGGCGCAATTACGGTTTGAAGTCTATTAACAAGCCTAATTCGGCATCTTTGCATCCCTAAAAAAAACTTGTACCCCAAATCATAGTTTTACACCCCAACCGATAGCCTTCTCGTAGGTCCCTGTCCTTAAGCTAGGAGGAGGAAAATTAAGAATTATGATCGTAATACATATCAAAATCACCTTCCAAGAACTGGGAATGAATCGGTGGTTCTAGGAACAAATACCCGAGCCAGATTCAGTTTTAACCAGCCTGAAATTATTGTATATTTTGTCGTATTTGTTTTTGTCCATGTCACATCAAAAAAATTGATTTTGCTCGACGTTAGAAATGAGCTATACAAAAAATGTGACTTGAAATGAGGTATACAAAAAAGTCCTCCTCTCTCTCTCTCAGCCCTCCTCTCGCATCTATCATCTCTCAGTTAACTTTTCAGACGGAAAGTAAATGTTTTAGTTTATTTCGAGCCGTTATTTTCCCGTTACAGCGCTTTTATGACCGGCAAACAAGAATTTAAGACCGGAATCATACCGGAAACAAAACTCTCAGATGTTTTAAGCTCAATATCGGCTGGATTCTAATCAAAGATACCAAGATACCAATGTTTCTAAGACACAAAAGATACTAGAACTCATTGATTCTGAAGACACCAAGATACAAAGGTTATAAGACACAAAAGATACTACAAACAAATTGATTTTGAAGACACAAAGAAAATACACAGTTAAGATACTAAGAGTAAAAGACACCAAGACTTGATTACATTTCCGGTTACAGAAGTCTCTAATTAATTTCAAAGTCCCAAAGCCACCTTGATTCTACAGCCGTGTGCTGATTGCTTAGAAAAATCGCATAGCGTGAAGACTCAAAATCCAAGATACAGCTCCAAACATTCTTATTTTGATTCTCTTATGTAGGAAATACCATATAGTCCTAGGAATTATATATTAGGATGAGTCTAGTCCATTTGACCCGGTCAAATGTCTGTTTGGTCCTATTTGATAATATAAATTATAGTTTGGCCCTAAAAATTATTGTTTGGTCCTAAGATGATGTCATGAATGATGTAAATGTCACATTGTAGTGGCAGAAATGTCCTTTTAGATAAGGACCATATATATAGTCAAAAGGTAAGAGAGAAAAATCATTTCTGAGATCTACTTTCTCTCTCCTCTAGATTTTTCTCCTTTTCTCGACTTGCTCCAACGATTTTTAGGGTTTTTTTTTTTTTCTGCTGCTGCAATTATGATGAAGACGAGAAGAATAACGAACAAAATATGTTGCTGTGTATGACGAAGAGGAAGAAAAAGACGAAGAAGAAAGGAAAAAAAAATTATGCTGCTGTTGTGGAAAAAGAAGAAGAAAAATAAAAAGATGAAGAAGAAAAAGACGAAGAAGAAAAAGAAGAAAAAGATGAAGAAGAAAAAGACGAAGAAGAAAAAAAATCTTCGGATGTTGTTGAAAAAGAAGAAGAAAAAGAAGAAAAAGAAGAAGAAAAAGATTTTTCTGTTGATGTTGTCGATGATATTTTTCCCTCTATGTTTTTATATAGACTTCATTCCTGGGAATGAAGTCTGTTTTTTTAGCTCTTTTGTATGGACTTCATTCCTAGGAATGAAGTCTGTTTTTTTAGCTTTTTTGTATGGACTTCATTCCTGGGAATGAAGTCTGTTTTTTTAGGTTTTTTGTATAGACTTCATTCCTAGAATGAAGTCTGTTTTTTTAGCACGGAAGAACTGCTATAAAAAAAAACACCAAAGGATATTTTTGTCTATTTAAATATTTTTAAATAATTATGGATCAAACAGTAAAGGCGTTTGACCAAAGGACCAAACAGACATGGGCCCACTTAAAAAAACACCAAACGATATTTTTCCCTTCTCTTATTTGATTTCCGATCTCTGGTTGATGGACAACCACTCAAATTTGATTGCCTGATATCCAGATCTTTGAAGTTTGATACAACAAATTCGTTTCCATCTTATAGCATTTAATCTTGCCTTTTTCTACTGCAACTCAGGGAATTAAAAATTAGATAATTAAATTTTCATTAAACTTTCCATCCTCTGTTTTGATTGTCACTTTATCCTAACCAGTTTCTCCGCAGTCCTTGTATTGGTGGCGCGCCGATCTCCAAAATCTTAGCTCTAGATATTGAGAACTCTTTTTATTTTTCGGCTTGTTCTTGAGGATCTAATTCCAAAATCGTTGTGCCCGCATGTGTAATTTAAATGACTGCTCTTAACTTCTTCTATGACTGCTGGAGGATTTTGATGCATTTTAAAGGACACACGTATCAAGATTGAATGAGTTTCATTTATTGATTGCTTGAATTTAGATAACAAGAATACAATGTTTTTGATATTTTTGGATGATTACAAATGATACTACCCATGCCTATTTATAGATTACAAAAAGAAAAAGAGAACTATGCCTATGGAGGCTAACAACTATGCCTATGGAGGCTAACAACTAACAACTATTAATATGGAGGCTTACCTACCATGGATCAACAACTAACAACATGTGTAAAATGAGTCTTCTAAAATGGCCACCTCCATCTCCTTGTGGTAGGTGATAAATAGAATTCAACACTCCCCCTCAAGCTGGTGCATATATGTCGCTCATGCCTAGCTTGCCAACAAACTTCAGAAATACCTTACTTGGAACTGCTTTAGTTAAAATATCAGCTACCTGATCTTCCGATCTAATTCTAGGTAACTCCACGATCTCATTATCCAACTTCTCTTTAATGAAGAACCTATCTATATCCACATGTTTTGTGCGATCATGATGAACTGGATTGTGTGCAATATCACACGCCGCTTTGTTATCACAGTACGAACGAATTGGTTTCCTAGGAGGATACCCCAATTCAGATAGCAGACGTTTTAACCACATCACTTCGCAGATACCCATCGCCATACCTCGCCATTCAGCCTCTGCACTTGATCGTGAAACAACTCCTTGTTTTTTGCTTCTCAATGTAACAAGATTACCCCCAACGAAGGTAAAATATCCTGAAGTAGACCTCATATCATCGCATGACCCACCATAGTCAGAATCAGTATATGCCTCCATACTTTTGAAGTCTTGACCTTTCTTAAACAAGATCCCTTTTCTGGAGCAAGACTTCGTGTATCTTAGGATTCGCATTACCGCATTCATATGTGTTTCTCCAGGATTATGCATGAATTGACTAACAATACTCAATGCATATGCAAGATCGGGTCTTGTATGTGCCAAGTACATTAGTCTACCCACGAGCCTTTGGTATCTTCCTTTATCAACAGGTACTTGGTTGCCATACAAACATAATTTCAAACCTGGCTCTATCGGGTGTATCTACTGAGTTGACATCTGTCATACCTGTTTCCTCCAACAAATCAAGGGCATATTTTCTTTGTGACAAGAATATTCCTTCTGTTGATCGAGATACTTCAATTCCAAGGAAGTATTTTAAAGAAGCAAGATCCTTCATCTGAAATTCACTTGATAGATAATTTTGGAGAGCTTTTCTTTCTTCTGGATCATCTCCTGTAACTATCATGTCATCTACATATATAATTAAAGATGTAATCTTACCTCGATTTCTCTTTAAGAATAAAGTATGATATGAATTTGCCTGGCGATAACCGAATGCTCTCATAGACTTGGTAAATCTTCCAAACCACGCTCTCGGAGATTGTTTCAGACCATACAATGACTTGTTTAACCTGTAAACTTTTCCGTTATGCAACTCTGACTCCATCATTCCTGGTGGAAGCTGCATATAGACTTCTTCGGACAAATCTCCATGTAAAAAAGCTTTCTTGACATCAAACTGTTGCAATGGCCAACCCAAATTTGTAGCAAGAGACAACAAGACTCGCACTGTATTCATTTTAGCTACAGGTGTGAATGTCTCATTATAATCTACTCCATAAGTCTGGTTATACCCTTTAGCAACCAATCTTTCCTTAAAGAGTTCAATTTCACCATTTTCCTTGTATTTGACTGTAAAAACCCATCGACATCCCACGACTTTCTTTCCTTCTGGACATTCAACGATGTCCCAAGTATTATTTTCTTGTAAGGATTTCATCTCATCGATCATAGCTTCCCTACATTTTGGATCAGATAATGCTTCCTGCACGCTGTTAGGAATAACTACAATAGATAATTGATTCACAAATGCCTTATTTGATTCGGTCAAACGGTGATTAGAGACATAATTACTCATGGGATATTTAGATTTTGATTAAATATCAGGTTCATACATAGTTTTAGTGATACCTCTATTCCGACGTTCTGGCAATTGTTTCTTTGCAGGTCCAAGAACATCTTCAGCGAACGGTTGGATTGGGGTTGGTGATCTATCATTATCTTCTTCAACTTCATATGCATTATATTCTGATCCATCTGCATTATCTTCTTCAACTTCATTTATAGCTTCAATTTCACCATCTGTGTTAATTTTTTCCCCACTAACTTTCTGTTCTTTTGGAATTTCAAGAACAACATCTTCTTCGATTATGTCTTCTTCATAGTCAAGAGTCTGAATTTTTTTTCATACTCCCCCTGAAGTTCAGACTTCGAGTAATACATCATGTGTTCGTGAAACTTAACATCTAATGTGATGTACATTTTTTTAGTTGGAGGATGGTAGCACCTATATCCTTTCTGACTTGCAGCATATCCCACGAAGACACATTTTAAAGCTCGGGGAGATAACTTGCTCCGTTGGTTCTTGTGTAAGTGCACAAATGCTACACAACCAAATATGCGTGGAGGCAAGTTTGGAACTGTTGGTGAAACTGTTGCCTCAGTGAGAGCTTGAAATGGTGTCTGAAAAATGATAGTCTTTGGAAGGTGTGCGGTTGATCACATATCTTTGCAGAGGTAAGAGCTTCACCCCAATAAGTTAACGGCATATGAGCTGATATTAATGAAGCACGCACAACTTCAAGCAAGTGACGGTTTTTTCTTTCAGCTACCCCATTCTGTTGAGGAGTATTAGGACAAGTTGTCTGATGAACAATACCACATTCTCTTAAATAATGTTGAAGAACTTGAATCTTTGTATTGTATTGTGTGTTGACTAATTTGTGAAACCTTTGAAATAAATTATTCACTTCATCTTTTGATTTCATCAAGCAAACCCATGTCATCCTAGTGCAATCATCAATAAAGGTGACGAACCATCGCACGCTTCCAAGAGTGTTCACTTTATACGGCCCCCAAACATCAGAATGAATAATCATGAATGGAATAGGACTTTTGTTTAAACTTGATGGAAACAAAGTACGATGCCTTTTATCTAGTTCACATTCTTCAAATTGAAAACTAGAAACATCAACCTTTGAAAATAGACTAGGAAATAGCCTTTTTAAGTAGCCAAAATAAGCATGCCCTAACCGTCTATGCCATAACCAAATTTGTGATTTCTCCTTCTCCCCTAGAGTACCATTTACAACTAAAGAATTAGATAATCTTTCTGAAATTTTTGACGCCAAATCTAGATAGTAGAGCTTTCCTCTTCTAACCCCAGATCCAATCGTCCGCCGTGTTCGGATGTCCTTAAACACACAAGAATTAGGCCAAAAGATAACAACACAATGTAAGACTTTAGTAATTTGGGAAACTGATAATAGATTATAACTTAGAGAGGGAACGACTAAAACCGAATCCAGACTCAATGTATCAGTAAGATTTAATGATTGTTCTCCAATTACTGGAGCCAAAGATCCATATTCTGTGCAAACAGAGTTGTGTATGGATGTTTTAAGAGGAGAAACCTGTCTGGAATCAAAATTCATATAGTCTGTGCAACCCGAATCAATTATCCATGAGTTATTAGGAACAACTTGCGAAACATTAAAAACCTTACCATTGGTTGTTTCCATAGCGGAGGTTAGATTGCTAACCACATGTACTGCTGCAGCGGAATTCTTTTTCGTCGGATCGAGATTATCCCACCAATCTGGATACCCGACAATCTCAAAGAAGTTGTCTTTGTTATGACCACGTTTATTACAATGAGTGCAGGTGGCATACTTATCTTTAATGTTGTATTGACGACGGGTTGCCATTGCAGAAGTTTCAACACTAGATACAAGGATCCTTCTCCTTGCTCTGATACCATATCAAGATTGAATGAGTTTCATTTATTGATTGCTTGAATTTAGATAACAAGAATACAATGTTTTTGATATTTTTGGATGATTACAAATGATACTACTCATTCCTATTTATAGATTAAAAAAAGAAGAAGAGAACTATGCCTATGGAGGCTAACAACTAACAACTATTAATATGGAGGCTTACCTACCATGGATCAACAAGTAACAACATGTGTAAAATGAGTCTTCTAAAATGGCCACCTCCATCTCCTTGTGGTAGGTGATAAATAGAATTCAACAACACGTCGGAGCAAAATTTTACAAGCAGATACGGGATTAGTATTAAAAGATTGGATCTTTATCATCCGTTTCGTTACCCAACAGCTCCAAAGTCAAAAAAAAAAAAAAAACTAGCAAGCAAAATATCTATTCAATTTCGATGTTTAGGCAAAACCCAATATCCAGAGAAAATTTCTATAAGCCTAAAATTCTTTCATCCAAATTTGTCACCATAACAGCTAGAGGGGAAACAGGTGATGTCCTTGAAAAATCAATTCAGGTTTCAAAGAATGATTCTTCTTCGAGTCCTCGAGAAATCACCAAATCAGATGGGTATGAAACTGTTCTTGTGAGAGACAATTAATTGATAGGAAATTTTGTGGTTAATTTGGATCTCGATATTAAAGCGATTGAGAAAAGGTTTTGCTGCCAGAAGCCAAATAATTTAAAGAATATTGGAAGTAGGGAGAGGGAAAAGGGACGCAATACAAAAGCAGGGAGATTGCTCTTCAGTAAATCTGTATTTGAGTTTAACAACGGATTCAAAGAACCAATTGAATTAAACACCCCTCTGAGGTTAATTTGTATTAGTCAGGCAAAATTTAGACATCGCACAGTTGGAAGCCCATGGAAGTTACAATTCATTCCTCATCTCCTAGACGAAAACAATTGCTTCAATAAGGAGGGGTGAAACCTGTTAACCCAATGTTCTCAAAGTCGGCAATCTAAAGGTGAATTTACCAAGTAGGATAAACACATGAGCAATTCAACTCAATGTAAGTGCAATTGTGGCCAAGGTAAGGACATAGACTGGATTCTTGAGGAGAAAAAGGTACCAAAAGTTAACTCCTTCTTTGAATTGAATAGTAAACATTTTATTTGTTTTTATTTCTTCAGCATTATTAGAAACAGAATGCAGTCCACATTAGAATGGAAAATTCATCATAAACTGATTAAAACTTATCATGTTATATCTTACTTTTGGGAATTCTTTAGAATCTTAAGTTGGAACTGCCAAGGATTAGGTCAGAAAAACACACAACGACACTTAATAGATCTGCTCAACCTGGAAAACCCGGACATTATCTGTCTAGGTGAAACCAAACAACAAGATAAAAATATGAAAAAGATCCTTAGAGAAGCTAATGTCCAATATTATTGGCTTGTATCTCCTGTTGGTTCAGCGGGGGGGATGACACTTATATGGCAAAGTCACATAAAATTTACAATTGAAAGCTGGGATACCAATCAAATAAATGCGTTGGTAAAAGACAATCAAAATGATAACGATATGATGATCACAGTTTTTATGGGAGTCCTTATCCCAAACTTAAGTTGGATTCATGGTCTCTGTTGCCAATTATAGCGCCTTCTATGATTATCCCTTGGATAATCATAGGGGACTTCAATGTGGTCTTGAATGTTAATGAGAAAAGAAGTAGGAGAAATTTCGACAACAATGAAGCTACAACATTTAACAAAATCATATCTAACTGTGAACTTCAAGATTTGGGTTTCTCGGGATACCCATTTACTTGGTGTAATCAAAGAAGTGGCAACAACAATGTAGAAGAAAGATTGGATAGAACTCTATGTAACAACAAATGGATAGAAAGATTTCCCGAATCGACTCTATTTCATTTGGTTCCAAGAGGTTCTGACCATTTGCCAATTATTCTTAAAACTAACCCTCAATGGAATAATGGAGCTTACCCATTTAAGTATTTTGGAGGTTGGATGAGCCATCCTGGTTGCCAACCTTTAACAACTGAAACTTGGAATGAAAGCTTTTCTGGCTCTCCTAGTTACTCGGTAGCTAAAAAACTCTCTAATGTTAAAAGAATTTTTAGTAAATGGAACAAAAATGTTTTTGGCAACATTAAAAATAACATAAGGAAGATCAGTCAGGATATTGCTCAAATGTCTAACTCTTTATCTAGAAACCCCGAGGTAATAAAAAGATTGAAATCAACATTACAACATTGGAAAGATATAGAGGAAGATTATTGGAAAACCAAGAGCAGGAACAATTATATAATGTTGGGGGACAGAAACACAAGTTTCTTCCACAACTCTGCTAGAAATAGATACAGGAGAAATAGAGTGGCTAACATCAAAGACGAAAGAGGAAACTGGTTGCACACTAGATTGGAGATAGAAAATTGTGTTACTGAACATTTCAGTAATATTGCTACCTCAAGTCATCCTAAAATCAATTATGAGCTTATAAATCTCATCCCTACCGTTATTACAGTAGAAGATAATGAGAATCTCATTAAAATTCCTGACAACAATGAGATAAACAAATTCTTTTTGAAATTGAAGGAAATAAATCTCCTGGACCCAATGGATTTCCACCCAATGTTTTTCAGCACAATTGGGAGACCATTGGGAGTGACATTATTAGCATGGTGCAAAATTTCTTTAACAATGGTTTCCTTTTAAAGGAGATGAATTCTACTTTCATATCATTAATTCCAAAAGTGCAAAACCCTACTTCCCCTGTGAAATTTAGACCTATTTCTCTTTGTAACACAACTTACAAGATCATTTCTAAATTAATTTCCAAGAGAATGAAGTCTCTCCTTAATAAGATTATATCTCCTTATCAATCTGCCTTCATTCCTGGAAGGCAAATAAGTGATAATACCATGATAGCTCATGAAACTTTTCATAACATGAGGACTAGAAGAGATAAGCAAGGTTGGATGGGGATAAAGATAGATATGTCCAAATCGTTTGATATGGTTGAATGGGACTTCCTTATATCCGTGCTTGAAAAAATGGGATTTTGTGATCACTGATGCAATCTCATAAAACAATGTATTAGTACTACTTCTTTGGCCATTATGCTCAATGGAGTTCCTTGCAATTTATTCAAACCTACCAGAGGGATAAGACAAGGAGATCCTCTCTATCCTTATCTGTTCATAATGTGCATGGAAGTCTTATACAGATCTTTATTAAAAGCTTAAAATGAAGTCTTATATGTTCATAATGTGCATGGAAGTCTTCATAAAGTTACCCCCTCCATACACATGTTTATATGGAAGGCCACCCATGCTATTCTCCCAATGGGAGAAAGAGTGGGAAAGATACTGAGTTATATTGATGATATCTGCAAAATATGTAATTGTCAGAGGGAATCACTCTCTCACATTTTCATGCACTGTCCATTTGTTAAAGAAGTATGGAGTATCCTTCAATTCAGAGAAAACTATGTCTACATGAACAAAATTGACTTCCATGATTGGCTGTCAGCTACCCTTCTGCATCCTAAAAAGAAAAGAGGAAACATTAGGCGGACGGAGCTATCACTACGGGAAAATTCGTAATCTACAAATGTAGATTGACAACTCGTAAATTAAAAGTTGTAAAAGGTGGCATGTTTTACAACCTTTTCCAAACAAAAGTTGTCAAAGTAAAATATGTCCAACTCTTAGGACCAATGAGTTCCTAAGAGTAGTGACGAGAATCAGAACCACAACTTGTTGTGTGAAAAGGGTTGCAGAGAGAAGTGACCACCTTTAGAATTTACAACTCATATCTTAAAGGTAGTGAATAATTGTATAACAACACGCATAAGAGTTGTTGAAGATAAAAAAAAAATGTTCTTTAAGAGATTTGAACCCAAATCTAATGTGTGTTAGCATAAGTAATCAACCATCCTTCCGGTTTCTCAATATTGTCATTTTTGTGCTTTTGTTTCTGATCAATATTCACAACCTTTACAAGGGTTGTAAAATGAAAAATTGAGAATGGTTAGCCACCGGCAATCATTTAGACCCCACTACGAATCCTATATTGTGTGCCCAGCAATGACTATCCACATGTATCATTGCGTTCTTATAAGGTTGAGAATGGTTATCCACCGGCTAATTTGCCATAAGTCTTTTGCCGTTTTGCTATATTGG
Source organism: Papaver bracteatum (assembly GCA_023529315.1). Taxonomy (NCBI): domain Eukaryota; kingdom Viridiplantae; phylum Streptophyta; class Magnoliopsida; order Ranunculales; family Papaveraceae; genus Papaver; species Papaver bracteatum. The sequence continues at coordinate 424,389 of JAJJWX010002325.1, forward strand.
TCCTATTCTCACAAACCCCGAGCCAAAAGTTTCTTCAAACCTATTTTCTGTTTTTTCGCTCAGCTGGAGATACTCCCACCTCATCCTTATCACCCGTATCATTTGGCTTTCAGTTTTATTTTATCAAAAATGTTGAAAACCCTAACCCTATCTCTCTGAAAAATAACCTACAGGAAAAATCAATCCACATACAAGCTTTGCATATATTTTTTTTCAATTTGTAGCATACTATGAACGATCGAGCTTCTCTTATTTTATTCTCCTTGTTGTGTCCACAGCTTGCTCCACAACTAGCAAAACCACCACCTCCACCACGAGCAACATCACCAGGTCTACCACCTTCTTCTTATTACTATTGATTCTGATGATTTTAATTTTTAGATAATTGGGTTGGATTTTAATTTCGATTTTGATGTGTTTGATTTAGGGACTGGATTGATTCCTTCAGAAATCTTGAGGGGGGTCTTTCGTTATTTTAGTGAAAGCCATTTCGTAAGTTCATAATCTGTTCTATTTTGTATATTTTAACTTGATTTCTTGATTTAATTTTTGAGTTTTGGTTTTTGATTTTATCCTATTTGTTTTCAGAAATGGGAGGAAAGCGTAAAGGGTCTTTTTTAATTTTCAGAAATGCATATGGAAGAATAGTTCCTTCTGCAGATGGTGAGGAAATGGAGGTAGACGATGTTCTTCTCGATATGTATGTATCATTTTTTCCAAATGTTGTTCCCTTGTTAACTGATTTTCATATTTGATTTCATTCGATTGATTTGGTTTTTTAGTTGTACTGATTCGTTTTGATTGTGTTGTAATTCTAGAAAGGCGAAACTGTACCTATTTCATAAAGATGGAAATCAATGGAAAAGATGAGGAGTTGTAACTGTGAAGATTCTTAAACATAAACAGAGTGAGATAGTTTTTTTTTTTTTTTTTTGAATTGATTTTGGGCTTATTTGAGGTTTTGATTTAAACTGTTAGATTTGGTTAAGGGGTTTCAGGTTTCTTATGATTTTGATTTGTAGTGTTACCAACAATTTCTATTCAAGAAAATGAAATGATGTGTATTGCACACTACTGATTTCTCAGATGGTGAATTGAAAGAAGAGTTGTTCTGTGTTCGAATTGCATCCATTGAGATTAAGTACTTGCTTGAGATTTTCATTTACTGTATTGGCAAGGGTTTTGCAGCACCAGTTACCATTAGGATTTTCTTTGTTTTCTTGTTTGGTTGCTCATGTTAATAGGCATACTAACTCAATGTGTGTCATATGGTTTAGGACATATGTCGAGTCTTATATTTGTGGGTTGGGGCTTTGTAGTAGGATACAATTATTGTTTTGTAGAGATCAATTTTCTTCTTGACTTTTTAGTTATTACAGATTCGGTTGAGATTATGTCTTAAGTTAATGGAATGCTATTTGGTTGGCTAAGTTAGTTCAATATTTTCATGGGACGGGCTTACCAATTCAATCTTAGTTGCAAAACGCTAAGGGTATACATGTTAATTCCGCTATATGACTTAGTAATACCAATAGTTGCTTAACTGTTTGAGTCTCATAAACATAATTGCAAAATAAATTTTCCAGAATTAATTGACAAGTCTTGATGATTCTTAAATGGTCAAGCCAACGTTTGATAAAACTTTTGCGTTCTTCTTCAAACTGTTTGCAAGTAGTACGGTTAACATGAATGAAAATTGAGTATATTCCCCAGAAATGTGCATTCTAAGAGTTTCAATTTTGTAGATGTAAACATAACATTCTCGAGGCATGTAGCTAAACATACCATCACATGAGCCAATTTTTATTGTTGTTAAAGCTATGGATACATAATTCTTTAGTATGTTGCTTTCGACTTTGTATATTTTGGTCGAAGTTTTTCTCATAAATTGATGTTCTATTCTTTTACAGTACCGGAATACTACCTAAGTTGTTGAATTAATGTTTGGGGTATTGCTGCATTCTTTGGTGCTGGTGTATCTTATTTGGATACAAAGCTAGATGCAGGAAGACAAAATTGACACACGAAGACATGATCAGACCTCCACTAGCTCTTGTCAGCAGGTGAAACTTTCTATAAATTTTATGTAATCAATAGGAATGTGCATATGCTGATAATAGAGTATGAATTATATTAGAGATGAGATATGCAAGGTCAACCAATTTATACCCAAATACTTATTATACTATTATGATTTTATCTGTTACGTAACATTTGCTGAATGCGCCAAGTGATGTGCGTCTAAGTAGCATGGTTGTGGGATTTTTTCCTTGACTGCTAGGCATCATACTATTCCACAATATTTACTATGAGAGTAGGTAATTTTGCAATAGTCTTTAGATTTTGGATTGTTTATATATTTTGATTCCCCCACAAATGATAGTAGCATAAAATGGATGTGGTTTCTAGTTTGCAGCCAGTTTTGAGTTATGTATTCAATAGAATGAGGTGATAATTAGGTGATTTCCATACTGACAACTTTAACCAGTATAAAACGGTAAAAGTTAAAAATATTTATGAAAATATACAGTACATATAGCTGACCTGTCAAACTACAACCATACCACCCGGATACAGGAATTCCAATATTTTCCATTTACGACCCCAACCCTTAGATGACACCACACAGGGTGCCATCACTATTTAATGCTAAGCACGTAAAGTGGGGGATTTTGAGAATCTGTTTGGATTGTGACTTGTGAGAAACATGCACGGATCCATGGAGAAATAATGGGAAGTCGGGACAAGTCTCTTTGGATGCCAAAGGGTACAATGATGTTACTGTCGTATGGCAATGCATAACAATAATCATAATTGTAGTAATAATACTTGGTTGAAAAAGTTGATCATCATGAATAATGTCAGTTTATTTCCAACTAACTGTATTAGGAGATGCATCTGGTTCATGGAAATTTATAAACCAAACATCACATCACATTTAACTTGTAATCTTTATAGAGATCCCTTACAGTTATTATGTGTTATACCTAAATCAAAAAAGGAACTATCACACAAAAGAAGCAGAGAGAGAGAAGAAAAACGAATTTCTTATTATATCTCAGTTACAAACGAAATGACCAGGGTAATAAGATAGAGCCAATTCATCGCCATTTACAATACCGTTGATGACTTGCATTCATTACTACTAAGAGCATCTCTAATAGAGGGTGAAAGTTTTTGTTTTTCAAGACACGTAGGATTTTAGACCCTCAATCATCTTCAATGGTTGGATCCTACAAATTAGAAAGGATCTGAAAATAAATATGAAGGTGTTAAAAAAAATCTTATCGGAAAATGAGTCCTTTGTCCAAATATTTTTAAAACATGGCTCAAATGGATGAGTAAAAAATTTTATGGGTAAAATGGAGAAAAAAAAACAGCAAGGATGAAACTGGATTCAGCATGGCTTAAACTTAAAAAATATCGAGGATTAAACTGGATGCATCCTGATGTAAATTAAAAATAAGAAAAAGTATTTGAAAATGGGTAGGATGAAACTGGTTACATCATAACTATTTTTATATTTTTGTTCATTTAAACAGTATTAAAATCTAGTTATCTTTTTCACCCATAAATTGTTGATTTTGGTCTTTTTAACTAATTTTGTGAAGTTTTTATTTACACCTTCACGTCATATTTTTATTTATTTTATTTTTTTAAAAATTAGTTAAAGTAAAAATAAACGGTTAAGATTTTATCGTACAAAATATTCTAAGAACTAAACCCTTCACTATTGGAGATAGTTTTTTAACTATGGGGTCCTATATTACTATATGTTTAAAATCTCTTAAATAAAAGTCTTAATTTGACTTCCACATAAGATTTTTTACACCCACTGTTGGAGATGCTCTAATGAAAGTAATTACAAGTAGCCGGGATGTGAGGAGGTGAAAAGGGAGATGAAAAGGTAGTGGTGTAAATCTCCTTTATCCTTATTTGTGGCCCTTTTCCTTTACAGTCGGCTGGACTCCGTAGTCATATTTAGAGCTTCTCCAATGGTTAATGTGGATGCAAGGGCGGAGCCATGCTTGTTTTAAGGAGGACAGTCGTCCTCCCAAGTTTTGGTAAATAGAAAAATGCTAGAGATATTTTGATAAAATCAAATGTTTATCCCCCTAAGTTTTTGGCCAATTAGAGAAAATTTAGGATTTACTAGTGAAGTTTATAGTAAACCGGCCGAAAAAAATCAGGAAAATGCTTTTCAAGTTCTAAGTCCTTCCCCATCAACAAATCTATCTTCTTCTCCACAAATCTCTTCAGTCTAATCATTTGTTTCATATGTATTCCTAGTTTCCGGCAGGAAAAACAATACACAAACACAATCAATATGAATACCCAACCACATTAATACATGTAACCTGCTGGAAGATTGGTATATGGCAATTTCCATAACGAGCTGAACGTCAACAGTTCCTCTTCCTTATTAGCACCACCACCTTTGCTGTGAAAAAGATCTAAATTTTTTTTGCGCCATTCGGCCGCCATTCACATCTTGCTCTTTACAAATAGTTGTCCCCCCAACAAAAACTTCCTAGCTCCGCTCATGTGTGGATGTTTCATATGTGGAGTTAGATGTGTAAAACGTGCCGGATTGGCACAGCCCGGTACACGAAATCGCGTGTTTCACGTGCTATGTACCGTGCTGTGCTGTGCCAACGATTTAAACGTGATGTGTCGTGTTGTACTTTACTAGTCAAAAGCTAGGCACAACACAACCCACGGGAACAACACAAGAATAAACATGATGTGTCGTGCTGGCACACGTGCTATAAACAATTTGAAATCTCTTAATGGTATATATTAAGTCAGACATTATCACGAGAATCTAAATAGACTACATTCCATTTTGAAATTATTTCAAGTAAAATTAACAAGTTTATTCAATAAACCCATCAAATATTAAATTGTATCATTATCACGTAAAGTAAATGTTCTAGTCAAATATAGGTAATAACATTATATCAACGATATTGAAATATATTTTCCAAATATTTAGATATTATATGTGTTGTTATAAAATAAGCCAGCATAACAATGATATATTGTCAAAAACTAGCTAGAATAAAGACTCTTTTGTGAAATATACACAAAATGTAATGTATTGTGCCTAGTTATATGATGTACTTGTGCATGCTATGACGTGCTTTCTTAACGTGTTGTCTTTGGGCTGGGCCACGTGCTTATCCGTGTCGCGTGCTTTGTTGTGTTACTGTGCCGATTAGGCTAACCTAGCACAACCCACGAAACCAATGTGCTGGGCCGTGATGTGATAAATCACGTGCTGGGCCGTGATGTTCTAAATCACGTGCTGGGCTTGGCTGGGCTCAGATTTGGCGCTCTCCTAAGGATCTAGCGTGGAAAGTAGTGTAAATTTGGCGCCTAGGAGAGCGCCCAGAGCATCTTTAACAACATAGCTCTTACGTTTGTGTTTTAACTCAGGTAAGTTCAATCATTACTTCCTGAATTGTGGTGTCACTACATTGGTCGTGCATCTCAGCAATAATCAGACTTTAATCCTATGTCGTTAGCTAATGGAAGATATTGGACGTGTACATAAATTGTGCCATAACAGTGGCATAACAACCAAGTGTAGGTCACCACAGTCTTAACCACGGGAAAGTCTTCAGCAAAGTCCGAGTCTTGCGCAGTCATTGTTGTTATATCTAGTTGTAACTTACCTGTATTCTCGTAACAAGTTGTTTAGATTAGGAATGATTCTTTGAGCTATTATCTGTACTTGTATTCATATAAATACCTAATGAAAAGATACAGTCGACACAGTTGTGAGACTATTCCACATATAATTCTTGAATTCTAAGATGGTATCCTTGTAGATCCTAGGAACCCTAATCATCTCTTCCGCTTCATCTATGTATCACTATCAGTTTTTTTTATATCCCGGAGTTTATTCTTAAACCATGAATGACTCATCTCAATCCTCGCCTTCTTCTCCAAATTATCAACAAGATCAAACTTCTCCAAATCATCAATCAGATCAACCTTCAAGCTCTAGGGTTCTTGACCCATATGTTATACACTCCTCTGATAATCCCGCCAGTTCTCTTTTCTCCTTTACTTCAAGGAGATAATTATGGTGCCTGGGTTAGAGGGATTACCAAATACTTGAACGCCAAGGGCAAACTAGTCTTTGTCGATGGGTCTTTACCACCACCGAAGGACGATCTTAATCATCGCTGCTGGAAACGTTTTGATGATCTGGTCGGGAGTTTGCTCCTCAATTCTGTACACCCAGACATTCGTGCAAGCTATTTATATGCAGCCTCCTCATATTCCATATGGAAAGACCTACAGGTGAGGTTTTGTATCTCAAATGCCCCTATTTTGTTTCGTATGAAATCTGCAATAGCTTCCATCAAGCAAGAATCAATTCCTGTGTCTCTTTACTACACCAAAATAAAAACACTTTGGGATCAGTATGATTCTTTGGTTGCTTCAACTGAGGTATGTATCTGCGGTGCTGGTAAGCATATGCTGGAAAGGATTGAAAGGCACAGAGCAATGGAATTTCTCCAGGGTCTCCATGACAGATTCTCAAATCTGAGAAGCCAAATACTGACAATGGAACCGTTTTCGAAAGATCTGCGTATCTCCAATCTGTGCAACAGGAGGAGGAACAACAGAATATTTCTGCATCTCAAGTACCCACTGTCGAATCAGCTGCCCTTAACACCTGCAGGTATTTTGCATCCTCGTCTCGCCCTCCCGCTAGCTAGAATAAGCGCCAGCGACCTCATTGCGACTACTGCAACATGCATGGTCACATACGTGACAAGTGCTATAAGCTGCATGGATTCCCTACCACCACCAACAACTTGCCAGTTGCTGCCGTTGATACAGCCTTGCCACCTGATTCGACTACTATTCAACCAGCTATCCCAGCATTGTCCACTAATTAGTATGCTCGTCTTCTAGCTCTTACAAATCCTCCCAATGAATCTGCATAGATAGAACATCGTGCAAACTTCGCAGGAACGATTCTAACTACCTCTTTTGTTGATCCATGGTTTTTAGACAGTGGTGCTACACATCATATTTGTAATTCTTTACAGTTTTTCACGTCTTATAAGCCTGTCAAATCATTAATTCAAATGCAACTACCGGATGGATCATTCTCCGTGGTTAAACATATTGGCGAAGTGGTTTTCTCATATATGCTAAAGCTCTCTAATGTGCATCATATTCCGAATTTTAAATTTAATCTTATTTCTGTGAGTCAGCTAACTCACCAATCAAATTGTGTTGCTTATTTTTTCGACAATATTTGTTTCTTTCAGGACCAAGCCACGAAATAAGTGATTGGTTGGGATAATTTTCTCTCTGGATTATATCATCTCCAAATCCATCAACAACAGCGAGTGCAACACAAGGTCTTATGTAATAAACCCACGGTAGATGTTTGGCATTGTAGGCTAGGTCATCCTAGCTTAAAACGTTTCAAGTTTTTCTGTCGTAATTTTGATTATATTCATTCCAGTTCTGAATTTTTTTGTGATGTTTGACCTATGGCTAAGAAAAGACGATTATCTTTTAATAAAAATCAAATTTCTTCCAAACGTTGTTTTGAGTTAATACATTGTGATATTTGGGGACCATTTTCGACTCCCTCTTTTACCGGTGCACGATATTTCTTAACTATCGTGGATGACATTTCACGTTGCATATGGGTATATCTCATGCATACCAAAGACGAAACGTTTAAGTTTATTAAGTTTTTTACAAATTTTGTTGCTACACAATACTCGCAATAGATTACCAATATTTCTACTGGTAATTCAGTGCCTTATTTACATATCCTACAACGTATACAATCCGATAATGGGACGGAATTTCTATCTCGTAACATTCAAACTTGGTTTGCTGAGAATGGTATTCATCATCAGCTTAGTTGTGTATCCACTCCTCAGCAAAATGGTGTAGTCGAACGTAAAACATCGCCATTTTGCTTAACGTGGCAAGGGCATTACGTTTTCAATCAAACTTACCTATCACTTACTTGGGAGAATGCATATTAGCCGCAACGTATTTCATTAATAAGATGCCGACTCCAATTCTCTCAAACAAAACTCCACATGAAATTCTTTTGGGTCAACCACTTGATTATCGTCATTTTCGCATTTTTGGTTGCTTATGTTTTGCTCGCAATACCAAAATTACTTCTAAATTCGATTCCAGGACAGTTTCTGGTGTGTTTCTAGGTTACCCCTATAATCACAAAGGGTACATCATTCTCAATCTTGAAACTAAGACCACTTTTTTTTCACGAGACGTGGTTTTCCATGAAACTCATTTTCCTTTTAAGGATGCGAAACTTCCAAGTACAGATTTTTTAAACTCTTCTGTACAGGAGGAAATTTATTTTGATGACTTTTCAACTTCCTTGCATGTGCCAGTTTCACTAGAATCTATAGATTCTTCTTCTCCTACGCCTGTTCAACTTCCTGCATGTCACAAACAGGAAACTCCCATATCAACTCAGCAAACTATGGCTATTCCATCAACATCAGCAAACTCCTCCAACTCATGTGCGTCTCCAATAATATCTTCTACTGATATGAACAGTCATGTCACAGTTGTTCAACCTGAGTGAAAACCAACAGTCCGACGCTCAACTAGAGAGTGTCGTTGTCCATCCCATTTACCGGATTACATTTGCTTGGTTCAGAATGTACATCCAATTCACCTTATCCTCTTACTAATTACATTTCCTTTGATAAATTTACTCTACAACACCGTGTCTTTCTCTCATTTGTTATTATCAATGATGAAGCACGCACATTTACGGAAGCAATAAAAATTTCGGCCTGGCGTGATGCCACTATCAATGAGCATACTTCTTTACAAGACAATGACACTTTCACTATTACCAATTTACCACCCGGAAAATCCTCCATTGGCTGTAAATGGGTATTTAAAATCAAATATAAATCGGATGGCACAATTGAACGTCATAAGGAGCGTCTTGTTGCTAAAGGGTACACCCAAAAGGAAGGCATAGATTATCATGACACTTTTGCTCCTGTTGCAAAACTAGTATATGTTCATGTTTTACTATCCATTGCTGCCATTCATAATTGGCCACTTCATTAACTAGATGTCAAAAATGCTTTTTTACAAGGTGATCTTAGCGAGGATATCTACATGAAAATTCCTCAGGATTTAGAAGAAAGGAGATAATCGTGTTTATAAACTAAATAAATCTTTATACGGGCTAAATCAAGCATCTCGCCAATGGTTTGCTAAATTCTCTGCAGCTTTACTTGATGAAGGTTTTACTCAATCTCGTGATGATTATTCACTTTTCATCTTTCATTCAGGTACAGTTTCTCTTTATGTTTTGGTTTATGTCTATGATATTATTATTACTGGTAATAATGACTTGGCCATTCAGGCACTAAAACAAAAAAATCGAATCGAAATTTTCGCTTTAAAATCTTGGTCGTTTACAATACTTATTAGGTATTGAAGTATCTCGTTCTCCCAAAGGTATTTTTATTTGTCAATGTAAGTATATTCTTGACATTGTTAATGATTATGATCTTTTAGGTACTAAGGTCTCTCCTTCCCCTATGGAACAACAACTTAAGCTTCTACCATCTTTAGGCAATCTTCTTCCTGATGCTAGTATTTATCGTCGCCTAATTGGTCGACTTCTTTATCTTCAAGTAACTCATCCTGATATCACGTACTCTGTGAATTATTTAAGCCAATTTAGGCAGAAAACATGTTACGGTCACATGGAAGCTCGACCATCAAGTAGTTCGTTATCTTAAAGGAACGGTTAGCCATGGAATTTTTCTTTCGACAAATAGTTCCTTGTCTCTTGCCGGTTCACGATTCGGATTGGGAAGGTTTCCTAACTACTCGTCGTTCCACGACAGGATATTTCACAATGTTGGGAAGTAGTCCAATCTCTTGGAAATCAAGAAACAACCAACTATTTCACTATCTTCTAAAGGCGAGGAATATCGAGCTCTCTTGATCTAACTTCGAGTTACAATGGTTACATTATTTATTCACTGATCTTTGTGTTAATATTCTAAGCCTATTCAGTCTATTGTGACAATCGTTTGCTATTCACATCTCTCGAAAATCCAGTTTTTCATGAACGAACTAAACATATCGAAATTGATTGTTATTTTGTTCGCGAAAAATTGTTATCGGTCTTATAAAGCCAACTCACATTCCCTCTTGCAGCTCAATTGGTGATCTCTTCACCAAACCACTTGGAGTGGATCAATTCGAACGTTTTGTCAGTAAGTTGGGTGTTCGGCCTCAAAATCCTCTCTCTCCAACTTGAGGGGGGTATTGGACGTGTACATAAAGTGTGCCACAATAGTGGCACAACAACCAAGTGCAGGTCACTATATTCTTAACCACGGGCAAGTCTTCAGCAAAGTCCGAGTCCTGCGCAGTCATTGTTGTTATATCTAGTTGTAACTTACATGTATTCTCGTAACAAGTTGTTTAGATTTGGAAGGATTCTTTGAGCTATTCTCTGTACTTGTATTCATATAAATACCTAATAAAAAGATACAGTCGACTCAGTTATGAGACTATTCCACATATAATTCTAGAATTCTAATAGAAGAACATCAACAACGGTGAAGAAATCATCCTAGTTCATTTGTAGTGTAGTTATTCAATCTTTTCTTATTACAGGTTTTTCTTTTGTAGTTCGGGATCAGTACCTACCTAGAAGCAAAATTACTTTGGGGAAAATGTAGTTGTAGTCCCAGGTTTCCATTTTAGAGTTTCTCTGCCAATTTCTTTTTGGTCTTTCACTACTTAAGATCTTGGATAGGCCCAACCAAAAATATGTTGTGGGTCCCTTTAACTTTGTTTACACAAATGGTTTAGTTCTTTGCATTGTGGTGTAGGACTCTAGATTTTCTACACATTGGTTGCTTTAATTAATTTGGCTGAAGGTGATTTTTAGATACAAGGATCTCTGGAGTTACTTACACCTGCATGCACGTTGGAGCTTCCGGGAATGCCTCTCATGCCTGAAAATGCTGAACGAAGAAGGGGGGTGATTTCTGCTGCTGTGTGAATTAGTCTGGCAAGACTTTGATGTTGAAAGTTCTTGCAGAGTGCAAGACCGGTCATGCTTCTTGAGCCACGCTTGGATTTAGCTCATGGACGCTGAAACTATTGGTCTTACTCCATGGGAGAAATAGTTGTTTTATGAAGAAACAAAAGCTTCCTTGAATCACGGAATCCAAGAGGTGTTATTGATTTCAATTGTTTCACATAATTGCTAATGTTGTTGTTGGATTTGAAGCAAGCGCACAGATATAGTGTGTACATTTGGACCAGCCCAGTGCAAGGGTGTGCATTTGGACCCTCGGACCAGTCGACTCCAAAGCCTAATTTGGGCGCAACTACGGTTTGAAGTCTATTAACAAGCCTAATTCGGCATCTTTGCATCCCTAAAAAAAACTTGTACCCCAAATCATAGTTTTACACCCCAACCGATAGCCTTCTCGTAGGTCCCTGTCCTTAAGCTAGGAGGAGGAAAATTAAGAATTATGATCGTAATACATATCAAAATCACCTTCCAAGAACTGGGAATGAATCGGTGGTTCTAGGAACAAATACCCGAGCCAGATTCAGTTTTAACCAGCCTGAAATTATTGTATATTTTGTCGTATTTGTTTTTGTCCATGTCACATCAAAAAAATTGATTTTGCTCGACGTTAGAAATGAGCTATACAAAAAATGTGACTTGAAATGAGGTATACAAAAAAGTCCTCTCTCTCTCAGCCCTCCTCTCGCATCTATCATCTCTCAGTTAACTTTTCAGACGGAAAGTAAATGTTTTAGTTTATTTCGAGCCGTTATTTTCCCGTTACAGCGCTTTTATGACCGGCAAACAAGAATTTAAGACCGGAATCATACCGGAAACAAAACTCTCAGATGTTTTAAGCTCAATATCGGCTGGATTCTAATCAAAGATACCAAGATACCAATGTTTCTAAGACACAAAAGATACTAGAACTCATTGATTCTGAAGACACCAAGATACAAAGGTTATAAGACACAAAAGATACTACAAACAAATTGATTTTGAAGACACAAAGAAAATACACAGTTAAGATACTAAGAGTAAAAAGACACCAAGACTTGATTACATTTCCGGTTACAAGAAGTCTCTAATTAATTTCAAAGTCCCAAAGCCACCTTGATTCTACAGCCGTGTGCTGATTGCTTAGAAAAATCGCATAGCGTGAAGACTCAAAATCCAAGATACAGCTCCAAACATTCTTATTTTGATTCTCTTATGTAGGAAATACCATATAATCCTAGGAATTATATATTAGGATGAGTCTAGTCCATTTGACCCAGTCAAATGTATGTTTAGTCCTATTTGATAATATAAATTATAGTTTGGCCCTAAAAATTATTGTTTGGTCCTAGGATGATGTCATGAATGATGTAAATGTCACATTGTAGTGGCAGAAATGTCCTTTTGGATAATGACCATATATATAGTCAAAAGGTAAGAGAGAAAAATCATTTCTGAGATCTACTTTCTCTCTCCTCTAGATTTTTCTCCTTTTCTCGACTTGCTTCAACGATTTTTAGGGTTTTTTTTTTTTTTCTGCTGCTGCAATTATGATGAAGACGAGAAGAATAACGAACAAAATATGCTGCTGTGTATGACGAAGAGGAAAAAAAAGATGAATAAAAAGACGAAGAAGAAAGAAAAAAAAAATTATGTTGTTGTTGTGGAAAAAGAAGAAGAAAAATAAAAAGATGAAGAAGAAAAAGACGACGAAGAAGAAAAAGAAGAAAAAGATGAAGAAGAAAAAGACGAAGAAGAAAAAAAAATCTTCGGATGTTGTTGAAAAAGAAGAAGAAGAAGAAAAAGATTTTTCTGCTGATGTTGTCGATGATATTTTTCCCTCTATGTTTTTATATAGACTTCATTCCTGGGAATGAAGTCTGTTTTTTTAGCTTTTTTGTATGGACTTCATTCTTGGGAATAAAGTCTGTTTCTTTAGTTTTTTGTATGGACTTCATTCTGTTTTTTTAGCACGGAAGAACTGCTACAAAAAAAAAACACCAAAGGGTATTTTTGTCTATTTAAATATTTTTAAATAATTATGCACCAAACAGTAAAGGCATTTGACCAAAGGACCAAACAGACATGGGCCCACCTAAAAAAACACCAAACGATATTTTTCCCTTCTCTTATTTGATTTCCGATCTCTGGTTGATGGACAACCACTCAAATTTGATTGCCTGATATCCAGATCTTTGAAGTTTGATACAACAAATTCGTTTGCATCTTATAGCATTTAATCTTGCCTTTTTCTACTGCAACTCAGGGAATTAAAAATTAGATAATTAAATTTTCATTAAACTTTCCATCCTCTGTTTTGATTGTCACTTTATCCTAACCAGTTTCTCCGCAGTCCTTGTATTGGTGGCGCGCCGATCTCCAAAATCTTAGCTCTAGATATTGAGAACTCTTTTTATTTTTCGGCTTGTTCTTGAGGATCTAATTCCAAAAAAAAAATGTCTCTTATCGTTGTGCCCGCATGTGTAATTTAAATGACTGCTCTTAACTTCTTCTATGACTGCTGGAGGATTTTGATGCATTTTAAAGGACACACGTATCAAGATTGAATGAGTTTCATTTATTGATTGCTTGAATTTAGATAACAAGAATACAATGTTTTTGATATTTTTGGATGATTACAAATGATACTACCCATGCCTATTTATAGATTACAAAAAGAAGAAGAGAACTATGCCTATGGAGGCTAACAACTATGCCTATGGAGGCTAACAACTAACAACTATTAATATGGAGGCTTACCTACCATGGATCAATAACTAACAACATGTGTAAAATGAGTCTTCTAAAATGGCCACCTCCATCTCCTTGTGGTAGGTGATAAATAGAATTCAACACTCCCCTCAAGCTGGTGCATATATGTCGCTCATGCCTAGCTTGCCAACAAACTTCGTAAATACCTTACTTGGAATGCTTTAGTTAAAATATCGCCTACCTGATCTTCCGATCTAATTCTAGGTAACTCCACGATCTCATTATCAAACTTCTCTTTAATGAAGAACCTATCTATATCCACATGTTTTGTGCGATCATGATGAACTGGATTGTGTGCAATATCACACGCCGCTTTGTTATCACAGTACAAACGAATTGGTTTCTAGAGGATACCCCAATTAGGATAGCAGACGTTTTAACCACATCACTTCGCAGATACCCATCTCCATACCTCGCCATTCAGCCTCTGCACTTGATCGTGAAACAACTCCTTCTTTTTTGCTTCTCAATGTAACAAGATTACCCCCAACGAAGGTAAAATATCCTGAAGTAGACCTCATATCATCGCATGACCCACCATAGTCAGAATCAGATATGCCTCCATACTTTTGAAGTCTTGACATTTCTTAAACAAGATCCCTTTTCCTGGAGCAGACTTCAGGTATCTTAGGATTCGCATTACCGCATTCATATGTGTTTCTCCAGGATTATGCATGAATTGACTAACAATACTCAATGCATATGCAAGATCGGGTCTTGTATGTGCCAAGTACATTAGTCTACCCACGAGACTTTGGTATCTTCCTTTATCAACAGGTACTTGGTTGCCATCCAAACATAATTTCAAACCTGGCTCTACTGGTGTATCTACAGGTTGACATGCTGTCATACCTGTTTCCTCCAACAAATCAAGGGCATATTTTCTTTGTGACAAGAATATTCCTTCTGTTGATCGAGATACTTCAATTCCAAGGAAGTATTTTAAAGAAGCAAGATCCTTCATCTGAAATTCACTTGATAGATAATTTTGGAGAGATTTTCTTTCTTCTGGATCATCTCCTGTAACTATCATGTCATCTACATATATGATTAAAGATGTAATCTTACCTCGATTTCTCTTTAAGAATAAAGTATGATCTGAATTTTCCTGGCGATAACCAAATGCTCTCATAGACTTGGTAAATCTTCCAAACCACGCTCTCGGAGATTGTTTCAGACCATACAATGACTTGTTTAACCTGCAAAATTTTCCGTTATGCAACTCTGACTCCATCATTCCTGGTGGAAGCTGCATATAGACTTCTTCGGACAAATCTCCATGTAAAAAAGCGTTCTTGACATCAAACTGTTGCAATGGACAACCCAAATTTGCAGCAAGAGACAACAAGACTCGCACTGTATTCATTTTAGCTACAGTTATAATCTACACCATAAGTCTGGTTATACCCTTTAGCAACCAATCTTGCCTTAAAGCGTTCAATTTCACCATTTTCCTTGTATTTGACTGTAAAAACCCAGCGACATCCCACGACTTTCTTTCCTTCTGGACATTCAACCATGTCCCAAGTATTATTTTCTTGTAAGGATTTCATCTCATCGATCATAGCTTCCCTCCATTTTGGATCAGATAATGCTTCCGCATCACTGTTAGGAATAACTACAATAGATAATTGATTCACAAATGACTTATTTGATTCGGTCAGACGGTGATTAGAGACATAATTACTCATGGGATATTTATATTTTGATGAAATATCAGGTTCATACATAGTTTTAGGGATACCTCTATTCCGACGTTCTGGCAAATGTTTCTTTGCATGTCCAAGAACATCTTCAGCGAACGGTTGGATTAGGGTTGGTGATCTATCATTATCTTCTTCAACTTTATCTGCATTATATTCTGATCCATCTGCATTATCTTCTTCAACTTCATTTATAGCTTCAATTTCACCATCTGTGTTAATTTCTTCCCCACTAACTTTCTGTTCTTTTGGAATTTCAAGAACAACATCTTCTTCGATTATGTCTTCTTCATAGTCAAGAGTCTGAATTTCTTTTTCATACTCGCCCTGAAGTTCAGACTTCGAGTAATACATCATGTGTTCGTGAAACTTAACATCCAATGTGATGTACATTTTTTTAGTTGGAGGATGGTATCACCTATATCCTTTCTGATTTGCAGCATATTCCACGAAGACACATTTTAAAGCTCGGGAGATAACTTGCTCCGTTGGTTCTTGTGTAAGTGCACAAATGCTACACAACCAAATATGCGTGGAGGAAAGTTTGGAATTGTCAGAAACTGTTTCCTCGTGAGAGCTTGAAATGGTGTACGAAAAATGATAGTCTTTGGAAGGTGTCGGTTGATCACATATCTGCAGAGGTAAGAGCTTCACCCCAATAAGTTAACGCATATGAGCTGATATTAATGAAGCACGCACAACTTCAAGCAAGTGACGGTTTTTTCTTTCAACTACCCCATTTGTTGAGGAGTATTAGGAAAGTTGTCTAATGAACAATACCACATTCTCTTAAATAATGTTGAAAAGAACATTTTAAATATTTCGTTGTCACTTCAAGAACTTGAATCTTTGTATTGTATTGTGTGTTGACTAATTTGTGAAACCTCTGAAATAAATTATTCACTTCATCTTTTGATTTCATCAAGCAAACCCATGTCATCCTAGTGCAATCATCAATAAAGGTGACGAACCATCGCACGCTTCCAAGAGTGTTAACTTTATACGACTGCCCCAAACATCGTAATGAATAATCATGAATGGAATAGGACTTTTGTTTAAACTTGATGGAAACAAAGTACGATGGCTTTTAGCTAGTTCACATTCTTCACATTGAAAACTAGAAACATCAACCTTTGAAAATAGACTAGGAAATATCCTTTTTAAGTAGCCAAAAGAAGCATGCCCTAACCGTCTATGCCATAACCAAATTTGTGATTTCTCCTTCTCCCCTTGAGTACCATTCACAACTAAAGCATTATATAATCTTTCTGAAATTTTTGACGCCAAATTTAGATAGTAGAGCTTTCCTCTTCTAACCCCAGATCCAATCGTCCGCCGTGTTCGGATGTCCTTAAACACACAAGAATTAGGCCAAAAGATAACAACACAATGTAAGACTTTAGTAATTTGGGAAACTGATAATAGATTATAACTTAGAGAGGGAACGACTAAAACCGAATCTAGACTCAATGTATCAGTAAGATTTAGTGATTGTTCTCCAATTACTGGAGCCAGAGATCCATATGATGTGCAAACGGAGTTGTGTATGGATGTTTTAAGAGGAGAAACCTGTCTGGAATCAAAAGTCATATAGTATGTGCAACCCGAATCAATTATCCATGAGTTATTAGGAACAACTTGCGAAACATTAAAAACCTTACCATTGGTTGTTTCCATAGCGGAGGTTAGATTGCTAACCACATGTGCTGCTGCAGCGGAATTCTTTTTCTTCGGATCGAGATTATCCCACCAATCTTGATACCCGACAATCTCAAAGCAGTTGTCTTTGTTATGACCACGTTTATTACAATGAGTGCAGGTGGCATACTTATCTTTAATGTTGTATTGACGACGGGTTGCCATTGCAGAAGTTTCAACACTAGATACAAGGATCCTTCTCCTTGATATGATACCATATCAAGATTGAATGAGTTTCATTTATTGATTGCTTGAATTTAGATAACAAGAATACAATGTTTTTGATATTTTTGGATGATTACAAATGATACTACTCATGCCTATTTATAGATTACAAAAAAGAAGAAGAGAACTATGCCTATGGAGGCTAACAACTAACAACTATTAATATGGAGGCTTACCTACCATGGATCAACAACTAACAACATGTGTAAAATGAGTCTTCTAAAATGGCCACCTCCATCTCCTTGTGGTAGGTGATAAATAGAATTCAACAACACGTCGGAGCAAAATTTTACAAGCAGATACGGGATTAGTATTAAAAGATTGGATCTTTACCATCCGTTTCGTTACCCAACAGCTCCAAAGTAAAAAAAAAAAAAAAACTAGCAAGCAAAATATCTATTCAATTTCGATGTTTAGGAAAAACCCAATATCCAGAGAAAATTTCTATAAGCCTAAAATTTTTTCATCCAAATTTGTCACCATAACAGCTAGAGGGGAAACAGGTGATGTCCTTGAAAAATCAATTCAGATTTCAAAGAATGATTCTTCTTCGAGTCCTCGAGAAATCACCAAATCAGATGGGTATGAAACTGTTCTTGTGAGAGACAATTAATTGATAGGAAATTTTGTGGTTAATTTGGATCTCGATATTAAAGCGATTGAGAAAAGGTTTTGCTGCCAGAAGCCAAATAATTTAAAGAATATTGGAAGTATGGAGAGGTAAAAGGGACGCAATACAAAAGCAGAGAGATTGCTCTTCAGTAAATCTGTATTTGAGTTTAACAACGGATTCAAAGAACCAATTGAATTAAACACCCCTCTGAGGTTAATTTGTATTAGTCAGGAAAAATTTAGACATCGCACAGTTGGAAGCCCATGGAAGTTACAATTCATTCCTCATCTCCTAGACGAAAACAATTTCTTCAAGAAGGAGGGGTGTAACCTGTTAACCCAATGGTCTCAAAGTCGGCAATCTAAAGGTGAATTTACCAAGTGGGATAAACACATGAGCAATTCAACTCAATGTAAGTGCAATTGTGGCCAAGGTAAGGACATAGACTGGATTCTTGAGGAGAAAAAGGTACCAAAAGTTAACTCCTTCTTTGAATTGAATAGTAAACATTTTATTTGTTTTTATTTCTTCAGCATTATTAGAAACAGAATGCAGTCCACATTAGAATGGAAAATTCATCATAAACTGATTAAAACTTATCCTGTCATATCTTACTTTTGGGAATTCTTTAGAATCTTAAGTTGGAACTGTCAAGGATTAGGTCAGAAAAACACACAACAACACTTAATAGATCTGCTCAACCTGGAAAACCCAGACATTATCTGTCTAGGTGAAACCAAACAACAAGATAAAAATATGAAAAAGACCCTTAGAGAAGCTAATGTCCAATATTATTGGCTTGTCTCTCATGTTGGTTCAGTAGGGGGGATGACACTTATATGGAAAAGTCACATAAAAGTTACAATTGAAAGCTGGGATACCAATCAAATAAATGCGTTGGTAAAATACAATCAAAATGATAACGATATGATGATCACAGTTTTTTATGGGAGTCCTTATCCCAAACTTAAGTTGGATTCATGGTCTCTGTTGCCAATTATAGCGCCTTCTATGACTATCCCTTGGATAATCATAGGGGACTTCAATGTGGTCTTGAATGTTAATGAGAAAAGAAGTAGGAGAAATTTCGACAACAATGAAGCGACAACATTTAAAAAAATCATATCTAACTGTGAACTTCAAGATTTGGGTTTCTCGGGATACCCATTTACTTGGTGTAATCAAAGAAGTGGCAACAACAATGTAGAAGAAAGATTGGATAGAACTCTATGTAACAACAAATGGATAGAAAGATTTCCCGAATCGAATCTATTTCATTTGGTTCCAAGAGGTTCTGACCACTGTCCAATTATTCTTAAAACTAACCCTCAATGGAATAATGGAGCTTACCCATTTAAGTATTTTGGAGGTTGGATGAGCCATCCTGGTTGACAACCTTTAACAACTGAAACTTGGAATGAAAGATTTTCTGGCTCTCCTAGTTACTCGGTAGCTAAAAAACTCTCTAATGTTAAAAGAATTTTAAGTAAATGGAACAAAAATGTTTTTGGCAACATTACAAAATAACATAAGGAAGATCAGTCAGGATATTTCTCAAATGTCTAACTCTTTATCTAGAAACCCCGAGGTAATAAAAAGATTGGAATCAACATTACAATATTGGAAAGATATAGAGGAATATTATTGGAAAACCAAGAGCAGGAACAATTATATAATGTTGGGGGACAGAAACACAAGTTTCTTCCACAACTCTGCTAGAAATAAATACAGGAGAAATAGAGTGGCTAACATCAAAGACGAAAAAGGAAACTGGTTGCACACTATATTGGAGATAGCAAATTGTGTTACTGAACATTTCAGTAATATTGCTACCTCAAGTCATCCTAAAATCAATTATGAGCTTATAAATCTCATCCCTACCGTTATTACAGTAGAAGATAATGAGAATCTCATTAAAATTCCTGACAACAATGAGATAAAACAAATTCTTTTTGAAATGGAAGGAAATAAATCTCCTGGACCCAATGGATTTCCACCCAATGTTTTTCAGCACAATTGGGAGACCATTGGGAGTGACATTATTAGCATGGTGCAAAATTTCTTTAACACTGGTTTCCTTTTAAAGGAGATGAATTCTACTTTCATCTCATTAATTCCAAAAGTGAAAAACCCTACTTCCCCTGTGGAATTTAGACCTATTTCTCTTTGTAACACAACTTACAAGATCATTTCTAAATTAATTGCCATGAGAATGAAGTCTCTCCTTAATAAGATTATATCTCCTTATCAATCTGCCTTCATTCCTGGAAGGAAAATAAGTGATAATACCATAACATGAGGACTAGAAGAGATAAGCAAGGTTGGATGGGGATAAAGATAGATATGTCCAAAGCGTTTGATAGGGTTGAATGGGACTTCCTTATATCTGTGCTTGAAAAAATGGGATTTTGTGATCACTGGTGCAATCTCATAAAACAATGTATTAGTACTACTTATTTGGCCATTATGCTCAATGGAGTTCCTTGCAATTTATTCAAACCTACCAGAGGGATAAGACAAGGAAATCCTCTTTCTCCTTATCTGTTCATAATGTGCATGGAAGTCTTATCTAGATCTTTATTAAAATCTTAAAATGAAGTCGTATCTGTTCATAATGTTCATAATGTGCATGGAAGTCTTCATAAAGTTACCCCCTCCATACACATGTTTATATGGAAGGCCACCCATGCTATTATCCCAACGGGAGAAAGAGTGGGAAAGATACTGAGTTATATTGATGATAGCTGCAAAATATGTAATTGTCAGAGGGAATCACTCTCTCACATTTTCATGCACTGTCCGTTTGTTAAAGAAGTATGGAGTATCCTTCAATTCAGAGAAAACTATGTCTACATGAACAAAATTGACTTCCATGATTGGCTGTCAGCTACCCTTCTGCATCCTAAAAAGAAAAGAGGAAACATTAGGCGGACGGAGCTATGCGTAATAGTTTTATGGCACATATGGAAGGAGAGATGTAATGTGACTTTTAACAAAACAAAGGCTTCAGCTATTAATACTGCTAATAGCATCAACAAATTCATCAACTATTATGAGACAGTAAACAGTAAGAACAAGGATAATCTTAGTCATACGAGTTCGACCAAAAAAGGGATGAAGAAAAAATCGTCGAATTCAGAATACAGTGGTTACCACCTTGTTATGGAAAATGGAAAATAAACATGGCTCTTGTTAGGAATACTAATCGAATAAGAGCAATTGGACTAATTCTTTCTGATTATGCAGGGAACTGTCGTGGAGCCAAGGGGATATTGGCAAACCACTCTTCCACAACAACAATGGAGATACAAACTGCTCAGGAGGCATTACATGGGATGGCAAGATGCAACAGAAAATGAAGTTCGAATCTGACTCTTACCATGTCATCCAACATCTCAAAAAGAATCACGCTGAAAGCGTAGGAGGAAGATTCAATGGTATTACCAATATAGAAAATACATTCGAAGTAGGAGTATGGAGCACTACAACTGAAGTTCAAAATTTTTTAGCTATTAATCTTGCTAGAATAACTATTGATAGGAAAACTACTTCCTTTTGGGAAGCAAATAACATTGAGAATTTAATGCCTGAAATAATAGGAATAGCTAGCTTAAATACTTTTCAGATCAGTGGATTTGTCACCTCTGAGTGGACTACAAGCATGGGATACATGCCTGGAAGTAAGATGTAACCTTTGGTTAAGAATTTTCTATAAAAAAAAAAAAAACGAGATTACCGTAGTACGGTGGTATAGTTGATGGGTGATGATACCAGTGACTTGAGTTTGAAACTCTCCAACACCAATTCCTTTAACCGATTAAAAAAAAGGAAAAAAAATAAAGTTACGGTGTAGCTGAACCATAGCCGTGTGATTAACCATTGGTGTCTAAGCTTGACGTCAAGGTCACCAAGCGATTATAGCTCGGCCGAAGCTTAGTCAAGCGGGTATTAATTGGTGAGAGCAGGCAAAATTTTTAAAAAGACAGTTTTCCTATCCTGTTAGCCCATTTGGCCATTCCATGAGGACCAAAGTGCGAAATTCAGTCCTTCCACTGAATTTGCACTTAGTAGCCGATGAATCTCGGCAGCAAACACATTCATGTCATATATAAAATCAGCATTCAATAAATTTATTGTTGATTGCCTGTATCTTGTCAAGCATCTACGCATTCCTATTGTTGATTGACTGTATCTCTTGTCAAGCATATACGCATTCCTAGTGTTTCTCTAAACTTGTAGTTGTGCACAGTAACTGTTTGTGAATTTGGCTATAAGACGCAAATGGCAAAAAAAAAATCATCCTTTCATCAAGGAAGTAGTATAAGATGGCGCACCTTGCAAATTCATATTTTTCCAACAAGGAAGGTGAGTCCTGTTAGGTAAACAGGTCAATCCAGATATCTTATTATGATTAATTTCTTTGTCTATATATCTTGCCAATAAAACTCTCTTGATCGGATCTCATTTGCAGTGAATACCATGATGATTATATCAATCTCGTCTTGCTGGTTCAGGTAAACAGGTCATGCGTGTGAACTATTTCTGCTTTGCGTAGGCTAACCCCTATGGGATAGATTTGACTGCTAGATTGGCCAAAAAGTGTTGCAAATCATGAAAAAAGTGTGGGAAAAAAGTTAACACTCAATCTGGCTACTTCTGTCCTAGCATTTGCTCGCAGTTCAACTATCAGCGAGATTGAAACGCTGAATCGTTCGGCGCTCAAAAAGTGACATAAACGCCGAACCATTCGGCGCTCTATATTTTTTACTAATTTTTGAGAGAGAATGTGATAGAGAGAGAAAAAAAGGGAGAGATAGGGAAAAAAGAGGGAGAACGTGATGGAGGGAGGAAAAAATGGGAGAGAAGGGGGAAAGTTGGAGAGAGAGATAATGATTACTTTTTAAAAAAATAAAATTATGTAACTCCGAACCATTCGGCGTTTAGAGCTGTTCTATTCAGCGTTTCGCTGCTAGATTAGCAATATCATATGACTTAGGAGGTTGTCCAGACTGACGTGGATGACCAATCTAACAGCTAAATATCTAGCCCATAGGACTAAGTATAACGTAGAGTTGGTGGATTCATAAAAACAAGTATTACCAGGCTTAAGCCTTTTCGAGCGCATAAAAGGTAACCAGGTATTTTTATCTTCTTTTTGACACAGCATTAACCATGTATTATTTGCTATCAAATGAATGCTACGTTCGTGTTTATTTTATTCGGTATTATAGATGTCAGGCTAGTATAATAGCAAATTAAGGTATGACATTCCACATTTACAGGAATCGCATTTCTCTATGTTACAAAAGAGATCTTGAATCACAACTCTCACAAGAAATGCCAGCCTAAGTCACCATTACAGTTACTGTTACTGACTTTTCGATATACAACCTGTTAATCTTGATGCAACAGTATCAACAGCTCTCCAGTACCTAAACCACCATTTCTCCTTTTTACAAATCAAAACTAAGAATAGACCCCAAAACCCTACAGCCAAACCCAAAATAACAAAACCAAATAACAAAACCTTATCTCTTGCATCATTTTCTTCTTCTTCTTCGACATTCACATTCGTATTATCATCAGTGATGTTGCTGGTTGGACCAACAGCATCACCCTCGCAATGCTTTTTGGTAGGAATACCACACAAGAATTCATTACCAATGAAAGCTAATCCATCCACACCTAGACTTTGGAAGTGAGCATCTTCAGGGATTCTGCCACTCAAGTTATTATATGATAGGTTTATATATCCAAGGGAATCTAGTGACGTGAGTTCCATTGGGATTTCTCCTGACAATTCATTGAAACTGACATCCAAGGAATCTAAGCCAGTCATGTTTCCCACACTTCTTGGTATTTTACCATCCAAATGATTATTTGATAAATTAAGCATTGAAAGCCCTTGTAGTAGACCTATCTCTTCTGGGATATTTCCTTCCAGAATGTTGCTTGATAAGTCGATACCGGAAGTGTAATTGTGTAAGCGTTTAAGGAATTGCTGTTGGAATTTAGTAACAACAATAAAGAAAATAAATTGAATAATCACAAGTGATACTTAGCTTGATTTGCAGCAACATGGTGGATGCATCACGTCGAGCAGCATGCGGAGCAAAAACTGATAGAGGCACGTATAAGATACGCTGAACTAAAGACAATATCGCCTGCTACTTCTCTAAATAGAGAGATGCTATAGCTTCATTAGCGAGTTGCCTCCAGAATACAACTATTGTTAGCATTCCTTCTTGTAGCATACAAGAGAACGCCCTTAGAACTTGGCAGTGAAAACAACTACGTGAAATTACCTTGTTTCACACAAAAAACTCATAGAGAAAAATGGACGAAATAAAACTTGTTATTTTTCATTTTTCTCTCCTACTCTTTCTTCACCAAAAACAAAGGAGTTAATGTTAAGTTGTTTTTCTCTCAAAAACATGAAAAACAAAAACATGAAGGAGTTCATATTGTTTTTAACACTTACTCTCATGCTCTCTACTACTCAAAACTCTAGAGCATTATTTTTCTGCGTCTGGAAACAATAAGAAGAGTTATTTGATTTTTCTCCAATACTCACTCCTTCTACTGCCCCTAGCTTCTAATTAAGTTCAAGACCTTTTTTTTTTTTTTTTTTTTCGAATCCTAGTATTAACAACAAAATGAAGAGAATGTCATGGAAAAATATATTCTTCAACGAAGAAGATACGCGACAGAAAAGCAAAGCGAGTTAATTAGAAGCATGCGCGAAAGTACAGATAACTTGTCGTGTAGTATGCAACAAAAGAAGATGCTTTAACTTTACTATCTTGGAATGTTGGTTTACGAGGGTTCTATCACTTTTTTGTTTTGACCATTCAACCAAAACTTAGCTTGAAAAACAAAAAGGAATTTAAGTAATAAAAAAAACAAAGGAATCAAAAGAAAAACTAAGTGGATGAGTTATGCGTGAATACAAAGAATGAGTAGATGACCCGCATTAGGAATTTTCAAACATTGGAAAAAGAATGTGCCATGCGCGACAAACATGATTCACTGTTTAACTATCTTGAAGACCGTGTATGCATGCGCAACAGAATATATTCTATGCGAGGAAGGACTGCTAAGTTGTCCGTGTAGCGTGCGCGCATCGGTGCGAAACATCGCGCGTACGGGAAAAGCAACCTTGCCGTAGTCTAGGTCTTCCCCCCCCTCACACAAAAGTGTGCAGACCCAAAGAGGTCTATGTGGGACTATTGTTTTATCTATTCAAATGAAAAAACAAATAGTGGGCAATAGGTCTAGGGATCAAATCATGGTCCAATTTTTTCAAAAACCCCGTTTTTTTCTAACAATCCCCCACATGAATGATAAAACATATCGATAAAACGCGAGAAAACAGAAGGCATCAAAATAGGCTAAGGTGTCCCAGAGATTGAACCTTAGCTTAGTGAGAGGTTACCGGAAATGCTTGTTGTAACGGTGAACACAATGTCTTGAACCGCCAACAGTGAATGCAATTCAGAAATAACAACCACACTTGATGTCTCCACCGAAAGCTGCCAAGCTCTTGCGTTTGTGCCCGTTTTGGCCATGGGCAAAAATTCTGGACTTAATGAATGTCTCTAGAGAATCAGCTCAAATTATCATAGGAAGCGGCCCCACTTCCAACATCCACAAAGGTGAGTCCATAAAGAGTGTCCTGCCACACCCCGCTTTAATCAAAGCCATGGAACCCATTAAGATCTCAAAAGATCGTCCTGAAATTCTGCAGGCAGCACTATCGCATGGTTACACCATAGGGAGGGACAAAGATAGTGCTTTCCCGATATCACCATAAATTAGTTGTCTCATTGAACCTTGATCTTGGAAATCCAGTCACAAGGTTGAGTATCCTTCATGGTGATTTATTCTATGAGCTTAAGTCCCATCCCCCTCGATGTAGTGATAACTACCTTTCTTTATAAACCTTTCGTCAAAGGAACTGCAATATTATCCTTGACCTTACAAAGTCAAGAGTGATAATACCAGTAGAAAGTAGTTGCTTCACTATCTCGTGCTTTCTCTGAAGCTATAGACTCTGACTCCATAGTGGATCGAGCTATACTTGTCTGTTTGTATATCTTCCATGACACAGACACATCTTCAAGCATGAAGATGTACCCACTTGTGGATTTTGACTCATCTGAGTTCTACATCCAGTTGGCATCACAGCACCCTTCTGTCGCAGCAAGATTCTTCCCAAAACTTAGGCAAAAGTATGAGGTGCCTCTCAGGTAACATATAACTCTGTAGAGCGCATTCCAGTGATCCTGCCCAGGGTTGCAAGTGTACCTGCTCAACATACTCGCAATGTAAGCAATACCAAGTCTTATATAATTAATCAATTACATAAGACTGCTTTACGCAAAAAATACTCAAGAGTGGAGAAACATCATCACCCTTGTTCTCACAATTTGAGAAACACAGTTACAAGGAGTAGAAGCAAGTTTAGCCAGATCGTGATTAAAATTCTTTAGTATGGTTTCAGCTAAATGAAATTGACTGAGACTATATTTATCAGACGTCTCTCTGATTTTCATCCCTAAGAATACATCAGTAGGGCTTAAGTCTTTCGTGTCAATATTCTCATTTAGTGGTATTAATAAAATCAATGTTACTGCCTAATATGAGCATATCATCAACATACAGGCACACAGTAACATAAGCATCATCCTCATATTTAATATAAACACATTAATAAGATTTATTAATCTTAATCCACTAAATATCATTACATGATCAAATTATTATGCCTTCGTTTAGGTGCTTGTTTGAAACCATACCTAAATTTAATCAATTCGCATACTTTGTTCTCACAACAAAAAAAAAACTTTTAGTTGGTACATATAAATTTCTTCATTTAATTCACCATTTAAAATTGCAGTCTTAACATCCATCTGATGTATATATTCAAATCATGAATAATAGCAATATTTATCATCATCCTAACAGAAGTGATTCTGGTCACAGGTGAATAAGTGTTAAATAAATTTATACCTTAATTTTTTGGTTATAACCCATAACCATACTAGGTATTTCTCTACAGTTTCATTTGTACCAAGGTTTCCTTTTGAAGACTATTCGGAAGAACATATAACTCCCTGTGGGTTGAGGGTCCAAACTCTACCATAAAGGTCACATAGACGAGGCTAAAACTTATCTAAGTTCTAACTCTCTTACTTCTACTATGTCCAGTCTCAACATCTTGGGACGAGGTTGACTAGTCGAAGAAACATATGCGTTATTGCCATGGATCCTTTTTCGAGGTCCAGTCCTCAAAAGAATTATATGATCAAAAACCAAAGCATCTCTAGATTGCACTACCGTGTTCATTCCAATGTTATTGATGTCAAATCTTATGACCATTAACCTATATGCACTAGCATGCTTAGGATAGGTTAGGAATACCAAATCCATAATCTTAGGTCAAGTTTTTGATTTTCTTGGGAGGCGAAATAGCCAATACACCCCCCACATTTTAGGTATTCAGGTCAAGAACACAAAAAAAAAAAAAACGGTTATGCACCTTGCACAATCTTCTTGAGAGATTAAAATAAATATTTTTATTTTACACCCCCACAATTATCAGGATTTCTCAACATGCTACGATTTTTGTGTCATTTAACACACGCCGCAAACTCAAATTATGATTTAACATGTTCATGTATTCATTATCAATTAAAAGCATACAAGTTTCACTTTATCTATTAATTCCTCATGTTCTCTTATGTTAAGAGTTCAAAGCATTACATGAACTTATTTCCAAATATCATATCTCATAGTAAAGTAGATAACCATTGGAAATTATATTTAAATCATAATGCACATGTGGAGAACGAAAGTTTCCATACCTGAAAACATTTTACCTATTTTCCTTCAATTGTTTTGATAGTTGAGTTTCTCAAAGAAATGCATTCATACCTTGGTGCTTTTGGTAGAAGACTCACACACTTCTTCTTGATCTCGCATTCTAGCATCCCGAACATTAACCAACTTTCTAGTTGGATTAAATTATTGTACCTCAACATTAGATTCAATCAATCATTAGTAGGTCACAAAATATTGGTAATTAAAACCAAATGCTTTGTGTATCCACAAATCAATTTAAGCACACAAATTTCTTGTTGCATCACAATTATTATCCAAACTTGTGATTTATGCAAATTGATGTTACACATAAAATACATGATCCAAGTGATTTTGAACATAAACAAAATTCATATAGAACTGATCAAAATCATATTATTCCTTGAAAAAGTAATACCATTTTATCTCTACAAAATAATTATCGCTCTTGTAGGAATCGGTTGCTAGCTACATGCTTAATTTATCACGAGAATTAAATTTCAACTAAATATCCTCTAAGTAATCATTACTACAGGTTCCCATGATATTCCCAAAGTGATAGCACATCACTAATCAAATGTGGCTAGACATAATCAACAGATTACACACATTTCACGTTTTTCTGGACAGCATGCACAACAATTTTTCAAATACCTTATCTCTCAAACCGCATATCCAAATTAGATGAATCAAAAGGGGGTTTAAAGATAAGATCCAGAACTAAATATCTTATTTAGATCAACATTTCCAAAAACTCATAGTTATGCCATAAAAATAAAATTTTCAGCAGAGTTTTTCCTTCCCGTCAGAAATTTCCAGAAACGTATAACAGTTTTGTAAAATATCTAATAAATACTTGTACAACTCCAAAAATCATGAAATTTGGTGGAGTTAACAACAAACATGTATATATCATTGTGCTAAAAGTATTCAGCAAATTTCGTCCTAGGTTAAAAGATAAACCCAAAATTATACAGCACATACAAAACTTTTAAAAAAAAAAAAATTTCACTTTAGAAAAATATGAACATCTTTATTTTTCCAAAATTAATATCAACACCATTCATTTAATTTTTGATTATGTAAATCCCTTATTACACTTTATATTAAACTTAGTAGTTTAATTTGTCAACAATATTTTTTCTTTATTATTGTTAAAAAATTAAACTAGCAGATATATTGTCTTTAGATTGTTGGAATTTAGTAACAACAATAAAGAAAATAAATTGAATAATCACAAGTGATACTTAGCTTGATTTGCAGCAACATGGTGGATGCATCACGTCGAGCAAAGACATCGGAGCAAAAACTGATAGAGGCACGTATAAGATACGCTAAACTAAAGACAATATCGCCTGCTACTTCTCTAAATAGAGAGATGCTATAGCTTCATTAGAGAGTTGCCTCCAGAATACAACTATCGTTAGCATTCCTTCTTGTAGCATACAAGAGAACGCCCTTAGAACTTGGCAGTGAAAACAACTACGTGAAATTACCTTGTTTCGCACAAAAAACTCATAGAGAAAAATGGACGAAATAAAACTTGTTATTTTTCATTTTTCTCTCCTACTCTTTCTTCACCAAAAACAGAGGAGTTAATGTTAAGTTGTTTTTCTCTCAAAAACATGAAAAACAAAAACATGAAGGAGTTCATATTGTTTTTAACACTTACTCTCATGCTCTCTACTACTCAAAACTCTAGAGCATTATTTTTCTGCGTCTGGAAACAATAAGAAGAGTTATTTGATTTTTCTCCAATACTCACTCCTTCTACTGCCCCTAGCTTCTAATTAAGTTCAAGACCTTTTTTTTTTTTTTTTTTTCGAATCCTAGTATTAACAACAAAATGAAGAGAATGTCATGGAAAAAAATATTCTTCAACGAAGAAGATACGCGACAGAAAAGCAAAGCGAGTTAATTAGAAGCATGCGCGAAAGTACAGATAACTTGTCGTGTAGTATGCAACAAAAGAAGATGCTTTAACTTTACTAGCTTGGAATGTTGGTTTACGAGGGTTCTCTCACTTTTTTGTTTTGACCATTCAACCAAAACTTAGCTTGAAAAACAAAAAGGAATTGAAGTAATAAACAAAACAAAGGAATCAAAAGAAAAACTAAGTGGATGAGTTATGCGTGAATACAAAGAATGAGTAGATGACCCGCATTAGGAATTTTCAAACATTGGAAAAGGAATGTGCCATGCGCGACAAACATGATTCACTGTTTAACTATCTTGAAGACCGTGTATGCATGCGCAACAGAATATATTCTATACGAGGAAGGACTGCTAAGTTGTCCGTGTAGCGTGCGCGCATCGGTGCGAAACATCGCGCGTACGGGAAAAGCAACCTTGCCGTAGTCTAGGTCTTCCCCCCCTCACACAAAAGTGTGCAGACCCAAAGAGGTCTATGTGGGACTATTGTTTTATCTATTCAAATGAAAAAACAAATAGTGGGCAATAGGTCTAGGGATCAAATCATGGTCCAATTTTTTCAAAAACCCTGTTTTTTTCTAACAATTGCAACGCCCCATTGATCCTTATGCTCAATTGAATGTCTGAGATAATCCAACCACCTCCCCAGTCCGCAGTAGAGTAATTAGGCCTACTTTTTAGCATCGTCAAGTTTCCTAACTTTCTTGGAATTGAACCAGAGAGATTGTTCATCGACAAGTCTAATACTTGGAGTTGACCCAAATGGATGATCTCTTTAGGGATTGACCCGTTGAATCTGTTTGATCTTAACGATAGGATCCTAATTTCTTCGAGTGAACCGATAAAAGTAGGTATACTACCGTCAAATTTGTTGTTTCCCAAGGTGAGAACAGTCAGTGACTCAAGTTGTTTAATGAATTAAGGAAAGATACCTTCGAGGAAGTTATCGTTCAATAGAAGATATGCGATAGGTGTTTCTTTAAGCTCATCAGGAACATATCCAGTGAGATTGTTCATGCCAAGATGTAGAAAAAAGAGCGAACTGCAGTTTCCCAAACTAGAGGGAATACTTCCAGTTAGGGTGTTGTTGGAGAGATTTAGAGATCCAATGCTCATAGGAATTTCTAACCCACTGTTTAAGCAAAAGGATAGAGGAATTGTACCAGATAGCTGATTACTTGATAATGAAACGTAGCGGGAAGCTGAAAGACGTTTTCCCACTTCGAACAGTATTCCTCCACTGAACTGATTATTTGACAGATCGAAAAAAATATGTCTTGGGGATGGAAGAGGAAGCGAACCTTGAAGCCTGTTGTTGGCTAAATTTAAGTACATGAATGCATTAGGATCAAAATGAAAAGCACGTGGCAATGTTCCTTGGAGGTTGTTTTGCGAGAGATCTAGATACTGCAGAGTCTGGTGCTTGAAGAGACAAGATGGGATAGATCCCATAAGATTGTTGTTTGACAAATCCAATGTACTGAGATTAGTGAATTTGCAAAAGAAAGATGGGATATGCCCTTTCATATTGCAGGATTGCAGCTGCAAACTCTCCAGTTGAAATTTAGATGGAAGCAGGTTTTCATCTATTTCTATGGTTATGTTGTTTGAGTTGAGGTTTAGTTCTGTTAGGCTTAACTCATTGATCAAAGAGTTTAAGGAGAATATTCCCTCGAAAGAATTAGAATTAACATCTAAATAATTTAGATTGCGCAGCTTGGTGATGCAACTAGGTAACGTATTGCTTAGTTCATTGGAAGAGAAATCAAGTTTTTGAAGAGAAGTGATCTCACAAATTGATTCGGGTATGCGTCCTTGGAAATTGTTTTGGAAAAAGGATAAATATTGCAAGTTTTTCATATTGGAGCCAAAAGCAGGAACATAACCAGTTATGTAATTTTCAGAGAGGTCGAGATACTCCAATTTCGAAAGAGCAGAAATTGTTGTAGGTAAGGATCCCTTAATTGAGCAATCTGATGCAACCAGACTAACCAACTCCGGAGCATTTGATATGGAACTTGGAATAGATCCGTTTACACTAACTGAAGAAATCCAAAGTGCTTGGAGTCTTGGAAATTGACGTTCAAACATTACTGAAAGATTTACTTGAAGATAAGTGTTTCCTCTTACATCTTGTTGGCGCAATGCGGAAATGTGATGGGTTTTATGGAAATGGATTAGGAAATGAATTTAGGAAAAGTGGTTGGTTTATGAAAAGAGGAGGTTTTTATTATTTTTGGAATGTTTACAAAGGCTCTTTGGGTTTTTCTACTAGCTCTCACTCTTGCTACTCTCTTGCTACTTGCTTTGCTCACTTGGTTTTTGGATGGTTTAAAATGAACCAAGACTTGCCTATTTATAGACTCACTTATTTCTCTAGATAGTTCTATCTAGACTCTTCTTTACACTCTCATTACACTCTTATCTAAAGGGAATATTCTAGAGTATAATACCAAGGATAAGCATCTATGAGCTTATCCTTCACATGTCTAATTTGACTAATACTTATCTAGACTACAAGGATAAGTATGGAGGAGTTTATCCTCACATGTCTATTTAGACTAATCTAGATAATTCTAGTTTTAACATCACAAATTACTTATTTTTTTTTATTTTATTTTTTAACACCCCCTCTTAATTTGTGATGTTTAGCTTGTCTCTGAAATGATGGAACTTATCCACCGTGACCGCTTTTGTGAAAATGTCCGCATTTTGTTCTTGCGTCGGACAGAATTGAAGCTCAATTTCTTTGTTTTCCACTAGTTTCTGCGATGAAGTGGTGTCGTAGCTCGATGTGCTTCGTCCGTCCGTGGAAGACTGGATTTTTTGTCATTGCAATTGTAGACATATTGTCACAGTAGATAGTTGTCGGCTTCTTTTTGCCTTTGTTGTAGATCGGTCATAATTCTTCTCAACCATCGCTTCACATCTTGCACTTGTTGCTTTATGTATTCCGCCGGTGATGATAGTGCCACCGTACTTTGCTTTTTAGAACTCCAGGAGATAACTTTTGTTCCCATACAGAAAACATAGCCTGATGTGCTTTTTCGATCTTCAATAGAACTTGCCCAATCGCTATCTGTGAAGCCAATTAAATCATTATCCTTTTCTCTTGTATACTTGATGCCAAAATCCTTTGTTCCCTTGATATATCGAAGAATTCTCTTTTGGCGTAGTGTAACTTGCTTGGCTCGCTCATAAATCGAGAAACAATGCTGGTTGCATTGACTATGTCTGGCCTTGTATTTGTTAAGTAGATCAGTGAGCCGACTAGACTTCTGAATGAGGTTGAATCCACTTTAGTTGCTCCATCATTTTTTATCAATTTCTCACTGGCACCCATTGGAGTTGCAATTGGTTTGCAATCCATCATGTTGAACTTTTTCAGTATGTCTTCTGCATATTTTTCTTGGGAAATGAATATTTCTGTTGGAGATTGTTTTACTTGAATCCCAAGAAAATATCGCATAAGTCCTAAGTCGGTCATCTCATATTCTTTCATCATCTCCTTCTTAAATTTTTCTGCCATCTCTTGTTTTGTGCTGGCATAAATTAAATCATCAACATAGAGACAGACGATTAGGAAATCCATACCTTGTCTTCTTATGTAGAGGGATGTCTCACTTGGACTTTTCTCAAATCCGTTATCTCGGAAGTATTTGTCAATTTTGCTGTTCCATGCAAGCGGTGCTTTTTTGAGACCATATAGTGCTTTGCAGAGACGATAAACCATTTTTTCTTTTCCTTTTCGGACATATCCTTGAGGTTGTTCAACGTACACCTCTTCTTCCAGTTCTCCGTTTAGGAACGCCGACTTTACGTCCAATTGGTAGACCTTCATTTTAAGTGGGTGTATCCGACCCATCCTTTATTTTTACTGAAATTTACCACACGCTTCTCCCACACATGTAAAGAATTTTATTCTTTTCCTTCTCGGTTTTGGATAACCGACAGCCTCGAGAAGCATCTTCTTTCACGCGTGTCACACGGTTTTCTTGACACCTGTACACACTGTTTTCCTCGAGAAGAATCTCGAAAATTTTGAATGCGTGTGCACTGTTCTTTTAACGCGATTTTTTACCTTACTTTTGCAACGTTCGAGATGCGTGAATCACGGACAGTCTGTCGTGCTTTGGATTCTCTTCCAACGTTCGAACATTTTCTTGCTATAAATACGAGTTGTAAACTTCATTTGTAAACCATACCTTTCAGAACTCTTCTCTTTTGAAATTCTTATTCTTTACTTATGCTTTCAGAAACAATTTCTTTTTAAGTTTACAGAAACAAAAAATCGAGTTCTTATCTTAAACAAGTTGTAGTTTACAGAAACATAATTTTGTATAACTACTTCTTTGTTTACAGAAACTTTGTTTTACAGAAATTAGTTTACAGAAACATAAATTAGTTTTTATATTTATCTGAAACTGGTTGTAGTTTCGATTTGTGCTTTTGTTTTTTCATTTTTGCTGCCAAGTTCTAAGGGTTCTCTCTGTGTATGCTACACATAGAGGAGAACTAACGATAGTTGTATCCTGGAGGTAATTTGTAAATTGCTATAGCATCTCAGAGGAGTAGCAAGCAATATTACCTTTAGCTCAGCGTATCTCATACGTGCCTCTACTAAGTTTATTGAGTTATTTGTTACTACTTTCAGTGTAATCTAAGTATTATTTCCCATTTGCATTCGATTATTGTAATTAATTCCAACAATCTAAAGGTAATATCGTTCCTTATTGTAATATTGTAATCTTTGTAATATTCTTTGTTGTAAAAACATGGGAAAGAATCTTTGTAGAAAAACCACCAAAGTTCAGTGGTAAGGACTTTAAGAGATGGCAGTCTAAAATGCTATTCTTCCTAAACGACCAAAGGTTAGATGGATATTCTTTAGAAAAACCCTCGAGAAAACTTCATCGCCGTGGTAATGAAGATAAATTGGACAGATGGAATAGGAAGAATTATTTGTGCAAGAATCATATTCTTAACTGTCTTGATGACTCCTTGTATGACTTCTATAATGCAAAAGAAGATTTTAATGCTTTTAATTTATGGGAAGCTCTAGAAGAAAAATATCATGCTGAAGCTGCTGGAAGTAAGAAGTTCTTGATGGCTAAGTTCTTAGAATACAACATGGTGATTAAAAGCTTTGTGGTAGAACAGTTCGTCGAACTTCAACTCCTCATCAGCCGAGATTCTTGTGAAGGCTTGACTTTTGATGAAGCTCTACAAGTATCGGCTGTGATTGAAAAGCTTCCACCCTCATGGAGCGAATACAAGAGGAGGTCGACACAAGACTCGTGAAATCACCATGGTGGAGCTTGGAAAAAAGATCCAGGTTGAGGAGCTGATGTGCAGCAAGGACAAGAGCATGATCTTGAGCAAAAACATGTCCAACAAAGCTCATGTTTTGGACGATAAAGCTGCTTCAAAGAAAACTCCGGAGAATCCAAAAAATGGGTAATAGACGAATAGACGTCGAAAACCCAGAGGTAACAATTTTAAGCCTAGAGGTGGTGTCACTAAGCACACCATCAAAGGCGACTGTTTTAATTGTGGTAAACCTGGACATATGGCTAAAGACTGTAATGCCCCTAAAAGGATCAAATATGATCCAAAACAGAAAAATAAGGCAAACATAGTAGAGGACTCGGGATATTTCACTGGCATGGTGTCTGAAGTCGACCTTGTCTCTAGTATGACTAATGTGAGATATGGTGGCTTGATTACGGAGCCACAAAGCATGTCGTAAATTGAATGCTTTCTCCTCCTATGCCATAGTAGGAGATGATGAGAAATTGTTCATGGGAAATTCTTCCACCGCGAAAGTGGTGGGGAAAGGCAAGGTCGAATGAAGCTAACTTCGGAAAAACTCTCGCATTGAATGACGTATTCTACGTCCGGACATATGCAAAAATCTCATCTCGAAACCATCCCGCTAGGAAAAGGTTTTAAAATTGTTCTTGAGTCCAATCTTGTTGTGATTTCTAAGCATGGTGAATTCGTAGGAAAAGGTTATGTTACCGATAACATGATTAAGCTTAGTGTATCTGATTTGAAATTGAATGTTAATGCATCTTCTTGTTTATGTTTGTGACTCCTCACATGTTTGGCATGATAGA
This sequence comes from Papaver bracteatum, assembly GCA_023529315.1. Classification (NCBI taxonomy): domain Eukaryota; kingdom Viridiplantae; phylum Streptophyta; class Magnoliopsida; order Ranunculales; family Papaveraceae; genus Papaver; species Papaver bracteatum. Next base: position 460,398 of record JAJJWX010002325.1, read on the forward strand.
CTTGGGCATGTTAATTTCAAATCGCTAGAAAGACTTGCTAATTTAGGTTGCATACCAAAAATAAACTTTGATAAAAAACAAAGATGTGAAATCTGTGTTGAATCTAAATATGCAAGAAAACCATTTAATAAAAGTGTTGAACGTAGAACAGTTCCTTTGGAATTAATACACTCGGATTTAGGAGACTTGAAATCAACACCAACAAGAGGTGGTAGAAAATGGTATATCACTTTCATAGATGATTACTCACGATCTTTGTCAGGTTCATCTTCTTAGAAGTAAATATGAGGCCTTAGAGGCTTTCAAGTTTTATAAACTTGAAGTAGAAAACCAAAAAGGAGTTAAGATTAAAAACCTTAGGTCTGACCGTGGCGGTGAGTATGTGATACCCATAGGAGAGTTTTGTAAAAATAATGGAATCATTCATGAAACCACTGCACCATATTCACCGAATCGAATGGTGTAGCCGAAAGAAAAAAATAGAACACTCATAGATATGGTAAATGCTATGTTAACAAGTTGGGGTTATCTTCGAACTTGTGGGGGAAGCTATCCTCTCGGCATGCTATATTTTGAACCGAGTTCCATTTAAAAAATCAGATAAAACTCCTACGAATTGTGGAATGGTAAAAACCTTCCTATGCATACTTTAAAGTGTGGGGGTGTTTGGCCAAGGTGGCCATTCCTCATCCCAAGAAAACTAAAATAGGTCCTAAAACAATTGATTGTGTTTTCATAGGATATCCCGAGCATACAAATGCTCACAGGTTTATGGTCATCGATTCGACCACAATAACATTGGTCTGAACACCATAATGGAATCAAGAGATGCTGTGTTTTATGAACACATATTTCCTTTAAGGTCCTGGACCTCGTAAAAGGTCCATGATGATCTCCAGGATGTTCCATCGACTAGTCAAACTCCAACTTTGGAGTATGAGACTGAACCAAGAAGAAGTAAGAGGGTTAGAACTGAAACAAGTTTTGGCCCTGATTTTTTGACTCTTACGGTAGAGTCTGAACCCCAAACCTATAAGGAAGCTATGAATTCTCCAGAAGCTCCTTTCTGGGAAGAAGCTTCATTAAATGAATGGGAGTCCATTCAGCAAAATGAAACTTGGGAGCTTGTAGACTTGCCTCCGGAAGTAAATCCATAGGTTGCAAATGGGTGTTCAAAAGGAAACTTAGAACAGATGGAACTATAGATAAATATAAAGCTAGGTTGGTAGCTAAAGGCTATAGACAACAGGAAGGAGTAGATTTCTTTGATACCTATTCACCAGTCTCTAGAATCACCTCGATTAGAATGTTGATTGCTATTGCTTCAATTTATGATTTGCATATACATCAGATGGATGTTAAAACTGCTTTTCTATATGGTGAATTGAATGAAGAAATTTATATGGATCAACCTGAAGGCTTTATAGTAAAAGGTTATGAAAACAAAGTATGCAAGTTAAACAAATCTCTTTACGGTTTAAAACAAGCACCTAAACAGTGGCATGAAAAATTTGATCATGTTATGATAACTAATGGTTTCAAGGTTAATGAATCTGATAAATGTGTTTACATTAAATCTGTGTATGATTCTCATGTTATTGTTTGCCTATATGTTGATGATATGCTCATATTAGGCAGCAACCTTGATATTATTAATACCATTAAAAGCATGCTTAGAGATAATTTTGACATGAAAGACTTAGGCCCTACTGATGTAATCTTAGGGATGAAAATCAGAAAGACGTCTGATGGATATAGTATTAGTCAATCTCATTATGCTGAAACCGTATTAAAGAGATTTAATTATGAAAATGCTAAACATGCGTCTACTCCATTTGATCCCACTTGTAAATTGAAAAAGAACAAGGGTGAGGGTATTGATCAACTTGAGTATTCTCACATTATTGGTAGTCTTATGTATCTTATGAACTGTACAAGACCTGATATTGCTTACTCAGTGAGTAGATTAAGCAGGTATACTTGCAACCCAGGGCAGGATCACTGGAATGCTCTCTTCGAGTTTTACGTTACCCGAGAGGGACCTCAAACTATTGCTTAAGTTTTGGGAAGTATCCTGTTTGTCTTTGGAAGGGTATTGTGATGCCAACTGGATATCGACTCAAGAAGAGTGCAAATCTACTAGTGGGTACATCTTCTTGCTTGGAGGTGCGTCTGTCTCATGGAAGTCTACCAAATGACATGTATAGCTAAATCCACTATGGAGTCTAAGTTTATAGCCTTGGAAAAAGCCGGAGAGGAAGATGAATGGATGCGATGTTTCCGGGAGGAATTCCACTGGCCCAAGCCTGTGTCTTCAATTGCCATCCACCGTGACAGTGAAGCTGCTCTTGGTTGCGCAAAGAACAATGTATACAACGGGAAGTCTATACATATACGAAGAAGACATAAGACGGTGAAACAACTACTCTCTACTGGTATTATCTCGATAGACTTTGTAAAATCCAAAGATAATCTTGCAAGATCCTTTGACAAAAGGCTTAACCAGAGAGAAAGTTAAATTTACATCGAGGGGGATGGGACTTAAGCTCATTGAATAAATCACCATGAAGGATACTCAACCTTGTGATTGGATTTCCAAGATCAAGGTTCAATGAGACAACTAATTTATGGTGATATTGAGAAAGCACTATCTTTGTCCCTCCCTATGGTGTAATCGTGCGATAGTGCTGCCTGCAGAAATTAAGGATGATCTTTTGCGATCTTAATGGGTACCATGGCTTTGATTAAAGCGGGGTGTGGCAGGACACTCTTTATGGACCCACCTTTGTGGATGTTGGAAGTGTGGCCGCTTCCTATGAGAATATGAGCTGATTCTCTAGAGACATTCATTAAGTCCGGGATTTTAGCCCACGGCCAAAATGGGCACAACCGCAAGAGCTTGGCAGCTGTTTTTTTTTTTCGGTTGAGGCATCAAGTGTGGCTGTTATTTCTGAATTGCATTCTTTGTTGGCGGTTCAAGACATTGCGTTCACCGTATCAACAAGCAGTTCAGGTAACCTCTCACTAAGTTAAGGTTCAATCCTTGGGACACCTTAGCCTATTTTGTTGCCTTATGTTTTATCGTGCTTTATCGACATGTTTTATTATTCATGTGGGGGATTGTTAGAAAAAACAATGTTTTGTTTTAATCAAAAAAAAATGCATGGACCATGTTTTGATCCCAAGACCTATTGCTCCCTAGATGTTTTTTCATGTGAATGAATAAAACATTAGTCCCATATAGACTAAAACACTAAGAGTTTTAGACTTAAATAGCATTGGTTTAGCCTTAAGGGTATGGCCCTTTGGGTCTTTAGACCTTTGTGTATGGGGAAAGCCCTAGACTATGGCAAGGTTGCCTAAACCTTATTGCATTTCTTATTGCCTTTCCCGTTCGCGCGGTGCTTCGCACAGAAGCACGCACGCTCGCTCGGCTCGGCTCGGCTCGGCGTGGGCGTGGGCGAGGGCGAGGGCGAGGGAGAGGGCGTGGGCGTGGGAGTGGGAGTGGGTGTGGGTGTGGGTGTATCCGACCCATCCTTTATTTTTACTGAAATTTACCACACGCTTCTCCCACACATGTAAAGAATTTTATTCTTTTCCTTCTCGGTTTTGGATAACCGACAGCCTCGAGAAGCATCTTCTTTCACGCGTGTCACACGGTTTTCTTGACACCTGTACACACTTTGTTTTCCTCGAGAAGAATCTCGAAAATTTTGAATGCGTGTGCACTCGTTCTTTTAACGCGATTTTTTACCTTACTTTTGCAACGTTCGAGATGCGTGAATCACGGACGATCTGTCGTGCTTTGGATTCTCTTCCAACGTTCGAACATTTTCTTGCTATAAATACGAGTTGTAAACTTCATTTGTAAACCATACCTTTCAGAACTCTTCTCTTCTGAAATTCTTATTCTTTACTTATGCTTTCAGAAACAATTTCTTTTTAAGTTTACGAAACAAAAAATCGAGTTCTTATCTTAAACAAGTTGTAGTTCTGAAACATAATTTTGTATAACTACTTCTTTGTTTACAGAAATTAGTTTACAGAAACTTTGTTTTACAGAAATTAGTTTACAGAAACTTTGTTTTACAGAAATTATTTTACAGAAACATAAATTAGTTTTTATATTTATCTGAAACTGGTTGTAGTTTCGATTTGTGCTTTTGTTTTTTCATTTTTGCTGCCAAGTTCTAAGGGTTCTCTCTGTGTATGCTACACATAGAGGAGAACTAACAGTAGTTGTATCCTGGAGGTAATTTGTAAATTGCTATTGCATCTCAGAGGATTAGCAGGCAATATTACCTTTAGCTCAGCGTATCTCATACGTGCCTCTACTAAGTTTATTGAGTTATTTGTTACTACTTTCAGTGTAATCTAAGTATTATTTCCCATTTGCATTCGATTATTGTAATTAATTCCAACATTTCTATGGTTATGTTGTTTGAGTTGAGCTTTAGTTCTGTTAGGCTTAACTCATTGATCAAAGAGTTTAAGGAGAATATTCCATCAATAGAATTAGAATTAACATCTAAATAATTTAGATTGCGCAGCTTGGTGATGCAACTAGGTAACGTATTTCTTAGTTCATTGGAAGAGAAATCAAGTTGTTGAAGAGAAGTGATCTCACAAATTGATTCGGGTATGCGTCCTTGGAAATTGTTTTGGAAAAAGGATAAATATTGCAAGTTTTTCATATTGGAGCCAAAAGAAGGAACATAACCAGTTATGTAATTTTCAGAGAGGTCGAGATACTCCAATTTCGAAAGAGCAGAAATTGTTGTAGGTAAGGATCCCTTAATTGAGCAATCTGATGCAACCAGACTAATCAACTCCGGAGCATTTGATATGGAACTTGGAATAGATCCGTTTACACTAACTGAAGAAATCCAAAGTGCTTGGAGTCTTGGAAATTGACGTTCAAACATTACTGAAAGATTTACTTGAAGATAAGTGTTTCCTCTTACATCTTGTTGGCGCAATGCGGAAATGTGATGGGTTTTATGGAAATGGATTAGGAAATGAATTTAGGAAAAGTGGTTGGTTTATGAAAAGAGGAGGTTTTTATTATTTTTGGAATGTTTACAAAGGCTCTTTGGGTTTTTCTACTAGCTCTCACTCTTGCTACTCTCTTGCTACTTGCTTTGCTCACTTGGTTTTTGGATGGTTTAAAATGAACCAAGACTTGCCTATTTATAGACTCACTTATTTCTCTAGATAGTTCTATCTAGACTCTTCTTTACACTCTCATTACACTCTTATCTAAAGGGAATATTCTAGAGTATAATACCAAGGATAAGCATCTATGAGCTTATCCTTCACATGTCTAATTTGACTAATACTTATCTAGACTACAAGGATAAGTATGGAGGAGTTTATCCTCACATGTCTATTTAGACTAATCTAGATAATTCTAGTTTTAACATCACAAATTACTTATTTTTTATTTTTTTTATTTTTTATTTTAACACCCCCTCTTAATTTGTGATGTTTAGCTTGTCTCTGAAATGATGGAACTTATCCACCGTGACCGCTTTTGTGAAAATGTCCGCATTTTGTTCTTGCGTCGGACAGAATTGAAGCTCAATTTCTTTGTTTTCCACTAGTTCTCTGATGAAGTGGTGTCGTAGCTCGATGTGCTTCGTCCGTCCGTGGAAGACTGGATTTTTTGTCATTGCAATTGTAGACATATTGTCACAGTAGATAGTTGTCGGCTTCTTTTGCCTTTGTTGTAGATCGGTCATAATTCTTCTCAACCATACTGCTTCACATGCTGCACTTGTTGCTGCTATGTATTCCGCTTCGGATGATGATAGTGCCACCGTACTTTGCTTTTTAGAACTCCAGGAGATAACTTTTGTTCCCATACAGAAAACATAGCCTGATGTGCTTTTTCGATCTTCAATAGAACTTGCCCAATCGCTATCTGTGAAGCCAATTAAATCATTATCCTTTTCTCTTGTATACTTGATGCCAAAATCCTTTGTTCCCTTGATATATCGAAGAATTCTCTTTGCAGCGGCGTAGTGTAACTTGCTTGGCTCGCTCATAAATCGAGAAACAATGCTGGTTGCATTGACTATGTCTGGCCTTGTATTTGTTAAGTAGATCAGTGAGCCGACTAGACTTCTGAATGAGGTTGAATCCACTTTAGTTGCTCCATCATTTTTTATCAATTTCTCACTGGCACCCATTGGAGTTGCAATTGGTTTGCAATCCATCATGTTGAAATTTTTCAGTATGTCTTCTGCATATTTTTCTTGGGAAATGAATATTTCTGCTGGAGATTGTTTTACTTGAATCCCAAGAAAATATCGCATAAGTCCTAAGTCGGTCATCTCATATTCTTTCATCATCTCCTTCTTAAATTTTTCTGCCATCTCTTGTTTTGTGCTGGCATAAATTAAATCATCAACATAGAGACAGACGATTAGGAAATCCATACCTTGTCTTCTTATGTAGAGGGATGTCTCACTTGGACTTTTCTCAAATCCGTTATCTCGGAAGTATTTGTCAATTTTGCTGTTCCATGCACGCGGTGCTTTTTTGAGACCATATAGTGCTTTGCAGAGACGATAAACCATTTTTTCTTTTCCTTTTCGGACATATCCTTGAGGTTGTTCAACGCACACCTCTTCTTCCAGTTCTCCGTTTAGGAACGCCGACTTTACGTCCAATTGGTAGACCTTCATTTTAAGTTGAGCTGCCAAAGCTAACACCATCCGAATTGTTTCCATGCGAGCGACTGGGGAAAATGTTTCGGATGTAGTCAATTCCTGGTTGCTGAGAATATCCTTTTTCAACTAGCCTTGCCTTGTGCTTTTGAATCGACCCATCTTCATTATATTTTGTCTTGTAGACCCACTTCAGACCAATTATTTCTTTGTCCATTGGATGATTTACAAGCTCCCATGTCTTATTTTTCTCGATTACTCGCATTTCTTCGTCCATGGCATGTCTCCATTTTTCTTCTTTTGCCGCTTCCTCATATTTTTGAGGTTCTAGTGCTATAAATGCACAATTAGATGTATTATAAATATCTACTAGGGAACGCACCTTTCTAGGTGTGGGACTTGTTTCTGATGAACTTGGAGGTGTGGCACTTGCTTTTGATGAACTTGGACTTTGTTGTGTTGGACTTGGAGATTTCGGGCTAGCTGGTGGAGTTCTTTCATCCTGACGTGGCTGATCTGGCTCGTCTTCAATGAGTAGTGGCAACTCGTGGTTGTCTGTTTCATCATTCCAATCCCATGATTTGAATTCATCAAAGATAACATCTCTTGAAATTACCAGCTCCTTTGTATCTGAATTGAGAAGTCTATATGCTTTAGATTCTTCGCTGTATCCGATGAATATTAGCTTTTCTCCTTTTTCATCGAACTTTTCTCTATGTTGGGATGGAATATGTGAGTATGCTACGCAACCAAAAATTCTGAAAGAAGTTACCTCGGGTTTTTTCTTATGCCAAGCCTCATATGGAGTTTTGTTGAGAACTGCTTTTGTTGGCGAACGATTAAGGATGTAGACCGCCGTGTTGACTGCTTCAGCCCAAGAACTGTTGGGTAGCTTCCTTGCTTTTAGCATCTGCGAGCCATTTCTACGATCGTACGATTTTTCCTTTCGCGACGCCGTTTGCTGTGGAGTGTATCGAACAGTAAGCTCCTTATTAATTCCATTTTCTTTGCAGTAGTTGATAAATTTATTTGAAGTAAATTCTCCACCACGGTCAGTACGGAAAACCTTTAGTTGATGACCACTTTGCTTCTCTGCCAACGCCTTGAACTCTAGGAATTTAGTGAATGCCTCGGACTTTTGCTCGAGAATATACACCCACATTATCCTGGTATAATCATCCACGAATAAGAGAAAATATCTTATGTTATTGAGTGAAGCTGTTCTTGTCGGACCGCATATATCTGCGTGCACCAATTCGAGGGGCCTTCTTGCTCTCCACGATGTGCTTGTGAACGGAAGTCTATGAAACTTTCCAAAAATACATCCTTCACATACTTTATCTCCACCGCTGATATTAGGAAGACCGATGACCATGTTCTTTGATTTTAGAACTTTCAAGGATCTGTAGTTGAGATGCCCGTATCTCAAATGCCATAACTTGCATTCATCTATGTGATTGGTACTCATTGCACAATCTCCAATTGATGGCATAGAGAAGGGAAAGACAAAATTTTCTGTCATTTTTACTTTTGCCACCAATTGCTTATTAATTTTATCATAAATTGTGCATTCTCCGTCTTCGAAATGTAGTGAGTACCCTTTTCTTATAAGTTGTCCAACACTTAATAAATTTTGAGCTAGGCCAGGAACATAAAGAACATCAGATATGTATCGAGTTTTACCTGACCTTGTTCGTACGGATATGACTCCTCTTCCTTCAACATTCTGATACTTTCCATCTCCGAGTTTGACTGGTGGAATATGTTGCTCCTCCAACTTTACGAAGTATTCTCTGTTTCCTGTCATATGGATGCTGCATCCGCTATCAACATACCATATACCTTGCGCATCTTGTTGCGAGGTGAGGCAGGAATAAAATACTTGATTTTGAAAATCTTTTTTCTCGGAATAGTTGGCTTCATTATTTTTAAACCAACAATCCTTTTCCATGTGATTTAATTTATCACACTTGGTGCACTTATATCTGCAATTTTCAGTTGGATGGCCAAACTTTTTGCAAACATTGCATCGGAAATTGGAGGAGTAATTTTTCCCGTACCTTTGATTGTTGTTTTTATAACCTCCTTTTCCTCTTCCACGTCCACGGTAGGAGTTTCTGGATCCTTGATTTGATGATGATCCTTTCTCGTATTGCGAGTTTGATGATGATCCCCCTCTGGAGCTTTCTTTTTCGGCTTCTATATTTTTCTTTTCTTTGAAATTTATTTTTGATTGAAACGCCTGCTCCAACGGCTGCTCCGCGAACCTATTTATCCTTTTTTCATGCGCCTCGAGGGAACCCATTAATTCGTGTACGGAGAGAGTCGATAAATTTTTGGACTCCTCAATGGCAGCGACAATATGATCGAATTTGAAAGGTAAGCTTCTTAGAATTTTTTCTACAATTCTTTTGTTTTCAATGGTATCTCCATAACTACTAATTTGATTCACTATACCAGTAACTCTTGTAAAGAAGTTCTGGATAGTTTCATTTTCTTTCATGAGTAAATTATCAAAATCTCGCCATAAATTTTGTAGTTTAATGGAGATTACCTTTTCTGAACCTTGGAATGCAACTTTGAGAATATTCCAGGCCTCCTTCGAAGTTTTCGCTACCGAAATTCGAGGAAAAATAGTTTTGCTTACCCCCTGCTGTATGAACAGTAATGCTTTAGCATCTTTCTTCTTATTATCCTTATACTCTTTTTTCTCTGCCTCCGTCCATGACGATTGAATTGCTGCCGACTCGGGTACCTTATAACCATCTTCTACAAGATCCCATAGGTCTTGTGAAATGAAAAGAGTCTTCATTTGTAGACTCCAATAATCAAAACTCTCACCATCAAAAATTGGAATTAGACTTTGGGCATAGTTGAAACTTTGAATACTTGCCATGGGTAGAGTTTTAGGATTATCGGGATAGGTTTGCTCTGATACCAAATTTGTTGGCGCAATGCGGAAATGTGATGGGTTTTATGGAAATGGATTAGGAAATGAATTTAGGAAAAGAGGTTGGTTTATGAAAAGAGGAGGTTTTTATTATTTTTGGAATGTTTACAAAGGCTCTTTGGGTTTTTCTACTAGCTCTCACTCTTGCTACTCTCTTGCTACTTGCTTTGCTCACTTGGTTTTTGGATGGTTTAAAATGAACCAAGACTTGCCTATTTATAGACTCACTTATTTCTCTAGATAGTTCTATCTAGACTCTTCTTTACACTCTCATTACACTCTTATCTAAAGGGAATATTCTAGAGTATAATACCAAGGATAAGCATCTATGAGCTTATCCTTCACATGTCTAATTTGACTAATACTTATCTAGACTACAAGGATAAGTATGGAGGAGTTTATCCTCACATGTCTATTTAGACTAATCTAGATAATTCTAGTTTTAACATCACAAATTACTAATTATTTTTTATTTATTTAACACATCTAGCTGTTTAATCTGAGAAAGGTTAGGAATTGAGCCTTGCAAGTTATAGCAACCAGCTAGTTCAAGAACTGAAATGGAAGGAAGATTAGCAATGTGATTTGGTATTGAAGAATTGAGGTTATCATTGAAATTCATTTTCAGAGTTGATAGACGCGAAAGATTGAGGAACTCATGGATTGGAAAGATTGGACTAGAAATACCACAAGAAGATAAGTGAAGTTCTCTGAGATCAGCAAGGAATGATATTGGTTTAGCCCAATTCTGTTTGACAGTTGCCTCAGATAAGTCAACACCACTTAATCTGAGTACCCTCAGATGGACTAACTATTTAACCCAGTTTAAAGATTACGAGATTAAGGGAACTTCAGAAGTAGTATACCCCAACTCTCTGGGATCAGTTGTTTGAACATACCCAGAGATATCGAGGTACCGTAGAGATGATAAGTTGGAAAATTGTGTTGTTATCAAGCCAGAAAAATTTGAACTGGAGACATCAAGATGAGTAAGATTTTTGAGTTTTGAAAGGTGATATTGGACTTTAGAGTAGTCCAGATCATTGAAACCGAGATCAAGATACTCAAGGTGAATTAGATTGAGCAAAGAAGGAGAGATTGTACCAGTAAGTGAAGTATTTGGTGCAGGCTGCGAATAATCAGAAATCTCAAGGTTGATTTCGCGGTCTATATTTCGGAGATCAATTGAGATGACATGAAATGATTCAGTAGAACATTGAATTCCATGCCAAGCACAACAGTTTTGGTGGCGGTTGACCTTCCATGACAACAAACGATCAGAGAAGTCGGTTAGAGAGGATTTAAGATGCAAGAGAGCAATTCTTTCATTATCATGGCAGGCATAAGAGAAATTGGGAAGTTGAATGATGCATAATAATAAAAAAAGGATAAAAGGAATATGGAGATGATGTAATCGTGATTGAACATGTTTGTGGCTAGAGTCTTTCTTGGCTATGTGGATTCGCAAGTGGTCTATAAAAATGTCTGTATGTTCTTTGTTTTTGTTGTTACAACCTGGTTTATATTGTTATCACAAAGGCGCCATCTGACATACTGTATGTTTAATAATTGACCAGATTCTCATATGCTGCATTGAATTCTATCTGCTGACTTTCAAATATTCACGGTATTCGACGGGTGATATATAATTCCTTTTCATGTATTTGCCCAACTTTATGTGATGAATCTGAATTGGATTTCTTTTTTGGGTGATGACGTTGCCATAATCTTGTTTTGTTTATGTTTCTTTTCAGATGGACTGTCAAAATCTTATTTAGTTAGTAGTCTGTCAATTTGGACGCCGCCCAATTTGCTGGATTACAGTATTCTGCAGGCGCATTGCCTGTTTTGCTAGGTATGGCCTTATTTAATACACTCAATTAGCATTTGCTATCGGGGTTAGATTGACTGCGCATTAAATTCTGCAGGTACATTGTTTGTTCAAGATTCTTTTGAGTTGTTGCTTCTAGTTTAGTATAAATGACAAAACTAATTATTGATGGAATCCCAATTCAATAAATGAAGAGTTAGTTGACCACATCTCAGTTTGAGCCACAAAAATCACCTTTACGCTGAACGTTCAGCGCTCATAAAAATCAAAAAAATCACACGGATCACAAAAATTACAAATTTTGATCTGACGGCTCAAATTTAAAGCGCTAAACCAAACAGCGCTAGACAGTGGTCTCAGCTGACATCGACTGCTAATCTAGCTGCTAGATTAGCCCTCCCATAGGACTTAGAAGGTTGCCCCTGTTGACGTGGACTACTAATCTAGGTGAGGGCCTTGATGACCTTTAGTAACTGCAATTACAACATTAGGTATTATTGCACTAACATCATAATTAGGTGCTACGGCACTTTCAAAAAAGGAAAAGCTTACAATAAGAGTAGAAAGTTGAAGTGCTGATGCTACATTTTCATTACATATTGTTCAAGTTTATTGGGTGCATATATCCCTCGTCACGATTTATTACAGAAATCTTTTCTAGTAAGTTTAAATCATATACAGAGAAGCTTAGATCACCATCCAAATTGCAGTCACCTATTTTTTCCAGGTACAGCTTGTTATCTTTACTACAATAATATTAATCACTCTCCAGTATCCAAACCACCACTTCTCTTTTCTGCAAAGCAGACCTAAGAAACAGACCCCAAAACCCTACACCCACGCCCAAAATAACAGAACCAATTAGCAAAATCTTCTCTCTTGCACCATCTTCTTCCCCTTCTCCAGTATTATCATTGGTGTTACTACTGGTAGGGCCAATAGGATCACCCTCACAACGCTTCTTTATAGGAACACCACACAAAAGATCGTTACCGAGGTAAGCTGAACCGTCCAGGCTTAAAGTTTGGAAGTGTTTGTCTTTAGGGATTCTGCCACTCAAATTATTGTAAGATAGGTTTAAGACCGCAAGATAGTTTATCGATGCCAGCTCCGTGGGGATCTTTCCAGATAGTTTGTTGAAGCAAAGATCCAATGCCTCCAAGCTGGTTATGTTTCCAATGCCCGCAGGTATTTTGCCGTGGAAGTTTTTATTAGATAAATTAAGCATATAAAGTCCTTTCAATAGAACTACATCATCTGGGATATTTTCATCTAGACTGTTGCTTGACATATCGATTCCAGAGCTATAACCACACAACTTCTGAATGTTTTGCAAGGCCCCATTCAAAGTTGTGTTGTTCCCTAAAGTAAGAACATTCAGATTGTCAAATTCTTGAAAGAACTCTGGGAATGCACCTCCGAGAAGGTTATTGTGCAATAGGAGATATCTGATGCTTGTGAACCGTCGAAGGTCATTTGGAACGCATCAAGTGAGATTGTTTATGCCAAGGTGGAGATAAAAAAGAGAGTTGCAGTTTCTCAAACTTGAAGGTATATTCCCAGAGTGTCTGTTATTGTAAAGATTAAGAGTTTCAATTCCAAAGACTTCATCTGCCTTGTTTGTAACTGCATCTTTTCTGATGGTTACATCCAAGTGAAGATAAATACTAAAACCTACTCTAACATTCAAGATTCAAAGATAAACAAGATGTAAAGAGCATGAAAGTAAATATTAACACAAGCATATAACGTGGTTCGGCCATGAAGACCTACGTCCACGGGAAAGAAGATAGTTTCTTTATTGATTATAAGGTCTTACCCTTGAAGAGTTAGAAATCTCACTTAGATCTCTCACTCTTTCTCTGTCTAAATCTCTTTCAGGAATTCTCTGTAGAAAGACCATCTAATAATACATGAGTTAACTTGCCCATTTCCTGCTACATGGGTTGGTATTTTTAGACAAACAATACTCGTGAAGGTCAGGCCTCGTCGAGCTCTCGGAGTCATCATGCATCGTCTTCGCTTCTTCGGACTAGTTCTATATTATCCCTCGTGGTGGTATTCTGGATTCTCCTCGCCCTATTCTTCCTCGTGAATCTCTTCTCCAAAGGACCTCGTGCTTCTCCACTCACGAGTTATAGTATAGGTCGCCCGAGTTCTCTTCTACGACATAGACTCGCTCTCGCTCCTTTTGATCCTTCATTAAATGCAGTGTTGCTTTTTAGACTTGATCGAATGAATCAATTAGACCACTCCTCCATACGCGTCGTTCATGCGACATTGGTGGCAGGCGTCTCGATCCAGACGAGATCATCTTTATGGAGAATGATTCGGTGTTCCTACCTTATCATATCATCATGGAGTCATCCCTTGAGATGTTGACATGTGGCAATCGGGTATTTTACCCTCACATTTTGCTCCTTTTCTTTGCAACTTGCCAAGGGCATGTTGGTAAGAAAACTTCGTAATCGTCTCTCCTTTTTCGCCACGTGCGAGATCTCCATCATGTCCACGTTTTAATGCTCTCATTTACTCGTTGGTTTTAAAGTGTTGGTTGGTTATCTTGTTTAAATGGAGATTTCTTTATCCTTGTGGTCGATGTTGTTTATCGTTCCCTGATTCTTTTTGATAAGTCCTGGATGTTTTTTCGAGGACCTTATCTTCGTATAAATTTTCTTTTGGTAGGGGATTCAGATTTCATTTCCTCTTTCTCTTCCTCCTGAGGGTTTTTCGAGAGAGTTTTACTATGCTTGATGAGCATGCCCCCTCTCATCCTTCTTGTCGAGGAGTTGTCTTATCATGTTTCCTTAATCATGATAGTATGTCCTCTCTTTTGTCTATCTTTTTATTACTCCTTGATATGGTTTCTAGATCATCACCGATGTCTCCTCCGAAAGGCTCATTTTTTCTTATTTGGCTCTTGCCCCGTTGGTGTTTTAGAGGACCTGGTTTGTCTGCCAGCGTACTGTGCTCTTTGTTGGGAGACTTCGTATTTGTCATTGTTCTTTTTCTTACGGGCAAGCTTGGAAACAATTTTTTAAGGTGTTTCTTCGTGGGCTTGGCCTTTGGAACATCTTTCGTTTGTTACATAGGTTTGCATTTGACAGGTTTTGTTTGTGCAACCTGTCCATCTCTTCCCAGATGATGGGTATGGTTTGTCCGAGCTGCTGAGGATTCTAAGGTATAAAACGTCGTTTTCGTCTTCTAATCGTATGTATATATATATATATATATACTTTTCCCCTTATTTTATGCCTTAGCATCGGATACGTTAGGCAAGTCAGCTATATGGTTGCTTGGATGGTGAAGTCATCATCTTATGGCTGCTCCGACCCGAGCTGATAAGGGAACGTTGCTCCTACGGTCGTCGAGGGCGAGGTTCGGACCGGTATTGGCGGGGATGCTCCTAGTAGATTATGGTGGTGGGGTGCTTCTCCGAGTTGGGTATTGTAGAATATCCTCGTGTTGTGTCCGAGGTTAGTGGGGTGTGTAGAGAGATTTCTCATTCACTAGGATGTTATTTGATATGTTATGTGCCCCTGAGGTTTTTATTGTAATGGCTACTTGGGATTATTAATATATTTTGTTTGTCCAACCGTGGGTGACAGAGTCTCGGAGTGATCAGTTCCTTGCATGACTAAGCCATCGCTTACCGTGGTGGACATTAAATATGGTTATTTCCCTTTTGGCCGTCCAGTACTGGGTTGATTTAATTGTGTCCTCTTTTAGGTTACACTTGCTCATGGTTATGTGGTTCAGTGTGTGAGCCACCTATTTTTCAACCAATGTTTGGAGGGTGATACCTCGGTCAAGCGATCCTTCCTTTAGCCAAAGGTTAGGACCTTGATTATGAGCATCTCCTGTTATGGAAGGACATCATCCGACTTCTGGGTCGTGATGGCATTACCCTAGGTGTGTATCCGTATTAGGTAGATTAGGGTGTCCCCCATGTCATCATGCTTTGTTTGGCATGATGGCGTTTCCTTAGGTCTATGTCCGTGTCGGGCAGCTTAGGTATTTACCCGCATCATTCGTTGCAGAATGAAAGGTGTGGCTAGCACCATGCCATAGTCTTGATGGGCTTGTTTGGATATGCAAATATGTAAATGGTGAGAAAAAATATAAAACAATCGAGTAATAAGTCTAAAAACATAGCTAGTGCGAAAAAAAAAGTAAAAAATAACTAAAAAAACGAAGATTGAAGGGAATAAGAAATGTTCAAGCAAAAAAGTTTAATTTTATTACTTTCAAAAGAGGGTTGTGAACCCCTGTTACATTTTAGTAAGGTATCATGACCTATGACATGAGGATGCTAATCCTAATGCTTCGCCATGCTATAGTAAGCTTTTCCTCAGAATTGAGTAGTTAGACTTCTTGGATGGAAAATCCTTCTTCCCGAGCTGTCATATTTCGCCGTTGCGTGGCTCGACGAGTGTTTGGTTCTGAACCACTCAGGTGTTATATGGTTTAAGGTACTTGATATTCGAGGGGAGCTCTAGCTCTTCCCCATCCACCTTGAGTAACATGTAAGCTCCGTTGCCTGCTTTTGCAATGACCATTAGTGGCCCTTCCCAGATGGGAGCGAATTTTCCTGATTCGCGCTGATATGGTGGAATCTCGCGCCAGACTTTATCGCCAATGTCGAAATGTCTTGCATGGACTCTTTTGTTATACTCTCGGGCCAGCTTCCGATGGTAGTTTTCCATTTTTTTTAAGGAGATTTCTCGGTTTTCCTCGAGATCATCTAGCTTAGCTAGTATCATGTCCGAGGTGAGTTTTTTCTCCCATTCCATGGTCTTAGTCATTGGGATCATTGCCTCTGTGGGTATGATCGCTTCCGTTCCATAAGTTAAGGATAACGGAGTCATTCATGTGGCTTATCTTCGGGTGGTCCTGTAGGCCCATAAAACATTATGCAATTATTCACACCAGCTTGCTCCGTGACCATCTAGCTTCTTCTTGAGTATGTCGGAGATGGTTTTGTTAGTTTCCTTTTCCTGACCATTACTCTCGGGGTAGATGGGTGTGGATTTGAGTTTTCGTATTTTGAAGCAATTGAAAAGGAGGTCGATATTTTTTCCTCCGAGTTGTGCTCCGTTATCCGAGACAATGGCCGCTGGGATACCGAAACGACAAATGATGTGCTCGAAGAGGAATTTGAAGACATCGTGGTCACGAATGTGCCTCAAGGCTGAGGCTTCTACACATTTGGTGAAGTAATCTGTGGCCACTATGAGGTATTTTCGTTTTCCCGTGCCAGTTCGGAGTGGTCCAACAATGTCGACTCCCTACTTGGAAAATGGCCAAGGGCTGAGCATAGATTTTAGATCCATTAAAGGTGCATGCCTTCTTTTGCCGAATTTGTGGCATTCTAAGCATGACTTTACGATCTTCTTAGAGTCCTTGTTCATGCGAGGCCAGAAAAAAACTTGGAGCATGGCTTTGTGGGCTAGATTTTTCCCCCCTCTATGGTTGCCGGCATACCCGTGGTGTATTTCCCTTAGAATTTCCTGACCTTCTGAGAATGAAAGGCATCTGAGTAGAGGTCCCAAATACGATTTCTTATAAAGTATGGTATCTCTTAAATGGTAGGTCCCTGATCGGGCGATGATCTTGTGCGAGAGCTGCTGATCGCTTGGGAGGGTACCATCGGATAAGTATTTCACGATTGGGGTTCGCCAATCGTTTTGAAACCAAGATTGTGGTTCGTCTGCCACATTTATATTGAGAATTTCCCATTCTTCTGGAATGGGTATGTAATGGAATGATACCCTTTTGATCCTTACGGTTGTTACTGTAGGATCTGCTGTCATGGAGGCGATGAAGGTGAGGGCATCGGCGTGCCTATTATTGTGCCTGGTCAAATGCCTGAACGTAATGTTTGGTATTTGTTTAATATAATTCCTTGCAAGGTCAAGGTACTGTTGTAAACAAGCACCCGAGGATTTGTATACTCTATTTATCTATCGCACTATGAGATGAGAATCACTTGTAAGTCTGACTTCTTCTATGCCCAACTCAATGATCACTCTTAGAGCGTGTATGTCGGCTTCGTACTCCATTATGTTATTAGTGGCGGGGAACTCGAGACTTAGGCTATAGACAATCTGTCAGCCTGTTGGTCTCGTGAAGACCATCCCGATGCCAAATACTTCCGAATTTCACGACCCGTCAACGAAGACCTCCCATCGTCTGGGATGTTCCGAGCGAAGCAGCTCGGGTGGATCCTGTAGTTCGTCCTCCATTCCGGGGATATATTATACTTCGTCCATTTCTTCTAGGAGGAGTCGTCTAGGAAGTCCGCCACGACCGGTGTTTTAATGGCAGTCTGGGTTTGATAGTGCACTCCGTAATGCATAATTTGTGCCCACCATTTGGAGATCCTCCCTGCTCTATTGGAATGGTCCAATACAGATTCCATAGGTGATTTTGTGATGACCGTGATAGTGTGGGAATAGAAGTACGTTCACAATTTCTTCGTCGTGTATACCAAGGACAACACGATCTTTTCTATTTTCGATCAATTATTCTATGCTAATATCAGATTCTTGCTTATGAAGTATATGGGTTTCTCCCCTTCGTCCTCTATACGAGTTAGAACTGCGCTAATCGAGACATTGGTAGCTGAGAGATAGATGTATAGGTTCTCACCTGTGCTGGGTTTTGGAAGGACTGGCAAGGTGTCTAAATGTTCTTTTATTTTTGGAATACGTGCTCTCACTCGGTACTCCATGAGAATTTTTCGCCTTTCTCCAAAGTGTTAAAAAATTATTTGCACTTGTCTGAGGATCGGGCTATGAACCTTCCCAAGGCTGATAACCGTCCGTTGAGACGTTGTACGTCTTTGATAGTGGCTGGCGAGGGAATTTCGAGTATGGCCTATACCTTGGCGGGGTCCACCTCGATGCCTCGTTCTGTGACTAAGTATCATAGAAACTTCCCAGATGTAACTCCGAAGGCACATTTGGCTGGGTTAATTTTCATGTTAAAATTTCTCGTTTGTTCAAAGATCTCCCTGAGATCACTTGCGTGGTCCTGATTGAATTTGCTTTTGACAAGCATATCGTTCACATAGACTTCTAGGGTTTTATGTACCCATTTGTCAAACATCTTTTCCACCATTCTTTGATACGTCTCCCCGGCATTTTTGAGTCCGAAGGGAATCTTGGCGTAACAGTATAATCCTCGAGGAGTGAAGAAAGCAGTATGCTCTTGGTCTTCCTCTGCGAGGGGAATCTGGTTATATCCAGAATATCCATCCATCAGGAATAGCAACCTTTAGCCTGATGTTGCTTCAACTAACTGGTCGATGTTAGGGAGTGGGAAGCTGTCCTTCGGACAAGATTTATTTAGGTCGCTGAAGTAAATGCAAATTCGCACCCCTCTGTTTTTCTTTGGCACTATTACCATGTTAGATATCCACGTTGGATATTGCATTTCTCGGATGACTCCCGCTGCCTCCATCTTTTTTAATTCTTTTTGAATCTCCTCATGATATTCTGATGCCACTTTGCGCATCTTTTGTCTCACAGGATTATGCTTTGGGTTAATTTTTAGGTGGTGGCAATAGACATCTGGGTCTATACCTGGCATGTCTTCCATTTTCCAAGCGAAGACATTAGAGTACTCCTTGAGTACTTGCATAGACATCGGAGTACTCCTTGAGTACTTGCATTAATTTTTCTTCATCCTCTTTGTCCAAGAGGGTACCTATTATGACTATACCCGGATTATTGGGTGTCCTTATGTTGACCTCCTTGGTGGGTTCCGAAGCAGAAAAATTTGTTTGTTGTTTATCGACTTCAGACAGGTTCTATATGGGCCCAATAGGTACGTCATAGCCGCGGCAGGCTCTTCTTTGTTAGATGGTCTTGCTTCGTTTGTTGTTGTTATGTAAGCGTCGTTCTCGGCCTGATCTTTGGCGATCTTGTCTCTTTTCTTTCTAGCCTTTCAGGAGTTTATTTTATTCTCACCATTTTGTACTTCCATGGCGTAGTAGTATCTTTCTTCGTCCAAGTCTCCCCTTATTTCTGCGATTCCATCAGGGGTGGGAAATCTTAGCCTTTGGTGGTATGTAGAAGCCACTCCTTTGATCTCATGGATCCATGACCTTCCAATTATGGTTGTATATGGAGAGATAACGTCTACAACACAGAAAGTGGTTCAGGTAAGGATTTTCCCCACTCTAATCTCCAACGTGATTTCGCCTCTTGGTCGTGTCGACGAGCCATTGAAGACAAATATATTATAGGTCGAAGGAATCAGATATTCATCTCGGAGACCCATTTGTTTGAATGTTTCGTAGAACAAGATCTCGGCAGAGCTCCCTCTGTCTATTAGGATCTTAGGCATTGCCCAGGGTAGTATCCTGGTTTTTTTCCTCCTCTCCCTCTTGCTCGGGGAGCGCGATAGCCATCGTAACCATCAGAGGATCGTTGTGGATTTGCGACTACAAGAAAACTTGGCTTTAGCGACTATTTTTTTACCAACTATTGTTGGTGGAATTCTTCAACAACAATTGTTTGTAACCAAAAACAACTCTGGTGGGTAGAAATGTCTAACCAACGGTTTTTCATCAACGATAGTGGATGGAAGGCTTTAGCAAAAATAACTTAACAACCGAAATATCATTTTGTTGTTATTAGCCTTTAACCATAATATGTGGGCAACCAAAACGTACCCCAAAAGGTATATATCTTTTTCCACTCATGTTACCCACGAAACAACCTGTTGGTAGAAACCTCAACCAACCATCAAAATGTTGGCGTTGTAAGTAGCTTTCATCCACGATAGTTTGACAATTACAAAGTACAGTAGAAGGTAAATACTTCAAGACACTATGTGTATGATTAGTCTAATGACCAAGATGTATGATTATACTAACAAAACAAGATTAAAACAAATATAGAAAAACTAAGGCTTCAAATCCACCTCATAATTGTATAGAAATACCAAAGTTAATAAAGAGTTGCAATTTCCTCAGAGACCAGATACAATCAAGTGTACATATTGATGACTCAAGCTCTGGAATGTATGTCACTCCCTAGCATTTGCTATCTGTTTAAGGCATAGATAATCACCGATTGAGTTAAATTAATCAACATATACTTCATTACATAACAAAGAATTATTCTAACGATGGATGCTTGACATACAAGGTGAAAATATTAAGCATTAAGATCGAACAAAGTTTATAAACCATCCTTCCTTCTTCTCAATATTGGTAGTTTTGTCCTATTTTTTTAATTATTACTATCACAACCCTTATAAGAGTTTTAAAATAAAAATGAAAAAAAAGAAAAGAAGAGGCTCAGGTGCGTCGAACCTAAGCCTCCTGTGTCCAAGTGAGGTATTCCAACCATACTTATTTCACATTTAGATATATGATTATATTTTAATCTACTTTTATATATAAGAAAACTTCAAGCTGAGCCTTAAAAAAAAAAGACCAACAAATGCGCCACTTTGCCTGAAACATACAAAGCATTGTTAAATATAGACATCGAAATAAGTGACCATATTACCCTTATTGGAAATAAGTGCAATAAATATTATGGAGATTGTGAAAATGACCATATTACCCTTATTGGAAATAAATGCAATAAATATTATGGATACTGGGAAACGACCAAACTACCCTTATTGAAAATAAATAAAGTAAACATTACATACTATGAAAATGACCATATTACCCTTATTGGAAATAAGTGCAATAAATATTATGGAGACTGTGAAAATGACCAGACTACCCTCATTGAAAATAAATAAAGTAAATATTACAGGCTATGAAAATGACCATATTACCCTTATTAGAAATATGTGCAATAAATATTATGGAGACTGTGAAAATGACCAGACTACCCTTATCAGAAATAAGTAAAGTAATTCTTACATACTGTGAAAATAACCATATTACCCTTATTGGAAAAAAAAAGTGCAATAAATATTATGAAGACTGTAAAAAATGACCAGATTACCCTTATCGAAAAAAAACTAGAGTAAATATTACATACTGTGAAAATGACCATAATATTTATTGGACCTATTTCTGATAAGGGTAGTCTGGTCATTTTCAGAATTTCAATAATATTTATTAAACTTATTTCCAACGCAGGTAATACGGTAATTTTCACATTCGGTAATATTTACCTTACTTATTACCGATAAGGGTAATCTGGTCATTTTCACAGTCTCCATAATATTTATGGTACTTTTTTTCCAATAAGGGTAATATGGTCATTTTTATAGTATGTAATATTTACTTTATTTATTTTTAATAAGGGTAGTTTGGTCATTTTCATAGTCTCCATAATATTTATTGCACTTCTTCCCAATAACGGTAATATGGTCATTTTCAGAATCTGTACCATTTACTTTACTTATTTTCAATAAAGGTGGTTTGGTCATTTTCACTGACTCCATAATATTTATTCAACTTTTTTTCCAATAAGGGTAATATGGTCATTTTCACAGTCTCCATAATATTTATTGCACTTTTTTCCAATAAGGGTAATAAGGTCATTTTCACAGTCTGTGATATTCAATTCTGATATATTTCGTCTTCAGTTCATCCGAACGAGAAACTCAGGTTTAATTCTAGTAATTTTTGAACCTGTGATGTTCAATTCTGATATATTTAGCCTTCAGTTCATCCGAACGAGAAACTCAGGTCTAACTCTAGTAATCTTTGAACCTGTGATTCAATTCTGATATATTTTCTTCTCTAGTTTATCCGAACGAGAAACTCAGGTCTAACTCTAATAATCTTTGAACCTGTGATGTTCAATTCTGATATATTTCGTCTCCAGTTCATCTGAAAGAGAAACTCAGTTCTAACTCTAGTAATCTTTGACCTTGTGATATTCAATTCAGATATATTTCGTCTTCAGTTCATCTGAATGAGAAAGTCAGGGTTAATTCATTTTTCTTACCAAGTTTCCGACTTATAGTAGTCCACTAACGGTCATGTTTCTATCTCGGAGCCAAGGTATGCATACAATATGCCAGAATAGGGTTTGTTTAAGGTTTCGGAGAATATTCTGAAGGAATCTTACCTGTAAATGGATGAATTCATCGTTCTTACCAAGTTTCTGACTTATAGTAGTCCACTCACGGTCAGGTTTCGATCTCGGAGCCAGTGTATGCATACAATATGCCATAATAGGAATTGTTTAAGATTTTAGAGAATATTCTCAAGGAATCTTACCAGAAAATGAATGGATTCATCGTTCCTACGAAGTCTCCGACTTATGGTAGTCAATTGGCGGCCACGTTTCAAACTCGGAGCCACTTTCTTTATAGAATTGACATTGAGCTTCATATTCATCGATTTTTATGATGTATCATGCTAAGTTTGAAGTGAGAACCCTCCTGGAGCTCGGGGTTCACAGTTTGTTTGCCGTTATACCATATTTGAAGTTCGAATTGACACTAAGCTTCATATTTATCGATTTTGATGATATATCATGTTAAGTTTGAAGTCTGAAGCTTCTTGTTTCATATTTTGTATGTCGTTATACCACATTTGAAGTTCGTATCGACACTGAGTTTCATATTTATCGATTTCTATGATGTATCATGTTAAGTTTGAAGTCAGAACCCTCCCGGAACTTCTTGGTTCATAGTTTATTTGTCTTTATACCATATTTGAAGTTTCAATCGACACTAAGCTTCATATTTATCTATTTTGGAGATGTATCATGCTAAGTTTGAAGTCAAAACCCTTCCGGAGTTTCATATTTATCGATTTCGATGACGTATCATATACTAAAGTGACTTCATGACCTGTATGACTAGTTGAAATTACTTCATGACCTACGTGACTAGTCGAAATTCAAACCGGAAACACAAAGAGAAAGCACAAAGAAAACACACTTGCCTTGATCCGTATGATAGTCTTTAATCAAATTTCTACCGTTTATAAATTTACTTAATCCGTATGACTATGTGAATGAGAGTGCTTACACTTCATGCATATGCATTGTACAGCTTCAAAATAATATTGCTTGTTTAATAACAAATTGCAAGTTTTATGATTGAAAGGATTGGGGATTTATAAGCTTCCACCTAGTTTTTGTGAATATTCCAAGATAAGACCTCATTGTCATTGCAAAGATGTTAGCATTACGACGTATCTATTTTTATGAAGATGTTAAATCTTTGCAAAACCACTGATTGCTTGTATACAAGCATGCCATTATTTTCATGAAGTTTTTGATATCAGTCTGGAGTACATGGATGTTGAAGGTCTAAAGAAGATTGACAAAGGACAAAGATTCATGTTTTCTAGAGGATTAAGTCCCTTTCAAAAGCTGCAACTGTCGATTGGTGTGGCTGCAGATCAATTGCTTGCCTAGTTGAGTGGCCAGTTGTGAAGTGTGCATCTATACAATATATCTGTAAGGTGCATGTGCAAGGTTAACTTGTTGAATCCTTGTTGCGTAAAGCTTGATGATTAGATTTTCTTTGTAATTTATCTTTGCTCATCTGTGCTAATTGTAGTGATTGAATGATTGGAAATGATGAATTAAAGTAAATTTCTTCATTTGTTTTGGATTTTGTTTTATTACTAATATATACTTTACCAACCCCTTGAGCAGCACAATTGATAGCGGATGAAAACACTTGAGCCACCCAATTTGTGGTGGCTTAAGACCTTGGTCAATGCCAACAACCAAACATTATCGGATACAAATCTTCACCTACTACACATTACATGTCTACAATATTTCACCGACTAATCTTTATATGGAAAAAATATTTCATCAGCTGAGATTTCAGTACCCAGAGCCCTCAACCAACTTTTTAACAACTAACTATTCTGTGGCAGAAATCCTTGAGAAGCTGATACAAAGTGGATAGAACTCTTAACCATCCGAAAATTTAGCGGTTAAAATCCTTAGCCCAGAATATATGAGTCTCCAGCAGCCAAATTTTTTGTGGGTTAAATATTTCAGCAACAAACATTTTATATCTCTACCAACGTTAGATGCTAGTTAGCGAAAAGTTGTTCCCTCTACACCTTGAGTCTCCTTGTTTGAGTCGGAAGATATTAATTCCAGCAGCATGGTTGGTACAAGTCTTTAGTAAATAAGGCTTTAACCACAAAGCGCATCTGTTGCCATATCGGTAGCTATAGAGCTCCACCCACCAAAAAGGGCCATGTACCAACGGAATATGAGTAGTCGCTAAAGTCCAATTTTCTTTTAGTGTGGTTACGCCCCTCGTCTGGCGCCTCCGAAACTGAGAAGCTAATAGGTATTTTCATCCACTCCTCCATTGGAGGTTCTTTTGTTACACTAAAGACCTTGTTTCCTTTAAAGTCCCTTTTGTGGATTCTCCATGTAATGCCTAATTCGGTCGTGGCGGTAGCTGAGTACGATATTGTGTTGCATCCCAGATACGGTGCCTCACGTGGTATTTCCACACGATGGACTGGTGCCCCTATCGTGGGTTGGGTCGCTGGTTGCACGATATACTCCTGAAGTTTACCTTCATTTACCATTTCTTGTATCATCTTTGTCAGATCTCTATAATAATTTGTGGTATGGCTCAGAAATTGGTGGAATTCGCAAAAGTTAGTGCGATTCTTGGTCCGCTCTGGCTGTTGGTCTCGGTTCCATGGATAGGTCACCTTGTATTTCCCCTCGATCTTTTTTAAGACCTCGGCTATGGGAACATTCAGCTTTGTGTATACAGTGTCTACGAACTTTTCCTTCTTACTTTGGGTTTGATCTCTCCCTTTCCATCCTCCACTCCGATTTTTATCGAACTGGGCAACGCCGTTGTTGGATCACCCTTGACTAGGGTAGGTACCGGAGGGTTTTGTGTTTCTACCACATTTGCGCCTCGGGTGGCTCCTTTGACTAATTTGTCATAGGTGCGGTCTTTTAGATCTTCTAGAGCTATGTAATACTCTTGGATTTCCCTTAATTTGACCAAATTAGTTGGCGGGGTTTCATACATGCGAACAAACATCGGGTCCGTATTTTTCAGGCTATTTTTGAAGCCTAAGATCGCATAGGCCTATGGGATCCTTCCGATTTCGGCGCATAGTTTCCTCCATCGGCTTACTAGTGATCAGAGTGATTCATTTGATCCTCGGGCTAATTGAAACAATGTATCAATCTCTGGATTTACCCTACTGATATGTATATATGCCTCCAAGAATAACTCGGATAGGTGGGCAAAGGACCTGACCGACTCCTTCGGGAGGTCATTGAACCACAATAAGACTTCGTCTTTCAGACTAGCAGGAAAGAATCTACACATTACTACGTCATAATGGCTCCACTGTGTTAGCGTCATTTGATACGATCTGAGATGTTCTATAGCATCTCTTGTCCCGTTAAAGGGAGTTATGAATGTTGGGAGCGAGCATTTTTTCGGGAAGGGATGAGCTAATAAGTGCATCGCTAGGGGAGATTGCTTTTCCTCCTGCATTACCTCCGCGAGTTTGTTGCTGTCTTGCCTTCCGATTACTTCTCTGCACATTTCTTCGAGTTGGCAGATTCGGGCCTGCAACTTGTCATCTACGAGCCTTCCTTCGGCTTTCTGCTTTCTTCCCTTTTCCCTCTCGAGCGAGAAGGAGATTTTGGACTGACAATATCGTGATCGCACAGAATGTTCGTCCGACCATTCCACTTGGGAAACTATTTTGGAGGGAATATACTTTGAAGCTTCTGTTCGCCTAGGGTTAGTGATTACGAGTTTCTCGGACTCGCAATTGATTTTTCCTCCATTTATTTTGTTCTTATCTCGCCGATGCTTAGGGTCGACATTGGATGATCCTTCAGACGGGCTTTCCTCCAGCTCCAGTACTCCTCTGCTTTCCTTGGGAAAGCGGTCCGCCATTTCCTCGTTTGAGGTATCGGGAATATTGATCCTCTCGTCGTCTCGCAGTTTTTCAAAGGGGCTTTCCTCCTCGAGAACTTATTATTCCACGATATGGGGTGCGTTCTTCTTGGTTTTTCTCTTCAATCGTCGGTTTCTCCGTTCTAGCCTTCTATTATGTTTTTCCAATTTTATCATTCTTTCGTCATGCGCTTCTTGAGATTTCAGGAGGGCTATGAGTACGGCCTTGGTATCATCCATCATTGTTTACTATCTGCCTTGGCAACCGATCCAACCTTCCTGGTTGAGTTAGATGAATATCATCTTGGCCTTGGAAGGGGTTTTCACCTCCCTCCGAGCTAGAGTTATCTGTTAACCCTTCCCGGAATTGGTCATCGTGTTGTCCCTCTCCTGGGAGTGCACCGTTGTGCATGGGTTCGCCTAGTTCCATCTCATCTAGGCCTTCTGGTATGGCTCCACCATTTTTGCCTTGGTTCGTACGAGCTGAACGTCTAGTCACCATCGCCTTACCTGCGATTCATGCAATAATGCTCAATTTGTATTTTCTTTTAGAAAAGTGGGACCCTAGTTCTGCAGGTCATATGGAATTGCTAAGTCATAATTTGAATTGGATAAATAAGTACATGAAGACTTTAAAGCAAATTCTGGAGACATGTGAAGATGTCAAAACATTCTCTTTCGTGCATAAGACTTTTAGTGATGGAAAAAGGTGTTTCGTTGGTTTCTTTTCTCAAGAGAAAGTACATATCTCCATGCGTCATGCTTAGGCTTAGAAAAAATCTAATCATGATGATGAAACATATCTTTCCATTTTTAGGAAGTATTTTTTCCCCAACTATTGATCTTTTGATTTCGAACAAACTTTGAATTTGAAGAGTGATTCTATACTCGTTAACCCCTCCTCTTGACTTAGAGTAGAATTTATAAGAAGAAGACCATGAGTTGTATGGAGTTTTATGTGAAAACGGAAAAGCCATTACTTAACAGTTCTCTTTTTGAACCTTCATAAGAATTTGACTTTCTTAAGAGGTTTACTGATGGAAATCTTCCCTGCTCGTTCATAGAGGAGATCGTTTAGGTATTGAAGTTCTGGAAACTCTGTGTTTACCACGATCTTCTACTCTCTTGAGCAACTTGAGGAAGATAAGAGCTATTTCTAAAAAATTAAAAGATGTTTAAGAAAAATACTGGAAATATGTAGATCTGTCGATTTTTGAGGTTCTTCTAGACTACACATATCGTGGAGATCGTGTCGAGTCCGAGCTCAACTCTTTAATTTTTTGACAGAAGACTACCCAGTGGTTTGAGAACCACCATTTTAAGAAAGATATTGAACTTATATAGAGCTGTTGATAGGGAGGTAGATTATATCTTCATACCTGCCTGTTTCTAGCGCCAAAATGTAACTGCATCTTTTCTGATGGTTACATCCAAATGAAGATAAATACTAAAACCTACTCTAACATTCAAGATTCAAAGATACACAAGATGTAAAGAGTATGAAATTAAAGATTAACACAAACATATAACATGGTTCGGCCATGATGACCTACGTCCATGGAAAAGAATATAGTTTATTTATTGATTATAAGGTATTACCCTTGAAAGAGTTAGAAATCTCACTTAGATCTCTCACTCTTTCTCTGTCTAAATCACTCTCAGGAATTCTCTGTAGAAATACCATCTAATAATACATGAGTTAACTTGCCCATTTCCTGCTACATGGGTTGGTATTTATAGACAAACAATACTCGTGAAGGTCAGGCCTCGTCGAGCTCTCGGAGTCATCATGCATCGTCTTTGCTTCTTTGTACTAGTTCTATACTATCCCTCGTGGTGGTATTCTGGGTTCTCCTCGCCCTTTTCGTCCTCTTGAAGCTCTTCTCCAAAGGTCCCCGTGCTTCTCCACTCACGAGTTATAGTATAGGTCGGCCGAGTTCTCTGCTACGACATAGACTCTCTCTCGCTCTATCTGATCCTTCATTAAATGCAGTGTTGCTTTTTAGACTTAACCGACTGAATTGATTAGACCACTCCTCCACATGCGTCGTTCATGCGATGTTGGTGGTAGGCATCTCTATCCAAACGGGATCATATTTATGGAGAATAATTCGGTGCTCCTACCTTATCATCTCATCATGGAGTCATCCCTTGAGATATTGACACGTGGCCATCAGGTATTTTACCCTCACATTGTTTGAACAAAAGGAATGTGGAATTGGACATGTTAGGTGATTATCAGTTAATGATACATAGCGGGTGTTGGAGAGTCTTTATCCAGACTTCAAATGGGATTCCGCCAGTGAATTGGTTTTGTGACAGATCAAAGAGTATATTCCTTTGAGATGGTAAATGAAAGGCACCTGTAAGATTGTTGGTCCCTAAATTTATGGACATGAGATTTCCCGCATTAAATTGAATAACACGAGGCAATTCTCCTTGGAGGTGGTTTCTTGAGAGATCCAACTCAGTAAGGGTTTGGTGTTCAAATAGACAAGATGGGATAGCTCCAGTGAGTCTGTTTTGAGACATTTCCAGTTTAACAAGACTAATGAGTTTGCAAATAAAAGCAGGGATATCTCCACTGATACTACAAGATTGCAACTCCAAGAGCGTATGCGAATAACCTTATTAGAAAGAATACACGAACTCAATGAAGTGCAGAAGGTGAAAGAAGCGAACAAGTCATCTCAGATATAGATCTTTCAAGAGTTATTTATTATGTAAGAGAATAAGCAAAATATGAAGGCCCAATTATAATGTCACCAGGAGACAGGAAACAAGCCCGAGCAGGCAGCTCAAGGCTTGAGAAATCTATGAAATAGTGGGCGGGATGCTACAAGGAGCTTGAGTAAGTTGGGTTACCTTGAGTTGGTTAGCTCGACCAAAGTTATCTTAAAATTTAAAGTTTTGTTTTTTGTTTTTTTAACTATACATATCAGGGAATCAGTGTTGTGTCACTTGGTGAGTATCCTATAGCCTACTCCTATCTTTACACTCAAATTATTTGTCTAAAACGATAGTAGTTCAGCATATATTATTCTCTTTTTGTTTTGGTAACCTTTTGCTGAGATTCTTCTACTTACTGGAAACATACAGGGGTCCAAATTGTTGACATTTTCCTAAATATTCAGGAACTAATCTCTACTTCCCGAAAGTGAAATGCTTCTCAAGACTTTGTTTCCGTAGATTACTGCTTAGGTTTACTAAGTAACCTGAAGGTAACCTCTCTTCTTACGATCGATGGTGTGTTGTTACATAAAAGAGGTAAAAATGCAACATTATTATGCCAACAAACCTATATAATTAGGAGACAGCGGTAGCGTGTATCTGCCTGGTGGGATACTATTTACATTTATATGGAATAACAGGGTCCTGAGTTCAGTAATGAAGCATGCTTATCCTATTATGTCATATATGCAATTTACCAATTATATTTATTTAATATGTTTTGCAAGAGTCCACTGAGTCTAAAAAGATGTTGGAGTTCTTAATTTTTTTTACTGCACATTAGGATAAGAAGATAATTCTCACTGCAATTTGGCAGAACCCGGTTTTACTTTAAAGATGATATCCCTTTGTACACCATCAGGTAATCAAATTTCTTTCTTTTTATAATTCTCGGAAACAACCAATGTAGTTAACCTAAAAAAAATTAGCATCATTACCAATAGGATATACTCCTGTAAGTAAGGGATCTCATGTCGCCTCTATTGGTACCTCATTGATGTACTTGCATTTTAATTTCTAATCAAGCATCACTACAAGAAAAGTGGTGTATTTCAACACCTCATTCTTGTGGCTACAACCCATTTTTCATGGGGCAAAATCCTTTTGCCACTCCGTGTGACAAGAAGTTATTACCACACCTTAAGTGAACTGAGGCTATAACTTGGCTTTTTGCCACACCAAACGGTGACCCAATATCAAGATGCAAAAAAGGTATTTTCCTATTTTTATTTATTTTTATTTTAAATTCAATTTCCTTTTTAATTTTTTTTTCTATTATGTTTTCTAATTAATTTTTATAATATTATTTAATTCATTTGTTTTCTATTGATGTTTTATTTGATTCCGAATCATTTGATTAAGAAAAAAGAAACTAACGAGATCAAATTTAATTTTTGTTGAATTAATTTTATTTCTGATACAAATTGAGTTCATGTACACAATACAAATTTAATCAATACAAATTTGAGTACATAATAAATTTCATCAATACAAATTGAGTACATAAACGATTGATGGATACCATAACCATCACAATTCTGAGAAAAAAAGAGAGAAAAAAGCTAAACTAAACTTCATCCCAATCTTCTTCTTTTGTACTCCTGCAATATCATTGTTCTAAGGAAAGAAAATTATTTTCATGGTAAAAAATCGTTCAAACCATCATGTAAAAAAATTATTTTGTTCACTAAAGATGTGAAAACTACCCAATTTTTTTCTACTTCTCTTGGAGTTTCAATATTACAAAACTTAAATCGAAGAAATGGTGTTGCTTAGGAAGCTTTTAATTTTTAAATATATAAAACATTAGTACATTAAAAAAATTGCTTTTAAGACACAGCAATAAGAATCTTACGAAAAAGAATAGAATTCAGTTTCCTAAACATGGAAAATTCCAAAGTACAGACACACCTAGGTTTCTTAATATAAGTTGATTTGCGTCTATATCTGAGTGCTTAACAACCATAATATAAGTGAAATTCGTACAACATCACAATGGAAGAATAACTTCATTCTCCAAAACTATCTGTATGAAGGAATATCAATTCATAGTATTTGGGATAGTAAACGTTTACAAACGTTTTCGAACTGATTTGAAACACCATGAGGTTAGTTTTTGATTATGTAGAATTAAATTCTAACATTTTTATTGATCAATATGCTTAATGAATAGATTTATGAATCAGTTCTTCAAAGAAACAGAAGAAAACATCAACTCAGGATTGCGAGGATGGACAACAAACAATCTAAGCACAAAAGATAGTTTTACAATCTTGAACTCAGCAACAACAAGTTTTGTTTGGAACAACTTCAAAATCATACTCTTATCTAATTCTGCGACAACAAGTTGAATTTGGACGTTCTTCAAATTCACCCCTTGCAGACTTTTTAAAAACATAGACAAGCAAAAGATAACCACAGAAAAATGTGGCATCAGAGGTAATAATAAACAAAACAATTCCCCTTCTCTTTGGTTGTGTTTGTTATTTTCTATGTTGGCACTAATGTTTTTCAAAGTAAATAACAGGCTGTGATCACTGCACAACGGAAGCGAAGAGAGAAGGAAAAAGAAGACAAAATATCTTTGGAAATAGCAAAACAAACATTACAACATAGCTAACACTAGGCCAAATGTGGGATTTGGTGACGGTTGGGAATTTTATACCATGACGGTTTTGGAGAAAAGCGTCACGATACATTGCTGGAAATTTATAGGTGACAGTTCTCTGATAGAACGGTCAGGAATTACCATTAAGAATCATGACGGTTGTTAAAACTGTTACAGATACTACTTATTGTGACGGTGACTGAGATAATATGTTACCATAGACCTACCATACACTGACGCTTACGAACTGTCATGTATACTTGTTAATATGACGATTAGTAATAACCCGCCACAATAGCTCATAAAATATAACGACGGTTTGGTGATAAAGTATCACAATAGCTTATCATATATAGTGATGGTCTAAGTGACTAACCCTTGCAATAGCTCATATATTATAATAATAATGATATTTTCTTATCAAATACACTGTAAATCATGCAATCAATGTATCAATTCCTAATAAACAACAATGTGTATAGCGGTAATTCAATCATGGGAATAGAAAAACAATGAACGATTCAAAATATGTATTTACCCTATGTTACTGTTGTACCAAAGTGGGCAGTATTTGGTAAATGTACATTAAAGAAAAATAAAGAAGAACATTACGAGAAGTTAGGGCCCTGGATCTCTTTTGGACCTCCATGCGATAGCTGATGAAAGACCGGTTATAGCCCAAAAGTGAATACCCTAATTCGATCTTTTAACTCTTCGCCGCTCTGGCTCTCTCTAACTCTCTTCTATCTTCTTCTTCTCCTCACCTTGTTTGTTCTAATGTTCCTCCAGCAATCACAAATTAATTGACCAAATCACAAAATATCCCATCTGGAAAGTTTGTTAGTCCTCTTGTTATGATTTTTTTTTTTTTTTTTGGATTTCTCTTTGATATCAATAAAGATTCAAAATTACAATAACCCCAAACTGAAAAACCCACAATTTTTTGAAGCTCAGAAACACAAATCGAGTCATACAAAGACAACCCAAGTAAGTTTGATTTCTTTAATTGATATTGTTTAACGGTGATTTATTTTTCCTTTACCCTGCAGCCTAGTTTAATTCCAGCAGATTCACCTGCCAATCAAGATCTGGCTACGACCCAAAAGGTAAAGTTTGAAACTTCGTTTGCAGATACTTTTCTAAAATCTCCTTATCCAATAGAATGTATGCCAATTTCTTTTCCAGCTAGACTTGTTGAACCTACAAAAGTCCAGTTCGTTATTCTTAGTTTTATCTGGTCGTATATTTCAGGCGAGATGACTTTTGTTGTCTTGACAAAGATTGATATCATGGGTAGGATACTGACGTTGATGTAAGTTAATTACTTTCCTGCAGTTTGTTGTTATGTACTGCACTAGCAACACTTTTATGGCTGGATACGTTCTTCTCTTTGCTAACCAGAAATTTGTTGACAATCAAAGGCCTAAGTTCCACTTCTCAAGGCATTAAACTTTAGTTTGGAGTAATATAGTTCTCATTATTTTCTCGGTGAGTGTCATCTAGACTTTGAGGTTAATTAAGTTTTTCAATTTGTTGTTTTAATGTCGAATTCCTAGGATGAGTAAATTTGATGGTCGTTGATCTTAGATAAAATTAGTGTTCTTCATCCATTTTGCAGAAGTGACTAATGTTATCATTCCAATTTGAATCCAGCTTTGTTGAATTAACTTCAAGCACCTCTTGTTTCAGGTTTGTTTCTGATGCATCACTCTTTTCTACCGATCGAACGTGTCCAGACTCCAGAGCCAGTGCAGAATGAAATTCAAATATTGAATTTGTAATTTTACCAAATTTTTTGAACCTGGTGTGGGTAAAATGTACTTTTATTTAAATTTTAAATGAGATTGTAATTTGAATTCAATTGTAGTATACGAGTTTATCATTGTTTTAATTTGGTTTCATTTTAGTTTGTGTTTAGAAGAAAAAAATGGTTAACTGGTAATTTAACATTGCAAAGCAGAAACGTCCTCAAGGCCTAACAAAATTACGCTTACATGAACAAACCACCACAAATGTATTTTATGCTGACGATTTTAAATGTCCCATTACAGTTTTGGAGATTTTATATGACGGTTACTTGGAGATACTGCCAATATACAACTGTTAAAGTGACGGTTTTTATTAACATGTGTTGCAGTTGTATCTTACAGTCACGGTTCCACATATCAATTGTAACGGTTATATGACAGTTGACAACCGTCAGTATAAACTGACTCCTACAGTGACACTGGCTTTGGTGACACCTACGGATTTCACCTGAACCGTCATAAAACTGATACCGTGACAGTTTTGATATGTCACCAATGTGTATTTTTCTACTAGTGTAAGCGCAATTTCAGCAACAACAAGTTATATTTGTCCCATCTTCAAAATCATTCCGGGATCTAATTCAGCGACATCAAGTTGAATTGGCACAATCTTCAAATTCATCCTTTGCAGAAGTTCAACCTAAAAATTCAAAAATACAGACAAGCAAAAGAGGACCACAAAAAAATGGCATTAGAGGTAAAAACTATAAACAAAACATTACCTATTGTATATATTTTTTTTTTCGTTTGCTCTAACTGATAGGTGTAAAATAC
This sequence comes from Papaver bracteatum, assembly GCA_023529315.1. Classification (NCBI taxonomy): domain Eukaryota; kingdom Viridiplantae; phylum Streptophyta; class Magnoliopsida; order Ranunculales; family Papaveraceae; genus Papaver; species Papaver bracteatum. The sequence goes on from JAJJWX010002325.1 coordinate 494,623, forward strand.
ACCTAATTTACTATCTAGTAGTTTATGCTTTCTTTGCCTTTTTTCTTGTAAATTATGTATTTTACGTGTGTTTTTGAGTTATTAGGTACTTTGCAGTCACATGGAGGAAAAGAAGAAGAAAACATTCTGTTTGAGAAAAAGAGCAAAATTGTCATTTCATGGGCAGACACTATATGAATCCCAGATAAGGTTAAGGGTTCTCCATCTGGGTGTCCCTTATTATTCTGAGCAGGTGTAAATATCCTGGGTTATGCATAAATAATGGGGCGCAAATAGCTGTCCCAAAGTTTTAAAAGAAACCCTAAAAACGAGAAATCTTTTCTCTCGTTCAATTCACTCAATCATTTTCTCATGAAACTGAGAAGGAGAAGCAGCTGTGACTTCCAGTGAGATCGATATGAATTGGGAATATGATGTTGTTCAAGATGGGTTCTCGTCGCCGGTTGGAATCAAAGATGGGGATAAGATTTGCTGAAAAAGATCAGAGAGCTGAAATTATGATGTTTTGGGGTGTGATTTGTTGTTATTGCAGAGACCAGATCGAGAAACACAGTGAGAGCTGAGGGTTTCGGATTGATGAAGAAAAGAAGAGAAATCAGCAACGCATACTTGAATTCATCTTAAAATTGAAATAAGGGTTTGTTGTTGAAGAAGCTGAGATTTCAGAGATGAGGAAGGGTTTGGATCGAAAATGGGTTTCGATGATTTTCAAGGGTTTGGTGAATTACGAGTTAAGTTGAGATGAATTTCAGATATCTCAGAAGATGGGTTCGAATGGAAAAGGGGATTTGATGTTTGCTATTGAATCGGAGATGTAGAAGATGGGTTTGTTTGTTGTTTGTTAAATCGAGACGAAACTGATGTGGTAATTTGAAGCTGAGAAGAGTAGGTGGTGGTGCTGTAACTGGGTACGAAATTCGGATGGGGGTTGAGATGATGATTGAGATTTTGTTGCTGCCAGGGAAGCTAGGGTTTCTGCTACAAATCGGGAATGATATAGAGATGCTGCTGCTTTACAAGGACTAATGTTTGAATTGTTAGATGTATGATTAGGCTTGTCACAGGTGAAGAAAGAATGGCCTGAAAAATTGGCCGGAATTGCACTGTAAACAACCAGAACTCGGCCGGTTTTCCACTCCGGCGAGTTGACTCAGTACCGGCGATGACCGATCCAGACGATCCCGATGAGCCGATCTGACCAAGCGAATCATCCAACTCAGCCTGACTAAGAAGCTAACTCGCCATCTAACTCTGACTTTTGACTAACGTTTGACCTGTTTGACCGTTATCTCTAATGGTGGACTGACGGAATATTCCTCGACAGAGAGAACTTTCAGGTGGTCGGCGGTGACGGATTCCGGCGGATTTCTGGCCAAAAACCCAGTTTTCCGATGACCAAAAATGCAGAATTTTGTGTGGACTTCTCTCATGGGTGTGAAGAATTAGAATTGGGAATTGGATGAAAACTTGGAAGTTTTGGAGAATTGGACTTGAAATTGGAATATGGCTCAAATTGGGAAAGTGGTGTTCTTATGGAATGTGGAATCTTTTCCTACAAAGATATGGAGAGTATTGAAGACTGTAAATAAAGGAGTTCCCTACAACTTTTACACACACATCTACTTTGGAGAAGGAGTTAAAGTGCACAAGGATTGGAGGAAGGAGCAACCATCATCTTTTTAATAAGTTTTTCTTTCTTCCTTAATTATTATTATTATTATTGTGTGAACTCCAAACTATGAGTAGCTAATTTTCTTATTGATTGAGGATGAATTCCTAACTCTTAATATATGATTTGAGTTTTGTTTCAAATCTACTTTCAAGTTTTTCATATGATTATCGATTGTTTTTGCTAATATTAATGTTTATGCTTGATTGATAGGTCGTTTGGGTGGCCAACTAAATTTATTTGTTAATTGATCTAAAGATAGTAAAAGCTAGGGGATAAGTAATCGTTTCTTTACTATTTACATAAGTAGAAAACACAAGACCTTGCGGAGGGATTCCGTGGAGCAATTGTGTGTGAAAACAACGTGAGCAAGTGGACCTTGATCTAAGAGTCTAAGTACTAATATCAACCTAATAAATTATTAAATCTTAATGCGTTTAACTAAATTACATCTTGGGTGATCTACTACTAGGTGGTTTGGTAAATAGAATCCGGTAGTCGAGAACTTCCATGTCCGGTGATAGAAGGGATTTAGGGGTTAGCACTGATCTAGCTGCTATACCTACGGTTGGTGATAATCTATGACTAATAAAAAGTGGAAAAGAACAAATATTTAATCCTTTTTTTGCAGCGAAGAAGGATTCCTTGATCTATTCTCTCTTATTGAATTCAACTTACACTTTTAATTACTTTGCCTATTTCTTTTGCTTTTTAAATCTTGAACCAATACCCCCCCTCCCTTTTGTGACATTATAAGACAACTAAAACCTCTTGCTCCTCATGGGAACGATCTTGATTACCCTATATTACTTGTTAATTAGGTGTTAAATATTAGTTAATTTGTTGTGGTTACGACACGCATCAAATTTTTGGCGCCGTTGCCGGGGAGAAACGGACGATTTTAGTTGTTTTTATTTTTCTTTTTGCTTTATTCTTTCTTTGTTAAAATCTATACCGTATCTAACTTAGTTTTGTGAACCTTGTTTTAGGTGCTATATCTTTGGTGAATGCTTAAAAAGGGAAGACCAAGTCCAATACGTCTTCAATCCGGCACTCAACTAAAGGATTTCATTCGAGCGGTTAATACTCCGCTTCCTCGTTCTACATCAAGTGAGTTTGTAGATTAGGACATAGAAGAAGCAATGGGTGATCGTACACTCAAGGACCTAGCTTCTCACAAGCTCGATACACAACAATGGTGTATCCAAACTAATTCAACTTTCGAGATCAAGACGGGGTTGATTAGAGAATTACCAAAGTTTCATGGAATGGTGAATGAAGACCCAAACAAACATCTTATGGACTTCAATACCATAGTCATGGCCATGCTTCCACAGGATATTAATGCGGATGGAGCAAATTTGAAAGCTTTTCCGTTCTCTTAGGCGGGCAATGCTAAGGAATGGTTGTACTATTTGCCTTCCGGAAGTATCACAACATGGAATGGGATGAAGAAAATTTTCCTTGAGAGATATTTTCCCGCATCGAAAGCTACTCAAATTCGCAAGGAGATTTGTGGGATGAAACAACATGTGGGAGAGTCATTATATGAATGTTGGGATCGGTACAATAGATTGGTGGAAAGTTGTCCACACCATAAATTTAGTGACGCCATGATAATACAATACTTCTATGAAGGTCTCCAAACAAGTGATAGATATCTTCTTGACGCCGTAGGTGGTGGTGCACTAGTGAACAAGACGGTGGCCGAAGCTACCGAGTTGATTGAAAGTATGGAGGTAAACTCGCAACAATTCTATGCAAGAGGTGACTCAATGGTTAAGTTGGTACATGAAGTTAGTGACTCATCTTCACAATCCGATCACCGGTTAAACAACATAGACAGGATAGTTCAACGATTGGCCGCGGTAGTTATTCCGGATGATGAAACCGAACAAGTAAATGCTTTATATCCAAATCAAAGGCCAAGGTACGATCCATACTCAACTACTTACAATCCCGGTTGGAAGGATCATCCCAACTTTAGCTATGCAAACAAGCAAGCGGCGGCTCCTAATCCATATGCGCAATAAGGTGGATTCCAACAATCACGTTTCCAACCCCAACAACAACAATTCCAACCACAACAAGTCAAGGAGAAAGATTCTTCGAATGATGACAAGTTGAAAGTGATAATGCAAAGCATGAAAGGTCTCACTTCTATGTTACAACAAAACCAACAAAAGACCGATTCGGCAATCAATACTTTGGAACAAAGGACTGGTTCGGCAATCAAGGATTTACAAACTCAAATGGGACAATTGGCGACCGATATGAACTTAATGAAAGCTCAAACATCCACAAAACTTCCTTCACAACCATTTGTGAACCCAAGAGAGAATGTTAATGCGGTTACTTTACGAAGTGGAAGACAAGTAGAGAGTCCAAGTCATCATGAAGAAGCTAGTAAAGAGGTAGTCAAAGACAAGGAGGAAGCCGTACCAAAGGAGAATTCAACACCAACTGCCCAATCCAAGGAACCGGTTATTACTTTTACTACTCCACCTCCTTTTCCTAGTCGTTTTGCTAAGTCCAAGAAGGAATCTCAAGACAAGGCACTCATGTATATATTCAAGAAGATAGAAATCAAAATCCCCTTCATCAAGGAAATCAAGACAATGACAAGGTATGCTAAGTTCATGAAGGAATTATGCACAAAGAAGGCTAGGTTGCTTGATAATGAAATTACTAAAGTTGGCGAGAGTGCGTCGGATATGCTTTTGAATAAGATGCCTACAAAGTGCACGGATCCCGGTGGTTTCACGGTGCCAATTACTATTGGTAAGAAAAGGTTTGAACATGCTTTACTTGACTTGGGATCTTCCATTAGTGTGATGTCGGCCAATATATATGACTCCTTGAATCCTGGACCGTTGAAAGAGACAAGAGTTATTATCCAATTAGCAAACAAGTCTAATATTTATCCAAAGGGACTTGTAGAATACGTTATAGTGCAAGGGAATGAGTTAATTTTTCCGGTGGATTTCTTTGTGGTGGACATGGACAACAATGAGAATCGGTCGTCTACTTCTCTACTTCTTGGGAGGCCATTTATGAATACCGCAAAGACGAAGATTGATGTTGATAAGGGTACACTTACTATGGAATTTGACAAGGAAGTAATACACTTCAACATATTCGAAGCCATACGCTACCCAAGTGATGTGCATTCCGCTTACTCCATTGATGTGGTTAGTTCATTAGCGCAACAAATGGTGGAATTGAATCAAGAGGATGAACTTGATGTGGTGTTGCAAAAGAGCATTGAATTGGACATCCACGGCTTGCCTAACTTGGATGTTTAAATTTCCACGGAATTGGTGGAGACGTGTGGTGCCTTGACGGCATTACAAGAAGCTAAGGTTAATGTTTCCTATATTTCTTTACCCTTGAATGATGAATTACTTTTGCCATCTATTGTGAAGGCGCCTAAACTAGAGTTGAAGCCACTTCCGGACCATTTGAAGTATGCGTTTTTGGGAGATGGAGATGAGCTTCCGGTGATTATTTCAAAGAACCTCACACCGGTACAAGAAGACCGTTTGCTTAGAGTCTTGAAAGAGCACAAAACGGATATTGGGTGGAAAATTGCGGACATCAAAGGCATTATTCCATCCATGTGCATGCATAGGATTCTAATGGAAGAGAATGTGAAGCCGGTACGTGATGCTCAACGTAGGCTTAATCCTCCCATGATGGAGGTTGTGAAGAAAGAGATACTCAAATTGCTAAGTGCGGGGGTAATCTACCCAATCTCCGATAGCAAGTGGGTTAGTCCGGTACAAGTGGTGCCAAAGAAGTCCGGTGTTATGGTTGTTCAAAATCAAGACGATGAACTTGTTCCTACAAGAGTTCAAACCGGTTGGAGAGTGTGCATTGACTATAGAAAGCTTAATTCCGCAACCCAAAAGGATCACTTTCCTTTACCTTTCATTGATCAAATGTTGGAGCGGTTAGCGGGGCATTTGTATTATTGTTTCTTGGACGGTTATTCGGGATACAACCAAATTGTGATTGCACTAGAGGACCAAGAGAAGACTACTTTCACTTGTCCGTTTGGAACGTTTGCGTATAGACGGATGCTGTTTGGTCTTTGCAATGCACCGGCTACTTTCCAAAGATGCATGGTAAGTATATTCTCGGATTACGTGGAGCGCATCATTGAGGTATTTATGGACGAGTTTAGAGTTTACGACAATTCTTTTGATAGTTGTTTAGACAACCTTGAACTAGTTCTTAAACGATGCATAGACACAAACCTTGTCCTTAATTGGGAGAAATGTCATTTTATGGTAAACCATGGCATAGTATTTGGTCACATTGTGTCCTCTCAAGGGCTCGAAGTGGACAAGTCAAAGATATATTTAATAAGAAACTTACAATATCCCACTTCGGTGAGGGAGGTTCGTTCTTTTCTTGGACATGCAGGTTTCTATAGGAGGTTTATCAAGGATTTCTCCAAAATCTCCATGTCGATGTGCAAGTTACTACAAAAGCAGGTACCTTTTGACTTCAACAAGGAATGCAAGGATGCTTTTGACAAATTGAAGGCAATGTTTGCAAGTGCGCCGATTATCAAGTCACCAGATTGGAATCTTCCATTTAAATTAATGTGTGATGCTAGTGATTATGCGGTTGGAGCCGTTTTGGGTCAAAGAGTGGACAAGTTGTTCCATGTTATATATTATGCATCTAGGAACCTCAATGATGCACAAATCAACTATTCTACCACGGAAAAGGAGTTATTGGCTATAGTGTTTGCATTGGAAAAATTTCAATCATACTTGGTGGATACAAAGGTTATTTTGTATTCCGATCATGCCGCACTTAAATACTTACTAAAGAAGAAAGAAGCTAAGCCAAGACTAATCCGGTGGATCCTATTACTATAAGAGTTCGACATAGAAATTCGAGATAAGAAAGGTGTGGATAATACCGTTACGGATCATCTTAGTATACTTGTTATGTCTCACGAAGAACTTCCATTACAAGACCGATTTCCGGACGAACAAATTTTCTCCTTGGAAGAATCAACACCTTGGTATGCGGATATAGTAAATTACTTGGTGACAAGGAAGGTACCTAGTACAATTTCCAACTTTCAAAAGATGAAACTTAAGAAGATAGCGAAGCAATATGTGTGGGATGAACCATACTTATGGAAATATGGCGTTGATCAAATAATAGGAAGGTGCGTACCTAACTCCGAATTTCAATCTATTCTCTCCTTTTGTCATACTTTTGCTTGTGGTGGCCATTTTGGTTCTAAACATACCGCTCTCAAAGTTCTTGAGAGTGGATTTTATTGGCCCACCTTGTTTGATGATTCATATGTTTTTTGTAAATCGTGTGATAGATGTCAAAGAAAGGGCAATTTAGGTGCTCGAAATCAAATGCCACTCACACCAATTCTCGCCGTAGAGATTTTTGATGTGTGGGGAATCGATTTTATGGGCCCTTTTGTCAATTCGAATGGAAATTTTTATATACTTATTGCCGTAGATTATGTTTCGAAATGGGTGGAAGCTAGAGCCACCAAGTTATTTGTGATTTTGTAAGAGAAAACATATTCACTAGGCACGGCATACCAAGAGTGGTGATAAGCGATGGGGGGCTCGCATTTCAAGAAGTCTTTTCACACACTCCTCAAGAAGTACAACATAACACACAAGATTGGTATGCCTTACCATCCACAAACTAGTGGACAAGCGGAAATTTCAAACCGTGAAATCAAGTCCATTCTTGAGAAAACGGTGAATACGACAAGGAAAGATTGGAGGTTTAAGCTTAATGATGCACTTTGGGCGTATAGAACGGTGTACAAGACACCGATTGGTATTTCTCCATATCGGTTGATTTATGGAAAAGCTTGTCATCTTCCGGTTGAACTTGAACATAAGGCTTATTGGGCGATAAAGAAATTCAACATGGAGTATGATGAAGCGGGGAAGCAAAGAAAGTTACAACTAAATGAGCTAGAGGAGATACGTAATGATGCTTATGAGAGTTCCCGAATATACAAGGAGAAGACTAAGCCTTTCCATGACAAGATGATTTCTCGTAAAAGCTTCATCGTGGGACAAAAAGTCCTTTTATTTCATTCTCGCCTTAAACTATTTCATGGAAAATTAAGGTCCCGTTGGATTGGACCATATGTTGTTACTAATGTTTTTCCTTATGGTGCAGTTGAAATTACTAGTCTTAGAGACAACTCGGTTTCCAAAGTCAACGGCCATATATTGAAGCCATACTATGAGAATATCGCCTATGTGAATGTGGATGAACTTCCATTTGAAGATTTGCTCCCTCTAGAGGAGTAATGTGAAGCAAGAGCTAAGTCGGGCTGTCGAATTTAAAACAAGCGCTAAGTGGGAGGCAACCCACCGGTTTTGTATCTCTTATCCTTTTGTCTTTATTTGCGTTTTGTTTTGTTTGTTTGTTTTTCTTGTTCCATATCATGTTAGGATTTCCCACCTTGACTTTACTTGGACGATTCAATTACATTGAGGACAATGTAAGGTTTAAGTGTGGGGGAGTGGCTAAGCATATATTTTTGAATAAAAAAAAAAGTTTCCATAAAAATTTCAACTTTTAGAGATTTTAGAGTCACTAGCATACTTCTAGGTATGTTTACATAGAGAATTATGACCGACATAATTGAACTTGGAAATGTTAGGGAACTACGTTCGATTTCTTGCTTGTTAGAGTGTTAAATAATGGATTTAATCATGCCGGTGATGCAAATTAGGAGTAGAGAAGAATGCATTATTAGAGTTGATGATCAATCATTAGTGGAGACTACCCATTTTCATATCATGTGAGGCACCGACCAAAAATTTTCCTTGACTAAAGAGCTTATTTTGAGTGTGTGTCACCGTACGTTAATTCTGGGTAGAATGGTGAGCTACCCAATTTCAGCACTATTTTGATCTCTTGAGTGCTAATTTTTGTCAATCATGAGGGTGACGTCTATGATAAAAGCCTCCTTCTTGTAGTTCGATTTGCAGTTAGCACCATTCTCTCGCTCGACAACAACGGGTCCGTAGAAACACCATAATCAACAAGAAGGGAGCGACATCAAAATCTACAAGGAAAGTTGAAAAGGTTTGAGGTTTACAAGCAACAGAACAAGAAAAGAGCTAAATTTCAAATCCAAGTAAAGCAACATACAATGAACAGATTTTTGCATATATGTTGAAGACTTACAATACAATGAGGTAATTCTATATTCAAGTATGAAGACTAATTTACAAGAGCGAAGAAAGTAAAAGGTGAGAATTATTGAAGTTTATGGTTTCAAGACGATACAAGTTGTGAAGAATCAAGCGGTAAAGTAATTTTCCACGGCCATGGTTGTTTTATTTTTCACTTTGACTTGTATTTTGTTTCTCTTGATTCAAAAAAAAAAATAAAAAAATAAAAAATAAAAAATGAAAAATATGAGACAAGAGAAATATCTATTATTGTTTTTATTTAATAAGCCGTGGGAAGAAAAATTTATAAGGAAGTTTCAAGCGACAAGGATTTTAAGGAAAAATGTTACAAATTGTCGAGGATCTACGAAATTCGAAAGTTTATCATCAATAGTTGAAGCCGAAGATCAAGAAGATAGGAACAAAAGACGTTGCTTTTGGATTCCGTGAGAGTGGTGTTATCATAATTGGCAATCGAATGTGAAGGTAAGTAAGTAATCTCATCCTCGATAATAGTGGTTGATTTCCTTTCTTAGAGATCGTTAGAAAAAATGGTTTTTTAAAAGGTTAAAAGATGTGGTTTTTTTAAATATTTCGGAAGATGTCCTTCCCACCATTCAACATGTTGCAGGAATTCTATCTTCATTCCTACCTGCGCACATGTGAGACCCATAAAAAAGTTGTCTTTTTGAGTGCAATTATCATAAAATCCTTTTTGGGGAAGCAAAAGTCAAGGAGAAATGCTTATTGATCATTTCTCAAACACGCATTCTCTCATTATGGTGTGGTTATTTCTCACTTAACATTTAAGAATGAAAATATGTTCTTTAGTATTTCTAACTTCTTATTACTAGCATGCAGAAACTCTATGTCCTCATAGCTCTTTGGATGCTTGGGACGCTGGAAATCTTTGAAGATGTAAGTTTTGAGTTTGATTTGCTCGAGGACTAGCAAAGTCTAAGTGTGGGGGAATTTGATAGGTGTAGAATACACCTAATTTACTATCTAGTAGTTTATGCTTTCTTTTCCATTTTTCTTGTAAATTATGTATTTTACGTGTGTTTTTGAGTTATTAGGTACTTTGGAGTCACATGGAGGAAAAGAAGAAGAATACATTTCGTTGAGTCAAAGGGCAAAATTGTCATTTCATGGGCAGACACTATATGAATATCAGTTAAGGTTAAGGGGTTGCCATTTGGGTGTCCCTTATTATTATGAGAAGGTGTAAATATGTTGGGTTATGCATAAATATTGGGGCGCAAATAGCTGTCCCAAAGTTTTAAACGAAACCCTAAAAACGAGAAATCTTTTCTCTCATTCAATTCACTCAATCATTTGCTCATGAAACTGAGAAGGAGAAGCAGCTGTGACTGCGGGTGAGCTCGAGATGAATTGGGAATATGATGTTGTTCAAGATGGGTTCTCGTCGCCGGTTGGAATCAAAGATGGGGATAAGATTTGCTGAAAAAGATCAAAGAGCAGAAATTATGATGTTTTGGGGTGTGATTTGTTGTTATTGCAGAGACCAGGTCGACAAACACAGTGAGAGCTGAGGGTTTCAGATTGATAAAGTAAAGAAGAGAAATCAGCAACGTATACTTGAATTCATCTTAAAATTGAAATAATGGTTTGCTGTTGAAGAAGTTGAGATTTCAGAGATGAGGAAGGGTTTGGATCGAAAATGGGTTTCGATGATTTTCAAGGGTTTGGTGAATTACGAGTTAAGTTGAGATGAATTTCAGATATCTTAGAAGATGGGTTCGAATGGAAAAGGGGATTTGATGTTTGCTGTTGAATCGGAGATGTAAAAGATGGGTTTGTTTGATATTTGTTAAATCGAGACGAAACCGAGGTGGTAATTTGAAGCTGAGAAGAGTAGGTGGTGGTGCTGTAACTGGGTACGAAATTCAAAAGGGGGTTGAGATGATGATTGAGATTTTGTTGCTGCCAGAGAAGCTAGGGGTTTCTGCTACAGATCGGGAATGAAGTAGATATGCTTCTGCTTTACAAGGACTAATGTTTGAAATGTTAGATGTAAGATTAGGCTTGTCACAGGTGAAGAAAGAATGGCCTGAAAAATTGGCCGGAATTGCCCTGTAAATAACCAAAACTCGGCCGGTTTTCCACTCCGGCGAGTTGACTCAGTACCGGAGATGACCGATCCAGATGATCCCGATGAGCCGATCTGACCAAGAGAATCAACCAATTCAGCCTGACTAAGAAGCTAACTCGCCATCTGACTCTGACTTTTGACTAACGTTTGACATGTTTGACCGTTATCTCTAACGGTGGACAGACTAAATATTCCGTCGACAGAGATAATTTTCAGGTGGCCGGCGGTGACGGATTTCCGGCCAAAAACCCAGTTTTCCGATGACCAAAAATGCAGAATTTTGTGTGGACTTCTCTCATGGGTGTGAAGACTTAGAATTGGGAATTGGATGAAAACTTGGAAGTTTTGGAGAATTGGAATTGAAATTGGAATATGGCTCAAATTGGGAAAGTGGTGTTCTTATGGAATGTGGAATCTTTTAATACAAAGATATGGAGAGTATTGAAGCCTATAAATAAAGGAGTTCTCTACAACTTTTACACACACATCTACTTTGGAGAAGGAGTTAAAGTGCAAAAGGATTGGAGGAAGGAGCAACCATCATCTTTTCAATAAGTTTTTCTTTCTTCCTTAATTATTATTATTATTATTGTGTGAACTCCAAACTATGAGTAGCTAATTTTCTTATTGATTGAGGATGAATTCCTAACTCTTAATATATGATTTGAGTTTTGTTTCAATTCTACTTTGAAGTTTTTCATATGATTATCGATTATTTTTGCTAATATTAATGTTTATGCTTGATTGATAGGTCGTTTGGGTGGCCAACTAAATTGATTTGTTAATTGATATAAATCTAGTGAAATTTAGGGGACAAGTAATCATTTCTTGACTATTTACATATGTAGAAAACACAAGACCTTGCGGAGGGATTCCGTGGAGCAATTGTGTGTGAAAACAACGTGAGCAAGTGGACCTTGATCTAAGAGTCTAAGTACTAATATCAACCTAATAAATTCTTAAATCTTAATGCGTTTAACTAAATTACATCTTGGGTGATCTACTACTAGGTGGTTTGGTAAATAGAATCCGGTAGTCGAGAACTTCCGTGTCCGGTGATACAAGGGATTTAGGGGTTAGCACTGATCTAGCTGCTATACCTGCGGTTGGTGATAATCTATGACTAATAAAAAGTGGAAAAGAAAATAATTTTAATCATTGTTTTGCAGCGAAGAAGGATTCCTTGATCTATTCTCTCTTATTGAATTCAACTTACACTTTTAATTAGTTTGCCTATTTCTTTTGCTTTATAAATCTTGAACCAATACCCCCCCCCCCCTTTTGTGACATTATAAGACAACTAAAACCTCTTGCTCCTCGTGGGAACGATCTTGACTACCCTATATTACTTGTTAATTAGGTGTTAAATATTAGTTAATTTGTTGTGGTTACGACACGCATCACTAACCTCAGTTGTATTCTACAGTCTAGCCATACTCTTTAACTCCCGAGCTTCTTATGAATTAGGAAAGGTATAAGATTGCGCCAAAAATTAGATCGACACCATATAGCCACTCATAATAATAACGCTTTTTTTTACCTAACCTTCACTTAGCTGTATTATATGAGTTAGTTAGGAATATCTAAGGTGATACTTTCTCTTATAAATCATAAAAACATCCACTTAAAGTTACTCCATGATACTTTCTATACAGTTCTCTGTGGTTTTGTTTGTGATTTTCTGTGTTGGCACTATTTTTTTTGAAATTAACACAACAAGATGTGATCACTGCACATCTGAAGCGAAGAGAAAAAGAAAAAGCAGACAAAATAGCTTTGTAAATAGCAAAACAAACATTATAGCATGGACAAACGCATATGATAGTTACAAGTGCTTGAGTTTATCAACAACAAGTTGTATTTGGATCATCTTCAAAATCTTACCCGGCTCTAATTCATCGAGAACAAGTTGAGTTTGGACAATCTTCAAATTCATCTCTTACATACGTTCAACCTAAAAATTCAGAAATAAAGACAAGCAGAAGAGAACCACACAATCAGTTCGTAATGGAAATGATAAAGGTGAAGTTTTATTCTTTTAATTAATGTGTGTGTATAGATGGATGTATGGTTTTTGTTTAAAAGTATGATTGTATTTTTTCTACGGTTCGCAGATGAGGACAGTGGAGGGTCAATGCTGGCGTCGTTTGAGTGAGGAGGAAAAAAAAGGTGAAAAAAAAACGTCAAGAATTATTAAATATTCGCAGTGCAGGGTCTGGGAAAGAAATAAAACAACATGAGGGTGAGCATATCAATAGTCCATTAAATGCTCAGGTTCGTAGGTTATTCATTTACTGACAAAAACAACGTTGAATGGCTAAATTATAAGCAATGGTTGTGTTATATTATATTTTTGTATATTTCAGACATCGGATGTGTGTGGTCGATGGATTAATTTGGGAGGAGAACCTCAGAATAATACAATGTCAGCAAACTCAAAGCAATGGTATTGTATTAGACGATAAAGAATATAGACAACGTGCATTTGATGTGAAGCAAAGACAAACTCAAGTAAACAATGAATTTTTCAATGTAGTTACAGTTTATTTGGTTAGTTGTTGTGTCTGAATTTTATGTGTATACACATATGCTTTAGTAAATACATTTCTTAGTTTTCCATATTTTTAGTCAACAACCTTCCACACAATACATTCTCGGGGATAGTAAGGTATGGATTGATATTTTTGTTTGTGTGGGCTTAGTTTTTAAAATTCGTCTTTTAATTTATTTCTTTTTCCGATATTCAGGCTAGGAAATATAAGAAGTATTATGAACGAAGAAAAGCAGAGAGAGCATCCAAAATGGAACCAGTGCTGAAAGACAAGTATCCTCGGTAAGAATCTTATATGTGTTGATTCAAATGTAAAAAATTGCCGTGCTTCACTTTATCTAATTCATTGTGTATTTTCTGGCATGATCTGCAGAATCTTATATTTGATTCACGTTATCTAATTCATTGTGTTTTTTTTTCTTTTGAACTTTCATACACGGTTTGCAGCCCAGAAAGAACGGCGGGAAACTGAGTTAGAAAAGAAGGAAGAAATGGAAAGAATGGTTTCTAGCAGTGATGCTGTCACAATTCAAAATTTGGATTTGGTTCCCAAGGCACGCGTACGTGTGCAGATAGAAACATTAGTGAGTTATTAATAGTTTTTTTTTTTTAAATCAGTAGTTCTGTTTGATTAGTCTTTTAAAAATAAAATAAAAATGCAGTATGCTTCTATAAATGAGGAAGAAAAGTATAATATACTTTTGATACGTGGAAAAATCAAGGAACAAGTTTTGATGGGACAACAACATGGCGTTTCTATTGGTGGAAATACACCGAAGCAAAATAAAATAGTAAGATTTCTTTACGAATCTTAAGTTTGTCTGCATTATGTTACATGTTTATGCCATGTTTATCATCCCATGTTTTCGATGATTGTTTGTTACACTTAAGAACATTCCTTTATTTCAGAATCGTAAGTTATTCAAAATACGTCATTTTATTAAAATATACAGAGCTTTCATTAATGTGGATTATTGTTTTAACAGATTTGTAAGCGTACTAGGGTGAGAAAAGTTCTGGAGGATCCATTCAGTGGTCAATATGAGGGTGATGAAGCGACGTGTCATGCACGATATATGGGTAGTGATGTTGCGTGTGGTGACCAGGTAAATAAATGATATAGCTGAAGTTTTTTTATTTTCATATTCTGATTTAGCTTAGTTTATATTTTTATTTGTGCAATTTTAATCGTACTTATTGATTTCCACAATTAATTTCTTATCGCAGTGGGGTCTGGAAGATGAGGCTATGAATATGCACGTGTATTCAAAAAAGAATGACTCCCATGAAAACGACCATGATATGTAATTATACTAATCCTTGCATTAATTTTATGGTGCAAATTATCTTTTAAAATTTTAAATAGAGATGTAACTCTTTTGATTCTTTTGAACAAGTCTTTTCCGCCTCCGGATTCATCGTCTGAAGATTACAGTGACTACTACGCATAAGATGATAACGAACTTATAAAAAAAACTCTGGTGCTTTCAGCCTCTGCTAAAAGAGATACAAAAATATGCACAAAGTTGGATGAGTTATACCGACATTATCTAGTTGTTTATAGATGAAAATGGTTTCTGCTGGTTTTGGTAATTGCGGGTGTGAAAGTGAGAAACAATTTAAACCCTAAACAATGTACTGCAAGGGAGTACTTTAGATTCGAGAGATCAATATGTACAATTCCGTCCTTAACCAAGAAATGACCGTTCCAGACTTGCTTCGGTCACAAAGTGGAGGAGAATGGCTTGGTTTTGGGGAGGGAAGCAAGGAGAGTGGTGAGACCAGAATAGTTGATTCTGGAAGAGCAGTTGTGTTTCTACGAATTGTTATCAGAAAAGTAAGAGAGCTCAAGAGGAGGGCTAGCAAGTAAGTATTTCTGAGTGTTGTCTTGTCCGAATGAACTTGTTGTCCAAATGGAAATAGGTAAGACCAATTTATACAAGTCGAAGTACGTACCCTGGTCTCATTAAGGAGTGGGGAAGTAACTAGGAGGAGGTGGTAACCGTATGCATGGACTTGATGTTCCATAAAGTGGTTAACGCATGAAACTGTTAACATTATGGAATTGATGTTCCATAAAGTTGTTAACGCACGGCTTTATGTCCCATGGACGTTTCCCACATAACTTCCCGTATTTACTAGCCGCCTCACCCTTATGAAACTTCCTTATGAAGGGAGTAGTGTCCGCCGCACGCTGTAAACCGCTAAACCAATACCCAAAAAGGATCCCCCAGTTTGTGTTGATGTCTCAGATGTTTTTGGAAAAACATGTAGCATGTTGTTGTGGCTTGGAAAGTCAGTCTAGGGAAACTTACTAGCTTGGTGACCTTCGACGGTCGAGATTTTGCATCTTGATCATTGCACCCCCTTTGCTTTTGTAGTGAGGGCCAGTGTGGTGGCGCGACTAGGTTGGCATGCCGTTGGCATGGCATGGTTTGGCGTGGAAAAACTTAGGTTTTTGGGACTTTAGACGTCCAGGATTTTCTCCTGGGATTGAAAGGTAGTCGTTGATGGCGCACGCCTTTGTTTTAGAAACCCTAATTAGCACCCTTTACTAGAATCGTTGTACAATTCTAGTACGAACTCGTATTTTGACGGTCCTCCACTCAAATCAACCGGAAAATAATTTCCTATCTCCATAGCGGGGATATTTAGGTTTTGAACTCGTTCGGGAGGGTAAAACAGCCCGAAAGAAAAACTCAGGAAGAATTCAGGAGGGATGGCCAGGCTAACATGGCATGCCTTGGCGCAATTAGGTTGGCATGGCATGCCTTGGCGTGGTTTGGACACATAGGTCAAAGGATTTTCCATGGGTGCATGGATTGGCTAGGGCCATACAAAGTCGTGAGGAGACCTTAGGCGACCAGGATTTGCTCTTGGGATTGAAGAGCAACCGTTGATTGTTGCACACCTTCACTTTAGTAGCCGCGATTGGAAGTCCAGCATGGAGGAATGGCATGAGGGTCCATGGTGAGATATATTTGGCATAGCGCGTCTAGCTTGGCTAGGTGCGTGACCAAGCTATGGTTTTGGGCCAAAGTCGTGAGGAGACCTTAGGCGGACAAGATTTGCTCCTGGGATTGAAGGGAAACCATTGATTGTTTAACGCCTTCACTTTGGTATCCGCGAGGGGAAGGCCAGCATGGTGGCGCGGCATGAGGGACCATGATGACATATATTTGGCATGGCGCGGCTAGCTTGGCTAGGTGCGTGACCAAGCTAGGGTTTTGGGCCAGAGGTTGTGAGGAGACCTTAGGAGCCTAGGATTTGCTCCTGGGATTGATGGGTAACCGTTGATTATTGCACGCCTTCACTTTGGTAGCCTCGAGGGGAAGGCCAGCATGGTGGCGCGGCATGAGTGTCCAAGGCGAGTTATATTTGGCATGATGCGGTCGGTGTGGATGGCGTGATTTTCCAATAGCACAGAGGTGCGGCTAGCATGGTTGGCATGCCTTGGTGCGGTTAATGTGGCTGGTATGATTTTCCATTGGCACAGAGGTGCGGCTAGCATGGTTAGCATGCCGTGGCGTGGTTGGTGTAGCTGGCATGATTTTCCATTGGCACAGAGGTGCGGATACAATGGTTGGCATGCCCTGGCACGGTTGGTGTGGCTGGAATGATTTTCCATTGGAACAGAGGTGCGACTAGCATGGATAGCCATGCTTTGGCACAGTTGGTGTGGCTGGCATGATTTTCCATTGGAACAGAGGTGTGGATAGCGTGGTTGGAATGCTTTGGCGCGGTTGGTGTGGATGGCATGATTTGCCATTGGCACAGAGGTGCGGCTAGCATAGATGGCATGATTTGGCGCGGTTGGTGTGGCTGGCATGGTTTTCCATTGGCACATAGGTGCGGCTAGCTTGGTTGGCATGCTTTGGAGCGGTTGGTGTGTCTGGCATGATTTTCCATTGGCACATAGGTGCGACTAGCATGGTTGGCATGCCTTGGCGGGGTTGGCGTGTCTGGCATGATTTTCCATTGGCACAGAGGTGCGGCTAGCATGGTTGGCATTCCTTGGCGCGGTTGGTGTGGCTGGCATGATTTGCCTTTGGCACACGTGAGAATTAGGGTTTGGCTTGTCGTAAACCTAATTTGAAAAATATACCCCGGTAATTATTTTAGAGACACATTAAAGGTTTCAATAAATGTGCCTAGTAAATTCTTGTTGCTTTAAATATTGTGACATCACTGTCTGTTAGGGTTGAGTTTTTTACGATTTTAACCCTAAGTTAAAAACCACCATAAACATTAAGTCCCCTGCTTAGCTCGGAACATGTGACTTTTTGCGAGGTAAGCATATGATGGTCAGTAGAATCTGACTAACCTTTTTGAGTGGTAAAGAGAGTTTTGGCTTCCCGTGCCGGTAGCCCTGCATGAGTTGTACTGGGGATGCAGACCGTGGAGTGGTGAGACGAAAGTTTCCGGCTTGGTATGGCCGTACATAACCGAGGCACAACGCGCACGGTCTTGGAAGGAAAAACAAGCGGACGGCTTGGCTCGTGGGGCCAAGGGGGTAGAAAATGGTGACAAAAGAGGATAGAACTGAGACAGTGAGTCATGAAAGATGGCCAAGGAGATTTGTTTGATTTTTTTCGAGATGTAAGTAGAATCCGCAATCCTTGCATCCAATAACTTTGCACAAATCCCAGTATGACTAGGTGTCTTTGGGGCCAGGATTTGGAACTCGAGGAAGATCTGCTAGCATAGACTTAGCATGAAAGGGATTTGTCAGCACCAATAGGCTTGGAATGGGCGTGGGACGCTTGGAAAAGCATGGAATTAGTAATGGAAGCGCGGAAAGGGGAAACGCAAGTTGCTAGCAAGGCTCTGACTTGGTCCACTGGAAGGGAATTGGCATGGAAAGCGCGGATTATCCTGGATGGAACTGGCAAGGAAAGCGCGGATGTCTTGGGAGTGACAAGTCTTGCTCTCGGGGGACCGATTGCCTTTCTTCATGCATGACTTTAACATGAACTTCTTTCCTTATTCAAAAATATTTTTCGAGAGGTAGGTAGCATCCGCAATCCTTTCATCTAGTTTCTTTGTGAAAATCCCGGTATGGTTGGGTGTTCTTCAAGGCTAGGCTTTGGAACGCGAGTCTGAGCTGCTAGCATGGACTTGGTATGAAGGGGACCCATTAGCACTGACGGGCATAGAACGGGTGCGGGCCGCTCTGTAAAGCGCTTGACAAGGCATGGCGCTGGTAAGGGAAGTGCTTTGGAAGGGAAGCGCTTGCAAGGGAATCGCTTGCGGTTTAGGGTTTGACACGCCGAACCCCTAATTAGCGCCCTTTACTAGAATCGCTGTAAAATCCGCGTACGGATCCGGATTTTGATGGTCCTCCCCTTTACCGGACATGAAACATAATTCGGTAAACTGTATCTCCGCACTCGAGAATATTGAGGTTTCAAGATTTCTGAGGAGGTGAAAACGGTATGACAGTGAAAATCAGGAAGAAGTCAGGAGGGATGTTGTTGGTCCAGGGTGGCATAGTCGCGCGCCAGTCACCTATTCCCGTTCATGGAGAAAGAAGGAATATTTATTCTATTCAATCTTTAAAAACTTTATCTACATGAAAAGAGGTATCGACCCTCTTCTTGTTTTTCTTTTGTTCGTCTGGATCCGTGTTTTCGTCTGCAGTGTCTCTCCAGTGGATTCCAAAAATTTTACCAAAACTCCGTTGTATGGACCTTATGATCGTGATGATGATGTGTTGTAAGTGCTTGCATGGTCGAAAACTTCTGGCTCCCCTGGATGAAATAGGGAGATGTACCATTGCCGATACGCTTCTATCAAGTCTTTCGGGACTTTGTCCCAGGTTACTTCTGAATCTTGGACCATCCTACAGAATGGGATACGGTGAGAAGTCCCCGGTTATACTTCGGTTTGATGTGAAGGCATGGTTGAATCTGTGAATGCAACCTTATGACGTGCTTTTGGAGTCTTCGGTGCGCATATACGGCTTCATGTTGAGAAATTTCCGCGGCTCATAAAACCTCGATAGTGATGATGTTGAAATCACTAATAACCTGGTTGAAGGGAGTGAAAGCGTATCATGCTGGTAGTCCCCATGTGTAACCTACTTTCATTACATCACCTTGAATACCCGTCCACGAGATTTGATATAAGCTTACAGTACTCTTCTGGATGTGATACTAGGATGCTCAGAAATTACATGATAAAATATTCTAGATAGTGCAGGCTTGGGATCCCCCGTGGCCTCATAAAGTGTTGAAGGAGTCTTCTAGACAGAGAGGTGATGATATTCTTACGTTGCACCCTTGAAGAGTAGATGACCTTGTTATGGGTACGGACTTTTGGTTGATTGTGTCTTCTGAGTTTTGACAATGAAGGGATCCCGTGTATATCCTCAGTCCTCAAATATAGTTTACATGTTTCCATATTTGTAGTAGTTGCTTTTGCGGTGAAGCTCTGGTTGGTATCAACGAATGAGAGACAACAATTCTTGGTAAAAAAGTAATTAGAAGAGACTACATTGTCATGGTAACAAAGTAGGTTTGCTGGAAGTGTATGAGCTTCCATGAAAGTAAAAGGATTGGATGGGTGCGTAATCATGCAAGCCATCTATGACCACGAGTTTTGGCGGAACGAATCAAATGGCGGCCATGACTACGAAGATTGGATGGATGCGATCATGATCCTTGACATGGGGGGAATGGTGGTATGACCCTTTGTAGGAAGAGGCGGCGTTGAAGAAACTTCGGCTCTTAGAGAGGATGTTGAAACTTAAAAATACAAACGATGAATTTTTGGCTTCGGATCCTGGTGTAGCTCATGGTAAGAACACTGAAGAGAAGTGACTGCTGGAGCGAGCGTTGAAGCGGAGCAAATTTCAGAGAGAATGTTTAAGTGGAGTGGATGCGTTAATCAGTGTGTTGTCAAACCGGACACCATTCAAGCAAACAACATCTAGGAGTCCCCAGTTCCATCTATTAATTGTGATTTCCAGGAGAGGTTGGGGTTTGGGAACGGCTTCCCTGGCTGGAAAAGCCTTCTTTCCTGATGCGGTGAAGTTGAGGGATGCAAATATGTCTTGACTCTACGCCTTGAAGAAATATAGAATCTCACATAACTGTTTCATCATAGACTTTACGACTTTGTATGTGAAGTTCCCATCATGCAGGTCCTGACGGGAAGAGGATCTCTATGAACTCAGGGGGGTTTGCTGATTTTATTTGATTTCGATTTTGGAGAAGTCATCCCTGATCTTTAAGTATGATTAAATTGGATTTATTATCCCCTTCTACTGGGCATTCAAGAGCAACGCGAGCCTCTTCATCCATAAACGCACGTCCTGCTGAAGTGTATTTTGTATTTTCATCAAATCAATAGTGGTAAAAGGAGGTCGGATTATTCCGGATATTCTAGTATCTTTCCCTGATGGTGGAGTAGCGCCTCTGGTGACGGTTGCAGCTGTCATGCTCATTGGGGCGGCGGAAGCGTCTCTGGTTCTGGTGATCGTAAGTGTATTGTGCAGAGATGGCACTGTTTTGATAACGTAGTACTGGAGACATGGCGCTGCTTTAGGGAATGTGTGCCTGGCATGAGAGTGCGGCATGTGTGTCTGAGATGCACATCTAGTAAGAACGTCTGGTAAGTGTGTTTGGTATATGCGTCTGGTAGGCGCAGACTGTTGACTGGTAAGCTTATCTGGTAAGATTGTTTGGTAAGCTTATCTGGTAGGCACATCTGGTAAGATTGTATGGTAGGCGCGTCTATTAAGCGCGTCAGGTAGGCGCGAACTGTTGACTGGTCATGGCGTAGACTTTGACTTGGCACATCACTGGATTGGCACGATGCTGGCTTGGCATGGCGCAGACTTGTTCCTGCGGGCCCAGTTTCCTCTTTCCAGACGTAGTTCGAACAAGAAATCCTTTCGTTATTCAAATTTCAAAAAAATTTATGCTTATGAAAGGGGTTACCTCCCCTTTTTACCTCGTATCTTCGTTATCACGTCCTTGTGTTAGCGGTAGCGTGGTAGTGATAAAATGGGAAAGCATATTCCATCTATGTACTCTAGCGTTTCTTTTTCAATTTGTTTTCTTGTGCTGGTGCAAACCATAGCCATAGGTATGCCTTCCATAAACTTGTGGAAATACTTCATCATAAACAATTATTTGAATATCACCGTAGTAACGTTTGCTAATAGTGACAGGTAATCATTGTTGTGCAAAGTAGGCACGTGTGGGTATATGACTGTTTTATTTTTCGAAAGGCAAACAAAACACCTGGTTTATGGTTTTTGATTTCCAGGACTTTTCGGGTTGATAGATAAATGTTACTTTGACGGTTTTGGATTATACTTTTTTTTTTGAATGAAATGTTTAGAATTGAACTTTCTTTGTCTATGAATGAAAGTGACACAGACGTCCCAGGTAAACCATGGAACCGTGTGTTGGTGATGACATGGGATGAAACATGGTTATAGGTTTTATCAAAACTTGAAAAAGCAATCCATCATATTTTGTCTAAATAAGACTTACTCGGTATCCCAGATCTTCTGATGGAAATAAATTTTCCGAGCATAGGACCAAGTTTTACGAAAAACATGGCCAAGGGAAGTCCACAGTGTTCCGAGTCATTGCTAAGTTGTCTAATAACTGAGCCATTAATCCCTGGGCGGATCATTTTGCTTCTAACCCCTGGGAAGTCCCCAGATATCCCTTATCGTGTCATGACTGATAGTCGAGTCGTCGAGTAACTGAGTCGGAGTGAGTCGCCTTCCTCTACCATCTTGACGTCTAGGTCGAAGAACGAGATCGACAGTTGAAAATTGACATTGTAACCGATAGATCAATCCTCCCGCTGTGGTCGCCAATTATTTATAGGTGAAAATGGTTTTTGCTGGTTTTGGTAATTGCGGGTATGAAAGTGAGAAACAATTTAAACCCTAAACAATGTACTGCAAGGGAGTACTTTAGATTCGAGAGATCAATATGTACAATCCGGCCTACACCAAGAAATGGTCGTTCCAGACTTGCTTAAGTCACAAAGTGGAGGAGAATGGGTTGGTTTTGGGAAGGGAAGCAAGGAGAGTGGTAAGACCAGAATAGTTGATTCTGGAAGAGCAGTTGGGTTTCTATGACTTGTTATCAGAAAAGTAAGAGAGCTCAAGAGGAGAGCTAGAAAGTAAGTATTTCTGAGTGTTGTCTTGTCCGAATGAACTTGTTGTTCAAATGGAAATAGGTAAGACCTATTTATACAAGTCGAATTAGAAACGTACCCTGGTCTCATTAAGGAGTGGGGAATTAAATTGGAGGAGGTGGTAACCGTATGCATGGACTTGATGTTCCATAAAGTGGTTAACGCATGAAACTGGTTTTCATGAAACTGTTAACGTTATGGAATTGATGTTCCATAAAGTTGTTAATGCACGGCTTTATGTCCCATGGACGTTTCCCATATAACTTCACGTATTTACTAGCCACCTCACCCTTATGACACTTCCTTATGAAGGGAGTAGTGTACGACGCACGCTGTAAACCGCCAAAACAATACCTAAAAAGGATCCCCAAGTTTGTGTTGATATCTCGAATGTTTTTGGAAAAACATGTAGCATGTTGTTGTGTCTTGGAAAGTCAGGATCGGGAAACTTGCTAGCTTGGTAACATTCGACGGTTGAGATTTTATATCTTGATAGGAGGGGCAACCGTTGATCGTTGCACTCCTTCGCTTTAGTAGTGAGGGCCAATGTGATGGCGAGACTGGGTTGGAATGACGTTGGCATGGAATGGTTTGGCGTGTCCAAACTTAGGTTTTCAGGCTAAAAGTCGTGAGGTGACTTTAGACGGCCAGGATTTTCTCCTGGGATTGAAGGGTAGCCATTGATGGCAGCACTCCTTTGTTTTAGAAACCCTAATTAGCGCCCTTTACTAGAATCGTTTTAGAATTGTAGTACAGACTCGGATTTTGAAGTTCCTCCCCTCAAATCAACCGGAAAATAATTTCCTATCTCCCACCGTGCGAATATTTAGGTTTTGAACGCGTTCGGGAGGGTAAAACAGCCCGAAAGCAAAACTCAGGAAGAATTCAAGAGGGATGGCCAGGCTAACATGGCATGCCTTGGCGCAATTAGGTTGGCATGGCATGCCTTGGCGTGGTTTGGGAACGTGGGGAAAAGAATTTTCTATGGGTGCATGGTGTGGCTAGGGACAAGGCAAGGGAGTCTGTCTTGGCATGGTGTGACTAGCATAGCTAGGTCCAAGGTAGGGTGCGTTTGGCATGGCGCGGCTAGCTTGGGCTAGGTTTGGTTTGGCTTGGCGTGTGGGGCCAAGGGTTTTCCATGAGCGTATGGCGTGGCTAGCTTGGGCTAGGTGCGTGACCAAGCTAGGGTTTTGAGCCAAAGTCATGAGGAGACCTTAGGCGGCCAGGATTTGATCCTGTGATTGAAGAGCAACCGTTGATTGTTACACGCCTTCACTTAAGTAGCCGCGAGGGGAAGGCCAGCATGGAGGCGCGACATGAGGGGCCATGGTGAGATATATTTGGCATGGCGCGGCTAGCTTGGATAGGTGCGTGACCAAGCTAGGGTTTTGGGACAAAGTCGTGAGGAGACCTTAGGCATCCAGGATTTAATCCTGGGATTGAAGGGAAATCGTTGATTGTTTCACGCCTTCACTTTGGTAGCCGCGAGGGGAAGGTCATCATGGTGGCGCGGCATGAGGGGCCATGGAGAGATGTGTTTGGCATGGCGCGTCTCGCTTGGCTAGGTGCGTGACCAAGCTAGGGTTTTGGGCCAAAGGTTGTGAGGAGACCTTAGGCGGCCAGGAGTTAAATGGAAACCGTTTATTGTTGCACGCCTTCACTTTGGTAGCCACGAGGGGAAGGCCAGCTTGGTGGTGCAGCATGAGGGGCCATGGCGAGTTATATTTGGCATGGCGCGGTTGGTGTGGCTGGCATGATTCTTCATTTGCACAGAGGTGCGGCTAGCATGGTTGGTGTGGAGGGCATAATTTTCCATTGGCACAGAGGTGCGTCTAGCATGGTTGGCATGCCCTAGCGCGGTTGGTGTGGCTGACATGATTTTCCATTGGCACAGAGGTGCGGCTAGCATGGTTGGCATGCCTTGGCGTGGTTGGTGTGGCTGGCATGATTTTCCATTTGCACAGAGGTGCGGCTAGTATGGTTGGCGTGCTTTGGCGCGGTTGGTGTGGCTGGCATAATTTTCCATTGGCACAGAGGTGCGGCTAGCATGGATGGCATGATTTGGCATGGTTGGTGTGGCTGGCATGTTTTGGCATTAGCACAGAGGTGTGTCTAGCATGGTTGGCATGCTTTAGCGCAGTTGGTGTGGCTGGCATGATTTTCCATTGGCAAAGAGGTGCGACTAGCATGGTTGGCATGCCTTGGCGCGGTTGGTGTGGATGGCATGATTTTCCATTGGCATAGAGGTGCGGCTAGCATGGTTGGCATGCCTTGGCGCGGTTGGTGTGGATGGCATGATTTTCCTTTGGCACACGTGAGAATTAGGGTTTGCACCATCAACACTAGGGAAGATGAAACATAAGTGTAAATAGTGCGGCGCTTTGCACTAGATCTCTGAGCGAACGAGCGTTTCCTCTTTGATAATTCCTTTTTTTACTAGATGCTGCCGCAGGGGACAAGTTAGGTTTCCGGATCTTCGTAAGCTTCCTCCGGAAATAAGGGAATTGTTTGAAGGGGATGAAAATAGTTCAAAGATGTTCAGGAAAAATTTAAGGAGATATAATTCCGCCAACGCCTTTACGAGTCTCGGGTGCTAGTATGACAATAGAGTTAAGAAGGGAGGTGATCTTGAAGTTTTTTCGATACATGGAGAGCTGCAGCATTATAGAAGTAGTTTGGTACCTTCGGATGAGAATAAGGAAAGCTATTCATAACTATTCTTTTATGATCCTGAGAAAGAGATGTAAATAAGAGAACAAAACAATCCCAAATTAGAACATGAAGTGTTGCATATTATACAAGATACGTTGAAAGCTAACAATAGACTATATTCCAAGTACGTTCAGGCGAAAGAGATACTGGAGAGCATACCAGATGAACCGGTAAAAAGGTAGAGCTATCTTTGCATTTTAATTCATAATAAGACAAGTGAAGGTACAACTCCCCGGTTGTGGATGAAGTGTCGGTCATCGTACCTGAAAAAGAGAATGACATACAAAGGACTCGCAATATTATATTACACCTGAAAGAGGGACACAGTTGGACCAGGATAACTCAATTCCATCCTCTTTATCTGTCGCTGGATTATGTACAATTCTTTCCTTATGGTGAAATGGGTTGGAGCTGCGAATTAACTCTGGGAATAAATCGTTCAAGATTTTAGCAAATACAGTCTATCCCTGATGGATTTTTATAGTTCTTATCTATTTCCTCGAGTGTTTGAATACTCTACTATTCTTAGAGGGTTTAAAGTTTTCCAGGAATTTGTAGTGGATGCATGGGCTTCGACCGAAAAGAACCGTTTAGGATGGATAAGATTCAATCAGGATAACCTACGTGTGGATAATTACAGTTCGATAATCAAGATGAAGGAGGATGGGATATCACCGGATTAGGGGGGTACACCGTGTGTTTCACCGTCTATGCATGTAAGAGGACCAAGGAAGATGAATGAGATCTATCAGGACTCCATGGAAATAACGCGCTATAATCATCATCTAGATATCTCACTTACCATGTGTTGATGGTGGTTTTTAAACAAAGGGTAAAATTGTAAAACCCCGAATAACCTAATTTCACCGGTGACACATTTATTAGAACATTTAATGCATGTAGTCAGTAATTAATGGGGGGGTAATTTTTTTTCAAATTAGGGTTACAACGAGCGAAACCCTAATTCCCATCAGTGCCAATGGCAAGTCATGTCAGCCACACCTAGCCCAAGCTAGCTGCGCCATGACAAACGCACTCTGCCTTGGACCTAGCCATGCTAGTCACACCAACCGCGCCAAATCATGCCATCCATGCTAGCCGCACCCCTGTGCCAACGACAAATCATTCCAGCCACACCAACCGCGCCAAAGCATGCCAACCATGATAGTCTCACCCCTGTGCCAACGGAAAATCATGTCAGCCACACCAAACGTTCCAAAGCATACCAACCATGCTAGCCGCACCTATGTGCCAATGGCAAATCATGCCATCCACACCTAGCCCAAGCTAGCTGCGCCATGCCAAACAAACTCGGCCTTTGCCCTAGCTATGCTAGTCACACCAACTGCGCCAAAGCATGTCGAACATGCTAGCCGCACCTTTGTGCCAACGGCAAATCATGCCAGCCACACCAAACGCGCCAAGGCATGCTAACCATGCCAGTCGCACCTCTGTGCTAATGGCAAATCATGCCAGATACACCTAGCCCAAGCTAGCCGCGCCATGCCAAACAAACTCGGCCTTGGCCGTAGATATGCAAGTTACACTAACCGCGCCAAAGCATGCCAAACATGCTAGCCTCACCTTTGTGCCAACGTCAAATCATGCTAGCCACACCAAACGCGCTAAGGCATGCCAACCATGCCAGACACACCTCTATTCCAATGGCAAATCATACCAGCCACACCTAGCCAAAGTTATCCGCTCCATGCCAAACATACTTTTCCTTGGCCCTAGCTATGCTAGTCACTTTCCTTACCAAGCCGTTATGCCATTGGCACATGCAAAAGTAGCGCCCGTGCATTAGGCTTCCAAACCGTGCAACCTAGACCAATATGGCCGTGCATGCCATTGGCACATGCCAACATGCACCGCTAGCCATTTCCAAGCCGCTATGCCATTGACACATGCCAAAGTATCGCCTGCGCCCTAGGCTTGCAAACCGGTTAACCTAGGCCAATATGGCCGTGAGTGCCATTGGCACATGCCAACACGCACCGCTAACCACTTTCCAAGCCGCTATGCCATTGGCACATGCCAAAGTAGCGCCCGCACCCTAGGCTTGCGAATCGTGGAACCTAGGCCCAAGTAGCCGTGCGTGTCATTGGCACATGCCAACACGCACCACTAGAAGCTTTCCTTACCAAGACGCTATGCCATTGGCACATGCCACACGCTCACCTAGCAGCTTTGGCATTGACACTTGCACTCAAAGTGAAACCCGCGACCAAGGCATTACGCAATGCCATTGGCACATGCCACATGCTCCCCTAGCAGCTTTGGAATTGCCACTTGCACTCAAAGTGCAACCCGCGACCAAGGCATTCCGCACATGCCATTGGCATATTCCACACGCTCCCCTAGCAGCTTTGGAATTGCCACTTGCACTCAAAGTGCAACTCACGGCCAACGCATTCCGCACATGCCACACGCTCCCCTAGCATCTTTGGCATTGCCACTTACACTCAAAGTGTAACTTGCGTTCAAGGTATTCCGCACATGCCATTGGCACATGCCACACGCTCCCCTAGCAGCTTGGCATTGCCACTTGGATCCAAAGTGCAACCAACTCTCGAGACATCAACACAAACTGGGGGATGATTTCTCAGGGTTTTGGTTTGGTGGTCACAGCATGCAGCGTACTCTACGCTCGTTTTAATAAAGCGTGAAAAAG
This sequence comes from Papaver bracteatum, assembly GCA_023529315.1. Lineage (NCBI taxonomy): Eukaryota > Viridiplantae > Streptophyta > Magnoliopsida > Ranunculales > Papaveraceae > Papaver > Papaver bracteatum. Next base: position 522,700 of record JAJJWX010002325.1, read on the forward strand.
AATAAAAGCGGTCAATTAAATGGGGAAATAAAGGTGAAAACGTTTTCACTCTTAAACACGCTGGTTACCTCCTCCTCCCATTTAACTACCCTTTATTTCCTTCCTTAATAAGGCCAGGGTACGTTTCAATCTCAACTTGTATAAATAGGTCTCACCTATTTCTACCAGACAACAAGTCTCGGTCAGGAGAAAAATACAACACTCTCAGAAAAGGCAACTTTGCAAGCTCTCCAAAAAGCTTTCATCTCTTGCAAGCTTCCGAATCTTTCACTTTCTGATACAATTCGAGATACTACTATCCCAGAATTATTCTGGCCTCAACACCTTTCTTTACTTCCCTCCCCAAATCAACCCTTCTCCTCCACTTTGTGACCGAAGCAAGTCTGGAACGACCATTTCTTGGTTTAGGCCATACTTGTTTAGATTGATCTCTCTAATCTAGAAAGTGCTCATGTGCAGCACATTTGTTTAGAGTTTAAACCATTTTCTCACTCACCTACCGAATTTACCAAAATCGGCAGAAACGATTTTTACCTATAAACAATTGGCGACCACAGCGGGAGGATTGCTCTTTCGGTTATAATATCAAATTCCATTTTCCATCCTCAAATTTCGTGGAAGTATGGTCGGTTATCAGGCCATCTCCACAAACATTGATCCCTCTCAAGGTCATGATGACTCGTCAATTTCTAGAAGCAATACGACCAATGAAGAGGTCCCAAGACTGGTTGACCTGATGCGAGCTCAGGAGGTTCGTGCCAAAAATATGGATCTAATGAAGGATGTGATTAACAACATATTCGACTTCCTCATCAGCCTAATATCGGAGCTAAGTGGTTCATGTTCCCCATGAGATCAAGAGCAGGGGACTAATATCCCGAATGAGCATTCTCAAATCAATGGTTTCGTCACTGACTGGAAGCCAGCAGGCCAGGAGGCGACCACATTGGTATAAAACTTATGCGAATTGCTACACCTCTTCAAGGATCAATGAATAAAAACATTCTCTGTTATTAACCGAATATCACTGAATGCATCACTATTTTCTGCACCCACGGGGACTCCAAGGATCCCCGGGAGATCAATCAACAATATTATTTTCACCGATGACGACATGATGGTAAAAGAAGGTCACAACCGGGATTTGCATGTTATGGCTCTCTTCAGGAACACAAAGTTTTGAAGAGATCTCATTGACATGGGCTCATCTTCCAATGTCATCACCCTCAAGACACTTAAAGATGCCCGGGTGAGACCTAACGAGATTGTATGACAACCTACTATGATGACATATTTCGAAGGCAACCAAACTAGCACATACGGCTACATCAACTTGGAGCTGGCAGTAGGGCCAATTCAATCAAGTGTGAATTTTAAAGTAATTGAAAAAAAAACCAGACTACCACATGATACTTGGAAGCCCATGTCTGCACAATATCAGAATCATTCCTTCAATATACCACCAATGCCTGAAAATAGTACTAAACGGAGAAGTTGTCTGCATCCCCGCATCACTGTCCCCCTATGCACCAATCTACTGCGTTGAAGCACATGGGCCGAAGGAGGGTTCAAAAGGCATGATGACCAAGATACACAGTTTTCTTCTACCAAAATGTACATCGCTCAGAGATAGCGACAAACTGGAGACACTCCGCAGAGGAGACCGCCCTCCCGCCATCTCCTCAGAAGAAAGACCCTCCAGTCTCCCACCACTGGGCGTAACCCGTGCCCGCACCAAGCGAGAGTGCACCCTTACCGCAAGACGAAGCAAAAAGGGAAAACTCACATATTACCACCGCTGTTAACAATTAGCAGGGGAGACCATGACCCAGTCTCTCCACCCGAAAGAATTTTTTCACAATAACAAGGAGAAAGTTCCAGACGCCCCCTCAGAAGATGCAAGATGGGACCGAATTGACCACAGACGAACTCGTAACTTTCAATATATAGAATGAGGAAATCCCGCGACCCATTCTGATCAGTTCGACTCTATATTATGCGGAATACTCAAAGCTAGTCGACCTACTGAAAGAATACCAGGACGTATTCGCGTGGTCTTACGAAGAAATGCCCGGCTTGGATGAAAAACTGGTCACCCACCATCTGCACGTGACACCCGGATCTAAACCAGTCAAGCAGCCTCCAACACAATTCAGACACGACGTAGAAAAAAAAATCAAGGTAGAGGTCCAGAAATTACTAGCCGCTGGTTTTTTCAAACCTATTCACCATCCCACCTGGTTAGCCAATATCGTTCTCGTTAAAAATAAGAATGGCTATATCAGGTGTTGTGTCGATTTCACAGATCTGAACAAGTGCTGCCATAAAGACGATTTATCGCTCCCTAACATCGACATGATGGTAGACGCTACCAGTGGGCATGGTATGTTCTCTTTCATGGATGGATATAGCGGCTACAACCAGATAAAGATGTATGAGCACAACGCGAGTAAGACTGCTTTCTGAACCCCTCTCGGAAACTTCTATTACACCGTAATGCCTCTCGGTCTGAAGAACACTGGTGCTACTTACCAACGCGCAATGACTACCATCTTCCACGATATGATGCATAAGCAAGTCGAAGATTACGTAGATGATGTGGTGGTAAAATCGAAGACTCGAGCGGATCATCCATAAACGCTACGAAAAGTGTTTGAAAGATGTCGCGAATAAAAGTTGTAGATAAATCCTTTGAAATGTGCCTTTGGTGTCTCTTAGGGGAAGTTCTTAGGATTCCAAGTAATGGCCGCAGGGATAAAAGTTGACCCAGTCAAAACATAAACTATCCTCACGATGCCACCACCACGAACTGTAAGAGAGCTCTAGATTTTCATGGGAAAGATAAACTATATTCGTCACTTCATACCGGGGCTGGCACAGCTCATTATTGCGTTTACCCCTTTGATGAAAAAAGGAGCGAATTTCACATGGACTACGTCTCAACAAGAAATGTATCTGAAGATCCAGTAAACGATGTCCTCCAAGACTGTCATGAAGCCTCCTATGCAAAGGAGACCACTATGTATTTACAAAACCTTTAGCGATACTGCCATTGGAGCCCTCCTCGCTCAAGAAGATGACAAAGGAATTGAATATCCCATATATTACTTCAGTCGAACGTTAAGAGACGCTGAACTCAGATACCCCAAAGCGGAAAAGGCATGTTTAGCATTAATTTATTATATCCAGAAGTTGAGACACTACCTCCTCTCCAACAAGGTGGTGTTCATATACAAATCAGTCACTGTAAAGTTTCTCCTCTCGAAACCTGCCCTGATAGGGAGGCCAGCTTAATGGCTCATGCAGCTGTTAGAGTTCGACATAACGTGCGCCTCCCTGAGGGCCATAAAAGGACAGGATGTTTCAGACCTATTAGTAGCATTCCCAGGAGAAAACACCGCGGAGTTACGTGAAGATCTCCCGGGAGACCTTCCAGATATCTTCTTAGTCAAAGAAGAGGCATGGATGTTGTTCTTTGTCGGCTCTTCCACCCCCAACACTAATACATGAGAAGCAAGTGTGGTACTAGTATATCCTGCTGGAGAAGTCTTCTCGCACTCTTTCAAGCTAGACTTTCCATGCACCAATAACTCAGCTGAATATGAATCCTTCCTCATAGGCCTATCACTAGCTAAACAAGCCGGGGCCACGCATTTGGAGGTAAGAGTATATTCCAAATTACTCATCAACCATGTAAATGGAATTTATGCATTGAAAAAGATGACACTGTCACCATACATGGCTGAAGCACAAAAACTACTAAATTATTTCGCCGATGCAACCATCACACACATCGGCCGTAGCGGTAACAAGCATGATGACTGCCTAGTTACACTAGAATCAAAGCTACAGTTCGAAGGATCCAAGGAAAACCTGGTAGTAAAACGGAGAACCATAGCTTCAACATGGCTTTCGCAACCTGAGAAAGCCGAAGACGATGACTGGAGAACGCCTATCATTCAAGAACTCAAAAACTCACTTTTCCAAGGGAAGGTCGACCTCAGGACTTTGCAGAATTTCTTTATGCTTCAAGATGTTATGTATAATCAAAACCCATACAGCTCTCTGTGGAGGTTTCTCAGAAAAAATAAAGCACAATAACAACTTGAACATGTCCATGCCGAAATCTGTGGAATAACATCAGTAGTGACCCTCTACCGTCGTTTACAACGACTTGGATACTATTGGCCGGAGATGGAAGCCCAATCTCGATTACTCCAGAAGGCGTGTCCCAATTGCCAGGAACCCTTATGTCATACGAAATTCCTCAACATCAGTCACACCGGGGACTAGTGGGAGCCATATATTGGCTTCCTTCGCGACGGCATTCTCTCTATTGAAAAATAGGATGCGTCCAAGCTAAAACAAAAGTCCAAAAGATTCGTGTTCCACGATGGGGTTTTATATCGCAAGAGTTTGGAGGAAGTCTACTACGGTGTTTGGGCGATATATAAATCCCAGTTATGTTAAGGGAAATGCAAGAAGGCGAAAACCAAGGGAAACAAAAACTGTTCCTGCAGATACACGAGAGGTACTACTGGCCGACCATGGAAGACGACGCATCTACTTTCGTTCACAAATGCCGTGAATGCCAGATTCACGAAAACCTCATCCACGCGTCTCCAACACCCGTGCACTCGATAATTATCCCATAGCCATTTTATAGCTTGGGACTCGACATCATTTGGAAGATCAACCCGCCATCCTCAAAATAGCATGAATACAGAATAACCGCGACCGAGTACTTTACCAAGTGGGTTGAAGCTGTCCCGTTGAAAGGAACCACTGGAGCCATGATCGCATCGTTCATCAAGGAACACATCATCTGCCTTATTGGCGTACCTAAATACGTCATCACCGACAAAGGCACGCCTTTTTCTAACAAGCAAGTACATGAACTACTTAAGAGGTACGGTATTAAACAAGTCTTCTCTACCATCTACTATCCCTAGGGAAATGGACAAGACGAAAGTACCAACAAGACTCTGATTTGAATCCTCAGACGAACAGTACATGACACTCCCAAGACCTGGCATGAGCAATTGCCACTGGATCTCTGGGCGTAAAGAGCATCTCCTAGAAGCTCCACCGGCATGTCTCCTTACACCCTCATCTACGGTACAAACGCGATCCTCCCAGCGGAAATCAAGATCTCGTACGCCAGAATCACCGCATCAAGTGGACCTCACTGGAATGATGCCGAAATACTCAAGTCCATAATCGCGGAACTAGATATTATAGACTCCAGAAGATCCAAAGCAGAGGAACATGCAAAAGCGTATAGAAACAGGATTTCCAGGGCATACAACAACAATGTAAAACCCAGGGTTTTGAAGGAAGGAGATTTGGTGCTAAAAACCGCCAAACACATCCAGCAAGATCCATCGGCACCAAAGTTTTCTCCCAAATAGGAAGGGCCGTACATAATCACTAAGGCATATGATAGTGGTTACTACAATATTATCAAAGAAGATAGGGGAAAGATAGAGGCAGTCATCAACGGAAAGTGGCTTAAGGCATACTATGCCTAATCACTTCCCTGTAACATGCTACATTAAGAATGTGAATGTCCAGGCACCCTCTCTGCTTTTACTTTTCTTTCTTACCAATTATCAAATTTTAATACAATCCAACAGATTAATGGAATTTCTTTATTTCTTCAAAAAAAAAAAAGGAGCCTTCAAACCTCGTGATACAAGTCAGAAAAGCACATCTAGTAAATTGTAATCCCTACAAAGCATCATCTTCAATCGACTATGATATCTTTTAGTCCTACTCTTCAAGTCTCGAGTTAACTCTTCAATCCTCTAAGACTCCGTGGCCAAAGCTTTCTCCTCTTCCAGCATGGTTTTTATGGCAGGAATCACACCAACAAGAATACAATCTCTGTCAACCTTCACAATATTAATATGATGTCACAACCAGCTAATATTAAACTCCAAGGATTCACAGGTGGACACCATGTTCTCCCACCTTTGAATGGCTGACTCTGCAGCAGCACGGATAGACATATTCTCCATCTCAACAATTATTGGCAAAAGAAAGTTCACTACGGAAACCAAGGCGGATGAAGAACACTTCACTGCACTCCTGGTAGCGATATGGTCGTATGTCTTCCATATCCTTGTGTAAAGGACCACGAATTCTTTGTGCACCAGGAAACCATGTTCTCCCACCTTGAAAGGACACGGATAGACATATTCTCCATCTCAAATTATTGGCAAAAGAAAGTTCACTACGGAAACCAAGGCGGATGAAGAACACTTCACTGCACTCCTGGTAGCGATATGGTCGTATGTCTTCCATATCCTTGTGTAAAGGACCACGAATTCTTTGTGCACCAGGAAACCACCAACATTGTGGTAATTGGAGGAGATACACATCATAATAGTCCCAAACGACAACCTGCATAAGGGTATTCATGACAAGAGATCCCTAAATCAGCGTTCTCCAAGTCTGCAACAGTCAACAAGGTTGGATTTGAAGGGAGGGGAGCGACTAGGTCATCCTCGTCGATGATAGTAACACATGCTCCAATGGGATATCTCTGCAAAAAATGGAAATTTTCCATTCATCAAAAAAGCGGTAAAGCGTATGCAAGTCAGCCAAAAGAAGAAGAAAACATACCGGTATAATTTTTTTAACCCGAATAACCCTGGTCGGGATGCTCCTGCAAGAGTCAGACCTCACACCTTCACCTGGAGAATCTGGCTGGTTAGAGGATGATTCTTCTTTGGGCTACATGAAAAAGTGAGAAACTTAATAAGAAGAACCTCTTCTCATACAATGGAGATGGTACAATTGCGTTGGGTGTGAATACGGAACCTTAAAAAAGGAAATGAAGCAATAAGGGACATAACGCTTCCAGATTTTTAGCATGGATGATTCCCTGATTGAAGCCGCGTGTGAAGAAATGAAAAATAAGGAAACTTTGCTATATGTCAAAACACCTACCACTAGTGGAAAATGGGTGTTTAGCAACCCACATCTGAGACCCTCAATGATGGTAGTTGGACAGTTGACCACACATAGCGGTCTCTGATATCATAAAAACACAGAAAAAATCCGAGATGATTCAAAGCGGTCGCCGAATAATTACCATTTTTCCCCAAATCTCCTACCGATCATGTGACCCTTGTAAACCTATTTAGATGTGATAATTTTTTATTATTTTATCGACCATATAAATACTTCTTTCTCTCTCCCATTTCAATCACACTTTCTCTTTCTTCTTTTCTGCTTTCGGTCTCATCTCTATAACCTAAGGAACTGGCGATTGAGAAACCAGTAAATCTTAGGTGTTGTTTTAACCAAACTAATAAAAACCCACCCTTCTCTCGATTCTTCTTCTGATATCCCTCAACTCACTAGTCTAGTTGCGAATCTCCAATCTTCTAGGAACATATTCAATCCATTTTTTTAATCATCCTAGGGTTTTATCAAAATCTCTAACTAGATCTAAATAAATAATCATCTCATGGATGATTACTGCTAAAGATGTTTGTTTTAGGGTGTTCTAGGGTTTTCGAATCTGAAATTATGAGTCTGAGATGGAATTGGAGAAAGGAGATGATGATTAAAAGGGGTTTCTGCCATTTCCAAGACAAGAACGGTGAGAGAATTGAAGTCACGGATTTGAGAATTAGATGATGGAATTAGTGATATCATGACAATAATCGATTTGGGTTGCATTGGATTCGAAGTCAGATGTGTTTGATGTTGTTGATATGGAGAGGAGAAATCAGATAATATTAAGAAGAAATTGAGGTTCTTAGAAGTCTGAGATTGAGAAAGAGATGATTTTCATGGGTTAGTGGTTTTTTTTTTTTATTTAATTTACTAATGTTTTTCTTGAAGTTCTTAGAAGTCTGAGATTTAATTTTCTGATTTTTTTTTCTATTAATTTTTTTTTTTGTTGACAGGGTTTTAATTATTATTTGTTTTAATTTGATGTTCCAAAGATTTCACTAGGTACAACTGCACTTCTTCCAGATCTTCATCAGGTATAACATTTTTCTGCATTTCTTAGAAGCAATTTGGTGTTTTGTTATGGGATTATTTAAGCATGGGTGTGCTGATAGAGTGATTATTTATTCTAGGGTTTGTAGTTAGATGATTGGTATGCTGATGAGGTGATTATAAGCATTTCATGACCAAGATAAAAGTATAAATATAGGTTCTATGTTGTAATCAATAAGAAACAAAATGAAGTAGGCATGAAAATGTCCATGTTCTTAAAACAATATCGTGTTCCATTTCTTTAACATATACCTTACAAGTCGAACATCTCCAAAGGTTAGTTACACAATAAGGGATATTTTGGTTTTGCTTGATTATGCTTGTTCTGAAAAAAAAACTGGAATATTGTAGAGTTAGTAATTGATACATTTGAAAATAGAGTAGGAGGATTCATCTTTTGGGGATTTGGTCAAGTTGGAAAATTCTGATGCTAGTTACCTTTGTGATACATATCATTATAGACAGTCTATCTAAATTGGGTTTCTTGAATATTGTTAACTTATTTATTATGCTTTTTATTAGGTATTATGGAGATGCAGATTTCAGTTCTTGGAGTTCTTAATTGTAGGTAGTTACTGCTACTCTGCATTTCAAGGTTTGTCATAATGTTCACGGGTCTTGAATTTTTTTTCCTTCGATGCTATCACAACTATCGGTTCTGAAAACTATGTAAGTTTCACAACTGGTAACCTGAGTAGTTTGAGAATCAACTGGTGCATGTATTTGAGCTCATGCCTACAATATGTTTGATCAAGTGGTAAAATGAGAATCTCATTTAATGCCTGTATATATTGGTCCACCTTTTCTTATCTTGCTTTGTAGTTAATTGAAGGCTTAGAATTTTATGTTTCAAAGAAAGTCTTGTATGTATTTACCATGTTTGTTGTATGTGACTTGTTGAAAGTTTCCATTTAAATAGAGAATTTGATTAAAGGCTTGTGTTAATTAGCTTTGAGTTTAGATTTTAAAGCTTAAGGAAGAGATGATCTCATTATTTGAATTTGGAGGCTTGTTATGTTCATTATCTAGTTGCCAGGTGAATTTATTAGCTGATTTAACTGTCATGTGACTCCTCTAGACTTAACTTATCTAATAGGCAAACATTATCTATGACATGAGGTTTTTGTGCTAGAGTTTAATCTGAATTATACATTAGGAATACACTTTCTTTTGGTATTTCATGTGGTTTCAGTTTGGTCTCGTTAAGCTTGTTGCATCGCTAAAAGTATGGTTCTTAATTTTGAGACTCTAAATATTGATAGAGCATCTAGGTTTGGTTGTTGACAGAGACAATTGGCGGACATAGTTTCCATCAGATATTGGTTGCATTTCCATATGTACAAATATTAAGTGGTGTATATCTTGCTTTGACAGGGGACAATACTCTAGTTTTTAAAGACCTCTAGAGTAAAAGTAATGGGGGATTATTTCAAAGTTAGGAATGACTAACTTAGGAGCATCTTCGTAAGTTATGGATTCCAGGAAAACTGATTGAAGTACTTTAATATAGTTATTGAATCATATCTATTTATTTTAACTAAGCTTACAAAATGCAATGGCATTAAATGCTTTCTCATAGGCTCAGATAGGCTTGTAATATAAAAGCTTTTCCTTCTAACACAAACGACACGAGTTTCCCAGCTGGATATATCCATGTAGCAGTGGCTCATTTTCTATGTTAGAAACTGGATAGGTCTGCTATTATAAATTGTTGAAGTGGGGCTACTTGTGAGAAAGAAAATCTTCTTCTGTCTTTTTCAATGCGTGCGTTAATTTCCTGCTCTATTTTGTTGTTCAACACTGATGTATATACGTTAATCCCACTGCCTTCTGAGAATAACTTAGGGTCCCCTATTGTAGTTGCGGATTATCTCACAACTACACCCTCATAAGAATCCATTAAAATGATTCCTAAACTAATTAATTTGATATGAAACTAAGAATTAAGGTACTAAAATTATAAAGGAGACATAAAGATTTTTACGTGGTTCGATCAATGTGATCTACATCCACGGTGCTTCACTAGTGATTGTATGTAATTATATGATTTTACAATTGAGACTCCATTAAAGAATATTTGGAGCTCTAGTTTTTTGGGGAAGAAGATAATAAAGATAATAAATCTCTCCTAACATTTTCTCTCTCCTCCTAAAATTATCCTCTCTTGCTGAAAAGATCTCTCCCACTTATCATGCCTAAATGGCTATTTATATGATCTTACAAAATATGACAGTTGTGTTGTCCCGCCATTTCGGATTTGATAATTATCTTGCGAACCTTCGTAACTTCATTTCGCGAACTTCTTTTGCTTTCCTCGTGATTTCCTTTGCTCGCAAAATGTTCTTTGCTCGTAAGATGTCTTTTCTCTCCACAATTTCGTAAGTTATCATTTGTTGTGATATTCCGCTCCTACATCTTGCCTCTTTTTTCTTGAATATTGCTTGAAGAGTGATCTTCAAGAAAAAATCATTTGCTGTGGTTGTTGGAGTAGTCTTTGATCTTTGTTGATGAAGGAACGAGCGAAAGAATATCAAACTCAAAAAGTATATACTTGCCTCTATTCTTTTGCGAAGTTCTAAAGCTTTAAAAAGTAATTAGAAGTATCATCTTGCGAAGTATGAAGTATGTGAAGTATCTTGAAGAAGTATGAAGTATAAGAAATATAAAATATCCTTGAAGAAGTATAAGAAGTACTCAATCCTCGAAATATATAATAAGTATGAAGTATCCTTAAGAAGTATAAGAAGTACTTAATCCTCGAAATATATAAGAAGTATTCGTCCTTGAATGAGAGTGATAAATATTGCCTCTGTTCATGTGAAATTATTATTCCATTTTTGATGAGGATTCTTCTTTGAGAAGATAAAGAATCATAAAATATTTTCTTGGGTATCCATAGTTGCCTCTGTTCTTTATCTATGAAGGAGAATCCTTAAGAAAATGTTGAATAACTAAATTGCGTCTCTATTCTTATCTTTCCTCTGCCTCAAGTGGTAACCCTGCTAACTTCTGAATTTTTCTGCAAATTTCTGAATTTTTCTGTGAATTTCTGGGGTTTTCTGCGAATTTCTAAACTTCTGAATAATGCTGCGAATAGTGCTGCGAATATAGTGTTGCGAACATAGTGTTGCGAATATAGTGTTGCGAACATAGTGTTGCGAATATAGTGTTGCGAATATATTGTTGCGAACTATGAATAGTCCTGCGAATTATGAATGTTTCTGCGAAGTTTCACGGTATTATCCTGTAAAATTTTGTAAAATACTTGTGTGCATATAATACTTATATAATGATTATGTTATGAAATGTGTATGCGATGCTTATGCCTTGAAATGCTTATGCAATGCTTTTATGATGCGAATATGATGCTTGAATGATGCGAGTATGATGCTTGTATGATGTGAGTATGATGCTTGTATGATGCGAATACTTATCTATTGCAATGTATATTTCAAGTTTCTGTTACTTAACTCATTTTGCCGTAGTAAAATTGATATATCTTTGAGTTGCCTCCATTCATATAAGCATCATCGCAAGTTTACTTGTGTATTTTCGCGAATGAAATCGCCTCTTCTAGTATGACTTCGTGATATATATTCTTGTAAAAATTCTTCAATGATATTGATGGAATTGTCTTCTTTGATATATATTGTCTTCAAAATTCTTCAATGATCTTGATGGAATTGTCTTCTTTGATATATATTCTCTTCAAAGTTCTTCAATGATCTTGATGGAATTGTCTTCTTTGTTAGAACTTCATGATATATATTCTTGTAAAAATTCTTCAATGATATTGATGGAATAAATTTCATGAATTGATGTGGTCTTATCATGCCTTCCTAAGTAAAGGTCTTATTTTGCCACCTTTTTTGTAGTAAATTTTTGTATTTGCGATAATATGACAAGTCTGAACATTCTTGCGAACATACAACCTCGTGACATTATCGTCTTTCGATGAAATCGCAGGACGTTTTTACACTTTCATGTAATAACCCATTGATCTCATCTTAACTTCTTTGTTTCATTCTGCAAGTTCTTTTTGTATGTTTTCCTTTTTTTTTTTTTTTTTTAGAATGCTCGCAAAACTTCATTTGTTGCACAAATATGACAAGCCTTTATGTTTTCGCAAACAAGAAGCCTCGTGACATTTGCGTCTTATAGCACGTATCAGCTCCCTAATGGAGGGTGCTTCCCTTTATCTTCCCCCTGGTTGCCCCTTCAAGGAAGCGTACATCGACCATACAAGGTTAGCTCTTCCCATCCGGTTCTGCCAACAGCCAGCTTTTGATCGCAACCTCTTATCCTTTTTGCCTATAGGGCTTATAGTTACGAGGTTGCACCCTATGGGGTATATTTGGGCCAAGTGCATCATTTGCCAAGACTTGTCAAAAATGGCAGATATGGTTCAACCTCACCCGACACTATTGACTCAACCGTGTACCTCGGCGCCTTGATCGTTTTCTGCCCTTCTTGGGAAAGACAGTATGCCTTAGTCGCCCAACCTAAATCCTCTTACACCACATTTTATATTGCGTAATGTCGCTAGATTAGGTGAGAATCCAAGGTGTCTAACCCGGATAGGTACCCCATTATTGGGTTGTACCCCTAAAATTTTACCATGTACTAAGGGTCCTTGGTGGTGTTCCGGTTACCCTTAGCCACGTTTATAGGTACCCCGTTAAATGACGTACTTTAGGACTTTGCCTCTTACGAAATATAGCTTCGCGAACTAGGGTGTACGCCACAAAGTTTTGCCTGTATAAAATTTTCTGCGGCTCTCTTTCTTTTTTGGAGGCTGATCACAGATTGCGGTCTTTTATTCGCAAATTGCGGTCTTTTCTTCGCAATTGATTTTTGGCGGTATTTTTTCGCCTTTTTAAAAATTCATCGTAAATTTTTCATGTACATAAAATGTTGAATGTTTTCATGAAATGCTTAGTATAAGAAGTATGAGAAGTATCCACATCACATCTTTAAATCAAAATTATTCTATAGAAATATAGCAATTTAATTTTCTCTGCTTTTTGTAATTTTGAAGTCTTTGAAAGATTTTGAGATCTTTAAATTTTTGGGATAAACTCATTTTTGAATCTTGCGATTGTATCACTTTTCACCAATCTAAAAATCTTTGAAATGTTTTGAAAGCTTAATTATTTTAGAAATCTTACGAGTATATCGTTTTTAGTAAATAAAATGAAAAATATTTTGTCTTCCGTAAATAAAATATTCAAGGAAATGGTACTTACCTTTTTTACATAAAATCTTTAATTATGTAGTTGCGGATTATCTCACAACTACATCCTCATAAGTATCCATTAAAATGATTCCTAAACCTAATTAATTTGATATGAAACTAAGAATTAAGGTACTAAAATTATAAAAGTGACACAAAGATTTTTACGTGGTTCGATCAATGTGATCTACATCCACGGTTCTTCACTAGTGATTGTATGTAATTACATGAATTGACAATTGAGACTCCATTAATGAATATTTGGAGCTCTAGTTTTTTTAGGGAAGAAGATGATAAAGAAAATAAAATCTCTCCTAAAAATTTCTCTCTCCTCCTAAAATTATCCTCTCTTGCTCAAAAGATCTCTTTCTCAAAATGTGTCTCTCTTTTCCTCTCATGCCTAAATGGCTATTTATATGATTTTACACATTGGGTGACAACTACATGTCCCTTAATTTCGGATCAAAGAATCATCATACGAACCTTCGCAAATTCACTTCACGAACTTCCTTTGCTCGCAAAACTTTCTTTGCTCGCAAGATGTTTTTCTCTCCACAATTTCGCAAGTTATTATTTGTTGTGATATTCCGCTCCTACATTTTGCCTCTTTTTTCTTGAATATTGCTTGAAGAGCGATTTTTAAGAAAAAATCCGTTGTTGTAGTAGTCTTTGATCTTTGATGATGAAGGAACGAGCGAAAGAATACTAGTCTTGAAAAGTATATACTTGGCTCTATTCTTTTACGAAGTCCCGGATTGTTGCGAAGTAAATAAGAAGTATCAACCATTGAAGTATAAGAAGTATGAAGTATCCTTGAAGAAGTATAAGAAGTACTTAATCCTCGAAATATATAAGAAGTATGAAGTATCCTTAAGAAGTATAAGAAGTACTTAATCCTCTAAATGTTATAAGTATTGAAAATCTATCATGTGAAACTCTCACTCCATGTTTTTTGCCTCATGCTATGCTGTAATGCAATTAAAAATTTAGATTAGTATTCAACATTTCTTTTATCAAAATTTCTTATTTTTTATTTATATGCTACTTCAAAATCTTTCTGTTTGTTTTGATTTCCTTTGTATTATCTATTTCATCTCTCTTGACAAATATTTTTCCATGGAAATGATCCTAATAGGTACCCCCTCATATGACGCACTGAGGTGCTTTGCCTTTTACGAGTATACGCCATAAAGGTTTTCCAGCCACTACTCTCCATGTCGAATATCATATCATTGGAAATAAAGTAAATTTTTCAAGAGAAATATATAAATTGATTTGTGCGAGATGTTTTTCTCGGTTTATTTTGTAATTGTGAAATCTTGTGATCTTTGTAATTGTATAATCTTTGTAATTGTGTAATTGAATCGCTTTTTGTAAATCAAATCAAAAATCTTTTATTTTTCGTAAGCAAATAAAATGTTTAAGGAAAGAGGTACTTAGCTTTTATGTGAGTCTTTGTTGTCTCTTGCGAAGTATGTGATTTGCTTGCGAAGATAGCATCGTCTTGCATGTTCTCATAGCATACCAATTATTCTAGCCCACTCTTGCGAAATAGAATTCTACTGTTTTGCGAACTTTTGCGAAGTAAACGAACATTTGCGAAGTATTGGTGCTGCGAATGTTCGCAACGTAAACATTTGCGAAGTGTAAAAGAGTAGTAGTGTTGGTCTTGCGAATATTCGCAAAGTAAATATTTGCGAAGATATTTCTTTATTGCTGCGAACGTTCGTAAAATTCGAACCCACGATGATAAAACTCTTTGGATAATCTCTTTCGTAAGTTTGCTGCCAATTCCTTCTTAGTTCCGTCTCTTGCTTCCTTGAACTGTAGGCTTTCCTTAGATTGGTTAGCCAAGAGATTCTCCATCCTCTCGAAGTAAATCGTTTCAACAAGACTAATTCCCTTGGAGATGTCAGAGCTTGATGATTCAGCAGCTTCTTCACAATCACCCACTTTGATTTGTCTGGTGGCGACAACTTCATTTGGTGATCCAATAGCTTTTTTAAAGAACCGCTCACCTTCTCCAATTTCGGAGAAATTAAAATTTTCATATAGACTCCACCCTTTGCACGCTTCCACTCAGATTACGAAATGATAACAATCAACTACTTTTTAGGAACAATTTCGTAAGTTATCTCCAAGGATACTATTTTAATTAGCTTCTTGCGAATGTTCGTAACATTCTCTTATCTGAATGTTAATATATACTACTTTAATTAGCTGAATATACTCCGCAACAATCAACTAAAACCGCGTACAGCTATTTTATCATCTTAGTTGATAAAGTCTATATACTTTAATTCTTCGTTTGCTGCGAACTTTAATTCTTTATAACATCATTTTTCTTCGCATGAATTCATTTTTCTTCGTTGATCTAAACTAGCTGAGATGCGGACTTAGTTGATTGAACCATAACATCTCCCTGAAGATGATATTAAACCTTCAAATCCGTTTTCTACTCCATTATTGGATCTACTTCTGGAAGACGCCATTACCGTTTCAGATTGAATTTTCTAGAAAGTGAAATTTGGGGAGGAAATAGTAGAGAGAGAAGAGGACCAATTATTAAACGAAATTATTGATCCAGCAAGTTACAGGAAGGATAAATCCATTTAATCTTTCCATGTTTCTAGCGCTAATTATGTAGTTGCGTATTATCTCACAACTACACCCTTATAAGAATCCATTAAAATGATTCCTAAACCTAATTAATTTGATATGAAACTAAGAATTAAGGTACTAAAATTATAAAAGTGACACAAAGATTTTTACGTGGTTCGATCAATGTGATCTACATCCACGGTTCTTCACTAGTGATTGTATGTAATTACATGAATTGACAATTGAGACTCCATTAATGAATATTTGGAGCTCTAGTTTTTTTAGGGAAGAAGATGATAAAGAAAATAAAATCTCTCCTAAAAATTTCTCTCTCCTCCTAAAATTATCCTCTCTTGCTCAAAAGATCTCTTTCTCAAAATGAGTCTCTCTTTTCCTCTCATGCCTAAATGGCTATTTATATGATTTTACACATTGGGTAACAACTACCTGTCCCTTAATTTCGGATCAAAGAATCATCATACGAACCTTCGCAAATTCACTTCACGAACTTCCTTTGCTCGCAAAACTTTCTTTGCTCGCAAGATGTTTTTCTCTCCACAATTTCGCAAGTTATCATTTGTTGTGATATTCCGCTCCTACACCTATAAAACATAATCTATGGAAGTTTATACTATTTTTCTATTTGCTTTGTCATTAGTATTTTGCATGCTTCGTAATAGGTGTGACAAAAAAATCAGTTTGGTATTTTCTTATTACAAAATTAAGCTGAATATATGGTCTTCTGTCATTCAGGAAAATCTTTTTGTGCTAGATTTTGTTGATAAAAACATCGGTAATACTGAACCCGAAAAACCTCTGCCACTAGAAAGCGATCCATTTACGCTGATAGAGGATGTTAAGCAGCTGAAAGAACTGTCTAATCAGATGTGTGATGTGAATGAATTTGCGGTAATATTTCTTTTTGATGTGAAATCTTACTCTCAGTTATTGTCGTGACCCTGCATTTTCAATTTTGGCGGATGTCATAGTAAATTTTGTCGTATGTTTGTTTGTTAGTATCTTATGGTTACCATGTTTACCTGTTTGAGGTAGCTGTAAAAATTTTAAATACTGATTGAGACACTTGACTTAGTTGACCTAGATAAGTTGGTCAAAATTGTTAGCCTTGGGCGACTTCTCATGGTAGGTTTTTCTTAATCAGGGTATCCAAGCCAAACCTTTGTGAAGGATAGGTAATGTTTTATCAGTTGATTTAATAAAGGTATTTGACTAATTTAGATGGTGCAAAACCAAAGAGTTAAGTAGGTCTCGATACTACAAAAAGGTGGATGCTGAAACTATATTTACGCTCCAGATAATTGGGAGCTCACATTTAATAACAATCCCATGCATTACTTTTATTTCATTCTATTTAAAACATCCTGAACCAAATATGTTTCATGATATTGTTGCTTTCCATGCTGTCATTGATTATTTAAATCTGACTATCTCTTTCTTGTATTAATGCTTGCCGTCTCTCTTCTCTGTTTGTCATGTTGTTTAGGTTGATTTGGAGCATAACCAGTATAGGTCCTTCCAAGGAATGACTTGCTTGATTCAGATTTTTACTAGAACAAAGGATTTTATAGTAGATATATTAAAGCTCCGGGTACATGTTGGTCCTTACCTATAAACCTATGTACTCGTACCTCACTTAAACCTCTTTACTTCTTTATATGAAGATAAAAAATAAAGTTTTTCTATCACGTCTCTTATATTATTATGCCTGGAATTGGATTAATATATGTAGTTATGCTCAACTTATTGTGTGTAACAATTGAAAGTTTCATTCTTTCTGTTTACAAATGTATAGGCACCAAGGGTGTTGGAGTTAGAGAGGAAAAGTTTGGAGTTTCTTCTGAATCACTTTTGTGGAGTAGCTGCGAACAAAGAGTAAATCTTCTTCTCTTTCATGTACTTCCTTTATGGGATCATATTTATACAATCATTCCATTTAAATCCTTATCCTTTCATATATATCCTGGAGGTTAATCAGGTCATTGAAGAGTTTCAGGCACTTAGGGCTACCAGATATAAGATATATCCCATGTGAGTCATGTGAAAATGGTACTAGTACTAGTATGAGCGTCAGTGCTCAACACTATTATATGTTGTCTGAAGTGAACTGCATCCTCAAAATGATATAGTGGGAAAAAAAAAATGAGCGGACTACTGACCATGGAGCAGAATAAGCAAGTGTGATTTTCTTTTAAAGTTTGAAAAGAATAGTTCCATTCCTATTTTCAGTTTTCTTTAGGTTTTTGTGAGATCCTTACGCATAACAAAGACTGCAGTGCCCACTGCTGTTTTCATCAGTTCCTATATGCCTCAACACATCAATATCTCAGGAAAATGCAGTACCCTTGCTACACACTATTTATGGTCATGCTTTAACACTTAAATCTGGTTGTGAGCATGTTTTAGAAGCTTAGAATGTGCCAGTTGTCATATAAAGTTACTTTCCTCAATATCTTTCATATTCTGAGATGATTACGAAAAATTTATGCAGATACCAGAATACAGAATGGAGCCTCGTGCCTCTTCCTTATGAGATGGTTAGGTAATAAATCTTTGCTTTCTGATTTCTTATTACCATTTCTTTTTTGCATTCACTCGCTGGTTTGGGGTTAATGTTCATCCTCTTGTCACAATCTCTCATTAACAGATATGCCAGAGAGGATACGCATTATCTGTTGCATATTTTCGACCTCATCAGAGGAGCTTATCATTTTTAGCTTATTGTCTATTAGTTTAGCATCTTGTTGTTAGAATTTACTACCTAGCTAGCTTGGACATGTATTGTCTTGACCCACAATTTCATCATTTTTGTGTAATTTTAAACCTAATGGATAAAATGAATGAATGAATGTGGAATTCTCAAGTTTGAGTTTAAATTTGAATTTCAGTTTGGGTTACATTTGAGTTCAATTTGAGTTCCATCTGACTTGACTTTGCTTGAGTATCATTTGACTTTACTTTGACTTTGCCCGACTTTGACTTTGCCTGACTTTGACTTGAGTTCTGTTTGACCTGACTTTGACTTGGGTTCCGTTTGACTTGACTTGACTTTGACTTGGGTTCCGTTTGACTTGACTTGACTTTGATGCAGTCAGATTATTTCAGATTTAGCCATTTAGGCATTTTAGCAAATCTGATTCTATATTTTTTTTATATTATAATTTAAATCTGAGACCCACGATTAAGGGTCTGTGCCTCGTTACGCTTAAAATCAGTCATTATTTTGAGACCCACGACTAAGGGTCGTACAAAATAGTGACGCTTTTTCAGATACCCCAACAGAGACGGTTCAAACTAGTCGTATAACTCGTATACATGACTTGTTATGACGGTCGCGGAACTTCTGTTTTCCACTAGTGTACTCCCTCCTTGTTTACATCGGTCCCACCAATTGCACCAACTTCTCAATGACCGCCCAAGTTACGCCAACTAGCATGCTCAGCTTCCCCGCCTTGCACTGTTCCCACCAGCTATCACGCCCAGTTTCCCAACTCGCGTCAACTTCTCAATACCGCCCAACATCCTGTCTCTCAATGATGCTAACTTCCCAATTATGCCAGCCTCCCGATTTGTGCAAAACTGCCAGAGGCAAGGATTCCAAATCCTATCTATAAAAAAAAAAATTCAGACAAGCCTCATCAATTCTCTTTACGATTCACTAGTTTGTCACTATCTTATGCTTACCTAGCAACAAAGCTCCTATTCCGAGCTAAGCAGGGGACTTAATGTTGATGGTGGTTTTTAGACAAAGGGTAAAATTGTAAAACCCCGAATAACCTAATGTCACCAGTGACACATTTATTAGAACATTTAATGCATGTAGTCAGTAATTAATAGGGGGTATTTTTTTTTTCAAATTAGGGTTACAACGAGCGAAACCCTAATTCCCCTCCGTGCCAATGGCAAGTCATACCAGCCACACCTATCCCAAGCTAGCTGCTCCATGCCAAACACACTATGCCTTGGCCCTAGCTATGCTAGTCACACCAACCGCGCCAAAGCATGCCAACCATGCTATCCGCACCCCTGTGCCAATGGAAAATCATGCCATCCACACCAATCGCTCCAAAGCATGCCAACCATGCTAGCCGCACCCTTGTGCCAAAGGAAAATCATGCCAACCACACCAACCACACCAAAGCATGCCAACCATGCTAGCCGCACCTCTGTGCC
Organism: Papaver bracteatum; assembly: GCA_023529315.1. Classification (NCBI taxonomy): domain Eukaryota; kingdom Viridiplantae; phylum Streptophyta; class Magnoliopsida; order Ranunculales; family Papaveraceae; genus Papaver; species Papaver bracteatum. The sequence goes on from JAJJWX010002325.1 coordinate 542,744, forward strand.
AATGGAAAATCATGCCAACCACACCTAGCCCAAGCTAGACGTGCCATGCCAAACGCACTCTGCCTTGGCCCTAGATATGCTAGTCACACCAACCGCGACAAATCATGCCAGCCACACCAAACGCCCCAAGGCATGCCAACCATGCCAGCCACACCTTTGTGCCAATAGAAAATCATGCTAGACACACCTAGCCCAAGCTAGTCGCGCCATGCCAAACACACTTTGCCTTGGCCCTAGCTATGCTAGTCACTTTCCTTACCAAGACGCTATGCCATTGGCACATGCCAAAGTAGAGCTCGCGCCCTAGGCTTGTAAACCGTGCAACCTAGACTAGTATGGCCGTGCGTGCTATTGGCACATGCCAACACGCACCGCTAGCCACTTTCCAAGATGCTATGCCATTGGCACATGCTAAAGTAGCGCCCGCACCCTAGGCTTTCAAACCATGCAACCTAGACCAATATGGCCGTACGTTCCATTGGCACATGCCAACACGCACCGCTAGCCACTTTCCAAGCCGTTATTCCATTGGCACATGCCAACGTAGCTCCCCCGCCCTAGGCTTGCAAACCGTGCAACCTAGGCCCAAGTGGTCGTGCGTGCCATTGGCACATGCCAACACGCACCACTAGCATCTTTCCTTACCAAGCTGATATTCCATTGGCATATGCCACACGCTCCCTTAGCAGGTTTGGCATTGCCACTTGCTCTGAAAGTGCAACCCGCGACCAAGGCATGTTGCACATGCCACACACTCCCCTAGCAGCTTTGGCATTGCCATGTGCACTCAAAGTGCAACCCGCGACCAAGGAATTCAGCACATGCCATTGGAACATGCCACATGCTCCACTAGCAGCTTTAGAATTGCCAGTTGCACTCAAAGTGCAACCCGTGGACAAGGCATTCCACACATGCCACACGCTCCCCTAGCAGCTTGGCATTGCCACTTGGACCCAAAGTGCAACCAACTCTCGAGACATCAACACAAACTGGGGGATGCTTTCTAAGGGTTTTGGTTTGGCGGTCACATCATGCAGCGTACACTACGCTCGTTTTAAGAAAATGTGAAAAGGAATAAAAGCGGTCAATTAAATGGGGAAATAAAGGTGAAAACGTTTTCACTCTTAAAAACGCCGGTTACCTCCTCCTCCCATTTAACTTCCCTTTATTTCCTTCCTTAATAAGGCCAGGGTACGTTTCAATCTCAACTTGTATAAATAGGTCTCACCTATTTCTACCAGACAATAAGTCGCGGTTAGGAGAAAAATACAACACTCTCAGAAAAGGCAACTTTGCAAGCTCTCCAAAAAGCTTTCATCTCTTGCAAGCTTCCAAACTTTCACTTTCTGATACAAGTCGAGATACTACTCTCCCAGAATTATTCTGGCCTCAACACCTTTCTTTGCTTCCCTCCCCAAATCAACCCTTCTCCTCCACTTTGTGACCGAAGCAAGTCTGGAACGACCACTTCTTGGTTTAGGCCGGACTTGTTTAGATTGATCTCTCGAATTAGAAAGTGCTCACGTGCAGCACATTTGTTTAGGGTTTAAACCAGTTTCTCACTCACCTACCGAATTTACCAAAATCGGCAGAAATGATTTTTACCTATAAACACCATGAAAACGAATCCAAACTGGACAGAGATACAAGAAGCACTTTATCCTCACCAGACTGCATCCGACCGTCCAGATTTAGTTGCGTGAGTATTTGAGATGAAAAGAAAGAAGTTGATGGATGAGATACTTGAAAAGAAGGTGTTTGGGGATTTATTCGGGTATGTGTATACCATTGAGTTTCAGAAGCATGGATTACCTCATATGCATGCACTTATATATCTTGAGAAGTCGTAGAAAATACGTATAGTTGACCAGGTAGATAAATACGTGTCAGCTGAATTTTCCGACGAGCAGAGTGACCGAGTTCTGTTTGATACAGTTAAATTCCTTGCATGATAAAAGGAAAATGCACAAAACATTATCCAAAGAGAAATAACGATTCGACTTGCTTGGATGGAGGTGGGTATTTGGTTTATCGCCGCAAGAATAACGGCGCAGAGGTGGTTGTTCGCGATGGGCATAAGGCAACCAACATTGACGTTGTAACTTACAAGACGCATTTGTTGAGGATGTTTAATTGAAATATATACGTCGAGGTATGTGTTTGGATAATGATGTAGTTTTAGGTTGTGGTAAGTAAAGATTCGTTGCTCGGACTTTTATAAAGATTTGGTTTTTGATTACTAAAGAAAATACTAAGACAAACTATTAAAATTTGATTTTTGTTTACCAATGAGAGAAAATTCTAGGGTTTTGGATTCCACTACTTCTAATAATAGTAAACTCAATAACAATTTCGTTGACAAAATACTCCAGTTTACTCAAAACAATTTCGAACCCAATCTCATGCTTTGGAAGATATGACAATACAAGCTCTTTTTATGACTTTCGTCGCTATTCTAAGGCCTAATCCTCCTTCTCTTATAAAATAACGGTAAAAACTACCCAAAACAATTTTTACGAAGCATACAAAGAAGAGAGAATTTTTAATAATTTAAAAACACAATATTGGAGTATTTATTGTCAAAGAAAATAATTACTAAATATTACTCATCAAAAATAGCTTCTTCCAAAACCCTAGAGAATAGATTTAGCTACTCATGAATCGAAAAATGGAGAAAAATTGATTAATCATTATATTAAAAATAATTGCTTACAGAGTAATGAAGTTTCGTTGGTACGTTGACAGACCCAATGGTACTCTCTTGCTCACTAAATAGTAATGAAAATGCAAACAAAATTGCAAATGGTTAGCAGCACCACTTCTCTCCAAAATAATTAATTCCTCCCAAGTCTTTTCAACTTCCACCTTTCGTTTTTATCTAGCACCTCTATCTCCCTCGTTCCGTAATTAATTCCCCCTCCAGTTCTCGAGCACATATATATGTTTAGACAAACCAACTTTCCATTTTTTTAAAGTTCCCACCACGTCACTAACCAATGAATAGGCGCCATTTGTTAAATTCTCTTCTTCTTATTGGCTCCTCTAACTTTGGATTGATTATTTCTTCTGCTCTTTGTAGCTGTCGACATCCAAATATCGTATACAAAAGCTAATTAATTCTGTACTTCCCCAAATCTTAGCCTCACGTAGAAAGAAAATCATTTCTTAACCATTTGAAACCACCGCACATGGTAATAATCAAAAGATTCTCTTCTGAGTATGGAATAATAATGATCTATAATATGTAAAGTTATTATGCCATTTCCCTTATTATGTCAACATTCCATTCCAATTCTTTCCACTCCAAGTCCAACTCACAGCTGAGTCCAAAATAGTTATGTGAGGCCATGAGCTACTGTTCCGTGTACGAGCTTGGCCCCAAAAATGAATGTACATGCAAATATCACTTTCTTTTTGGGGCGTTTTCAACATGTCTTCGGGGTGTCTTTAGCGCGTTTCTGGGGTGTCTCCAGTACTTTTTCCCGAGGTTTCAAATGCCAAAAATACACCACATCTTTGAATTCTTCCACCAATAACAACCGTCTCTTACCTCTCAGATCCACTTCTTTTCTTCAATATCATCACTAAGGTTGCCATTCTTTTCATCCAAAACTCGCATCACTAAAGCCAACATGCCTTTCATCGATGAAGAAATAAAAGTAAATAATGAGAGATAATTCGCCTCCAATAGCAGTTGCACATGAAATGACAATTTAGCCCTTTTAAGCGACGTTTCTTCTTCTTTTGCTCCAAAGTACCTAAAACTCAAAATCAAACAAAAGATACATAATTTACAAGAAAACATAGCCAAGAAAGCATAAATAATAGCTAAATATCAAGGTTTTTTAGACACCTATCAAATTCCCCCACACTTAGACTTTGCTAGTCCTCGAGCAAATCAAACTAAAATAATTTTAAAACATACAACTCCATCTCGTCGAGGATACGGTCAAACTTAGCACGTATAACAAGCCTTTAAACCCCTAGGTGGACCTAGTGGCCGAGTTATAGTCTCGGGAAGGTTTACTAGAGGTGTACCTACAAAACATTTTATTCCAAACTCAGGAATGACACTAAAGAATCTCCTTGGTTGGCATACTTTCATTGGTTACAAAAAGAAGTACCCGGATGCAAGTCATATTCAAATATATAAGTGACAGAGTTCTATCAATAATCGCACTATGGACATCAATAATTGGAATCACACAAATGAACAGATTAAGAAGATGGATTATAGAGATAGAGATAGATAGTTCAAAACAATGTTGTCTAAAGGTCAACTGTGTTTCCCATATTTGTTTGAAGGCCTCTACCAAGATGAACCTATGAATCCTAATGGATTGAGAAACTGGTCTGAACTAATATCAACACGCTTGGAATATACAAGGGAACCAACGGTCGATAATCTTAATTCTAGATCAACTCACTGGCATATACAAATGAACCAGCAGTCAATAATTTATTGCACATATTATGATTATTATTTTATTTTTTTAAAGACTGCATGATTTGATCTTTTGGATCTAAGCGCATGCTTCTTGTCAGCAGATTACATGATAGTTCCCATGGATCCTGCGTTCCACGCTTGTTTAGGCAATGGAGACAGGGAAAACACACACATATTGCTATTCCCAAGTGTGTCTTTTTTTTTATTTTTTTTTTATTGAATCGACTTTATTCCGTTTGGTTTGGTCTAATTATTATTTAGTAACTCAATCACTCTATTCCATCCGGCATTGGTAACAATTCGATGTGTTGGGCCCCACCAAATCACTTAAAGAAACATATAATTTTTCAAAAATAAAATAAAAACAGAACGTAGTGTGATGATTCCATTGTAACACCTGAACTCTGTATTTTTGTGGATAGACTTCTTTATTGGGTTCCTTAACTCCTACAACCAAGATGTTTCCATCCACTTAGACTGGTTAGTGTCATCCTAAATTGGCACAAATTTCTAGGCTCTTAAGTTTTAATTTTTCTATTTTTTAATTTTTAATTTTTTTATATTAAAAACTAACTAAAAGTTTTTCCCTCACCCCCAAACTTAAACCTGACATTGTCCTCAATGTTTCAAATTAAAGTGCAGTACCAAAAATATAAGTAACAAGAGGAGTAAAGAGGTAAGTCAGAAAGATAGTACCTGGATGAAGCGTAGCAATCCTTCCACGGGAGCAAGAAAAAAAGAAAATAAAACAAAACTAAACAATATACAAAAACAGCAGGGTCCTCCAGAGGGACCTTAATATCACCATGTGTGGGTTGCCTCCCATTAGCGCTAAGTTTAGTGTCTTCAACCAGACTTTGTTACCCGTTAAAATTAATCCTGGTAAACACGATCTCTCAGCTCCGATTCTTCAATTGCATGACTAGGTAACTCCAAAAATGGTTTCAACCGTTGACCATTAACCTTGAAAGTTTCTCCGTTCTTAGGATTATACGTATATAAATCACTTGGGGATGATGCTGATGATGGTGAATTGGAGTAAAAAAGAAGGTGATTTTCTCTACTCGGATCAAATTTAGTTCCTTTGTGTTGTCCATTAGTAAATTGCACATTGGAATTAAGATTTGTTGCTCGGTTACATAGCTACTTTGCTTGAAACTTGAAGTAGCTGCGCTTGTGGCACTGTATACCTTCCTTTGGATCCATTATGTTTTTATTTTTTTAAAGATATTTTTCTAGATTTCCAAAAAATACTCCACATGAAAAGTTTCTTGCAAGACAACTTGATATTTCTGCGGTTCCCACTTGGGTTTCATATGAGTGTCTTGGAAAACAGACTTATCCTAATAACGGCTCTCTAATAGCTTGATTTCTTCCTGGACAATATCAGGGAGACCGAGTTGTGGAGTCTGAAGAGACTCAAGTAATACCTCATACATAAAAAGATTGAGTCCCAAGTTAAGGACTTCTAAGGGGGAGGAGACTTGACAATTACTAGAACTATCACTACCCCCAAACTTAAGGTAATCACTACTCTCGGACAAACATCTAACTATTGCTTGGATTTCTGGATCCTCGGAGTCTTTAAAATACTTAAGAGATTCTTCTAGAATGGACTAAGGGTTGATAAAACAACAGATACATACTGAATAGCAGTGCATGTAAGAACCCACTGTCAGAGGTTCTGTAGCTTTAATTCAAATAAAAGAAACTAGGAATTCAAAAACGGGCGCTGGCACATTACGAAAAATACTAGTACTTTGCCTTTGTTGATTCTGTTTGCAATTATGCAATATCTGTTTTTCAGGTAGAGAATATTCCGGAGACATTCTCATCGATGGAGCATTACTTCAATTCATTTCGATATCATCTTCTTGAGGAAATCCGCACTGAAATGTACACAAGCATTGGAAATCTATCTTTGTCCGGAACGTGTAGCATTTTCTATGTTTGGAAAGATCAAGGTTATAAGCCACCAAAAAATATGTTGTATGGAATTACAATTGGCGGTAAACATCTTCCCCATTGTAATGATATAATTTCCTTGTTGGATGAGAGACCTTCAACTCTGGAGAACTTAAGCAGGCCTGAGAGATTGTATATTCCGTCTATAGTATTGGGTGTAAGCTATACACGAAAACATAAAACACTCCGCATCCTTGAATCGAAAACCATTATGATAGAAAAGCATGAGAAGAAGATGATGATTACACCTAAGTTTGCAGTGTCCCTCATAAACCTTATACCCGTCTTCGTATATGGGAAGCTCTGAAAGATGGCAGGAACTTAAACATTATGAAGGAGGTATTATCTTCTGCTTCCCAGGTATGACTAATTTATATCATATATGAGTGTATTTACTATACGTATGTGTCGGATATAGATCTGCTAATAATTGTGCCTGAAAAAGCATACTTCAAACATCATCTTTTTTCTATGACATGACAATTTAAAGATGCTCCATGGGCTCATGAAAAATAACCGATTAATTATGATCATGTTGTGCTATAAGAATAGACTTTCCTCCTCGTAAATTCAAAGAATCAAGATTCTTTGAATATCCTGTTTTTTAAATTCGGCAGGATGAAGGTAGTTGTGGTATGTGCTCTCAGGAGGTTGAATGCCTCCAAGAACCTGATTTATGCTCATTTAATCTGAATGAGTCACAACTTGATGCATTGTTAAGCTCTGTTGCAACAAGTAAATGTGATCACTATCAAACTTATAAGGGGTCCTCCTGGGATAGGGAAAACAAAAAAAGTTAGTATTATTCATTTCCAGCTGTTAAACATGAAATGTAAAACTCTTACATGTGCCCCAACTAACACTGCAATTGTGGAAGTTACTTCACGGCTCATGAAGATTATAAAGGGTGAACCACAACATGGCAGTTATGGTTTGGGAGATATAGTCTTACTTGGAAACAAAGACCGACTGAAGATTAATGAACATGATGAGATTGCTAATGTTTTTCTTGATAAACGTATTGAAGTACCTAGCAAGTGTTTTACCAGTTTTTCTAAATGGGGTAGTTGGGTAGGAACTATGAAATCATAATCATTGTTTACAGACTCTTACCAACAGTACTATAAGTACTTAGAAAATAGAAAAAGCACCAAAACTAGGAAACATGCCTGCTGTCTATTTTGCCCTAAGATAGATCAAACTGGACAAGCTAGAGGATGAGAAATTGAGCATTTCTCTAAGAATTGGTCTATATATGAGGAAACAATTAAGCAGCTTTGAGAAAGAAATGAGTTATTGCATAAAATGTATCTGCACTCACATGCCAACTTCAGTTATTACAGTTAAAACGATGGATGATATGCATAAAAGCACTTTATTTGCTTAGGCATTTTATATCTCTGATATAGGAGGGTTCTTTTACCGAAGAACAAATTAAAATAATCTTCTCTAGTTCAGAAACTATTGGATATACTGTTAATGACCCTTCTTTAGTCTTATTGGGTACGAGTCGTAATGAATTCCTTGTAATTCTATGTTCCTGTTAGGGGAGGCTTACGAAATCCGAGCCGCTATGCACAATATGAAACCTACACAAGCAATGACATACCAATGCGGAAATAACACAACTACGCAATATAGAAGCAATCACACAACACCGCAATTACGTGGAAAAACCCCTCCAAGGTGAAGGGTAAAAAACCACGGGCAAATCTTCCACTATAACAATAATGGGTTGCACACAATTCTCCCAATTTGGGGATACACTCTACTTCAAGGTGCATATAGCACTTGGATACCAATTTGCCTAATTACACTCACCCCTAAGGATGGATCAACAATTCATTCACCAAATAGATAATAGAAACTATCAATTTGACAATAGTAAGTAATTGAGATACTTACTACTAGGGTTTGAACAAACCCTAGATTTTTCCCCCTTTGAAGAGATATGGAAATTGGTCAATCAATCTCCACCACAACAACCAATAGATCCTTAGCTAAGAACCCTTTCTTATTCTTCAAAGATTAACTCCAAAATCATCACCAAAGATCAACTCTAATGGTGGCTACACCCTCTCGCTCTTTCTCTTCTTCCTCTCTTTCTTTTCTTCACAAAAAAGAAGAAGATAAATGAAACCCGTCTCCTGATTCCTTTGTGTTATACTAACATAAGCATACACTAAATAAATCCTCCCATTGGTTAAGGGGACTCCACATGTTTGGGCCATAACCCTCACGACTTATGGCAAGGTACCCGTCACCACCAAACCTTCCCTGCTGCAGAAATACACATGCTTGTATTTTGGTAGCGATTTTGTCATCATATCATAACCGTTGTCATCTGTATGGATCTTCTCAATATACAAGACCTTCTCATCGAGAACTTCTTGTATCTACTGATACCTAATATGGATGTGCTTGGACCTCGAGTGAAAACTCGAATTCTTGCTGAGATGGACGACACTCTGGCTGTCACAATAAACGATGAACCTTTATTGCTTCACACCGAGTTCTCTAAAAAAACTCTTTATCCATATCATCTCCTTGCAACTCACTATAGCTGTAATGTACTCTACATCTGTAGTATACAATGCCACACATTTTTGTAACTTGGATTGCCAAGACACATCTCACCCTGCATAGGTAAATTAGTAACCTGATGTCGACTTGAGACTGTGTTGAGCACCTGCCAAATCTGAATCTGTGTAACCAACTAACTCTGGCTTGTCACCTCCATAGCACAAACACATATTAGAAGTACCCCTTAAATACCGTAGTATCCATTTCACTGCTTCCCAATGCTCCATAGCAGGATTTGATAGAAATATGCTTACCACTCCAACTGCATGAGCTATATCCGACCTTGTACATACCATTGCATACATCAAACTACCAACTGCGGACGCATAAGGAATTTTCTCCATCTTCCGTTTCTCAAGATCATTCACAGGACATTGATCACGAGATAACTTAAAATGGTTTGCAAGTGGACAACTTACCGGCTCAGCCTTGTCCATATTGAATCTTAGCAACACCTTCTCAATGTAGCTTTATTGCGATAGCCACAGCTTCCTTGCTTTCCTATCACGAGTGATCTCCATGCCAAGAATACTTTTTGATGCACCCAAGTCTTTCATAGGAAAAGACTTTCTTAGATCTGACTTCAACCTATCAATATTTTTCTTATCTTTGCCAACAATAAGCATGTCATCAACATATAGCAAAAGAGTAAGAAAATCACCATCAGCAAATTTTTGAATGAATACACAGTGATATGAAGCTGTCCTCTTGTACCCATGTTCCTTCATGAACGATTCAAACTTCTTGTACCATCTTCTTGGAGCTTGCTTCAAACCATATAGACTCTTCTTTAGCTTGCACACCATGTGCTCTTTGACTTTGACTTCAAAACCCTCAGGTTGTGCCATATACACATCTTCCTCCAACTCACCGTGAAGAAATGTTGTCTTGACATCTAGTTGTTCTATCTCAAGATCCAAACTAGAGGCTATTGCCAAGACAACCCGAATAGAAGAAAATATCACCACCGGTGAGAAAATCTCGTCAAAGTCAACACCCTTTCTCTGCTCATAACCCTTCACAACTAAGCGTGCTTTATACTTTGGTTGTGAGTTACCATCTTCAGTCTTGATTCTGTACACCCACTTGTTCTTCATAATTTTCTGGTTCTTAGGCTTGTCAACCAAATCAAAAGTGTCATTCTCATCTAAATAGCCAACCTCTTCTTTCATGGATTTCATCCACTTCTAAATTTCAGCAACACTAAAAGCTTCTTCATAAGACTCTGGTTCACCTGCATCTGTGAGCATCACATACTCATGTGGTGTATACTTTGTTGAAGGTAATCTAGTCCTGCTGGATCTTCTTAACTCAGCTTCTGGTTGTTGTTGTGGCACTTCTTGCTCAACATCACCTACCGGAACATCTTCATGAGCTTCATATTCATTACCATTACCATCAACATCATCACCATGTTGTTCAAGAGAAGGTATAACTGGATTTGGATCGAAGGTCATATCATCTTGAAGCTTTGGCATCTCAATCTTCTCAAAGTCTTCAATAGTCTGGTCTTCAAGGAATACTGCATCCCTACTTCTGATAACCTTCTTCTCAACTGGATCCCAAAACTGTAACCAAACTTCTCTGTTCCATATCCTAGGAACACACACTGATTTGCTTTGTTATCAAGCTTTGATCTCTGATCTTTTGGAATATGAACAAATGACCTGCAACCAAACACTTTCAAGTGATCATAAGTAGGCTCTTTGTCTCTCCATACCTTTTCTGCTACTTCTCCATCTAGCGGTCTTGAAGGAGATAGATTGATCAAATACATAGCAGTATTCATTGCTTCACCTCAGAAATGCTTCTGCAACTTGGAATGAGATAACATGCACCTGATTCTCTCAAGAATAGTGCGGTTCATCCTCTCTGCAACACCATTATGTTGTGGGGCCTTCGGTACTGATTTTTCATGACGTATACCCATGCTCTTGCAATACACTTCAAGTGGCCCAATGTACTCTCCCCCATTGTCAGAACGAAGGCACTTCAAGGTTCTACCTGTTTCTCTTTCCACCATGTTGTGAAACATCTTGAACACAGGAACAACATCATCTTTGGTCTTGATTACATATGACCAAACCTTCCTTGAAGCATCATCTATGAAAGTAACAAAATAAACAGCACCACCAAGTGTTTTGACCCTTAAAGGTCCACATACATCAGAATGAACAAGATCAATAATACCAGAATTGCGCTTGGGTAAATCTTTATGAAAGTAAACTCTAGTTTGTTTAACAACTAAACAATGAGTACACTTACCCAATTGCATACCTTTGGCATTTGGCAAAACTTGTCTTTTTGTGAGGATTTGAATTCCCTTCTCACTAAGATGACCAAGTCTTCTATGCCACAGCTCGGAGATTGAATCTTTGTCAACAACATTCAACTCACCTTTCAACACCTTCAATTATGTCTTGTACAATGTGCCACACTTCTTGCCTCTTGCAATAACCATGGAGCCCTTGCTTAGCTTCCATTTTCCATCACCCAAGTGATTGTTATACGCATCATCATCTAACACTCCATGTGACATTAGATTCAAACGAAGATCCGGTATATGTCGCACATTTATGAGAACCAACGTATAGCCAACACTGGTCTCAACCTTCACATCACCCATTCCTACAATTTTCGCAACACCACTGTTTCCCATTCTTACCGACCCGAAGTCACCATCCTTGTAGGAGGTAAATACATCTTCATGAGGAGTAGCATGATAAGATGCTCCTGAATCAACTATCCATTCTGAATTAGAACCTGCAAAACTCACACAAACATCATTAAAATCTGAGAATACAATGATATCATCATTTGTCACAGTAGATGCAACACCATTTTCTTGGTTATCATTTCCTTTCCCCTTCTTGTGTTCTTGCTTCGGCTTTCTGGATTCATTTGAATAATGACCTCTCGTATGACAGTTCCAACATTCAACTTCCTTTATGGCCTTTGATTTACCCCTTGACTTGCTACGTCCAACTTATCTTCTTTCTTTTCTTCTACCCCGATTTTCTGTCACAAGACCTTCTGAATGAGATGAGTCTGATGACCTTCTTCTAACTTCTTCATTCAGCAAACTACTAGTTGCAACAGTCATGTTCAACTTCTTGTCTGGAGCAGAATAACTGAGACAATTCCTCAATGGCTCCCAACTGTCTGGTAAAGTATTCAGCAACGAATAAGCTTGAACCTCTTCAGGAATTTTCAGATCCATAGATGTAAGCTGATTCATAATACCCTTCATTTTATTTAAATGTTCCTCCATTGAACTCCCTTCCTTGTAACACGGCTTTCCAAACTTTTTGAATAGAAGATCTTTTGCACAAGGAGACTGGTGATCATATATCTCCTCTAACTTGGTCCACAAAGAATATGCTAGTGTCTCACTAGCCACATGATGAAAAATACCATCATCAATCCACTGACGAATAAAACTGACTGCTTTTCGATTAGTAACCTTCCAAGCGTCTTCACTTGTCGTCTCAGGATTTACTCCTTTAGTTTCTATTGGACCATAGAGATCTTTACAATATAACCATTCTTCCATCTTCGCCTTCCATATCACAAAGTTCTCACCGGTCAAATTGACCATTCTATTACTAGTGCTAGCTTCCGCCATTGCACATGATTAGCTCAACCCAAAAGCTCTGATACCACTTGTTAGGGGAGGCTTACGAAATCCGATCTTCTATGCGCAATACGAAACCTACACAAGCAATGACATACCAATGCGGAAATAACACAACTACGCAATATAGAAGCAATCACATAACACCGGCAATTACGTGGAAAAACCCCTCCAAGGTGAAGGGTAAAAAACCACGAGAAAATCTTCCACTATAACAATAATGGGTTACACACAATTCTCCCAATTTGGGGATACACACTACTTCAAGGTGCATATAGCACTTGGATACCAATTTGCCTAATTACACTCACCCCTAAGGATGGATCAACAATTCATTCATCAAATAGATAATAGACACTATCAATTTGACAATAGGAAGTAATTGAGATACTTACTACTAGGGTTTGAACAAATCCTAGATTTTTCCCCCTTTGAAGAGATGTGGAAATTGATCAATCAATCTCCACCACAACAACCAATAGATCCTTAGCTAAGAACCCTTTCTTCTTCTTCAAAGATTAACTCCAAAATCATCACCAAAGATCAACTCTAATGGTGGCTACACCCTCTCTCTCTCTCTTTCTCTTCTTCCTCTCTTTCTTTTCTTCACAAAAATGAAGAAGATAAATGAAACCCGTCTCCTGATGCCTTTGTGTTATACTAACATAGGCATCCACTAGATAAATCCTCCCATTGGTTAAGGGGACTCCACATGTTTGGGCCATAAGGAGTGATATCCCAACAGTTCCCTCACCAAAATCTCAATACGCAAGTTTCCTAATGATGCTGCCATCAGAAAGTTTTGCTTACAAAAGGCTTCTATGATATTCTGCACTACATCAAGCTCTGCCAGATTAAGTGAAATCAAGAAGACGAAATTAGTGATTATTGATGAAGCTGCTCAACTTAGAGAATGTGAATCAGGAATTCCCCTGCAACTACCGGATGTTCAACATGCTATTCTCATAGGTGATGAGCGCCAGCTGCCTGCAATGGTTCAGAGCAAGGTATCTTTATCGCTCTTCTCGTATTTGTTTTTACAATTCATTTTCAAGCTAATTTGATGTTTCCTTGTACGTTAGATCTCTGAAGAAGCTAAATTTGGAAGAAGTTTGTTCAAGCGATTGGTTTCGTTAGGACACAAGAGGCATCTTCTTGATGTACAGTATAGAATGCACCCTTCCATTAGATTGTTCCCAAATGCTGAGTTCTACGACAAAAAGATTTCTGATGCCTCTTCTGTTCAAGAAAGAAGCTATACAAAGGATCTACTGCAAGGAAATATGTACGGCTCTTATTATTTCATCGATATTTCTTAAGGAGGGGAAGAATTTGATTATAAGCACAGCCGGAAAAATATGACGGAGGTCGCTGTAATAAATGAGATAATTAAAAACCTATTCAAAGGTTTCTTTTCCCATTGCTTTCATTTTCGTCTTGCTCGATTCTAAATATATGCGTTTATGTCTGTTCATATGTCCCTTTTCATTCACTGATCACTAATTTTGGTTACCCTGAATACTACAGCATCAGTTGCAAATGGCCAGAAGGTGAGTGTAGGTATTATATGTCCATATAATGCACAAGTTATTGCAGTCAGTGAGAAACTTGGAGACAAATATGGAACACACTGCGACTTTTCAGTGAGTTTCCGTTCAGTTGATGGGTTCCAAGGTGGAGAGGAGGATGTTATAACTATGTCTACTGTGAGGTCGAATGGGAATGGTTCAATTGGTTTCCTTTCTGATGAGCAAAGAACGAATGTCGCTCTGACAAGGGCAAGGTATGGTTGGTGCCCGTGATCAAGAATTTACATTCTTATTAAGATGTTTAAACTAAATATTAGTGGCTTTCCTTGTAGGTGACCAAAGGTTAGATGGATATGCTTTTAGAAAAACCTCGAAAACTTCATCGCGTGGTAATGAAGATTTGGACCGAATCATATTCTTAATTGTCTTGATGGTGACTTCTATAATGCAAAAGAAGATTTTAATGCAGCTCTAGAAGTGTAAGAAATTCTTGAGCTAAGTTCTTAGAATACAAGATGTTAGTAAATTCGTTGTCGGCCGAGATTCTTCTGCATGAGGTCGAGTACATGATTGAAAAGCTTCCACCCTCATGGAGCGAATAAATGCGACACAAGACTCGTGAAATCACCATGGTGGAGCTTGGCAAAAAGATCCGAGGTTGAGGAGCTTATGTGCAGCAAGGACAAGAGAGCTGCTTCAAAGAAAATGGTAACAATTTTCTAAGGGTGGTGTCACTAAACACACCAATGTTTTTAACTGTTGGACATATGCTCTAAAGGCCCTAAAGGATCAAATATGATGAAAAATAAGGCCCTTAGATGATCTGGATTGCGGCACTGACCTTTGTCTCTAGTGTGACTAAATTTTGCCACCAAGTTACCCTGAATCTTTCTCCTCTTATGCCATAGTAGGAGATGATGAGAAAGCACTCTCAGTTGCAAACTTAAGGGGAAAAACTCTCGCATTGAAAGTATTTTTGCGTCCCGGACATATGCAAAAACCTTATCTGAAACCATCTTACTAGGAAAAGGATTTAAGATTGAATCTATGTAAGCATGGTGAATTCATCACAGATAACATGATTCGATTTGAAATTGAATGTTAATGTTATGTTTGTGACTCTTCACATGTTTCATGATAGACTTGGGTGTTAATCTCAAATCTCTAGAAAGACTAATTTGTTGCATATCCAAAAATAAACTTTGATAAAAATCAAAGATGTGAAAATGTTGGTTCCTTTGGAACTAATACACTCGGATTTAGGAGATTTGAAATCAACACCAACAAGTGGTAAAAATGGTACATCACTTTTATAGATGATTACTCACGCTATTGTCGTTCATCTTCTTAGAAGTAAAGATGAAGCCTTAGAGGCCTTCAAATTTTATAAAATTGAAGTAGAAACCCAAAAAGAGTTAAAATTAAAACTCTTAGGTGGATCGTGGCCCGGTGAGTATGTGATGTTGAGTTTTGTAAACATAATGGAATCATTCATGAAACAAGCGCACCATATTATCGAATGGTGGCATTTGAAAGAAAAATAGAACACTCATGATGGTAAATGCTATGTTGACAAGTTCGGGGGGAATGGTTCAATTTTGAACCGAGTTCCATTTAAAAATATCGATAAAACTCCCTTGCATACTTTAAAGTGTGGGGGTGTTTGGCCAAGTGGCCAATGAGAGGTCCCAAAACAAATTTGTGTTTTCTTCTAGTTGACCATAATAACATTTCTTCTTCTTGTGTTTATGAACACATTTTCCTTTGACCTCGAAAAAGGGTCCATGATGACCTCTCGGATGCTAGTCAAACTCCAACTTTGGAGTATGAGACTGAACCTAGAAGAAGTAAAGGGTGTGAAACAAGTTTTATTTTTTGTCTGTTCATGACTTCTATGCTTCATTAAATGAATGGGAGTCCATTAAGCCAAAATTTGGGAGCTTGTAGATTTACCTCTGGTAGTAAATCCATAGGTTGTAAATGGGTGTTGATCGAATGGAACTATAGATAAATATAAGAAAGCTAGGTTGGTAGCTAGGCTATAGACAACGGGAAGGATTAGAATACACTCGGTCTCTAGAATCATCGATTAGGATGTTGATTGCTATAGCTTCAATTTATGATTTGCATATACAGAATGGTGTTAAAGTGCATTTTATATGGTGAATTGAATATTTATATGGATCAACATGAAGGCTTTATTGTAAAAGGTTGTGAAAACAAAGTATGCAAGTTGAACAAATCTCTTTACGGTTTAAAACAAGCACCTAAACAATGGCATGAAAAATTGATCATGTTATGATAACTAATGGTTTCAAGGTTAATGAATGCGATAAATGTGTTTACTTGGATGATTCTCATGTTATTGTGTGCCTATATGTTGATGATATGCTCACGGTAACTGATATTATTAATAACATTAAAAGCATGCTTAGAGATAATTTTGACATGAAAGACTTAGGTGATGTAATCTTAGGGATGAAAATCGTCGATGGATATAGTCTTAGTCAATCTCATTATCTTTGATTGAGATTTAATTATGAAAATGCTCCATCTACTCCTTTGATCCCACTTGTAAGATGTTTACTGTGATATTGCTTAACTTGACCCGGGCGGGATGTATGGAACGTTACACGGAGGGACCTCAAACTATTGCTTAAGTTTTTGGGAAGTATCTTCCTGTGATCTGATATGGAAGTCTACCGACATGTATAGCTAAATCCACTATGGAGTAAGAATTTATAGCCTTGGAAAAAGCTGGGAGGAAGCTGAATTAGTGAGGCCCGAATTGCATTCATTGTTGGCGGTTCAAGACATTGCGAGTGTTAGGTAACCTCTCACTAAGTTAGGTTCAATCTTTGGGACACCTTAGCACATATTGTTGCCTTATGTTTTCTCGTGTTTTATCGAAATGTTTTATTATTCATGTGGGGGATTGTTAGAAAAACAATGTTTTGTTTTAATCTTTCAGTGAGTTTCCGTTCTTGAATCTATAACAAAAAGAATTTCCTTTGTATTTTTATGTCTACTGTGAGGTCGAATGGTTCAAATAATTTTTGAATGGTTCAATTGAAATTTTATTTAAGTTTCGAAACATTAAATAGAGTTCTTTAGTTCTTCGAGTTGTAGTTTGAAGCTACAAAAACAAAGAACGGGTTGAATGTTTTTGTGCCAAGTTCTAAGGGTTCTCGTATATGACAAGGGCAAGGTATGGTTGGTGCTATCCGTGATCAAGTATTTTTTCTCAATTTACATTCTTATTAAGATGTTTAAACGAATGGGAATGGTTAAATATTAGTGCCCGTGATCTTTACATTCTTGTAGTGGCTTTCCTTGTAGGTACTGCCACTGGATTCTTGGGAATGGCAAAACTTTAATGAACAGTGACGGTGTTTGGAGGAAAATAGTTCTTGATGCAAAAGATAGAAAGTGTTATTTCAAAGCTAATGATGATAAGAGATTGTCAGAAGTAATCATAGATTCCTTGATCGAGCACGGCAAATTTAAAGATTTGAGAAGTATGAAGTCTCTACTTTTGAAAGAGGCGAGATGGAAGGTATACGTTACTTGTGGCTTTTGTTGCTTATGTGTAATTGTGGTTTCCATCTGATGAACAGTTTTCTTGGGCGTGAAGTGCTGTGTCTACACATGTTAACTGCCAGGTTCTCCTCTTTTTTTTTTCTTTTCTTGATAGGTTACAGATGGAGATCAATTTTGGGAGTCATTTGTCAGAATCAAGAGTGTTGTGACTCGGAAGGGAGTAGTTGCTCTTGTAAAGAAGCTTTTAAGTGGTTGGCGTGATCGTCGTTCCATACTAGAAAACCGTCAAATCGTTTACGGGCCTTCATCACAGTTACTGAAATGGAACCATGTGAATGCGCACTATAAACTTCTTTGGACTACAGATGTTATCATGGATAATTCCAAATACACCCAAGTTCTGAAGTTTTTAAATATTCTACCTGAGAAGCAGATACCCAGATTAGTTAAGAAACTTGACATTGCCTTTGGGAGGTACTCAATCAGTAAAATGAGCCGTTGCAAAGTGAAATGTATTGAAGGGTATGCAGTGATCTGTGCTCCTCCCATTTCTTACTTCTATAAATAAATATACTTGATGTACCTGTTAGTCTAATCATTTCATTTACTTTTTGATGTCCTTAATATATAGGACACTGGAAGTTCCTATGAGTTGGGAAATCGATGGGGACAACAAGCAAGAAGACTGCGTTGAGTTGTCAACTGCATTGGCTTCACTTCGTTTGGGATAGAAACCAAACACAACAAAGCCAGGGTAGGAGTTAGTTATTCGCTGGCTTGAATATCGAAGCAGCAATTCTTCAATTGATTTTTGTTTTCTGCTTTGGCTTGTGGAACTTTAAAGAATAGCATTCTCTATGGTTTGAATATCTTGTGAAAATAAAGTATCGGTTCTCATTCTGAATTAATCACTTCTCTGTTGTGCTAGGTTGCATCTATACGGGTTCACACCCAAAGTGCCTACATATTTTTGGTTGTAAGTATTGGATGTGTTTTTGTTAGAGTATAGGATTCGTAATAATAAATTATACGGAAAGTTTTAGTATTTAGGGTTATATTTAGTATTTGATATAGTATTTAGTATGAATTGATTTGCAAGCATTATTCTTGCATACCAAGTTAAGGTATCACTATATATATACCCTATGGATTCTCAATGTAAATGAAACCATTCAATAATAGAATTCTCTTTTATCCTTATATTTAAAAGTTCTAAGTTGGTATCAACAGGTTCGATCCGGACCTGTCGCCCATCTCGTTTCTTTTCTAACCGGCGGCGGTAGCTGTAAGGACCCTCAAGCTCGTCAACGCTATTAGACCGGTTAAGTGTCGAATTAGCCGATAATAACCCGATTAGTTTAACACGAACGATAATTAATAGAATTTAATCTAACAGCGCTCTAGATACGAAACTAGTACCTTTGAATAGGTCTCGGAAAGTTACGCGGAATGGACTACTCAAAAGTGTCATTCGGATACTGGACGAAGAAGAAATCATCAGATTAGTCTATTTTCCATTAGACCGACCCGGGCTTCCCTTATCACTGCTGGTGTGTGTCTAACGTTCCCCGTTGATTTTATCTACCAAAAAATAAATTGAAGAAAATCATTTTTTCTTATCTTCTTTTTTATTCTTCTTCTTTCTTTTTCTTCTCCTTCTTTCTTTTCGTTCTTCTTCTCCTGTTCTTCAGTCGTGAGATGGTTGAGTAATCAAATTAATGATTTTTAGATCGAGATAAGAAGACATTAACCAAGAATCTAGTGATGGTGGTGGAGGTGTTGTCGAATTGTTATGAGAGGAAGAAGAGAATGGTTTCTAGAGAGAAACATGAAGTTTGGGTTTGAGTTTAGGGTTTTGGTCATAAAGAATTGGGTAATTGAAGATGGATTTGATTGATTGGTGATGAAGAATAAAAAGGGTTGTTACTCGATTTAAATTCCGGAGTTATTTTGATAAGAAATTGATGGGTTAGGGTATCTAAACAGGGTTGAGAATTATTCTAATAAGGTTTCAGAGAGATGATGATGGAGAACAAGACCATGAGATTCGGTTTTGAATAAAGTAACTCAGTGATGGAGATGTTTAGATGATGGAAGAGTCGAAGTTGTTGTTGAAGAAGAAAGGATGAATCAGTGAACTAGGGTTTGGGGGAAACACAAATGAAGAACTGGAAGATGAAACTGAGGATTTAAGTGACAGATTAGAGATGGGTTTGTCATGAATTATGTTCAAGGATGAAGAATTACTTGAGATTGGTAGTGTAATTGTATATTTAAGGTTTTGAAATTATGAATTTGAAGTTCAATAGAGGATGATGATTAGAAGTTGTTAATAAAGCCAGTGCTTGATCCTGTTATTAATAAAGTGATGGAATTATCACTGGTTGTTGTTTGAGCAAAGATGGTTTGAGGTATTTCCTTCTCAGCAACTTGGTAAAGTTATTGATTTCAGTTTGGTTGAGAGAATCTATTTTGAGGTAACCATTCTTCTTAGTTGAGTTAGTAACATTTCCTTATTTTTATTAATGAGCTTATGAGTTATGAGTTATTTTTGAATATGTAATGAAATTGAGATTGAGTCATGAGTGAGACCTGCAGGTGGCTAAGTTGGGTTATGATGATTGCTGTGATGAATGAAGTTGTAGATATTTGGATACAAGAATTGATGTTTGTTTTAGAATGGACATTTGAGGTGCAGGGTTGGCTGGTGTTGTAGTTGTTGGATTTTAATTGTGCAGGTGGTGTGTAAATGGAATTGGGGTCATACTGGTGTGTGTTGAGTTAGAAGAGTGGAAAGATGTGGGAGTGGTGTTTATAGAATCACAGTTGGTAGTTCTTTGAGAGCTTGCAGCCACTACTATTGCAGGTAAGAAGAGTTAAATGGTGTTTATGAAAATAAGATGAATATGAGATGTGTTGTAAGCAGTGTTGTGAATGTTGGTAGAGAATAAGCTGAGATGTGGTGACTGAAGTATTGGACTGAGGATTAGATGAGTGTGTGGAGTTGAATCTCTGATGTAAAAGCTTGGTACTGCAGGTAGGCTATAGTTGTGTTTGTAATTGAATTATTGATTTATATTTGAATGAATGAATTATTGCAATGAATAGATTGAAGTTGCTTTGTTAATCTAGAAGTTAAGAATATAAGAAATATAGTTAAACTTGATATGTAATTTGAGTATAGGTTTGTTAGCTATCCTAGTCAGTCTAGCTAACTTACCAGACTCAGACCATCTGGCTGAGTCGAGTTAATCCTACAACCTGAGTTAAATCTGTTTGACTCAGACTTGACCAGTTGACCATGACCGAGTTAGACAGATGACCTGACTTTGACTTGGACTTAACCATTGACTAGACTCTGACCTGGACTTAGACGTTGACTGTTAAGTTGACCTTGGAATGTTAGTTTGACCGTTAGCGACTGTTAGTTGTATTTTCCTAAATTGATGTTTTGGACCTCTTGTGGTCCGAATTAACATTTGGTTCCTTCTACAAAGTTTTAGATGTTCATAAGACTTAGATATTAGACTATATAACCAATCTAATTAAATTACTAAACCTTAGTTATACTAAAGATAGAGAATAAAAAGGTGGAAAGTCATAAATGGGCCTAGAACCATTAGTTAGACATGTATGATTCTTGTATGATCCATTTTTGCTAGATTCTTAGAGTTTTTGTGTGATTAACAGTTAGTCTATATTAACAACGATCGATTCAAAGGATGAACCAGTGGATCGTGGATCTCGAGGTAGGCGTGGCTTGTCATCAAAATAGATGGGAATACATTTAACTCTTTTGTAACCATTGTTATTTCTTTTACAAATGTTTTTGTTTAACAAACTCATGTATTGTTTGATTGTACATTCCATGCTTTGTTTAAAATGCATTATGTTAATTATGTTGACTCTGTGAATCTTTCCATGGATTGGAAAGGACTTGTAATGTTTTTCTTTTCTTTATGAATTGGTATGAGAAATAAGAATTTCCACATGTGGTATATAGGAAACGCTCCTTAACATTTATACATATTTACTTTCGAGCTTTTATGCACATGGCTAGGGCGATACACCGCAATATTAGTATTAGATGCTGGAATTTGGTATTGAATATTATACATTGTTTGACGAAGGAGTTTATTACATATACATGTTTGTTTATTCCTGTGACTTGGTCACTCTTTAATGTTTGGGAAAATATGTATTGTTTTCCAACTCTTGCCTATGATTACTTAGAAGTTAAATGTTAATTATTCCCACTTTCAGTTTCAGAGAGGACAGTCGCTGTAAAGCTCTGAGAAGTTGACTTCTTTAGTTGGTCATAATCTGATATGTTTATTATGTTGTATATTGTATTTGTAAACCAAATGACTATTGTATATGTATCATTGAGAGAAGTTCTTGTATATATATTTCTAAGCGGGGCTAGTTTTGGGTTAAGTTTTATAGCATATTCTTAATTGAAAGTTTAAGTGTTTAATTTGGATTCTTAGTGCCTCTGTTTTTAGCTAATTCTTTGGATTAGTCAGATGCTAGCTTAGGGGGCGCTACAAAGTTGGTATCAGAGCTTACTATTTGGTCTTACATGGGAAAAGATAGGAATATTCAGTGCTAGTTAGTGAACTAGATTAGTCTAGAACTGGGTTGGGTTTGTGAGATAAATCTTAATCACTAAAAGCTATCAATAATTAAAATAATTATTTGATTGATTGATTTGTTTGTTTGGTTGTTTGTTTGTATTTAATGAAGTAAAAATTGTAGGGTACACCAATAACTTTAGCTAATAAGGATTTGAGAATAATTAATCTAAAAAGTATGAACACGTTCACAATTCAATACTAAAAATAGTGAGATTAATACAATTGATAAATTTTGGAAGACACATAGAAATTTATGGAGTACCTTGACTTATCGGTGGAACAATTTATAATCACATAAATGTTAATAATATTGTTGGGACTTAATAATATTTGTAAGAGTAGTTAGAATAATAGTTCAACCATCACTGTTAATAATAAAATATTATTACTATAGTAATTTGGGGAGCTCATCGCCAGTGCACCCCTCATGCCCCTGCTCAAACCTGGTGGAGGGTTAAGGCCAATTGCGGTAGGCACTATTTGGCGACGATTGGTCTCTAAGGTGGCTGCTTCTTCAGTTGGCAAAGCTATGTCTTCTTATTTGGGAGATCATCAGTTTGGAGTTGGTGTGCCAGTAGGGGGTGAAGGTATACTTCACGCTGTGAATAGATTGCTGGAGTTGGAAGGGCATTTGGATTCGAAGTCAATGTTGCTTATTGATTTTTCGAATGCTTTCAATATGGTTTGTCGGTCGCATCTCATCAAAGAAGTCCGGATACATTGTCCAGGTATTTCCATTGGGTTGAATTTTGTTATGCTAGGCTGCTAAACTTTTCTACGATCGGCATATTTTGTCTTCCTCTCTAGGGTACAACAAGGTGATCCTCTCGGTCCCCTTCGTTTGCATTGACTCTTCACCCTCTAGTGAAGTCTATTGTTTCACAGTGCAAGCTTGATCTACATGCTTGGTATCTTGATGACGGCACTATTGTTGGAGACACTTTGGAGGTGGCCAAGGCATTGCGGGTTATAGAGTCTGAAGGGCCTGCTAGAGGCTTGCACCTCAATATCAGGAAAACAGCGGTTTTCTGGCCTACTCCAGATCCTCGTAGTTTCGAGGACGATGTTTTCCCCAAGGATATTGGGAGGCCGAGCAAAGGTGTGGAACTTCTGGGTGGGCCCGCGAGTTTGGATATGGACTTCATGAGCGACATTGTTTTGGGTAGGGTGAACAAAACTATCCAACTAATGTCATCTATCAAGAAGCTTAAGGACCCTCAGAGTGAGACTTTGCTGCTTCGCAACTGTGTTGGTGTTTCTAGACTATATTTCGCTATGCGCACCACCAATCCCGCTGCTCTACAGCAAGCCACTGACCTTTTTGATGATCACCTACTCAAGTATTTGAGGCTTCTGATTACGGGCGATGGAGCTGGTTTCGGTCCTCTGCAACAGAGAATAGCTACTCTGCCTATCAAAGATGGAGGCCTTGGGATTTATACTATGGCAGACACCCGCACTTATTGTTATCTTGCTTCTCAGAGTCAGACGGCCCCTGTGAGGAAGGTGATACTAGGAAATCTATTCCCAGCGGACAATGGTGTTGCTTACAAAACAGCTCTTCAGAAATTTATACAGGTTTGTGATTTGCCCTCTTCATATTGCGTCGATGACACTGCCCCCCCCTCAATGCATTCCTTGGCAGTTACTTATTTCGATGCGGTAAAGAAGCGAATCCCTGTCCAGTTTACTCTTTCTGATAGAGACGCAATCCTATGGCAGTCTAACCAGATCAAGCACGCTCAGGACTATCTCTTGGCTGTTCCTATTAGTGGACTTGGTCAGTGCCTTGGTCCCCGTCAGTTTAGGGCTGTTGTCTGTTATCGTCTTGGTATTCCTTTGTTTGCAGAAGGCGGGCTATGCTCTTGTTGTAGTAAACCTATGGATATTTTTGGCGATCATGCGCTTCTTTAATTATAAATGATAGTAATAGTAATAATAATTTTAATAAAGTAATGCTAGCATTCAACAATTAGTATCATATTGAACTTAATTTAACTAAAATTTCAATAAGAATATATAACGATAATAATAAAAATAATTATGATTAAATAGTTATAGAAAAATTAATAACTCTTATTTACAATTAAGTTTTGTAAATTAAACTAATTACAAATTAGAGATATATGCTTTGCATCTGAACTAGATAGTTAATATGATACTTATTAGATGTTGTACCGAAATTATCTTTAGTCTAACAAATAATCCAATAAATCTGTAAAATGAAACAAATATACATGAAGTAGTAATAATAGTATTTGAATGCTTAGTGTAGTATTAGAATTAAAAGAAAATAAATTTGTATATTAATAGAATCCTTCTTCGTAACTTGATTTAATCATCTTTTGAAATGGAAAATTAGTATGACTAACTTAAACTGTTAGAATTTAAATTAGTGTTATATCGAGCATAACTTAAATTAAAAATCTCATTTACAAATATATAGTAATAAAATAATGATTATGATTAAATAGCAATGGGAAACTATTAGTTCCTATCTACAATTAATTTTTTCAATGTTAACTAATAACAAATTAGAATTATGTATTTTGCGTTTAAACCAGATATATAAATAAGACTTATTAAGTAGGAATAAAAGAACGTGAGGTTATATAAGGCACAAAATAAAGACTAAACTTGTGAATGATCTTATACCTAAATTATCTTTAATCCAATAAATAATTCACTAAATCACTAAATTATACACATGAAGTAGTATTTATAATATTTGAATTCTTAGAACAAAATTAAACTTAAAGGAGAATAAATTTACCTGTGAATAAGATACTTATTATTAATACCCAAAATCTAAAGACTATCAAGACATATTAAAAAAAATTATGCAAACGCAAATTTAAATCATATTAAATTACCAACGCCAACCTTTAACAGGATATAGTATACATATTCAATCTGAATAAATAAAATATGTTATAACAATTGTTACGTGAAAGTAGAATTATATTTACAAGATTCAGGCTTAATAAAATTAAACTAAGAATCCTTACTAAATAGTTATTCTGGTCATATTTTAGCTATGCTAGTAATCAAATAGGAAAATTGATAATAGAATAATTAAAGTGACAATCTAATTAAGAAAATAACTTTTGATAAGATAAGCAAATAAGAATATTATATAATAATTATTATTATAAAATTTAGAGTTATTGTAAATATCGTTGGATAATAATTATAGAATAGTAATAGCAAACTGTGATTTTATTATTAGTACATTACAACTTAAGGATTACTTAGCAATATTATAAAATTTAAGGAAATAAAGTTAGATCAAATAAAATCTAGTATTAATAATAAATTTAAACTTTAACTTTTATCGGCCTAAGAAATGAGAAATAAATGTTATAATCGTAATAAAATATTAATACCAAACAACTATGTAAAATTGTTAGCGATTAATTATTCGTATCAAGTCACATAATGCAATAAACAAATAGATGCAACATTATATAGTAACTTTTGGATAATAGTTATAACATTCAGTTATTCTTAAATAATACTTCAGATAACTAAATTGCTAATAATAATGATAAATAGAAATAGAAATAAGATAAATGATTCAGATAACTAAATTGATTAAATTGATGTAAACCATTTATATAATTTACGAGGTAAAATTTTAAGCTAAATCAGTTACAATAGAATTTAGAGATTAATTAGTCATAATAAGATAGTATTTAATAATCTAGCACTGGAGAACAGTGAAGGTTGTGTTTTCTCTGTTTGTAGGAAGGCATTGTTGGGACTAGCCAACCTTGACAGGGCAACTGCATTTAGAGATGACCGATCATAGAAGTTTGGTTTAATTCTTTAGTAAACTTATAAATACAATTTCACCAAGAAAGATCCGGAGGATTATTCCTTGTAGTTAGAGACACATATTTTATAAAATAGAAATTCGTGTAGATAGCTTAAAGACTAAAATTTATAATTTTTACACTATATAAATTAGTGTAAGAAACTTAGACTTCCCTATTTGATAGAAATTAAATCAGCGTAGTTGAACTTAGAGCCACAAATTTTAGTTGTAGAAAGCCATATAGGTTTCTGCTTTGTTTTATGTTGTTGTGCGCTTAGACAAAAGACGGGATTATTCTATAAGGTGGGGAGTTTTTGAAGACCATAAGGATGGTTTGATTTTTGAGGACGAAAATGTATAAGGTGGGGAGAATGTAAGGACCCTCAAGCTCATCAACGCGCTATTAGACCGGTCAAGTGTCGAATTAGCCGATAATAACCCGATTAGTTTAACACGAACAATAATTAATAGAAATCAATCTAACAACGCTCTAGATATGAAACTAATACCTTTGAATAGGTCTCGGAAAGTTACGCGGAATGGACTACTCAAAAGTGTCGTTCGGATACTGGACGAAGAAGAAATCATCAGATTAGTATAAAGTTCAAATTAGTCTTTTTCCCATTAGACCTACCCGGGGTTCCCTTATCACTGTTGGTGTGTGTGCAACGTTCCCCGTTGATTTTATCTACCAAAAACTAAGTTGAAGAAAATCTTTTCTTCTTATCTTCTTTTTTATTCTTCTTATTTCTTTTTCTTCTCCTTATTTCTTTTTGTTCTTCTTTTCCTGTTCTTCAGTCGTGAGATGGTTGAGTAATCAAATTAGTGATTTTGAGATCGTGATAAGAAGAGATTAACCAAGAATCAAGTGATGGTGGTGGAGGTGTTGTCGAATATTTATGAGAAGAAGAAGAGAATGGTTTCTAGAGAGAATCAGGAAGTTTGGGTTTGAGTTTAGGGTTTCGGTCATAAAGAATTGGGTAATTGAAGATGGATTTGATTGATTGGTGATGAAGAATAAAAAGGGTTGTTATTCGATTGAAATTCCGGAGTTGATTTGATAAGAAATTGATGGGTTAGGGTTTTTAAACAGGGTTGAGAATTATTCTAATAAGGTTTCAGATAGATGATGATGGAGAACAAGACCACGAGATTCGGTTTTGAATAAAGTAACTCATTGATGGAGATGTTTAGATAATGGAAGAGTCTAAGTTGTTGTTGAATAAGAAAGGATGAATCAGTGAACTAGGGTTTGGGGGAAACACAAATGAGGAACTGGAAGATGAAACTGAGGGTTTAAGTGACAGAAAGAGATGGGTTTGTCATGAATTATGTTCAAGGATGAAGAATTACTTGAGATTGGTAGTGTAATTGTATAGTTAGGGTTTTGAAATTATGAATTTGAAGTTCAAAAGAGGATGATGATTAGAAGATGTTAATGAAGCCAGTGCTTGATCCTGTTATTAAGAAAGTAATGGAATTATCACTAGTTGTTGTTTGAGCAAAAATGGTTTGAGGTATTTCCTTCTCAACAACTTGGTAAAGCTATTGATTTCAGTTTGGTTGATAGAATCTGTTTTGAGGTAAACATTCTTCTTAGTTGACTTAGTAGCATTTGCTTATTTTTATTAATGAGCTTATGAGTTATGAGTTATTTTTGAATATGTAATGAAATTGAGATTGAGTCATGAGTGAGACCTGCAGGTGGCTAAGTTGGGTGTGATGAGTGCTGTGATGAATGATGTTATAGATATTTGGATACAAGAATTGATATTTGTTTTAGAATGGACATTTGAGGTGCAGGGCTGGATGGTTTTGTAGTTATTGGAGTTTGATTGTGCAGGTGGTGTGTAAATGGAATTGGGGTCATACTGGTGTGTGTTGAGTTAGAAGAGTGGAAATATGTGGGAGTGGTGTGTGTAAAATCACAGTTGGTAGTTCTTTGAGAGCTTGCAGCTACTGCTATTGCAGGTAAGCACAGTTAAATGGTGTTTATGAAAATAAGATGAATATGAGATGTGTTGTAAGCAGTGTTGTGAATGTTGGTAGAGAATAAGCTGAGATGTGGTGACTGAAGTATTGGACTGAGCATTAGATGAGTGTGTGGAGTTGAATCTCTGATGTAAAAGATTGGAACTGCAACTGCAGGTAGGCTATAGTTGTGTTTGTAATTGAATTGTTGATTTATATTTGAATGAATGAATTATTGCAATGAATAGATTGAAGTTGCTTTGTTAATCTAGAAGTTGAGAATATAAGAAATATAGTTAAACTAGATATGTAATTTGAGTTTAGGTCTGTTAGCTATCCTAGTCAGTCTAGCTGACTTACCAGACTCAGATCATCTTACTGATTCGAATTAATCCTATAATCTTAGTTGAATCGGTTTGACTCAAACTTGACCAGTTGACCATGACCGAGTTAGACAATTGACCTGACTTTGACTTAGACTTGATCATTGACTATACTCTGACCTGGACTTAGACTTTGACTGTTAATTTGACCTTGGACTGTTAGTTTGACCGTTAGCGACTGTTAGTTGATTATGCTGAACCCTATTTTTCTAAATTGATGTTTTGGACCTCTTGTGGTCCGAATTAGCATCTGGTTCATTCTACAAAGTTGTAGATATTCATAAGACTTAGTTATTGGACTATATAACCAATATAATTGAATTTCTAAACCTTAGTTATACTAAAGATAGAGAATAAAAAGGTGGAAAGTCATAAATGGGCTTAGAACCATTAGTTAGACTTGTATGATTCTTGTGTGATCCATTTTGGCTAGATTCTTAGAGTTTTTGTGTGATTAACAGTTAGTCTATATTAACAATGATCGATTCAAAGGATGAATCATTGGATCGTGGATCTCGAGGTAGGTGTGGCTTGTCATCAAAAGAGGTGGGAATACATTTAACTCTTTTGTAAACATTGTTGTTTCTTTTACAAAAGTCTTTGTTTAACAAACTCATGTATTGTTTGATTGTACATTCCATGCTTTGTTTAAAATGCATTATGTTAATTATGTTGACTCTGTGAATCTTTCCATGGATTGGAAAGGACTTGTAATGTTTTGATTTTCTTTATGAATTGGTATGGGAAATAAGAATTTCCACATGTGGTATATAGGAAACGCTCCTTCACATTTATACATATTTACTTTCAAGATTTTATGCACATGGGTAGGGCGATACACCTCAATATTAGAATTAGATGCTGGAATTTGGTATTGAATATTATACATTGTTTGACGAAGGAGTTTATTCCATATACATGTTTGTTTATTCCTGTGACTTGGTCACTCTTTAATGTTTTGAAAAATATGTATTGTTTTCCAACTCTTGCCTATGATTACTTAGAAGTTAAATGTTAATTATTCCCACTTTCAGTTTCAGAGACAGACCAGAGTCGCACAACGAAGGCTCCGAGAAGTTGACTTCTTTAGTTTGTTATAATATGATATGTTTATTATGTTGTATATTGTATTCGTAAACCAAATGACTATTGTATATGTGTCATTGAGAGAAGTTCTTGTATATATATTTCTAAGCGGGGCTAGTTTTGGGTTAAGTTTTATAGCATATTCTTAATTGAAAGTTTAAGTGTTTAATTTGGATTCTTAGTGCCTCTGTTTTTAGCTAATTCCTTGGATTAGTCAGCTGCTAGCTTAGGGGGCGCTACCGTCCGCCGGATCTTTCTTCCGCTACAACATTATTAGTTTTTCATATCAGGTTTTTATTTTTAGGTTTATCATCCAAACTCTAAATCCAACCTCATAATTGAAGTTATCAGATTTTGTTGAAGATGTCGGCAACGCCACCTCTCCCTTTCCATAAGTTTCATTACTTATCTACGGTTCTGATGCGCTCCTTTGATTTTTTTTTTTCATGATTGTGGATCCAGTAACCAGTGATTCTCCTAATCAATTATCTCTTTTCTCTACTGTCGCGCTATTCTTCATCAACTTTCGTAATCCCTATTTTATTCTGCTAATCAATTATCTCTTTTCTCTACTGTCGCGCTATTCTTCGTCAACTTTTCTAATCCCTAGTTTGCAGGGTATCTTTTTTTTTTTTGTTACGGATGGTTCTGCTATGCTCCATCGACGATTCCGTGAATTTCGTTGTTTTTGGCGGTTCTCCTGGCGACGTGCTTTCTTCTTATGCTTCTTGGGTGTTTATTGGCACCGCACTTCATTAACAACTTTCAAGGCCAATCTCATGTGATTTGCAATCCCCATGAGATTGAGGGAGGGTGTTAGAGTATAGGATTGGTAATAGTAAATTATATGAAAAGTTTTAGTAATTAGGGTTATATTTAGGATTTGATATATTTAGTATGAATTGATTTGCAAGCATTATTCTTGCATACCAAGTTATGGCATTCTCAATGTAAATGAAACCATTCAATAATAGAATTCTCTTTTATCCTTATATTTTCAAGTTCTAAGTGTTTTCCCTGAGTAAGTGTAACCAATCAAAGTTCATTGCATTTAGAACTAACTTTGGATTGACCAATATGTATCGATTCAAATTCTGATTTAAAAGTTCATTCTGGAGACACATAATTATTGTACCATGGCTAAAATGTAGAACATACTCCAAATGATGATCATACTGTGTCAGAAACACGGTAGCCAGTAACATTCTTCAAGACGGAACATGTTAGGCAAAATTAGCTAGTATCTACTCTATAAATTAAATGCAAGGATGGATAGGTGGTTGATATACCTATACCCTACCAGGCTACCACAAACATGCTGCATGCGTATCCAGTAAAGCTGCGCCACAGTAATTTCTACAGTAATTAATTTCCGTTGCGCTAATGAAAAGACCCGCCTTAAAATAATGCAAAAGAAAACAGAAAGGTAGTATTGGGAACTGCATAGTTAATTTGGGACTCGGAAGTGTATCGGTGAATGTGTAGGTACGCATATGAAAAGACGATTCTACAGTTCATTGACTAATTGACGGTTATTAAGCACATTATAGTCTGAATGAATGTGGTAATTGGAAAAGACTTTTGCAAGGGCTTTGTAGACGACTTTTCGGTTTTTGCAACTCGTTTACTGAAGCACATAGAAAGATGGATGCTAGCACAGGGATCAGAAAGGGCTAGATCTCCATTATTCCAGTATAAGATGAAGAAGGACAAGACAGAAATCACACTGCGCCGGCACTTCGTTAGCAAACTGAAAGGTCTTGATTGTATATGCAGCACGTATAAAAACAGATTTGAAATCTGGATTTTTTTTGGAAAAGCTTTATCTTATTGAGCTCCCTTTGTCTACGTTTTTCATTTTTAGTGGTTTAATTTGATGATAAATCATATGTATGCGGGAAACAAATCGAGGAATCAAGGTGCTACGCAAGAAATGGCCTCCAATTCATCTTGCTCTAGTAAAGAAGAAGAAGAAGACGAATCTATTCAACTAAAGGGTTTGATATGTATTATCTTCTCTTGGACTCTCAAAGATGTACTAAATGAGCACTTCTATAGAGATAAGGTCGGGCATTATGATTAATCGACTTGTTTTTTTTTTTCGTTTTCTTTGATTTCTTCCCGAAGTAATACTACTGCGTACTTATACATGTGCATGAATTTATCGTTCTTTTGTGCTGCACTAGCCAACTGAAGAATAGAGCGCTACATTAACAGCTGCTATTCGGCTGATCAAAATGTTTGTTTTGCAGGTACAGAGAATACCTGAAACGTTCTCCTCGGAGGAGCATTACTTAGAATCATTTCGTTGTCCACTTCTTGCGGAAACACATACCGAGCTGTTTTCAAGCATAAATAATATTCATCAATCGCCAACATGTAAAATAACATCTGTTCATAAACACAAGGATTTCGAAATTCCGGACTTTTTAGTTTATGACATTATGTTTGAGGCATCAAAAGATACTGGGAACAAGAACGAAATATACAAGCCCCATCCTTCTGATGTAATTACTTTCACTCATGTAAGGCCAGTGCGTTTCGGCTCACTTGAAAGATCATATGTTCCTGCTTTTGTCCTGCACGTAGCAGTGGAAAAAGAAAAAGATAATAACAGAACTTATCTCGTTCAAATTCTTGCATCAAAACCCATAAACGAGAAAACTTGTATGCCTACTTATGCTGTTTTTCTTATAAACTTAACAACAAATCGTCGTATATGGGATGCTTTACACGACGGGAACTTAAACATTGTTAAGGAGGTCTTGCATGAGTACCAGGTAGGTCTCTTGTCTAGTGTTGCAATTACATTTTCCCTTTTATGATAAAGTACCTCAGTATTACGATTGATATATATACTTGTAAAACAATCAGAAGTATCAGTATCCAGTCACAAATATAAGTGGTAACGGAAATGTTTACTTTCTTATTGCTTCAATCTGTTTCTTTCTACAGGGTGGGGGTAACTGCGGCAGTTGTTCTCAAGAAGTTAAATGTGTACCTGGAAAACGTTTAAGTAAGGATTTACGTTCATTCAATTTAAACGAGTCACAACTTCATGCAGTGCGTAGCTCTATCAGGAGAAGTGCATGTAATCATAGAAACTCAGTTCAACTTATTTGGGGACCTCCAGGGACTGGGAAAACAAAGACTGTCAGTGCACTTCTTTGGGCGATGTTGAAGATGAAATGCAGGACCCTAACATGTTCCCCAACTAACATTGGTGTAGTGGAAGTATCCGCACGGCTCATGAGCATTGTTAGGCCAACACTACAACGTGGTTTTTATGGGCTAGGAGATATAGTGTTATTTGGTAATAAGGATCGAATGAAGATTGACGATCGTTGTAACCTTCTTGATATATTTCTAGATGACCGTGTTGAAAAAGTGGCAAAGTGCCTTTCCTACAGAACTGGATGGGGGAGTCAGTTAGAAGCTATGATCTTGTTGCTCCGAGATTCATCTCAGCAGTACAGTCTGTACAAGGATTGGAGAGAAAGCAACGTAGAGAAGAAAGATTCTTCTGCCCCAGTAAATGTATGGGAAGGTTTAGAGGATGAAAGATCAGGAGTTGCTCTAACAATTAAGCAATTTATAAAAAAACGATTCAGCTTAATTGAGAAGGCCCTGATTTCATGTGTAGAATGTTTTTGTGCTCACCTGCCTACAGCATATGTGACGGCCAAATTGATTGAGAAAATGTATAGAGTCTTGGATTTGCTTGAGGATGTTGGAATTTTCCTGCATACTAGTACGTATACTGGAGAACAACTGACTGAATTCCTCTCTGACTCTGAAACGACAGTAAGTGAAAAGGCTAGTGACACGTCTACATATTTGTTAAGTAGAACAAAACATGAGTGTCTTGAAGTTCTTGGTTCGCTTAAAAATTCTGTTCCTGCCAAGCGTGCAAGTTCCGTCAAGAATATCTGTTTGGGGAATGCTCGCCTTGTATTTTGCACTGCTTCAAGCTCAGCCAAGTTAAGTAAAATTGGCGGATTCAAGATTTTGGTTATCGATGAAGCGGCTCAACTAAAGGAATGTGAATCATTAATTCCATTACAACTCCCTGGTCTCCGACATGCTATTCTTTCAGGTGATGAGCGCCAGTTGCCGTCAATGGTTCAAAGCCAGGTTTGTGTCCCCAGTCCTATTTCCTTGTATGTTGTCTCGCTTTTTATATGATGCTTTCTCATTTTATCGTGTTGATGCTGTTTATTCTCTAGATCACTGAGAAAGCTAATTTTGGAAGAAGTCTATTCGAGAGAATGGTATCACTGGGACACAAGAAGCACCTACTCAGTGTCCAGTATAGAATGCACCCTTCCATCAGCCTATTCCCAAATTCCGAATTCTATGGGAAAAGGCTTGCAGATGCTCCAAATGTGAAACAAAATGGCTACAAAAGAAGTCTACTTGATGGAGACATGTATGGTCCTTATTCGTTTATAAATGTTCCATATGGTAAGGAGGAATTTAATGATGGACACAGCCGGAAAAATATGTTGGAGGTAGCAGTAATTGATGAGATAGTTCAAAACCTCTATAAAGGTTCCCTTTATTTACGTTTAGATCATTTTGATATTCTTCTTTTTGTATAGCGTGTCAACTTTTTACGTATCAGTTTTTGTATGAGAGATATCTTGTTGTAATTTCTTACACCTTACGTTTACTCTTACTACAATAGCATCGGTTACAAATAGCCAGAAGGTCAGTGTTGGTGTTATATCTCCATACAAAGCTCAAGTTTCTGCGCTGATAAAAAAATTTGGATACAAGTACGAGCAGCAGAGTAACTTCTCAGTGAGTGTTCGATCAGTTGATGGGTTCCAAGGGGGTGAGGAGGACATCATATTAATCTCTACTGTGAGGACTTTTGGGTGTGGTTCGGTGGGATTTCTATCCAATCGCCAACGAACAAATGTTGCAATAACAAGAGCAAGGTATGGATTAGATGTTCATGTTCGCACTATTTTGCTTCAAAATATAAGTTTCATATAAAACTACCTTGTGGCTTTCACTGTAGGTATTGCCTTTGGATTGTGGGGGACGGGCAAGCTCTAATCAATAGTTACTCGGTCTGGAGGAAATTACTGCTTAATGCAAAGGCTCGTGGGTGCTACTATAATGCTACTGAGGACTATAGATTATCTAAAGCAATAGCAAATGCACTTGCTGAGCTTAACCAACTTGATGATTTAATCAATATGAATTCTTTACTTCTTAAAGGGGCATGGTGGAAGGTAACTACCATGTTAAGATTTTTAATTGTAAAGATGCTTAAAATATCCCCTTTTCAATTGTAGACATTTGAATGTACCCACATGAACTCATCGATTTTTTTTTAACTTCAGGGGGTAGAATCAGCATAGTTAGCTGATCAGCTCCATATTGTTTATCTCTACTAGGTTATCTTTGGAGATGGCTTTTGGAAGTCTTTAAGAATAGTAAAGAATGTTGAGACTAAGAAAGAGTTGGTTACTTTGTTGATGAGTATCTCAAGCGGGTGGCGTTGTCATCCTGAAAAGCCTATGAAACCTGAAAATATGACCAGCTACTCTTCTCAGTTGTTGGAAAAGAGCAGAATCACTGGGAATCTCTACCTTCTTTGGACTGTAGATACTATCAAGGAAAACTCGAGATACATCCAGGTGCTTAAGTTTTTGGACATTCTATCCTTAACAGAGATACCCAAGTTCGTCGAGCAACTTGACGCACAATTCAAGACTTCTACAGTTGATGAAATGAACCGCCGCAAATTCAAACGTCTGGAAGGGTATGTGCTCATTAATTTATATCATCTCCTTTTACACTTAAGTCATAACTACTTGACAATCTGTTGCTCTAATAGATCGATGTGAGATTTTTTTTTTTTTAAATATAAACATTTCCTCTTACATAAATGACATAGTGATGCTTTCTGATTGTTGATCTCTGGTTCTCTATCTCCCCTCCGATGTTCTACAGTTACTAGGAAGGGGTCGATAAAAATTTCCCTGACTAGGATTCTTTTTTGTTGGGTATTGTTTGTAGAACACTCATATTTCCAATGAGCTGGGAAATTTGCCGGGATGCTGTGGGGCTGAAACATATCACCGACAATTATCGTACTAAATTGTTAACAGTGAATCCTGGGAATGGAAGAACCACAGCAATGCCAGAATCAAGGTGAGTTCTTCCCTAAACCTTGGACGCATCATGCATGGAGTTGTGTTTCAGTTAATCTTTATCAAGGCTTTTTTCTCTCTTTTCTGGTACGGTTTCGGTTCAGAATTTTGCATGACATCATCACTCATGGTTTTTTGTTTTTTTTCCCCTGTGTGCGCGCTTAATTAGCATGAAAGGAATGTGCACTTCCGTTATACTCAAGAACTAAAAACTATTCAATTCGTCTACTGCAGGGGTAAGAGTTCACGGGTTAGAAAATCTTGGCAGTTCAAGAAGTACGATGGTGTTGTGAAAAAAAGAAGGCATTTCTGATGGTTTATGAGGAATTCCTTGAATCTTTGTTAAAATTTACTTTAACCGAAAGTTCCTGTTAACTGGGAGAGGTCAGAATTGTTCCCGAGTCGATTAGTTCCTAGTTTTTAGTTCCTGGTTTTTGCTCAGTGCGACCATTACTTTTCTGGATAGCAAAGAGCTTTATCAATTTTACATTGGATATTCAAGATATTCCAGATAGGGCTGTCAATGGGTCCGGGTCCTCCCGGGTATCACTGGACCCAGACCCGGAACCTACTTATAAAAGTTGAATCTGGTTCCTAACGGTTCTGGGTCCGGTTCTTAAATTTGTGGACCCAGAACCGTACCCGTTAAAAATGCAGGGTACCCGTCGGTTCCGGGTACCCATTGGGTATCAAGAAAACTATAAAAAAAACTTCAAAATCTTGATATATTTCTCTTTTTGGCCTGAATCTAAATTTTTTTTACAAAAATTTATTATTATTTCTTCATTAATGTACTAAATAAAGATTAAA
This sequence comes from Papaver bracteatum, assembly GCA_023529315.1. Classification (NCBI taxonomy): domain Eukaryota; kingdom Viridiplantae; phylum Streptophyta; class Magnoliopsida; order Ranunculales; family Papaveraceae; genus Papaver; species Papaver bracteatum. The sequence goes on from JAJJWX010002325.1 coordinate 579,313, forward strand.
TGTAAGAAAAAAATCAAAAATAAAAAAAAAATCTAAGCCAAAACTAGCAAAATACATATAATTTTTCTAAAAATATGAAGTAAAGTTAGACTAACCGGGTGCCCATTACCCGTGGGTACCCGACGGGTATTACCCGTTTGGACCCGTTAATATTCGGGTCCAAACGGGTAATTACCCGTCGGTTCCAAAGTTGTTAATGGGTCCAACTTTAGGACTAGAACCGGACCCATTTCTATAGGGTCCGGTTCCGGGTCCGGGTAATGGGTACCCATTGACATCCCTAATTCCAGATATAGTTCATTTACTTGGTCTATGTGTTTTATCTTAATCTATCATTTACAAGGCAATCCCCACCTATAATCTTGGGGGTGTGCAATTTGGTGTGGAACGTTATTTTTGGGACCATTCTTTTTTTGGGGGACCATTGTCTCATTTTGGACAGGGGTGCCCTTATCTAATATTTTTTGTATTACCTAAACTACCTTTTTAATTATTTTTTGGTTTTGATTAGCGAAATCATTATTGAAATGATTAAGAAAAAATTGATTAGTGAGATTAGATTAAAAGATGATTTATTAAAAAAGAAATTGAATTTTGTAGAGGAGTAAAGTTAGAGAAGAAGAAGGAGAAAACCATGGAAAATAATTTTTTTTTCCAATTCACTAAATTTGGTAATTCAAGTGATGAAAGCTCATCAGATTCTTCATCTCCATCATCTCCTAGAGTATTTTTTAATGTTAACAATGATCCGGATATGAATTATTTGTTAGATGGTGAATGTATTCTTCCCCAAACTCAATCTCAAGATGAAAATGATGGATTTTATCAACCACAACCGGAGGAAGAGCATTTGGGTATCCACGTATGCTCCAAACATAGCTAATGTTGGTTGAGTTGCTCCAAATTTTCAAACCAAATGTGAAATTTTGAAGTAGTTCGGTTACGAAATGTGAAGAACAGCTAACCGAACTCATCTGGAAGTGTAGTTCGGTTACTTTAACAAAACACGCAGGTAACCGAACTCTGTATTAATGGAAGTTTGATGGATTCCAGAGTAATGTTCGGTTGTTTCGCAACCAATGAACTAACCGAACTTTAGGTAAAATAAGTTATAACGTTAAGTTAGTTCGCAATCAATGAACTAACCGAACTCAACGTAAATTTAAGATTTAACTTAATGTACAAAGTTCGGTTGCTTTGAAACTATTAACCAACCGAACTTGACGTAAAACTAAGATTAAATTTAGCATACAAAGTTCGGTTTGTTCGTACACTTCATGTAAAGCCACTATCCAACCGGACTGTCCAAAATATAATAGTAGACTAAGTTTAATTGGTTCGGTTATTTCGCAAACTTGATCCCAAGAGCATAACTAACCGAACTTATCAAACCCAAAAAAATGAATAGTTCCAGATGATTATTCGGTGACCTAGGTAAAATAAATTGTAACCGAACTACACATACTTTATATGTTCGGTTACATGTCATCTTGCTTTGTTCACCGAACCCGGAGTTCGGTTTATGTGGTTAAATTATGTGCTTACCGAACTCGTTTGTGATTGCAATTGATGTTGTTCCATTTCTTGTAGATTGAATGCCAACCTATAACAATGGATGATCAACCTTCTCCAGTTGGTATGTTGTACGAAGATACATCCCATCACTATGTCAATGATTTGGTATTTGATCAACCTATTGATGCGAAGAATTGGGCTACATAGCATGCCAAGAGAGCCATGTTCGTATTAGTTTTGAATGGAAAAGAAAGCAAAACTCGTCTTGAAATGGTTTGCGAGAGAATAAGTGGAGATCCGGATGCTAGCCATAAGAGGAAGGGGTATGTGTATAAAGGAAATACGACGAGGAAGAACACAGCGTGCTCAAAGAAAATTAAATGTCCGTTCAAGCTAGTTTTTAGTTACTCAAAACTAAGGAAAGGATGGGTTCTATCGATGGATAAGGTGGTAGGTAATCACAACCACCCTCGTCCCGAGGATCTTGAAGGACACGCAATGTCCGCAAGGCTCACTCCTCAAGAAGTGGATAAAATAGCTAAATATAGGAGAATGAGAATTTCACCAGCTGCTATTCTTCGCTTATTAAAGGATGATAACAAGGATAACGTATCATCCCCGTCCATCATTTATAATGCAATTGAGACAATTAAAAGGAATGAATGGAAGGATAGAAAAGTCATGCAACAATTGTTTATGTTGGCTGAAGAGAAAGGATACGCGGTTCAAAAGAAGGTATGTCCGGGTGAAGAAATAACTCATCTCTTCCTTGCTCATCTGAAGAGTGTTCAACTGGCTCAATCCTTCCATGAAGTTCTTATAATGGATTGCACTTACAAGACAAACAAATATGAGATGTCATTGTTGAACATTGTTGGTCGTACGTCGACGAAGTCACCTTTTACCATTGCTTTTGTTTTCTAAAGGACGAGCAAGAACCAAGTTATAGGTGGGCGCTACAACAATTTAAGGCGATCTACCGAGATGATGATATCCCCTGGATTATAATGACGGACAATCAAGTATCATTGATGAATGCAATAGAGAGAGTCTTCCCATTGGCACATAATATGCTTTGTACATTTCATATATGGTGCAATGTGATGAATAGGTGCAAGCCTCAACTTTTTCCACCTAAGAGGAAAGCATTCGAAGAGATTAGTAAGCTACCGGAAGATGAACAAGTTGATGCAAAAGAGGCATTCGATGAACAATACACCATAAATCATGCTAAATGGGTTGCTTTCTCCGGGGAGTGGGAGGCTTTGACTTGGTCTCTCACCAAAGAAGAGTATAATCTAAATCTTGACGAATTTATTGAGCATTGGTCTAGCCCTGAATATCCTGATGATATTGTAACATATGTGGTCGAGCAATGGTTGGAACCGCACAAAGAGCGCTTTGTTTATGCTTTTACCAACCACCATAAACACTTTGGGAAACAAGCGACAAGTTTAGTAGAATCGGCTCACCACCGGTTGAAGAAAAATCTCTTTGGATGTGTTGATAATTTTGTGGTTGTGTTTAATACTATGGAGGTTTACTTCAACCGCGAGATTGATATAATTAAAGAGAAGTTTCAAAAAAGCCGCATCATGAAGTACAAAAAGATTGTAGACAAAAGTGGTAACATCGTGAAAATGGAGAACCTTCAGTTTTTCAAGGGAATCCACTATAATGTTTCGCATACTTGCATTAAGAGGTTACTGGTTGAGGTGTATTTGATCCGCATATGGGGTACCAAGCCGGAAGAGGTGTGTGTTTTCAACATGATGAAGTCTATGGGGCTCCCTTGTCGCCACATGATAGCTATGAATTAACATGGAATAATCCCTTTAAGCGATATAGATCCACATTGGAAACACTTAAGTTTTGTTCCTCCTCCCAAGGGCGATGTCGGAGAAGAGTTTGGTGATAATGAAATGGGAAGATTGGTTATCGAGAGGTACCAGAACATGAACAATCTCGAAAGGAAAATCTTTTGGGATGACATGCGGCCAATCGTTTATATGAAAACTTCGGAAAATGTGCAAGAACCGAATAAAGGCAAGGCCAAAGGTAGGCCAACAACCAAAGAAACCAAAAAACAAGTCAAAGAATATGCAAAGGTTTTGGGTAAGAGGTAAAGTGAAATGACCCCTTTTACTAGAGATCCTTCGCAGCATGAGCATACCGCGGCTAAGTACCAAGAAGATTGTAAGAAAAGGGCTAGGAATATTGTTGAAAAGGGCGATACAAGTGAACGGGATATGAAGAAAAAAGGACATATGTTACACTCTCAACCTAGTCCAATTGATATGACTGCCCCTCCTGTTGAGAAAAGGTTCCTGGAAGAGATACCTCCTTATATTAGAGATTACATCATAACCACCAATGACGTCCCTGCGGATGGTAATTGTGGTTTCAACGTTGTCGTACAACAACTAGGGCCTTTCACTCAAGGTGCCAAGATATATAATGATAATCAAATCGCTTATGTCCGTTAAAGGTTGTCGATGAAGCTAAGGGAGAAACTGGAATTTTACAAGACAATGTTGTCCGATGGGGATGCTAGTCTCAATGTGCAGTTTGTTAGCTATCAAAGCCGTCTCCACGGGGCCAATCCAATCACAAGGGATCATTGGATGAGCATGCCGATATGTTGGCACTTAATAGCTGAAGCATTCAATTGCGTGGTTCACTTATTCTCAAAATGTGTTAGTTTCACATACACTCCGAAAAAAACCATATGTCTCGAGAAACTAAGACATAGGAGAGTGGTGATTGCGTTGATTAACTACAACCATTTTATAAGCCTTCGGTTAGAAGAAAATTGTCCATTGCCTCTGATATGCCAATACTCTTATTGGAATGAATTTAACCCCGACAAAATATTGGGTTGGTGCGTTATGTATGAACATAACATGGAGATGTGGAAAGCTTTGAAGGAATCAGAACCAATTATACACCTAGGTTGTATTTCCCTTGCGGATGATTAATTGTACCTTTAGTTAGATGGTGTTTTTTGGTTGTAAGTATGCTTTGAAAATCAACATAACAATGAAAGATTATGTTTTTTGGTATTTGGTTTTTATTAGGAGTCATTTTGTATTTCCTTTTCTGTGGTTTGCAAAGCAAAATATATAAGTTCGGTTAAGAAATAACATTAAATGACATTACCGAACTATTACATTACAACATTAGTTCGGTTTGGAAATGAAATTATAGGACATTGCCGAAATGAAATTACAAAAGACTTAATATCCAAAACGCATTATGAAAAAGTCTCTAAGGATGCGGAAATGATCTTCATATTTGAAATCCTTTACTTTCCATCGTCGCCATTCATTCTTTGACATTAAAACGATTTCCTCGTATGTTTCACCCCTCAGTCGATTCCTCGCAACTCTCCGGTAAAAAATCAAAAAATCCACAACTCTTTCTCGAATCTTTTCAAATCGAATGAACAAAGATAGATCTTCAAGGTTATGAGGGTTACCTATGTCATCGCATAATTTCTCATGTATTTTCCCCCAAAAACTATTACTCATCCGACCATGCCTTCTTTGTTCTTCACCCCTCTTTGGAAAGCACAGTACGAAGTTTCTACAAATATAAAGATCTTCTTCTAAAGTAAATTTATGACTAGAAAATGCCATTTTTATGAAACGGTGTTAAAAAAAATGAAGCATTAGACCCATATTTATAGCTTTGGGGTGTATAACGGACTTAAAAATGGCCATTACTTGAGTCAGATCAAGTACAATGTTTGGTAAATAATTATGTTAGGTTAGTAAAGTTTTTGTATATAACCGAACTCCATACTCTAACACAAATTTTGAAGTTCAATAGTGTCATTTGGTTACCTGGTAAAAACCAGCAAATAACCGAACAACACTTTTTTTTTCGAACCCAAGGGTTCGGTTGATACATATATTTTAGCAGGTAACCGAACAAAAAAGTTCGGTTACCTGCTGTTTTATACTATGTAACCGAATGTAACTCTGAAACTTCTCATTTTTTTGGTAGTGTTGAGTTCGGTTGTATTTTGAAATTGCGATCAAACCGAACTCAAACACAAAAAAAAGTTCGGTCCCTTACGATCTTTATACTATGTAACCGAACTTAGACAAAATTAAAAACAAAAACATGTAATTCGTTTACTAATCCACATAACTAAGAAAACAAGCTACCAAATCCACAATAAAGAGGTATTCCAAACATAAGAGAACAAACTCCCAAATCCGGAATATAAAGGTGTTCCAAACCTAAAAAGCCAAATTACTAATTCTTGCAATCACTAATTTACGACGACCACTACGTGACACTTTTCTACCCTTGCGTCTAGGAGCTTTAGCTGGTCCTTCGTCACTAGGAGTGTCATCTCCACTGCTTTGTTGTTCAACCATCCGACTTGAACCATACCCTTCTCGTCGACCCCTCTTCATCGGCATGCTCTGTCTTTGATCAACGGTGTTGGGTGAAAAAACATTTGTCCATTGGTTGTAGAGTTCCATTTGTTCAGTAGTGTTCATCGGCTCTCCACTACGGAGTTTTGACATCATTTTCTTCAACAATTTAGTACTTGACTTCACCTTTTTTCAATGAAAATCATAAACAAGTATAAATGTCCTATATTTGTATGCTTCTCAGTTTATAACATTATGAAAAGGAAAAATAAGAGTAAATATCTTACCGCCAAATTCCATAAGATCAATGCCTCATCACCACAGGTAGGGGTATGCTTCATAATTTTCTGGGGCTCTTTCTCCACTGCCTTCGATTTTGCTTTCTCAACACGGGCTTGTTGTTGTGTGTTTATTACACGATTCATACCATTCCGGATAACCATCTTCAACAACATTTGGCTCACCATAACAATCTTCTAACTCTTCAAATGGAATAAGATAATCCTCAAAATTGTTCCATTGGTCAACAAATTGAGCATGATCGTATTTTGGAAAAAAATTCTTTTCGATGTTCTTAGTTCCCCGCTTCGTCACCTTGAATTTGAATTTTTCCGCTGCTGGGACACTTTGGACACAAGATAATTGTCTCATTACTCTTCGAGGATTATACATTGTACAACCGCCAGGATAAAACAACGGGCCATTATAACCCGAAATAGGTGAGAAATCAACAGGCTCAACATCTTCCTCTTCTTCATCTGATTGAAGCTTGTATGGATGGAAAACCACATCTCCAAGCATTGCATTTTCCAATTTCTCTCTCAACCTCAACAACTTCTTTTTCTTACCCTTCAATTGGGAGTCCAAAAATTCATATTTACCAGCTGTAGACTTCCCATAAGGCCAAGGAGTGTGAGCATAAGACAATTTCAGTTTTGGGAAGTGGTCGTACACCCAAACCTATGAGAAGAAACCACAGATATGATTTAACAGGACAATTTCACTTAGAAAATATATCTTGGAAAACACAAAGGATAATTTAACTGGGTACCTGAACAAGGGTGTATAAGCCTCCAAAATATATACACTTAAGCCTCGAAGCTTTTCTGAGCTCCGCTTGGACGAACGATAGAACCGCAATTCCCCAAGAATAGTTGTTCACCTCATCAAGGGGGTCCAATAGCTGGAGGTAATGGGCATTTACCACGTGACCTAAAGTTTTGGGGAAGAAAATGGTTCCTAGTTGATATAACAAATAAGCAGTAACATGGTGTTTAATCTTCTCCTATGTCATGACCAACTTTTCGTTGACAACCAAATTTTTCGTCCTTCCGAACTCCTTTAACAAGACTTTCAACTTGATCTTTTTCAACTTCTTCTTGAAAGACCAGTCTGGGTTGAACTCATTATACTCATCACCTTCATCAGGCTCTTTTGCAGCTCGTCTAAACTCACAATGTGTCTTTTTAGCGCTCCATCCTAGACACCTCTCCACCAACTTTTCAAGATGCTCATAACTCATGGAGGGATCGTACCCATCTCGAACACTTGTTCCGGTAATTGGTAGGCCTGTGATTCAAAAACAATCATCCGGAGTTATTCTCATCTCGCCAAACGGTAGATGAAAGGTATTCGTCTCAGAATAAACCCTCTCGACAAATGAGGAAACAGTGACATCATCAAAATTTTGGTGCGCATGTTGTATCGCGTACCGTAGCACACAATAAAATAATTCCAACCTGACCTCATCACACTCATTCACTATATCCCATTTCTTTTTCTTTTGATGTTTCAAAACACGAACAATATTATTATGATCCTACAAATACGACATCATATCTTATATACTAATATATACCGAAAAATATATGTCAAAATAAAATAAAAATGACAAAGAAATATTCATGTATAAGATTCAATACCTTTGTAACATAAATCTTGGTAGCCCATGAGTTTTTGTATCCAATCAATACCTCCCCTCCATCTCTTGGAGTACCATAAGTTGGGTTCTTTGGCGGTAAACACAAATTATCATTAGGAATGTATGCATATCTAGCACAAGGCTTTTTAGGGGTCTTTCTAGGTTTTTTTACTTGTTCGTTTTCCTTTTCATCCTCTTCCTCCTCTGATTCATCATCTTCATTATCTCCATCTTCTTCACTGTCATCATTGTCATCTCCTTGTTCATCTCCATTTACTCATTCTTTGGGTGCTTCCTCATCTCCACCTTGATTATGTTATTTAATACCCATGTCTTCCACAATCTCTTGATTAACTTATTGTAAAACATTGTCAACATTATCTATATTGACATCATCTTGGATGACAACACCCGGCGATGAACCACCTCCATGATTAACATATTTGGTTCCCCGCTTATTGAAACCAAAGTTTTTTTGGCCTCGAGGAGTGGGAGTTCTAAGTTCTTCCAGTGAAGGTTGGTTTGATTTTGTTCCTCTGCCCCTAATCAAGAAAACAAAATTTATTAGCTTCATCGATAAATGATTGACTAAATCATAATTCTGTTACAGGGTAGAGTTTGATTGGTACAACTATTTTGCTAAACAACCGAACTCAAAATTATATGAAATTAGGGAAGTGTTCGGTTTGGACAATTTATTACGAACAAACCAAACTCAACAAGTATGCAATTTGCAATGAGTTCGGTTAGTAGTTGGCTAAACAAAAAATTGCGAACCAACCGAACAGAATTCATAAAGTTCGGTTAAATGAGAATTCAACATAGTGGGAAAATAAGAGCAGTTCGGTTACATAGTTTTTTTTTTCTTTGTAATATATTGAGTTCGTTTGCGAATTAGTTTTAAAACATTGGCGAACTAAACGAAAATATTTGACAAAGTTCGGTTAACTGAGAACTCAAAATAGTGAGTAAATTAGTTGAGTTCTGTTGCAAAGTGAAATTATTTTTATTTGGTAAAATGGGAAGAGTTCGGTTAGGAGATGCTTTTCGAAAAATAAGCAAAATCACCGAACTGATGAGTTCGGTTACATAGTGTTCAATCCTATTCAACCGAACTGTTCTTCGCGTTGTTCCTTTCAGGAAGTTCGGTTACCAAACCAGGGTTTTTGTGTTACGACTCCTAACCGAACCAAGAACTGTTACTTACATTCAAAACCTATTTTGATGATTTCTATTCAATTAAATGAACCAAAATCAAATTAAAACTAATGGGTTTAGTTAAAAATATATGTGGATCTTTCCCATGACCACTTCTGGTTGAATCTCCAATTCACCTTCCGGTTCCACTTCTTTGTTAATATTCAATGAACTTTTCTGATTTGCTAGATGTCCTAATGGGGGACCTTTTCCTGAGACTCGTTTAGTTTGCTTTCGAAGCACCATTATTATACTCGAATGATTAATCGACGATGAAAATTTTATGAATCGACGATTAATCGATGAAAACGATGTTGAAATGGGGAAGAAGAGGAGAACAAGAGGTAGGAGAGGAGAACAAACTGTTATTCTTTTTGTTTTTGGGTGCATCTAGGTTAGAAATCTTTTACGTATTACATTAAGTTAATTACGGTTATTAGGTTAGGGTTAATTACAATTAGGGTAAAGGGAAAAGTAGTAATCTAACAGTTTTTAGGACAGCCCTTAGCAATATTAAGGTCGGGTGCCTAAAACACCTTGGTCCCCCCAAAAAAGTAAGGGTCCCCAAAATAACGTTCTGGTGTGGACTTTCTTGTTCAGGGGCCAGACTCGCCAGAGACCTCAACGCCTACTGAGTGATGAGGAGTTTAGCAAGATTCCGAAAACAAAATCGTTTCTAGAAGGGTCATAATTCAATTGTTTCCTGCAGATAAGTGCGATTAAAATATGAACCCTATTTTTGGGGCTTAAAAAGTCATGGTCTTTTGGGGGCTTTTTAGGGTCACCAAATAGTAATTGGGACACCTCTTATCCTATTTTTTGTTATTACCTAATATACCCTCCATTGAATTATTGTTAATTAGGGAAATTAACTAAATTAATTATGATTAGTATATGAATTAGGATTAATCATTTTATTAAGTTTATGGGAAAAAAAATTGATCAAATTTTTTTTCTCTTTTCTTTTTTGTTTGATTAAGTAGAGGATTCTAAGGATTTTTTTTTAACTTTTTTGAAAATCAACCACCTAATATGGTGAAACATATCCTTAATTACTCAGAATAATCCTATATATAGAGGATTTTGTTGATTCAAATCGGAAAACATCCATTAAAAATATGGGTTTTTGCAGTTTCAGCTGGAAAAACATCAAATCCCAGCCGCAACCGACACTTATTCGGCTGGGATATGATGAAATTTCAGCCGAAATACTGTATACGGCTAGCATAACATTACATCCAAGCCGCACCTCTATAATTTATGGTTGGGAAAACCCATCCGTAATCAATCTCGGCTAGGAAAACCTTGTCGACCTATACGTTATATATTTTAATTATCAGAACCATTTACGGCTGGGAAAATCCAGCCGTGCAAGTCTTAGATATGGCTGGGACTTACGAGTTGTAAGTTCAATTGCGGATAGGAAAACCAAGCCGTTTTTCATCCTTTGTTGTTTTTTTTGTTTTTTTTTTATTAACAAAATAGCTTACGGCCGGGAAATCCCGGCCGTGGGTGTACTAATTTCCGGGAAATACTAGTCGTAATTGTTTTCGTCTAGGAAAACCAATCCGTAATTTAAATTAACGGTTGGAATTTTAAGAATTCCCGACCGTAAACACCTTCAGATTTTATTTCATTTTACCCTAAATTCGTCGAATCGGATTTTTAACCATCCAAAATCAAAAACAAATGATGGGTTTTCTTAGTTTTTTCTTATTTTTTTCTTTTTATGATAATCGTTTTCATCATCATGAAATTATGATCATTGTCTTTATTATGATCAAAGGAAAATGAGAAGATAATAGTTTTTGGTTTCCTTTATGATCATCATCCTCATCATGATTTATGAATGAGAATAGAAGGATCGATAAAGAGAAGATAATATAATTAGTTGTCTTTTTATGATCTTCATCTTCATCATGATGAAATCGTGATCATCTTCATCACGATTTTTCAATGAAAAGAGAGGATATTTTTTTTATGAATAATGAAGTTTGAATAAGGGTATTTTTGATTTTTCCATATTCCTAGAGCCTCCTATCCACCTTTTACTATATATAGCATTTTAGCCCCCAAAAACTCTTCCCCCTAGAGCCCCAATAATAGGATTCTAAAATATGGGATTGGCCACTCCATCCATATGGTTTGCTTGAACCAGCACAACCATTAAATTTATCTCTACTGAATGTATTGGCATACCATAAACACTGTTAGATTTCCAATATAGCAGAGTTAATGTCAATTTTTAAATTTAATGAGACCATGAAACAAAAATTAACAGGAGATTTATAACATAATTTACTATTCAGAATTAGTTCACATTATGCGTATAAAGTATAAAAACGGAATTGTAGATTTGGTTCTAAGTATATCAGTTTGAGTTCGCCCAGCTCAATCAAGCCAGCTATGCTTTACCATCTTTTACATAAATCAATGTTTTGAAGAAAGAATTCAATACCTGTGGGAGTTTTAATTAGGTATTACTTCCATCCATCGAATGCCCATACCTAATTGACTAAATTGTTTCAAGATTTCATAGCTTCTCAAAAGGAAGAAATGAACTTCTGGCTCTTTACCTGTGCTTGTTCTTTTTCTTCTTGTCCATCCACATCCCCAATATTGTCATGATATTCCTTCCATGCATTAAAAATTAGGGTCACCACAATTAACATTGATACCATTAGTATTGTGTGTAGAAGTGTGCAAAAGGTGTATGTAAGTGTGTATAGAATAGTAGAGAACTTCTCTATTTATAGGCTTCAATTTCCTAGCAATCCTCTTAGAAGTATAATCCCTTTCCCTTTGTAGCTCAACTTCTAAATCCAAGTATTTCTCAAATCTTCCATCTTCTCTTTTCAAATCCAAGCTCAATTCTTCATCCAATTCCAAGTCCAAATCTTCACACCCATGAGAAAAGCTCACACAAAAATCTGTTATTTTGAGTCGCCTGGATTATCATTGGGTCATCGGAATCCGGACAGAATGCTCACTGCCGGCTACCTGGGATGCTTAACCGCCACTTTAAATGTAATGGGTCAAGTGACAGTCTTCTAACAATCAAGGTCTGAATCAGTCACTCAGTCAGCTGTCTAAATCAGTCTTACTGGATATTACTCATCTGAGTCAAGGGCTGGATCGGTCATCGAACTCGTCTGAATTGACTCGCTGGAGGAGAAATTTGGGGCAGAGTTTTGTTTGTATTTTAGGTGTATTCCGACTATTTTTTAGGCCTCTTTCTGTGCTTCATACCTGTTAAGAACCTAGGCATACATCTAACAATTATAGTCTTCATTCCTACAGCAGATCTTCACTCATCAACTCAACACCAATCTCAGTAAATCAAACCCATTTTCTTCTTAGCAGCAGACTTTCCCATCTGAGTTCATCGAGCACAACCATTTCCTGTAATTTCCATCCACCAACACATACCCATTATTTCAATTTCACAAAATACATCTCAATCGTTCTTCTTCCCTGATTTTATGGAAGTGACACATCTTGATTTATCAAAATTCAGATCAACCCTTAAGACGATTTGAACCCATTTGTTTCATGGTTTCAATTGAACAGCAGCAATCTGCAACATCATCATCATCCTTAATTGCTCGTACCACCACTCAAATTCAACAGCACCACCAGCATCATTCTTGGTTAAATTCCTTCACCACGACAAACCCTAACTTCAATTTCTCTTCCATTGTCTTAGCAAACCCATTTGATTTATTCCCTCATTTAGCCACGTACAGAAGCAACATCTTCCTTCATACCATCAACAGAAGCAACACGGTCTTGTTCTTCACTTTAACAACATACCCATTTCTCCCATGATCGATTCCATCTTCTTATTTGACAAAACCCACCAGTTAATCACCATCCTGCAACCACCATCATCTGTTACAATCCCAATTCTTCCGCAAACCCATCTTGAATTCATCACCAGAACCCCATTAATTATTTTTCATTTCCATTTCTAGAGATTGACAGTAACATCAACTCTAAATCTTCTTTTCCCCAATCGATTGCTTAAAACATATTTTTCATCCTTTGGTTCGATCTGAAATCCAGCAACAGCAATACCCATTCTGCCTTCTCCGACTCAAACCCATGAATATCACCATCTCTCAGATTTGTTTTCCTGGTTCAACAGAACAGTTGCTTATTCATAACTTTTTTCTTTCCTTTTCTCAATTTCAGATGTAAATGATTGATTGAGATGGTCTCTCGATTTTAGGTTTAGGTTAATCATTGGGGTGGATGATTACACCCCACTGCATAAGAGAAGAACCACCCCTAGATTGGGTGTCTGAGTAATTCAGTATCTGCCTTTAACAATACTTCTATGGGTAGCCCCTATAATTGTCTAGGCTTCCAATATCGCGTATATGTAAAATGACCATTCTGCCCTTCTTGCTTATTTTGGATGATTTCTCCTTCTTATCTCCGTATGACTCCAGAGTACCTAACAACTCAAAAACACGCGTAAAATACATAGTTTACAAGAAAAATAGCAAAGAAAGCATAACCAATAGATATTAAATCAAGGCGTATTCTACACCCTATCTGTAAGTCGCCATACGGGCAACCCGACTAATTTTTTTTTATGTATGCTTGGATATACCCAGATAATGACTAATTTATTCAGTTTGGTACTATAAGTTTTCATATTTTTCAATATCTAACTCACGATGCTAATTGCAGACAATAAACTATAAGGTTTCTATATGTTTGTTTACCTTTTCCGCTTACTTTTATGATCCAACTTTACCTCCTAAATCACAAAATCAAAAACCTAAAAAAAATCAGCAAACTGTATATTCAATACACTGGCACTACACCAAATTTCCAGAATCATAACAGGCATTCGTAACGGCTTATGGGACATTACAAATGGCTGTTACAAAAAAATCATAACAGGCTGAAGACGTTACTAATTTTTTTTAAATTCGTAACAGGGTTAAGCCATTATGAAATTCTTTATAGGCGTGCCAGTCACACGCTTGGTCACACTTGAGTGGTAACACCTTTAGAATGTATGTGTGCCATTCACATGCGTGCTATTATGTTTCCACTCAAGATAGTAATACTTGAGGATATTTCCTCCCATGCATATGCCATTCACATGCTTGCAACTTTTCATCCCATTGCCTTTTAGAGAAAATCGACAAATCATTTTTTCATTTTTCATTTCTCTCGTCACTTTTCTGCTCATGCCTCTCTTATTTCAAACCCTAGTGAAACTTCATATTCATAGAAATCTCTCAATCCTCTTCAATCATCGACTTATCTTCTCATTTTTCAGTTCTTTGTCTCTCTTTTTCTCCTCCCGCCTCTCATTCTATTCCATCTTAGATTTTAGGGTTTCGATTGGGTTATTCATCTGTTCGATGGCTAAAATTTCTAATGATAACCCTGAAATGAAAACCTTTATTTCTTAACCCATACATCCAAATCGAAACCTATACACCAGAAATGTCGATCTATCATATATTTACTTGAAATATTTTTAACCCTAAATCATTTTTGTTCCTGAGATTTAAAATTCTAATCATCTGATAGATGTTTGTGCAATAGTTTGTTGATTATCATCATCTAATAGGTGATTTGTAATAGTTTGTTAATTAGGATCTGCTATTAACAATCAACTTCTACTAGTTTGATTTTATTTTGTTTGTTTGTTTTTTATTTTGACCCAACTCTGTGAACAGTGTAGATTTAGGGGTATTATTTGGAGGAGTATAAATTTGTAAAAGAAGAAGAAGATTTGAAGGTTGAGAAAAAAGAAGAGAATATGGATAACGGTGATGGTTGGAAGAGTAAAATAAGAGAGGATTTGGTCAAGTATATGTTGGTAGAAAGGTTTCAGGTGGAAGTGGGACTTCTGGTCCGATTGCTGTAAAGGTATAGATAGACATTGTTAGTTTTGATTGGATGATGATCAGTGTTATATTGTGTTGATTTTGTTGTACTGAATTCATTTTGTTTGAATTTGTGTTGCAGGTGGCTTTAAAGTTTGAGCATAGAACCAGTAAGGGATGTAACTATGGACCTCCATATGAGTGGTAGGTCTACAAGTGAGTTTCGTGTTCCCTTGATTTGAATTTTGTGAATGTAGATTATTGATTGATTGATGGATGGATGAATATTTAGAATATTATGTTCACATTTTTTGTTTTGCTTTGCGCAGCACACTTGTTGGTAGTCATGGGTTGTCGATAGGTCATTACAAGGGAAAGAAAGGGGATTTTTATATGATGGTATGTTCTGGTTGGTTTGAGATAACAAGGGTGGTTGTTTCATCACTTCAGTGTATGTTTATGTGTGTGTTTTATAAATGATTATGTGACAACACTCCTTTTTTTTTACAGGTAATGGATATGTTGGGTCCAAGTTTGTGGGATGTCTGGAATAACAACTCCCATACATAAGTTTATGAGTTATGGTGGTTATTTGGATGTGAATTGTCTGGAATGGCAGAATGAGTTGCAGATGGAATTGCAATTAGATGAACATTGTAGGAAAGTGATTGAAGTTGCAAAATGGATGTGGTGATGTTGTTGCTACAGATATTGTGCAAGGATGGTGCTCTAAATGATTGTAGTTGCAGTTGAAGCTGAATGGAAGATGCAGGTATATTGAAATTTTGGTTTCCATTCAATTTTGGTACATATTTATCCTGGTTTAATTGGGGGCCGCCCACATTAAATGGGGTCCATGCACTAGAAGACAAAACAGGTCTCCTAATAGCAATTTGGGTCACCCCTTATAAAAAACTTTCTAAATGGCTAAAATGCCCTTGAGTGATTAGTATTAAGAATTAATGAATTTGATTAGTGTGCTAATTTTGTTTAGTTTAAAATCAGGATTTGGGTAAAAATTTGGGAATTTTTTTGTTTTTGGTATTTTTGTTTTGAGAAGAAGAAGAGGAGTTTTGATAAGAAAAAATAGGGTTTTTGGTAATGAGTGATTCAAGTGGAGGGAATGAGTTTGGTGAAGCTTCAAACAACAACCATGATTGTGTTGATGGTAAGATTGTGTCAACTAATCCTATGGATTGGATGTTTGATGAAGAGATGCTAATGGAGGAAGCCATGAATAAGGGTGAAAATGAAGATCTTATTGCCCCAAATAAGGGAACCAACACTCAAAATGAGGAACCCGAAGCTCAAAACAATCAGGTAAACTTCCTATACTCTTCAAATTGCATGAATGGTACTCCAAGTGGTCGATTCATGGACACCATGAAACTACTCAGAGTGACGGTCGTTAGTGTCAGGTATTTTATTCGCTAACGATCCTCCAGAGTCGTCCATCTGTTTACACCCAAGATGACGACTCAAACCTGCAACTTTTAAAGGTGATGAAAAATCGTCAGCTTGGTGTGCTAAAAACTTACGACTCTCTAGGGTACTTTAACAAGAGTCGTTTGTTTGCTTTGTTTACACTCCAACGACGCTTAAACACAGGGTCTCTGGGCAGAATTGTTTTTTTGGTTTCTGGTCGTCACACTTGTATGCATAAAAACTGCCGACCCTAAGCAACCATTAAGATGGATCACTAGAGTCGTTGATATCGATAGTGTTAAAAATTAACGACCCTTAGTGTTTTCTTTTAAGATTTTTGATTTCATAAGATCATTTCATTGAATAGTAAAAGGCATACATCTTGCATATCGTTGCATTGAAGGAAATGAAATACAATAGATAATAACGGTGCACATAAACACTCAACCATAGATGCTGTAATTATAGGTAGTGCCGTTCAAGATGAGGTAGCAATCGTCGAACTCAAACTTGTTCCCACGAAGCAATGCTATTATTTCCAAGAATTCAATGCAAAGGGGTTTTAGTTACTCTAAAGAGTTGTCATCTTACAATACTCAAAAAATTGCCGACTCTAACGAAGTTTCATGTGTCGTCCTACTGCTAATTTGCCAGAATTTGGTTACAAATTTCAAAAAAAATGACCGTTTGAGGATTCTTCTATATAATACAACCCTCACATGTTGATAAAATTTCCAGAAACTTTTACTATCTTCCGAAATACTCATCCTTCACTGGCAACGGTGGAATGGTAAAGGCATGAGGATTTGTGTCTCGTAAAATCATTTTCTAATACGTTTCATGAATGTCCAAATGAAATATATTCAATGTTTTGGAAGAGAGTTAAAGAGTTCTTCTATGTGCATACCGCGAATCCTAATTACCGCAAATGGAGAGACTTAGCATTTCGATTCAACTACATGAAAGGTTCAATGCAAGAGTACATAATAGTTAGAAATATGGTGTATGACTATCATCCATAAGCTCCCCTAAGGGAAAAGGTGAGTAATCCAATAATGTTTATACCTTATTCATTGTTAAAAGTTTCTAATGTAAGAATTCCTATATTATTTTAGATGTAACGTTTCAAAAGGTTATGGACAATTCGTAATGAGGAAACTAGCTTCATTCACCACAAAGAATATACCACATTGTATCGACGAGCAAGAAGGTTTATTGATGAACATTTGATGCGTCGGATTCTTGATTACCCTTACTAGTTTTTCTACAATGCTACACTCTATGTAATGTTGCTTTTTTGGGCCAGATGTTATGCATATAAAGAGTCGTTAGTTATATTCCAAATTATAATAATGACCCTTAAGCTTGTTGTTATTATTTACACAAGGGTCGTTAGGTTTATCCATAAACACAATGAAGACTCTATTTAACTATTTCTAAATTTCCCTGGAATATTGCATTCATGCAGTCGTTAAGTATATTTCAAATAACAATAACGACCCTATCTAGATAATTCTGGAATCCCCTGGATTATTGAACTTTTGAGTCATTTGGTTAATCCATGAACACCCTAAAGACCCTGGCCATCTAGGTTTTATCTCCCTGGATTATTGTATACACAGGGTCGTTAGGTGTATCCATAAACATCATAACGACCCTGTCCATGTATTTCTTTGGCTCTCATGGATGTTTTGTTAATAAAGTGTCATCGTGTTGATACATTTATAGTAAACGACTCTGATATTGGGAATTGAATTCCAGTGCTTCAACCTAAGGGTCGTTCGTCTGCTAAAATGGACTTCGCCGACCCTTCTGTTAGTTTTGAAAAGGTAAAGTTTTTTTTCTAATCGTAAAAATGCTAAAACAATAAACAACGTGCCAAAATATTATAAAAACTTATAAAACCTATGTTCAAGTTTAAAGTTTCCAAACCTAAAACACAAAGTTGTTTAACAAACCATCCAAACATAATAATAAACCATCTAAGAAAAGTTATAAAACATAACTTCAAGTTTAAGGTTATAAAACTTCTTTGTAACGAAGACCACCTCCTCTTTATGACCTGCCTGATCTAGAGACCGTCTTGTTTCTATTTAGAGGACCCTGAGTTGTACCGCCACCATCTTGTTTATTTTGTGGTTGGCTACTTTGTCCCTGCTGAGAACGTTTTTCTTCCATTTGTGCACGTGTTTTCCAGCTCCTCTTGCCTTCCTTGGAGAGCTCATCAAACATCTTCTTTGCTTTCGGATTTTCAATATGCTCCATGTATTGAGCGTAATGACGTATCTTATTAGGATCAAAGACTTCCCCTTTATCAGCCGAGCAAAATAGTGCGTTGAGAAAAAGTTTCATCCGTTCCCTCTATATGCATTCAAATATGAATTCAACGTTAACTAGCTTAATATTTGAATTTAGATGAATAACACAATACTTTGAATAAGAAACTCACCACTAGTTTAAGAATTGTAAAATCATCTCTAGGGTCAGCTTGAGAAGAAGAGGAGGATGCTCTGTTGGTCCTCCTAGTTGGATCAATACGAATAACCCGACCATGCGAGAAACTTTCATAACATTCAAGGTAATCTGGTGTTGCCTCGTGCCCTTCGTTGACATGCGCCCAAGTTGTGACATCTACTAACCTAGAGTTTCTATCATTACAATGGTGGTAACTGGGTTCAGGGTCGTAAAATACCTTTATGTTCGACTCGTCAGCCATACACTTAGACAACTCATGCTTGAACGGAGGTACGTACTCTTCATCGGGTGAATCTTGAATAAACCCAAGTTGACGCATCACTCTCATCGGATTATACATCGAGAAACCATAAGGGTGAAACAAAGGGTCATCATACAGCATGACAGGTTCCATTACACCAGCTCTATTCTCCGCGTACAGATTAAATTTTACCTCTTCCACATTGATGTTGTCCAATTTTCCCCGCATTGCTACCAACGCCTTTTTTTGCCCCTTATCCTGAGAACCGGTGAACAAATATCGTTTACCTGTTGGATCACCTTGCTTTCAATCTTTGTTTAGTTTCACATCTTCAGTACCTTTGATCAGTGACGGGAAATGATCATAAAACCACACCTATATTTATAACAATGAAATAAACATCAAATGATTTAAGGAAAATAATATAGACAAAAAAAGAACTTTCATCAATCCAATCAATCCAAATACCTGGAGTAGACCCAAATTTCCATTGATCTATGAAGTTTGTTCCCGAGATGCTTTGGAAAGCTGACTATTCAAATGTGCAACTATGGAAGTATCCCAATAGTACTTGTTCACATCTTCCAAAGGATCCAAAAGATGAAGAAGGTTGGCGCTAGTCCTATTACCTTTGCTGTCAGGAAATATAATAGACGCAAGTGCGTAAAACAAATACGTTCCTGCAGCATAACGACATTCCTCATCTGTGAGACCCTCCTTTTCTTTTTCCAATGTCCCAGCAATCATCTCCCTAATCTTTACAAGTTTGAACTCTTTCTTATTGTAGTTGGTTCCCTTCTCAAATTTCCCATCAGTGGTGGCTTGATCCCATCCAAACAAGTTCTTGGTCCACCCATATATATAAGCCCAAGTAGGACTTTTCTTAAAATTCTCACTGGTAGATTTGCCTTCGACGTGCAGCCCTAATATCTGTTCCGCATCATCATGAGTAACTTCCATCTCGCCAAATGGGAATTGGAATGTGTTGACTTAAGGGTAATACCTTTCACATATAGTAGATATTGTACCCTTATCATAATCAATCAATGAGTTCTGAACGCCAGTATACAAACCATAGTTTTAAACATGAGCTCTAACTCTTGCACATTCCTTGTCTAAAGGCCACATCTCCATTTTCCCGAAAGAAGATTGGTGCCTGAAAGGACGGACGACATTCTTATGATCCTACAAAAGAGAAACTAGTCATAATTAGAATGTATTTACAAAGTTATATCAACTAATCGAATAACAAGAAAAGTTGGTACACTTACGATTGTCTCATAGATGGTACGAGCCCACGATCCACGATATCCAAATAGAACTTTACATCCATCCCTAGGTTCTCCTCTCGCTTAACCACTAATAAGACGAGTCAGATGAAAATCTTTTATAGGAATGTGTCTCGCGCTAGGTGCAATGTTTGATCCATCCTTCTTTACCCTCTTTTTAGTCTTCGGTTATTCAATATCTTCACCGCCATATTTACCAGCATCATCCTCCTTATCAACATCTTTACCTTCATCATCATCCTTCTCTTCATCCTCTTTCTCCTCCTCTTCAATGTACCCATCCCCATCACCATCCCCATCACCATCCCATCCCCATACCCATAACCATCCCCATACCCATCCCCCTCCCCATCACCATCCCCATTACCATCATCTTCTTCTTCTTCTTCTTCTTCTTCTTCTTCCTTATCACTTTCTTCAGCCAAAATCACAGGAGAGGATGAACATGACGAATCTGAAGACTCCTCACCTTTGTATCTTGGTTGAGTGATAGAAAAGGCTACCTCACTGGGTTTTCTTCCGCGTAATGGACCGGCATTTAAGTACCTACCATGTCGGGGAGGTTTGGAAGGAGGGGTTATCATCATTTTAACCTTGTCTATGGCCTTCTTTGTACTACATCCCATACACGTAAAAGAACATAACAAAAATAAGAGTTAGATTCATGTCTTTAGTTTAAGGGTCGTTAATTTAATAATCCAACAACCAAACGACCCTTTAAGACACAACAACGACCCTATTTAGTAGGTGATGACGCTTTCGTTTTTTGGACAGGGACCCTGTCTTTTTTCTAGTATGGTCGTTGGTTAATTAGTTAGCGTCGTTGGGAGTAAAACAAAAGGGTCATTTGTATATAATCACCGTCGTTAGATAAGGGTCGTCGTTTTCATACTAATACCTAAACGACTCTATTCTAGGTCACCATAACAGCAGTTCCAGAAAAACGGTCGGCGTCTTCAACATAAGAACCTAACGATTTTTCATACATTTTACATGCAACTACAGGGTCTTTAGGGTTTTAACGTTACGATACTGCCGACCCTTACACTGTAAGTTTCAGTTTTTGGTTACCAGACTCGATTTCACAATCAAAACACACCAAAATATGGAATGCAAGTTGGGTTTTAGTTAACATACCTTCTAATTGGAGCCACGCATTTCTTGGGTTTCGATTTTTCCGGTTTGGAGACTTTGGGTTTCTCCTTAACCTTTCCTTTCAATGCTTCGACGAAATTGTGGAGTTGAATTGCTTTGCGAGCGGTCGTCTTTGTGCGAGCCATGATTGTAGAAGAAGTTAATCGTCGATTAAATTTTTATCATCGACGATTAAACGATGAATCAGATGAAGAAATCATATTCTTCGACCGTCGTTAATGGTGGTGGTAGTGGAGAAGATGAAGAAGAGGAGAAGAAGAAGAAGATGAACTGATTTTGTGAAGTTAGATTTGGTTTTAGGGTGTATAAATTAGGAGCCTTGAATATGGTAGTTAATTAGCCTATAACTGATTTTTAAGAGTAAAGGTAAAATAGTATATTCACAGTCGGATCAATACGCCCCAGAAAAAATTTTGGTGTAAATAAAATGTCATGGCCCCCATTTAATGTGGGCGACCCCCAATTAAACCAGGTTATTTATTTGTGTTTTTTATACATTGGATTGATGATTTGATGTTTTTGGTTTTGATTTTATAGAAGTGAAGAAGAAATTGGAGAGTAGTTCATGGGGTAGGAAGTTGCTTGATTAGTAACATCTATATGATAAGATGCTTGAATTTATAAGATGCCCCTAGTTTTGCTTGTGTGTCTGAGTTTATATAAGTGGATCTATCTGACCAAGATAAAACTTGAACTGAATTGCAGGGACAATATGGAATTGTGGAGCTTCTGCTGTGAGATGGATGGAGGATATGAAGGGAAAGTAAGTTGAACTGAAATGCAGGGAACCGAAGTGCTGGCATTGCCTTCCATACAGGTTGTTCTCTAAATTGGTACATCCTTTTCCTTCAGGAAATATTTTTTCAAGAGTGTGTGTAAGATCTTACATTGAAGTTGCTAGATTTGTTAATTTCGGGAAATATTTGGTACATTTGTTCTAGTACTGGTTTGATTTGATTGATGGCTTCTCCTGCAACTGAAGTTTCCGAGTTCAATCAAAAAGACAACTACTAGTATAAACAAACTTATTCTCTACAACTTTAATGTTTCCGAGGCTAAATTTTTGTGTGTCTTGATTCAACTTTTGGGTTTACAAGTGAAGATTATATAATGAAAATAATGTATATTTGTTGTTTTTTTAGGTTTGGTCCATATTTCTGTGAGCCTGTCATTGCTAGTTTAGGAGAAGATGATAAGCCCTTCATTTGCACAATGGATTCAATTGGTAAATGTTAGATATAGTAAAGGAGCGACTACATTGCATTTAGACTCCATCTGCGCATCACCAGCAGCAGCGCAACATCACCTTCTCCTTCTAGAGCTAAGTCAATAGTCAGCAGCAATTACTACTTCAGTCCATCATTGTTCCACTACCACCATCCGAAGGTAATCATTAGCAGCAATTCACTTGATATTCCGTATGTTTTCTTATACGGTAGTAACATCTCTTTTGCACATGGTGATCATACATTAACAAATCTTACTTTCTCTGGGTGTTAATGTTGTTTTTTGACCAGGAGAGACCCCTATACTCTATGTAGTTGTGATAAAAAAATTGTTTATCTTTTATCGTCTTTGACCTAATTTTCATAAACTCAATGATGTTCTGAAAACATATCCGTAACAAGATGCCTATAAGTTGGACATATAATGTTTTGAAATTGTTCTGTTTCATGGAATTGAAACTTTAGACAATTTAGGTGACTGATGATCCTCTCTCATATTGTGCATTCAATGTTAAGTGCTGCATGACTTGCAAGTTGTGGATATTTTCACTTGCGACAATAACTTCATAACTTCTCCAGTTTAAGTTTGAATGCATGATTTGGTTTTGATTAGCATCGGTGAAACAATGTACTCTTGCATTGAATAAATCATGCAATATTCTGTTGTTGTTTGTTAACTTTGTTTATGATTGTTGGTCAACAAGGATTATGGTTCCTTGGTGTCAATATTTTCACTTAAGGGGAGTAATTCTCAAGATGGACATTTAGATGCTGGCCGAAATGGTGTCAAACGACTACGAACGGTAATACATATACACGTGCGCTTTGGGAAAATTTATTGTCGCCATTTGTTGGATTCTTCTTTACTAATGCGATCTTATTTGTTGGCTTATTTGCAGGCCATACATCCAAATATCTTATAATTTCTTCACAACACAGAGGACGAGATTTTTAATGGTGCTACCCCAAAGCATACTACCTACATTGTTACAGAGCCTGTCATGGCACTCTCTGAGAAGATTAAGGAACTAGGACTTGAAGGTACTCAGAGGTTTACCAGGATTTTCTTGCTTCTTTTATGAGTTTTTTTCTTCTTCCAATTTCCGAAGTATCTAAAGTAACTGCTCGGGGGAAATTCGAGGAGGATACATGTTTCATGTAGTTTAGCATTTCTCCTAGTCAGCACATCTCATTTCCTATATACCGGATAATGATGGTTATCTTTGTTGGTTGTAGGAAGAATTGGAATCTGAACTTGAGGCGTTGGAAGGAGATGAGTTAGAGGAACAACTTCTACAACCTGTAGTCCAAACTTAGGTTCAAATCAAGGTCAATATGACCAGTCATTATATTCTCCTTTCCTCTGTAAATTCTTTTTGGATGTTTCAACTGATTCAATGTGGATTACAATTTTCACAGGAAATGCATGGAAGGAATTTCTTGATGCAGCTGGAGTGATCAAATATTAACCAACTGATGAAAACTTAAGGGACTGAATAGTTGGCTCCTTGGTGTTTCTGCAGCAACTTGAGTTGGTGTAAGCATAAGAGGTCTTGTATGGTTATACCCATAAAATCACACTCAATCAAGAGGTTCTACCATTAAATGGCAGCCATTATGTCCCTTAGCAACTGCAAGTTTTGAGTAAGTTTATATGTAGTTTCTTCTTATAGTTATTTAAGTGAGAATGAACTAAACTTATGAACTTAGTAGGTTTCTATGACTTCCCTCATAATTTGATACTTAACAGATTTGTTTTTGTACTTGAAAAGAATTTGTATTCTTTTTTACATTGATTGATTGAATGTTGTTGTGAATTGATTGATTGAATGTTGATATGAATTGATTGATTGAAAGAAGTATTGAGTGTGGATTATGGATGGAATGAACGATGTATGCAGGATATTTTGAATGCCGGTCTATTTCTGGCAAAACTGAAATGCCGGTCATATTGACCTGGTCTAAATTGGTGACTATTGACCAATTTTGACCAGGTCAATGTTGACTGGCAGTAATTTTTTTGCTGTTACGAAAAAATTCGTAACGGCTATAAGCTGTTTCAAACTTCCACATAGTAACGGCTCTAGCATGTTACTAATGTGCCACTTAGTAACGGCTCATGGATGTTACGACCACGTTGTTACAAAAAAATTTGTAACAGCCCTGAGCTGTTACCACGTGTCAAATTCATAACGGTCCTCAAATTTTACTAGAGTCGTTACAACCAAAATTCGTAACGTCCCCATTACCGTTACGAAAAAAATGTAACGCCCCGTTTTGTAACGCTCAAGAGCCGTTACAACCATTTTTAGTAACTACTCAGTTCTGTTACTAATCCAGGAATTTGGTGTAGTGTGGAAGCAAATAGTGACTACTACAACTTTGCCTCATAAGCAAGCATATTATTTGACCATTCACACAAGCACGCCCACAAACTTACTGCCATATGATGAGTGTCGAGCCTTACCTTCTTCCACAGTAAAGTAAAACAAACACAACTATAACATAATATCAATTCCTTAAAAAAGTAATTAAGAATACTAAAATCAGTTTAAGTGGTGCTTCGCCGCTTCCAGATCTTATATCAATGCTTTTTTGTATTGTGTTATATACAAACGTAGCATCTGTAGCCTCAACAACTCTACATATAGCTTTCAAACTCAAAATTTCAGCTAAGGAAAAGAAACTCATTTAAGTCTCATATATAGATTTTGAATTTATTTAAAAGTTTCTTAGACCCTATATATGAAAATATAACATGAACCATAAAGTGGTGCTCATGAACCTTGTTATACCACCAAATAGAGACACTTTCTATACGCATTGTGTGTGCAACAAAAAATAATCACAATGGTTGCGTAAAAGTGGACTATTACTACTGTCATTTTCTACACATATGACACCACTATTGTGACTATCTACCATGTCTATTACTTTCTGATTCGAACCAGGAAACCAAACATGATTCTGAGTACTCTAAATATAATTACCATAAAAAGAACCAATTATCAAACTGAAAGATAGAAAGTTCTCTTGCTAATCTTACATGTCCATACACCAGAAGCCAACAAGTACTTCTCGTTGACTTGCTATCGCACCTGTTCTTACACACCACCAGCTCTTGGACCTCTTAAATCATCTGGACGTCCAACACCACCTAATATCAGTTTACCGTCACCAGCTACACAACCTGAACTCTACCACCAGAAACCTTAGTATCAAATTGCATCTCCTAGTGAATAATGTCCTTCAATGAGTCTAGGATGTTGAATAGTAGGTATTCTCAATTATTAACTATTTAATCTGTGTAAACTTGTTTAGAGATTTGTAAAATATTAACAAACTGTAGTCAGGGATCAACGAAGTAAATCTCCTGATAAAATATCAATAGAACATGTCATCGGAACAACTAATCACATCTAGAAAACTTACTTAGCACGTTAATATAAGAAAAAAAACCAACAGGTTACCTCTAAATTCAAAGCTAGGGTTTTTATTAAAATTTCATGTTAATTTCTAATTCAGTAATCTGATCCATATAAAATAAGAAGGAACAAACGAACCTCTTTAGCATGATGAAGACACTCAGGATAATCTTCTCTAAGAAGAGCAAAATATTCAGGTCCTCTACAATTGGACATACATTCACTGAAATATGTCCAGAAATCATAACACCTTCCTTTTTTCCTTGTGAATCCTCATCCCGATGCCCTATCGGAAAAAAATCTCTCTCTCTGGAGATTGATCGAATAAATCTTCTCGGTGATGTCAATGGATACTTCATAAAAGATCAAATCCTGGGATGCAAATATCGATGCTCATAAACATAAGGTACAAGATAAATGAAATTCATTAGATCACTGAATTTCGTAGGAAGTAATAACTAAAATTAAATGGCCTGCCTATATGGGTTGCTGCAGATATCAGCTCCCCGATATCCTACAAAACCTTAGTTCGAAAGCTTGTCACAAAATAGTACTTTCACAATGACGAAAGTGCTGAGAAAAAGAAACCATTGCATACATCGATTCACGAAATAAAAATACACAAACACTACAATTCACACAGATTGTTTTAGCACGAAGTTGAAGACATTGGTAAATAAGTAACACCAAGTGAGTGACAAAATCATATAAACAAATTCTATAATCCAAAATTATTCTCTGAAAACCAAATTCACATTCCCATGAGAATGTACCATACTTAGATATGGATTGGAAAAAACCAAAATTCACATTCCCATGAGAGCAATCCTGGTACATAAAAATTTCATCAAGAGGCTCAAGGACTTATTATCCAATAAAAATGAGAAACCAAGAAGCAATGTAATACGGGAAAATATAATACATTGGCGGTCACATCCCACACTCGAGTTTTCAGAATCACATCGTATCTTGATTCTCACCCTCAAATTCCTGGTCCCGAACACGATGTGGTCACTTATTCAACTTTCCCTGGAAACTCTGCCAAATCTAATATCCATGAACAACTAAGAATTAGGCACAATGTTTCTTCTACTGATATAATTTGATCCACACAACTGACTTACAAAACATAGATACACACAAACAATGAGAACATTGATAAAAGAATAAACAAAATGAAGTGCTTCGAACCTAACACTTCTTTTTTTTTAACTCCTCAGGATTCTACCACTAAAATTAATGCACATTCAGAGACATGAGATAATTTCTGGAATTTAGAGGTGCAAAACCATATCACAGAACTTTAATTTGAAATCCAAAAATTAATATCACAAAATCGAAAGGCTTAATGCTGCGAATTATTGGAAATTGACATTGAAAGTCCAAAGACTACATGAAGGGAATATTAGCAGCCTTATTTCCCTTAATGCCAGTAATACCTCCGACTCCAGACATATACGATTGACATATAATTAATTATATTAAACCTATACTGACACATAAAAGCTAACAACCACGTGCAAGCCAGCGGCTAGTATCTCCATTTTATGGACTCTTTCAGATTGATAGGATCAGCAGCAAATACAAATTCAGTGATTATACAAAAGTGATAATTCTAATCAATGTTTATTACCTATATTTCCACCTTTGAATCTAACCCAACCACAACTCTCTTATCTCCTCCACAGTTATTATCAACCTCCACAGTTATTATAATTTGTTTGTGAATGTCATTTACAGAATTTTGTGTTGTCTGAACTCTATTTTGAGCATAGAACCCCATGTATCCACCTTACATAAGCCCTTGTCAGTTGGCGCTACTATTAGAACCTTGCACAAACTTAAACACTTAGCTAGGAATAATCATATATATAGTATAGAGTTTTGTTTAATGATGATATATCAAGATTAAAAAAAAATCCACTTACAGTAAAAGCTCCCAAATCACCCACCACACTTTACAATATTCCAATCTAATAATTCTGTAAGAAAATCACAAACAGTTAGGAAATTATATCCATCAAAAACAATCCATCAGTTAATTTATTAATTGATGGTGACAGAATGAGAAATAAGACATAGTAAGATATTTTGAATAAGACTGAATGACACTTCTTGAATTCAAGGTACACCTACATAAGCACCCAACTAAGATTCCAATGGCATAAAACGCTGATGGTGGACTGTTTCTGTGGGTCAGGAGTCGAAAATATATTTTATTATTTATAGAAAAAACATAAAACCTTCTTGTTTATAGAAAAACGTAAAAGCACACAACCAATTTAAAGAGAAAACACAAAATAAATTTTACATAGAGTAAGGCTTACCTCAAAGGACATTCTAGGATGATAGAATCATCATGTTGAAGGGAATTTTAATTAAGTATGCATGAGGTTTCAGAAGAGAGCATTCGGAAAAGGGGCTTGTTCCTTGTTTCCCGAACACGGTCTACTTTATTCACATCCCCACAATGGACAGCATCACACATCAATCCCCCATCCGATTAGGTCAAATTCTTAGTCTAACAAAAACCATAAATCCACTGGTTCGTACCACCAGTTGTGTGTGCTTCTTAACTTCCAAACGCGATCATTGAACCATGGAAAAGCACCAGTTCCTTTGCTTAACTGATTACATAAAAACTTGACCAAAATCCAATATTTTGGATCGTCTTTCAAACTCCACTTGGTCCCTTGCAAACAACACTTTGTTGCTATCAACACGAACAGTTGTAGCATCAATTTTTACAGCTGAAAATCATCTCAAGAACTTGACCCCAACAGACCAATTCCATATCGTCACCTTGTCTTCTCAACTGAACCTGATCACAACCTCTGGCAAACATATTCGACTGGAGCTTTACAATCCACCAGAATCAAGACATCAACTGCAGCTGTAATTATTCACCCAACAACTTCTCCACCAAAAAGCTTGAACTGAAAATCCTAGGCATTCATCTAAATCAACAAAACCCAGAAATTGCTTCATTTCACCAACTCATCAAAACCCAATATATTTCAACACAAACCATGAATATAGCTCCAATCTATTAAAACCCTAAACCAAACCAAAACAACAAACACCAATCGGCAACAAGCCTTTTATGCATTCAAAGTAACACAATTCCACCTTGAGATTGGTGTTTCTGGTACCAATTGAATTTCTTAACTCGAATTAAGAAGATAAAAATCTTACCCGGTGTTAACATCGGTCTACTGAGAATTAAATTGGATTAGAATGGTTGTTATCTGAGAACCCAAACCGATTTGATAAGACTAAAACTAAAACATACGAAAAACATCAACAAAAAATTATAGGGTTACTAAAATTATAGGGTTTGTATACGTTTACCTCTTTTCTGCTAATCCTCTTCATCGTCTTTATGATTCGACTTCTGCCTCTTAAATCACAAAATCAAAAAAACAAAAAGTCCTGAAAATATTAGCAAGCCGCGGAAGCAGAGATGAATCGCGACAAATAAAGAAAAATTAAATAGACCCAAACTTTCTGAGATACGGCTACTTAAACCCATTGAATTTCTTCTCCCGCATGTTCTTCCTTGCTGGAATCAATTGATTTTTTTGGGTTTATCTATCCTAGAGGAAAGAAAATCAGTAAATCAGTTGAAACATCTTCGATGGGAAATTAATTATCCTGTGAAATCAGTTAGAAAATGATTTTGGGGGAATGACTTCCACACTTGAATCAGTGGAGTCGACTTGATATTTAAACAGAAGAATTACAATGGTTGTTACAACTATTCAACCTATTCAAACGCAACAGATGCTATTTTAATGCTGACAAAAGAACCGTAAGACTAATCTAAAGTAGAAGCAAAATACTCGGTGTTTCCTTCACACACGGCATGCTAGCTGTTTGGATTGAGAGTCCTCAACAGATGAGTCTCTATCCTTAACAAAATCAATTGCGTGAAATTTTTGCTGCAATACTGGGAGATCGAGAAGAAGAAAATCAAACAAAACAGACACGGATGTTTATTCGTGTATATATATATATATGTGTTTGCTGCTCCATCTACAGGTTCGACTAGCTATTTGTGCCGCATTAGTATTAAAAACTCTCGAGCATCTAACCATAATTTTCTCAAACCAAGAATAGATTCCAAAATCCGATTTCAAAACCCCAAAACCACAGTACTATAATGCCTCGTTTGGTTGGAAGAATTGGATTCCTAGGAATTCAATTATGGGGTAATCCAATTCTTGGAATTGAATTCCATGGAATTGGATTCAATTCCAAAAAATTAACGTTTGGTTGAGGTAATCTAATTTCTTTTGTTTTTATCTTGGAGTCCCATTCCATTGCACTACTAGACCAATGCAATGGAAATATATTATTTTTGGGGGAATTGGATTCCTAGGAATTAAAATTCTCAATTACATCGACTTGGTTTGGACCGTTTGGTTCAAGGAATTGGTCACATTCTCCCGAAATTGGATTACCAGGAATCCATTTCCTTGAACCAAACGCGCTATAAATCTTTTAGTCAATCACTTACAGGTCTTTCCTTGTTTAATCTATCAAACATCACTTATCTGGTGTAATCCCTTGAAGAGTTGGATACACTGGATCCCGAGTAGAGCACTGTAGGTGTTTGTGAATATGTCTAACAGACCTAAATGAAATTTCTTCCATCCTAGAATATATGTTTGGTGCACCTTGCTCTTCCAGGGTACAGAGGAAGAAGGTGATTCCTCTCACTATGTGTCGGTATCTTAATATGATTAATTTCTTTGTTGTCAATAAACTCTCTTGAATGGTTCTCATTTACTTGCTGCCTTCTTGGTTCTGCCATTATTTTGCAATGAAGAGAGTATTGATGTTAATGATGAGCATATCTATATCGAGGAGGATAAGTCCTTGATTTCATTTGCGTGGTGCTGGTTTAGGGAAACAGCGCATGCGTGTGAATGAATTTGCTTTACCATGGAGTTGGAGGATCATTAAAATGAGCATACTCACTCCCTTCTCAAGCGTAAAACAGGTATGGTTCTCTATTGTGTTTTCTATTCATTACTGATCGATGTCAGTTTAGTACTAGTAGCAATTTGACATCATCCTGTTCCTACATATACATCTTTCAGATTCAAATGTAACTTTGATTAATGAAATCCATTGCATATTGTTGAATTTTGACCAAGCTAAATAGTCATAACACCTCTATTTTAGCTTAGAGCTATAAAAGAAAAACGAGGAAATGCCTAAAAGTGTGACTGAAAAGTGAAAAAATTCCAAAAGTGTGACTGAAAACGAATATCTTCCAAAATTGTGACTGATTTTCACTAATACCCAACGTACCCTTTTATAGCCCGATGTGTACACATCGGGTAAGGATGTCCACATATTTATAGTCGATGTCTACACATTATAGCTGATGTCCACATACGATTGGCTTGATGTCCACATACGATTGGCTTGATGTCCACATATTTATGAATAGTGTCCGATGTGTACACATCCTTACGTACACATCGGACACTATTCTGGATGTCTACATATAATGATTATGCCTAGATTCTGGATGTCTACATACAATATGTAGACATCGGACACTATTCATGGTGGGGTATCAGTGTCCGATGTGTACACATCCTTACCCCGATATGTGGACATCCTTACGCGATGTGTACACATCCTTACCCGATATGTGGACATCCGAGGACAAAATCCGGTATTTCCGAAAAAGGCCGGGGCATATGTGTCCGTTGACCGGTCATGGTCACACTTTTGGAAGGATTTCAAATTTGGTCACACTTTTGGGATTTTTTCACTTTTCAGTCACACTTATAGGTAAAATCCCTAAAAGAAACCACCCATAAGGTACAAACGACATTCTGTATTTACAGATATCCCATTTCCGCGTTACAGAATAGAACTGGAAGCACAACTATCAGAAGAACTGCTGCTAGTCTAACTGCGTAAGTCACTATTACCAGTGACTGTAATCGAGTTTTCTGTGCACAACCTGTTAATCTTGACGCAACAGTATCAACAGCTCTCCAGTACCTAAACCACCATTTCTCATTTTTACAAAGTAAAACCAAGAATAGACCCCAAAACCCTACTGCAACACCCAAAATAGCAGAACCAAATAGCAAAACCGTCTCTCTTGCACCATCTTCATCTTCATCATGCAGGCTTGTATTATCATCGGTGTTGCTACTGGTAGGGCCAATAGGATCACCCTCACAATGCTTCTTGGTAGGAATACCACGCAGAAATTGGTTGCCAAGGAAAGCAAATCCATCCACACCCAAGCTTTGGAAGTGATCATCTTGAGGGATTCTACCACTCAAGTTATTATAGGATAGGTTTAAAAACCCAAGATACCTTATATTTGCTAGTTCCATTGGGATACTTCCAGACAGTTTATTGAAGCTGAGATCCAATGACTCTAAACCGAACATGTTTCCAACACTTGTAGGAATTATACCGTTGAGTAGGTTATTTGATAAATTAAGCAACGCAAGCCCTTCTAGTATGCCAATTTCCTCTGGAACATTTCCTCCGAGATTGTTGCTTGATAGGTCGATCCCTGAACTGAATTTTTTTAGGCGTTGAAGAGGTTGCAGGACCCCCTTGATTTCTATTCGCATTTGAAGATCTGGGATAAACATACCACCACTCCAACCTGCACCAGTGCTGTTAAGTCTGCTCCTTAGCATCGTCAAGTTCCCTAACATCCTAGGAATTGGACCAGAGAGATTGTTCATCGCCAAATCTAAAATCTGGAGTCGACCCAAATGGCTGATCTCTTTGGGGATAGAATCATCGAATCTATTTGACCTTAAAGAAAGGATCCTAAGATATTCGAATGAACCGATGAAACTTGGTATACTACCGTCAAACTTGTTGTTTCCCAAGCTGAGAACCTGCAATACTTGAAGTTGTCGAATGAAGTTTGGAAAACTACCTTCGAGGGAGTTATCATTCAGTAGAAGATATCCAATAGGTATCTGTTGAAGCACATTAGGAACGCGTCCAGTGAGATTGTTCATTCCAAGATGTAGAAAAACGAGCCAATCGCAGTTTCCAAGACTAGAGGGAATACTTCCAGTTAGGCTGCTGTTGGAGAGATTTAGAGATCCAATGCTCATAGGCATATCTAAGCTTCTTCTTAAGCAAAAGGATAGAGGAATTGTACCAGATAGCTGATTACTTGATAATGAAGCATAGCGGGAAGTGGAAAGACTTTTTCCCACTTCGAATAGTATTCGGCCACTGAACTGATTGTTTGACAGATCGAAAAACCAATTTTTTGGAGATGGAAGAGGAAGTGAACCGTGAAGCTTGTTTCCGGCTAAATTTAAGTACATGTTTTTGTTAGGATTAAACTGAAACTCATGTGGTAAGGTTCCTTGGAGGTTGTTTTCGGAGAGATCCAAGTCTGTAAGAGTTTGGTGTTTGAACAGACAAGATGGAATAACTCCCATAAGATTGCTCTGTGACAAATCCATTTTTGTAAGATTAGTGAAACTGCAAAAGAAAGCTGGGATGTCTCCATTAATATTGCATGATTGCAGCTCTAATCTCTCCAATTGAAATTTAGACGGAAGAGAGTGTTGATCTATTTCTATGGTTATGTTGTTTGAGTTCAGATTCAGTTCTATTAGGTTTAACTTGTCGACGAAAGAGTTCAATGAAATGCTACCGTCTATAGAGTTATCACTAACATCTAAATATTGAAGATTCTGGAGCCCGGTGATGCAACTTGGTATCATTTCGGATAGATCATTGAGAAACAGATCAAGTTGTTGAAGATTCACAATATCACAGATTGAATCAGTTATAGGTCCTTGCAAATTGTTTCTAGACAAAGATAATTGTTTTAAACTTTTCATATTTGAACCCAGAGGAGGAAGATAACCTGTTATGTTGTTGAAATCGAGGTCTAGATACTCCAATCTTGAGCGATTTGTAATAGAGGTAGGTAAAGATCCTTTAATTAAACATCTTGATGCGATAACACTAGCCAACAATGGAGCATTTGAAATCAAACTTGGAATCGATCCATTCACATAAGTGGATGACATCCAAAGTATTTGGAGTTTGGGCCATTGACGTTCAAACATGGACGTGAGGTTGACATAAAGATTATTGCTTCCTCTTACATCAAGCCTTTTCAGTTGAGGAAGGTACGGGATCGAGCCTTGTATATTATAACAACTTGATAATTCAAGAATCGAAAGGGAAGTAAGATTAGCTATCTGGTTTGTAATTGATGAGCGGAGGTTTCCATTGTAATTCATATGCAGAGAAGATAGACGAAAAAGATTGAGGAACTCATTAATTGGAAAGATTGGACTAGAAATATGGCTAGCAGATAAGTGAAGTTCTTCGAGATTATGAAGAAATGATATTGGTTTAGCCCAATTACTTTGGACAGTTGCCTCAGATATATCAACACCGCTCAATCGAAGTACCCTCAGATGGACTAACTCTTTAACCCAGTTTATGGATGACGAGATTAAGGGGATGTTGGAAGTTCTATAACCCGGAGTTCTAGGGTTAGATGGTTGAATATAACCAGAGATATCAAGGTATCGTAAAGATGATAAGTTAGCAAATTGTGTCGTTACCAAACCGGAAAAATTTGAATACGAGACATCAAAATGAGTAAGATATCTGAGTTCCGGAAGACGATATTGGATATTTGTATAGTCAAGATCATTGAAACTAAGATCAAGATACACAAGGTGAGTTAGATTGAGCAAGGAAGAAGAGATTGTACCACTAAGTGAAGTATTTGGTGAAGGCTGCGAATAATCAGAAATATCATTAAGGTTGATTTCACGGTCTATATTTCGAAGATCAATTGAGATGACTTGAAATGATTCAGCAGAACATTGAATTCCATGCCAAGCACAGCAGTTTTGATGACGGTCTACTTTCCAGAACGACAAACGATCAGAAAAGTCAGTAAGAGAGGATTTGAATTGCAAGAGGGCGATCCTTTCACTATTGTGGCAGGCATAAGAGATTTTTGGAAGTTGAGTGATGGATAATAACAAGAACAAAAAGATAAGAGAAATCTGAATTGTTTTGCTTGAGTAATTCATGGTTATATTGAAAATGTTTTTTGTTCTTTCTTGTTATTGTTTGAACCCGCTTTATATAATGATCACAAAGTCACCAGTTGACCTTCATTGAACAGATTTTCGTATCCTGCGTTTGAATTCTATATATTGACTTTCCAATATTCATGACATTTGACTGTCATAAACAATTCCTTTTCATATATTTCCCCAACTTGTTCTTATGATTTATGTGATGACATGGCCATAATCTTCATTTGTTTATATTTCTTTCTAGATGGACTAATATTTCTTGTTCTGCTAGGTACGGCCTTATGCAATACATGTTGAGTTTCAACTGCACATGCTGTTCAAGATTTTTCTGATTTGTTGCTTGCATTTTTCATTTTTGTGTTTTTATAAACGACTAAATTAATTAATGACACGATCCCAATTCTATATATTATAGGGATCGAGAGTTATTTTGCCTTTAGTATCGAGGCTTGCGACCAAAGATGGGTCTGGCACCTGGATTTGTTCTGTTTTGAGTTTAGCACGTGGACTAGCTGTTGACTGACCCCCAAAGTGTTAGAGCCAAAGCCATGCCTTTCAACTTGTTTGCTTTAAAGTCCAATTTTTAATGCTTACGAGGTTATTTGCTGGGTTTTATGTCATCTTTTAATGATTGTAAATGCTGTTCTTATGCATCTCAACCATAAGAACTGCAACATGTCTATAAAACATGGGCGTAAAAGACATGTGGAAAATGGTATCCACCTTCCACAGGTTTCACACTACAGTTCACAGAGTCGCATCAAAGGAAAACATACAAAGATACATTTGTTTTACCTTAAATTTCACCCTCACTATATGAAGAGTCTTATTTTTATTTTATTTTTTGTTAATGTTGCCTTTGTAAATTTGGTTTACGTCGCTCATATTGTTTCTTTGACTCAAATTAAACTCCAGACCAGCTACGCGATGTCTTGTTGCATTAGCAACAGATACCTGACCCAGCTTGTCATTGCTCATTTCGTTCCTTCATGGGCGTATAATGTCGAAGCCATGCACCAGTATAAACCTAGAAAGTAGAAGAAAAACCAGATCTAAATACCCAAATTTCCAGTTATAAAAGTAGCTTATGCAGGGACGTAAAACATTACGGTCTTAGTAATGAACTATGAACATGGTTCCCAGAACAATTTGGGAGACTAACCTGTGCTGGACTCATGATTTTCGTATGAGGGTCATCTAGAGACTCCTGCCAATGGGATAAGTACCCGGCCATGCGAGGGATTACAAGAAAGAATTCCGACGGAAATCCCATTGCCCTGATTAACAAAAATAATATCCAGATACCGGGTTATACATAATTTCACTGGTAAGAGAACAAAAAATATCTCCCGAGACGTACCTGCAAATTAGACCCGAGTAGAAATCAAGATTTGGATAAAGCTTCCTCTTAACAAAATAATCATGTGACAGTGCAGCTTTTTCCAATGCTACAGCTACCTGCAAGTAAAATCTTCAGTAACAATCCCCAATAAAATGCTCCTTGGTTTACAATAAAATTATTCCGATCATAGAGCAAAAAGAATTACTCCATACATCAAATAGGGGATCTCTACCAACAATAGAAAAGACTTCCTCTGCCAGTGTTCTAATAACTTTAGCACGAGGGTCGTAGTTCTTGTATACACGATGACCAAAACCAGACATCTTGCGCTTCCTGCAGAATACAAGAATATATATGCAAATAACTAAAAGTTTCACTTTCTCATGATCCAGGGGAAAAAAGAAGCAACTGCATTATAAGGAACCTGTTTTTCACATCTTCAATGAAGCTTGGAATGTTCTCGGCTGTTCCAATCTCATGTAGCATCTTAAGAACGGCCTGTTCTGATAAATCTTGAAAACTGAGCTGAGTGATGCCTGATAGGTGAAAAGAAATGCGACAGAAGAAAGAGTCGGACTAACCTCATTTGCTCCACCATGAAGAGGGCCATATGCAGCACCAATAGCACCAGCTAGAGCTGTGTAAACATCTACGCCACTGCAAATGTAAAGTTAGGCACTTCATTCATGATTTTTTATCATTTCTCCATTATAATATCTCTGAAAGCCATACCATATTCAATAGACATCATCTGAGAAAATATCTGAAATTTCATACCTAGATGAGAGATGCCGAGCAGCAGCAGTGGAGCAATTCATTTCATGTTCTGCATGTAGTATGAAGAGAACATCTACAACACGAGCTAATCGAGGTTTTGGTTTGTAGGCCCTGTTGCCTCTGCAATTTGAAGGGGGGAAATATTCAATACACGAGCTATTCATCAATAGACTGGCTTAAGCTTTGCTGAACAATGACCGTGTAAGCATCAGAAATATCCTTCGACCACAGAAATGATTTTCTAGCGCATAATGTAGAAGCACTAGCTAGACAGAAGAAAAACTTACGACGAATCCAGCATGTATAAGAAGTTCTCAGAATAAGAAAGGTTGTTCAAAGGAAGAACAGGTGGCCTACCAGCCATCTTAGAGTAAGCTGCCGCAGCAATAGTCGGTGCCTATATGTACCATATGACCTTGTTAAAACACTTCAAAGTAATGTTGCAGTAGCAATCGAAACTTGCTGTTTTACATCCTTGTTGGGAAGAAGATAAAATACAATATGGCAAAAGGTAGAAAGTGTAAAGAAAACATATATACCATTCCAAGTATACGCGCGATTTGCTTATCCCTAACTTGTTTTGAATTGTAGAGATCTAGACCCTGATTTCGAAATAAATGATTAACATCTTGAAATTCCATAACATAGGCAGGCAAACCTTAACCAGGTGGTATATGATGATGTGCTGTAAGTTAACAAACATATATAAATGTACCAACTTACCCCGAGGGCAGGATTTGCATCAGGGTGAAAGAGAGAAAGAGCGCTCATTGCACTACACAGGACTCCCATTGGGTGTGCATCATCAGGCATTGACTGTATCATATCCTGCAAACAGAAACCACCCAGAAACGCCAAGGTTTGAAAACTGGTTGTTGCCATGTACCGTGCCCGTGATCAGGGCGGGCTTAATCTTATGAGTGAGGGGGCCGATTATGGCTGCGGCCTGTCCCTCAATTATGCAACCCATTATCATTATTACCAGAATTCCCTGTGGAACTGCTGAATGTTGAGAAACCGCAAATTCCCAATCTGCTAATTGGTTTCGAGCTGGCAAATTTCCGTACACTGGCAACACACGAATATATATATAAGACATGTTTAATTACAGCAAGAAGGTAGGAAGAAAATGAATTCTTCCTAGGAAATGAACTTACTTAAGAGATAGGCCACCTCCATAAACGAACTATTCTCAGCCAATTCTTCAATTGGGTAGCCTCTGTATCTAAGAATCCCCTCATCCCCATCAATATAACAAATGGAAGACCTGACCGGTGCCGTGTTCTGATATCCCGGATCATACAGTTTGAGCCCTTTGTCAAACCTCCCCGTCGTTATCTGATATACAAACAAAACAAAATTCTGATCGTCACAGGCACAATAATCTCCAGTTAAAACCAATTCAAGAAACCTTAATTAAATTATGATTCAAACCGATTAGAATTTCTACCTTCCTGAAATCGGCAGCTTTGATAGTTCCATTTTCTGAAACTTGAATTTGATACTTGTTACCAGTTCGTTCATCAATGATTGTTAATGAACCTTTTAAATCCAAAGGACGTGGTGGAAGTGCCATTTCTTGAGATGTTTCAAGAGACGACAGTTGTTGAAATTTTGTTGTTTCACTTTCAGTGATCAAATGAGCTGATAAAACACCTAATCTAGCCCCTGCAACTGCCATCACTGATGGATCAAACTTTTCCATTTGATCAAGATAATTTCGAGATGATTATTTTCCGATCCTAGTATGAAAGCAAGATGATTACAAGGATCAAAGGGCAGAAGATCTCATTTGGGAACACTCTTTTTACTGGAAGCTTCAAAATAAAGTGTTTTGACTTTATTATAATCATTGAAAAGTCGTTTCCCAAAAACCACGTAAGTTAGCCCAATTGTCAAGGAGTCTGATTCTAAAGGAGGTCATCAGTTCGATTTTCCGCTCAAATATTGGAGATCTCGTGTAATTACTACTAACTTACTGTGGGAAAGGCGGTCGAGTTTGCTCAGGGGAATAAGCCCCTGGCTATGATGCCAGGGGCAGGACAGGCCTATGCCTAAAAAAAAAGCGAAATTCGTTTATCCACCCCTAAAAGCTGAATGTACAGATCATTGAGCTTTTAGGGAGTTGACCAAATAAGACCCGGCGTAATTAACACTAGCCCTTTTGTTACATTTTAGATCCAGATTGGTTCCTATGATCACTTAACTCTATTAGTTTGCTATGGATCTCTACCTGGTTCTTAACATGAAGTTGTAGTTGGGTCTTCGAGAAAAAGACTTAAGTTTATTCTTGTTTGAGAAGAATAGCCAATGAAAACAGGAAGGGTCGCTTATTTTGAGAAAAAAAATAAAAATAAAAATTCTCACTTGGTATGAAGATAGAACTCTTAATGCCCAACTAGTTGCAACTATATTTCATACTCATTAGAATCATATAAAAAGATGAGATGGTCGCCCATGCATATAGTATGAAAACATTGATTGCACTGCTCAAGATGAACTGCAGTAAAAGCTGCTTAATTGTTGTTGAAAAGCAGTCTCCTTCGATTCATCTCGTTTTTTAACTTGTTTATTTTTATTCTTGTACGAACCGAATAAGTAAGAGACAAAGCCCCAAAGTGTTAAAGCCAACGCCATCCCTTTTTCTGCTGGGAAGTTCTCGTGGAATGTTAGCACCGCCGCAAGCTGTGTGATCGGAAGAAATGTTGAGGTCAATACTCCGGCAAAGAGAGAGGACGTACCAACTATAATCCCAAGTCTTCCGATAAACATTATTTGCCAAACCACCATATTGGAAACCAACACCAAGTAGTACGTTTTCGCTCCAAGTTTATATTCACTCGCTTCTGCGTGCATGGCCTGCAAATTAATCAGAACAGATCAAGTAACCAGCATTTTGTTACATTGAATACTATATCCAGCTCCAAGAGAAAGACTGGAAATAAATATTCAGGACACCCTTACCAAGAAATCCTTGTTAATAAGCCCTCCGATTGTGCAAATGACCGTAGCAAAGAAGGCCAGGCAAAACTGAAACTGCAACACAATAGGATAAGTCATTGATTGATTGGCCTTGGCATAAGCAACTTGGGTGCTCACAAGAATGAACCCTAAAATCGCTGCTGCAGCAACTGTTATGAAGAAACCCAGCAAATACTGAGAACTCGTGACACCAGGGGGGCGATCACCAGCTCTTCTTATACCGAGTAGTATAGAACCCATTATGAGTATTACAATAGCATTGATCGAGAAAGGAGTAAACTTCTGCTTAACCCAAATGAACGAGAAAAATGACGTGGAAACAAGTTGCGTTGCGATAAGGAGAGACGCTGTTGATACAGGAAGGAAAGACAAACCATAACAATACATGTAATTATGTATTCCTTGGATTAAGCCTATTAGAGCAGCACATAACAAAAGCTTTCGAGAAGCAAAGAAGTTGATATTAGGTAGACTCCGATCACGTCGATGGTAGAGGACTGTGAGTGGGACAAGTAAAATAGGGAACCCTGCCATTTGAAACCAACTTGATAACCATTTTCCATTACCTCCATGTAGAAAGTAGAGTCTGAGTAGTAAAGGTCCTCCCGTGAGTCCAACAAAGAAAAATGTGCCGCTTAGGAGGAGTAATCCCCATTTCATTACCTTTGGAGTAGTTGACCGAACCTCCTGTTTTGAAGAATCATGGGTCTCTTCATTCTGGTTCCTTTCTTTAGTTAACTCTCCTTCTTCAATTCTATCAATATTCTCAGCCATACTCTCTTTTCTGTCTCTCAATAAGTATTTGAAGCTGAGTTAAGTGAATGGATTTAGACTTAACACACACACACCAATATATATATATATATAGATGGATATAGATAATTATCGCAAGTCGATTATTACAAAATGAAATGTATTTTAATTAGTAGGTATTAACCATTAGGCAGTAGTGGGATTAATTAAAAGAAGAATTATTAGTGAGACAAAAACCAGACCGAACACGTTCTACGTATTGTTTTTTATGCTGTCAATATTCAGCGGATCAGTCTATATAGGAGTTACAAAGAAAGGACAACCATTTTTAAACTTCTCCTGCTAACATTATTAGGTGTGTAACACATAGGATGATCAACTTGGCTTTGTACTCTTTCGCTAGACAAATAAAATGAGATCTTGGAAGGATTAGTTGACTTTGTATTCTTCTGTTTCATAAGTATATCTAATTGTGATAGTATTATTATCTTTCGAAAATCTTCCTGAACCTGGAATAGCAGGTAGGAGATATGGTGTCTAAAGACGTCCCTTCTGAATGAGATTTGTTCAAATGAGTACCGCCATCTGATATAATGATTCAAAAAAAAAAAAAAAACCATTGATCTCTTCAAACTGCTACATATCCGGAGGGATGAATTTCGTGGGCCATATCAACAGACACAGTCCGTGAGATCTATCTTTGTGGCTTAGCAGAGGATGGGTTTAATATGGGTCCTATCCCACTATGTCTGTCCGTATAATCCCTGGAATTTAATCCGGGGACTATAAATTATTTTTCATTTCTCTTCGCGTGATCTTGTTTTATTTCGGCTGTTTTTTTCTCGGGAGTGATTATTGGGTTGGGGGACCCTTTTAATTACTAGTATTTCTATTAGTGATTCTTACCTAACTAATGATTCAAAATTTCAAACCAAAGAACGGATAATTATGAATTAGGGATTAGGGATTATCAAGAAAGGTCCCACTATTATTTTCTTTTTAGAAATGTGTCATTTTTGATTGAGACAATGCCAAATCAAAGTTATTTGTTTTTAAAATTACCTATTTATTTTTATAAAACGTGGTCACAAGAATGATGAACTATTAAAATTATTTCTAAATATTAGTGGTTTATCGTATTCAGGAAGATCTACAATGAACCATTAATGATTCAAGACATTAAGATCGAACCTAGTATTTTCAAGTGGAATATCTTTTCTACATCTACAATTTAGATGGTGCCATGCATGTTTGATGTCGGTTGTATATTTGGTGTATGTTTTCCATTAGATTCCAAACTCTGTCTCTTTTATTTGTGTTAGTTTGAATAACATACCCCTTTAAGAACCTTTTTTTCAATGAATCTTTCCTTATTGATTTATCAGGAAAATAAAATAAAGGTGTCATGTTAATGGTGTCAGATGTTGGGAAGATAAAATGGTGTAAGATGTTGGAGGGCATTCAACAAAAAAACAACACCGTTTTTTGAGTTTAATAAAATAGAGTAAATTAGTGTTTGGGTCGTATATTTTAATATGTCTTAATGTTTGGGTCGTAAATTTGTCCAATTTTGAGTTTGGGTCGTTGACCCGTTAGTCAACTATGAATTCCAGTCAAACCGTTAGGGGTTTTAACGCCTGTTTTTTATTTTTTATTACCGCGTTTCCCATCGTCTAGATCATTCATGTATAATTTAACTTGAAAGACAGAATGTGTTTGAACTCGGTTTTCTCCTCCTTCACCACTTCTTAAAAATCATCATCAAGCTCTGAGTTTGGCCACTAGTATTTGTTTAAGATTCTAGATGGGGAAATCAAATAGCCCCGGTGCAAGAAAAGAAAGAAACCTCTCGAAGTAGTAAAACCGGTCTATGTCTTTAATTTCCAGTTGGAGGAATCGCTTGCTTCTTGAAAGCCTACGAGTATGTTGAATAGCATGCGGCTAAGTTAAAAAGAATTTTAGCTGGGATTTGATTTGTGATTTCTTTTGATTTCAAATGATAAGGTTTTTGATGTAGGGGTTTGGGTGTCTTATTGTTTATTTGAAGTACTTGGA
Organism: Papaver bracteatum; assembly: GCA_023529315.1. Taxonomy (NCBI): domain Eukaryota; kingdom Viridiplantae; phylum Streptophyta; class Magnoliopsida; order Ranunculales; family Papaveraceae; genus Papaver; species Papaver bracteatum. The sequence goes on from JAJJWX010002325.1 coordinate 622,423, forward strand.
ACAAAAACTGTTTGCTCATGGAAACATTGAATTTGACCGGATGCAACTGCAGTTCCTTAGCATATTGCCACCTAAAGCAATACATCGATTCCAGTAGCACAAATAGTCCACTTGTAATGTTCCGTAACAACAATTTGAGCCGCAGCGGTGCACACAAAACATCTTCGCTAATCCCGAGAAGATAGTAGTCTGTGGTTGCAAATTTCCTGTTTGCATAAGAGCGCTCAGAGCATTTCTACTTCCTAGGCCACTTGAGATGGTTAGTTGAGATGTTAGCTAGCATGACCATAAGCTGCTTGAACAGGTGGTAGAGGCGTTTTTTCCTTTTATGGTATTCCACAATTAGATTAGGCATATCCTGCTTGTTGGGAGTAACCCGTAATTAAGGATCATATCCTTAGCTGAAAGGGAAGGATAGCTTGTTGGAAATAGTTTTAGAGATGTTGGAGTTGTCTGGCTCAAATACACATATGTGAGTCACACAAGGGATAGCTAAGGATAGTCCCATATGCAGGAAGACAAGATCCATATGGTGATATATAAGCTAGACACTCTCCCTACATAGTACCGAGGCCTTTTGGATAAAACCCCACACCTAACCTCAAGGTGGTCAAGTGGGGACAATATCGGTGCTATGCGGCGGAGAGGGTGCGGCAGTCCTTGGAAATCCTACAAGAGATTATAAGTGTTGTGTAATCGAAAGATCTTGTGAAGTGGTGAAAAGTATATGAAATTATTTCATCGATTGTAGTCTGTGTGGATAGAAAGGATTGGAATACTTTTTCAAGGCAATAGTACTACTAATAGGCTAACTGATGTTTTCAAGGATGTTCTATATGGATGGTTCAAAAAAATTCGATGGATTATCTCTTGAAAATTTACAGAAAGATAAGGGGGAAGAGAAGAGAGAGAAAGAGGAGAGAGGTGTCTCTGAATCTATAAGTGACTCCCACTATTTTTTATCTATTTTTGGATTTTGGATTTTTATATGGCTACTTTTAACTATTTTAAGATAGCCCACAAATGATCCATCATCCATGTATACCCCCAATCTAGGAGTATAATTTAGGGTTTCTCTTTTCCGCTGTCAAAAATTTTACCTCGTTTCTGTGTTTTTCTTGTTCGCCGCCTCCATTTATATTCTGTTAGAGATCAAATTTTTTAGGGTTTCTCTTTTCGGCTGTCTCAAATTTTATTTCGTTTATGGGTTTCTTCTTCTCCATTTGAGCTTAAACTTTTAATTTCCTACTTTTGAAACTGTTCTAAACCTAATTATAAGGTTCTCCTGTAGTTTAATGATGAATTCGAGAAGCTTAATAATCTGTGATAAAGAAGAGCGTAACAAGAAGAAGAATAAAATTACTAGGAAGGGCGATGATAATAAATTCAGTTCTGGTCCATATCATCCTGAGGAACTCATTTTGGAAAATATTGTCATCAGATTATCAGCTCGGGATCTAGCCAAATGGAGCTGCGCAAGTAAGTACTGGTACAAATCAATACTCGATGATTCAAGATTTGCTTCCTCTCATTTTGATCATAATAAGAATAAGTTAAACCTAGTCTTTAATCTTCTTAATGTATGGATATACGGTCAGTCTATAGGTCACTTTTTTAAGATAGAAGAGGATTATGATGATGTTGAAGGATTTCGTCTTGATTATAGATTATTATCGAACATATCCAGCAATGCCTCACACGAACTGGTAAGTTATTGCAATGGTTTAGTTTGTACTAAACGAGTGTGTAATCCTACTGCCGTTAAGGGTCAAGTTGTTATCCTTAACCCTACCAGAAGTGAAACACTTAGCCTCGACTATTTAACTCCTCCTAACTGCAGACATTTATGTCATGGTTTTTGTTTTGATACCTTGGTGCAATGTTACAAGGTTGTAATTATTTATACTACTACGTCAACAATAACCGGTGAGCAGGAGTTTGTTTGCATGGTCCTTACATTGGGGGGAGGGGGAACTAATACTAATTCATGGAGAAAGATTGTTCATACTACTCCTCAGATGTCACCACCACCACCAGCAGCTTCAACTTCTGATTTTCCTGGCCGAGTGAGTACAAGATCTTCGAGGTCTACTCGTAGATCAGCAACCCTTTGTGGTGGTACTGATCTTTTTTGGAGGATAACTAATCTTATTAGTGAGAATGTTAAGATCGATATGTTGCTCTCGTTCAACATCCACGACGAAAAGATTCGGTTCATTAGTCTACCAACTGAATGTAGTCTCACCCGGACGACCACGATAACCGCGAATGAGCACCAACGCTGTGTAGTCGATCATCATCTTCTGGAGTATAAAGGATATCTTTGTGTTGCACGTACTAAGAAGATTATGACACGCAGACAACATCATCATCATCATCACCATCGTCTTCATCGCCGCGTTCATTGTAATGGTCCGAGGAGGAGTAGCTTTTGCTGTTGTGGCTTTAAGGTTCATATGTTTGTATTAGAGGACAAGATCAGCCAAGCATGGATCCATGGGGAGACTTTCGTTCTTCAAATTAAGGAGGAAGGCTTACTACCAGCTCCCTTTTGTTGTTACTTTGAGACTACTCCTGCCGCCCTGCCTACACGTATATTGAGTTTCTCCGATCAGCTGTTATTATATTGGTCTGATGGGGAATATATTTTACTCTACAATTTGCAAATGGAATGTCTCAAGGTGGTAAATTGCACCAGCTCCCGTGACAAGCGAAGTCGTGATATTTTTGAAGCCAAGATAAAAAATGGAATCCGCCCAGGACGTACTATTGGCAAAGACAATAATTTTAATTTCCCGTACATGGATTATCAGCTGCATGCTCAAGCAGAGAACATCCTTTCGCTGAAATCCTTCATTGCTCAAGGAGAAGCTAGGAAATTTTATAGTTACAGGGATCTTCAACGGTCCATGAAGATAGGTGAAGGAAATGGACCTGCAGTTTTGCTGAATACAACTAGAGAATTAGTAAGATATTATGCTTTCTATTAGTTAGTTCTATCCTTGTCATTTCACATCAGTTATCCTAGAAAGTATTTTCAAGCGTAGTCTAATAGCTAAATTTTGATCTTTCGGCCAAATAAATAGTAAGTAATTTTTTCAGTTTGCTAATTGATGTGGTGAACATATATGGATGAACAATGTTTACTAGTTTAATTAATATGCTTGGAAGAGTAATCTTAACATGAGAGTCTATAGTTTTATATGTGATCCGTTTTGATGAAAGAAGCAATACAGAGAAATTGTTAAAGCTGAAAGCTATGTTATGAAGACGTCGAATCAAGCATGATTATTATTAGTTTTGTTCTCTGGTATGCTATTTGAAGTCAGGACTTGAAAATTGTTATGAAAGCTATCTCTTAACAAACATATTAGTTTTGTTATAAAAATTAGTTTTGTTATGAAAGCTATCTCTTTAATGTTCTCTGGTGTGCTATTTGAAGTCAGGACTTGAAAATTGTGTTACCTTGATCAAGCAATTTCACAAACTCAAAGACATAATCGAACATTAAAGAGATCGATCACATGTACATACCTGACCACCAATCACATATATATGCCTGACAGCCTGTACCGATTTCTGATAAAGAATCCGGTAATTGGGGTAATGCACTTACTTTTCATTTGTGGGAAATCCAGTGAGGATAGCTGATATGTCACCCAGGATTTTAAGCATTTCAAGACTAAACTTGAATAGTTCCAACATAAATGGGTTTTTGAGGGCATTGTAAGGATCTTTTATCATGGTTTCAGGACAAAGGCTTAAAGCTACCTGAAGGATGAAGATAGGTAATAGAAATATACAAAAACTTAATGAAAGAAATCTAAACAGCAAAAATGACACCATCAAAAGGCAAAATCATAGATTCTAGGAAACACAAAGGAACACATCTTTACATTTGATTTCCATAAACATGGGTGAAAAACAATGTTAATAAATTTCAGATTAATTATGTAAATGATCACTCAAATAATATCCAGCATCTTCTTGTTAATTCAACCTTAATTCCCACCACGCAAGGATCCAGCCTTTCTCTTATTTCCGAAATCGCTCTTCCCAAATGTGCCGGTACAGGAGTATGCCGACTCATTATTATCAGCAGAATAATAACAGCAAAACCAAGTTATTGATTCAATAATGAATGAAATAAACAAAAACTTTTGGAGGAGGAATAGAAAGCAAGACAACTCACGAGCATTATATGCTAAAAGTAACAAGATCAAGCAGGTGGTAAGAAAGCTCATCAAGGAGTGTGTTTTAGCCATCGTTTAAACACCTATGGACTATTTTTGATGATTTTCGAATTTTATTGCAATTTCATGATCTACGTACTTACAGAAACATAATCCAAATTCAGGTTTACTTAACGAACTATAATTTGGAAACACGTCCATGGCCGGCAAACTAGTTTATTCTGTCATGGACAGCTGGGGATGGTGAGTGTGTGGCACGTCGAGAGATTGATTGTCTGCAAATGTGATGTCCGTAGAAGCGTGTCTCTTATCATCTTCCAGTGTAGGGTACTCCCAAATTAACCCGGAAACTTCCACCTACTTAATTTGACCAGTAGAGATTAATTTATAATTCTCGTCACCTACAGATTTTTGTCTCTTGTTCGTCTTTATGCGACCGCTATACCTCGGCGTTGATTTGTTCAATATCCGTGCACACACACAATAAATGCAATTTCATAATTAAAAGACCAACCTTCGAACCACAATACACATATATTGAACCCAACAAAACCTCGTCAAACTTCCATATTTTTATAAGTCCATACACATCTGTACTTCCAAATTCTATAATTCCATAAACACAAATTATTTTAATTCCATAAACACAAATTATATCGTCTACATGTATAAAAAACATATTAGAAACAAAAAACAAAAACTAAAAAAATCAAAAACTAACTCAAATTAATCAATTCCAAATTCAAAAAAATCTATTACATGAATGGTTAATTTTCTCAAGCTAGCACGACAAATTATATCGTCCATGGTTAATTTTTAGTTTTAGTCGTCAATGGGTATTTGCAAGTATGCCGTATTAACACTCTGTTAGCAAAAATTGTATTTTATTACATGCACAAAAGTGTAAACTAATTTTAGATGAGATTAGAGTCTGATATAATCACCATATAAACCATAAATTAATTTTGATATCCAATTATAAATAAAACAGAGTCAATCATCAACATCATACTTCTCTTATTTAAACCCTAATTTACAACTAGAAAGTATATAGATAATTACAATAGAGTAGAGAGTAATAGAGTAGATAAGAGAAAACCGAAGAGATAAAAAGAGGAAACATACTGTTGGGGCAATTGGATCGCTCTGATACCAATTGTTGGGGCAATTGGATCGCTTTGATACCAATTGTTGGGGTTCAAAGCCATCTACATGCTAATATTGCGGAATCAAATTAGCTAACAAGAAACACTTGATCTCTTGGATTGCTCCATGAACCTTACTATGATCTAGGATAAGAAGAAGGGAAAGAGAACCACATAGATGCAAGCCATAAACAAATAAACAAGAAGTAAAGTACTCACGGATTTAACGTGGTTCAACAATATACACAATGTATGTAATATTGTCTACATCCACCAAACGTCTACGACCTCTTTATTCATTATAGAATCACCACTGAGAATTACACAACTGATTGACTAAACCAATCCATCGACTCACCACAACGTGACCGAACACAAGAACTCTCACAAGCACCCTATAAGATCCAAAGTAGTGTCTTCACCCATACGAGATAACGTTTATCACATTATCTACCACAACAAGATGATCTTCTCTGCACACCCTGATATAGATTACCATGGACGCCTTTATCTCAACACTAATAATCTAATCCAGCACCACCAAGATGATCTTCTCCTTAACAATATGTCTTACCAACATCTCCACACGAATACTCCATAACGACATATCTTCCAACATCGATAAGTATCCCATAAGCACCATAATGATGTACTCCTTCCAATATTAGGTCTCTCACATAACCACCTCAATAGGTGGGATGAATCCCTCACATATCTACGAGATTTACATTGAGGATTCCATGACTAAAACACTTAGCCTAGACCTCATTATATAGGAGTCACAAACTTGGTTCCCAAGGAAACCATGGTCAATTAGAAAACCCATCTTATATATGGAAGTTGTCCTAAACTAGCTATGTTTCCCTAACGGAGCCAATCTGGAACCTCCTATAATTTAGCCATCTTCATTGACCTAAACTAGGAAACCACCGTTTCCCTACAATTCTCCACCTCGTATTATGCATTCATGCATGAGACGATCAACTGTTATCCCTCCATCTTCTGAACATCGATTGCACCATCACTGGTTGCCTACATATCCTCAATAGGAATCAAACAGAAATGGAGTTAGCCCAAATTGTTCTGTAGAACCTCCACCAGAAGAGAGCAAACCTAACTTGATAATCACCAACTCAGACTTAACAATCCAACCTACTGATGATTGTACAAATCTCCACCAAAGTGAAAAATTCCTGACCATCTCAACCACCATCATCATATGATCATCCGTTATGCAACATCTTGAGAAAATACACCCTACTCCTTTATGTTCACAACTCCACATTGATTGGCATCATTATAGGTGTATTGCATGCCAACTCAATCAGATCATACACGATCATTGTCCATATGTTACCAATCGAACTTAGTTACTGTCATTATGCGCCCTTGAGCCTTCGCTACCTTTTGAAACTTGATCTACCATGAGCAAAGCTCCATCTCGGCCTGCCTCGCTCCACCTAAGTTAAAGTTCCACTATTCTGAACCACTAACTCCAAGTTGCGCACCACATCCGTTAGGGTTGACATCCATAACTACTCGATGAAAAAATGAAACTACCACAGTAGCCTCCATGCGTATGCATAAGCATTATATTAACAAAACCATAATCTCAAATCTTTGTCTCTAAACTCCAGCTGAGTTAATTGCTTCTGCAAACCACTAATCACACACTTGCTCCTTTCCATGAGCATGTCCACGAAAGCGAGTTAACGAGATACTTTGTGTTAGTTTGTAATAAACCAACCTCCATGTTATCTTCCAAAAAACTAACCATCTTGTATGTACCAAAGAATATTGAGCATGACTCTAACTGCGCACCAAATATAACCAATCCACATATCATTGCCAGTGCGTGCCAATATCGAGCTCATCTCTATGAATCTTGCTTTACCGAGCCTATATCCGACTGGATCATGATTCTACAACCATATATCACCAATTGAGTTTTACTCCTTTAAAAAAAGTTCATCATATCTTCAACCATTGCATACATACCAAAAACGTTCCAGCTTCACAGAGACTTTAACAACTGACACACCAATCTTTTTACTACGCCACTTCAGCAACCTCAACGGGCTTTGACAACAATGTCCCTTTTACAGGCATAATTTTCAAGATAGTCTTTTATCAATTTCTTAAGCAAGCATGTAGTTTTGACTTCATGACAGTCAAACCACAACACAATCGGACTCGGATAGAACTGTGACCATTGTCGAAGAATTCAATGTTACCCTTGTAATACTACATAATGTCACACATTCACTCTTGTACATATCCCTTTCCTAATCTTGCTCCAAACTTACACCAACGTTGCGAAATCTGATAATTCGTCCTTCAAACAAAGACCCAATTACACCCAGCCATAATCTGAAACCTTTGGCAACTTCCTCCAGCTCCAAGCAATTCAAGACGTTGTTGTTTTTATCTTCCCATGCTATGTAGAGAAAATAACTTGACGGAAACTATATTGTTGATGAACCAAATTTCTCAAAAGAAATCTTTACCTTCATCTCTACAGGCTCTGTCACTATTGAACTCAACTTCAATAACTGTAGCAGACAAGAAAACCCCCAAATATTATCATTGATATAACGTAGCTCTCTCCAACAGAAAGTATCACGTCGATCATCAGGAAATCAAATAGCCAATGCATAATAAAAGGTTGATGGAAAAACATGCCGAAATTGTATCCTACTCAAATTCATGCACCATGTTTTCTCCAAGTAGTATGCGTTAACTTTCATAGCCACACCACCACAAATAATCTGCAGTATTGTATCTTTATTCTTTAAAAACTCTTGAAGTGTCCAAGCGATACCTTTTTAATTCCTCACAACGGGTCTTTACCAAAATAGGAAAGTATGCGCAACACAAATAGACCAACCTGTTTCTCCAAACGGTCTTTCACTTCAACTAGCTCCGATCGACTTCAAATGGTGTACAACCAAAAAATAACTCTTCAACTGAACGTCATCGTCAAGAATCAAAAGATCACAAACTATCTAGCTTCTCCATCGGAAACAGTACGAGAGAAACTCCAGAAAAATATTGTTCTAGACGACACAATTCCATACTCAACACAGACAAACAAACCCTACAAAATTGTGTTGAAAACTTCTTCTTATACAATAAAAAACCATAGCTCCACCACAACCAATATCACATCTCATCCAACAATCACTGTTCTGCAATTTATTTGTAGCCACATGCCTCAAATATTAAGACTAAAAATCAAACTCTTCACTTCTGGAACATATCAAACCCTGGCCAACGGTTAACACTTCCAAAATCGAAACCTACTACGAGATTTCCACTACAACAAAACACACATTTAGTGACAAAATTTTATACGACCAATAAAATTTTGTCTGCAAATCCAGTGTTTAGGGAGGAATTTTTTTTGGGTCACCATATATATTTTTTCCGCGACAAAAGGTAAATTTAGTCTTTAAAGTTGTCACTGTAAATTTTTGTGACAAAATATAGTGACCAAACTTGTTTCCGTCTCAGAATATTTTTTTTGTGACCAAATATAGTGACCAATTATGTCTCTGTCTCTAAATATTTCTTTGTGACCAATTATTTCGGTCACGGAATTGGTTTATAGCGACAAAGGAAAATTATAGTCTCCAAACATATTATTGCCAACGATCCAATACTTTTGTCCCTGAATGCATCTTACACTGACAAAATTAGTTTGTCGCCGAAATGAATGTCCGTCAATTAAGTATTTTTCCGTTAGAACTATTAGTATCCAAAGAAATTGTTGTCGCAAATGGACTATTTTCTACCGACGGAAAAAAAGTTGGTCTCTGAAAAAACTATTGCTGACAACGTGTAACCTTTGTCCTTATATCTATTTACGCAGACAAAATTAGTTTGTTGCCGAAATGAATGCCCGTCAAATAAGGATTTTTCCGTTAGAACTATTAGTATCCAAAAAAAAAATTTACGCAAATGGATTGTTTTCTACTAACAAAAAAAATATTGGTCTCAGAAAACACTATTGCTGACAACGTGTAACTTTTGTCCCTTTATCTATTTATGCAGACAAAAATTAATTCGTTCGAAAAAACTATTGCGGACAACGTGTGACTTTTGTCCCTATGTCTATTTATGCAAACAAAAATAAATTCGTCATCCAAATGAATACGAAGCAAATCTGAAATTCTGTCGTTAAAATTTTATTAGCGGCAAGACAAATTGTGGTCTGTAAATCCGAATATTCCGCGACTCAACTATGACTCTTCACAGAATAATCGCTGACTGCTAGTGACGCGAATATGATGATTGTATTAAATGTCCATATTGCAGAAGATCACTTGTTTAAACCATAGAGTATTATTATTCATACTTCTAATCTAAGATGTACTGACAAAGTATTTTGATTAACGGAAAAAACCTAATATCTTAACTTTACCAGACAGTCAGTTAGCAGTTCTGGTAAAGGTTATAAATTGGATTCAATAATTACTAAAGAATAGGTCCACAACAACCTCTTCAACTCCAACATTTCATGGATTTCAAATTACGAATATGTAAATTAGCTGGAGTTTTGCTTAAAATTGGTTAAACATGGTTTGCGCATAATGAGAAAGTATACGAATATGTGTTGAACTTTTGATATGTATTTTTCTAATATCTAAACTACGTATTAATATATCCCAGTGGAAATCTAATAAATAGTATTACTATCAAGTATCAACCTTCTTAACTTGAAATTTACCAATCTGTTCAGGTGCAGAACTTTGTCGCTGCTAGATCTGTAAGTGCAAGAAGAAGGCGGAGGAAGCCATTGCACTTTTTTCCAATAAGGGTAATATGGTCATTTTCAGAGTCTGTGATATTCAATTCTGATATATTTCATCTTCAGTTCATCCGAACGCGAAACTCAGGTTTAATTCTAGGAATCTTTGAACCTGTGATGTTCAATTCTTATAAATTCCGTCTCCAGTTCATCCGAAACAGAAACTCAGGAGTATTCTGAAAGGAATCTTACTTGTAAATGGATGGATTCATCGTTTTTACCAAGTTTCCGACTTATAATAGTCCACTCCCGGCCAGGTTTCGATCTCGGATGAAGGTTATGCATATAGTATGCCAGAACAGGATTTGTTTAAGGTTTTGTGGAATATTCCAAAGGAATATTACCTTTAAATGGATGGATTCATCATTCTTACCAAGTTTCTGACTTATAGTAGTCCACCCATGGACAGGTTTTGATCTCGGAGCCAGGGTATGCATACAATATGCCAGAATAAGGTTTTTTTAAGGTTTCAGGGAATATTCTGAAGGAATCTTACTTGCAAATGGATGGATTCATCGTTTTTACCAAGTTTCTGACTTATATTAGTCCATTCCCAGCCACGTTTCGATCTCGGATCCAGGTTATGCATACAGTATGCCAGAACAGGATTTTTTTAAGGTTTTGTGGAATATTCCAAAGGAATCTTACTTGTAATTGGATGGATTCATCATTCTTACCAAGTTTTCGACTTATAGTAGTCCACTCACGGTTAGGTTTCGATCTCGGAGCCAGGGTATGCATACAATATGCCAGAATAGGGTTTGTTTAAGGTTTCGAAGAATATTTCGAAGCAATCTTACTTGTAAATGGATGGATTCATCGTTCTTACCAAGTTTTCGGCTTATAGTACTCCACTCCCGTCTAGGTTTCGATCTCGGAGCCAATGTATGCATACAATATGCCAGAATAGTGTTTGTTTAAGGTTTTAGGGAATATTTTGAAGCAATCTTATCCACATTTCTGGCTTATAGAAGTCCACTCCCAGCCAGGTTTCGATCTCGGGCCCACTTTCTTTCTCGAAGTTGACGAATTTGTCTGTGTTTAGGGTTTTGGATAATATTCCGGTGGAATCTTACCTGTAAATGGTTGGATTCATCGTTCTTACGAAGTTTCCAACTTAAAGTAGTCCACTCCCAGCCAGGTTTCGATCTCGGACCCACTTTCTTTCTCGAAGTTGGCGAATCGACATTGAGCTTCATATTTATCGATTTCTATAATATGTCATGCTAAGTTTGAAGTATGAACCCCTCCCGGAGCTTCTCGGTTCCTAGTTTGTATGTCGTTATACACATTTGAATTTCCAATCGTCGCTGAGATTCATATATATCGATTTCGACGATGTATCATGCTAAGTTTGAAGTCTGAAGCCTCCTGTAGCTTCTCAGTTCATAGTTTGTATGTCGTTATACCACATTTGAAGTTCGAATCAACACCTAAGTTTCATATATATCGATTTCGATGATGTATCCTTTTAAAGAGCTGATGACAGAACCCTCACGAAGTTTCTTGGTTCATAGTTTGTATAGCATTATACCACATTTGAAGTTCGAATCGACAATGAAATTCATATTTATCGATTTCGACGATGTATCATGCTAAGTTTGAAGTCTGAACCCTCATGGAGCTTCTCGGTTCATAGTTTGTATGTCGTTATATAACATTTTAAGTTCGAATCAACACCTAAGTTTCATATATATCGATTTCAATGATGTATCCTACTAAGAGGTGATGACAGAACCCTCCCGGAGCTTCTTGGTTCATTGTTTGTATATCATTATACCACATTTGAAGTTCGAATCGACACTGAGATTCATATATATCGATTTCGACGATGTATCATGCTAAGTTTGAAGTCTGAACCCTCCTGTAGCTTCTCAGTTCATAGTTTGTATGTCGTTATACCACATTTGAAGTTCGAATCAACACCTAAGTTTCATATATATCGATTTCGATGATGTATCCTTTTTAAGAGCTGATGACAGAACCCTCCCGAAGTTTCTTGGTTCATAGTTTGTATAGCATTATACCACATTTGAAGTTCGAATCGACAATGAAATTCATATTTATCGATTTCGACGATGTATCATGCTAAGTTTGAAGTCTGAACCCTCCTGGAGCTTCTCGGTTCATAGTTTGTATGTCGTTATATAACATTTTAAGTTCGAATCAACACCTAAGTTTCATATATATCGATTTCAATGATGTATCCTACTAAGAGGTGATGACAGAACCCTCCCGGAGCTTCTTGGTTCATTGTTTGTATATCATTATACCACATTTGAAGTTCGAATCGACACTGAGATTCATATTTATCGATTTCGACAATGTATCATGCCAAGTTTGAAGTCTGAACCCTCCCGGAGCTTCTTGGTTCATAGTTTTTATGCTTCTTGAGTCTACGAGTGTGAACTAAAGCTAATTCATGACCTGTATGACTAGTCGAAATTATTTCGTGACCTATGTGACTAGTCGAAATTCAAACCGGAAGCACAAAGAAAAAGCACGAAAGCACAAAGAAACACACAAATTATCGAATTCACTTCTTATTTTCCATCTTCATTCTTATACATTTTTTTATATCAGAATGTCGATAACAACATCCTCAATTTATTAATATTTTTTTTGGATTTTTTTCATGTCGAAGGTTGATAATAAACCGAATATTAGCACAAAGAGAAAACACACATGCTTCTTAATCCGTATGAGTTTTTTTAAGCGAATCTACACCGTCCCTTAATATCTGTAATCCGTATGAGTTTTTTTAAGAAAATCTACACCATCCGATTCTAAATCTAATCTAAAGGAGAGGGAGAGAGCCTCCTCTCGTTCTCCTCCTCTCACTTTCTTCTTTCTTCTCGTTCTCTTTTCTATCTTTCTATGGTTCTCCAGGTTGGGTTAGGTCTTGGTCGAGAAGAACACAGACTCAGGGAAGACATGAACTGTGCTGCTACCAGTTTCTGCTAATTGAGGTATGGCTTGAGTAAAACTAAATCGTATAAAAAGAGTTGGTGTTTCTGCTAATTATGAAGAAGAAGATTGAGCCGCTATCATGAATCGAGAACTAGGTTTTCTCAGTGAATCGTTAATTGAGTTAGAAATTGAGAATTAAACATGGGTTTGGTGAAGACAGTATGATGAGGAAGAATTTCATGAGTGAGGGTTGGAGACTAAATTGGGGGATTCTCTCAATTTGATTGTTGTTATAGCAAGAACATAAAATCTAGGGTTTGATTGGGATAGAGACAGTGGTTTTATGGAGTTGCAGATGGTGATTTAATGGAGTATGTAACTGTTGATTGAAGCAGATTGGATCTGAGCCGAGGATCTGGGTTCGTGAATTTTGTTAACAAGGAAGATGATTTGAGAGCTATTGAGAAGCTTAATGGGTATGGTTGAACCTAAGACCAAAGTATAAAAATAATTATGAGGTCATTAATGGAAGTACTCTCAAAATTAGTATGCTAATTAAACTGTGAATGAAATTTCGTTAGACAGGTGTTTTTCAGTTTTTCTCGATTTTGTTACGACAAACATTGTTCCAGATTTTTGATTTTCATAGCCTGCAGGTTGTGTTATGAAAATTTTGGTCATGAGTAATAGCAAATGTTGCCTGCTATAATAGTATATATCTGGTTCAGATTCATAATCAGTTACCATAGAAAATCACTGATAACGTTTTTGATTATGACATGATGAGTTGTCTTTATCTTTTTCTGAAAAACTACGAACTTGTAACCGAATTACACAGGGGATGGCAATAATCATTGATACGAAGAGGAAACAAGTGGTTCAGAAAGGCACTATTTAGCTTAAAAGCAAGATAAGTATCACTAATCTCAAAGTCTTCAATTCGACATATATCATGCTTGTACATTGATGAGTAATCTAGAATCAAACCCCTATGTAACGCAATCTAGCATGCCTGCAACTTATGATGCATTACTGTAAGTAACAGTGTGATACCTTATCACATGATATATCTAGAAATTGCTTAACTAAACTGAATGACACCTTATGAGTGAGTATGCTGTACCAATGGAAGTCATCTGTAGCATCATAATGACACATTAGAATCGCTTGCCTTTGATAGCACACATTATTTTGGTAGAAACGAGTATCACATGCCATCCATGCCTTCCATTTCACTATTATCAAGTTTATAATTTCTGAGCAGTCACTCCTTTGAATGATTATGCCATGACATGCTAAGAAAAAAAAATGCCCATTGATATTGCTTGTAAAGCTACCATGCGACACACCCGTCACGAATATGAGCATAGTAAGCCCACTGATCATGTCAGAGCCTCACTCTCTTATTTTTGATTTTTGGTATTTTTCTTCTGTACAACTCTACGTAACACAGGGTGCAAGTAGTGCTGTGAATGCTATTGTACTGCTTGAAATATTTCTTTTTCCAAAATCTACACTCTATTTCAATTTCTTCATACCAGTCCCAGCAATTTTATTGGTGAGTATCATTTCACCCGTTTATATACCTCAGTTGTTACCTATGGAAAAAAGATCTATTATGTGAATCTTAACTCAAAACATCTTCTGTGCAATTGAAACTCAGGGAGCTATGATAATTGGAAAAGATTTATATAGGATGCAACAGGTATTTATGCTCATCAAATTCAACACTTGTTTTCCGTTTGTGTTAAGATTAACTTGAGTTTTCTTGTATCATTGGGCGGCACACAACCTTAACAAGGAGCGACAAAAACAACTAATTTATAGAGACTAGATTATGGACCAATGTCACTTTATGTGGCATTTACACACATGTTGCCATGTTACATGGTCAGCGAACACAAACCATTTTCACTTTACAGTATTCTGCACTTTTTAGTGTATGCTGCTAATCATTTGGTTTAAATTTTGCAGGAAGACGGGCATATCTCAGGAGAAGCTCACGTGGGAGGTGCTACGGTTGCTGCCATTGCATGGGCAGGGATCAAAATAGGATGGTGGGTTTGATTCCATTAGCAGTATTTGGTCTAGAATGAGAGATAGGAACAAACATTGTTCCAGATTTTTGATTTTCATAGCATGAATGTGCAATTTTGTTTTTTTATACAATCCAGTCTAAATCATAGGAACTATATCAATGGGTTAGTGCTTGAATGAAGGAGGTCTGTTATCATCTTTCGATATTTTTTGCTCTTCTTTGTCCAGATTGCTTAATTGGTAGATGCGAACATTGAATTTTTATTTCTGTTTGCTTTGCTTACAGGCTACTGTTCAGCAATCTTCGTTGATATTTTTTCGAATTGCTACTCCGAAATAGAGTTCCGTTTGCTGAAATGCAATTGAGGGTATACAATAGGCAGGCTAACACTAGTCTTAAAATTTGTCCCGGTCATCTGCAAAAAGAATCCCCTATTGATCAGTACTAGACTGGTTAGGTTCGTTTATTACCTATCTCTATCCAAATCCCTTTACTTATTACTCAATTTATTTCGTTGCAGGGAAAAATTAAGAGAAATATTAGATAATTTATGGTGCTCTGGTGAAAGAACTAAGGGGAAATGGTTCGGAACAGAAATAAGGTGCAATGGTTGGGGAAATGAATCTACTAAGGGGAACAGAATCGACTAAGAGCAATGGTTAATGTAGCCATTATGACGACTGGAGTGGATGTCAGGTAATACGTAAAATAAACTTCGTGGGTGCTTGATTTCCTATGAATATTTGGATGATGCTAAGTTCATAGAGGCCTAACCTTTGTGGGGATCAAATACCCGATTATTTTTAGAAAGGCCTAAGCTTTGAGGGGATCAAAGTTAGATATCAATGCAGGTTGTTTGATGTCAATCCTCACTGTTTCTAGAGGATGTAGAAATCAGTAGGGCTTTTGCCTCCTTATAGTTGTTTAAATTACATGTTTTTATTGATGCTTGTTCTTGTATGTTGCAACTTTATTATATGTTGTGGAGGTAATAAGTCTGAAGGTTCTTTGTTGCTTATCGTTGGCGCCACCGTGGGTGCATCTTCTATTGATTCATGTATATGTTTCGCTATATGTCATGTCTTTGGTTGCCACTTCATTGCTTGTTTTAACTCTCACTATCACTACATCACACTTTTTTGGACAGATTACATTTGGTTGATTGCATACTTGTGCAGCTTGTCCCCTATTCTTGTCATTGTATAGTATTGTTTTTGGGACTACTGTGCCAGTGCGTGTGTCTGCACCTTCTACAATTAAAGAGACTTATGTAGCAGTCTTTATGTATCACTTGTCCTATTCTTTTTATTGTTTTCATGCTTTGCACTGCATTAGAAAATGTATGTTTCCCAGATGTTCCATTCCTTGGTTGTGTCACTCCTTTCGTTTTTGTAATCCGTGTTCAATGTTTGCTAAGGTATCTTTCTTTTAACCGTAATCTAACATGAAAATTTATGTATATATGGAATTTTATCAGCTCCAACAACAAAGCACCACTGATGTAGAGCCGAGAGATGAAGTTTGGAAGTATTAGAAACAAGATACACGAGTATTATTCCTTATGGAGATTTGGTTCAAAGGCAAGCAACAACCATATAATGCAGTATTCGATGAGAGATAATTGTTCAAATGATCAAGTTTGTATAAAGTGTGGCCAGTTTTTTGCTTTTAGAATGATAGATTAAGAGATTTCATCTGTACATGAATTTTAGTTTTTGATAGTTTAATTGATTGTTGCTTTGCTTTCTATTAAGTTAATAAAATTTAAATCTTTTGTCTGATTTATAAGTTTTAGTAAAGTTTAAATTGAATAAATTTTTGTTACAGTTCTTCTTTGAAAGTATTTGTCTTTGAAAAAAGCATTTTGCGGCAAAGTGAGTTGTCACTAATGGAATATTTAGGGACAAAACATGTTGCTTTTGGAGACAAAAAAAATCTTTTGGAGAAAAGGAATTTGTCTCTGAAAATTCTTTCTAAGACAAGAAATTTGGTCACTAAAAAAATATTTAGAGACCAACAGGTTAGTCCTCAAAATTTAATATTCAGGGGCTATTGATTTTGTTTCTGATTAAATTAATTAACGACAAATCTTTTTGTTTCAAATAATATAATATTAAAGACAAATTAAATTGACACAAAACTTTCGTTTCTGAGACAATTTTTTTGGTCTCAAATAGTTATCTTAAAAGACAAATCAAATTGACACGAAATTTTCGTTTTTGAGACAATTTAATTGGTCTTAAATAATTATCATTAAAGACAAATTAGTTTGTCATGGAATTTACATTTTTGCGACAAAAATCTTGCTCGCAAAAAAAAGGCCTTTTGGTGTCGAATTTTTTCGTCATTAAAATAACTTTCGCGGACAATTTTATTTTGTTGGTAAAAGAGACTTTTGTTGACAATTAATTTTTAGTTGTTAATTAATTTTTCTCGTGACCGTTCGTAATTTTGTCGCGAAATACTTTCCCAGACGGGGTATTTGAGACAACTTCGTGACAAAAATAAATCCATCTCAGAAAATATTTCGAGACAAAAACAGGGGATTTCCTGACAAATTTTTTTGACACTAAATCCACATTTTCTTGTAGTGTTCCCCAAATCCTTATTGCAACAAACAACTAAGGAAGAACGAGTATGAATTCATCTTCACAGTCTTCAACTTTAGGTTAAAGACAAAACCACAACATGATCTAACTGGTGACGATTGATATAACCAAATTATTGTTTCCCATGGTTTGGAACAATAATGAGACTTTAACATGCGAATATTACATATTCACTTCCACCAACATACAAACCAATATTTTTATCCCAACTACAATATTCTTGCCTTCTTGTGTCTTGCCAAGCAAACAACGATTAATTGAAAACCATATCTACATAGGTCTTTCAAACAGTTCACAAGAATATAGTATGAAGTATAGAGAATAAATAAACTTACTTGAAGCCATGCATAGGGTTTACGCTCCAATAAGTATCAATGTCAAATCTCCAATATAGAGCACCATAAACATCAAGACCATACATCTTGACCATATCAAATGCATATCACCTGATATAATCCCATTCCTTTAGAAGTACGCTTTACTTTGATTTGTTCCAAAAACTGATGAAATCAAATCCTACACATACATGCACTACACCATATGACTTGATTTGAGACATATTGATTTTCGGGTTCGAGACACTTATACATGTCTTTAGTGCTTCCACTCATATAAGAGTCTCAAATTGAAAATATGAGTTGCTTTAATTCTGATTTTTCAACTACTCTTACAAGTGTCTCAAATTTTTTATAAGTGTCTTAAAATCATATAAATTTTCAAAACCTTTAAATAATTTGTATAATTTATAATTTCTTTCTTTATTTTAATTCCATTTTATTTTTCACCAAAATCCCAAAAATTCTTTTTTTTTAATTTTCTATTCTCTCTCACATTTATTTCCCTCTCAATTTTCCCTCCACATCTTTGTCTCACACCAATTTATCTTAAAATTAAATTCATATGATTGGCATTACTTCCCACCATTTTTTTTATGTTCTCCCATTTATTTGGGTTATCTTAAATTTAGACAAAATTGAATGTTATTTTTTTTTATAAAACTCTGCCTTGTTTTCACATTTGTTTTCTTTCTTATTTTCTCTTCCGTCTCTCTCTATCTTTATCTTTATCGTCTTTCTTCCTTCTTCTCTTATTTTTTCTTTTTTCCTCGGCTCGAAACCAACAGAGAGAAATCGAGTGAAATAGAGAGAAATGAAGATGCAAAGCCTCTCTTTAGCATACCAAAGCCAGATCCATACCTTAGTCGACCAAAAATCTCCTTACATCAATAGATTTAGGCCTGCTAGAGCTCAAATATATTCATCTTCTTCTAATTCCAAACCCTAAATCGACCAGAAATCGTTTTAAGCATGTTAGTAGAAATGAATACCAGTTTTTACTGAGTATATCAGGTATGAGATCCTTTTTATAGATTTGTATATTCTTATTTTTTAAACCCTAGAAATGGAATTTTAACTTTTGATTTTGAATTCGCAGAAGAAGATTGAGATACAAATACCTAAAAGGATCAGAAAAGATTCAGGTATAAAACCCTAGTTTATTACTTGTTTTGAGTTTTGATTTAAGCTTAATATGTGAATATTATAGATCGTATGATATGTTTCTCTCTAGATTTTACAATTTCGATGCTTTTTTAGTTGATCTCATAGAGTTTAAAGCATGGGTATGCTTATAATTTAAATTTTATGTAGTGGGATTTTTAATTTTGGTATGCTTGCAATTTTGTATTTTGTATGCAGGGGGGAATTTATTTAGACACATTCCATTTCATTTTGTGAGCCTTACCTGTAGTAATCAAAGCGTTGATCTAGTATGCTTCCAAGGTAAGATTTGTGTCTGCTAGTTTTCTAGACTCAAGCTAAGCTTATTGTTAGTAGGGTACGCTGTCCATAATTATAAATTATGCTACAGATTTTCAATCACTGAACAATGAGTTGTAGTTTCATGCTATAAATATCATTAAATTATAGGGGATGATGGAAATGAGGATCACTGTGCATAATGAAAAATGCATTGCGATCTCTGAAGCTATACCTGGGATAGAGTTAGGAGTACCATGTTAATACTTTGAAACCATAAATGGATGATTATATGAAGTACTAATTTTAAATTATGGAGTGAATATGGAACTTTTGATAGGTGAAGTAGTAATTTATCATGTTCCTTTTGAGTACTGAATTTACAATGTGTTGTCTAAAACTTCATTTTTCCTGTCATCGTACTGCAGTCCTAAAGATGTCGAAAACTGTAGCAATTGGTAGACATCCAGGTGATGCTTTCTTAACAAAAAGTGTTTGTACATGTGTTATCCATAATATACCAAAAGGTCTCGTTGTTTTGATTAGTGGTCTATAAAATATGGTCAGAAATTCAAAGTGTGTCTGGCCTAATTTCTGCAGAAATCCTGTTCCACGCAGAAATGTGTACCGACTTTCGATAAACCTTTTGAAATTCGGATTTCGAATTTTTAAATTGCATGTGATAAATGTATCTTTATAGAATTCCGAACTGGGGGTTAAATGTTTGATTCTGATTTCAGACGAAGTCTGCAGAACCCCAAGATTATGGACTCTCAGAAACTCAAGTGTCCTTGACCTGTTCCAGAATTTGTTTCGAACTGTTATGTAATCATTCTATGTGGTTGTAACTCCTGAATCATCCAACTATTTCATTGCATTGAATCCTTTAAAAGTATTAGATACTAGTTGAGGCCTTTGGTGAGTTCAAGCTATACTGTTTTGCTAGATCCTTAATTTATTTCATATTTGGTTTTGGTAGCTAGTGCAATGTACAGGCAGTATGGTGTAAAAAAGTGTATTATTTGCTTCTATATCAATGCATTGTAATCTGTTTGGTTCTTAAATAACTAGATGTGTTCGATTGTTTTTATTTTTCTTTTAAAGCTAAACCTCCACTCACTTCGGTGAATACGCTGGGATTAATAAATATTTTGATAAGACTAAACTGCTTCTACTTCTATGTATTGAAAGATGAAAATGAACCAGAGGCCTTAGGTAAGCCTTGGGTGGAGGTATGATATAGTTTAATAACTATACATCCCTACTTCTTTCTTGAAAAACAAATTATATTCCCGCTTGCTGGTATTGTTTAATAACTATTTACCAACATACTTTTGCAATTATGTAAAACTTCAGGATTTGTGTTGTCAAGGCATGGAGTGTGATCATCATTTATTTTCCAGGTGAGTCTGATCACCTATAATTCTCATTATCCATCTGAGTTGTTCATCCTTACATACAGGGAATATTCAGGTGTCGCATTTCTTATCCACTTCATTCATCTAGGGTTTACTTCGTGAGTTATGGTGGCCCCAGTTTTACATGTTTCCCCTATGGTTATAAATGCAATTTTTAAGTTGATCAGTAGAGTTGTTATCATATAAGTCATGGTAGTTTTTTTCACTCTTTCCTTGCTTTATCTTATCTTGAATCCATGAGTTTTGTAGCTAATATACATAATTCTCGCTGCAGGTGGTTGAGTTGTAGCAAAGAAGTGGGGAGTATATGCTCTACATATTACTACATGATTGTTGTACTATACTTGTAGGTATTCCCATGTTATCGTGCCAGCATCCCTAGCAATGGTATCAAATTGGTTTATATAAAAAATAAAAAAATAAAAAATAAAAAAGTTTCAGAAGCAAGTTTATATTCTCATTTTGATCTACTTATGAAATGCTTTATTTATGTGCATTGTGAGTTATGTCTCTATGTTGAAGATTAACTGCACCTATAATTTTCAACTCGTCCGCAAATTTTAACTCAGATGCGGTATTTGGCTCCAACCAATTCAACCTCGTTATCTCAAGTTCAGTACATGCCTATTTGCAGGGGGTTTATCTAGAACTCAGTATCCCCTTCGGGTAACAAGATTTGTCTTTATCTAGATTTAATTCAGATGCGGTTTATCTAGAACTCGGCATCCCCCAGGGTTTACTTTTTACTCTTCTTTTGGGTACGTAACAAAAGCATTCACTGTCAAGGTCTAATATGAATCTTCCAAGGCTGACTGAATGTATTGTCTTTATCCTGAACCACATTACTTTGGCTGCTGATACCTACCACTTTATCCAGATAGTTTATCTAACTATAATGTATTAGTTCGGGATCAATGATATCCATAAGATACGGTCCACTGAAATGAAAATGCAAGCCTTACACTCCGGTTTTGAGCTGTTACATATCTATGTGCATGTAACATTGTAAACAGATGTAATAGACGGTTCACATATTGAAGGTAAAAAAATATCAAAATATCCTGTTCTGGTATTGTCCTTATTTGCTAGGTAGAAACGTATCGTTCTGGTTTAGTTACCGCAAATATATTGTTTATGGTCTTAATTTTCGCTAATCATTAGTTGCTGCTTGCCAGGTCACTATCACTCTGTTGTACAACTGGGATGTTTACCAGCACAGAATTAAACAAGTTGTTGCAACAGCTGTGAAAGAGTCACTAAGGCTTTCTATTATCGCTTAGCTTTTCGTATTTATTCTAGTCAGAGTTCTGGTATGATTGCACAATTAGAGATTTTAGACTCAACCTTTATTTTCCTATGGTAATCACAGTTATCTTGTGTAAATAGCAGGAACTACATATGGGAGTTTAGAGGACCCCAAAGCCGGACTCAAAAAGATTTATAATATCAATTGTCAGTAGGTAGACTTGCTATTGAAGGTTTGTTGGGAGATGCACAATGAAAGCTTTTCACACTTAAACTTTAATTTATTTTTCTATTATAATCATAGTTGTCTTGTGTATATGGCAGGAGATATTTTTGAGGACAAGATACATATAGACTGCGTCTAGAGTTAGTAAATGAAGTATGGAAAATGTTATCTTTTGAAATTTTAAATTGAAAAGGGTTGAAGAAGACATCTTTTTGCTGCTGAGGTTTTCTTATATTTCATTTTATCCTGACCTGTTTCTTTTGTATTTAAACTGACTCCAACAGACGTTCCATTTACATTAGTTGGCATTATAAGGAAATCAAGCAGGGAGTTGGATAAGCACGATAGGATGTTGGTTTGAAAAAGTTGTAGGAAATTCATTTCTTTGTTTTTTGTAGAAACTGTGGATGAAATACATGATATTGATTGAACGTTTTGTCTGTGTTAAGTTCTAGGAAATGGTAGCGTAAAATGTAGTAAGTAAACAAAACTAAAATTTATATAAAACAGGCTAACGAATCAGCACTGCCTCTACCTTTAGTATCTTTAGCTGTTAGGAATCTTCACATCTTTTTCTTGGTCTATGAACTTGCAAGGAATCTTCACATAGATGTTTAGGCTTTAGGGATCATGATATTGTTCGTGTAAATGTCTCTGAAAATCTTGTCTTACGGTAAAAGGTGCCCTTAATTTCTTTTCTATTGATTCTTGACGGTTGCCATTTGGCCATAAATCATAATTGTTGTTGTTTCTTACAGAACTCCATTATTTTTTTTAGGTAAGGAAGCTCATTGCTTGTACTATTTGTGAGATAACAAGGACTCAACATATCTTTCTAGATTCCCATTCTTCCAAGGTTCCAAACTAGACGATTATCAAGTCTTTGGCATTTAAGTTTTCTGTTACTGATTATGTTCAACATATTTTATTCCTGATAAGCCACTTGAGTCATTTTCAACATCTTCTCTTGTATTTCATCTTTCATTTTTTCCTTGAAGATATTAAATGTAAGACTTCATTTTTGTTGTTAGTGTTAATATTTGATCGAGAATGGAATTGCGACTTGTATTGGGTTGAAGGAAATAAAAATATGCAGGTGCATGAAATAATTTTGATTTCGGGAATCCCTAGCTAGAAAATTATGATTTTTTTTTAAAAAGCAAATTTTATTTTGAGACGGATATAAGTGTCGCTTGAATTAATAAGAAGTGTCTCTTAAAATTAATTAAGAAGACACTTATAAGTGTCGCTTAGATTAATTAAGAGACACTTATAAGTGTCGCTTTAGGCGTCTCAAACGATCCCGGATGCACGATTTGAGACACTTATATGTGTCTCTTAAATTCAATACAACAGATATAAATGTCTCAAAACCGTTGATTTGGTGTAGTGATGATAACATCAAAACTCTGCACCTTCGGAAGATATAACATAAAATCCTCACATACTTGATGAAACCAAATCCTTTGTCTTGAAAATTTTTTTCTACTGGAAAACCCCAAACTTCTCTCTTCAAATCTTCTATCCAACCTGAAAGCTCTGATACCAATTGTTGGGGCAATTGGATCTCTCTGATACCAATTGTTAGGGTTCAGATCTATCTACATGCTAATACTGCGGAATCAAATTAGCTAACAATAAACACTTGATCACTTTGATTGCTCCATGAACCTTACTATGATCTAGGATCAGAATAAAATAAAGAGAACCACATAGATGCAAGCCATAAACAAAGAAACAAGAAGTAAAGTACTCACGGATTTAATGTGGTTCAACAATATACACAATGTATGTAATATTGTCTACATCCACCAAATGGCTACGACCTCTTTATTCATTATAGAATCACCACTGAGAATTACACAACTGATTGACTAAACCAATCCATCGACTCACCACAACGTGACCGAACACAAGAACTCTCACAAGTACCCTATAAGATCCAAAGTAGTGTCTTCACCCATACGAGATAACGTTTACCACATTATCTACCACAACAAGATGATCTTCTCTGCACACCCTGATATAGATTACCATGGACGCCTTTAGCTCAACACCAATAATCTAATCCAGCACCACCAAGATGATCTTCTCCTTAAAAAGATGTCTTACCAACATCTCCACACGAATACTCCATAACGACATATCTTCCAACATCGATAAGTATCCCATAAGCACCATACTGATGTACTCCTTCCACCATTAGGTCTCTCACATAACCACCTCAATAGGTGGGATGAATCCCTCACATCTCTACGAGATTTACATTGAGGATTCCATGACTAAAACACTTAGCCTAGACCTCCTTATATAGGAGTCACAAACTTGGTTCCCAAGGAAACCATGGTCAATTAGGAAACCCATCTTATATATGGAAGTTGTCCTAAACTAGCTATGTTTCCCTAACGGAGCCTTTCCGGAACCTCCTAGAATTTAGTCATCTTCATTGACCTAAACTAGAAAACCACCGTTTCCCTACACATACCTCATCGTTTGGCAAAAACTAAGGTTAACTCTTGCGTTTTGTGTTTGATGCAGAGAATTTAGATTAGAAAATAAAAGTAGGAGAACACCGTGAAGAAAGTATAGAAATATGGGTATTTTCTAATCTAGCGCCTTCTACACATGCTGTCTGAGCGTGTTAGCCAGGCGTTGTTATAATTTACCTCAGGTAGAAGGCGTGGATAATAAATTCGCTCCATACGCTCCTCATTAGGCATTCATATTACGTTCTCCCAACTCGAACGTGGATTATACGTCCGCCCGTTAGCCAGACGTAGATTAAACATGTGATTGCTTTTAGGTGCTGATTAAATGTACGCTCGACTAAAAGGGTGTTCCTTTATATACCCCTGAAAACACTAATGGTATCCCAAGAGTTAGTTATGTTAGTTATTATTCAGTTAGGATGAAAATCTTTAAATTATTAGAAACCTTTTTATGACGATACCCCTCTCTGCTATCAATATAGTATAAAGTATTAAATCTGGAAATTAAATAAATCCCTATATATGCGTCTAAATTACATACAAAATCTTTCTTCCAAATCATCTTCCGTCGGTCATTGTCATATGTGTGCAGATCTGTAGTGGAAAAACGGAATACAACAGTACCGAATCAATATATTCTTGCTTCTGTTTTTAGACACTACAAGAAAACATAGCTTAAGCGACCAAAATCTTAGCAAGACCACAAAATTTTGGTCGCTTGAATAGTCAAGCAGCTAAATTTCCGACTACCCAAAAATTTGGTTGCTTTCACCTAAGATCCACTAATTCACAGCCACTACCAGATGTATTTGGTCGCTCCATATTTTGATCAAGTAAACAAGAGCAACTACAAAAGTACTTGTGCTGGTATTTACTTAGAGGGACTAAGGACTGCCGACTAAAAAATCTATGGTCGGTTAAACCTCTATCGACCACCAAGTTTTACCACCAATTTAAAAGAGAAGAGAATTCAAGTTGAGCTCGACTCCAAAATCACAACATAAAATTAATGTTCTTCAATTTCAAGTCATAACTACAATTGTTTACCAATTATCCATCATCACTTAACTACAATTGTTTGGAATAGATATAAACATGAACTTTGTTCACGGAATCAAATAGCTAGTTTCCCCCTCATGGAGTTTTTGAGTCCCTCTGTCAATCATGGAACACGCAGTACACATATCAATCTGATTAGTGGTCATCAAATCAACAAAATACTCGTATGGTCCATAATTCACGAATTCAGAACATTGAAATC
Source organism: Papaver bracteatum (assembly GCA_023529315.1). NCBI lineage: Eukaryota > Viridiplantae > Streptophyta > Magnoliopsida > Ranunculales > Papaveraceae > Papaver > Papaver bracteatum. The sequence goes on from JAJJWX010002325.1 coordinate 648,524, forward strand.
TATGAATCTTCTTGTGGAAACCAAAAGTCAAGTTCAAATTTGTTGGCGCACTGCGGAAGTATGATGGGTTTATGGAAATGATTTAAGAAATGAATTTAAGAAAAAATAGTTGGTTTAATATAAAGTGAGGCTTAGATTAATTTGAAAATGAAAATATTACAAGATGATTTAGTGTAGCAACTTTGGCTCACTATGTTTTTACAAGGAAGACTCTTTGGCTCTCACTCCAACTTTAGCTCTCACTCTTTACTAACTCTCACTCTAATTCTTACTTTTTGATTTCACACTTAAGTTTTGGATATTGGATTCCTTTGGATTCGTTGTTTTTTTGATACCTCACCACTAACTTTTTCACTTTCACTTTCACTTCCACTAACTTCACTTGAGTTTTGGATGGATTAAAATGATCCCATCTACTGCCTATTTATAGGCGTTAGTGGCCGACCATGAGAACACTCTAGACGTGAAGATTCTAGGCTATATTGACCGACTTTCAACAACAGTCTAAAGACCGATTTCTAGAGAAACACGTGCAAAAAATTCGAAAAATAGTTCTCTAGAAAACGGTTGAAGATGCTGGAAAAAAGGAAGCAAAGTACTCTCCTTTTGGGCCGGATGAATCTTTCGATCTTGGCTTTCCTTCTTTAAGCCGTATACACTCTTAAACATCACAAATTAACTTTATATTTTTAACAAAATTATAAACCAAACAAGCAAACCCCCACATTAATTAGCTAAATAATGACTCGAAAGAGCCATTATTACCTTATAAAATTCTTCGGTTCATTTTCTTACCCTCTTTCAAACGACCTTGTTAAGAATCCAGAATCCATTTGAAACAAGAAACATAAACATAAATTGAGTTTATCAGTATCGAATTAACCAAATCTAAGAGAAAACTCTTAGAGTAGTTTTGTCAAAAAGGTTATAAGAGACTGTAAATGGAGATATGGAATGTCAGAAAACTAACTTGGATTGGAACCCAATTTTCAGTAGAGAAAAGCATATACAGTTAAATCCTTAATTACCAATTTACAGTAACAATCTGTTTAAGACTACGAAGGCCAGCATCATAATATGGATTTTGGAAATTTTAATAACGTAGTTATTCGGAAGATAGCGGTATGAGAAAGATTGGTGAAAATTGCTAAGAAGAAAAGAAAGGGAAGGGAACTTGAAGAGAAGAAGAATGGTGGTCAGAGAATTAGGTTATAGGGTTTCGGGTTTTGAGTTTTAAGCAATGACGGAACCAGGAATTTGTGTTCGAGTGGGATAAAAAAAATTTGTTCGTACACCCATATTATAGCAATCTAAATGCCTCAAATATAAACACAGTGATAAAAGCACTGCATGTTGCTTATCATTTTCTGTATAGTAAGGTTCAGCTCAGTGACAATATTTAAAATTGCGAAGACAACATATATAATAAAAATAAATATTATTATCTGAAATATTTTTGGTTTCCCATTGGCCAGGTTAAAATAATTGGAGAAAACGATGGAATCCAGTTAGGTCAACAGACATTAGGTAAGATTGAGAGATAAAGAGCAAAGTCAAGTGAAGTCGATGGAAATTCATTTTGAATTGATAGGAATCCATATAAACCCATGAAATCCATGTAAAATCTAGTGAGGTCGAACGTTATTGGATAATATTGATAGATTACTGGTGAAAGTTTCTAGAGAAATTATAGAAATAACTAGAGAAATCGATGGAATCTAGGAAAAACTGAGCAAGGTCAACCTAGAAATAAGGGAAACTAAGTGAAGCTGGTACAATTGATACTGTATAAGATTGATAGATAATGGGTAAAATTGCGTAATGCTGATGGACATTCAGTTAGAGATAATTAGAGAGAGAATTATAGAAGTTGCTTTCTCTCGCAACTGTTTTTCAATTCCAATAGAATCTATTAGGGAGCAATGTAATTTGACTCAAATACCCTCTAAAAAAACTATGGTTCTGTGAACTCGTGAACATGAATCAGTACACATACCCGTATGCATACTATAAAAGAACTATTGTTCCCGGAACCGGTTTGGTATATATACCGATGCTGTTAGAGCATAACTCGTAATGTCTCGACTTTGTCCATAGATGATCACACTTGTTATCAGACTTATAGCTTTAAATAAAAAGATTGTGGTGTATTTGGGTACCCTCGTCTTTTCAGGTACGCATACCAAAAAAATTGTCTGAACTCCGGAACTCGGTTACGTTTTAATGGTATCCATACTAGTACGCATACTGAAAAAAATTGTGAACTTTGGAACTCGGTTATGTCTTAAGGTATACATATCGGTTCACTACTATAATTGAAATATCATAGGTTGCACGTTAATCAATCTAACTAGATACATCCATTCTTGTTTGTTGGATACTACTTGATTGATACTTGGAAACCGATGAAATCCGAAAAAAATTGAGTGGGGTCAACCGGTATTGGGTATGATTGATGGATAATAAGTGAAATTAAGCGGAACTGGTGAAAATCCAGTTTAAATTGATAGATGACATTCAATAAAGCTGATGTTATTATGTAGAATATGATTCGTAATTGATGATTTAGAAATTAAGTGACCAAAAACTCAATAAAATTTCTTAGTGCTAGAAATGTGCCTCCAAGTCTAAAATTCACCACGTGACCAAATTTGCACCTTGGACAATATAATCATCAGCAAAACCATCGCCTGGATTGAATATTAAAAATGCAAATGAATCCGTTGAGTGGTAATGTATTAGAAAATGGAAAGGACTGTGAAATATTGTTATTAACATTCAATCCGATGGAAATCAAGAAAAATTGTAAAAAAAATTGGTCCAAGGAATATATTTTAATTCATCAACGAATCTGTAATGATTTTATTTGAAAATTTGATTAGCGGATTAGAATATTTATCAATTTCACATAGTAAAATTAAATTACATATTCGAAAATAAATTAATATAAATATGAAATTATCACGAATTATCTACGTATGGAGTTACAAAGAAAACACAAATTATCTATGAGAAACTGTTGAAAAATTGTTGCAAAAACTGTTATAAAACTGTCACAAAGAACCAACCCCCTATTATTCCACAGAAGCACCGCCAAACTTTGGCCCCCCTGCATTGCGGTCATCTAGTATATATACAAAGGTTATTATAAAAAAATTGGTAGATAATGTATATAGTTTACTACCAAGAAGCATTGAATATTGACAATGATGTTCCAAAAGTATCAATTTTGGATTGATCGAAAGCATTCAAATCAATTAATATTATAAATATGGCTGGGGAGAAGAGAGTATGTTACTCTTGTAATTAATTACTTATATTTTAGATAAATCTAAGTTTCATTACTCATGTTCAACAATTATCCATTTTATTTATAATTTCTTTAGATTCACAAATCCATCTGCATCTAATCCGCTCATCCACGCATTTGCATGTGTGTCGCATTCGACAGATAACGGATTGGGCGTGGGCGAAAATGCAGAATTTTTTTGGGACCTAGTCCAGTTTTGAGGACTCTTATAATTAAGCTTCTATACAAAGACACTACCAAATTTTTATAGTTGAGACCAAGTAAGATACCCCTAGTTACCAAAGTTTCCTCATTATTTCTGCGCATATAACCAATATGGACAACTTCAGTATCAAAATATGTTAGTTTTGTTTGACTCCACCTGGTTAAGTTGCTTAATCAATATATTTTAAGATCTAAAGCCGACAAAAGAGTTTAATTGATTTTAAACATAAAATCCTTTGTCACACTCAACATACATATATCTGATTGATTTCTGATGAGTGCCAAATATTGCATATTCATACACCTTTTCATTGGCACTTAACTCATCTTTTGCGCTTCAAAGTCATATATTATCCCAAATTCTGCATTCTTACCATCTTCAAGAATAAATATTTGAATTAATTAATTTTGTGTTTTTAATTACTAAATAAAGCTTGGAAGAATTGAGAAGACAAAAGAGAAGAAAGTTGGAAGCGTTGCAACCCGCTCGCGCATCAGTGGCAACCTGTTTACAAATTCATGGGATTAAACAACCCATGATCCAAAACCCAAGACCCAAATCCATTTCCACCTCACCCCCATTGGATTCTTTCCAAAACATCCACCTCACCCCCATTGTATTCCATTCTATCCATCAATTAAGAAAAGATGTTTTGTTTAATTGTTGAGTGGTTGCTACAGTGGAATTCGGATCCCAAGTGTGAGAGAATTTTTGTGTATAAATAGAGAGGGTTGTTGTGTTGAAAACTCATCCAAGAATAGCTTGTTCATGTTAGTTTATCAAATTTCAATTTTGTTGTAATGTTCTTCATGTTCTAATTTCATTTACTAGGGTTTAGATGAAGCCATAATATCATTGGTATGTATTCATATCTTGTATTTTGTTCTTGAAAGTTTAGAATTGTTTAAAGATATAATTTAATCCAAGTTTTTCAACATCTTGCTCTCACAATGTATGCCATGTATCCATTGTAGTTAGAATATCTCTATGTTGATTATGCTACAACTCATGCTTAACCAAATATTGATCTTTAGATTAGTTGTGCTTAATTAGACAATTAATGCTTTGGAGAAATACTTTAGTTGTGATTAAATTATCCATTTGAGAAACACCTTAGTTATACGGTAGACTTGAATCTACTATAAGGACAAGAATAATATTACAACTTGAATGCATATCATAGGTTATTGGTGGATTTGAATACCCTAGTATCCATATTATCATTGTTTACATATCTTGTTATTTGCATCTTTTACTTTTATTATTTCAGTCACTTGAAAATCATATCGTCGTATCGACAAAATCAAACCCCTTTTGGTTACTCTCTGAATCAGGATTTAGAATCAACTTCTACACTCTCCAAGTCTCTGTGGTTCGACCTGTGCTTGCCCTGTGTTGCTTGTCGACACTGTGCACTTGCAGTTTATACATAGAAGTAGGTATCTTTCCGAGCCTACCAATTTCTGTGATGGGAGAGTGGTTACCAGACAGATTAGTCCTTTACTGTTTAGAGGACGATCAAAAAGGTTGAGTGCTTAAAGTCTTCAGAGAGGGTGAAGCAACTTAAGATACTGGACTCTATCTTAGGATTCACGTGAGTTGTCCATATTATTTATATGCGCTGGGATAACGAGGAAACTAAGATAACTAGGGGTAGTTTAGTAATAAAAAGTACATCAAAAGATAAAATGGATCTAGGCAGATCACTGTAGCATAATTACTGTAGCAGCACAACTATTCACAGTCAATTTTACACTTATTTTTGTTTTTTGTTTTTTGCTTTAAAACTTCGAAACCCTAACTACCTCTTTTGAGCTCAACAGGTGCCTGAGTAGCTGTTGTAAAGGCGAAGGAAAGGAAGCGAAAGAAAGCGGAAGAAGTTTTTATTTTAATAAAAAAAAAGAGAGAGTTTATTTTATTTATCTATTTTTAGTTTGTATTAGGATTCCTTTACTCTTGTAATTTTATTTTTCTTTTGCACTTTATTTTGGACTTTGGACTTGGACTTGGACTTGGACATTCTATTTTTATTTTTATTTTTAAACCCTACGGAAGGGTAGTATTAAATATCAAATTGTTGGTAGAGAAGGACGGTGATTACAATATCACCTCGGCCCCTCGGGTTCGTTCATGACATAGGAGTCGTGGCCCGAGTCGACAACAACGGTTCATCCCCCGTCTGTTACGGGAGGTAAGTTTGTCGAAACACTCGCGAATCCCCTGTTAGCGGGTTACTGTATTCCTTCGGTTGCATATATGTTGAGGATTTGAATACGGCTGTTTTATTTTCCTAGTAAAGGGAAAGGAATAGCCATACAAGATAAGGGTTCGGATTTCATCACCGTTCTCTTCTTGCCCGCCTTAGGAAAACAATACCTAACGTGAACCTAAGCATTAAAATTTGAAATAAAACGAGACCTATAAGGTAACGAGCTTACTAGGAGAGTCGTTCGAAAAAAATTGGTTACTCTCTAAGCATACTTCGAAGTTCATGACGGTTTCTGTAAATTGAATGCGTGACTGCGCCGCCTTGTAATACGGTGAGGTCTTGGGTATCAAAGCTTTAGCAGCTTCCCTCGCCTCTATTCAATTTACTTAAACTCAGATTGATTCCAGAGAGGTTTACTCAGATTGTAACGAATTCCCTTTCGAAGGATTAGAAGCTGGTCTAGAAAACAATCTAAGTGGAGCCATCATGCTTTTTGTTTGCTCGAAATCAGTGGGTTTACTGTGGTGGAGTCATCCTTGTTTGCGATTGCATAGAACTTCCCTTCCGTTTATTTCTTCTTTTATTTTGTTTTTCTAATGTATGCCCGAGGTCATTAGAGAACGGGCTTGAAAAAAAAACAAAAAAAAAAAAAAAAAAAAAAAAAAAAAATAATGAAAAAAATTGGTCTGTTTTCAGTGTGTACCTCCCAATCTCTGCAACAAGCCTAGTGCTAGTTAGAGATCATGTCAGGATTTTGGTCTGCAGGTGAGAATGAAAAAAAATTCATTAGAGAGCTTGCTTACAGGCATGCTTCATATTATGAGCCTCCAACAGACCATGATGTCAATAGTTTATAGGGATTTTTATGAACATTTTCACAGTCCTGAGCATCAATACATGGACCCTAATAACTATTCAAACATGTATCATCCACCACAGGGTGAAAATGAACATCTTGACAGTGCCCAACCCTCACAGTCATCATTTTTGGATCAGTTAGAAGCTAAAATCACAGCTTTAGAAATGCAATCTGAAATCTATGCTTGTACCTTATGTGGAGGCTTAGGCCATCCTGCTGAGAATTGCTATATTTTGCATGATTTTAGGCAATCTAGAGAATATCATGAAAATCCAAAATATGAAATGCCAACAGATTACAAAGCTGATAGTCATTGGGACCATAATCAACCTTTCGAAGGTTGCGATCAGTATTTTATAGACCCTAATGACCATGCACACATGTATCATCCACCACAGTGGGAATTTGAACAATTTTGTACTTCTCAATATGTGGAGGAAAATCTCAGAAGCTTCGAACAAAATAATGCTAGGAGTGTATTGCATGATAAACCATATAGCATTGATTATGAATTTCCTACTGTTGAAGACTCTCCTTCCATTGAACAACTTAATGCATTTTTAAAAATGAATTTGATTCATTTACAAAATGTAGGAAAGGAGGAATTTCAGGATGAAATATTTGTTTGTCCTAATGAAATAAAATGTGAAAATAGTATGCCTAGTCTTACTTGTGCAGCTGATATTGCATATGAACCTATTTTAAATGAAGGGACTAGAAATACTACGATTTTAAATAAGGAAATGCATTTCTATGATGATGATGATGATGATGTTATGTTAGAAGAATATGTTTTTATTGAAAATATTGTCGAACCTTTGGGTTCATAGACATTAGGCTTATCTACCTCGACCTTAATGGATGAAGTTTCTTCTAATGTTCCATTTACATGTGATGTGGTTACTAATCTTGAGCATGTGCAGTTGTCCTATGAAAGAGAGCATGCTACACAACTTGTTTGTGACTTAGAAAATGTTGAATCTTCTGTAGACACTAATGATACTCTACATGAAAATAACTTTGATGTGTATGATTCTCTGTCTAAGTCACAGTGTGAAGTTTCTTGTGATATTCCTATGCATGAAACTGAAGTTCTAGGGGATGATTGTGAACTGGGGCTTATTTATTTGTTTTATTAGCATGAGCATGATGTTGTAATTGTGTCTGACATAGGTAATGTTGAATCTCCTGTCAACACTAATGATCTTATGCATAAAAACATAATTGACGTGTCTGATTCTCTGCCTGGGTCACATTGTGATGTCTCTTTGGATTTGTCTATGCATGAGAATAAAACTTTGGATGAGCATGATACTTATTTGGGTCTTGATGGATTGTTCTATGAATGTGAGCATGTTGCGACACTGACAAATGATTTAGGAGTTATAGATGTGCCTAATAATGATGTGCCTACCTCCCTGCCCATGTCACAAACTGGTAATCTTGCACCCAACCTAGATTTGGTTTGTAAAGTTATTATTAAACCTACTTTTCTAAGAGTACCTAATCTAGGATTGGAATTGTGTGCCTCTCAAGTCCTCTTGGACTATTTTGCAGTTAAATATAATACCTTTGATGATCCACAATTAGAGTTCACTCATGTCTCTCCATCCATCCCTGACAAAATCCACTTTGAACTAGATCTTGTGCATGATGCACCCTTGAAATTGTAAGATTTTGTACCCAAAAGTTTATCTATTGAAAAATCTAGGTTTGGGGGTAACTCATTCACATATGCAGTCTCACTTGCATTGTTGTCTTGTTATAAATATGTAAGGCTGTTGATGTTTCCGCATTCCGTCTTTTGGGTTGATCCTCAACTTTTTAGATTGTTGGTGTTTGGGGAGTCATCATTGTATAATCTAGTAGGTAAATTTTGAATCTTGTTGATATATTTGTGTTCTAACCGAACTTTTTGTCTTGCGCTCATATTGTTTGCTTTCATAGCATTCATTCAATTATGGTTAGCACCAACCTTTTTGCATCTGGTATTCTCTTTCATTTGAATCTGTTTTGTTCTCATGTTTTGTTGTTGTTTCTGTTATCTTTTGAAACATTGAGGACAATGTTAGATTTCGGTTTGGGGGAGTATTTGCATTTAGCGTTGTGAGTCTTTTTATGACCAGCTGTGGAGCGGGTCTTTCGTAGGATCCTTTGTAGTCTTTTGAATTTTCTTATGACCAGCAGTGTAGCGGGTCTTTTGTAGGATCTTTTGTAGTCTTTTGCATTTTTTGTTATCTGATGACCAGCTGTGGAGCGGGTCTTTTGTAGTGTGTTATCTGATGACCAGCTGTGTAGCGGGTCACTAAAAAAATAAAAATAAAATAAAATGATGATCAGCTGTGTAGCGGGTCTTAAAAAATAAATAAATAAATAAATAAAATTGGTTACAAATTTTCATGGTTCTACGAAATTCCGAAGTTCATCATCTACAGTTGAAGACCGAAGACGAAGACATTTCTATAGATGCTCTGAAATTGGAGAAGGTTTTGTGGGTACATCTTTGGTAGGCCCTCACGAGACTACAACTCGTCCACTAGGGACACCTAGGGGTTTAAAGGCTTAGTGCATACGCTAAATGCATTCGAGAGACCAGCGACAGTGGTATAGTTAGGATTTCTAGATTTCTGTTTCACTTGAGGACAAGTAAAATTCAGGTTTGGGGGTCTTTGATGAGTGCCAAATATTGCATATTCATACACCTTTTCATTGACACTTAACTCATCTTTCGCGCTTCAAAGTCATATATTATCCCAAATTCTGTATTCTTACCATCTTCAAGAATAAATATTTGTATTAATTAATTTTTTGTTTTTAAGTACTAAATAAAGCTTGGAAGAATTGAGAAGACAAAAGAGAAGAAAGTTGGAAGCGTTGCAACCCGCTCGCGCATCAGTGGCAACATGTTTACAAATTCATGGGATTAAACAACCCATGATCCAAAACCCAAGACCCAAATCCATTTCCACCTCACCCCCATTGGATTCTTTCCAAAACATCCACCTCACCCCCATTGGATTCTTTCCAAAACATCCACCTCACCCCATTGTATTCCATTCTATCCATCAATTAAGAAAACATGTTTTGTTTAATTGTTGAGTGGTTGCTACAGTGAAATTCGGATCCCAAGTGTGAGAGAATTTTTGTGTATAAATAGAGAGGGTTGTTGTGTTGAAAACTCATCCAAGAATAGCTTGTTCATGTTAGTTTATCAAATTTCAATTTTGTTGTAATGTTCTTCATTTTCTAATTTCATTTACTAGGGTTTAGATGAAGCCCTAATCTCATTGGTATGTATTCATATCTTGTATTTTGTTCTTGAAAGTTTAGAATTGTTTAAAGATATAATTTAATCCAAGTTTTTCAACATCTTGCTCTCACAATGTATGCCATGTATCCATTGTAGTTAGAATATCTCTATTTTGATTATGCTACAACTCATGCTTAACCAAATATTCATCTTTAGATTAGTTGTGCTTAATTAGACAATTAATGCTTTGGAGAAATACTTTAGTTGTGATTAAATTATCCATTGGAGAAACACCTTAGTTATACGGTAGACTTGAATCTACTATAAGGACAAGAATAATATTACAACTTGAATGCATATCATAGGTTATTGGTGGATTTGAATACCCTAGTATCCATATTATCATTGTTTACATATCTTGTTATTTGCATCTTTTACTTTTATTATTTCAGTCACTTGAAAATCATATCGTCGTATCGACAAAATCAAACCCCTTTTGGTTACTCTTTGAATCAGGATTTAGAATCAACTTCTACACTCTCCAAGTCTCTGTGGTTCGACCTGTGCTTCCCCTGTGTTGCTTGTCGACACTGTGCACTTGCAGTTTATACATAGAAGTAGGTATCTTTCCGAGCCTACCAATTTCCTGTGATGGGAGAGTGGTTACCAGACAGATTAGTCCTTTACTTTTTAGAGGACGATCAAAAAGGTTGAGTACTTAAAGTCTTCAGAGAGGGTGAAGCAACTTAAGATACTGGACTCTATCTTAGGATTCACGTGAGTTGTCCAGATTATTTATATGCGCTGGGATAACGAGGAAACTAAGATAACCAGGGGTAGTTTAGTAATAAAAAGTACATCAAAAGATAAAATGGATCTAGTAAGATCCCAACTGATCAAATTTGTGCATCAAGCAATTCACAAAGATTCAAAAATAATAAGGAAAATATTTTTGTCTTCAGATTTTCACTAATCTGTTTCTGCCTGCATAATAACAAACTTGATGTAAAGACCCTCAAGCAAGTCAACTATATTAGACCGGTCAAGAGACAATTTAGCCTCTAATGACTTGGTTAGATAAATAAGGACAATAATTAATAGAAATTAATACAAAAAAAAAAAATCGGTTACGAAACTAGTACCATTGGATAGATCCTTGAGACGGAATCTAAAATTTTTTTTTGCTTTATTAAATCGCCTACAACACCGCCTTGGTATCTTTTAGAAATGATAAATGAAATGAAACACTGAATGAACCATGTTCCACGTAGCACAATTCAACATAACTATTGGGAAGGAAACCAGGAGGAGGACGACCTAGCTAGCCATAAAGAGTATGGAATCCTTTAACAAAAATATGGGACCAGGCAGTCTCATTTTATTGATCAGATTGTTTTAAACGATTCCAAGGGTATTAGATACCCACGTAAATCACCAACTAGATTCTCTAATATTATGCTTAAAAAAAGGATCGATAATGCAATACTAGTATGTAACCCGTGCTACGCACCGGGTAATGTGGGAATTGTCGAATGGTGTAGCGGGGCTTCGCCCCACACCCGTGGGCCGGATGCGTTAAAAATATTTTAATTATTTTTTTGATTGATAGGAAAGTTTGGTACCCTTTGATATCAATACACAATGGGAATATCTAATTATGGAAGCAAAATAATAGCGATATATGATAAAAATAAATCTTCTCATTACTAAGGAGCCTACGGGTATCAGACCCCATGGAGAACTTTGGTTTTAGAGCCATATTTGAGAAATAAATAGCGATTCTTAAGTGGTATCCCAATAATCCCATAGAATAAAGGATATCCAACCCACAGGGATTTATCAGTTTTTTTTACGATTTATGTATAGTCCGTAAAAGAAAATATCTGGTAAGGCTAATTTGTTGTCTTATACTTCCACATCTTTTTGAACTTGTTTTCTGAATTTTCCAAAAGTGCATTGTGTGTTACACGGTATAACTTGCGGGATCCGACCCATGTCGGGTTTATCATTTTTGTGTAGTTTATGTATAGTCCCGCAAAGAAGAAATCCGATAAGGCTATTTATTTATTTTTTGTTACCATTCACGGTTGATATGTTTTCTTTTCTTGAACTTGTTTTCTGAATTCTCCAAAGATGATTTTCTTGCAGAGAAAATGGTTTACCTATGTAACAAAAATCATATAGTCCTCTAATACATATTTTGAAAATATAACTCAATTTGTAGTTATTACGTTACTTATTTATTTTATTAATGGGGGACAAAATAGATAATTCTTTGTTGTAATTATTTATGCTATCCCATAACTCCACCAATATCAGCGGCGGCGAGAAATCTAAACTGAAGGGGGATAAAATAAAAATCTTAAATACGGATGGACTAAATGAAAGATATAAGTTTAGCTAAATACAAAATGTAAGAATAAATCATGGTTTTTTATATAGGTTTGATTCTTTTATGTGGGACTGAAGCAGGGTTAGTCAACTTCTGGCTCCTCTACCACTTACCATTATGATTTCATTGGAATCTAAGTTAACATCCTCTAGCAAGATATGAGCATGTGAACAACATTAGATTAGCACACATTCGTAGCAATTGTAATTCTTCCGTTTGCAAGTTGGAAGGATCGAATACCCTATTGACCCTATCTCTATATTATCTTCCAGGTAAAGGTGTAAATCTCCAAAATATTGTGTGCCTCAACATCTCAAGTTCCCAGTACAAAGTTTTATTTATATTCTGCCTGAGGAGGATTGTGATCTGTTATACCTGAGATTCTCAGTAGTGCGTTTGCACATTCGGCATGGCTGCTCATCTAGTTTCTATGAAGCCTATCAGCTTAATTGTTTTGCAGTGCGTTTTCTATGTTTTGGAAAATATAGTAAAGGATATGATTTGACATAAATACTGAATAATGATCGCTCGTTAATTGAATCATATATATACAAATATAATAATAACTGAAAATGAAAGGTCCCCATCATATACTCTAGCACCTGATGGGAAAATTGACCCCATAACAAATCCTATAACAATTTTAGATCCTAAACTAACTAAATCAGTACCCATCAGCCGCTATTTCCACAACCATTATCACATCGACCCAATTATAAGTTACACATATATATTCAAACTTCTGCCTGCCTACATTTTTGATTAATGAACATAAACAATAACTAAGATAATGAATATACCAGTCGTCTATTGCAAACATATTAGGATAATATTTTATTATTGCCTTGTCAGATCTTACACTAATTCTCTTTTAATGAACATTTCATGCCTTTCATATCATGGTTCTCTGTCTCCAAGAGTGAATCAATAAGAAACTATTAATCATACAAAAGATTTGGTACAAACAAAATAATTACCACAATACATTGTGAATTTGGGAAGTTATACACAATTATGACAATAGTTCATTTTTAAATCTGATAGAAGTTGATTGTGAATTACCTTCCCTACAGAATTTCATGATGAAAACATCAAACACAGTCCATATTTCAACAGAACTCTTAGGCCTTAGCTTTTCCAACCTTCACCTTTCTCATAGTCTATACCTAGATTTTTGATACACCAAGAGAGGAGTAATCCTGGTCGTACGTATGTATTAGCTGCAACCAAAAATCACTGAAGTATTAATCAATATAATATGGAGCAAAAAAAAATATCTAACTTGGTGACATAATGAGAAAATTAATCTAATAACCTTTGGCCTAATATATTAATTGTTGCAAAACTGTTACTACACATTGTCTTTTACAATGTTGGTGCGCAAAACCCTAAATAAATAAATAATTGGACTATATATGGGATAGTTCAAACACATAGCCTTTCTAAGAAATAAAAACGTACTACCGTCTTATAATTATTAGCTGCGTTTTTGAAGCTCATTGAATTCCACCTGCACCAAGAATCCGCAGGGGAAGCATTTAATCCATATTGATCTCTCTTAGTTTGGTATATATGTTCATGGTCCCGAGTGAAGGAATTATGATCATTGTACTTTACTGTACATTTGATTGTATGTCATCTTTAGATCTAGTAATTTCAGTGTGATAGATATCATTGTCAATTTTCTCGGCTACATGGGAGGTTTGGGGACATAAGTCATCACCGTAAGTTTGGTTCAATCCTTGTCGAGGTATGATTGATGAAAACAGTGGATACCACCTAGAAATAGCTTCAGTTTCGACTTCATTTCTTTTCTTCTTATCGACTTCTCATCTCTTCTTATTCTTTTACATATGCCTAGGAAAAAAAATTCACTATCAAGATGGTGAGTCATTGAACAAAAAGAAGGTTGTCGAGAAAATATTCCTAAATCACTTTATACTTCCTCACGCACTCGTAAGGACCAAGATATCCTTCGGTGTACAGTTTTATACATGATACATGTCTCGGAACATACATTCGTTCTGAAAGAAAAATTCTGATAGTTATATACACAAATGCATGATCATATTCACAGCAAACACTCCACGTGTAATAACAATGAATATTTCATATGATATGCATAAATACAGAAATACCAAAATGTGATGTATTGGTAGAAATAAAAATCGTCTACTACATCCAAATTAATGTACTTCCAAAAGGATCAAATATATAGCGATATTTTTATTTTCAAAAATTAAATAGGAAAATCATGTTATGGAAGTATAAAACTTCCATAATATATGAAAGAAGTGACAGTACCTTATTATGAAAATTTCAACTTTCCTCTTAACAAATGTATCGATATTTGTTAATTCAGCAAAGTGCATGGTGTCCTGTAAAATGAGATAAACAACTCTAAAATCTTCTGAAAAGTAATTAGAAATAAATAGTGTGGAAACAGACCTTCATGAAGAGAGGATCACAATCAGTACACATTGTAGGTTTCTTAGACTAAGTTTAAGAGCAGGAGTAAATCGACAATGATGAAAGTACGTACAATGACCCGAAAGTCCGGTCTAAAAAGAAGCTTATATAATCGACAATAGACACCCATACCTGCAACATTTCAATATATTTCACTATTTTTCCACGTTCATAGTCTCGTATTTGAAGGGGCTTTTCAGACTCTTGTGCAACAGGCTCTTGAGAATTTGTTACATTCTTCAATAGCACAAACACATAAGTTTCCCAACTTTAGTTATGTAATATGATATTTTAAATGAAAACTTACAATTATTTGGAAAACCAAGAAAGAAAAATAGATATTCTGAAGGTTAATTATAATGATGGCATTGAATGTAATGAAAATCATGCATCTGGATGCCAACAGTTCCTCATACATGTAGCTCTTTAAAATGGAAACATTAGGAGAGTTAGTCCATACTCTAACCCAAAGAAAATAATTTGGAGAACCTCTCTTAAAAAATCATATAACATCGAATAAATAAATAAAGAACTAAATATAACTAATTTGTCAGTTACCATCTCAGTTAGAGTATACTTCCTAATATAAGAGTCTGTTGTAAATCATAGGTATATGCATCTTGACTCAAAAAAGAAATCTCCCTGGGACTGAAGACTCTTTATGCTTCCTCGGCTTTGATGAAAACTTGTCTACCTTATTGCATCCACATACTTGGGCTCCACTCCATACAGTTAGGAAGGTCGAATAATATGTAAATAAAATTCGAGAACAGTAGTTTCATGTGTGCTAAACAAACCATCTATCCAAGAAAACCAATTACAGTGGATTGAAGAATAAAACATCATAGCAGTTATATTGAAACATTACGCCAAAAGTATTAACTAAAAAGGAAAGAAATGGTACGGAGATTGCTCCTAAATGATGCTAGAAGAGTAAAACATCATCATAGTTCCATTAAAATATTGAGAAATGGGTGAGCAATTTCAAAAGATCAGTCAAAAACTGTGTAATGTTAACTTTGATACAATACATACTGAAAGAAGAGCTTGTTATTACTGGTCCACACGAATCCTGTACAGTTTATACCCATAACTCGGTACACAATAGAGTCCCACACTACACGTAAAGAAAGAAAAAGAATCATACAAACGCATTCTAAGTTACAATAGTTCATCATTACTGCTGCCTGTCATGTCTAGGAAACAACATTTGGCAATCCATCTCCGACTAACCATAAAAAGTAAAAAATATTTATATTGATATTGACTGAACAACAAAACCAAAAATAGAAAATATCATCAACTAAGAAGAATCAAAGAAATCATAAGGTGGTGGACGAATGAAAATCACAAAACTGGACAAACTGTTACGTCTTGATAGTAGATAGTACTTACCTTTCTATATGCCCGCTTACAAATTCCTCATTGCAATTGCTGGGCCAGTTAGCAGACTTGATTCAAAGTGTGAAATATTTCTTTCACCTGCACATGAAATCACTGAAAGATGTATAAACTACTCTTGGAGGTGATTATTAATTAATACGGTATAGTCCTTAAAAGTTGCTCTCTTTAGTCTTTTAAAGTACGTACCTGCGTTGAAATTTGATGATACATGACACAATTACACATAGGCTTAATATGTATGCATTAATTTGATTTGATGTGTATTATCTCTATTTGGAACACAATATGGAACAGTTCAATAATGAAGTCACATTGCATTGATCTATGTCTTAGAGTTTATCCATCTTATAATTAAATGCTCACTATATGTTTAGCTTGTACGTGCTGAATTACCTTAATTGTACTTTCGTATATCTAACTAATCTTTAGTCCTTAGATTCCTTCATGACCCATTCTTTCTATTGATGTTTACGACATGTTAGTCTTAATTTTAATACTAACATAATCATCAAAACAGCTTGCGCATAATTATGTAGCTAACCCCAATAATCATCAAGATGGTTATATTTATCTTGCTGGGTTTTTGGTTTTTGCTATATTTATCTTGCTGGGTTTGACCTGATCGCATCTCAAACCTTACAAAGCGAAATAAAAATGTCCGGTAATTTTGTCGCCAAACAAACATTTCGAGATATCATAAAATCTTCTCTTTCTTTAAAGATATGGTTACTCAATCCAAAAATCATGGAGATATAAATCTACTTAAACAAACATTATACTGAAACACCAAACAAAAGTCAAAAAATAGAGAAAACGTTTCACAGCTTACATATACTTTAAATCAAAATGCAAATATACCAATACCAATAGACAAATATCAAATCACTTGCTTAAATCATCAGACATCTGCCGGCTACCTCTAATGGATTTCATACGACAAAAAGTCAAAAAAAGAAGACATTATCTGTAAGCCATTAGTCCACCCAATAGAAAAATAAAATATATAATCCGACGGATATTAACTCAAAAGCGAATCTCATGCGGATTGACCATAGAAATGTGACCTTGGCGTGAGTACATGTGCGGCAAGAGCATTCTAGAAATTACATAACATGAAAGATGAGATAAACCTCATCCGCCAATTTCTATCTAATCCTACGGCTATAATTTTCTTATCCATAGAGTGCTTATACAAAACCCTAATTGTTTTCTATCCATTCATTTAGCGGCTCCCTTTCCCCTCTCTTTCTCTCTCTCATGCTGAACCCTTATTTCATCCGCCTCCCTCTCACAATATTTTCATATCCTTCTTCATCTTTACTCTGTCTTAGTAGATCTTGTGCTAAATCATAAAAATTATTAATTGATGTTCGTTGAGATTTTTATCAATTAGCATGAGATTTACTCATAATTTCTTCTATTTGTTTACTAAAGTGAATACGAATGATTCAGATCTTAAATGTTGGTTTGATTTATCCATTAAAAATTGAGTTTTGTTTATTTGATTTTTATTTTTTTATAGTTTCCAATTCTCCTTCCTCTGTACTAATATGCATCTAGATGCATCTCTCATGTTTTCCATAAAGATTTGTTATTAATAAAGATTTCTTACTGTTGTCTCTTTGCAAAGTTTTGCTGTCTATACTGATAACTTGTCTATACTAAATATGGTTGCCTTAGGATTCTTTGATTTTTTTTTTCGATGGGTCTGAATTTTTTTTTTGTTTGGAATGAACAAATCAAGTGAGATTTTCTCCAAGGATATCTTTGAAGAAGGTAAAAAGTATCGGTTTTTATAGATTGGTTTCTTAATTTAGTTTTTTATTTTTTAAAGTATGATTTCTGATTACAATTTAGTTCTCCTTTGAATTTGATGGTTTGTATATATATGAAGGACCAAAGTTTACATATTTTTGGGAGGAAAGAACCAGATTTGGGATGAGTACTTTTATGATCTCGGAATCGGAGCTAAAAGAACAGATTGAAGGATGTTAGCTTTCAGATCTAACAGTGTTTTTATGATTGTCCTATGAAATTCAAAGAATTTTGATGGGTGCAGGTTGAAGTAGTTGTATCAATGGTGCTCCTTATCATTAGATTTTAATTTTAATTTACTTTTCCAGAGATTGTATTTCATTTTTGTTCTATTTTTAAAAAAAAAATGAGATTGTAAATTTTTTGAATAATAAATGATGTTGTAAATTGAATTTTGTGATAATAAATTAAAATTCATTTTGCATTTAATTTTTCTCATATTTGTGTCATGTATTAATTTTAATTTTATTTTTATTCATCTGGGTCAAAATCTGTTCGATAACCATTTAACCAATCAGAACGTCCCCGTCGATGAAGAAAGAGCAACAAATCTCAGATAAGTTTAAAGCATTGGACAGTTGAGTCGCTCTAAACCTTTGTCAACTTAACATATTACTCGGTAGGATGGTTGAAATAAATTTAAAGCAATGTATTGGTTAGCCGCTCACTGCAGTTGAAGCATGTTTAGAGCGACTCGACTGAATAAACTTAAAGCAGTGATAATAGTTACTCGCTGATGGTAGTTGAAGCATATTTGGAGCGACTCATTTTAAAATAGTTGGAATAAATTTAAAGCAATGATATTACTCCCTCTGTCCTAGTTTACTTGCCAAAATTGGTTTTTGCACACATATTAAGAAATGTAGAGAGAGTAGATTTTTTTCCAAAATTACCTTAAGCTAGTATTTAAGATACATAGTTTTTATATATCTAGTTTTCTGGTCTTACTTGAAGAATTCAAAAAAAAAAAAAAAGATAAAGGATATATAAAGAGAGGAGAATTTAAAATTGTGTATGGGAAATAGAATTACACAATCTTTAATAATCTGACCTGATTCCAATAGAGGGGTAAATTAGAAAAAAAATTGGAAAAATATGAAAATTGGCAAGTAATTTAGGACCAAAAAATCCCCAATTTTGGCAAGTAAACTAGGATGGAGGGAGTAGTTAATTGCTGGTAGTAGTTGAAACATATTTAGAGCGAGTGCCAAGTTGCTTTATGTCTATACAAATCCCATTTTTTGCAACTCGAGAGTGAGTGCCACTTTTAGTAGCTATAATGGTTAGAGCGACTTGAAATGGGCTTTGGCAACTAAAAATGCCCGGTTGCTTAATCCAGTTTTTCTTGTAGTGAGACTATCCTTCATTCTGTTGTTAGTTTATTACTTTTGGCTGATTTTTAGTCCTTAATTAGACTCTGGTAGTCGAGACCTATTCTTGATTCTCCTAAGAAATTTGTCGTTCGTTGAGCACTTATTCTTCTTTTATAACTCAAGTTTCACCTGCAACCACGAAGTCATTGAACCAAAACAACGTTCTTAATTCAGTTTGAACTCTGATTCACCTCTTAATATCTCAACATTCGTTCACAGGAAGTAGGTTCACGTTCATGGATGAAAAACCCCATCCTCTTTACTGACTTCTCGACATCTAATCTCAGAATTTCTCTCAATGTAAATTTTATCCAGCAAGAATCCAACTCTTAAGTCATCACAAAATCCAATCCTCTATTAAAATATCACAGGTGATCGTAAGATGGTTTTTTGTGATGATGTATGGGTTATGCTAAAATAAAACAGAGTTTTGGATCTTCAGGAGGTTTAAGTGAAGTAAGATTTGTCCTGGAATGACGATGCAAATTTAGGAAATGCTCCACGAACCCTAGCAGTGTAGTTGAGAAGATTTATATGCGTCATTCATCGGGGGTACACAAAAACAAATGTTTTTGATAGGGTAGGAAGATTAGCTTAGAGGGTATGTAGATAAAAGGATATCGTTAGTGTTTTTAAGGGGTATATAAAGGAACACCCGACTAAAATTTGCTCCTGCACCGAAGCGTGACACCAATAATTTTTATTTTTTTTTGATTTTTACTCTTTGGTTATACTCGCACCACGGTAGTTTCTATAAGCATATCTAAAGAATTAAGCCTTCCATAAACATCACACCACATGAGGAAATTAATTTTTGGAGGGATTGTAGAATTCCAAATGAAACGACTAGGAAAGTTGTCGACACCGTTTTAGAATAGAGGGATTTGACCAAGAAAATCCCACAGTTGTGCAATTTCCATCTAATAGACTTTATATTATCCTGTTGTTTATAGGTGAAAATAGTTTCTACCGGTTTTGGTAATTGCAGGTGCGAAGGTGAGAAATAGTTTGAACCCAAAACAATGTACTGCAAGGGAGTACTTTTAAGTTCGAGAGATCAATCTGTACAAGTCTGGCCTAAACCAAGAAATGGTCGTTCCAGACTTGCTTCGGTCACAAAGTGAAGGAGAAGGGCTGGTTTAGGGAGGGAAGCGAAGGGAGTGTTGAGACCAGAATAATTCTAAAGTAGCACTTGACTTGTATCAGAAAGTGAAAGCTTTTGGAAAACTAGCAAGAGTTTCTTTTCTGAGTGCGGTGTTTTTCTCCTGACCAAGAACTTGTGTTCTGGTGGAAATAGGTAAGCCTATTTATACAATTAAAGAAAGAAACGTACTCTGGCCACATAATAGAAGGAAACGGGTGAGTTAAATGGGAAGAGGTGGTAACGCCTGGCATTGATGGGATTTAATAGAATTGATGTCCTATTATGGAGGAGCATTTCACCGTTGCTTCTTTCATTTACTGACGGCCTTACTCCCATTACACTATCTTGAAATGGGCATTTGTGTATGCCGCACGCTATAGACCGCCAAACCAAAACCCTAATGAGCATCCCCCAGTTTGTGTTGATGTCTCGAACGTTTTGGAAGACATGTAAAACGTTGTTGTGGCTTGACAAGTCGATCTTAGGGAACTTGCTAGACAGGTGACCTTCGAAGGTCGAGACGTAGCAACTTGAAAGGAGGGGCAACCGTTGATCGTTGTATGCCTTCGCTATGGTAGCCGTGTATAGATGTCCAAAAGGGTGGCACAGCTAGGGTGTGTTCAGACTTGGCATGAGGAGCCAAGGGTTTTCCATGGGAACTAGGTGCGCGACCAAGCTATGGTTTCGGGTCTAAGTTCGTGAGGGGACTTTAGACGGCCAGGATTTGCTTTTGGGATTGAAGGGCAACCGTTGATGGTCTCCTGGCTTCAATTTGGTAGCCGCGTGGGGAAGTCCAGTAGGGTGGCGCGGCATGAAGGTCCATGGTGAGGCGTGTTTAGCATGGCGTGTCTATCTTAGCTAGGTGCGTGACCAAGCTAAGAATAAAGTCATGAGGAGACTTTATACAACCAGGATTTTCTCCTGGGATTGAAGGGCAACCGTTGAACCGCTAAAGAATTTTAGTACGGACTCGGATTTTGATGGTCTGCACCTCAAATCAACCGGAAAAGAATTTCCTATCTCCTTTCGCGAGGATATTTAGGTTTTGAACTCGTTCGGGGGGGGAGAAACAGCCCGAAAGCAAGACTCAGGAAGATTTCATGAGGGACAACGACATGGCCAGGCTATCTTGGCATTCCTCGGCGTAGCTAGATTGGCATATGGGGACAAAGGTTTTCCATGTGTGCATGGCGTGGCTAGGTACAAGTTATGGCGCAACTAGCTCGGTCTAGGTATGGTTGGCATGATTTGCCATCGGCACACGAGACGTGGCTAGCATGGCTAGGGCCATGGCATGGTGCAATTGTCATGGCACGGATAGCTTGGGATAGGCATTGCTGGCATGATTTTCCATTGGCACTCGGGGTGCATCTATCATAGCTAGGGCCATGGCATGGTGTGGCTGGCATGATTTGCCATCGGCACACGAGACGTGGATAACATAGCTATGGCCATGGCATGGTGCAATTTGCATGGCACGGCTCGCTTGGACTAGGCGTGGCTAGCATGATTTGACATTGGCACGAGGGGTGTTTCTAGCATGGTTGGCATCCTTTGGCGCGGTAGGGTGTGGCTGGAATTCTTTTCCATTGGTACACGAGATGCGGCTAGCATATCTAGGGCCATGGCACGGTGCAATTGGCATGGCGCGGATAGCTTGGGCTAGGTTTGGCTGGCATGATTCGCCATTGGCACAAAGGGTGAGGCCAGCATGGTTGGGATTCTTTGGCGCGGTAGGGTGTGGCTGGCATGATTTTCCATTGGCACACGAGATGCATCTAGCATAGCTAGGGCCATGGCACGATGCGATTGGAATGGCGTGGATAGCTTGGTCTAGGCGTGGCTGACATTGACATTGGAACGCGGGGTGAATTAGGGTTGGGTTTGTCATAACCCTAATTTGAAAAAATATACCCTAGTAATCATTAGGGACATATTAATAGTTTTTATCAATGCGCCTAGTAAATGCTTGTTTTAAGTGTATGCTAGGGTTTAGCGTTTTACAATGTTAACCCTAAACTAGAGACCACCATCAACATTAAGTCCCCTGCTTAGCTCGGAACATGTGCCTTGTTGTGGGGTAAGCATATGATGGTGACAGACTACGTAAACCATTACAAAAATGGTCAGGAGAGTCCGACTAACCTTTTAAGTTGCAGAGCGAGTTTTTTTTTCCATGTTGGTGGCCACGGAAAAGGGAGCATGGTCTCGGAAGGAGGAGCAGGTGGGTAACTTTGACTGAAAGGGCCGAGAGGACACATTGTCTTGACCACGACAATGGTATGGAGGAACACGTCAGGGGCGGCTAATCGCGGTGGATCTGTGGTGATGGAGAGAGGGCCAGGGCCATGGCAAGGTGAAGTGTGGTCTAGCATGGTGCATTCTTAGCATGAGGATTGATATTTGTGGGGCCGGTTTCTTCTTTTATGTTCTTGGCTCATAATAGGAAATCCTATCTTTGTTCAAGTTCCCACGTGCCATGCACATAAAAGGAGGGTCAGCCTCTCTTCTATTATACGCCCACTTATTATTCTTAGCCGTGCGACGACAGTAAAGCAGAGCGGACAAGCGAACCTTAAGTATGTCTTCCGATACTTTTCTTCTACTTTTTTATTTTTTTTTGATGCCACTGGCTTTGTTTCCGAAGTTCAGTGTTGGTCGTGGGAGGGGAAAACACACTCTAGTGTGCCCCGAGAACGTTACCTCACACTTTCTCTCCAACCATAATTATTCCCCATAGGAAGGCTTAGGGTTTAATTGGGATCTGATATCATGCCTTAATTCACGACCGGTACAAAAAAAACCTTTCCCTTTTGAGATTGCGTCATCTTGCCGTGTATAAAAGACGACCTTGAGCTCTTCATTAGGGTAGTTTGTCTTCGTCCGTACTCTTTACTGGTATCGCCTCATGTTTCCTTCTTCTTCTTTCTTTTATACTACTTTTTATACGTGCATAGATAGGATGAAACCCGATCATTCTCCCTGTTCTTTGTAGCGTATGATGGGATCCTCCAGGGAAAGCCCTGTTTTCAATTCTTCGGAGAAGACTTTCAGAATTGGGTCTTTTTCCCATGAGGAGGCACTGGATAAACTTGAATCCATATTACGTGAGGCTGGTGAGGTCATCCAGGACCTTCCTTCTATATACCTTCATGAAGTGAAGGTGAGTGTTCGGGCTTTCTTGGGTTCATTGATCATGGAGGAGAGACAGGAAAGCAAGGAGGAACCTTGGTGTGCTGAGAAGTACCGACGCGACAAAGACTTTCCTCGGTCCAATTGTATGGCGAGTCGAACTGCTCCTAGGTCGAAGCAATGGAAGACCGAGCGCCTGAAGCTTTTGGAGGAGAGAACCATGGTTCTCGGTCTTGATGTGAATGAATCGAAAAATCTTCTTCGAGGGGTCGATGAGAAAACTTTCGAGGGAGCATCTGTCGAAAACAAAGTTGCCTCTAAAGTTGATGCGAGGTGTCGTTGGCGCTACTGGAGGGGTCATGGTGGCGTACGCTGGGCCGGTCGTCGAAGCAGACAATGTTACTGTTGTGGCTGCTTCGGTATGGGATTCTTGAGTTTTTGTTGCTAATACCGTTTAATGATATCTTTTTTGCCCGAGAGATTGCTGTGGAAAGTGATTGAAGATGGCCTTGACTAAGGGGAGTCGGGTCCCATACTTCGAGAGCTAGTTCTTCCCTTTCATTATTCCCATTGTTTAGTCGTTCTTATATCCTTGTAGACTCCTCTTTACTAGTTAACGTTCCACTTGTCTTTATTTTTTTTTATGAATGGTTGAATGAGGTACTTCGGCTACAATATGATGGGTAATAGTTTTCTGGGTTAGTTTGATGTATTTCTCTGATATCTGGAAAACTTATTCGGAAAGAGATGTATTACATTTTATTTTATTTTTGACAAAAAAGAGATCCCGAGGAAGAATACAAATGGTGTATTCATCTTGAGGAAATACAAATATCAAGAGAAATTGTTGAATGGAATACTAAAGGGAGCGTGACTGGGAAGTACAACATTTGAAGGAGTGGAGGCCCTGAGCCATTGTGAGTGAATTATCACGCCTTCAGGTGCGTCGGTGTTAATGAGCTTGCAATATCCTCCTAAAAGGACGTCTGCCACCAGATACGGTTCATCTTATCTCCCGTCGGGCGAATCGATCTGAGTAACCATTTTTACCATCATCTTCCCTACTTGAAACGAGTTTTCGTTGACCCCCACATCTTCGATTGAAAACGGGATCCGATGTTGCTCAACCATTTGAGTCTTGGATTCGTTGGTTTCAATGGAAGTTTCAAAGATTTTCATAAAGTGCTCAAATGGCCTAGCTCCCCATTCACATTTCTTGATAGTATTCATGCTGATAGTCGCGTCGAGTCCCCATGACGGGATGGGGAAAGGAATAACTGAATGTAGAGAAGGTTGTTCAGTCAGGCTTACTTGCGTTTAAAATTCATGAGCTAGCGCTATCAGGTCTCCTCCGGACGTCTGGGTTCCTTTGGTAGTTCGTTGATGCCATAAACAGTGGGATGAGCCATTGGGAACTCCTTCAGGCATGGACATTGGTAGAGGATGCGCATCTAGTTTCGCTTTGTTTTTGAGTGCCCACAGACGTCCCAATATTATGTCATGACCTAATTCCCTGATAATGTGGAATTTTCTATGTGTTACAGCGTCTCCCACCTTGACCTCGAGGTTGATGTAGTTGTGGGCCTTCAAATTTTCTCCTCTCGGGTCCTTAATTACATACGGGGAATGGGTAGCGTCTTGTTTTGTAAATACCGCTGCCTTTAACGTCTTGAAAGTGACAATGTTGAGGCCAGAGGCCATGTCGATGAGTGTGTTGTCAAGTTCGATACCTCTTAAACGATATGTGGTCATCAGTCCCCAGTTCTCTCATTTGGCTCCACTTATTTGGGAAGCTTGTGTCCCTGGCATGGTTTCCGGGGAGAGAAAAATTTGTTTGACGGATACGACACGATTGAGAGCTGCGAAAATATCCTGGCACTGCACCTTGGAAAGATAAAGAATTTCAAATACATGTTACATCATGTATTATACCGTCTCGTGTACGGAGTCCCTAGGGGACCCGCAGTTCCTTTTTGGGAGTGGGTCTCGATGTACTCCCTCGTTCCCTAGATGGATCTATCCCGCTTATATCTTTTCTTTGAAAATATGCTTTAGTTTGTTGCAATCACTGGTCGGGTGCTGAACGAACCTGTGGTAATGGCAGTACTTGGGGTTCGCCATCTCGGCCTCAGTTGGTGGACGTCTGGGAGGTGGCAGTCTGATAACATGATCTTGAACCCAGGCCTCCAGGAGGTCGATTACTTTCTCCATGGGAAATGGGAAGCCGAGAGTATTCCCTTCAGCTTCATGATGATACATGGGAGTTTTAGTGGCAGTCTCCTGTGGCAGGGCCTCCCGTTGCGCCGGTACTTCACGTTTCGGCTGGTAATCTGTAGCTGGGGAATTTCACGGAGGGTGAGTCAACGTTAAATTTCTTGCTAGTGAGGTGTCTATTCCCTCGAGTCTCACTGGCATCTTCAACTCGAGTTTACCTAGTTCTCTCCAGTAATGCTGGCGTTGTAGTTGCGGATCGTCTGGCGACTTCATGGAGTTCGGAGAATGTTTGAAAGCGCATGTTTGGGTCATGTTTGGGTCGTGACAGTAAAGAGATGGTAAATAGGAACCATACCATTGATGCAAGCATTCACCAGTTGTTTTTCAGTCATGTTTGGGTCGTGACAGTAAAGAGATGGTTCGTTATCCCACTAGTACAATATCCCAAGGTCTGAGATGGTGACTTGTTCGGACACGAAGAAGTACTTTCTGTAAAACACTGTGAGCATGCTGCCCCAGTTGGGAATACTGTTTGGAGGGATGCTGTTGTACCATGTATACTCCCTTCTGGTAAGTGATTTTGAGAACTCCCTTAGGAGAAGAACGTGATTATACTCATGTTCACCTAGGGATTCCAAGAAACGGGAAACATGCTCATGTGCATTACCGGTACCATCGTACAAGATGAATTGAGGAGAGGACTACCCCCTTGGAAGAGGAATTCTTTGAATTTCCGATGGGTAAGGGGGTTGATGTTGATGCATGTCCAGTTCATCATTTTAGATTCGGTTGCGGAGAAGTTGCTCCAAATATTCCCGCGTGACGAAGTTGGACGGCTGATCTTTTTCCATTGGGATTCTAGGGGAATTTCCTCGTCCGTGGAGGCGCGTTTTGCTGAGGTGCTAGAGTTTGGGTTATTGGAGACGTTCCTAAACGGCTCTGGAGGGCGCGACTAACATGGTAGACACTATGTCAGAGTCTTGAGAAAGACGAGTACTTCTTTCCGTGTTGAAACCATATCCGTCTGAGCTCTATCAAGAATCTCTTGTCATTCCATCAAATCAACGATGGTAATATAAGGATGGATTCCCTTAGTCCCTCTGGTGTCTCGTCTCGTCGGTGGGGTAGCTGCAACCTTGGTTGCGGTTGGATATTCCATGCTAGACGTGGCGCTGGGACTTGCATCTGCGGCTCTGGATCTCGTGACTGGTGGCGTAATGCCCAAGGAGGTGTTTTCATTACCTTGATTAGAGGGTAGTGCAGAGCCACTCGAGGCGGCTGTGGCTCTGGCCCTAGTGATTGGCGGTGTTACGCTTGAGGGGGTGTTTTCGGAGTTGCTACAGTCATTAGGTGCTATAAAGACGTTATTGGGAGAGACATTAACATCAGGAATCTCTGTGCTGGTATTCTCGGCAGCCGCTCCGGACCTGAGTTCCACCATATAGGTTTGTTGTTCGGGAAAATAAATCCGAAGTTTAGAGTTTATATTGTAACCGATAGACCAATCCTCTCGCTGTGGTCGCAAATTGTTTATAGGTGAAAATAGTTTCTACTGGTTTTGGTAATTGCAGGTGCGAAGGTGAGAAACAGTTTAAAACCTAAATAATGTACGACAAGGGAGTACTTTAAAGTTCGAGAGATCAATCTGTACAAGTCCGGCCTAAACCAAGAAATGGCAGTTCTAGACTTGCTTCGGTCACAAAGTGGAGGAGAAGGGCTGGTTTAGGGAAGGCATCGAAGAAAGTGTTGAGACCATAATAATTCTAGAGTAGCACTTGACTTGTATTAGAAGGTCAAAGCTTTTGGGAAACTAGCAAGAGTTTCTTTTCTGAGTGCGGTGTTTTTCTCCTGACCAAGAACTTGTGTTCTGGTGGAAATGGGTAAGCCTATTTATACAAGTCAAGAAAGAAACGTACTCTGGCCTCATAATAGAAGGAAACATGTGAATTAAATGGGAAGAGGTGGTAACGCCTGGCATTGATGGGATTTAATAGAATTGATGTCCCATTATGGAGGAGCGTTTCACCGTTACTTCTTTCATTTACTGACCTCCTTACTCCCATTACACTATCTTGAAACGGGCATTTGTGTATGCCGCAATCTATAGACCACCAAACCAAAACACTAATGAGAATCCCCCAGTTTGTGTTGATAAAGTCATGAGGAGACTTTATACGGCCAGGATTTGCTCCTGGGATTGAAGGGAAACCGTTGAAGGGCATCTGGCTTCAATTTGGTTTAGAAACCCTAATTGGTTCCCTTCACTAGAACCGACACATAATTCTATTACAGACTCGGATTTTGATGGTCCTCCCCTCAAATCAACCGGAAAAGAATTTCCTATCTCCTTACGCGGGGATATTTAGGTTTAGAACCCGTTAGGGGGGTAAAAAAGCCCGAAAGAAAGACTCAGGAAGATTTCATGAGGGACAGCGGCATGGCCAGGCTATCATGGCATTCCTCGGCGTAACTAGGTTGGCATATGGGGCCAAAGGTTTTCCATGGGTGCATGACATAGCTAGGGACAAGTTATGGCGCAACTAGCTCGGGCTAGGTGTGGCTGGCATGATTTTCCATCGGCACACAAGACGTGGCTAGCATGGCATGGTGCAATTGGCATGCCGCGCTAGCTTGGGCTAGGCGTGGCTGGCATGATTTTCCATTGGCATGCGGGGTGTATCTAGCATAGCTAGGGCCATGGCATGGTGAAATTGGCATGGCGCGGCTAGATCGGGCTAGGTGTGGCTGGCATAATTTTCCATCGGCACACAAGACGTAGATAGCATAGCTAGGGCCATGGCATGGTGCAATTGGCATAGCGTGACTAGCTTGGGCTAGGCGTGGATGGCATGATTTTCCATTGGCACACGGGGTGCGGCTAGCATGGTTGGCATGATTTGGCACGGTAGGGTGTGGCTGGCATGATTTTCCATTGGCACACGATATGCGGCTAGCATAGCTAGGGTCATGGCTCGGTGCGATTGTCCTGGAGCGGCTAGCTTGGGCTAGGCATGGATAACATGATTCGGCATTGGTCCGCAGGGTGCGGCTAGCATGGTTGGCATGCTTTGGCACGGTAGGGTGTGGCTGGATCGATTTGCCATTGGCACACGAGATGCGGCTAGCATAGCTAGGGCCTATGGCACGATGCGATTGGCATGGCGCGACTAGCTTGGGCTAGGCGTGGCTGGCATGATTTTCCATTGGCACGCAGGGTGAATTAGGGTTTGATTTGTCGTAATCCTAATTTGAAAACATATACCCTAGTAATTATTAGGGAAATATTAATAGCACTTATCAATGCGCCTAGTAAATGCTTGTTTTAAGTGTCTGCTAGGGTTTAGCGTTTTACGATTTTAACCCTAAACTAAAGACCACCATCAACACATTTTACTTATTTACCTTTAAGAGATTATCTCCCTTTACTTTGGTTGTAATGAAAAAAGATATATATTGGTCCAAAGTAAAGGGAGATAATCTCCTAAAGGTAAATAAGGTAATAGGATAATATGAAGTCTATTACCATCTACATGTATTTGGTAAGGTATCAAGAGTTGGTGGGGTGGAGCTGTTGGAGAATAACAATTAAATTGATAATATATCAAATAACTAATGGTAGATTGAACATCCCTATTAAACACAATGGAAAGAAGAAACTGGTAATGGTATATTGAGTCACATGTTCAACATGTTGTCCTTAAGACAAGAATGCCCGGCTACACTCTGCAAAAGATGATGCTATAGCCCTACGGGTACATCTGTCTCCAAGATACAACAATCTTAACAAAGCTTGAATAGCACATTCAAACTTTGTCCTTCTAAAACTTGGCAGCCGAAAACTCATGAAACGTTAGCACTTAAACCCTCGTATCAAACTATCGATGGTGGATTTCAAATAAGGGGTAAAATCATAAAACCCCATTACCTAGTATTACCAGCAACATATTAACTTCGAGTATTTAATTCAGGTGTCAATAATTAATGGGGGTATTTTTTCAAAATACTAGATTAGGTTTTTCAGCACAGAATCCTAAGTCCATAACCAAGCCGCATAATGCGCACAATGGAAACGACGCCAAAACCAAGCCGCATATTGTGCACCATGGCAACGACGCCAAAACCATGCCGAATACTACGCACCATGGCAACGATGCCAAAACCAAGCTGCATACTGCGCACCATGGCAACGACGCCAAAACCAAGCCGCATACTGCGCACCATGGCAACGACGCCAAAACTAAGCCGCATACTACGCACCATGGCAACGGCGCCAAAACCAAGTCGCATACTGCGCACCAAGGCAACGATGCTAAAACCAAACAACATACTGAACCCACAGGCAACCATGCCAAACTAAGCGGCTATACCGTTTGGCACATGCCAAAAATAGCGCCCTAGTCTTGCAAACCGTGCAACTAGGTCAACTTGGTCGTGCGTGCCATTGGCACATGCCAACACGCATCACTAGCCAATTTCTAAGCCGCTATACCGTTTGGCACATGCCAAAGATAGTGCCCTAGGCTTGCAAACCGTGAAACTAGGTAAACTTAGTCGTGCGTGCCTTTGGCACATGCAAACACGCATCACTTGCCAATTTCTAAGCCGCTATACAGTTTGGCACATGCCATAAATAGCTCCCTAGGCTTACAAACCGTGCGACTAGGTCAAAGTACCCGTGCGTGCCATTAGCACATGCCAACACGTTACCACTAGCCACTTTCTGTCCCAAGACGCTATCCAATTATAGCACCCGCGACTTGGCCAAAGTGGTCGTACGTGCCATTGGCACATGCTAACACGTTACCACTAGCCACTTTATATTCCAAGCCGCTACCCAATTGTAGCGCTCGTGACTTGGACAAAGTGGCCGTACGTGCCATTGGCACATTCCAACATGTTACCACTAGCCACTTTCTATTCCAAGCCGCTACCCAATTGTAGTGCCCGCATCTAGGCCGAAGTGGCCGTACGTGCCATTGGCACATCTCAACACGTTACCACTAGCCACTTTCTATTCCAAGCCGCTACCCAATTGTAGCTCCCGCGACTTTGACAAAGTGGCTTTACGTGCCATTGGCACATGCCAACATGTTACCACTAGCCACTTTCTATTCCAAGCCGCTACCCAATTATAGCGCCTGCATCTTGGCTGAAGTGGCCGTTCATGCCAACACGTTACCACCAGATACTTTATATTCCAAGCCTCTACCCAATTGTAGCGCCTGTGACTTGGCCAAAGTGGTCGTACGTGCCATTGGCACATGCCAACGCGTTACCACTAGCCACTTTCTATCCCAAGCCGCTATCCAATTGTAGTGACCGCGACATGGCCAAGGTGGATGTACGTGCCATTGGCACATGCCAACACGTTACCACTATCCACTTTCTATTCCAAGCTGCTACCCAATTGTAGCGCTCGCGATTTGGCCAAGGTAGCCGTGCGTGCCATTGGCACATGCCAACACGCAACCACTTGCCACTTTTATCCCCACCCTACTAGACAATTTCCAAGGCATTCCGCACATGACATTGGCACATGTCACACATGCTCCACTAGCGACTTTGGCATTGCCATTCGCACTCAAATTGCAACTTGCGGCCAAGGAGTTCCGTACATGCCATTAGCACATGCCAAATGCTCCACCAAGCGAATTTAGCATTTCCCTCCGCACTCAAAGTACAAATCACGGCCAAGGCGTTCCACACATGCCAAATGCTCCACCAAGCGACTTTGGCATTGCCATCTGCACTTAAAGTACAACTTGCGATCGGGATCTCCCCCACATGCCATTGGCACATGTCTCAACGCTTCATTAGCAACTTTGTCATTGCCAACTTGCGCCCACTCTCGAGACATCAATACAAACTGGGGGATGCTTTCTTGGGGTTTTGGTTTGGCGGTCACATCGTGCATCGTACACTACACTCGTAATAAAGCAAGGCGTGCAAGGAATGAACACGGTCAATTAAATAAGGAAATTTATGGTGAAAACGTTTTTCACCATAAAGACAACGGTTTCCACGTCCTCTGTTTTAATTGACACATTTACTCAATTCCTTAATGAGGCCAGGGTACGTTCAATCTCTCTTGTATAAATAGGTTTCACCTATTCTTCCAAAAAACACAAGTCTTGGTCAGTCAAAATACAACACTATCAGATAACAACTTTGCAAGCTCTCTCAAAGGCTTCCATCACTAGAAAGCTTCCGCAAGATTCTATACTTCTGATACAAGTTGAGATAATACCTAGCCAGAACTCTCTGGTCTCATCACCCTTCTTCGCTATCCTCCCAAAATCAACCCTTCTTCTCCACTTTATGACCGAAGCAAATCTGGAACAGCCATTTTCTTGGTTTAGGCCGGATTTGTATAGATTGATATCTCGAATCAAAAGTGTTCACGTGCAGCACATTTGTTTAAGGGTTTAAACTAGTCTCTCCACCATCGAATTTACCAAATTCGGCAGAGGCGATTTTCTCCCATAAACAATTGGCGACCACAACAGGAGTTTCAATCTCTCAGTTGCAATATCTGCTTTTAGAAATCGATCTCGCGCCTCGATACAAGCATCAAGATGGCAGAAGATGGAACACAGTTTAGGGGATCTACAACTCAACCCTGTTACCAGTCGTAAAAACTATACCGGAAAACAGGGGACTCGCTAAAGATGCTACCAGCGATTTGGGGACTTGTTAGCAGTCCTACCTACAAAGCCGCTGCTACCAGCGATTGAAGACTTGCTGGCAACCCTACCAGCAAAACCGCCTTTTACGTGTAAAAGAGGATTGCTCACGGCAAAGCCTATAAACACACACTTTCATAAAAAAAATATTCCCTTCGCAAGGCATGGTCAAAGTTATATATTAAAACCATTCATCCCAGAAAATAATCCAACATCCCAAAAACATCAACCAACTACTAAAATCAGTCAGACTCCGAAATCAAGCACCCAAAGTGTCCCTCGAAATAAACAAAAAGGAATATAAAGGAGAAACATTCAAGGTAAGTTATCCAGCAACGGTTTACTATTCTTAGCAAGACGGTCCATCGCATCTTCAATAGATGCTCTCTTCATAGCTAACACCTTGGACAACTCCTCAGCTTCCGCTTCTTGCCGTGTGATCTCCTCCGCCGAAGGGATTTCGACTACTGTATCCTTCAATTTCCGAATCTCAGCAAGATTTTCGATGAACCATGAAGCATTGAGTTCCTTATCCACATACACATCGCGGTGGTGTTCCCAGTTAGCAATGACATCTTCAGAAACGGTGTGGCCAGTCACCCCGCACATGTCCTTAATAGAAGATAAAGTTTCTTTCATACGTTTAACTAACGCAATACGACTAGTGATCTTCCTGGTCGTATCCATGTGTCCATACTTCTTCCAGATTTTGGTATACAATGCCTCATATTTGGCCAGCACGCTGAAACCACCGACCAACACGTAACCTGGGTAAGGAACCAAGTACGGAGGATCGAAAATGGTGCCTGCAACCAGATCCGCAATCTGTGAAGGGTTCCCTTCCGTATCTGCACCAGCAATCAGAGAATCATTTCCCGATCGAACTGCATTTATGCTTTGTGATTGATTAACTTCCATCCCCAATCCATCATCAGCGGTCATAGTCACTACAGGGGGATTTTCAACTTCCATCTCCAAGTCATCACTAACGGTTGTTGTCACCAAGGGCAAGTCTTCATATGTCTCCACCTCAGATCCATCTCCTGAGTCAGATTCCTCCTGCAAGATTTATGTTAGATGTTTTCAAAGGGAGGAGGAAGAAAAAGAGGCGCGAAGCCTACCGACCCACTTTCCGAAAGGGATCCAGCGCTGCTATCGGAAGAATCACCTTCACCTTCCGAACTATCCTCTTTCCATGGCGCACCACCGCTGCGAGAAGGCTGGATACCGCCAGAATTACTCAAAGGAGTTACCTTCTCCCGACAGCGAGCAAGAGCAGCAAAAGCATTAACAATACTAAAGTCCTGTAAGAAACGAGACACATACCTTCAGCAGAAATTCACACATTTGGAAAACAGACCAGAAACGAGGCGACACATACCTGGTTATTGGAAGAACTGAAAGACACAAGGGTTGCATGAGGATCCTTTGAAGCTGTCTGAAACCCACCAGCACGGTCTTTCGTCCTCTTCTCTTTCACTTGGGGATTTTCAAAATTGCCAGACGACTTTCCGTTGAAATCTCTCAACATTGGGAACTTCTTCAAAACTTCTTGGGAAGGCTTACCAAGAACATTCTCCACCGCGTCATCCACGAACTTGCGAATCATAAGACAGTCACGGCACAAGAACCCGTTATAACTAGAAGTCTTCGAGGGAGCTCTTTCCGATTTAAAGAAAGGAAGATGGATACCTGACTCCAGGGCACTAGCATCGAAGGCAGCACGTAATGAATCCTCAGGAAGCACCAGCTGGCGAGCAAGAGGCACCCCTTGATCGAAACCCATGTGACGAGCGGCACAATCAATATTGTAAGAAGCCATCCGAAAAAAACCCCCAAAGAAAGCCGACATATAACCCGGAATGCAGCTTTGCATAAACAAGTGTTCACCAATACTCAAGTATTAATCCAAATACAAGATCACATACGGAGCAGAAGCGAAAGTATCAATTTGAGTCACATACTTGTGAACCGGCCCCCATGGGCGAAAGTTGATCCCGTGCAACTTATTAAGAAGACTAACCAGGCTCACTCCAACTATTGAGCGCCTATTCACCCATCGAAGAATTCGATAACCACCCCAACTCACGGGAATCATAGTAAATGGATTTGGGGAAAACTTTTTAAAATGCTCCCACAACCAGGCTTGCAGAAAAATGATGTGCACATACGAGTCTACTTTCATAAGACCATTCGAAACTTGCATATTCGTGACTAAGTAATCCATATGCACATACAAGGAGCCGAGGAATATCTTGCCAATGGGTAGAACTTCACCCTTCACCAATTTAGTGGCAATCGGTAGCAACCCCAGTCTTATCTCCTTCCTGCCAGAGACGTCGTCAAAAATGTCTCTAGACAACCAGAGAGCCAAAAATGCGGCAACGTGGAGATCGCTGCTCTTCTGTTTAGCCTCCAACTCTTCCGAAAACCATTGAGATATCCACTAGATGTAAAGGCACCTTTCGTCTTCTTTCCAGGAAGGATTTATCGACTTCACAGAAAAATATTTTCGGGCAAAGTCTCCCAACTTAGCGGCAAGGTCACCTCGCATCTTCTTCTCATCTTCTGACAATTGGACGTTAAGATTCCCGGTTACCGGAGGATTTAGTAAGAGAGCCAAGGTGAAAACTATTTCACCCCATCTACAAATAATTATGTGAGTGTCCGAACACCACCTAGAGAGGAAAGCAACCAAATCCGGGACATCTTTCCTAACCTGGAGACTTACTGAAGCTCTGACAGCATCAATGATTTGTGCTCGAGTCAAGTTGGAATTTATATGCTCCTTACTCACCATAAACTCAAACAACATATAAAAGGATCGCAATGGGCTTTGGCACATTCTGAAGTCGATACTGGAAGAGGCATACAATCCTTTATGCAGACAAAGCCGCATGATGTGCTCCGGCCGGACAGAACGGGTTTTATTTTCATCTTCACCACCAGTTAGTAAAATTGGCATGAAATATGGATGATTTCTCCGAAAAGGAGCGAGGGGTTTGATAAAGAGGTCATCATCTATGTTTGGTTTAGAACTATCAACATCTTTTGACGAACCGGAGCCTTGTTCAGGTAACATCTTGTCGGTTTTCTCGCGTAGCAACAAGATATCTGCACAAAACAAAACAGGGAAATTATGAAATGATCTCACAAACACATAACCGCGCTCGACAAGAAGAAAAATCCCTGACACATGGGAGAATAGTATTTTCTATGGTTTCGAAATACATATGCAGTATCCTACTTCGGGTTCAAAATTATATGCGCATAATATTTTCTGGGTTCAAGAGCATATACAATATTCTTCTCCGAGATTCATATACAGTAATTATTTCGGGTTCATATGAAGAGCATATACAATATTCTTCTCCGGGATTCATATATAGTAATTCTTTCGGGTTCATATGAAGCACATATACAGTATTCTTCTTCGGGATTCATATATAGTAATTCTTTTGGGTTCATATGAAGCACGTATATAGTATTTTTCTTCGGAATTCATGCGCAGTATATTTCTCGGGTTCAAGTGCATATACAGAATCTTTTTTCAGGTTCAAAATTATGCGCGCAGAATTCTCTACGGGTTCGAAATCATATATGCAGTATTTTCTACGGAATCAAATCATATATATACAATATTCTCTATAAGAAGCACGCCAACCAATCGTGTGCGCGATATCAACGCAAGATTTATGAAAGAAAAAGCACCTACTGCTAGGGTTTACACCTATAAAGGGAAGCAAGATAAGTATTAGAAGACACACCTGGATAGCTGGTTTCTCCTTTATCGCTTTACCGCTGGCAAGGAAGAAGGAAGGAACAAAGCGCAAGATAAAAGAAAAGGCTTCGTGTATATATATGCGGGCGGTTTCCACAATAGGGAAGGATTCCTTTTCTCCCAAAGTCGCGCGTGCCAAGGAAGTTTGGGCCTCCAAGGGCGCCCAACTTCCCAACGTCCGCTCAAGCCCCATCAACGGCGCCAATACCTCCCAAGAGCACTCCATTTGCGCCGATCTCACCACATAAGCCTCTCAACCTTGCGCCAGTACTTCCCAAGCTAGCATGCTCCTTTTCTATCGGTCCCACCAATCGCGCCGACCTGTCAATGTCTCCAAAGTCGCACCAGCTATCACGTCTATCTCCCATCGGCCCCACCAGCCAGCGCACGCTCAGTTTCTCAACTCACGCCAGCAGCTCAATGCTTCCCAGCCGTCCATTTCCGCAAAATTGTGCCAACCTCCCGCTCCATGCAAAACTGCCAAGGACAAGGATTCTGAATCCAGTTCGCATCTCAGAAAAAAGGTCAGATAAATCTCCTGTTTCTCTTTTAGATCTTGTCATGGCACCATCTTTTGCTTACCTCGCAACAAATCTCCTATTCCAATCTAAGAAGGGGACTTAATGTAGATGGTGGATTTCAGATAAGGGGTAAAATCGTAAAATCCCATGACATAGTGTTACCAACAAAACATCAACTACGAGCATTTAATTCAGGTGTCAATAATTAATGGGGGTATTTTTTCAAAATACAAGATTAGGGTTTTCAACACAGAACCCTAATTCCAAAACCAAGCTGCATACTGCACACCATGGAAACGATGCCAAAACCAAGCCGAATATTGCGCGCCATGGCAACGATTCTAAAACCAAGCCGCATACTGCGCACCATGGCAACGACGCCAAAACCAAGCCGCATACTGCGCATTATGGCAACGACGCCAAAACCAAGCCGCATATTGCGCACCATCGTAACGACGCCAAAACCAAGACGCATATTGCGCACCATGACAACGACGCCAAAAGCAAACCACATACTGCACCCACATGAAACCATGCCAAACTAAGCTTCTATACCGTTTGGTACATGCCAAAAATAGCGCCCTAGGATTGCAAACCGTGCAACTAGGTCAACTTGGACATGCGTGCCATTGGCACATGCCAACACGCATCACTATCCAATTTCTAAGCCGCTATACCGTTTGGCACATGCCAAAAATAGCACCATAGGCTTGCAAACCGTGCAACTAGGTCAACTTGGCCGTGCGTGCCATTGCCACATGCCAACACGCATCACTAGCCAATTTATAAGCCGCTATACCGTTTGGCACATGCCAAAAATGGCGCCCTATGGTTGCAAACCGTGCGACTAGGTCAAAGTGGCCGTGCGTGCCATTGGCACATGCCAACACGTTACCATTAGGCAATTTTTATCCCAAGACGCTATCCAATTTTAGCGCCCGTTACTTTGCCAAAGTGGCCGTACGTTCCATTGGCACATGCCAATACGTTACCACTATCCACTTTTTATTCCAAGCCGCTACCTAATTGTAGCGCCCGCGACTTGGCCAAAGTGGCCGTACGTTCCATTGGCACATACCAATACGTTACCACTAGCCACTTTCTATTCTAAGCCGCTACCCAATTGTAGCGCCCGTGACTTGTCCAAAGTGGCCGAACATGTCATTGGCACATGCCAACACGTTACCACTAGCCACTTTCTATTCCAAGCCGCTATCCAATTGTAGCACCCGCGACTTGTCCAAAGTGGCCGTACATGCCATTGGCACATGCCAACATGTTACCACTAGCCACTTTCTATTCCAAGCCGCTACCCAATTGTAGCGCCCGCGACTTGGCCAAAGTGGCCGTACATGCCAACACGTTACCACTAGACACTTTCTATTCCAAGCCGCTACCCAATTATAGTGCCCGCGACTTGGCCAAAGTGGACGTACATGACATTGGCATATGCCAACACGTTACCACTAGCCACTTTCTATTCCAAGCCGCTATCCAATTTTAGCGCCCGCGACTTGGCCAAAATGGCCGTACGTGCCATTGGCACATGCCAATACGTTACCACTATCCACTTTCTATTCCAAGCCGCTACCTAATTGTAGCGCCCGCGACTTGGACAAAGTGGCTGTACATGCCATTGGCACATACCAATACGTTACCACTAGCCACTTTCTATTCTAAGCCACTACCCAATTGTAGCGCCCGCGACTTGGCCAAAGTGGGCAAACCTGCCATTGGCACATTCCAACACGTTACCACTAGACACTTTCTATTCCAAGACGCTACCCAATTGTAGCGCCCGCGACTTGGCCAAAGTGGCCGTACATGCCATTGGCACATGCCAACACGTTACCACTAGCCACTTTCTATTCCAAGCCGCTACCCAATTATAGTGCCCGCGACTTGGCCAAAGTGGCCATACGTGCCATTGGCATATGCCAACACGTTACCACTAGCCACTTAATATTCCAAGCCGCTGCCCAATTGTAGCGCCCGCAAATTGGCCAAGGTGGCCGTACGTGCCATTGGCACATGCCAACACGTTACCACTAGCCACTTTCTATCCCAAGCTTCTATCCAATTGTAGCACCCGCGACTTGGCCAAGGTGGACGTACGTGCCATTGGCACATGCCAACACGTTACCACTAGCCAATTTCTATTCCAAGACGCTATCCAATTTTAGCGCCCGCGACTTGGCCAAAGTGGCCGTACGTGCCATCGGCACATGCCAATACGTTACCACTATCCACTTTCTATTCCAAGCCGCTACCAAATTGTAGCACCCGCGACTTGGACAAAGTGGCCGTACGTTCCATTGGCACATACCAATACGTTACCACTAGCCACTTTCTATTCTAAGCCGCTACCCAATTGAAGCGCCCGCGACTTGGCCAAAGTGGCCGAACGTGCCATTGGCACATGCCAACACGTTACCACTAGCCACTTTCTATTCCAAGCCGCTACCTAATTGTATCGCCCACGACTTAGCCAAAGTGGCCGTACATGCCATTGGCACATGCCAACACGTTACCACTAGCCACTTTCTATTCCAATCTGCTACCCAATTATAGTGCCCGCGACTTAGCCAAAGTGGCCGTACGTTCCATTGGCATATGCCAACACGTTACCACTAGCCACTTTCTATTCCAAGCCGCTTCCCAATTATAGCGCCCGCGAATTGGCCAAGGTGGCCGTACGTTCCATTGGCACATGCCAACACGTTACCACTAGCCATTTTCTATCCCAAGCTTCTATCAAATTGTAGCACCCTCGACTTGGCCAAGGTGGTCGTACGTGCCATTGGCACATGCCAACACGTTACCACTAGCCACTTTCTATTCCAAGACGCTTCCCAATTGTAGCTCCCGCAACTTGCAAGGTAGTCGTGCGTGCCATTGGAGCATGCCAACACGCAACCACTAGCCACTTTTATCCCCAACCTGCTAGCCAATTTCCAAGGCATTCCGCACATGCCACACATGATCCACTAGCGACTTTGGCATTTCCATTCGCAGTTAAAGTGCAACTTGCGGCCAAGGCGTTTCGCATATGCCATTGGCACATGCCAAATGCTCCACCAAGCGACTTTGGCATTTCCATACGCACTTAAAGTTCAAATAGCGTCTAAGGCATTCCGCACATGCCAAATTCTCCACCAAGTGACTTTGGCATTGCCATCTGCGCTCAAAGTACAACTTGCGGTCGAGATATCCGCACATGCCATTGGCACATGCCGCAACACTTTACTAGAAACTTTGGCATTGCCACTTGCCCCACTATCAAGACATCAACACAAACTGGGGGATGCTTTCTTGGGGTTTTGGTTTGGCGGTCACAGCGTGAAGAGTACACTACGCTCGCAATAAAGCAAGGCGTGCAAGTAATACGGTCAATTAAATAAGGAAATTTATGGTGAAAACGTTTTTCACCATAAAGCCAACGGTTTCCACCTCCTCTATTTTAATTGACACATTTACTCAATTCCTTAATGAGGCCAGGGTATGTTCAATCTCACTTGTATAAATAGGTTTCACCTATTCTGCCAAAAGACACAAGTCTTGGTCAGGTAAAATACAACACTATCAGATAGCAACTTTGCAAGCTCTCTCAAAAGCTTCCATCACTAGCAAGCTTCTACAATTCTGATACAAGTAGAGATACTACCTAGCCAGAACTCTCTGGTTTCATCACCCTTCTTCGCTATCCTCCCCAAATCAACCCTTCACCTCCACTTTGTGACCGAAGCAAATCTAGAACGGCCATTTTATTGGTTTAGGCCAGAGTTGTACATATTGATATGCCGAATCAAAAGTGCTCACGTGCAGCACATTTGTTTAATGGTTTAAACCAGTATCTCCACTATCGAATTTACCAAATTCGGCAGAGCGATTTTCTCCCATAAACACAAACATAGAAGACGAAGAAGAAGTTCTATTCATGGACGGATTCAAGAGAGGTTCATCTTATAAAAACCCTAACCCAAATCCAAAACATATGAGGTAAACTTATCCCGTAAAAACTATCAGATAAATTTGGAAGGTGTTTTATTATTTTTGGAAAAACCGTTTTATTAATAATTTTTATTGAGCCAATTAGCAGGAGAAGTTCAGCAAACTGGTTATCCTCTTGAGAATTTAAAATTCGGTTGAAATTAAAAATCCAATTATTCCCGTTATTAGAAACATGATCAGCCACCTTGTTGTATTTATTAGCTGTTAACCTGTAAAGTGAGGGAAAATTTGTTGTCAAGGAATCTACAGTTCACCAACTATCATACCAAAGGGAAAGTAATAATGCCATGAAATTTGGATACCATCAAATTGTACATATTTCTAGAAGATGGTTTTGTAGCGGCACAAACTTTCCAGATGGTTCTTTTTTGGCTTTTAAGTACTGCACAGTGAAGTTAACTATTATTCGCACTTACTCGCATTCACAAGAGATGAAATACGATTCCTATCAGAATATTAAAACTGCTATATATTTATTAAAAAACTAACTAAACTTTAGATATGGGGAACACTAATTATCTAACTTTATTTTGTTAAATGAGAAACGAAATGTAAGTACTTTTATTACTTCTTCTCTCTTTCATTTCTAAGTTCTCTCTTTTTTTTCACAAGTGATTACCGAACAACTATTTATAGCTATAACATTTGAGTCGGTTAAAATGGGATAAGCACACATGTCCCGATGCTTTTTCTTTAATGATGATAAAGAAGGTGGGATAAATATCCAAAATTCTCTAGACATAACTCAAGTTGTATTGGTGGGACACACCTTAAAAACATGTTTACACAACACTCCCCCTTGGACCACCATTCTAAGAATATTGACTCATTAAAACCTTGCCAGTAAAACCCAATAGGACAAAACCCGGTCGAAGGAAAAAGAGTACAACATGCATCTTAGAATAGTGT
Source organism: Papaver bracteatum (assembly GCA_023529315.1). NCBI lineage: Eukaryota > Viridiplantae > Streptophyta > Magnoliopsida > Ranunculales > Papaveraceae > Papaver > Papaver bracteatum. The sequence continues at coordinate 690,205 of JAJJWX010002325.1, forward strand.
TGGACCCGCACACGCTACCTCGTTAGATCCTTGACAAGGAAAACCCTGTGGGACAAAACCTTGACTAAGGAAAAAGAGTACAGTGAGTTATAGTCCATAACTTCCCCAAAACAAAATCTCCGTCAATTTGTCTGCTTGTATATGTGAAGCATTCTGATCACGTAAACCAGCTTCCGGAAGATAGTTGTCGGTAATGACTTGGTGAACAGATCAGCATAATTTTCACAAGATTGTATCTTCTGGATCTCAATCTCTTTGTTCTTTTGGAGGTGGTGAGCGTAGAATAGTTTTGGCGAAATATGCTTTATCCTATCACCTTTGATGTATCCTTCTTTAATTTGTGTTATGCAATCTGAGTTGTCTTCACAAATTATTGTTGGCGTACTGGTAATGGATGTTAGGCCACAAGAACTTCTGATATGCTTGACTAATGATCGCAGCCACACACATTCTCGACTTGCTTCATGTAAAGCAATTATTTCAGAGTAATTGGAGGAGGTAGCTGGCATGCCCTACTTACAAGATCGCCATGAAAATGTTGTGCCTCCGCTTGTAAAGATATACCCTGTTTGAGAGATTGCTTTGTATGTTTCCGAAAGATAACAACATCTGTGCATCCCATGATCTTCGAGCAGTTTTCTGAGTCTTTCGAGTAGAACAGTCCCATGTCCGTAGTTCCACGCAAATAGTGGAAAATGCGTTTTACTCCAACCCAAGGTCTCTTTGTTGGCACGGAACTGTACCTGGCTAAGAGATTTACTGCAAAAGATATGTCTGGTCTAGTGCACTAAGCTAAATATAATAACCCACCGATAGCACTCAAATATGGTACTTCTTTTCCAAGAAGTGTTTCGCCTTCCTCTTTGGGGCGAAATGGATCTCTTTAGGGACCAAGAGTTCTCACAATCATTGGAGTGCTAAGCGGATATGATTTATCCATATTAAAGCGTTTGAGAAGTTTCTCTGTATATGCTGATTGATGTACAAGGATTCCACCCTCATAATGCTCAAGTTGTAGACCAAGACAAAACTTTGTTTTACGGAGATCTTTCATATCGAACTCCTTCTTTAAGCATTTTTGTGCTTTGGAGAGTTCTTCAGGAGTTACAATAAGATTGATGTCATCTACATATACAACAATGATAGAAAACCCAGTGTTTGCATTTTTAATGAAAATACATGGGCATATAAGATTGTTCACATATCCCTGACTTAACAAGTATTCACTCAGACGATTTACCACATTCGTCTAGATTTTTTCAAACCATACAAGGCTCGATTTAATTTTAGTAAATACATATGACATGGTTTATCTGCTGAAAACTGAAAACCTTCAGGGATTTTCATATAGATTTCTGTATCCAATTTTCCATACAGATACGCAGTTACCACGTCCATTATATGCATGTTGAGTCCTTCATGGACTACCAGGCTAATTAAATACCTAAAAGTAATTGCATCCATTACAGGGGAATATGTTTCCTCGTAGTCAATCCCTGGTTTTTGTGAGAAACCTTGTGCCACTAGTCTTGCTTTATAGCGAAATTTTTTGTTTTTCTCATTTAGCTTGCGCACAAACACCCATTTGCAGCCAACCGGGGTCACATTATCTGGTGTTCGGACTGCAGTACCAAAAATATTGCTCTTAGCGAGAGAAAGTAATTCCGCTTGGATTGCCTTTTTCTATTTCGGCCAATCATCCCTTTGATGACATTCCTCTATAGAGTGTGGTTCAACACCATCATCATCCAAGGTAATGTCAGTAGCTACTGTAAATGAAAATTTATCATCAACAAACATTGTACTTCGATCCAAAACTTCTCTATTGCATGAATAATTAATAGAGGCTTCCTTATTTTGAGGTTCCATTGTCTCTGTCGATACATTCTCCTCGTCAGGATATCTATTTTCAGAGAGTTTGGATCCTTCATCAATAGTCTCTTTAAGATGACTATTATTCAATGATTGAGATAGGCTTTTCCTCTATCGAGGAGAAGAATCCTTTGACCCAACTGGTGGTCCACGCTTACGGTGTAATTCAGACGACTTGTTTGCTGCCACATCCACAGATTTCTCCACAGGAACATCAATGCGTGATGGAGCATTTTTAGCTGGCACATCTACTTTCATTATTTTTGCAGTATCTGTAAATGCATCAGGCATTTGATTTGCAATATTTTTAAGATATAAAATCTTCTGCACCTCAGTTTCACACTGACTTGTGCGTACATCAAGATGAGACAATTCTGGTGTATACTAGGATAATTCACGCCGTTTTTCAGGTGGTAGCTTTCCTCCCCCTAACGGTGGGAAGACTGTCTCATCAAAATGATAATCTGCAAATTTTCCCGTAAAAACATCCCCTGTTAATGGTTCAAGATATCGAATTATAGATGGTGAGTCAAAACCAACATATATTCCAAGTCGACGTTGTGGGCCAAACTTGGTGCGTTGTGGTGGTGCAATGGGAACATAAACAGCACAACCAAAAACACGCAAATGAGATATGTCTGGTGGATGACCTAACACATGTTGTAAAGGGAATACTGATTATTCGCACAAGGTCGATAACATACTAGTGCAGCAGCGTGCAAAATAGCGTGTCCCTAGGCCGAAACGGGGAGATGAGTTTTCATAAGCATAGGTCTGGCAATGAGTTGAAGATGCTTAATGAATGATTCTGCTAAACCATTTTGTGTATGCATATGAGCAACATGATGCTCAACCTAAATACCTAACGACATGCAATATGCATCAAATTCCTTTGAAGAAAACTCCACCGCACCATCAAGATGAATGGACTTGATAGAATAATCAGGAAAATGAGCACGTAATTTTATAATTTGGGCAAGAAGCCGAGCAAATGCTAAATTACGTGTTGAAAGTAAACAAACATATGACCATCTAGCATAAGCATCAATCAGAACCATAAAGTACTGAAAGGGTCCACTATATGGATGTATAGGACCACATATATCACCTTGTATTCTTTGTAAGAAAGCAGGTGATTCCGGAACTACTTTTGTCAAAGACGGTTTTGTAATCAGTTTCCCCAAAGAACAAGAAGTACAACCAAGCTCTTTGTTAAGCAGAAGTTTCTGCAAAGGATGTCCTTGACAGTTCTAGGCAATTCTACTCATCATAGTAGAACCTGGGTGTCCAAGTCGGTTGTTCCACAACACAAATGTATTCGGGTCATAAAACTTTCGAATTATGACCGAATAAGATTCAACTTTCCGAATTTTTGTATGCTACAACCCAGAAGCGAGGGCAGGAATCCTCTCAGCAATGTGTCTTCCATTAGGTGATGTAATATACAAGTACTCTTTATCGTTCTCATCAACCGTATTAATGTGGTATCCATTATTGTGTATATTTTTAAAACTCAACAGATTCTTATGGGATCCGGAGGAATATAACGCATCATTGATAGTGAATATGGTACCACATGGTAATGATAAACAAGCTTTACCAGCACCTTCTACAAGGTTAGATGAACCACTGATGGTAGTGATACTAGCCTTGAACATTTTCAAGGTTACAAAGTACTTAGTACTTAGAAATATTGAATTGGTCGTTCCACTATCAACGAGACAAAATTCACCACCGGGGTTGCTTTCACTGTCCATATCCTTCCATATACATAAAAAAGGTATAAGATAGTTGCAAAAAATAATTTTAGCAACACACGTATATTACATACACTCATACATATTATATACATGCAAAACCCAAAAAATTAGTACAAGCCAAAAATACCGAAAGAGGTAAGTACAAATGCAGACAACACACTAAAAACAGGAGATTACAACCTTAATTTACACTAAACAAACCATCATTAAACTGGTCAAAAGAAGTCTGGTATTTATTGCCTTCAAGATCGAGTAAGTAGTCAGAGACCCTTAACTTTGGAGATTCAGTGAAAATATTGCGTTCTGCCAAATTCATCTCAACGTTTTCTTCCTTTTTATGGTGAGGCTCATAGAGATCAGCGCGGCAGCATCTATACCAATGGTGTTTAGAACCACAGTGATAGCAACCCTCGTCATTTTTTCACGGGGGGATTTTTAGATTTCTTTTGAGAAATGGAAGTCGATCCCTTCCCCTTATCATGCTTCGCTTCCGTATTTTTATTATACGGATGGTTGTTGGCATTTCTATGCCTATAGCCTCCGCGTTTACGCTTCGTTCCACGATAACCATACTTACCACGATCATTTCCATGTCCATGTCCAGAATACGATGCCCTATTTACTTCAGGTACTGGAGAAGAACCACAAGGACGGGACTCATGATTTTTAAATAACAATTCGTTATTCTGCTCAGCCACGAGAAGAAAACATATAAGATCAGAATACCGTGTAAAATGGCGATCCAGATATAACTGCTGGAGTACAATATGAGAAGCATGAAAAGTACTCAGCGTCTTCTCTAGCTTGGATTCTTCTGATAACGGCTCACCGCACATCTCAAATTGAGCAGCGATCTTGTGCAATTCAGAATTGTAAGCCGATACAGATTTAAAATCCTGAAATCTCAGGTGAATCCATTGGTCACGAATTTTTGGCAGGGTGACCACTTTAAAATGGTCATATTTCCCTTTTATGGTACTCCATAACTTTTGAGGTTCTCTATAGTGTGCTACCTCATGTTTCAGGGTTGGGGAAGGGTGACGGCGCAAGTAAGCTACAGCTCTGGCGCGTTCGTCTGATGTACAATCTCCCCCAATGATCGTATGACCAAGTTTATTCGCTTCTAGATGCAGCTCAGCATCGAGCGCCCATGAGAGATAGTTTTCACCGGAGTCCTCAAGTGGCATAAAATCCAGACTAACTAAATTCGCTGACATTTTTAAAAATGTAACAGAAAAATCAAACCTGCAGATGTCCACTTCTTTAGTTTGATGAACTAGATGGAAAACCAAGTACACGCCGAGCTATGTCGTGCTGATAACGTGTTATATATTTATTAACAAACTAACTAAACTTTAGATAATGAGGAACACTAATTATCTCACTTTAAAAATGGGGAACACTAATTATCTAACTTTAGTTTGTTAAATGAGAAACGAAATGTAAGTACTTTTATTACTTCTTCTCTCTTTCATTTCTAAGTTCTCTCTGTTTTTTCACAAGTGATTACCAAACAGCTATTTATAGCTACACCATTTGAGTCGGTTAAAATGGGATAAGCACACATATCTCGATGCTTTTTCTTTAATGATGATAAAGAAGGTGGGATAAATATCCAGAATTCCCTGAACATAGCTCAAGTAGAATTGGTGGGCCACACCTTAAAAACGTGTTTACACAACAATAACCACTTTGAAAGATAATGTATTTAATTTGTCATACTTGCATGAATATTTATCCTAACTTGTGTAGTGGCAATCGTTTTCACCTATCTACGTGTTATCTAATCCATATGGATAAGCTTGAGAAAATTCTATCATGTCTGTTTTGTATTTTTCTGGCTGCGGGCCTTAGGTTAGATGCCTTAGATTAGATATTTCTGTCAAGGGTTACAAAGCTAATCTGCTACAGTACTAATCTAAGGCATCTTTTCTTTCTATAACCGAAGTGGAAGGGTTGATATAGAAATGGAAGTGCTTCAACTTTTCTATATCCGAATTCATTCTCCATGGAAATTATCCAAGATCAGAAAAGGATTAAAAATGTTGATCAACATCCTCACGTAGCTATCCTTCCATGTCCAGGTATGAGTCATCTCATTCCTCATCTTGAGCTAGCTAAACGTTTGTGCAACTTTCATGGCGTACAAGTAACGTTTTTTGTGTACACAACCGAAGCTACTGTGGCTCAATCTCATTACCTCAACTCACAGCCTCTTCCCGAATCTCTTCACGTTTATCACCTTCCGTCGAGAGACATTTCTCATTTTGTAACAGACTCTACTGATGTTTTAACTCGTACCACTATAATCATTCGTGAATCTCTTCCTGATGTCCAATCCTACATTCTCAGCAGTCTCGATAGTAGTATTAGTCTTAGCCCTGTAAATGTTCTGGTAGCTGATTGTTTTGTTACTGACAGTTTTGATATTGCTGACAAAGCGGGTATACCTAAATATATATTCTTCTGTCCTGCAGCTGGTTTGTTCCCCTTCATGATATATCTGCCCATACTTGATAGTCAGGTGCAAGGTGAGTTCGTTGATCTCAAAGGGCCAATTCAAATCCCTGGTTGTAAACCACTTCCACCAGCGGACATAGTTGAGCAGGTTAGGAATCGCAAGATCGAGGGGTATAAGTGGTTCTTACATCATGCAAGCAGGTTTCCCCTGGCAGATGGGATTCTCTTAAACATCAGCCAAGATCTCGAGCCTAAGACTATTAAAGCATTGCGAGAAGATCCAATTCTACGACAATTAGGTACTCCACGTGTATATCCGATTGGTCCGCTTGTTCGAGCACCATTGGCAGATGTAGTGAAAGATGAATATTATATGACATGGCTTAACCAGCAACCGGAGGATTCAGTGATTTTTGTATCATTTGGCAGCGAGGGGATACTATCAGCTGAGCAGACAACGGAGTTAGCTTGGGGTTTAGAACTGAGTCGAAAACGATTCATATGGGTCACTCGGAAACCAGTAGAGTCTTCATCTTTCACTGTGGGTAATAACCCAGATGAGTATCTACCACATGAGTATCAAAACAGGATCAGTGGTGTAGGCTTGTTGATCCCTTCATGGGCACCACAAGTGGAGATACTGAGTCACTCATCGGTAGGTGGATTTCTAAGTCACTGTGGTTGGAATTCAACATTAGAAAGCATATGCCATGGTGTGCCCATGATAGCTTGGCCATTATACGCAGAACAACGGAGTAATGCTTCGATGCTTGAGGAAGAGATCAGAGTTGCCGTAAGAGTGAAGGCGAATGATAATGGAGTTGTGGATAGGGAAGAGATTGCGAAGCTAGTAAGGTTGTTAATGGAGTCAGGAATTGAAGACAGTACTCACACGGGTTTCCGTTTGAGAAGTAGAGCGAAACAACTTCAGAAACTGATGACTCAAGCTATGAATGAAGAAGGGTCTTCTTACAATTCACTATCAGAGATAACCAGTGAATGGATAACAAGTACTAGTAGTGGTGCTTGACTGGAGAACGAAATGGTAAAAAATCTATTTTACTGTCTAAATAGTACTATTCACCACTGAAATTTACCCTCACTGAGTTAAATTTTTACCACTGCTCCCAACTTGAAGCCCCTTTAAAGTTTTATCGCACTCATCGTTATCGCAATTGAGATTACTAAAATTTTGTATTCATAGATAAAAATGAGCCAGTGCGGGTGTATGCCGACTCATTATAATCATCAACAGAATTATTCTAACAGCAAAACAAAGTTAGTAATTCAATAATGAAAGAAATTAACAAAAACTTTTGGAGGAGGAAGAGAAAGCAAGACAACTCACGAGGATTATATGCTAAAAGAAACAAGATCAAGCAGGTAGTAATAAAGCTCATCAAGGAGTGTGTTTTAGCCATCGTTTAAACGCAATGAAATTACTACTTTTTGATGATTTTGGAAATTTATTTTAATTTCATGATCTACAAACATAATATATATTCAGGTATACTTCACGAACTTGAATTTGGAAACACGTTCATGGCCGGCAAACTAGTATATTCACGTCATGGACAGCTGGGGAAGGTGTGTAGTGTTGGAGAAAATGAGTTTTAATAAAAGGTTTCATTGTCTTGGTGTGGTTTGATCTAATGACCTAAGGGTCTAAGGATACTTACTCATTTTTGGGTGAATGAATGGAACCTTTATTCCCACATTGTGGAAAATTAAAGAGGATCTCCGCTATATAATCATAATCATACTCTTATGTATGTATTGTAAAACATGGGTTGGAAAAAATCCATGTTTTGACCCATGCGATATGTGCATATGCCATGCACCAAGTCCTTTTTCTACACGGATTTATTTTTGGCGAGTTTTTATTTCGGAAATTAATTCCAAAATTACTTCTTAAGAGTTTTATTTATGGTAAATTCCTTTTACTTGTTTTTAAGAAAAACCAAAACTTAACTTGATTTGCAAGTATTTCATCCTATAAATACTACACGAAATTCTGTTTTAAAAAACACACAAGAAGCAATTCTTTTTAATCATCTTCTTCCTTTGTTTGTGCGGTGTTTTACTTTCATCCCTGTTGCTGAGTTCAAGAGTGGGTAACTTGCGTTGTGCTAACTCAAGTTATATCGGGCAGACTGATCCTGAACACATCTTCGCCGTAAGGGGTTTAACATTACTCAACTCGAGTATACCCGTGAATTAATGTGTTAAGGGAAACTTGTTGAACCTGTGATTCTTGCTTCATCAAGGTGTTTTGGTAGAGTTGTTTTGGATTAGTTCTTTACATATTATCTTTGATACATCTAACATGCTGTTCATTGTTGTAAGATTCCAACATGTAGCACGTCGAGGGATTGAAAAATGGAATCCGGATACGAAAATGGAATCATATACTGTTGTAGTTGCAGGAAACAACTCACCCCTTATAATATTATGTTGATAATTCCTTGATCAAATTAAACATCATACACCGTGAAAATGAAATGTAAAGTGCTAGAAATGTAAAGAGACTCGATATTTTTTACATGGTTCAATCCTTAATGAGATCTACATCCATGAGTCTTCACTATTATATACTTGTGTTTATATAAGACTCCATTAATGAATGTTTGTGGTGCTCTAGTTCTAAGTGGTGATGGATGATGAAAGAGAATAAGAAGATAATAATAATACATCTTGCCTTTCTTTCTCTTGGACTTTTTCCGTAAGTACTAGGGTTGTCAAATATAAATTAAAAATATAACCTTTGTTTATAAATGAAGGAAACTTAGACTTGGTAGTATGTACGCGATCATATGTTGCTAAGTTGCCTCTGTGATGTCATCGCATACCTCACTAGTTACGTAGTGGACTTGTAGTCTTCGCCCTTTACATATATTTATCGCATTGCTAAATGTTTGTTGTGCGCTCTAATTGGTTGAGCGATATTTTGTATCCACAACTGTAATAAATTAGAGGCTTAGGTGTATCTACATTATGTTGGAATTGGGATGATATCGGTATTGGACCTGACTTCGAGCATGTTTGTTTTCTCTTGACTCGGGGTCTGAATCTGACTCGACCCCTAACTCTGTTTTAGTCAGATGGCAGATCGTGTTTTTTTTCCCAGTCAGATCTAACCCCTGATTCAGACCTGTTTGAGTCAGGTAATAAAACACCCCTGATTCATTTTTATGAGTCAGATGAGTTAGATCTGATGCAAAAAATAAATATATTGAGTCAGGTGATTTCAGTCAGATCCAGACGAGTCAGGTAAGTCAGGAGAAAACAAACATGATCCTCGTTTCCCGAATGAAAAAATGCATTGCAATCGATGGACTAGAAGAGGTTTCGTCCCTCAAGGTTTGGTCATTGCTGACACCTTCAAAATGGTCCTGGCCATTTCCTAAAAACCTATTTTGATTTAGCTAAATATCATCATGTTGGTTTTCATCCTAGTAGTAAGGCAGTTTGGTTTCTCATGCCTGCTGTCGCGATGTGGGTTTTGCAGTCTGAGTGTAATGTGCGTATTTTTGAAGGAAAAATATTCTTTCAAAATAGAATATAATCTCGGCGCTGAAGAAAAGTCATAGGTGAAGGCATGTGCAGTCGCTTGGACACTGTTTTTGCTAACTCAGTACCTAATGGGGATGATTTTTTTAATTAACATTCTTCTATTCTTTTAGCTGGTGTCATTGAAGTATAATGATAAAGTTACTAGGTGATAATGTCAGTGTCTTAAGTTCGAAACTTGAAAGCAACAAATTCTGTATGGGTAAAAAAAGAATTTTACTTTTTTGTCTCTCTCTTCTCCTCCTTTCTTTCTTTGCTATTGCTGGTAGCCATTGTACATTCTTCTTAATTAATTTTTCTCCTTCATTCTTTTGAATTATATTCTCCACACATAAGGTACCGAGGAGATCGTGTGAGATGAGTTAACTGTGAAGACGTACCAATGAAGAAAAGGTTAAGTGACCATGCAGTTCATGCAAAGCATTGAAGATAAAGATAGAGATTTTCTAGATAATTATGCAATTCATCTCAGAATGGTCTGGTGATCCATATAATTCACCATTATGGGTTTTTACGTGGACGTACGTTGATTCAAACAAACCACATAATATATTTGGCACTATTTTATTTTATGTTTGTGTTATAATTTTGATATATAGTTTAATTTTTATCGTTGATTAAATTTATGTGTTTGCTTTCTAATATTAATTAATGATATTCATCTTGAATCTGATTCACATATCAAAATTTCAGACATTGCTTATCATAATAATAAATTTTATTGTATTGATTATAATGACTAAATAGTCGGTGGGCGGAGCCAACTTCATGACTTCATGGACAAATATATTTGTTTAATCTCCGATAGATGTTTGTTGAAGATAGATGTTTGTTTTATGACTAAATATTCATCCTGAATATTTGTATCTTCAGATCGATGTTCATTACTATCTAGATAAAATCATGAGAAATGTACAAAACCATCTTTGTATTAGGACCCGATTCACAAAAGCATCTTACTGTTACAAATTATTAACAAAATGGTCATCTTTCAGTTAAAAAGAGAGTTAAGTGATGACTCACAGTTAAATACGTTAACTAAATTAACTATGTGCCCTCCTTACTTATCCCTCCATACACAATTTTAATTTTTACTTTACTATAATAGTTTCGACGGTGGTGCTATTTGTGGGCGGTGGTCCCGCCACTTACACACCGTTACACCGCAATTAGGATCGTTAAATCACATTCAAGTTCGTTACACCACATTCATCAGGAACGTTACATCACATTCACCCAAAGGGTTCCTGTAACCTTTTTTACCTTGAGTTGTGATCTATGTGAATGAAGTATTTCTTCATTTGTTTCTTTATATTTACTTGTGGACTCTGAATGTTCTACTATCAGATCAACTGGCTTTTTCGGATCAACTGGTTTTTCCGGATCGACCATTGTTCAGAAACGACCAAATATAGATAAATAAACAGAACCTTTGAGATTAGAATTACCTCACGCAATCTCCAGAAAAAATACCTTCACTTCAACTACATTATGAGTACCCGTATCCAAGAGCCTCTCCTTGCTCTGATACCAATTGTTGCGCCAAAGCCTATGGAAGCGTTAGGTTTGCACTACTACAAAAGTACCTCAGTATTTCCAAGAACACAATCACACACACAAGAAGAACAAGTATTTAACGAGACTGAATCCTCGGAAAGGAATAAGCAATTTTATATATCACCGTATAGGTTGGAATATACAAAGACTGAGAAGAGAAGAAGAGAACTCTTTTTAGTTCTGATGTACTTGTATGTTTTGTCTAGTTGTCTATGGCTATTTATATATATATCATTAGGACTAGATAAATTCCTTAACAAGGATTACTTTCCTAAGTATAGGGTTTCCTAACTAGCGCAGAACGGAAGCGTGAATAAAGAATTTTGATAGTAAAGTAGAAGCATATTAGAGAAATCTCAATATTGATGATAATAATAATTGTTCTAATACAAAGGCCTTGTCCCCTATTTATAGACAAGACAATAACATATTCCTAAAATAATTTTAAGACTCAAACTTGGAAAATAAGAAATCCCTAAAATAATTAATATTCTAGAATTTTATAACTTCTAAAGATAAGTAATTCTAATAATAAAACACTCCCAAAAATAATAAAGCCTAAATATAGAATGTTCTACATCACTAACTTAACTCTAAGAGATAAACCTCTTAAGTTGCTATACTTAGGACACTAGTAATTGGTTTCCCAAACCAACTAGATTTCCTAATCTAGTCCTTGACCTTCCTACCAACATATTGTATATGTTAACCAATTTGGAAAACTAAACATTCAGGTGTATTTACAGTTCATGTACAACAACATGACTCGTCTTTCTGCGTAAAAGAATGAACGAACAAGACATTTTCAGAGTTTAGGTCAAACGCTTAGAGATATTGAACAGGGATAAGGAATTTGCTATAGGAGAGTTTCCCTTGAGATCGGTGAAGTGTTTTTCATATATCTTGTTTGCTTAAGAATCTTCAATATCCGTCTCCTGTCCTGAGTAGAAAAGGAATCAGTTTGCTGTCTACTTATAGTCCTGTTGATTTGTTCTTTTCCTCATTATTTGGGTATATATTATATATAGGGTTCAATTGTGATGATTTTAATGTTTCTAGGTTTATGTTTGTAAGCAAAACCTAAAGAATACACGCAGTATTGTTCATTAACGATTCCACAGAGCAATGGTGCAGGATCATGCTGCAAACAATGCACATGATAGCAGGAACTATGAGGATTCCGTTTACACGGAGAAGATGAACCGCAGTGACAATGGTTGTAATCAGCGCGATATCAGTGAAGACTTGATAGTGAATGAGATACTTAGCAGATTGCCCGTAAAGCCACTTACGCGGTTTAAGTGCGTATGAAAGCGTTGGAAATTCTTGATTGAACAAGACGAGCACTTTATTAATCTACACCTTGCTCGGTCGAAAACACGACCATGTCTCTTAATAACTGGGTCTCTTCCTGCCTCTGAAGACCCAGATAGTCATAGATCGGTTTTCTTGACAGCTGGTTTATTGGTTGAAGGTAGAGACCGAGCAGTATCTTCAGTTGAAGTTCCCACCATTGTAAGGGACGAGGAGACGGATTGTTGGACTGCTTATAGTACTTTGGGACCGGTAAACGGTGTCATCTGTTTGGTGGAGAAATTTCATAGGAAACCGCGTGTTGATATCCGTTTATGGAATCTCAGTACCCAACAAGTACCACATTCTATTTGTTCAAATGAAGAAAATATTTGTTCAATTGAAGAGATTTCTCTCATTGCCGGGAACATTAAAATACAACTTGTGAATTGTGAACTGGGATTTTGTCCGGCCACCCAGGAGCACAAAGTAATTTGTATATGGCACCGAATAATACATCGTAGTATTCCCCTTTATGATGATGCCGTATATTGCGAGGTCTTGACTGTGAGAGACAATAAGTGGAGAAAGATTGATGAAGTCCCGCAATACAAAATTCAACCCGATGGAGCTTCTGTTTATGTGAATGGTGTTATATACTTCATAACTCAAAAACTTGTGAAGAACGCAGGAGATATTGATAGGCCTAAATTCATAGTAGCATTTGATGTTGATACCGACAAGTTTAGATCAATCAAAACCCCGAGTTTTATTTATAGCGAGCCACATGACCTTAGCTTAAGGGAAGTGGATGGACGCCTAGCTTTGATAATCAGAATGAGTTACAACACTGTCAAGCTAGCATTACTAGATGATTATCATAACTGGACTGAAGTGATTGTTCAATTACCCTTAGATATATCGGATAGCAGTTGGTTTTTGGACTTCCATCCCGTTTTAGGAACCGACCAAATGATCATACACATGATCAGCGCGGCTTATATGCCGATAGGTGACGCATTTGACTCTTCTCTGTATTGTTTCAATTGGAAAAACAAGAGTTTCAGGAAGATAGATATCAGTGGCATCCCCACAGATATGTTTAAGCAGTCGTCAGGTTCGATGGTTAATGTATATGTGGAGAGCCTTTTGCCTATTTTTAAGCAGCAGGCGAAAAATTAACAATGAGCGGAAATTTAAGATCAAAGGAAATGAAGATACTGATCACAAGGGTTTCCATTTGGCAACTAGAGCAAAACAACTTCAGAAATTGATGATTCAAGCTGTGAAAGAAGGAGGTTCTTCTTACAATTCATTATCGGTGATGGCAAATATATGGAAAACCAGAGCGCAGAGCCTAGTGCATCATTCATCAAATACGTTTTACAAATCAAAAGGGCAAGTTCCTGAAGTTCAATGAATCCATAGAACTCTCCGGAATGAAATATTTACAGAACAAAATATCAACTAGTGTTTTTCGTTATGATGTGGATCCTAAGAAAATGCTTATAGCTGTCATCAGGATATAAACAAGTCTCAAACATTACATTCTCATCATTGGAATCATTAAGAGATACTAAAAATGGAGGGGAAAAAACCTTAAAAATATGTCAGTTCAGGCTCTGTGCATCTGCCTCGATTTCTCATGCTTTATCTTCCTTTACAACTTCGTTTCTGTCAGATTTCTTTTTTTCTATTTTTCTTTTCTACATTGGTACGGCATTAGCTGATGGATTTTGACAACCAAACTCTGTAGCCTCGAGACTCCTCAACTTTTCTTCAAGCTACCCAAGAATATTCTAATCAGAAAAGAGTCCAAAAGACGCAATTTGGAATTACAAAAAATAAATTTCTAAATCTCTTACCTTGGCACGACTCTCCAGACCCATGGAGTTATCTTGAGCGTCTCCAAAAGCATCATGTCTAGTGACCAATGAAATCTTAGATGCCAGAGATCTAGTCATCCTTCCCTTGTTTTTAGGGGAAGCTTTACCAATCAAAGAAGTGTTGTAGATAAGCCCGTATTTGGGTGTAGCACATTTTTTCTTTCGAGCTCTGCGGAAAGCTTTCTCTGCACCGAGAATCTGAATTGTGCTTCCAGGTTGTTTTGCAAGGTTTAGCAGGCCACCAGCATGAGCAATGAGTTGTGCTCCAAATAGCTCGACAACAAGAGCAGTAAGATTTGGAGCAATGGTGTTCATGTTTATCTTCAAGTCATCATATAGCTGAGCTTTAGACTCGGAAAGAGACAACACTTGGTCACAGAACCCCTTGATATTGTTGAGTTCCACTTCGTTGAGCTCAGATCCCATGGATACGACGGCTGCCACTTTCAAACGAATCTCAATCTCTTCAGGTAGAACCTAAAGGAAAAACAATTAACAATATGAGCAGTACAAAAAAAACTTAAGAATCTATATATAGTTTGCCGTTACAATGAGCAGCAAGGAAAGAGACCCGCATAAACAAGCAGCAAGGAAAGAGACCCGCATAAACAAGATTATACAGATGGAAAGTAAGAACTGAAAAGTTTATTTTATCCATACTGAAGTACCTAAAGTCGTTACACATGCTACGTTGTCTATTTCTTTGATAAACAGAAATGCATTACCTCAGTAAAATCAAGAGTTGCAGCATTTGTACGGTTTCCCATCAGTTTCACTACTTTGGCATACAGGGTAGTGTCTGATACAATGTTTGCAAGCTCTGGAAAGTGTTGACCATACATTTTCCCCACCTTCATTGCGAACTTACTAAGCTCTTTGTCAAGATCACCCAATAAACCAACAGCCTCAATGAATGCAGCATCTACCTGTCATGTAAACATATTATAGACTGTAAAAAAACTGAACCTCTCCAGTTCACATATTCCAATTACAGTTGAGGTTAAGGGGATTATGCCTTTTCTGTAGGTCTAGACAATCTGTGAGACAAACACAACCTCTTAGGTGCTGAATCTTCAACACCAAACCCAGTGAACCTTCTAACGATACCCCTCATCAGCTCCATTGCAGATATTTGTTATGCACGTCAATCAATTTGCTGTAAGAATTAACCAAGAATCATTAGAAATAAACATGATTGAATATGAATGATACTGATAAAAGCTTCGAGTGAAAAAAATAAACACTGGAAAACTTATAAAGCAATGTCAATGATTAAGAGGTAATACAATAGGATTTATTGAGAATTGAAAGATTTCTCAGTCACTGTTAAGAAGGAATACAATAGGATTTTCATCACATAGACAGACCCTTCCAGACTGAAAAAACCATTTCATTTCATTCACAAGGAGGATATTCATGGTGTGGTGGGTGTTTATCTTATTCTCATAAACTACTTATAACCCCCCACTGTCAAGACAAAATAACAGACAACAATAGAGAATAAAGCCATTAAAATAACCGAAGTTTCAGACACCCTCTAGGACCACCATTTTCATTATTGAGCTATCATAACAACATCATTCAACAGCATAGGGACAAATACAAAACAAAACCCAAACTCTGATTTCACCCAATAATGTAATTTCCAGAGAGAAAGACAAAACCCTAGTAAGATAAATAGTAGCAGAAAGTTAAAAAAAAACCCTAGAAATTGGAGACCAGTACAGCTACTAAAATAATTGAAGAGCATTAAGGTGGCAACAAAATATATGCCAACATTAATTAACCTAGTCGATCGATTTGACTAAAATTGGAGTATTTACGGAAAAACAAATAAATTTGCATACCAAAACTGAACTCTAAAAGGAAATGCCTAAATTTATGCAAGTCACTGATTATACTCCATCGTTCATTTGTTAAGACAAGTTTCTGGTTTCTTCATCACATGAGTGTTCTGCGGCGGAAGTAGATGTGGAGGTGGCAGTGGAAGAAATTAGGATGTGTCCAAATATATAGGTTTCGATGTATAAACAACTGCCAGATGAAACACGTGTCTTAGCACTCAAGATTATTGACCGTGTGATTTCCAATGAGTACTAAGTACCCGTTTTTACTATTTTACCCTAAAATTTCTCTTTTTCACTTTTCTTTATTACTCCCTCCGTTCCGATTTACTTGACGTTGTAAAGTTTTTACGAAGATTAAGAAATATCACACAGAGTAAATTTTTTCCAATTCTACCCATATTAATTCTTTATAAATATTTAAATGACCTAGTTTTAGTTTCTAGATTCTAATGAAAGATATCAATCCCGGAGTAATTACTTGGGATGCACTACCAAATTCTCCATCATTTTGGAAAACAATAAAAAATTAGAGTAGATTTAAAAACTAGAGTCTTGATTACAATAAGAATTAATGATATTGTGTGATTCCAAAGCAAGGGCAAATTAGTAAGGATGTGTGGAAAATACTAAAACTATCATCTATTTTGGAACACTAAAAAAACCCTAAAATATCAAGTAAAATGAAACAGAGGGAGTATTAAAAAAAAAAATTTTTATTTTTTTTTGATATATATCTCACTTTGTTCTCTTAATTATTTTTTATCCTACACGAATATTCCATGATAAAAAGTTTAGTAAAAACAAAAAAGCGGGCATCCAAGCAACTGCATTTTTGGCATCCAAGCAACTGTATTTATGGGATTAACCCTGCGTTTTGGGCATCCAAGCAACTGCATCATAACTAGAACGTCCACTAAGAGACAATGTGAGAATGAAAACTGTAAGCCGAATAGATACTTATAATCTCCCCATCATTCCTTACCCTTGTGCATATATATCTTATAGTGTTGACATATTGGACAGAGATAATGAAGAGTCCAGAAAGTAGAAATACTACTGACAGATCTAAAATAATGAAGTCGAACGATGCATGTAATGCAAATGGTGCCAACGATGAATAAATGTAACTGTTTCATCTCAATGACGAGACCAGCAATAAGGGTATTCCGCATAGAAGCAACTAGCGACACCAATAACAACGCAACTTGCTGATGCATTAGAAAAGAAGTACTCTTGAAACAGATAAACATTTTAAAACCATTTAAACCAGATAAACAATTAAGAATAAAATTTATGCTGGTGAGGCGACACTTGGATGAGTTATAGGGTGACTTGAAACAGATAACCACGAAGTCCATTCAAATAAACAGTTACTGCTCAATAGATGCTGATCTCAACAACTAGGATGCATATATTTTTTTATCCGAAGATGTTCAGTATAGAGTACCAGCTCACCAAGAAAGAGAACACTGACACAAAAATATAGGTTTCAAGGACAATGCATATTTATTCTCCTAAGAAGTCACCCTGTTGTAAATTTCAGAATGTCTTTATCAAAAAGAAAAGAAAAACAAAAAAGGTTATTCAGAATGTCTTTTTCCCTATTCCTTTATCCGGGCTTGGGACCGTCATTGCAATTGCAATGGCGGATTTAAAAAGGGGGTGATCAACAAATAAAAGAACAATAAAGAAACTACATTTTGGAGTTAAAAAGGGTGCACAAACAGTTTGTCTTTCAGGAAAAAAATCCGCTTAGAGCACTATCCCAAAAGGCATTTTCTCCACAAAATACATGCGCCGTTACACATGTAGCAAAAGCTGCACTATGTTCTTAAAACAAGCAATAACTAAACTATAAGAGATTTTCTCCACAAACACAGTTAAGCATGTAACTGAAGGAGCCCAAAATGAAAAAATCATCCACATCATATTCATTGAGGTGATGGATGGTGCCATGCCATTTCATGTGCAACCCCAGGTATAACATTTAACCACTTGAGCCTTGGCCCAAGGGGAAAATATCTCAATACCTTGGAAGGTTCACTCGATGACGACTCCACAGTATTAGGCATCCCGACTTGAGGATCAACACCATGATTTGGTAGAAGACCAGTTGCGTTGTTAGAGTTCTCACCCGTACTCATCTACAACAAATGAGAAAAAAAAAAGGAGAAGTTAAACTTCCATCAACAAGGTACTATAAGATTAAGAAGATAATCATATGAAATATGCCTCTAAGGACAGAAATTGTTATAACACTCTTTCCCCCTTTGGACTTACATCACTGTACTCCGAGTCTACTCCAAGAAAGGCCTCCCAACTGGCTTGGTGATTGCAATCATGTGGTTTTCGTATGTACTCCATGTCAAAGCTGACATCTTTGTCCACCAAATTGTCTTCCATGATAGACTCTTCAATGTACCTTGCCCTGTATCATGACATATCATTAGAAAAGATATGTGTTATACCAAATGACATATTATTCGAAGACACTATTTACTGCTAAGTAGACTCATATCCCTTTCAACTCCATGAAATTTATGTTACTAAACAACAAAAAACAAATTCAAACCAAATAATAGACAACCTAAAGCTTCTTTGCGTTCTTACAATACACAGATTTTTCAGTGACGCTATGAACTACTACGTAAATTCATATCCCCATCAATTCAATTTTATGTTATCAAACAACAAAATCAAATGAAAACCAAATAATACACATCCACATACAGAACCCGTATTTTTCAATGATAATTACCAGTTAATTCATATCCTATTTCATCTATATTGATTAAAGTTATTTAAAAGCCTAAACAACCATAGACATGCAAACAAAAAATCTTAAGATTTGTAACAAAAAAAAAAAAAACTTTAGGAACCTAAACACATGCCGAGCTTTTTGTCTCCTGGAAATATAAGAAAGAAACCCGAATTGAATATCAAAATACTAATTCTCAATCCTAATTTGAAACATCAGAACAAACCCTAAATAATAAAGAACCCTAAATCTGAGACAGCAGATTAAAAAGAAAAGAAAATAGAGCCAAATATTAGAGCATCGATTGATGAAAACAAAACCCAAACGAATAGATCGGTAATGATTTAGTGAAAGAGAGGGATAAACAGCAAAAAAAAAACTGATATTGATGTAAGATATAACTTACATCTTTCAGAAAGAGTTATCGATATGTGAAACATATAAATTGGTTCAACGAAAGTTAGGATTTTTTCTTGAGACGAGAGGATATGAGCGAAATTATTTCAGAGAAAGTTAGATATTTTTTCCTTCTTTACAGACGAGAGGAGTAAGTGATAAGAGGTGGGAAAGATACGAGAGGAGAAAGTGATAAGAGTTAGGATAGGGATAAGGTAGAGATAAGCAGAAGGGGATGATGAAAATCAAAGAAAGTAAAAGGAAAGGTTCAACGGTTGAGATTTGTCCATCAAAAATATGGACGATTGGCATTTGGTTTGAGGTTCTCATACGGATCAAAGGGAGTGTGTGAGAAGCATCTGTGTTCGTTTGAAATGTCCGAAGTTCTGATGATCCGGTATCGATTTTGTCGGGTTAGAATTTTTTGCTTTCAATGATTATATCAGAATTGAATAACACGGGTTCAAAGACTACTAGAGTTAGACTTGAGTTTCTTGTTTGGATGAACTAAAGACGAAATATATCAGCATTGAACACCACGGTTTCAGAGACTACTAGAGTTAGACTGGAGTTCTCATTTGGATGAACAGAAGATGAAATATATCAGAATTTAACAATAGGGGTTCAAATACTACTAGAGTTAGACTTGAGTTCTCGTTTGAATGAACGGAAGACGATATATATCAAAATTGAACAACACGGGTTCAAAGAATACTAGAGTTAGACTTGAGTTCTCGTTGGATGAACTGAAGACGAAATATATCAGAATTGAACAACATGGGTTTAAATAATACTATAGTTAGACTTGAGTTTCTCATTTGGATGAACTAAAGACGAAATATATGAGAATTGAACAACACGGGTTCAAAGACTACTAGAGTTAGACTTGAGTTTCTCATTTGGATGAAAGGAAGACGAAATATATCAGAATTAAATAACACGGGTACAAATACTACTAGAGTTAGACTTGAGTTTCTCGTTTGGATGAATGGAAGACGAAATATATCAGAATTGAACAATAAGGGTTCAAATACTACTAGAGTTAGACTTGAGTTTCTCGTTTGGATGAACGGAAGAAGAAATATATGAGAATTGAACAACACGGGTTCAAAGACTACTAGAGTTAGACTTGAGTTCTCATTTGGATGAACAGAAGAAGAAATAAATGAGAATTGAACAACACGGGTTCAAAGACTACTAGAGTTAGACTTGAGTTTCTCGTTTGGATTAACGGAAGACGAAATATATCAGAATTGAACAACACGGGTTCATATACTACTAGAGTTAGACTTGAGTTTCTAGTTTGGATGAACGAAAGACGAAATATATGAGAATTAAACAACACGGTTTCAAATACTACTAGAGTTAGACTTGAGTGTTTCGTTTGGATGATTGAAGACGAAATATATAAAAATTGAACAACACGGGTTCAAATACTACTAGAGTTAGACTTGAGTTTCTCGTTTAATTTGGATAAACTGAAGACGAAATATATCAGAATTGAAGAACACGGGTTCAAATACTACTAGAGTTATACTTGAGTTTCTCGTTTGGATGAACGGAAGACGAAATATATGAGAATTGAACAACACGGGTTCAAATACTACTAGAGTTTGACTTGAGTTTCTCGTTTGGATGAACGGAAGACGAAATATATGAGAATTGAACAACACGGGTTCAAAGACTACTAGAGTTAGACTTGAGTTAAGGCTAAAGATATTGCTTATCATTTATAAATATTTAATAGTTTAAAAAACAGGGGATGGAACATGGTTTAAACATGGTGTCATTCATTGGACGTTTCCCATTTTCACAGAGCTTGGAAAGAAAAGATATTGCTTATCATTTATAAATATTTTGGACCATCATTCCACAACCGACTCTCTAAAGTTATTCATAAAGAGTCAACCATTCAAAATCCCAACATTATAATATGCTTGCATATATCACTTATTCACTGAATCCCAACATTATAATATGCTTGCATATATCACAGTAATAGCAGAAAGTAAACAAATTTTAGTATTCTTTCAAAATACACCTGAAACCGATATTCATCATCCTTTTAACACTATAACGTGTGTAATCTAAACATCCGTGATCAGTCATTACCTACCTTTGACATTGACTACTATCAGGACTTGTTTACGTATTGACAAGCCACTATCAAAGTATGTATCATTTTACTGTATCTAATTAATCAAAGTGAAGTAGTAAAGAAAATCAACTCCGCAAATATTTAACTCCACGAAGATTTGTTTAGCCAGAAAAATTTGTTCATAAATACAAATGAAAATGACTAGGTGCATGAGAAGGGTTTGGTTATGTGCCAAGCATTTAAAATAGTATAATACGCATAGAGAGACAAATGTTTAAAAAGAGGAAAAAAGAAAGCAAGTCAACAAAATAACCTCTTTAAATGTCTGATTTTAGAAGTGGCAATACTAATTACAGTCTGTACCAACATACAAGTTCCAATTGTGAGTACCAACGTAGAAGTCCCAATCAATAGTACGGCAGTACTATAACATTTTCATCAAACAATATTAAAGATTATATAAATCATAGGCATCACAAAGAGGAAAATGAGGTGGATGTAATAAAAATGATTGACACACTGAAGTATTGCTCTTGTTCATCTTAGCCATTAACTACTATCCGTACCAGTAGCTAGTATGACTCGCAAATTATCAAAGTCCAAATTTATAAATTTAAGGAAGTGACCTTAGATCCGAAACAACTTATTATGCCTATTTAGTAGACACATTAAAGTAATCATGCATTACACAAACTAGTACTATTGATTTTCTGTAATACAAACTCCATAATGGAAGTCTTAGTTTTTATATGTTTTAGATCAATGGGGTCAAGTACAGTACAATAGGAATAGAAGTCTTAGTGTTCACTTGTTCACTAAAATCTGTTCTTAAGCCAAGATGTGTAAAATAATACATATGGAGTTCTATATCACAAAAATCATCCTAAGCTATTTAAGAGGCCATTCTTCTAACATCTATCTACATCCGGGATAACTAAATACATCTCAAATCATAACTTAAAAGAAAAGACATCCATTTTTCTAAGTTAAGGAAATGATGTGCCTTAATGGTTTAACAAAGCTAACAGATAGCGGCATCAATCTACAACACAAATAAATCCATCTACCAAAGGGAGTTTCAATTCATTGATTACAGGGTAATACAAATCATACAAAAAAATCAAGTTATCAATCTAAACTAAGTGATTCCACATCAAAAAATCAGTTCTTTAATCAATCTAAACATTCAAAATACCCTCCAATTTCGCCCAAATCTATCACCCAATTTCATATGACTAAAAAAATTTATCAATTGATTCGGAAGAAATAGAGAACTCAATCACTTACCTAGTCAAATGAAAAGATTGAACCAACGTAATTTATCATTAGCCGAATCTAATAGCATAGAGTCATGTAATGCTAATGTGTGTGAGAGTCAGTGTGTGCAGTTTATCTACACACAAGAGATTGGTCAGTGTGTGCAGTTTATCTACACACAAGAGTTTGGTCAGTGTGTGCAACACACGTGAGAATGTAAGAGAGTGTCTTGTCTGAGTATATAACTCAAGTCCAGTCTGTAATTCAAATCATCTTTCTTTTAATCAATATTTGATTCAAACCGTAAGCAATGTAGACATCAGATTTATCTGTGTTACTATGGTATCAGACTCAGAAATCAATTTCTGAGGGTACCGATCCTAGCCTGTTTCTTCATCAAAAGCACCATTACTTCATCTTCAACAATCTAAGATTTACCATTAAATCATCATCTTATCATTGCCATCGTAGGAAGAGAATTGAAGGCGATTTCATGAATTCATCTCGGTTTGGGTTTAATTAAAAATCAACTACTATGTTTCTATCTACAGCTACAACGAAGGTGGTAAATTTCTTCATCCATCTCCATTAATGGTTGTTTTTGGTAGGAATTAGGGCTTTGATTTGGTTTGATACCCCTGCTACGTCAACAAACAGGATTAAGTATGATTTTTAGATTTGAAATTTGGTTGAATTACTTGAGCTCTTGATGCTTTTGGTTACCGTTTTCATTTGGAGATGGATTCATTTACCTCAACTGGTTCAATTCAAGTCTCTGCTGGTAGTCTCCATTTATATGTTTAGATTACTTCAAATTTAAACTCATATGTTCGATTTCTACATCACTTTCTCAACCACATCCAATTTCATCTTCAACTACCTTATACATCATAATTAGCATGTTTTTTGCATCTAATTTCTTCATCAAGATCTGCTGCTCTTGATTCCGATTTAGAGATAGTCTGAGCGTGTTCTAGTCCACTACACCAAGGTCTAGTTAGGGTGAAAACTTAAAGTCGTTCCATTAGAATGGATTTAGCAGAAGATTGAGAAGTTGTTGGTCTCATTTCTTACTTCAAGGCAGTCCTCACATATGTGTTGAAGCATCTTGCGTTTATAATGGTGTTTCTGTGATTGAACATCGAATTGGAGTTGTTGAGTTACATTAAGTACAAATTGAAGTTCTTTTGTTGAGTTTGTGTACACTTAATATGCAACTTTGGTTTTCACTTTGCATATGTGTTCAATGTGCAACCTATAGTTCTTCTACTTTTCATGATCTTTGAATAAAACAGTTGAAGTTCATATTCAATGGTACTTTCTTTTTACTTATGTTTCTTATTGTGAGTGCATACTCCAACCTTCTATGGAGTTATGGAGAATAATCCAAGTTTCATAATAAAAGGATTATATTCTTGAATCTCTTCAATGGTGCTCTTAGTGCTTCTTTGGTGTTATGGTATTCCTTTCAAATTGAGTTTGGTGGTGCAAACAATATTGCTTTTTACTTCTTTACTAAGTGTTTCATGCTTGACTACTGCAATAACTGTCTAAGGGAAATACTTTTCAAGATGCTCTTCAAGTTCTACTACATCTCATTGGCTAAAAATCGCATATCTTTCTCCCTAGTATATGTTGTAAAGTGACAAACCGATGGTACTTGCATGAGTGATGGTCTTTGCAATATTGCTTTTGCTTGCACTGGTGTTCTTTGCTTCTTCAACTTCTCGGTGTTTACATCATTGGATGAGCTTTCAGCTCAATTCTAGTAGGAGTAATGTTACAGAAATCGGTTGTGAAAAGATCCAACTTATAGTAGTGCGAGTTTCTACTGAAAGATATAAGGGTGCGGGGAGTTTCTACACACGCACATTGTGGGTGCAAATTCTTATGATGGACTCATTCCACTGCAAGGAACTATCTCTACTGGAGCTATTGTATAGCTGCAGACATAATTTGGTCTTCTACATTGCCTTCTACTACTATGCTGCTAAGCTTTTATTGCGTTTTCAATTTGGCTCTGCATCACCATTTGCTGCTACCATCTATAGTACTGTCATGTTATTCAACCTTCACCAACCTGCACCTGTTGATTCTCCATGCTAATTCCTTACTCGAACACCTGCTGCGAGTGTGTGTATTGATTTGTTTTGCAATAGCTAGGTGCAAGATCACAACATACTTATTCTGCTACCTACCTACTCGTGTGCAATGCTTTGTTTTGATGCTGCTGCCTAGTACCCTGTCCTACTTCATCTACTGGATCTCTTGGTGCTTATACATTGCATATGGTTCTGGATTACAACACTGCAGGGTTTTATTAGCTTACAGGGGTTCAAAATTCTTTTGGTACACCAACAGCTCACCTACTGTATAGTTGGATTGTTGGTTTGTAATGCTAATGTGTGTGAGAGTCAGTGTGTGATAATGTGTGTGAGAGTCCAATCTCAAGTGGTCTTCTACATCCCACTGGAGATTGAGGGAGGGTAATAGCATAGAGTCATGTAATGCTAATGTGTGTGAGAGTCAGTGTGTGCAGTTTATCTACACACAAGAGATTGGTCAGTGTGTGCAGTTTATCTACACACAAGAGTTTGGTCAGTGTGTGCAACACACGTGAGAATGTAAGAGAGTGTCTTGTCTGAGTATATAACTCAAGTCCAGTCTGTAATTCAAATCATCTTTCTTTTAATCAATATTTGATTCAAACCGTAAGCAATGTAGACATCAGATTTATCTGTGTTACTAGAATCAAGTCTCAACCATCTTCTTCATCTTCATCGTTCATATTTTAAGTCAAACGATCCACATAACTAACATAATACATAACCCAGCTAAAATTGAACAGATTGAATTCAAACTCAGATTAATTTATAGGTGAAACTGGTGTGGTTTCGAGATGAAAATTTTACACTCTCAGAATGTGTTAATGGCGGCACACGATGAACAAAGGAAAGAGAGTGTTTTACTTTCTGTGTTTGGCTGGAAAAAGTCGAGAGAATGGGATGATATTTGTCTAAGTCTACTTTCTAGTGAGTCAAGACCCGTTGACTTGGTCTTTATGGATGTTATCTAATATTAAATATTAAGAAAATTAAATAGAAATTAAATATAATTGTTAGTTTGTATAAATGTTGCAAGAGTTGTGACAAGAAGTATTGTAAATTTGGGGCTGTTTTAGATGTGGTGAAATCTTTGGGTGGAATCATCATTTTAGATTATAATTGTTGGTATTTAGATAATTGCCAACAAATATTATTGTTGGTAATAAAAGAATTTAATATTCCTAATTATTATCACAAATATAAAATTTATTAACAATTATAATTGTTGCAAGACTTATCACAGGTTTATCTATGACTGAAAAAGAAACTGTGACAAGTTACACTGTGATAAAATCCTGGATTTGGTGTAGTGATTATTTGCATATGTATTCTATGGTTCACTTGTGATGATATTAATATTTCTAGGTTTATGTTAAATCTTAATGTAAGCAAAACCTAAAGAATACACGCAGTATTCTTCGATTCCACATAGGAATGGTGCAGGATCATGCTGCAAACCATGTTAACTTTAATGTTTAGCACTCACGTAAGGGTATAGTAAATGACGGATTTTTTCACCAGTTTGTAACAGAAATGTGTTGCTATATTTGAAACGTTTATATCGTTATTACGAGCATCTCCAAAGGAATATGTGGGTGCACTTAGAGCATGTCCAATGGAATTTGGATATGCATCCTATGTGCTGACCTAAAGAAAAGAGGATTTGGATATACATCCTGTTAGAAGTGTCCTTGCAAAGTGAATGCACATTGACTCAAATTTATCTCCTCTATGTGGGGATGCTGAAGAGTCTATTATGCATGCTCTGGTTGCTTGTCATGTTGTGAGCCGTGTTTGGTTTGTTTCTAGATTGCACGTTAGAACTGATTTTTTTAAGAACTTTAATCTTCATGATTGGTTATGCTACTGGTTTGCTATATGATCATACTCCCAAAACATTGATAGTGATAATGCTCCCTTAATTGCTAACATTATGTGGTCTATATGGTCTAGTAGGAACCTTGTCTTATTTGCTCAAAAACAAGAATTACCAGAGACTTTGCTCAGAAGAGCTATATCCATGAAATATACCCCTTGTCCTGTTACTACTTCCCCTGATTTTTTGCCTGTTTCGATTCCTTTACCTACCCATTGGTCACCTCCCCCTATGGGATGGACTTCAATTACTATTGATGCATGGTGGGATTTGAATTCTCTAAATGGTGGTACTGGGTTTCTGGTTAGAAATGATTTAGGGAAATGCATTTATGCAACAACAATCTCAGTTCCCATGTTTTCAGCAGAGGAAGGAAAAGTGTTCGCCATATGGTCCGGTTTGAGAAAGGAAATAGACATGAAGATTACTCACATAGTAATACAAAGCGACGCAAAAGATGTTATGACTCGTCTCCAGGATGGAAAATTTGAAGGAACTTCTATGACGGATGCAAGATTCAGAGATATTCAGTCTTATACTAATTCACTTCCTCATTGTAATTTTATATTCCTTCCTAAATCTTGTAATGAAGGTGCTCATGCTTTGGCTAGTTGGGCTAAGAAAACCAACAACATTATGTTTTGGAAAAATCCACCTGTATGGCTTTCAGATATATTGGGTGGAGTTTACTAATCTATAATATATTTCAGTTATTTGCTTAAAAAAAAAAGAAAAAAAAAAGGGGGATTTTGTTAACATATATGTAGACATCATATTCTACATCGGACACGTGGCAAGTGATAAAGAGCCGAAACAAGATACTGCGGTGTAACAGTCACGTGACATCAACTCTAAGAGTTCTTCAATGCTAAGATAAGGTCAGATTAGTAATCTTTGGAACCCTTTCCATATTAAAAGAGAGAGGAGACTTTTTGGTCGGCTAGAAAGAAAAGTAATATATTGACTAACAACTCTCACTCTCTCAAGACCCTGACTCTCTGAATAAAGTCACTAAACTTCATTCTTAACAATGGAGATCATCAACCTTATAAGTTGTAACACTAATGAATAATAATACTTACTTTTCATTTACCCGTGGATGTGGACGTTCGATGTCGAACCGAGTTATATACTTGTGTCAATTTGTTATTTACCTTCTCTGTAATTCATAATTTTGCTTATGTGATTTAGTCTATATCTTGTTTTACCTATTTCTTTATGATTTGATCCATTTGGTTGTACTATTAGATTAATAATAGTTATAAATAAAGTTTTTCTTGATAAGTATCTCGAATGGTTGTTGTATCAATATTAATATTAAGTTAAATACATTTTCCATTTACTAATAGGATATAAAATCTTTAATAAAGCTAAAATAACTTTTAAACGAAGAAAATATATGACGTGGGTGTGAATCGGGGAATCTAAAAATAGATATTCTCATTCAAAGCATTTTTTTCCATTCCAAATCTTCACCACCACTTTTTGAGATGCGCCGAGTACATGTATTTAGATTTCCGAATTCCAAGACCACCACCTTCTTTAGATTTTACGATCATAGACTGCCACACATTATGCATTCTTTTCTTATTAGCATCATCATCCCAAAGAAAATTTCTTACTATCTTATCAATCTTATTTGTAATGGAGCACGGTGCAAGAAAGATTGATAAATAATAAATAGGCAAACTAGCCAAAACAATTTTGATAAGAGTCAACTTACCTTCTCTTGATATCGTTTTCCCATTCCAAGAGGAAAATCTCGAAGCACATGATTCCAAAATTTTCTCCCACTTTTGTGAGCCACTAACTTTATTACCCAAAGGAAGACCGCGATAGATACTTGGAAAATTTGACCTTTTACACCCTAATATGTTAGCAAATTCATCTATGTTTTCAACGAGAGCTTCTACAAAGAAACAACTATTAGCAAAGTTGATTTAAGCCCGAGGTTAGTTCAAAACAAATAAGTAAATACCGTAGAGAGTCTACTTGATCACCCTTCGCATCAAGAAAAACAATGGTATCATCGGCAAATTGAAAAACAATAGTAATGTTATTGTTCATACCGGCATGATTATTTTTTTTCCGTCATTGAAAAACCATGACGGTACGAACAGTAACAATACTATTTCATATCCCCCAATTGCATGTTCCTCTTAAGTGCACTACAAACTATTAGGGATTAAATACAATTTGATTTGAATCTCTAAGAAAAACAAACCAAATTTCAATCATATATTAAGAATATTTGATATGTATGACAATTATTTTTTATTTTCTTAGTAGCATTATTATTTTATATATTAATTTGGGACTTGTTAATCCTTAAGGGGAATTTTTAAAATATATTATTTTATGATTTTATCGAATTTATTATTTTACTATTAAAGCCCGAGTTGGGACCATGAAATTTTATTATTTTATCGAGAATATTATATTATTGAGTATTATATTAAAGAAGTTATACCGTAAAATTATTTTCCTATTAAGAAAAAGACTTACGTTTAGCGTAAACATTGTGGCCTGTGGGGGCAGTCACGATTGATATAATTGGAATCATAAAGCTAATGGGGTCAAACAATATTTATTGAGGAAGGATCCGCTCACACTTTTATTATCACACTATCTCACACATTCGGCATCATTTTCGTGAATAAAAACCAAACCGTAACGGATTTGAAGCTAATATTTTGGGGATGTGTTACTATCACATAGTTATATGTTCATCCCGAAAATGAGCGTATTCCAAGACATATAACACTATCATCTACTACTTTGAAAATGAACCGTTAAAAATCAACGGATTTATGGCCGTCGAAATTAAAACCGGTAGATTGTGAGGTTTTATATTTCGGAATGTTCTCATTTTTGGTAGGCATATATAAATTCGTAATAGGAACACATCCTCAAAATATTAGCTTCAAATCCATTACGATTTGGTTTTATTCACAAAAATGATACCGAACATGTGAGATAGTGTGAAGGGATCCCTCCTCATATTTATTTTCGCTAATGGGGTCAAAATGATTAAGGGAAAAATGGTATTCCCTTAATATTTTTTACTGTGAGTAAAGAAGATTACAGATCAATGTCAAACTTTCTCTAAAACTGCATTACCGATGAAATTTGTGACAATTAAATAGCAAACTATTGTCCATTTTTGTATAGCTAATTCAAAGATGTACTCTGTTGGGCCAGAGTAAGAGCACCAGAACTCATCCATCTCAACAAACATGTGTTTAATATAAGAATTTACAATAATATATCCACCAACACTTATCAAGTTTAACTACTTTTTTTTTTTTTTTTTTTTGATCGAGAAAGAAAGCTTTATTAGATAAAAGAATTTACAATAGAGCTATCAGAGTTTAGAAAAAAACAAAGATGGAATCATGAAGTTACATAAAAATTGTTTCCCAATTGTTATGCATAGAAGTTCTATTAGAACTTGAGAAGTTCAATTGCACCCTTTTTCCCGCAGCAGCCCAACTAAGCACCATGGAATTAGCGTCAGTAATCAGATGGATCTTGGTCAGTCTCAAGAGAGTAATCATTCTCGAAAGTCCTGCAATTACGTTCACGCCAAATAACCCAAATATTAGCTGCTAGAATCAACCCCCAAATACGTTTGAAAGTACTAATTTACTTCTGAATCTTTCACTTATCTAGTTACGTCGAGGTTCTTTTCTATAATGCACATACTCTATCCATCTTGCACACAAAGTTATATACTTGCACAACTGGTTCAAGAGGTTTAGTATTCCTAACAATTTAAACAAATAATCTCCAAAACTAAAGAAAGCATATTTAAACAAAAACCATGCATGTTTGTGTTGTGCATGTTAGAGTGGTAACAACAATAATGAAAATAAATTTAAGAAGCACAAGTGATACTTAGCTTGATTTACAGCAACTTGGTGGATGCATCAAGTCGAGTAGCATGCGGAGAAAAAACTGATAGAGGCACATATAAGATACGCTGATCTAAAGACAATATCGCCTGCTAATCCTCTAAATAGAGAGATCCTATAGCTTCATTAGCGAGTTGCCTCCAGGATACAACTATCGTTAGCATTCCTTCTTGTAGCATACAAGAGAACGCCCTTAGAACTTGGCAGTGAAAAAAAACTCAGTGAAACTACCTTGTTTCACTCAAAATACTCATAGAGAAAAATGTAAGAAAGCTCTTGTATATTTTCTCTCCTACTCTCTTTTATTACTTAAAGCAGAGGAATTTTAGTTGAGTTATTACTCACAACAAAAAGACTAAAACTTATTTTTTTATTGACTAACAAGTTTAAGAAGAAGTCTTTATTTTTATCTTTATATCTACTGCTCTCTCCTACTCAAAACCGCAGAGCTCCCAAGACCTGAAGTTTTAATTTTCATTTCTATCTAGTACACTCGATTCCTCTCTAAATTTAAAAAACAAAACCAAGAGAGAAAATTCCAAGGAAGAAATTGTTGTAAGTTCTCTCACTTCTCTCCTGTGTACCTATAAAACTGAGTTGAAAACTCAAGATTTATTTAACCAAAAAAAAAAATTAACCCGTTAATTCCCATACGTGCCAGACAAAAGAATATAAAACCGGAATTCTAAAAAACATTTGTCTGGTGGAATACAATGAATAAGATTCTCTTGCTTTTTGTTTAGAAAACAGACAAAGGCATTGGATTCTTTTTAAATGGATTAATTAACATTACAAAATTGATATAATGATATTGATATGCATAAAACAATGATGTGCACTAAACAATGAAAAGAAATCAGACTTTTCTTTTTCTTTTGCAAAAGAAGTTTTCTTTTGCTTTTGTTAAATGGTTTGTCACAAATGCAGCTTTATTAAATAAACAATGGAATGTTGCACAGAAGAAGAGGGACAGGAATTAAAATTCCTTTCTTCACATGCAAAGCAGGCGCAATAGAAAGGACATCAACACTGTAGAAAAGATCGTGTCCAAAAGATTCTTCAACGAGAGAAAACAGGGCGTAGGCAAGAAAAGTTTCAATAAAAATATATAATCTTATTGCACCCACTCCCACACCCGAGGATAAGCCCGACCAAACGGCGGTGGCGTGCGTGCTTCGGTGCGAAGAACCGCACACGGGAAAAAGCAACCTTACCATAGTCTAGGTCTTCTCCACACACAAAAGTGTATAGACCCAAATGGTCACGCCCTTTTGGCAAAACCCAAGGTATTTAGGTCTAAAAACTCTAAGGATTTTAGTCTATGTCGGACTAATGTTTTATTCATTCAAATGAAAAACAAACTAGTGAGCAATATGTCTTGGGATCAAAACATGGTCCAAGTTTTTCAAAACCCCGTTTTTTCTAACAATCCCCCACATGAATGATAAAACATATCGAAAAAACACGAGAAAACAGAAGACAACAAATTAGGCTAAGGTGTCCCAAAGATTGAACCTTAACTTAGTGAGACGTTACCTGAACTGCTTGTTGAAACGGTGAATGCAATGTCTTGAACCACCAACATTGAATGCAATTCAGAAATAACAACCACACTTGATATCTCTATCGAAAGCTGCCAAGCTCTTGACGTTGTGCCCGTTTTGGACGTGGGCAAAAATCCCGGACTTAATGAATGTCTCTAGAGAATCAGCTCAAATTCTCATAGGAATCGGCCCCACTTCCAACATCCACAAAGGTGAGTCCATTAAGAGTGTCCTGCCACACCCCGCTTTAAACAAAGCCATGGAACCCATTAAGATCTCAAAAGATCATCCTAAATCATGCAGGAAGCACTATCACGCGGTTATACCATAGGGAGGGACAAAGATAGTGCTTTCCTGATATCACCATAAATTAGTTATCTCATTGAACCTTGATCTTGGAAATCCATTTATAAGGTTGAGTATCCTTCATGGTGATTTATATTTTTATGAGCTTAAGTCCCATCCCCTTCAATGTAGAGATAACTATCTTCTTTATAAACCTTTCGTCAAAGGAACTGCGCTATTATCCTTGGACCTTACAAAGTCAAGAGAGATAATACTAGTAGAAAGTAGTTGCTTCATTATCTCGTGCTTTCTCTGAAGCTATAGACTCTGACTCCATAGTGGATCGAGCTATACTTGTCTGTTTGTATATCTTCCAAGACACAAACGCATCTTCAAGCATGAATATGTACCCACTTGTGGATTTTGACTCATCTGAGTCCAACATCCAGTTGGCATCACAGCACCCATCTGTCGCAGCAGGAATCTTCCCAAAACTTAAGAAAAAGTCTGAAGTGCCTCTCAAATAGTGCAAAAACTCTGTTGAGAGAATTCATGTGATCCCGCTCTGGG
The DNA here is from genome assembly GCA_023529315.1 of Papaver bracteatum. Taxonomy (NCBI): domain Eukaryota; kingdom Viridiplantae; phylum Streptophyta; class Magnoliopsida; order Ranunculales; family Papaveraceae; genus Papaver; species Papaver bracteatum. Next base: position 723,253 of record JAJJWX010002325.1, read on the forward strand.
TTGCAAGTGTACATGCTCAAACTACTCACAACGTAAGCAATACCAGGTCTTATAAAATTAATCAATTACATAAGACTGCTGATTATGCAAAAAATACTCAAGAGTGGAGAAACATCATCACCCTTGTTCTCACAATTTGAGAAACACCATTACATGGAGTAGAAGCAAGTTTAGCCTGATCGTGATTAAATTTATTTAATATGGTTTCAGCAAAATGAAATTGACTAAGACTATATTCATCAGACGTCTCTCTGATTTTCATCCCTAAGAATACATCGGTAGGGATTAAGTCTTTCATGTCAATATTCTCATTTAGTATGCTTTTAGTGGTATTAATAAAATCAATGTTACTGCCTAATATGAGCATATCATCAACATACAGGCACACAGTAACATAAGCATCATCCTCATATTTAATGTAAACACATTAATAAGATTTATTAATCTTAAACCACTAGATATCATTACATGATCAAATTATCATGCCTTCGTTTAGGTGCTTGTTTCAAACCATACAGAAATTTAATCAATTCGCATAATTTGTTTTCACAACAAAAAACCTTTTAGTTGGTACATATAAATTTCTACATTTAATTCACCATTTAAAATTGCAGTCTTAACATCCATCTGATGTATATATTCTAATCATGAATAAAAGCAATAATAATCATCATCTTAACAGAAGTGATTCTAGTGACAGGTGAAAATATGTCAAAGAAATTTATTCCTTAATTTTTGGTTATAACCCATAACCATACTAGGTATTTCTCTACAGTTTCAAATGTACCAAGGTTTCCTTTTGAAGACTATTAGGAAGAACATATAACTTCCATGTGGGTTCAGTGTCCAAACTCTACCATAAAGGTCACATAGACGAGGCTATAACTTATCTAAGTTCTAACCCTCTTACTTCTACTATGTCCAAACTCAACATCTTAAGACGGGGTTGACTAGCCGAAGGAACATATGCGAGACTGTCATGAACCCTTTTTCGAGGTCCAGTCCTCAAAGGAATTATATGTTCAAAAAATAAAGCATCTCTTGATTGCACTACAGTGTTCATACCAATGTTATCGATGTCAAATCTTATGACCATTAACCTATATGCCATGCTTAGGATAGGTTAGGAATCCATAATCTTAGGTCAAAATTTTGATTTGCTTTGGAGGCGAAATAGCCAATACACCCCCCACATTTTAGGTATACATGTCAAGAACAAAAAAAATAGGTTATGCACCTTGCACAATCTTCTTGAGAGATTAAAATAAATATTTTTATTTTACACCCCCACAATTATCAGGATTTCTCAACATGCTGCGATTTTGTGTCATTTAACACACGCCGCATACTCAAATTATGATTTAGCATATTCATGTATTCATTATCAATTAATAGCATACAAGTTTCACTTTATCTATTAATTCCTCATGTTCTCTTATGTTAAGAGTTCAAAGCATTACATGAACTTATTTCCAAATATCATATCTCATAGTAAAGTGGATAACCATTGGAAATTATATTTAAAGCATAATGCACATGTGGAGAATGAAAGTTTCCATACCTGAAACCATTTTACCTATTTTCCTTCAACTGTTTTGATAGTTGAGATTCTCAAAGAAATGCATTCATACCTTGGTGCTCTTGGTAGAAGACTCACACACTTCTTCTGAAGCTCGCATTCTAGCATCCCGAACATTAACCAAGTTTCTTGTTGGATCAAATTATTGTACCTCAACATTATATTCAATCAATCATTAGTAGGTCACAAAATATTGGTAATTAAAACCAAATGCTTTGTGTATTCACAAATCAATTTAAGCACACAAACTTCTTGTTGCACCATAATTGTAAACCAAACATGTGATTTATACAAATTGATGTTACACAAAACATTTATGATCCAAGTGATTTTGAACATAAATGAAGTTCATATAGAACTGATCAAAATCATATTATTCCTTGACAGAGTAATACAATTTTATCTCTACAAATGATTATTGCTCTTGTCATAGGAATCGGTTGCTAGTTACATGCTTAAGTTATCATGAGAATTAAATTTCAACTAAATATCCTCTAAGTAATTATTACTAAAAGTTCCCATGATATTACCAAAGTGATAGCTTATCACTAATCAAATGTTGCTAGACATAATCAAGAGATTTCACACATTTCACGTTTTTTCTAGACAGAAATGCACAACAATTTTCCAAATATCTTATCTCTCAAACCACATATCCAAATTAGATGAATCAAAAAGGGGTTTAAAGATAAGATCCAGAACAAAATATCTTATTTAGATCCACATTTCCAAAAACTCATAGTTATGCCAGAAAAATTAATTTTTCAGCAGAGTTTTTCCTGCCCGTTAGAAATTTCCAGAAACGTATAATAGTTATGTAAAATATCTAATAAATAATTTTACAACTCCAAAAATCATAAAATTTGGTGGAGTTAACAGAAAACATGTATATATCATTGTGTTAAAAGTATTCAGAAAATTTCGTTATGGGTTAAAGATAAACCCAAAATTATACAGCTCATACAAAACTTTTAATTTTGTTTTTTCACTTTAGAAAAATATGAACATCTTTATTTTTCCAAAATTAATATCAACACCATTTATTCAATTTTTGATTATGTAAATGCCTTATGACACTTTCCATTAAACTTAGTAGTTTAATTTGTCAACAATATTTTTCTTTATTATTGTTACAAAAAATTAAACTAGTAGATATTGTCTTTAGATTGTTGGAGTGGTAACAACAATAATGAAAATAAATTGAATAAGCACAAGTGATACTTAGCTTGATTTGCAGCAACTTGGTGGATGCATCAAGTCGAGTAGCATGCGGAGCAAAAACTGATAGAGGCACGTATAAGATACGCTGAGCTAAAGACAATATCGCCTGCTACTCCTCTAAATAGAGAGATGCTATAGCTTCATTAGCGAGTTGCCTCCAGGATACAACTATCGTTAGCATTTCTTCTTGTAGCATACAAGAGAACGCCCTTAGAACTTGGCAGTGAAAAAAAACTCAGTGAAACTACCTTGTTTCACTCAAAATACTCATAGAGAAAAATGTAAGAAAGCTCTTGTATATTTTCTCTCCTACTCTCTTTTATTACTAAAAGCAGAGGAATTTTAGTTGAGTTATTACTCACAACAAAAAGACTAAAACTTAGTTTTTTCTTGACAAAACAAGTTTAAGAAGAAGTCTTTATTTTTCTCTCTATCTCTACTGCTCTCTCCTACTCAAAACCGCAGAGCTCCCAAGATCTGAAGTTTTAATTTTCATTTCTATCAAATACACTCGGTTCCTCTCTAAATTTAAAAAACAAAACCAAGAGAGAAAATTCCAAGGAAGAAATTGTTGTAAGTTCTCTCACTTCTCTCCTGCGTACCTATAAAACTGAGCTGAAAACTCAAGATTTATTTAACCAAAAAAAAAAAATTGACCCGTTAATTCCCATACGTGCCAGACAAAAGAATATAAAACCGGAATTCTAAAAAACATTTGTCTGGTGGAATACAATGAATAAGATTCTCTTGCTTTTTGTTTAGAAAACAAACAAAGGCATTGGATTCTTTTTAAATGGATTAATTAACATTACAAAATTGATATAATGATATTGATATGCATAAAACAATGATGTGCACTAAACAATGAAAAGAAATCAGACTTTTCTTTTTCTTTTGCAAAAGAAGTTTTCTTTTGCTTTTGTTAATTGGTTTGTCACAAATGCAGCTTTATTAAATAAACAATGTAATGTTGCACAGAAGAAGAGGGACATGAATTAAAATTCCTTTCTTCACATGCAAAGCAGGCGCAATAGAAAGGACATCAACGCTGTCGAAAAGATCGTGTCCAAAAGATTCTTCAACGAGAGAAAACAGGGCGTAGGCAAGAAAAGTTTCAATAAAAATATATAATCTTATTTCACCCACTCCCACACCCGAGGACAAGCCCGACCAAACGGCGGTGGCGTGCGTGCTTCGGTGCGAAGAACCGCGCACGGGAAAAAGCAACCTTACCATAGTCTAGGTCTTCTCCACACACAAAAGTGTATAGACCCAAATGGTCACGCCCTTTAGGCAAAACCCAAGGTATTTAGGTCTAAAAACTCTAAGGATTTTAGTCTATGTCGGACTAATGTTTTATTCATTCAAATGAAAAAACAACTAGTGAGCAATATGTCTTGGGATCAAAACATGGTCCAAGTTTTTCAAAACCCCGTTTTTTCTAACAGTGCATTTGTATGAAATCTGTTGATATCATTGGAATATAAAGCACATTATAATCTATGTTGTATTAGGCGCTAGGCAGGCGAGGCGCCAAGCCCTTCGCCTAGTGCCTAAGGCGCACCTACTCGTCCCATGAAAAATTAGAAAACACAAAAATTAGTCACACTTTGGCGCCTTGGGCGTTTAATTGTCTAGGCACCCCTCGGGAGATTAGTGCGCCTAGAGGGCCTATGGCGCCTTTTACAACATAGATTATGATACAACTTTTTTTCAGTCGACACAAAGAAAGATATAGCCTACGGGTTGGTTTATTTATTGTTAACATTGGAATTGATCTTACCGGTTGCCTACCATGGTTGAAAGACTTCTTATTCATACAAAGAAAGTAATTGATACAAAGGAGTAAGAAAACGAAAAATGATGACAAAGAATTCATACTTTTTGAATGCTTTTATTCTTTACGTTCCATAGTTTTGGCTAGCACATAGGTTGGATGTTTGAGTTTGCAAAAATAGGAAGCCTTCAGTCTATTGTGCGAGCTATCATATTACTTGTACTATATGGTTAGTGGTAACTTATTCGTTATGGGTTGTGTACTCTTGCTGGTATATATTTGTTTTCCTAGAATTAAAACATTATGGAACATATAATCCATACTCTCAGTAGCTTGATGCAGTATGTTCGTCGCAATCATTTTTTGTCTTCTCCTAGCTACAGTAATATCGGTACATAATGTCTGCTCCAAGTTGTGCTTTGTGCATAAAACGTGATGCTTCCGATGCATTAATGGAGTTATCGAAATTCCAGTGTCACTTGCATCTAAAGGTGAAATGAAATACATATATTGCTCAAAAATGTGTTGCTGCTATCAGAAAAAAAAAAAAACAAACAAAATTTACCCCAGAATTCAAATCTCCTGGCTTCCTCACTGAGCATACTAGCTAGTTCGAGTAGAATAGTTAGCAGAAGTAGTAGTACGAGAAGAAGAGAGATGAATCGAAATGAAGGAAGACGAACTGAGAAGAGATGCAGAATGGGTGGGTATATGAAGCCATTACAATGTCCCAAGGTAAAGTACCAACTAAATTACCACCATTTATCTTTTGAAACATCCCACCATGTTGAAATTGATTAACTACCCTCTTAGAAATTTTGTGCACTACTGAAGGAACCCAAAAAGTAGGTGCCATTGGGATCTCCAACCATTGGTGCACGGTTATTTGGGTGTCACACATGATGGTTGCCAAAGATTTGGTGCTTTCAGCGTATTTTTCTAAATCATTTTAGGTATATTTCGTCAAGTATATATGGAATCCATATATTTTGGAGTATCTGTCTTGTTTAAGATAACCACGAAGAATTAGTGGTATTCACATCCTACCATGGAAGATCATGATAGATCCAAAAGAAGATTAATCGCCGACAGTTTCATCGAAAGCAATGGAGTAATCATAAACTCAGATATAACAGAAAACATACTTTCTCGTATACCTATTGAGTTTGTCTAACGAAGCAGAGCAGTATGCAAACTTTGGAGAAATCACTTGCAAAAACCAAAGACGGGTTTCCTTTTCACAGGGCAGGATCTCCAAATCTGTTATGAAGATGAATATACCGAAGACGAAGAAGAGGTAAATGTTAAAAAGCTTTCTTTTCAGTCCCTTACAAAGATTAACCACGGTTTAGGTCTAAAATATATACCTATTATATATGGGTCTTGCAATGGATTAATTTGCTTTCCAGATATTGAAATGGAAAAACTAGTATATATTTGCAACCCCATGACAGGAGAATACATTTATCTTCCAGAGATGGATTCCAGCGGAATATCAAATGCTGAGGTGTTTGGTGGATTTGGTTATTCATTATTAACTAATGAGTATAAGGTTGTTCAAGTGTACTACGAGACCATCGGATCCGTTGGAAGGGTTCAGGTATACACCCTTGGTGGTGGCAATGGGTGGAGATGCAAAGGAGAAATCCCTTACATTTTTAAGCAAGGGGCTGTTTTTGCAAACAACTCTCTTTATTGGCTAGACCATAGTACAGAAAAGCAATTCAGGAATATCATAGACGTTGATTTAGTAAATGAAACGTTTAGTATCCTCCCGTTGCCATCGTGTTTTGAATCTTTTGAAAGTGTTCATTTCGTGTCGTTAAGAGGGAGTTTAGGTGTTTACCATGTAAAAACGACTTCGAGTTTTTTTATAGGTCCTGACGAGGAAGATAGTTGTTTGGATATATGGACATTAAAGAAAGAAAAGAAGAACAACAACAACAAGGAGCTTTTCTCGCAAATAGATTAAAATTGGTAATGCCAAACCTGATATCCCAATCTCAAGGAGCTTTTCTAGCTGAAAGACAAATTTTGGACGGTATATTGATTGCAAATGAACTTATTGATTCAAGAAAAAGGCAAGGAAAGGGAGGAATTGTGTGTAAGTTGGATATGGAAAAAGCGTATGATCATGTTCTATGGGGGGCTGTCGACGGAGTTCTTAGGAAGATGGGCTTTGGATGGAAATGGAGAAGATGGGTGCGTTTTTGCATCTCTACAGCAAGGTTCTCGGTAGTTATTAATGGAGCAGCGAAGGGTTTTTTCAAGGCTTCTAGGGGGCTGCGTCATGGAGACCCCATATCGCCGTTTTTATTCTTACTGGTGGCTGAAGTGTTTAACAAAATTATGACCAATGCTAAGGCAGATGGCTTTCTTAAAGGGTTTTTTGTCAAACAAAATGGTATGGAAATATCGCATCTCCAATTTGCCGACGATACGATTGTATTTTTAGACGCCAAGGTGGAAGAGGTGCAGAAACTTATGGAGGTTCTCGAGGGCTTTAAAGATAAAACGGGGTTGAAAGTTAATCTCTCAAAGAGTTACATGGTGGGTATTGAAATTACGCAGGAGCAGTTGCAAGTGTGCGCTGTTTTAGCAAGATGTGAGGTTACTGAGTTTCCTATTTCATATCTTGGAATTCCAATTGGGGCGTCCAGGAGGTTAAAATCAATTTGGAATTCGATTTTTGAAAAGATGACTCTAAGACTAGCGCCGTGGAAGAGGAGGTACCTCTCAAGAGCCGGAAGAGTGGTGCTGATCAACAGTACATTAGCATCTATCCCTTTGTATTACTTGTCTCTGTTTCGATTCCGTCAGTAGTAAAGAAATTAGAGAGACTTATGCGCAACTTTCTGTGGGGAGATACGATAGATAAGAAAAGACTTCATTGGAGGGGTTGGAAAAAAGTTAATATTCACAAGAGTGAAGGCGGGCTGGGCATAAGGAATCTGAAGACCACCAATGAGGCTTTGTTAACCAAATGGTTGTGGAGATACGGCGAAGAAAAGGCTAGTTTATGGAGGAAGTTGGTTTATGAGAAATTTGGCGGTGTAGAAGAAGCTTGGGTTCCTAAAGACTCGAAGATAACTTATGGGTGCGGGTTTTGGCGAGGCATACTTAACCTTTCTTACATCCTCAAAAATGGGTCAAAGATTTCGATAGGTAGGGGTAATAAAACAAAATTTTGGGAGGATGTTTGGTGTCACGAAAAAACTCTTAAAGAGTTGTTTCCGAAGTTGTGGAAAGTGAGCAAGAAGAAGGAAGCTTTGGTTGAAGAGGTAAACAATGGAGATGCGGAAAGCCCGTGTTGGAACATAGATCCGTGTAGAAGGCTTAGAGAAGAGGAAGTTCAAGAGGTGATGGAGTTCTCTAGAATTTTAGACAATCAAGGGATTCTTGCTGAAAGTGATAGGCGCAAATGGACTGCCGACACCCAAGGTACGTTCTCGGTTAGTTCTTGTTACACTTGGCTTATGCATGACCAGGGGAGAACCGCTCCAACTAAGTTTCCAGCTGACTACATTTGGAATAACACAATTCCGCCAAAAATCAGTTTTCTGGTTTGGGCAGCAGCTCATAGAGTAGTGCCAACTCTTTCCATGTTAGCGAGAAGAGGGATGACGGTAGTGAATATGTGTAGTTTTTGCAATAACAGTGAGGAGTCTGTGGAACACCTCTTTCTCCATTGTCCTTTCATTTGGGAGATTTGGGAGCACTTTCTTCATGAGTTAGGTCTTACTTGGTCACACCCCACGTCCGTTATCGAGTTCTTATGGAAGTGGAAATTGAAGGTTTCTACCAAACGGCTTGTCTTCTTGAGATATTGTTTGCCGTTTGCGATTTGGTGGGTGGTTTGGTTGGAAAGGAATGATCTTGTGATTACTAAGAAACAAATTAGGAAGCCTTTAAGCTCGCTTATTGTAGACATCAAAGTGTTGCTTCTTAGTTGGTCAATTCATATCGATTCCTTTAAGCATATTATGTTGGATGATTTTGTTTATGATTGGGCAAGGTTGTTTAGGGAGTAGGTTGTTGTAAGCTCTTTAATCACTTTGCTCAGCTCTTCTTGTTTTCTCTGGGGGTGCTATCTTGGCACCCTTTCTTATTTATTTGAAATTTGCCTTTTTCAAAAAAAAGAACAACAACAACAAAAATAGTTGGGGGAATTCCCCTGTGGACGAGAATGATGACTTGAACCCTTTGGTTTGGAGCCGGGAGTTCAGTATAAAGTATAAAACCTTCTTTGGTCAACCGGAATTTGAACCATTTGCCATAACAGCAAGCAATAAAATTTTGTTGTGGGAGAATTCTGGTGTCAAATATCTACTGTGTTATGACCATAATACTCTCACTATGAAGAAACTGTATGATGAGTATGTGGCTGATGATGCTCAAGCTATTCCTCATATGAATAGCTTTGTCTCATTGAAGGATCTTGGAGAGATCTGGTCCAAGTGGTATGCTCTAGATGATGGTAAGCATCATTCACCTACTGATACTATCAAAAGCAAAGTACTAGTCAGGAATATTCTTGGAACCTGCAATGGGTTAATCAAGAATCTCAATGTAGATTTAACAGCAATCATACTTTCTCATTTCCCTATTGATTGCGTCTCGCGGGCCAGAGCAGTATGCAGACTTTGGAGAATTCTCTTGAAGAAACCAAAGACGGGTTTTCTTTTGGCAGTTTCAGAAGAAAAATTCTCCGGAGAAATCCGGATCTTCCACAGATATATTGAGGAACGAAGCATTCATGATGATCTAATTTGTTACAAGAAACTTGCAAAGATCGACCTTGGTTTAGGTCAATTCCAAAATATCCATGTAAAGCTGATAAAAAGTGGTCCTTTTAGACATAATATATTCGGTTCTTGCAATGGTTTGGTTTGCTTTCCTGTTCAAAAAGATGAAAAGAAGTGGCTTGTGTACATATGCAATCCAATGACTGGAGAATATATCTATCTTCCGGAGATAGATTTTGGTGAAATATCGAGACCTAAGGTGTTCGGTGGATTTGGTTAGTGTAAATCTACTAATGAGTACAAGGTTGTTCAAGTTACCTATGAATACAGCCAATTCAAGCAGTTGGGCAGGGTTCAGGTATACACCCTTGGTGGTGGCAGCGGGTGGAGAAACAAAGGAGGAATCCCTTATACTTGTCAAGAAAGATTAGTTTTCGCAAATGAGGCACTTTATTGGATAGAACATGTTGAAGATGAATGGAACATCAGAGTTTTTTATTTAGCAGATGAGACGTTTGGTACGCTTCCAATGCCACCGTGTCACGGTCTTGTTTGTGGTTACAAGCGTCTTATTGTTTGCTTAAATGGTAGGATGTGTGTTTATCATGATACAGTTGAGAGGATTTCCGACGATGAGGCAGAAGCTGATCGAGATCTTTATGATTTCATCATGGGTGAAGCACGAGAGGAAGAAACCATTAATCGCAAGGAAGAAAGACGTATAGATATGTGGATATTAACGAAAGAGCAGAAAAAGAAGAAGAAGAGTGAATGGTACTCCCCTGTGGATGAGAATGATGACTCGAACTCTTGGGTTTGGGTCCGGGAGGTCAGTATGAAATACAATTCTCAGTATCCTTATTATAGGCATAATGAACCATTTTCCATAACAAACAACAATCAAGTTTTGATGTGGGAGGATCATAAACTGCAGGACTATAAAGAACTTATTTGTTATGAGCCTAATACTCTCACTTTTAAGAATCTGTGGGATGAGACGTATCATCCATATGAGGTGGATGCTCAAGCAATTCCCCACATGAATAGCTTTGTTTCATTGGAACATCTTGGAGAAAAGTCTGCGAGGTACATTCACATTCCAGATGATTCACTACCATAACCTCCGGGGCTAATAATTTTCTTTTACTTCGCAGACTTCACTGAGTAAGTTTATGCATACAAGTCAGAATGTCTAGATTTCCACCAATAACCTCCGGGGCTAATAATTTTCTTTTACTTTTAAGTTTTATTTCATTTCTTTAATTCCGGGTTTCTAAAATTTGGAATTCATTATTTTGATCAATTTAGCAAGCAATGCAAAATGATAGGAGGTTTTATGATTATTTGTGTTAATATGTTGAATGCAATCAAGTTGGGACAATTTTTCGTGATAAATGTGAAGTCCTTGCCACATATGTCGAGGAATGCGTCTGTGTGTATCTCTGCTGGTGAAACCTTTAGTGATTGCCTAGCTAGTGCTTCGTGTGGATTCTCCAACCTCCAAGCAATGCACTCAAAACCATATGGCTTTAATCTGTTTTTCAGATTCCAGCAGGTCGAAAGCTTTTTATATTTGACAGATTTGAGATTATTCTTGATTCTGATTCTATTTCTCAACCAGATATCTATTATATTTAGATATTTTAGATTATTTTAGATTCAGATTATATTGCTCAACCACAGGGTCAGGGAGCTTTTCAAACCTATTAGTTAGAACTATAAAATATAAGGATAAAAGAGAATTATATTATTGAATAGTGTTAATTACATTGAGAACCTATAGGGTATATATAGTGTTGGACCCAAATCTTTCTCTCTAAATCAAGAACAATGCAGCTAAACAAAAACAGATAAAATACTTGAACAAGAAGTAACTTGAAGCAAAGCAATTCAATTAAGAAATCGTACTGATGCTTACAAAACTGAAAGACTCAAAGACACTATTTATACTAAACCAAACCGTGTAAAAGACTTCCAAAAATACTAAACTTCCTAACAAAGACATACGTACTAACCAATCAATTTAAAGACTTCCTTCACAAGTAAAAACCTATGGAACATTCTAGCTCCTTCTCGAACAAGAATTGTACTTCCCTATTATAGTTTAAACACTTCAAAGTCTTGATTGAACTCAATTTCTAACAGCCTCCCTCAATCCAAGACTCTGTAAGCTTGTCATTCCCAATATTGCTCTTAAATTTATGAAGGTGTCAGCTTTCAAAGCTTTTGTGAAGATATCAGCAACTTGATCTTCACTTCTACAGAAACTCTTAATGATTTCTCCATTCATTACTAACTCACGAATATAATGATACTTAATATCAATATGTTTGCTTCTTCCATGAAAAACTGGATTCTTGGTTAATGCAATAGTTGAGTTGTTGTCACACACAATCTTTGTAGGATCTAACTGTCTGTGACTTAAGAAGTCTAACATCCTTCTTAACCAAACTGTATGAGTAGCACAAGAAGTTGCAGCCATATACTCAGCTTCTGCTGTTGAAAGAGCAACCACTTGTTGTTTTTTAGATGACCAACTAAAGAAGCTTGATCCAATGTGAAACCCATAACCTGAAGTACTTCTTCTGTCCTCAACATCTCCAGCCCAGTCACTATCAGTGTAACCAACTAACTCAGATTCTTCAGATGATGTATAAAACATTCCTAACTCAATTGTGCCACTGATATAATGCAGTATGCGTTTTGCTGCTTGCAAATGGGACTGTCTTGGAGCTTCCATGAAATGACTAATTATTCCAACTCCATGTACAATATATGGCCTTGTAGCTGTAAGATATCTGAGGCTGCCAACTAACCTTTTATACAAAGTTGGATCAACAAGTTCTCCTCCTCCTTCTTTTACTAACTTCAATCTTCCTTCCACTGGAGTTAGAATTGGATTGCAATTGCTCATGTTAAATCGCTTTCAAAATATCCTTTGCATATTTTTGTTGAGAAGCAAAAATTCCATTATCAGTCTGTAAAATTTCCAATCCAAGGAAATAAGACATCTTTCCTAGATCTGTCATTTCAAATTGCTTGATCATAGCCTCCCTGAATTCATCAATCATTTGCATATTGTTTCCTGTGAATATGAGATCATCCACATATAGACAAACAATGAGAAAATCATCTTCACACCCAAATTTCACATATAGAGTGTGCTCATATGGACATTTCTCAAATCCAGTATCCATAAAATACTCATCAATTCTTGTGTACCATGCTCTTGGTGCTTGCTTCAAACCATAAAGAGCTTTCTTGAGTTTGTACACTTGATCTTCTTTTCCTTGTACAACATATCCAGCAAGTTGATCTACATAGACTTCTTCCTCAAGAATTCCATTCAAGAAAGAAGATTTCACATCCATTTGAAAGATTTTCCACTTATATTGTGTTGCCAATGCAATGATCATTCTCACAGTATCATGCCTAGCTACAGGAGCAAATACTTCAAAATAATCAACACCTAGTTGTTGTTTATAACCCTTAACTACCAATCTTGCCTTTAATCTTTCAATTTCTCCATTAGACCTGAACTTAGTCTTAAAAACCCATTTAACCTCTATTGCCTTCTTTCCTTCAGGAAGTATTGTGAGTTCCCAAGTGTTGTTCTTTTATATTGCATGAATCTCATCATTCATAGCATGTATCCACCCCTGATCTTGTGAGGCTTCATCATATATCACAGGGTCACAGTCTCCAAAAAGTGCAAAGTTGATTATTTCTTCATCAATACTGTCACTATCTCTATTAAGAACACAGTCTTGTAATCGTGCTGGTAATACACGATTTCTTGTTGGTCTTGTCATTCTTCCTTGAGTTTCAGCAGCGGATGTGGTAGATTGTGTTGGAGTTGGCAACACAACTTCAGTTTCTTCTGATGTGTCATCTTGTGCATTTTCTTCATGATTATCAGCTGATATTGTTATTTCTGTTGGTGATGTAGCTTCCTCATTCCTATCCCATTGACTTTTTTCATCAAAAATCACATCTCTACTTACAATATTCTTATTTGTAGTAGGATTAAACAATCTGTACACTTTTGTTTGACTACTATAGCCAACAAATATGCACTTTTCACTCTTATCATCAAGTTTCTTTCTTATCTGATCTGGAACATGTGAATATGCTATACAACCAAACACTTTCTTATGTCTAATGCTTGGTTTCCTTCCTGTCCATTTTTCTTCTGGAGTTATTTCCAAAACACTCTTGGTTGGACATCTGTTCAGTATACATACTGCACAAGATACTGCTTCTCCCCAAAATTCCTTTGGTAATCCTTTATCTCTTCTCATAGTTCTAACCATTTCCATGATAGTCCTATTCTTTCTTTCTGCCACTCCATTCTGTTGTGGTGTGTATCTTGCTGTAACTTGGTGTTCAATACCATTATCTTCCAAGAAGTTATTGACTGCAATATATTCAGTTCCTCTGTCAGTTCTAAGTACTTTAATTCTCTTCCCAACTTGATTCTCAACATAAGCTTTAAACCTTTTAAAATACTCAAAGGCATCACTCTTTTGCCTCATCAAGAACACCCAACCTTTTCTACTAAAATCATCAATAAAGGTGATGAAGTATCTGTTACCTCCTCTAGAGATCTCTTCTATTGGTCCACATAAATCAGAGTGAACTAATCCCAGTTTCTCTTTTGATCTTAAAGATTTTCCAGTTGGAAAAGGATCTCTATGCTGCTTTCCAAATATACAATCTTCACACATGTCTTTAGGAAGAGTTATGCTTGGCAAACCTAGAACCATATCCTTCTTCTCAAGTTGTTGTAAACTTTCAAAGTTCACATGCCCCATTCTCGTATGCCATAACATAGTATCATCATTCATGGAGGAACTATAGCATTGTTCCTTATCATAATTAATATTTAAAGGAAACAATCGATTTTTGGTCATTTGTACCTTTGCAATAAGTCGTTTTCTCTTGTCATGAATTGTGCAGATACCTCCTTCAATGTGCATTTAATATCCTCTCTCAGAAAGTTGTCCCATGCTTAGCAAGTTTTGATGTAGCCCAGGTACATAAAACACATCTGTGATATAAGCTTGAGCTACATTCTTCAGAATAATAGCTATCATACCTTTTCCCATTACTGGTACTAAGGCATTATTGCCAAACTTCACATCTGTTCTTATTGATTCATCTAGATCAACAAATAAATATTTCAGTCCACTCATATGGTTAATACATCATGTATCTAGAAACCACTTTTGACGTGCTTGTTCTTCACTTGGATGACATGCCATTAACAAGACCTCAGATTCTTCTTCTGCCAAATTTACTTTGTTATCAGCACCATCTACCTTAGAATACCTTTTACACTCCATAGAAAAGTGACCTAATTCACCGCACTCCCAACATTGAATCTTTGTTCTATCTTATATTTTCCTTTTCCTTGATTTTGAGATGAATTAAATTTACCTTGAGTTTTAGTAGAGTTTGACTGTTGTCTGTTATTCCAGTTTGTCTGACTTTGAAGTGCTTCTTAAACTGGACGAATAGCAGATTTCTCAAGCATCCTCTGCTCATAAGCTTGTAAAGAACCCAATACTTCATCAATACTCATATCAGAAATTGTATTACACTCTTCAATTGCTGTTACTTTTGACTCAAAGTTTTCAGGTAAACTGCGTAATAACTTTTCTATAATTGCAGTGTCTTCAATTGTATCTCCATTAGCTTTCATCTGATTAACAAGACTTAATGTTTTAGAGAAGAAATCTGATATTAATTCAGCTGAATCCATCTGCAAAAGTTCATACTTTCTTCTTAAAGTTTGCAGACGTACCTTTTTCACCATATCAAATCCTTTATAGTAGCTTGTTAAAGAATCCCAATATTTTTTAACTTCTTTAATATACACAACTCTATCCAAGATAGATTCATGGATTCCTTGATGAAGAATATATGTAGCCTTTGAATTCTTTTTTTTATTATTAGCTAGAGCAGTTGTTTCTTCTTTAGTAAGAAAAGTTGCTGCAGCTGGTTCTTCATATCCTATATTCACAACATCCCAAACTTCTTGAAACGTAAAAATATTTTCCATCTGTATTCTCCAATGCTAAAAATTCTTGCCATCAAAGACTGGTACCTTGATCGAACTCATGTTGGATGTCATCTTCTTAACAACCCTAACAACCCACGATCTCTACTGGCTCTCGATGCCAATTGTTGGACCCAAATCTTTCTCTCTACTGATCAAGAACAATGCAGCTAAACAAAAACAGATAAAATACTTGAACAAGAAGTAACTTGAAGCAAAGCAATTCAATTAAGAAATCGTACTGATGCTTACAAAACTCAAAGACTCAAAGACACTATTTATACTAAACCAAACCGTGTAAAAGACTTCCAAAAATACTAAACTTCCTAACAAAGACATACGTACTAACCAAGCAATTTAAAGACTTCCTTCACAAGTAAAAACCTATGGAACATTCTAGCTCCTTCTCGAACAAGAATTGTACTTCCCTATTATAGTTTAAACACTTCAGAGTCTTGATTGAACTCAATTTCTAACATATAGCGATACCATAACTTGGTATGCAAGAATAATACTTGTAAATCAATTCATACTAAATATATCAAATACTAAATATATAACCCTAAATACTAAAACTTTCCTTATAATTAATTATAACCAATCCTATACTCTAACACCCTCCCTCAATATCATAGGGATTGCAAATCACATGAGATTGACCTTGAAAGTTGTTGATGAAGTGCGGTGCCAATAAATTCCCGAGACGTATAAGAAGAAGCGCGTCGCCATTAATAAGAATATTGATTAGGAGAATTTCCAAAGTAGCGAAAATAACAGAACCATTGATGGAGCATATAAGAACCATCCATAAGAGAAAAGAGATAATACCCTGCAGTGCCTGCAAAATTGGGATAGATGACGAAAAGATAGAGAACAAAATTAATTAATCAACGAATGGCGGAGGCTGCGCAGTTGAACAGAAAGTCGAGAAGAAAATAATCGGTGGGGTAGAAAGTGAAGTAGTAAGGGGACAGAAGTTGGGTACTGGCAATCGGTGGTATTGGTGGAGTAGTAACAGAAAAGGAATCAAATAAGGAGAAGGAAAAGGAATTTATTGACAAGATAAGTGAGGTACTGTCGGTAAACAAAGATGGAAAAGAAAAGATAAAAGGGAAAGTGGACAAAACAGGTGTTTTAGCTGAGATGTGACAGAAAGAAAAGATTTAGAGAAGGATTTTTATGAAGGAATGGGAACGGAACAGGACGTGTAAGTAGGTGTATTAAGAACGAATGGGTTGAAGTAGAGAGCGTGTTGTATTTTGGGCTTCATTCAGTAGTTGGGCTGAACAAAAAACTAAAGATGGGGATCGTGAATTAGAGAAGATTTAGGTGGTGGACGGACCGAGAAAACTGAAAAGATAGGAAAAGTGGGGTATTAGAGAGATCATAAAGAAAGTGGACAAATATGAGTAAGACAAAGATATTGGACGAGATGTATTGGATGTAGTAGAAAAATAAGAAGGAGAAAGAGAGGTGCAAGAAGGAGAAAGAGAGGTGCTATTGGTAGTGATGAAAAATTAAGGGTTTGGTAGAAAACTCGCAGACGTTTTTTTTTTTTATTAATATAGATGGTAAACTTAAAAAATAAAATAAAAACCTAATAAGAAAAGATAATCATATTGCAGCGGAAAAAAGATCCGGCGGACGGTAGCATGGAAGGCTACCGCCGCCAGTAAGAAAAGAAACGAGGTGGGCGACAGGTCCGGATCAAACCTGCTGATACCAACTTAGAACTAGAAAATATAAGGGTTAATTAGTATTTGGGTCGTAGATTTTGCCCTTAATTAGTGTTTGGGTCGTAAGTTTGTCCGTTATAGTGTTTGGGTCGTAGACCCATTAGTCAAAGAGGTCAAACTATCAGGACGTGGTAATGACTCACGGCTGTGCAAAAACAAGGTAGACTGGTTCGAGACTTATATTGAACACTTGATGGGAAGACCGCTTTGTTGGACTATACTGAAGAAAATTGCTTTTGGGGATGAATGTAAAGGAAGGAACACAGAGTTGATCGACATCGGAAAAAACATTGCTAGAAAATGTAAGGTAGTGCCACTAGCAACAAAGGTTCTTGGGCATTTGATGAATTCCAAAAAATCTAAGCATGACTGGCAGTTAATTGAAAAGAACGAGATCTGGAACCTCCCGGCAGGAGAAATAAAGGTTATTGGGGTATTGAAGTTGAGTTATGACCATCTCGATCCACTTTTAAAACAATGTTTTAGATATTGTTCTCTGTATCAGAAGGATGAATTTATCAACAGAAAAAAGCTTATTCGGTTGTGGATGGCAGAAGGACTCGTTACTCAAAATCAAGCATGGAGATGGAAACATTGGGTAATGATTGCTTTAATAATTTGTTAAGTAATTCATTCTTTCAGGAGGAGAGAAAAAATGAGTTTGGAATTATAAAATCATGCAAGATGCATGATCTCTTACATGATCCTGCACAATATCTTGCAAAGGGTGAATCATCTACAATAACTGTCAACAAGATTAGGGAAGAAGACATCAGTAGACTTCGTCGTGTAAGTTTGGTCCGCGAGAATGATGAAGAGTTCTCACCACTACCAACAGCGTTGGTTAAAGTGAAGAAATTGCGGGCATTCATTTCGATGATTGTTGATAATTCACATGCTATGCAAATTTTTACGAATTTCAAATATGTACGTGTGCTTGAATTGAGTTGGAGTTCGGTCAGTGAGTTACCGCCATCAATTTCCAAGTTGATACACTTACGGTATCTCAATCTCTCGCACTGTCGCGAGTTAAAAGAATTACCAAGCTCTTTCACTACTCTCTATAATTTACAGACGTTGAAACTCAAAGGTTGTGATGAGCTTAAGTATCTTCCTGCAGACATGAGAAATCTAACAAGGTTGAGTCATCTTATATTCAGCCATAGAGGGTATTGGGTTCCTTGGATGCCAAAACAGTTAAGATGTTTCACATCTCTCACTTATTTACCGATATTTGTTGTTGGAAATAAGAACACTAGATGGGCAGACCCCTATTTCTTCACGAACAACACCATTACCAGGTTTGCCCATCTAGTGTTCGATAGAAGTCTCGAACCAGTCTACCTTGTTTTTGTACAGCCGTGAGTCATTACCAGGTCCTGACAGTTTGACCGCTTTGACTAACGGGTCTACGACCCAAACACTATAACGGACAAACTTACGACCCAAACACTAATTAAGGGCAAAATCTACGACCCAAATACTAATTAACCCAAAATATAAGGATAAAAGAGAATTATATTATTGAATAGTGTTAATTACATTGACAACCTATAGGGTATATATAGCGATACCATAATTTGGTATGCAATAATAATACTTGTAAATCAATTCATACTAAATATAACCCTAAATACTAAAATTTTCCATATAATTAATTATTACCAATCTTATACTCTGACACTATTCCAACTGATGTATATATTTTGGAAACCTTGCCGGAGCAAGGAACTTTGAGTACAAACTTTTGGGTTCGCAGAAGTTATAGGAATAAGAGTGTTGAGATAGCACCTGAGTATGTATGAACAAGAAACTAAAGAATATTTTTACGGGAAAAATATCGTTTGGTCCTTTTTTAGGTGGGCCCATGTCTGTTTAGTCCTTTGGTCAAACGCATTTTACTGTTTGATCCATAATTATTTAAAAATATTAAACTGACAAAAATACCCTTCCGTGTTAATTTTTATTTATATTCTTGTAGCAGTTCATTCCAGAAATGAAGTCCATACAAAAACTTAAAAAAAAAGAACAGAAATGAAGTCATATAAAAAACCTAAAAAAACAAACTTCATTCCCAGGAATGAAGTCCATACAAAAACCTAAAAAAACAGACTTCATTCCCAGGAATGAAGTCCATACAAAAACCTAAAAAACAGACTTCATTCCAGGAATGAAGTCCATACAAAAACCTAAAAAAACAGACTTCATTCCCAGGAATGAAGTCCATACAAAAACCTAAAAAAAACAGACTTCATTCCAGGAATGAAGTCCATACAAAAACCTAAAAAAAAAGACTTCATTCCAGGAATGAAGTCCATACAAAAACCTAAAAAAAACAGACTTCATTCCAGGAATGAAGTCCATATAAAAAAACTGACTTCATTCCAGGAATGAAGTCCATACAAAACAGCAGTAGGTGAACTCATCTTCATCTTCATCTTCAAAACAGCAGCATCAGTTCATTTGTTTGATGAAACTTCATTTTCATCTTCATCTTCAACAACATCTTCATCCCAAAATCTCTGTCGTCATCATCATCTTCATCGTTTCCACCATCTTCAACAACATTAGTAGCAAGAAAATCAAGAAAATCAAGAAAAAAACTCAACACACCACCGTCTTCAAAACAGACAGCAACATCTTCTTCAACAGCATCGTCTTCATCGTCAACATCTTCATCTTCAAAACAACAGCAGAAAAAAGAGAAAAAAAACCCTAAAAAATCGTATTCAACAGTACCGAAATCATCATATTTATCGTCTACAACTACCGATCTAAAATATCTAAATGGATCTTCACCTTCATCTCCGTCGTTTACAGCAGCAGGAACAAAAAAAAGAGAAGAAAAAAAATGGAACCTCCATTAACAGGAGGAAAGAAGAAGAACAAAAAAATGAGAGAGAAATTCTAGATCTGAAAAATAGAGAGAGAAAGTAAATCTGAGAATGATTTATTCTCTCCTACTTTTTGACTATATATATGATCCTTATCCAAAAGGGTATTTCTGCCACTACAGGGTGACATTTACATCATTCATGACATCAGCGTAGGACTAAATGATAATTTTTAGGACCAAATGATAATTTATATTACCAAATAGGACCAAACAGACAATTGACTGGGTCAAATGGACTAGACTGATACATATATTTTATTTTTAGGACTATATGGTATTTCCTACTATTTATACATCAGCACCCTATTAAGTAATAACACGTGACATATTGTAGTGTTAAAAGGGAGTTGCCAAAAAAAAACACTTTAGACATATCTCCTTTTATGAGTTACCAATATCTCGACGGCTAATCTCAGAATAAGCATGGTTATTTATTTATTTCTTGTTATTTCCTTTTGTCGAGTTTGAAACTTGAAAACTTAGGCCATTAGTATCATCACAAACAATTTTACCATTAGTTGCTTCTATCTCGTAACAACAAAAGCCTTTGAACCAGACAAACTTACACTACAAAAAGAAAAAAAAGAAAATATTGCATGCAAAAAAAAATCCAAATTGAATAGTTTACAACATTTATTGTTCTTATCACAATTTCGAGAAATTAGCATCTTCATAAAAGTACTCTTTAAAAAGATTCATATGATAATCAGACTCCAAAGAAACAATTAAGGAAAATCCACTATCATTTCCAGGTAGGTTTGGAGCCAAAAGAGATAGACCCGCTAAACGAACCGTACCTAGACCCACATAAAGTGGTTGTCCCCAACCAAAATCAGCTCCATATATTGGCATTTTAAGCCAGCTTACGTTTCTAATATTGCAGCTCTGAGGACCTCTTCCCTTGAAGATAGAGATATCTGGGTGTAGTTCCAGATAATCTATGGCTGACCTTAAATACTCGTTGTTTCCTAACGTCTTTATTGTATCGTGTATTATATTGACAGCATAACTTAATGGTTTTGAGACAATATCACCTGAAATTGCTTTGGACGCTAAATCCAATATGGCGTTCCCGAAATAACCATCCGGCAGAGGAGGAATTGAACGTGAACGACAATCTAAAGGGATTGATATCACGGTTTCTTGATCGTCTTTGAGTTCACGGGCTTTGCATGCACAACGCCATATGTGCCCTGCAATGACTTCGTATGTACTGAACCGGAACTCGCCCTTATTGCATTTGGATTTCAGTAGACTGGCCTGCATGGTTGAGATATTGAGCTTGGTAACTGCAATTTTAGGTTTTGATAACGGTGAAGTACTAGAAGCTATGTTCACAAAAGTTGGTTTATTATATTCAACTAGGTGGGACGCCCGTGCTCTGCACGGGCACATGTATTTTGCAGAGAATAAGTATGCTTTTATTGCAGCTGTAATTTTTGGGATACAAAAAATAAATGAAATTTTGAACAAAAAAAGAAATTAGGTAATTAAAATTGCAGAATGGTAAAACTGATAATATCAAAAGAAGTTTGCAAAAATTACATCTAAAAATAATCAAATCTAAAAATTAAATCTCAAGTAATTGAAATAATGAAATTAACTAAAATAGTGAAATCTAACACCAGAAGAATTCATTGTAGTCCTTCAAGCCTCGTTGCCATATTGGATGATTATTCTCTAAAAAAATTAGAACTGGAGGTTCTTTTTGCCCAATTTAGTTTGTGAATACAGATTACACAATCATGCCCTTGAATTTTTTGGGTAATTTGTTAAGTCAAACTTGCCTTTTGTACCTGCATTTTGTGTATCAACGCTGAGAAATTAGTTTCAACTATCATTACTTATCTCCATTTAGGAGTTTCATCACATTCCTTGCATTCATTATGATAATATTTATAGCTAATTTAACCGTTGCAGTATATACTGCATCCTTCATGCCTTTTTTTTTCCTAAACGACGAATCCTCCATGTCACCCTTCACTATTTAGGCAGACTATTCTCTAGATAGTTATGGAAATTACTGTCTGGTTGATTTATACCTGATCATCATATGTCAACTTACAGACATTTATTAAGACAACCATGTTGTAAACTACTCCGTGGTTTTGCCTTTGAACACCTACAATATATAGCACATATAGGACGTGGTACCCAAAACATAAGCTTAAACGCATACTTATTTGTGACAAAAACTTAAGGTTCTCACTTCATAATTTGTGTATTGATTGTGTATCTGATTCTTTACAAGGTGACCTATTTATATACATTACAAAAGACATATTGTCAAAAAGGAAAGGAAGAAAATAAGGGATGTTGTCAAAAATGGGAAAGAAGAAATTTAAGGAGGAAGAAAATAATGGCCATTCTAGAAGCCATCCATTAAGAATAACATGTGTTTCATATTCACAATTAATACCCTCCCTCAAACTCAAGATGGTGCAACACACATGTTGGTTTTCATTGTGAATAACCTTTGAGTTGCACCCGAGCGAACAAAAGGTAAAACAATTCTGTTCCTTGAAGTGATGTCGTACAAAGTGACAATCGATCTCAATATGTTTATACGTTCATGAAACACGTCATTATGGGCAATGTGAATAGCGCCTTATTGTCACAACACAATGGAGTAGGTTCTGATAAATGAACTCCCATATCTTCAAGGAGCCATCATAACCAAACAATCTGAAGTTGTATGAGCAAGAGCTCGATATTAAATGCCTAGAAGAATTTACACTTGTTTCTTACTACGCCAAGAGATCAAAGATTTTCCTAGAAACACACAATATTGTAAGTCTATCTTGATGTCACCCACCAATCAATCAATATGCATGAAGACAAAGATCAAGTAGATGAGAACTTTAAACCTTGAACAAGGTGCCTTTGATATAACGTAATATCCGAAGTACTTTGAGATAATGTGTCTTGGATTAGACATTGACTAACTACATGAATTTGAAGCATGGCTAATGTTGGCCTTGTGATAGTCAAGTAATTTAGACTTCCCACAATGACGATATAATGTAGGATTGGATAAAACTTTTCCTTCGAAGGGATTAAGCTTCACATTTAATTCAAGAGGTGTATCTCCCATTTTACTATCATTAACCAAAGACGTTGAAGAATTTCGGAGGCGTACTTTACTTGTGAGATGAAATAACCATCGGATGACTTATCGACCTCGATACCAAGAAAATACCTTAAAAAACCTAAGTCTTTCATTTCAAAACATGAACTAAGATGAAGTTTAAAGATAATTCCTTCTAGATCATCGTGATAACCATATCATCAACATACAAGAGGAGAATAACCATACCCTTCTTGTTGATCGGATTCTTTGAATCATAAGCATTTGATTGAATCCATATTAAGGATAGCATTAGAAAACTTCTCAAACCAAGCTCGTGGTGCTTGTTTAAGTCCATAGAAGCTTACATACTTGATTTGGAGAATGAACCATTCACAGTGGTGGTCTCATATACACTTCTTCTCGAAGTTCTCCATTAAGGAAGGAATTTTTGACATCCATTTGATGCATATTCCAATTATGAGCAGCCAATAAGAAGGAGAGTATGTAGTCATACGAGCAACGATAGGAGCATATGTTTCTTCATAGTCTATGCCATATTCTTGGGTATAGAGCCTTGAGCAACCAAACGAGATTTGTAACGATCTATCACCTTCGAATTTGTTTTGATCTTTACACCCATCTACTTCCAATAACTGTTTTCCCGGTGGTAAGTCAACCATATCCCATGTACCGGCGTCCTTGTGTGCCGGAGTTCTTTCCCCATAGATGTTTGCCTTTGACTTAAAGATGCTTCCCTGTATGATTTTGGTTCATGCATAGATAAAATGGATGACAAAGAACAATGATAATCTGCAAACCTGGCTGGTGGTCGACAGTTCGTGGAGGCAAAACATCATTTTCAGGTACAAGATCCCTTCTGGAGAAGCAATGTCGTGGATTTTCCATAGAGTGGTCATGTGGAGTTTGAAATTTGCAAGAGGAGTGACTTCTGTGGTGGTTGATGGAATAATTGTAGGCTGAGAGTTGGATAGAGATATATCCTCAAAAGGATCTAGATACGTAAACTGTTCTAGAGTAGAAGACTTGCTACTAGGAAGAGACCAAAAAGGTATATTTTCCCAAAATGTAACATGACGAGAAACACGTAAGCGTCGACTTTCTGGATCGTAACAGCGATAACCTTTTTGTTCAATACCATATCCTAAAAACACACAGATAGAATTCTTTTCATCGAGTTTGTTTCGTTCTCTTTCGTGAGAAGAACAAAACAAGTTGAACCAAAGACACGAAGCTCGAGAATAATTAGGTTTCTTATCATAGAGACGTTCATAAGGTGATATTCCTCCTGTGACTATAGATGGAATGCGGTTTATTGTGTAAACTGCAGAAGGATCGACTCACCCCAAAATTAGATGGAACTGGATCTTGAAAGAAGTTGGGTTCTAGCTGTCTCTATGATGTGACGATGTTTTCTTTCCGCTATACCATTTTGTTCGAGTTTCAGACAAGATAACTGAAGAATAGTACCTTCATTTTGAGAAATTCTTTGAAAGGAGTTGATATGTATTCACCTCCTTGATCAGCACGGAAAGTTTTAATGGATTTTCTAAATTGAGTTTTGACCATTCTAGAGAAACCTGTATATTTTCAAAAATTTCCATCTCTGAACCGAAAAAGGTATAGCCATGTAAAACGAGAAAAATCATCAATGAAGATAACATAATATAAAGCCCCTCCCTTAGAGGCAATAACATTGAATGAATAAAATCAAAAGGTTCAATGAATGTTAACACTATTATTAAAAGGAAGCGCAAAGTTGTTTACCCAACTTACATTATTAAATGCAATAAGGTTCTTTATCAACTTGAATTGTTCCTAATAGTCCTTTATTGATCATATATGTAAGACGGAAAAGAGACATGGACTAGCTTAGAATGCCAAGACATAAATGGGGACATGTAGAAGAAGTAAGGGAGTTTGCAATCGCAGCGAGAAGTTCATTCTTTGATTGTTGAGGAACATTGAGAGTTTCAAGGAGATATAATCTACCAACTCTACAATCTATCCCAACAAGCTTCTCATCCCAAGGATCCTTATTACACAACCAAAGGAGAAGAAATAAATGTTAAAACCCGATTACACAGTTGCCCAATTGATATAAGATTCATCTTGATCTTTGGAACAAGTAACACATCGGGTATACGTATTTTATCCGAGACTTTAACATGTCCAATATGACTAGCGACTATTTCGGATCCATCTCATAGGTTTGATTTTAGGTGTAACAATAGGATGCTTGCTTTCAAATACATTAGAATTGAATGTCATATGATTAGAAGCACCGAGTCAAGAAACCAACCATTTGAAAAGGTAATGGGAACCGGAAAAAAGCGGATGTTGTTGTAGAATTATTATTACCAATTGCAAGGGCTTGTTTGAGCATCTCTTGAATATCGAGCAAGATTATTTGATGTAGATGATGATGATTCATGGCTTCTTTCTAACTCCAAGAATGGAAGGCATAGATGTGTATGCATTCCATTTAACCTTCTTTATCTCATGTTTCTTGAAAATGGAGATGTCTATGTATGACCGGGTTCTTTACAATAATTGCATTGAATTTGTGAGTTTGATCCTTGGTGAGTTGGAATTTGAGATCTTGATGTTTGTGACATACTCGTGTTGTTGGTAAAGTGAGTTCTTGGCCAAGTGACCAGGCTTCTTGCAGTTGTAACAGAACCCGTGACATGTCACGGTAGTTTTTCGAGAGTTTATTATTAAAACCTCCACGCATGAAGGAACGGCAAACACGCAGTATCTCGGCTTGATCCTTTTCCGAGTTTCTTCGATAATAAGCTCGGACAATGCAGCTTCTACAGTAGGGAGAGGAGATCGATGAAGGATTGAAGCTCTTACAGTCTCAAAATCATCTCTTAACGCCATTAGGAGTTGAACCACGCGACTCTTCTCGTATTTCTTCCCACGATATCTATAGTCCAATTGGGTTCCATCGGTGCTAGATGATTCCATATAATTGACATCTCGTAATGAAATTCTGAGATCGTGATCCATTTTTCATAGAACGAATATCTTGTTCTAGTTTGTAACGTTGAGCAAAGTTGATTTGGGTATACCTTTTGAAAGAAACTCCCATGCGTCTTTTCTCAAAAGAGTAAGTTGCATACTTATGGAGGTGACTATTGCTTATCCATGTGAGTATCTTGTGATTGTTGATCTTGATTTACAAACTTTCTCCTTCCAAGAGTTCCTTTGTCTTTTTTAGGATCAACTTCTCTTCATCCTCCCCCGGTAGAACAAAATTTCTGGCTTTACCATCAATATATTTCCACATAGCTTTTCCTTTGAGGAAACTTCTCATAAGGAAGGACCAATGGTTATAGTTTGTTCCATCAAACTTTACGGTGATAGGTTGATAAACGACATATTGAACGATAGAAGGATTTTGGATACTAGAATTTTTGGATACTAGGACAACCATGACAAAAACTTAAGGTTCTCACTTCATAATTTGTGTATTGATTTTGCCTTTGAACAAGGTGACCTATTTATATACATTACAAAAGACATATTGTCAAAAAGGAAAGGAAGAAAAATAAGGGATGTTGTCAAAAAGGGGAGGAAGAAGAAATAAGGGAGGAAGAAAATAATGGCCATTCTAGAAGCCATCCATTCTAGAAGCTAACATGTGTTTCATATTCACAATTAATAATTTGCACACAAATTATAATAAAAAATTAAAATGTTAGATTCATAGTCATTGCACAAAGACTTGAATTATATGCCATCCGTGGGAGTCGAACCCACAACTATATGGCCTTCGGACATGTGCTCTACTAATTGAGTTAAGATAACATGCAAGAAGTTAATGTCAGACACAATGAATGACATTTATGCACCGATCAATTTGAAGCTGAAATAAAAAATAGGTTTGACTAAAGTGAAGGTGCTTGATGGTATATTGATATGCAACTTCAGGAACGGAACGCGGAAGGAATTATGATCCCTATGGTTTTTTGTATGTTTTGTTTCTGTTGCGAATCAATGATTGTAATAAGTAATATATAAACTCACCTATTACGGCAAAGCTTATGCATATGACCGATGGGATCCACACCCGGACCTACAGCATTTCCAAGTTCGATTTAGCCTTGCAACTACATATGTAAATAATTATGAAATGTTAGGAGTGTTTCATAATTCTAGAAGTGAACTATGTTTAATAGGAGTGAACATACCATTTGAACTTTGAGGTTTTCTCACAATAGATATCATTGACACTTCAGCAACTTCTTCATCTGAATACCTACAATGTTCCATATAAGTAACCATGGTAATCATTTATTTAAACGTTTCTTTTTTATTGCAGTAACTCTGAGTGGAAATTAAGCAAAGCCACACCTGGTAGATTTTACTGACCGTTAAAACCAAAACTGAAATACGCAAGTATAGGTCAGGAGAATTTGCTGATTTGATCACAGTTGCACCAATGATATCATTCTAAGTTGTATACTAAGCCTAAAGCAGTACCTCCAAGAGATTAAGACTTAAGACCATAATCAATATCTACAGAAGTGATCAAAATAAAATCGGCATAAAAACCGAAAATAACTAATAAAAAATGGCGGAGTTGCTTCATTATGCTGTTACAACAGTCTACACATGTACCTGCAGCTTCCCATAACCGTAATTACAAATAATGGTGCGCTAGTGATTCCTACCATTCATTCGCACCGTTTATTTGAAGTTCATATATAACATGGCCATGCCCTTTATAACACTGCCCTTATGGTTGACTAATACTTAGTGCAGTCAAACTGAACAGACAATAACAAAATTAATTAATTAATCTTCTGGATTCTGGAGCAAAGATGAAATACATGTTCCTTTCATTAAACATGTGTGACTAATACATCAAAAAACTCCTTCCGAAGTTTAATTTCACTTATTAGTTATTAGTCACGATGTTGTGCTCCTAAAGCAGTTGCCTGCTAATGCTATAGACAACTAAATAGATTTGCAAAATTAAAAGACCTTTTGATAAACAAAGTATATACATGCTTTTCCCCTAATAAATGAGTGTAACGTTTTGGGATGGCTGCTATTTTGAGTTGATAATAGAAGGCCTCAACATCCCCAATAATCTTATCTATACATGGGAGTGAAATGCGACCGGATAAAACACCATCTATTAAGAAAGAACTATCCAAGGTTTCCCCATAAATATCAAGCCCTGGAGCCAACACCGATGGTAATTGCTATCAGTGATCACAAAACTTTTGTTTAAAAATTGAATAAGTAAATTCAGATACAACAAAATTTTATTAATTCAAAGATCTTTTTTAGATAGTTAAAAATAAGAAATTTCAATTGATACCTTGATATCTCTGAATATACACAACATTAGCATAAATAGAAAAAAATCAAAACCTCGAAAAAAATATTTAATCAAATTATTGAAATCATAAAATTATTAAGAATAAGAAGTTGGAAATTTACTCAATTATTATTTCTAAAAGCTACCTCTTCTTTTCGCATAAAAACAAATCAAAAGATGTTGAATATCTTTCGTAGGAACATCCAATAAATGAAGATCAGGTAAAGGTTTACCTCTAAAATATTGAATTTATTTGTTTATCAAGAGTAATGGAAACTTGTATCTGCAAAATAGACCAAAACTGTTAGGTTCAGAGAAGAAAAAAATTTGTTAGAGAAAAATGATTAGGGTTTATGGTATATGATTGGGTCTACAGAACAAAACCAAAGTAAAAGTAATTAGAAAAACAAAGGAATCTGCAAAACTCAACAAAATAAAAACCATTAGAACAAAATATAATGAGTCAAGAAGAAACAGCGACTTAAAAAGAGAGAACCCTAGATTGTAAGAGTCTTTCTTTCGAAAAACACAAATTATATTGATTTTTCTCCTTCGCTAATAGTTTTCTTTTCAACGATTTCAAATCTGCAGAATAGCAAAATAAACAGAGAGGATGGAGAACAAATGGTGATGGAAAGAAAGAGCGTGGAAAAGAGAGGAGGCGAAAGAGAAAATAGGGTTTGGAAAAAGAAATAGAAGTGGGGTCGAAAATACGCAAGTTTAGTGGTGTGAAAAAACAAAAATTTCTTATTGGTCGAAATATTCTTTGGTGGGGCCAGAAACGCTAGGAAGAGAGCTTGATACAGCTTTTAACCACAGCAGAGTATTTTCTCCTGAAACTATATATATAATATGTGGGAAAGATACTATTGGCGGTTCACGAGCTGGTAATACGGTTCGATCAAAAAACTGGACAGATTTCATGAGGTTTACTCCTCGACATAAATCGGACCACGCATTGACGAAGTTAAATCCGCAGACTCCACCCATTACTATATGGCTGATTGATGTACTTAGACAAACACCACCACACCTGAAATGGGTTACCTGTATTAACGAACAAAAATTATTTTGAACAATTTGTTTATATTAAAAAAAAATTGATTCTAACTTTGATAAATCAGAACCCAAATAATTTACCTGAACCAAAAGAGGTGGATACGCAGAAATGTCGTTGCTATAATCAAGATTAGGACTAAGAGGGATAAGTTGTTCATTAGGAGTGAAATCGCCGAGGTCTTCGATAAATGAATCTGTTTTTGCCCCTATAAAAATTACACCTTCACCAGTGCAATCGATTTCAGCTCTTCCTGATTCATTTCGATTCAATCTCCCAGCCATTGGGTAGTAAGTAACGAGAACTTTGCTTAAACCATCCTTCAGTACAGTAGAATTAAAGAAATCGTCGGTTGATGCTGTTGGACGCCTATAAAAAGACACGGTTTGTACGTATATTGGTGATAGTTGGTCAATATTTGACGTCCACAAACACACTTTTGGTGTTTCTTTTGCCGGTTTAACAACGGATGATTCTTTCACTGTAACTTTTAACATACCCATTCGGCAAGAAATGACCTTCACGCATAAGAAAAAGGGCCATCAAGATTAGTCAGAATTCAGAAAATTATTAATCGAGAAACTTAGTATATATGCCTATAACTAGATTCTTAACGACACAAGAAATTCAAGAAAAAAGAACTCATACAAAACGAATTTCAAACACATCCGTCGCGTAATCAGTCTCTAACCTTTTGATTTTACTTGCAAAAACTTAATTCAGAAATTCTATGGGATAAAATAGTTGAACCGAACAGCTTTTTGATTATTTCTCTGCAGCTTGAAAAAATGAACTAAGCTCTACTCTTTCTGTACTTGCTCGGCATACTTTTACAAACTCTCAATAATGTTAAAAACATTGTATGTTCCATCTCGTCCATTACCACCTATATGGTTCTCTTTTATAGCTAAAGACATCTAAACAAATTAATTAAAAGAAGAATCTTTGCATTTATGACCCTCTGAAAATCTTTCCCAACTGTCAAAATAAATAAATAAAATGATCATAATATTAATGGTATCAATTACTCTATAGCAGAGAGAATAGACCTTCAGGTATTAATTGTTAGTATTAATGGTAATAACCTTCTTTTTTTTATGAAAGAAACGATAAGTGGTCTGATTCCTAAGACAGGTATTAGTCATGTCTCTCTCTTCTTTTCCCATAGTTTTTCCGTGTATATGTTGATATCAGTCCCACATTTAGGAGTGAGCATATACGGAGTCTCATAGCATCTAATCCGATACATTACCGATTTTAAATTTGTCAACAATTCAACATCCAGGGAGGATGATCCAATTAATATATTTCTTTTATAATTAGTTGTTACAAAGTGCATTTATTACGTATTTTCTTTATATGTTGATGAACTTATTTTTACGGGTAATGATGTTCATATGGTTGACCAATTCAAGAGAGAAAGTATACCTAAAATGTGTCGTAGAAATTTGGTATGCTTGGTTGTAACCTCACAGCAACACCACTTGTAGTAAAAGAAAAACTCAAGAAACATGATGGAGGAAGAAAGGTTGATGAGACTTACTATAGTGGTCTTATTGGAAACTTGTTGTACCTTACACATACAAGACCCGATATTATGTTTGCTTCAAGTATGCTTTCTAGGTTCATGAGTTCACCTATTCATCTACATCTTGACGCGGCAAAGAGGTTGTTAACATACATTCAAGGAACAATGAATTTTGGAATCATGTATTCTAGAAATTCGGATGTCAAATTAGTTGGCTATTGTGATAGCGACTTGGGAGGATGTTTGATGAAACGAAGAGTACATAGAGATATTCTTTTTCTCTTGGTTCGGGTATATTTTCTTGGGCATCGAAGAAGCAACCAACCGTAGCTCTATCCACGGCGGAAGCGGAGTACATTTCGGCATCAATAGCTACACCTCATATTGTATGGCTAAGAAAAATCATGGAAGACATCCAAGAGAAACAAGAAGGGTGCACCGAATTTTTTTTTCACAACAAATCCGCAATTTCTATGTCAAAAAAATTGGTTGAGCATTGTAAAGCAAGGCACATCAAACTCAAGTATCATTTTAATCGAGAAGCCGTTGAAGATGGTGAGATAGAACTCAAGTATTGCAAGACGTAAGACCAATTGGCGGATATATTCACCAAGGCATTTCCCAAAGGCAAGTTTCAAAATTTAATAGAATTACTAGGAGTTGTGGATCATCACATTAAGGAGGAGAATGTTAAGTAATGTGATGAAATTAATTAGTAAAATTTGTAGTAATATAATTAATTAATTGTAGTAGTAGAATTGTATGGACAATAGAGATCCATGTGTCCTCTTATCTTTATGGTCATACTAGATCTTAACCCGTGCCGTAACAGCACGGGATGTTTTGTCCATAATACGATATTATTCACATTCCTCTTGCTTCATTTTATTCGTGAGTAATTATTTTGATAATCAAATAGGTTTTGGGAAACAAAATGGGTTACCTGATCTTTTTATTTTTTACTTAAGCATGTTATTCCAATTTATTATCTGGACGGAGTAATAATGTTGCGCCAACATGAAAATAAAATAAAAAATACAGTAAATAAAAAATTTCCCCATTTATTGTTCCATCATACCATAATTTCAAACTTCAAAAAAAATATTTCATCTAACCGTACATATACCTAAGCTCCCAATCCAACTCCAGGATGTTTATGAATACATTTGTTCCGAAATTATTGATAACTAAGGCTCTAAGGAGTGATGCAAAAACCCATAATTTTTTCCCTACTATAGATAAACACTATTTATTTATTTATTGCAAATGTGAGAGTTATAAAAATGAAGAACCCTTGGCTATTGGAAGGCTGAGATATACACATGTGAGTTGAAAAAAAAAAACTTCTAATAGTAAATCAAAACATGTGTAAGATTCTTTCTCAATCATATTGATAACATAACATTGAAGAAATTCGTGGATAAAAAGATTTCACACCAACTATGCTTAGTAGTGCATGAATGACGTTCTCACATCTAGTGTTACTCAAGTAATTTGGAGTTTTAAAGAGCATAGTCATATTGATATTTGTATCTACATAAATTTAACTAACCTTCCGAAGAAAAATTATTAGTTTTAAGGTAGAGCCGACACAAACTTCTGTCGCCTTCAATGTATACAACACACATTGGGTTTAATCATCCTTGAGATTAAACAAATACCCCAACATTAGTCAAATAATGTCTACAAATACGGGATCGAAACAAAGTGCTAACGGGAAAAATGAGAGACTAACATCAGTTCTACAAAGAAATTACCCTATATGTATCAAAGTTTGTTAACCAAACATGTATTCAAATTAAAAAGTCATCAACTTAACACAAAAATACAAAAGAACCCAAGTTAAATCAATACTTGCATAAACAAAACTTATAAGAGAATTTTGTAATTATTAAATACCTTTAAAATCACTATTAGATATTTAATTGATTAATCTGTAGAAATTTCATTGGATATGTAGTAATTCAGAGAAGTTTACACAGGTGGTGATGCGTTCCATCTAAGTGTTGTTCGATTGATTATTTTTTTTAAAAGGTTTTGGTTTTCATTGGAGAAACCGAGAGGGAGCGTTTCATTATATTCATTATCATTCAGAAATCCAAGACCAACTCGCCCTCTGCTTACGGGATCTCAATACAACATTTGATTTATCTATTGGACGGGGATTCCTTGATACTAAATATGTAGTTTTTAGTGTTATTTATTATATAACGTGACATCCAAATGTTTTTTTCTTCTTCTTAATTTTCATGTATTTTAACCGAGTTTATATTAGCATCAAGACGATCAACCACATTTCTAATTTATAGTGTTATCCTTTTGTAGCAGCATATAATTAACATAGTCAATTACTACTAATCAAAACCGGCCAATACCACAAACCACCAGATATCACTTCTTTCTCCACCACCACCATTTTCCATCCCTCGTATAATATTGGGAACACTTATAACTTTTAATCCCACACGTCATGTATAAAGTTTATATTTAACAAACTTAGGTCGTCAATTAATTTATTCAACTATATGTTATTTATTAATACTGAAAATCATGCGTACGAATGGTTACCAAAGATAGCAGTGGTAGCAAAAACAACCATTTTGTCTTATATGATTTGGTTTCATCCCAAAAGTATTTGTTATCCGCCTTTTTTGATCGTGTAAAAAATAACCAACTATACTTTTCACAATAAAATGTTACCTGTCATGTAAAAAAATTATTATTTTTGATTCAAAAAGAAAAAACCAATACCACTGCCATTAAAACCATCCAGCGCCACTATTTCTTCCACCAAAACTAATGTTACCGCCTCCACCACTTAGTAACACCTTCCACCGCTTCCACCACTTACTTCTTCCTCTACTACCACCACCACCACTAATATCTATTGAAACAATTTTTGTCAAAATTATTATTTATTGATGGAGATATGTATTAATATTAATTAAGGGATATTTATGATGTAAAATTAATAAATCATTTATCATGAGAAATTAATGAAACATCAATTAATAAAACACTTATACTAATTAATATTTAAGTTGAACAAACCATAACCATAGATTTATCTTCTCTCTAGACAAATCACTTATACTAATTAATAAAACACTTATACTAATTAATATTTAAGTTGAACAAACAACCACGGTTGATTTATTTTTTCTATCAATTCCAACCAAGGCGGAACAATGGTTAGAGGCCACTCTTATGACACAATAGGTCATGAGTTCGAACCTCCCCGTTATAATTTTTGAAATTCCATATCTTGACTTGAGTATTCAATTTTAATTCATAATATTGGAATGAACACCACGTGCGCGACTTGTAGGGTGTGGCACGGAGAACCACATCCTTTGATTTATCTTTTCCAAGGATAAATCTTGACCACCACTCAGATAGCACTAGTACAAAAATGGGCTTAGGTGACAGTTAAAAACTGTCACCGTAATACTAATATGACAGTTTTCAAAAATATTTGGACTGTCACTAAAGCCTCTGTTACAAAAGGTCTTTAAGAAACTGTTACAGATTTATTACTGTATGGTAACAGTTTCTGTCAAAACCTGTCATTATTGGCAACTTAAGGTATCATTTTATTAGTAAAACCGTCATCAAAAAATCAAATTCTTTCACTAAGGTAACAGTTTCTACATGAACCTGTCATTGTTCACAAGTTATGGTAACATCATTTAAACAAAACTCTCACCAAAGCCCATATTTGTACTAGTGTATTTCTGCATGGGGGTCACTTTTAAAAAGAACTGTCACATAAGCGGTATTAAGGTAGCAGTTTCTTCACGAAACTGTCATGGAAAAGTCTAATTTACAACAGTTCTGCAAGTCTTCATTTCCCGTTAGGTGGGTATTCAACATCATCACATATAGAAAGAGTACATGGAAAATAAAGAGGAAAATACATTTATTAAAACAAAATGTTTTTACAGACTCGCTTGTATCAATGCCTTTTACAAGATTCTAATAATACGTAAGTAATTAGCATCCCCAACTACCAAACATTAGTATCAAACCAAAAATAAAATAAAATCAAACATTGTAAGCTCACGACAAGACCCCTACAAGATAAAAGGATCTTTCACAAGGAGATTCCCACACAGCAAAGTCAATCCCATAGCAATACTTCTTGAACAAGATAGCTAACAGGCCCTTGTAGACAAGAAGGACTGAGCCTGGTCAGAACACACTTCTTGACCGTATTCTACTCAAACTATCTAACTGCATAATCTTCCTATAATGAAACCAAGTTAACAATCCAAGCATGTCAACTACCACTTAGAAAAAATATGTATGAATATAATGGCAATCAACATATGCAAATACTAAGACATACACCTTAGCATAATAAACTATGTGTTCGTACTCTGAAAAATTAGCTTTGATTCTTTCAACAACCAATCCAAGCATACCAATCAACATATAGAAAGAGTACATGAATATAGTGCCTACAAAATACCCCCCCTGCATATTTCTGAACAATCTCGATCGATCAAAGAATGCAGTTGTCATTGGATAGATAGCGTGACCAAGAAAATGAGAAACTAAAAATATAGAACTTCAAGCAACATATATAGAACTTCAAGCAACTCAGTCAACAGATAGAACTTTGACAACTCTTGTCTCATTGGTACACAAATTTTCAGAATTAGCATCTATTGCAGTAACATGAACCCCAATTTTCTGGTTCAACATCTATTGCAGTAACATGAACCCTGACTTTCTGGTGGATCATCAATTACAAAGTGGAACAATTGTGTATAGAGGAACCACAATATATGATTTTCTGACTGATGGGTAGATCACGGGATGCTTTGCGCAAAAAGAAGTTAACGACATGGCTTGGGTATATTATCTTAAGTTGTTGACACATCAGCAAAAGAAATTAATCTACACGAGAAAGCATGAAATAGTAACAACAGTTTTACAAGGCCCACTGAACTAATAAGAAAAAAGAGAGTTGTTTCTGAATTTGTGGAAATACAATCAAAGTAAGCATACCTTTGAAAGTCCCTTGCTTTGATGGGGAAAACCCATAGCATAGATGGCCCATCATACCTGGACATACCATTGGAACCCATAATACTTGGTCCCCCAAATAAAAATGTATTGGCTAGAAATTTCAGAAAAAAAAATTCCCTAAATAAGTTCAAAAAATGCTCATTATATGCGAGGCCTTTAACCTTCTTCTGGTGCTGAAAACTGGAGGGGCACTTCACCTTCACATTTGTTAAGTCCGGAAGATCATTTGGATATAATTATTGTTCCGATGCAAACCCGCCTCTATCCACTTTGAAAATTAATGATTTGATAAGAAACTTCAGTATGAAAATAAAAGAAGACTAAACGTAAAATCAAATATAAATCTACCGAAAGCACGAGAAACTGCATACAATCAAGCAACGATATTTATTTAGACTAAAGAATTACTTTAATTAGAGAATGCATCCCAGAAATTAATAATCATGAATGAAAATAAGAAAAACCTATTCCCTCATTTACAGTGGCTTTTAAGGTTATGTGCCCCATTAGTGAACCTATCAATCTAACTAGCACGACATATTATAAAACCAACTCCCTCGATCCCCAAGTAACTAGTGAATCACTTAAGAAAGTGAATCAGATATTTACTTGGCACATTCCAAAGAAGTCATATGGCAAAACTACGTTATGGAAAAGGTTTACACCTATAATAGATATAAATAAATAGAGCAACAATATATCAAGACTACAAATACAAGATCGCTAATCACCCAAATCTTCTCTTTGTGTTACTCATGAATTAACCTAGCATGTCGTTTCTCAGCCAGAGTAACTTCTGTCTGTGGAAAAATACACAACATGTGATCATGTCACAGAACTAAATTCTTAATATTTATAGAAGTAGAAACTACAATCCTAATTACAGGAAAATATACATTATCTTGGAGGAAAACTATGATTTATAATCCCCTAATTCATTATCACTACTGGTCATAGCTACTACGTATTCGCCAGCCTAAGAGGATAAAGACGATTCAGTTTCAGTGTATCGTGTATTGCAGCATCTCAAATATAAGCACCAAAAAGAATACCAATGACTGTAGTTGTGAACAATAAGATTGCAATATATTTAGGATTCCTCCAGTACGACCAATGTTGTTTCCAGTAACACGCTTTGCATTGAGTAATAAAGTCTTGAGAATACT
Organism: Papaver bracteatum; assembly: GCA_023529315.1. Taxonomy (NCBI): domain Eukaryota; kingdom Viridiplantae; phylum Streptophyta; class Magnoliopsida; order Ranunculales; family Papaveraceae; genus Papaver; species Papaver bracteatum. The sequence goes on from JAJJWX010002325.1 coordinate 760,479, forward strand.
CTGTGGGGAAGTGAAGGTCTTGGGAACCTGGTGCAGGAGTGCTTAACTCTTTCATAAGTTCTTGGTTTCTCTTGAAGAGGGTCAGTATAACGATTGAGTACATAGAAGAAGTTACTATTATAAGAGATTTATAAGCAATGAAACCCATTTTACTTACTGATAGAGAGTGGAATTAGCATAAACTTCCGAAATATCTACGTCAAGATGAGCCTCCACAGAAGCAGAACTAACATCAAGCATCCATGTAGCAGGATTATATCCATCCCTGATCTTTGGAACCCCCGGAACAGACTGCACAAAATTACTAATGATTAAAACCCTCTACACATTGACATTAAGAACTCTTCAACTCTTTACCCCGGAACAGGTATGTATGCTCTCAATAAAAGCTACAAGCAAACCCTATCGAATTAGAAGCAGATCCTAAGATGTAACAATGATGATTGCAAGAGAAATTCTACAAAATCATGAATCAGACCTCATCAAAAGCTTCTAAGATATCAATACTAGGTTGATGAATAGTGCAGACAAAGGTTCTCCCTGTATCTACTGTGTTTCTCACAGTTCGCATGACAATTACGGCAGCCCTAGCATCGAGACCTGATGTTGGCTCATCCATGAAAATGATTGGTGTATTAGCAACCAACTCTACAGCTATGGTGAGTCTCTTTCTCTGTTCAGTTGAAAGACCGTCTTCTCCAGGCATACCAACTAGAAAATTTCTCAACGAATGAAGCTCAACCAAATCCATGACCTCGTCAACGAACATCTAAAATATGACCAGAGCAAAAAAAGAAAAAATAATAAGATTCTCAAAAATCCACATCCATATTCACTATTGAATAATATAACCTCCCCAGACACTCATCTTATTTATAATAAACAAATGTAATTTCTCAAAGAAAGATTGTTAAAAGAGATTTATGTGGAACACAAACCTTTCGTGTCTCCTTTTTAACATCAGCAGAGAGATGAAGCCAGGATGAGTATAAAAGAGATTCATAAACTGTGACGTGAGGTGAATGGATATCATTTTGTTCACAGTAACCACTAACTCGAGCAAATTTTGCTTGGTTCTTTGGATATCCAGATATGTTAATTTCTCCTTCAATGTAACCTCCGGTTTTCCTTCCTGCTAAAACATCCATCAAGGTAGTTTTTCCAGCACCACTAATACCAACTAATGCTGTCAATACACCTGGTCTGAAATCCCCACTAACATCTCTTAACAATTGGAGCCGAGTTTCTTCAATTCCTTGGGACTTCATTTCCTTATTAATAAAATACTCACAATAAGACAGGCGCTCTTTGAAACTACGACAAAAACATAACAAAAAACAAGATCTTTGTTTGATAAGTGACTCACAGCAGGCATATCGACATAGTAATTCACATGGTTGAAAGAAAGTGAAAGAGGTTGGAAAGGTATAACCATTCCTCTTTTTGGTTCTGTTACATTTGAACCACTGATCTCCTGTAACTGGATGTTCTTTGACTTCTTACTGTCATCCTCATCCGCAATCAAAGATTTAGACTCACCAAAAGCTGCATATCCAATTTCAGGAGCAGTAGTTAGCAAAAGGACTTTATGCCAAGCCTTCACAAACTGCAAAGCTAAGTATGAAATGATATGGTTGAATTCTGCACCATCTCAAATACAAGCACATGCATACTGGGTGTTCAAACAAGCAATTCAACTTATGAAATTTTTAGGCTTAATACTTAATAGATGATTATCTATTAGCACTTGCAAAACTAATTGGAAAATTAATTTAACAAAAAGCAATATTGCAGCAGAAAAATTCTATAAAAATGAGATTCTGTGTTAAAAATGTATATGTGGCAGTCATACCCACATATATGGTAGCATTAAATACGAATTCAAAATAATAATAAATAAGAGATAATCACCATACAAAGTTGGTGGAGAGGAAATCCAAGAGCCACGAACATGGAAAACGATCACTAAATACTTTCTTCATCTGTGGTTGCACAGACCCATAACTAATATCTTTTTCCTCGTCAAGTTCCTTGAATGCAAGAATACAACTATAAAACAAGTCACACTCCACACCAGCTAGAACTAAAACAATAGTCGGCTAGTCCAAAAACATGAAACCACTAATTTTTTTTTACCAACAAACTCTAATTCCAATTTCACTTATAATTAACCAAATCAAACACTATAGAAATTTGAACCAGAAAAACTTACAAAATTACCTTAAGGCATCAAGTACAAAGGTCTCACGTGGGGTGATTGCCAATCTTGAAATCCTACAAAAATCAATCAAAAGCAAAACTAAAAATTAATGTTTCTATTCAAAACTAGTCATACAAGTCTGCGAGCTTTATTAATGAATTTCAAAGCTCCAGTGCGATCATCAGCCTTTAATAGCATCTCTAATTTTAAAACATTTCACAGCCTCATCTTTGTTTCCATCCATCACTTACACAAAATCACGATACTCTAGGGATCGAATTACAGTATCAAAATTTACAAACCGATTCACTTTACAAACCCTAATAGAACTAGGGATTGTCAGTAAAATTCACAAAAATATTATACGTAACGAATTGATTTTGAATCAATGTCATATATATAGACACACACACACACACATATATATATATATATATATATAACGAATCGAAAAATTAAAATCGAAAATTGATCTTACAGAAGAATTGAGAGTCCTTTCCAAATTGAGAATCCTTTCTTGAATTGAATTTGGACTTTTTTATTTGATAAGTTCTGAGAATTTCTAGGGTTTTCTTTTTTTTTCTTCTTCCAAGGGTTTTCTCATTATGAGATTCCTATCCGGATTTGATTTTGATCAAAGGGGAAATTACTGAAAAATAAAAAATGAGGCGATGGTAAAGGTAATGGTATCGAGAGGCGAAGGTTGCGATGGTATTGAGAAATTGTAGTTAAACATCTTCTTTTGGGGTTTCGAATAAAATGAGAGGCGAAGGTTGCGAGAGACCCACTAATAGTAGAAGTTATAAAACAGACCCACCTGAACTAGATAATTGGCTAGTTAGGGACTCAAACCGACAACATCGTGTGTTTGAGAATGCTTTATGGTATGGCAGCTGTTTTGGATCAGAACTGTCACTATAAATGGAAGTGTGTCGTTAACTAGAGAACTGTTATCTATATGATTACACTTCGGTAACAGTTTTTGTATTGAACAGTTACAGTAGCTTAAGAATCGTAATAGTTTTATAACTGTTATCATACATCATTGTAAAGTAACGTTTTTATGCAAAAACTGTCATTGCATAATTATTTAGTAGCAGTTTAAAAACTGTCACCATTGTTCAGTACTATTTGTATGAGTTTTGGTAAGAAACTGTTACCTATACCTAGGTGGTATATGTTTTGTAACAGTTAAATCGCGAACTGTCATCGTTTTGAAATTTGAACTGTCACCGAAGCCTATATTTTTACTAGTGTAAAGTTAGCTAAACTCTGCTTTATACTATTGATATTGACCCAAAAAAAAACAGAGAATGTAGTAGGAAGAAAAATAAATGAAATATAAGAGAAAGAGAGGAACTACTTTCCCCTTCTCCATTTAAACCAAAATCATCAATTCCTTCATAATCTTCGTAACAAATTTAATCAAATAACCAAAAGAAGTCAATTTTTGGACCTTTAGGGTATATACGAGATAAATGTGTAAGAGAGGTGTAGGTATGAAAAGAGAAATGGGTTGATGACCACACTGTGAGGTCCAGAACTTGGATTCAAAGGTGCGCACCTTCATGAACCTGCATAGCGCTTATCCATTATTTATGGTCTAAACTCTAGGTTTGATAGTCAGGATCTTTCTGAATCTGTATGGCGTATATGTGGCAACCCATAATTTGGGGATTTTTATCGTCTATGTAGTTGCGTAAAATCACACAACTATACCCTTTGTAATGATAATAGCACAAAGCTTAAGTCATAAAGATAAACTGAAACATTAATGATATCATTCACCACTTCGACAGTATAATGATCTTCACAAACACTTCTGATTGAATATATGGAGCACTTACAATGATTTCAAGGTGAACTTACATACAACAATGGAGAAATACAAGATGAATGTTAAGTTCTAAAGATAATCTCTTGGTTCTCTAGATGATTTCTTAGTTCTTATCTTTTCACCTATCTATCTCCCTATCTATCATTTTTGAACCCTTATATAGGATAATACGACTAGTAGAAGACAATTGAGGATCACATGCAAGATCTCTGTTAACTAATCTTATTTCAGTTTGTCTTATTCGCTAGGCTTTGGAGAGATGTCGCTATCCCTCATGGTATTTACTACGTATTTCACACATCTCCTTTGGAACCGATCTTCGTTTTATCTTCATTGCATGATTGTTTCTTCGTACTCCTGCTTTATCATTGCGCTCTTATTCTTCGCCTTGATCTTTGATTATCGTGGTAACTTCGTGTATAGGGTTGTCTTATCTGGGGCGAAGTCAAGTTATTCCTTGTGCGATATTACGCGCCTACAATCTAGACTTTGGTAAAAAAAAAAAAGGTACGGATCATTTTGACCTAATTTTATAGAAACAAGTTCCAATTATAGTACTTTTGAATAATTTATAATGGTCCAACTAGAAGTCTGGACCTTACTGACTAAGATTAGTAAAAATATATTTCCTATACTTTTTTATTTTTATTTTTAAAGGAAATATAATTGACTCATGAATGCTTAAGATCATATCCAAATGCATCGAAGATGGTTACAATAAAATAATACACTTTAAAAAAAAAAAAAACACCTATTTATTATATTTTTAAGTTCGAAATTTTCTTCTACATTGATATTAAAATGTCTCAGAAAGAATTTTCTTCTTCACTGATATTAAAATGTCTCAAAAAAAAGTAATGCACCAATATTTCGTAATCAGAATCTCTTCTAGTACTGATTAGTCATCACATAATTTTAGTTCAACCATATACGACCATAATTAAATACATTTATGAAAACTAAAAATATATTAATAGTAATGGTCCACTAATTTTGAGGACATAAAAGTAATAAAATTACTTCTTAGGGGTAAAATTGATACAAAAACGTATATTTGTCTATTAATATATTTATCCAATATTTTTGGAAGATAAAACCAAAAAAGGACAATTTTTAATAATTGTGCCGATTTCGGTTCATGCCATTTTTCGTTACTACATCTGCAAAAATTGGATGTCTTTGCAGTTCATAGTACTTTCTCTTCGCAATGTACTTGCAATTAGTGTCGTCATTTATATTTAGGTTTGGATTATCCTGTATTTTGGTGTTTTTAATAATCTTATAAGCAATCATGTAATCATTATTTTAATTTTAATAAACTAAAATGCGATTTTCATCAAAAAAAAAAATGGTACAGACAATCTGAAGCGAGTATGATTGCAAAGTGGTTTTAATTAGCAAGTGGTGGGCACTACTTTTCTAGTTCCAATAAATGGAAAAACAATTGTTGATTTTTATTTTTTTTTAAATTCGGTACCAGAAGAACTAGAATAGTAGTTTATTAAATTCCAAAGTAACGAATTCATCGTCGGCTAATTCCCAACTAAATGGCATTGTCCCTTCATGAATCTAACTCGTAATACTCTGTAGAGAATGAGAGTGACTGATCCATAACATTGTATAAAATTCGTTTATTAGCTTGTTGCATTGCTCCTAAGATGAAACCTGGCATATTTTTATCATCACGAAAAATTCCTAAACAAATGTTTCCAGTGATTGTCACCACAAAATTGGCTTTGTAATATGGTATAACATAATCAACATGTTGAAAATGAAGTGTGATGGAAGGGAAGTTAGTAATAGAAAACCTTCCCCGAGGATGGAAACAAACATCAAAATCATATTCGGAACCAATATATTCAATTCCGAGCTCGTTAAAATGTGCCTTCACCAAATCTGCAACTTTATCAAAATGATCTTTATACATGATGGATATTGGAGTGCCAGAATCAATGATTGTACCGCCTTCTCTTTTCTCGTTAAGCTTAAAAGTACCTCTAGAAAATCTGACTCTCTTTTTACCAACACTAATATCTTCTAAATTTAAGTAGTAGAGCGAAGTCGGATAATTAGGCACGACAATGGGAGTTATATGTACATTTTGACCTACGCCTCCAATCGTCACATCTGCACCAAACCTTAAGTATGTATCTGATACCCCAATATTAAAGTTAAAAGTTTCGAAGTAGTAGCAAAATATACCTTCTCCGAAAGCACCTAATTGGTTTAGAAAAGACCATTGTCCTGATCCTATACCGAGTATCCCTGCAATAAGATCAGGTTTTCTAAATACATGATTCTTGCCGATAAAGTTTTCAAAATTTTCTTGACGAAAACCACAACCCATAAGTAATTCAATACTTTCAAGGCTGCCGGTGCTGGATTTTAGAGTGAACTTTTCTTTAGAAACAACACCAGATGTAATTGATCCACTCGCATAATCTGATAATTAAGTGCATTGTCCATCAACATTGCACTTATCTATTTTGCAAAGAGTATGTGTATTATAAGGAACAGGACGATATGTAGTTGACCGACTCCAAGGATAAAGTGGCGTATCTTGATTGAAAGTCTTAGTGGCACCATCGCATTGAAGCCACGTTTGATCACTACCTATGTCAATCTTTAAATAATAACTCATGAATGGTTTTTGTTTACCAGGAAACATACCTAAACCAACCATTCCAATGTAAAACCTGCTTGTTTCGTACATTACAGGTAAACGTGCAACATCAGGATTCATGGAGCGTGTTGAATGGCACTGCCGAAATATTTGTGACTCTATGTAACGTGCTCGCGATTTGGATTGTTCGATGAGTCTTTGGATCCTCAAGTCTCTTGTTTGCTGCTCACCTGGATATAAAGGTGATTCTTCAGAATCTGTATGAATCGTCTTAATTGTGAACCCTTTCTTTGGATTCTCTGCGGTGACTGAGCTTAATAGTAGTGAAACATGCGTAATTTTCAAAAGAAAAATGAAAAATATTCTCCCCATATTTGAGCTAGGAAGAATTTTGATGGACGCAACTATGTATAATTTTGAACATCAATTTAAAGCACTGTATATAGAAATCTTATTGCAGTATTTTTTGTGAAGATCTTATTGCAGTATTTTTTGCAGACGCAATTAAAATCTTATTGCAGTATTTTTTTTATTGTGAAGATCAAGAGAATCTTTTTTTATTAATTAAAGATATTACCTTTATTATAGTGCAAGTAGTGTTAGCTGGACTAACCGACAAAATATCAAGATTTATTAAGAAAGTGTATCAATCAGATTTTTAAAATTATTTACAGTTGAAAAATTCAATAAACTATAATTGCAACATGTATTTAAAATGAAAATTCCATATAGATACAAATAGAAGGATTAATTGGGGGATAAAAAAATTAATAGGGGATACGTGCCGGCATGGTTTTTCAATGAAATCGGCATGAAAAACCATGCCGGCACATATCCCGCAATTAGTTTTTTTATCCCCAAATTATACATTCTACAAATATTGAGTGTCATTTATTTAAACAAATTGTGTTTTGTTATCTTGGACATCATGCACAAGATAACACCCAATCATTATTATGAAAAGTAGTGAAAAATAATAAATAAGTTATAATAATGTACAAGTAGGAATGAATCGAGAGATAGCAACAATATATAATAATGTACAAGCCATTTTACTATTTCACCTTTTTGGTAACACACTCTCTCCTACCAAATGGATGACTCAGCAAATAACTATGAAATAAAACACCTAAGATCTTACACTAACCTGGCTCTGAAACCAATTGTTACTTTCTTACGTAAGAATATGAGTTTTCTTCGAGGGAAATTCCTAAAATCTCTGGGGATCACGTTAAAGTGCAATTAAACTTTGCTAGAAAATCTCTCTGAACAAACATATCCATTCCATAATTCCAAAATAATTTCATTACACCTTTTTATGAGGTTTATGTTTACAACAATTACAGTAACTAATTAAGAAAATCCTATGTAATAACCACCCTATAGATACATAACATTCCTTCCCACCTAAAATCAACCTTGTCCACAAGGATGTGAAAGTATGCTGCGAATTCGACTCTAAATGCTCACCCCTACCCACATTGTATGGGAAACTAAAGATCCTATACTTCATACGTCCTTGGCAACATTAACCTTGCAATCCGGTTTTCCAAGTTAGTTCTGCCCATGGAATGTAATTCCGTTTTGGAAGTTAGCTCTGCCCATGGACATTAAAACTATAAAATAGATATATTACTGCGGATGCTGGGCCGAGTTTGAGAAAGTCTTACAAACCTAGTCCTTACTTTAAAAGGTTTTCCGGGTTTCTCAAATTGTGGTGCTGGGCTAAGTTTTAGAAAATCTTACAAACCTAGTCCTACTGTTAGAGGTTTCCATAAATTGGTTCATAATCTGTGTATATATATCTTGGTAACCTAGCTAGAGGATTTTAAGGACAACAGCAATTTGGTTTCAAGAAGTCAGATCTTTCTGGTACTGGAGTTTCGGAGTGAACGTTTTTTGAGGAGGGAAAAAGAATGGGAGTTTATACTTTTGAATGCCGGAGCTGTGATGGAATATGGAATGGAAACCAATACCACGGGGAGATTAAAGCATCAGCTGAATCTACTTACGATTTACAGAGGAAATTGGTTAAACAAGTGCAGTCTCACGATTCTTCTGGCGAAGTAGTTCAATCTTCTTTCTCTTTGGTTAGTCCTTTTACTGCTGTGTTTCAGGTAATCGTTGGGGTTCGTCATAATATTGCTGCACAAGAGACGAAATCAAGCAGTAGTTGTGCGATTAAGAGGATTACGAAAACAGACCGTAACAAGATAAATTCATGTCTAAAACTCTTTGAAAACCTTTGGTTAAACGAGTCGAAAGATAAGAATTTCGCGTTCTCTCCTTTCTCAATTTTTGCTGCTCTGGGATTATTGGCTTGTGGTGCAAGTGGTGAAACCTTGAAGCAAATATTAGAGTTTCTCAATTATAAATATCTTGAAGATCTTAGCTCAGCTAGCACTAGTCTTGTGAACGAACTAGTTAGTAATAATGGAGAAGGTCCCAAGCTTTCTTTTGTCAACGGAATTTGGGTCTCAAATTCGTCTACTTTTGATCCTGTTTTTAAAGAGACTTTGCGTAAATCGTATAAAGCAGAAACCGAATCTGTTAATTTTGCAATGGGGAAGTAGCTCGGTCTAAGGTGAACAAATGGGTTGAAACTAAGACAAATGGCTTAATTAAGGATATCCTTCCAGAAAATATCATCCATCGCGGAACAAAGCTTATAGCTGCAAATGCATTGTATTTCAAAGGAATGTGGGAACCGAATCAATTTGATGTCTCGCTAACAAAGGAAAAAACTTTTTATCTCCTTGACGGAAGATCAATTCAAGTTCCATTCATGTTTACGTCCGAAGATCATCTATTTGTTTCGCGTTACAATGACTTCCAAGTTCTCAGGCTCCCATACTACACAACCTTCGAAGTAGCGGATGGAATCAAAGACGGTCGCGGGCATAACCAGAGTAGTACTCAATGTTTCTCAATGTATATAGTGCTACCCGATAGACAAGATGGGCTTGGCGAGCTGATACAGATGGTGAGTTCGGATTCAGCTGGTTTTCTGGATAGATATCTCCCGACTAGTCATGTTGCAGTAAACAAAATTCATGCTTCCAAAGTTCAAGGTATTGTTTGATTTTGATGCAATAAGAGTTCTACCAGAGATGGGGCTAGTATTGCCTTTCGATGATAATGCCGAATTAGATAAGATGTTGACGGGTGAGAACTTGCAAGTTTCGCATGTCTTCCATAAGTGTTTCGTTGAAGTTGATGAAAAAGGCACCGAAGCTGCTGCTTCTACCGTTGAAATTGAATATTCAATTAGTTTGTTTGATGACGATTCTCCCCCTCGAGGAATAGATTTTGTGGCAGATCATCCTTTTATGTTTCTCGTCAGAGAGGAGAGAAGTGGTGTAGTATTGTTCATGGGACATGTTCTGAATCCCTTGATAGATTCATGAGTACTTTTGGAAATTTCAGATTCTTTTACCATGTCTCACTTGAGCTTTCTTGCGTCTCTTGCTTCATAATCTCCTTCAGTTTAGCGCTTTTGCAACTTATAGATTATGAAATTCTAGAATTTTATAAACTCGTCTAACTTCTATTGATCCTCCTCAACAATATTTCTCCAACGGCTCGCACTTACTTGATTTATTTATTTATTCCCCTAAATTGAATGGACACCACATATATGCAGATTTGAAGATTTGATGAATGGTTGAACGTACGCAACCAACCCATGATACATTGATGCTGTTCGTATGCGTAATTCAATTAACCTGTGGTTTACAAACTGCTAATAAATATTTACTACTGCTATATAATGTTTCGGGACTAAATATTTGTGGCAGGTCAAGTTTTGTATTAATAAGCCATAATCGAAGTGATATAGATGTAAAACATAGCAATACTTTAAAGTCGAGATATATTCAGAAGATCGACATGGCATCAAACGTAAAATTAGTTAGTTCTGCTCAGAGGCCAGTGCATCATTCATATAAAACCCACAAGTTCAATAAATCCACTTGACAAAATAAAATAGGGTAATAACTAAGGTTTTTCGTTGTGACATGGATCCTCAGAAAATGCTTGTATCTATATTACCAAGAGGTAATCGTGTCTCAAAGATAACATTTTCATCACTGGATTTATGCATCTGGCTTATGTCGTTCTAGTTTTGCGCATCTTCCTCGGTTTCCAATACTTTCTCTTCTTTTTCCACTAGGTATCTTTTATAATCATACAAGATATGAAAAGATATAGAGTATCATCTTCCTGCAAGATACGATATATTATGTTTTCCTCGAGAAAATGCTTGTATCTATATTACAAGAGGTAATTGTCTCAAAGATAACATTTTCATCACTGGATTTTGCGCATCTTCCTCGGTTTCCAATACTTTCTCTTCTTTTTCCACTAGGTATCTTTTAGTTCTCTTCTTTTTTATCTTTGTTTCAAACACCACTGGAGTTCCTAGTAGAGCATCAGCTGCTGATGGGTTGTGGGTCTACATACAGAAACAAACCATGAGTAAACGATAAATACATAACCTACATCACTTAAAGTAGTAAAGTAGAAGCTGGAGCAGAAATTCCAACCTCTGAAGAACGAGCCAACGATCTATCCTCGAGATTTCTCAACCTTGCTTCAAGCTACTCAAGAACATTCTAATCAGAAAGAAGTTCAAAAGACGGACTTCGAAAATACTGAAAACAGACTCCTAAATCTCTTACCTTGTTAAGAGTCTGCACACCCATGGTGTTATCTTGAGCGTCTCCCAAAACATCGGATCTGATGGCCAATGCGATCTTGGCTGCCAGAGTTCTAGCCATCTTTCCCTTGTTTCTAGGGCTAGCTTTGCTAATCAAAGGAGAATTGTAGATGATACGCCCATATTTGGGTGTAGCATGTCTATTCCTTCGAGCTCTGCGGAAAGCCTTCTCTGCACCATAAAGCTGAATTGTGCTTCCAGGTTGTTTAGCAAGGTTCAGTGAGCCACCAGCATGAGCAATGAGTCGTGCTCCAACAACATCGCCAACAAGAGCAGTAAGATTTGGAGCAATGGTGTTCATTTTGGTTTTCAAGTCATCATAGAGATGATCCCTAGACTCTGAAAGAGACAACACTTGGTCACAGAGCCCATTGATATTGATGAGATCCAGTTCATTGAGCTCGCATCCAATGGATACGTCTGCTGCCTCTTTCAATTGAATCTCAACCTCTTCAGGTAGGATCTAAGTAATTAATACAACAAACTGATCAACATCATATCGCATAGTACGTACATTTACTATTTATTTGATCGGCAGAAACGCCGTACCTTACTAAAATCAAGAGTTGCAGCATTTGTTCGTTTTCCCATCAACTTCACTACTTCGGCATACAGGACATTGTCTGATACAATGTTAGCAAGCTCTGGAAAGTGATCATCGTACAAATTCCACACCGTCATTCCATACTTATTAACCATTTTGTCAAGCTCATCGAATAAACCAACAGCCTCGATGAACTTGGCATCCATCTATACACAAGAAGAATAAGCCAAGTTACACCATGTAACAAAAAGACATACTCCATACTTGAAAATAGGAAATCAAAAACACGATAATGCGTCAAAACAACTTTAGTTTACCAAACAATTATCCAGAGTAAGTCGTGCTAGGGGCGCTTAGCTAATAATAAAAACGCCCAAAGCCCAAAAATGTGAGCAACTTATTTTCCTTCTGCCTCGCGCCTCAACCAAACAAATTATAGGGGCTAAAACCATACCTCTTAAGTTCACATGTTGCACTACGTACTGAAATTAAGGGGATTCACCTTTTCGGTAGGTCTATCCGTCCTTTGAGACACATCCAAACTCTTATTAGGAACTGAATCTTGAACAGGAAGCCGTGATGAAAAAAATCCTGTAAACCGCCTAACGATAGCCCTCATCACCTCCATCTTGGACGACAATCAATTTACTGTAACAACAAAAATATCACCGAACAATAAATAATAAACAGAGAATCATGATTAAATATAAACATAAAAAGTGCGAATAAACCCTTCCATTAAAAAAAAAAAAACACCAATATAACACCAGGAAAAAAAACACAAAACTTATTTACATGCATAGAATCATGATTGAATGGAGATACAAATACGAGCCTACCTATGTCTCCAACAACAGAAACTATTCGAGTAAAGGACTGTGTGCAAAAAACATACAACAAACAGAAACAAAAGAAGGAAAAACAAAAAACAAAAAAAGTAAAACGTTGAATTCTACCAAAATCTTCTGTTCGCAAACTTCTTCTACAAATCCTGCGAAAGATATAAGAACAGGATAAGAAAGATATTTATAAAGAGTTTTATGTGATACAGAACGCAGAGCCGTATTACCTCCGGAGCTAAAAGCAAATCCAATACAATATATATTTGGTACGTATCCTTTAATGAAGCAACTCTTTGCGGTGTAACTACATAAATTTCGGTTTTGTAGAAGCTTAGTTGAGGAGAAGTTAGGGTTTACCTTAAAAACCCCTAGTAGGAAGCTAAAAATAGGCTTTCGGTCTTGGCAAGCCAGCACGAAGAACAGGATATACCCAGCAAATGCATACTTCCCACTTCCCCTCGTGAAGAGTTCAGTTTACTAAAAGATCATCAAGACTAAATGCAAGGATTAACAAAATTAGTTTCGTGCCGGAGTCCAGAGAGAAATTCAATACAACACAAACATAAAGTGATTAACTTCTGTAACACAAAGAGAACTACGACAAATATGCGCTTCCCAAAGAGCCACAGATCCCACACAAACATCAAATTAATATCGAATAATTAATGAATGCCCACAAGATCACTAGCTTGTTAGTTTATGACCAGTTTAACCTGTAGCTGTACTTTTTTTTTTTTTTTTTTTTTTTTTTGTGTCCTCCTGATAAGAGGACCAGAATTGAATTTTATGAAATTATATTATAATAAGCTTTTGGGTTTTTTTCCTTTTTTTTTTTTTTTAACAAAAAAGTGATATTCACAAAGCTTAATTCTAAGTACATGCTTTACTTTGAGAAGCAATCTTATCCGCCTAGAGGTGTACCAATGCCTTTAGCCACCAAATTTGGAGGGGTGGGATCTTTATGGATGTTATGAATAAGCGTGCTGGTAGATTCCCCCTTCTTGTATATGTCTTGTATGGATGCCGGCGGATTTTGGGGCTGCATGCAAAAAGGAACAATAAGTCACTGATAAGCACCTCAAAACCTACATCACTTTATAGAAGAAACGGGCAAAACAATCCAACCTGTGTACTCTCGAGACTTCTCAACCTTGCTTCAAGCTGCTCAGAAACATTCTAATCAGAAAACTGTTCAAAAGGCAAACTTTGAAATTACCGAAAACAAAACTCTAAATATCTTACTCTGGCACGAGTCTCCAGACCCATGGTGTTATCTTGAGCGTGTGCCAAAGCATCATATCTGATGGCCAATGCAATCTTGGCTGCCAGAGATCTAGCCATCTTTCCCTTGTTTTTAGGGGCAGCTTTACTAATCAAAGAAGCATCGCTGATAATCCCCATTCTGAATTTACCACGTATGTTCTTTGGGGCCCTGAAGCGAGGCTTACCGAGAGACTGGATTCTGTTTCCTGGTTGTATAGCAAGGTTTAACAAGCCACCGCCATGAGCAATGAGTCGTGCTCCAAAAAGCTCACCAACAAGAGCAGTAAGATTCGGAGCATTGGTGTTCATTTTGATTTTCAAGTCATCATAGAGCTGATCCCTAGACTCGGAAAGAGACAACACTTGGTCACAGAGCCCATTGATATTGATGAGATCCAGTTCGTTGAGCTCACAACCAATGGATATGGCTGCTGCCGCTTTCAATTTAGTCTCAATCTCTTCAGATAGGATCTACAGGAAAAGTAATTAATACAATGAAAAGACCAACATCATAACACATTGTACATTTTATGCTTATGAGATTAGTAGAAATGCTATACCTCACTAAAGTCGAGCGTTGCAGCATTTGTTCGGTTTCCCATCAACTTCACTAATTTTGCATATAGGACATTGTCTGATACAATGTTTGCAAGTTCTGGAAAGTGATCACCGTACAAATTCCACACAGTCATTGCATACTTATTAACCATTTTGTCAAGCTCATCAAATAAGCCAACAGCCTCGATGAACTTGGCATCCATCTATCCACAAGAGGAATAAGCCAAATTAGACCATTTAACAAAACGATGATACTGAGAGTAGGAAATAAAAACCCAGCTGAAAAACACGATAATGCGTCATAACAACTAAATAAAACCAAATACTTATCCATAATATATTAATATTGGCAACCTAATTTATGTTGTTAAAGTCTAGCTAGGAGCACGAGTCGTTGAAGGTGCGCCTAGCAATAAAAGCCCCAAGGAGAAACACTTTGAGCAAAACAAAAACAAAAAATTGGGCGCCTAGCGGCTAGCGCCTAATACAACGTAGCACCCTACACGTGCAGGGGGGACCTAGCTAATAAAAGCGTTCAATGTGCAAAAACATCAGCTAACTTTTTTTCTTTCTTCTGGGCGATTTAGGAGCGTCTCGCCTCACCTAGAGGCTCAAACAACATACTTGTCAACAACACATATTATAGAAGCTAAAACCATCCCTCCTAGGTTCACATGTTGCACTAAGTGTTGAAATTAAGGGGACTTACCTTTTCCGTAGGTCCACCCATACTTTGAGACAAATCCAAACTCTTATTAGGAGCTGAATCTTGAACAGGAATCCCTGATGAAAAAAATCATGTCAGCCGCCTAACGATAGTCCTCATCATCTCCATCGCAGAGTTGTTATGCACGACAATCAATTTACTGTAACAACAAAATATCACCGAGCGATGAATAATCGATAACCATGATTAGATATAAACAGTGCGAATAACTGATTCCATTAAAATAAAAACAACACCAATATTACCGAAGAAACAAAACATAGAACTTATCCACATGCATAGAATCATGATTAAATAGTCATACAGATATACGGAGATAAAAATACGAGCCTACCTATGTCTCCAACAACAGAAACTATTCGAGTATTCTGTTCGCGAACTTCGTCTACAAATCCTGCGAAAGATATGAGAACAAGATAAGAGCACAAAGCCGTATTTACCTCCGGGGCTAAAAAGCAAATCCAATACAAAATATATTTGGTACTTACCTTTAATGCAGCAACTATTTTGGGTGCAACTAAATAAATTTCGGTTTTGTGTAAGTTTAGTTGAAGAGAAGTTAGGGTTTACGTTAAGAAACCCCCTGGGGACCTATAATGGGCCTAAAAATAGACTTTCGGGCTCAGCTTTTGGCAAGCCATGAAGGACACAGGATATATACCCAGCAAATCACTTAATTTGCTTTGCAACACAAGAATATTTTGATTTGCAACACAGGGATAATAGGTTCCTGTCGGTACTGCCTTACGAATGGTGTTCTTGTGGGTTCATATAATGTTGGCCCGGAGTGCTACTACAATGTTACAACTACTGTAGTGAGTCCACAGCATACTGTAGTGAGCTCCAACCTAAAGCATGTTAGAAATAGAAAAACTGGCATCTGTATGCAACGGTTCTACTGAAACTAGGAAAGTGTTACGGATTTAGCTGTTAATGGTTAAATGAAGTACGAATTTGGATCCACCAGGAG
This sequence comes from Papaver bracteatum, assembly GCA_023529315.1. NCBI lineage: Eukaryota > Viridiplantae > Streptophyta > Magnoliopsida > Ranunculales > Papaveraceae > Papaver > Papaver bracteatum. The sequence continues at coordinate 776,760 of JAJJWX010002325.1, forward strand.
AATAAGAAACGCAGAGAATAGAAAGAAAAATTTCAAGAATTGGAAGAGAATCTACCGTATAGAAATTCGTAAAGATGAGTTAAAACTAGCAAAGTGGAAGTACCTATATATATACAAGGGAGTTCCGTTTGATCACAGCGTTGTTATGTTCGTTCTAAAGTTGCACAAACTATTTTTTTTTTTTTGAGTAAAGGAGGGATATCTTTCTTGAAATTGATATTACAAGAAATTCTTTTGTTAGTAATATTAAAACAATTAATGACACATAGGTTCTTGCGAGCCCTTGAAGTTGATGGTTGGGAGAGTTCTGATTTCCCCATTTTGAATCCTGCCTCGGCCATAATCCTTATCTTAGAATGGTACATAATATGTCTAATACATGAACAATTTGTTATCACAATTTCAATTGAAAACTAATCATGAATCAAATACCTTTAACTAAAATTATATGTTCTTTTTCCGTGTCATTAGATTAAAGCAAATTATGACAAGGAATACGAGGCCAGATATAAAAAAACCGAGATATGCCGCACTTGTTGCAAGATTAAAAATGTGTATCAGGTATGCCTAGGGAGTATCACACTGAAAAACATGATCGGAAGACTAGCCTGGGAATTTACTATGTATCTTCACATGGAAAGGCAACACCTAGTGATACTATTCTAAGGCTCCAAAAGACAACACCTTATCATAAGAGAAACATAGCTCATCCTTGCAGTTTATTTGCTCGGGGTGCAAGCAACAGAGGTGCTGAATTTCCTTATCAGCATAAAATACCCTTAGCTGGGGAGTTGTCTATACAGAATATAAAAGTCCGTTACTACGGGTATGTATAATCATCACCTACCTATTTTATCTTATCTTCTGTATAGTCCTTCTCCACCATCTAGTTTTAATTTTGATTGCCAACAGTACGCGGCTCCAGATTATTCGCAACGTTAATGATCCAGTTGCATCAGAATTGTTGAAGAAGGCTGATGAGATGCCATCAAGATGGCAAGCAGATATACACGGAGGCTTACTGCCAAGGGCAGTCATTTCACAACAGCAAAATCAATTCAAGTACCATCCTATACTTCAACATCAAAAAGCATTGTATTGAATTTAGGGAAAATGGGGAATATGCCCCAAAATCGACTGTCATCTTGGGGATATGCCCCAGGATTCCAGTTTTTGGGAATATGCCCCAAAGTAACGGTTTCCGTCAAGGAACCGTTAAATAGACTATTTATCGTAAATGTGTTTCAACTTTCTCTCTAATTTTTCGAGATTTTTTCGTCTGAATATGTTCCTGAACCTTGTCAAGGTGTTAATATATCGTATATCTGTCTTTTAATTCGCATATGTGATCCCAAGTGTGTGCGCATATTGACTACTTAACGGTTTTGGATGGAATTTTGGACGGCTGGGGCATATTCCCAAAAATTGGAATCCTGGGGCATTTCCCCAAGATGACAGTCGATTTTGGGGCATATCCCCAATATTCCCTTGAATTTATGCATGAGAACAAACCATCTGTTTCCTAACCCCTGCAAAGAGTATATAACCTTCAACAATCTAGTTGGCAATTAATTTTTTGAAGTTCCTTAAAAACGCAGTGTCTGCCTTGCGCTTTTTGTTATCCATGTAGTCATTTAAAAATTTGGTAGTGCTTGGCTCGATCCCTCTGTCTCTCAAGTATGTACGGAAAGGGTTGTGCACTAGCCAATTCAAACTCCTTCAAACAAAACGCAACAATAAACCAGTGTTAAACACAAGAAGATATAGAGAACCCAACAACAGCTGATTATCCAAAACTAGCAAATCAAATTCCACTCACGAGAAATCATAACCATTATCCTCATGAGGATCATTTGGATTCTTGACAGCCACACGCTTGATTGCAATCCAATTTGCATAATCTGCATCAAGCATAACATCGAATATCAAAGTTCCGCTTTCTTTCGTAACACTTACATCCAGCTCAACACAACGTGGACCAATGACTTCATCCTTATACTTGTAATCACTATTTCTAGAGGGATCAAGTTTGCGAACTGTGAGCTTGATCTCCTCACCTTCATACTCCCTAGTCAATGTTACATATTTCTCCTCCGGATTATCCTCAATCTTGAAAGGAAACTCTATTGGTATTTCAGCAGCCTATCAAAAAAGAAAAGAAAAAAAAAATAGCAGGCAAGCACGAAACAAATTAATACCAGATTACCAAAAATCATGTACATCTAAAACGCAGTAGGGTTTGAGGGAAAACGGGACAAACTAACCTCAAGATCATCAAATTCCTCATCAATATCACGTAAAAGAGTATCATTGGCTCTTTTCTTAGCTAGAGCACAGAAGTAAAGATAAGTTGGAATTGAAGTTGTTCGAAATATCTGTCTAAATACATTAGCACTGGTGTTAATGATACTGGTCTTCAACGGGATAATCAAAATAGCAGAAGTGTAATTTCTACGAGGAGTCCTATTTGCAACTGAGATTACTGAAGACGTAGCTTTCTTCATCATTCTACTCGCCATTGCGAAGGTTTTTTTTTTTTTTTTTTTCTTAGATTTTTAGGGTTTAGTAGACTTTATAATAAAACAGCAGTATTTTCGGAGAAAACCCCCGATTAAAACCGTCACGCCTGTGTAGCGTGCACATGTCTAAATAACCTAGCTTCATTGGGGGCCATGAAATTTAATGGGGCCCTTGCACTAGAGGATAAAAAAGGTCACCCAATCCTAATTTGGATCACCCCTTATCCAAATATTTTAATATTGACTAACCAACCCCTTATCATTTTAATTGGGGCATTGCACTAAGTGATAATCTCATTTAGTTATAGGGCGTTTGGATACACATCCAGAAGCAACTTTTTGACTTCTAGAAGTCAAAAAGCAAGAAGTCAGTTTGGGTGTAGAATTTCATAATGACTTCTAAAAACAGAAAAGTCGACTTTTTGTGAAGCAAAATATCTAGACTTCTGACTTCTACTTCTGGAGAAGCAAAATTCAGAAGAAAAATTGTATCCAAACGCGGTTTTAGTGTTAATCTTACTTAATTAAAGTTTAATCATTTTTTTTTGTTTTTTCAAAATTTTCGTTTGCGGTTACCTTTTCTTTTCTTTTTTTCCTCACAGATTTGTATGAAAAGTCGTCATGTTATTTTTCAATTTTTTTAAAACAATGACGACTCTAAACAGTCGTTAATGTTTCCAACAACGACTCTAAGTATCGTTACTATTTCAATGACGACTCTTTAGAGTGGTTAATGTTTCCGTTAACGATTCTTTAATGATGTTTCCTTTCAACTCTTTAGGGTCGTCACTGTTTCAATGACGACTCTAAAGAGTCGTTAATATTTCCGTTAACGACTCTTTACAGTCGTCATATAAAATGGTAACACTTAGACTCGTTAACGACTCTTTTAAATCGTAGTGAAAACATGACGACTCTTAGAGTCATTATTCAGAACATTAACGACTCATTGGAGTTGTCATATAAGCCACAACGATGCTTTCGGTCGTCATTGAAAACAGTGATGACTCTAAAATGTCGTTATTCAGAACATTAACGACCCTTTAAAGTGGTCATTGATTTAAAAAATAAAAAAATATAAGGGGTAAAAAAGTATTTTCACGGTCGGTTTAATAAGCCCCTGAAAATTTTGGGGTGCAAATGAAATGTCAAGGCCCCCAATTAATATTTATGGCCCCAATCAAGCGAGGCTAAATAACACCAATAAATAAAGGGAAACAATGTTATTTAGACTCTTTACAGTCGTTTTCACGCATGTGATAAATGTTCCTCTAAAATTGATTTTCACGTTTTTTTTTCTTTCTGAATAACATTTTAATGTATAAGTTTTTTAGACCATGTTTTTTCGGTTTTCACTCCATCTAATTATATCATAATCTAGAAAACAAATATAAATACCTTTTTTTTTGTTATCAAATAAGCACATAGTGGATTTATACCACACTTACACTCCTCGTCTTCACCACATTTTTTCCACCTTATTTTCATATCTTTGCTTCCCCACTTTGTAACCACCAGCATCACTAGTAATATGGACGCATGCCCCTTATTTCCATTGTGTATGCTCTTCTTTTCTCCCTAGAAATAGAGAGCATTTCTTTTGTAATGAACACAACTAATTAGAATTCTCTTCTTCTTTTCTTTCTATTTTCTGTGTGTCCTTTTTGTTTTTGTAACACGTCATCAGCATGCTTTGCTCACCGGGTAGGTTTTTATGATCGATTTACTTTTTTCTTTAGTTTTCTCAAAAATAATCAATTATTTTTCCTTGTTTTTGTGGAAACTAAGATCCTTATTTTTTTTCTAATTAGGCTTAATTTTATTCATTTTTACATCAAATTTATAAGAGCTAACTCTTTAGTTTGTCTCATAGCTTATGTGATTTAAATTACCTTCACAGTGATTTTATTCGTGAAAAGCAGTGTTTGTTTTTAATCATCGATGGGTGGGTCTATATTATGATTAAATATAAATTTCGTAGTAGTTAAATTTTAGGTTCGCCTTGGTTTGAGGTAAGTATATTGTGGGTGTATCATACTTATTATATTCACTACTAGGCCTTGACCCATGCCGTTGGCTTTCAGTAGTATATCATATGATTTGAGTTTCACCATTAAAGCTTACTGTTCAGATTTAGTCCATTTTAGGCTAGATCTAAGCAGATTTTGATTTTTTTTCTTGAGACACCAATAATTTTAAACAGACACAAATAACCAACCATGAATAATTTAGCAAGAAAATCCACCTTGAGAGGAGATTAATGTATCATGAAATACACGGACCAAAGGTAGGGGCGAAGTCAGTATCTGGATTTAACTTACATTTTGTTTCTCCACCAAGCTACTTAATTATTTTTCATTTTATTGGTTTAACGAATAATACATTTTCTACATGACCTAGTCATGCTTAACCCATGCTATAAATTACACAAACGGTGTTTCAAAACACTGATGATGAATAGTTTTGAATTACAATTTTTGGAAGGATCATATATGATCTTTAAATATTAAAATGAACGTGGTTGTGGGAAAGGCTATTTCGGATTGGGTTCCACAAACGGTGTTTCGAAACAATATACCACACTTGTGAACGAATTCAATGGCATTACTGCAACTCCTATACTGAACCAATCTTGAGCAACTTAATCTGCAGTCGGTTCTTTGATGCATAGAGTATCCTTATGCTCACACCACACTGGCGCTGTATTTTTATGATCTTGTCATTCAAATGGTCAAGCTATTTGCTGCATAAAAAGATTGAAAAACCCATTAGCCACTAATTAGTATAAAAGGTATACCTTTACAATAAATATTGGTACTATTCATCAATTAAAATTTATAAGTTAATAGCCTTTATTAAGCACTACTGTTGTGAGCTTGTTCATTAACAAACTGGTGGTTTCTGGTTTAATAATCACAATCGGTACAAAAAAAGTTATCAAGAGATACATATTCATTGACACCTGTAAAATGCAGCAACAGGCTTGCCCTTCTTTGCATGAAGTTCCCAGGGGATTACTATAAATCTTATAATCTGGTTTGTATACAAAATTACAACCCTATCGGCATTCTCTGCATCATTGCAATATATATGCCAATGTACATTTCATGCTGGCTTAATAATTACAGGTAACCCACAAAAAAGTTATTGACCTTAGCTGAGAGCTAAAATACTTAAAAAGACCAAGGGAAGGTAGTACACCCAACAAATCTCTCCAACAAAATATGTATTAGGATGTAGGGCCTTTTGAGTATTTAAGTTTTTGTCAACATAGTGCCGATCCCTGCAGTCATATTCTGTTACCCAAACGTATACATCCTCTATACAGCCGTATTGCCAAAAGTATAACATTTAGTTTTAATGGGCACTGGGAAAGCAAAATGAAGCCTATAGAGTCGGAAATAATTGAAAGAACAAAGAGGAAAACTATTGCAACTAACTATACATATTTTTTGTTGTTTGATAAGTGCAAGAATCAATAATACGTCTGCATCATAACTTAAAAACTCACCCCGGTTCACCAATAAAACTTTGAAGAACATATTCATAAACTTCAAAAAAATGAAATACCGGAGAATGCTTCAAAAAAACTTTGAAGAACATACCCCATGTACAAATTCCTGAACCTATATTATTATTTGTCGATAACCAACAATTACATTATCTGACTAAAAAGATTACAACTGAAAGCACCTAATCTTACTCACACTTTTAGGAACTAATCCAAATACAGATACATAAATTGATTATTCTTTTTCCATTTGAGATTCCTATGAATTTGCGATAAAAAATGACATATGTATTATTCATGTGAAGAGAAGAATTAATAAATGACAACAAAGCATCGCTTACCGTCTCAAAAAAAAAAACATCACTTTCTTTAATTCATACTTGCTAAATGAGCTAAAGTTAGTGTGAATCCAAATATAATTTCACAAAGGTTAAGTAATATTAACGGAAAATTGGTCATTTGTCCAAATATTTTTAAAACATGGTTCAAATAGACGAATAAAAATTAGTATGGGTGAAATGGACACCAAAAAAAATAGCAAGGATGAAACTGGATTCATCCTGACTTAAACTTAAAAAATAGAAAGGATGAAACTGGATGCATCCTAATGTAAATTAAAAATAAGAAAAAGTATTTGAAAATGGGTAGGATGAAACTGTTTACATCCTGGCTATTTTTATATTTTTGTCCATTTAAACAGTATCAAAAGCTAAATGTCCTTTTCACCCAGGAATTGTTGATTTTGGTCTTTATAACCAATTTTGTGTAATATTAAGCTCTTTATCCCAGCTTTTCAAAAGTGAGAAAATCTAATGCAATTGATAGTAGTACGATCCTTAGATTCCTATGTTGGAAGTTAAACCAAGATATGGAAAACTTGTGAAGCAAGATGTTCTAGAAGATTTCTATTTAGAATTTGTTTCATGTTAGTGTTTATGGGTAAAAATCGTTTCTGCCGATTTTGGTAAATTCGGTAGGTGAGTGAGAAACTGGTTTAAACCCTAAACAAATGTGATGCACGTGAGAACTTTCTAGATTCGAGAGATAATCTGTTCAATTCCGTCCTTAACCAAGAAATGGCCGTTCCAGACTTGCTTCGGTCATAAAGTGGAGGAGAAGGGTTGATTTGGGGAGGGAAGCAAAGAAAGGTGTTGAGGCCAGAATAATTATGGGAGAGCAGTGTCTCGACTTATACCAAGACCCTAGAAAGCATCCCCCAGTTTGCATTGATGTCTCGAGTGTTGGTTGCACCTTGAGTGCACGTGGCAATGCCGGGCTGCAAGTGGCGCGTGTGGCATGTGCGGAATGCCTTTGTTGTGGGTTGCACCTTGAGTGCAAGTGGCAATGCCAGGCTACAAGTGGCGCATGTGGCATGTACCAATGGCATGTGCGGAATGCCTTGGTGGTAATTAAGTTATACGTTGAGTGCAAAGAGTCAATGCCAAAGCTGCCAGAGGCGTGTGTGGCATGTACCAAAGGCATGTGCAGAATGCCTTGGTGGTAGGTTGCACGACTTGCAAGTTAGGCTACCAGCGAGGGTTTTGGCATGTGCCAATGGCACGTACGGTCAAGTTAGCCTAGGTTACACGGCTTCAAAGTTAGGCTACCAGCGAGGGTTTTGGCATATGCCAATGGCACGTACGGCCAAGTTGGCCTCGGTTGCACGGTGTGCAAGTTAGGCAACCAGCGAGGGTTTTGGCATGAGACAATGGCACCCACGGCCATTAGGGCCACGGTTAGGTAATGAAAGCTACCAGTGAGCGCGTTGGCATGTGCCAATGGCACGCTCGGCCATTAGGTCCACGGCTAGGTAAGAAAAGCTGCCAGTGAGCGAGTTGCCATGTGCCAATGGCACGCTCGGCCATTAGGGCCACGGCTTGGTAAGAAAAGCTGCCATTGAGCGTGTTGGCATGTACCAATGGCACGCTCGGCCATTAGGGACACGTCTTGGTAACAAAATCTTCCAGTGAGCGCGTTAGCATGTGCCGATGACACGCTCGGCCATTAGGGACACGGCTTGGTAAGAAAATATGCCAGTGAGCGTGTTGGCATTTGCCAATGGCACGCACGGCCATTAGGTCCACGTCTAGGGCCAAGGTATGGGTATTTGGCTTGGCGTGGTGTGACTAGCATAGCTAGGGCCAAGGCAAAGTGTGCTTGGCATGGCGCGGATAGCTTGATCTAGGTGTGTCTAGGATGATTTTCCATTGGCACATAGGTGCGACTAGCATGGTTGGCATGCTTTGGCGCGGTTGGTGTGACTAGCATAGCTAGGGCCAGGGCAGAGTATGTTTGGCATGGCGCGGCCAGCTTGGGCTAGGTGTGGCTAGCATGATTTTCCATTGGCACAGAGGTGCGGCTAGCATGGTTGGCATGTTTTGGCGCGGTTAGTGTGACTATCATAGCTAGGGCCAAGGGAGAGTGCGTTTGGCATGGAGCGGCTAGCTTGGGCTAGGTGTGGATCGCATGATTTTCCATTGGCACAGAGGTGCGGCTAGCATGGTTGGCATGCTTTGGCGCGGTTGGTGTGACTAGCATAGCTAGGGCCAAGGCAGAGTGCATATGGCATGGCGTGGCTAGCTTAGGCTACGTGTGGCTGGAATGATTTGCCATTGGCACAGAGGTGCGGCTAGTATGGTTGGCATGCTTTGGCGCTTTTGGTGTGGCTGGCATGATTTTCCATTGGCATAGGGGTGCGACTAGCATGGTTGGCGCGTTTGGTGTGTCTGGCATGATTTGTCGTTGGCACAAGGGTGCATCTACTATGGTTGGCATTCTTTGGCGCGTTTGGTGTAGCTGGAATGATTTGTCGTTGGCACAAGGGTGCGTCTAGCATGGTTGGCATGCTTTGGCGCGGTCGGTGTGGCTGGCATAGCTAGGGCCAAGGAAGAGTGTGTTTGGCATGCCGCGGATAGCTTGGGCTAGGTGTGGATGGAATTATTTTCCATTGGCACGGAGGGGAATTAGGGTTTTACTTGTTGTAACCCTAATTTGAAAAAATACCCCCATTAATTACTGACTACATGCATTAAATGTTCTAGTAAATGTGTCACCGATGACATTAGGTTATTTGGTGTTTTATAATTTTACCCTTTGTCTAAAAACCACCATCAACATTAAGTCCCATGCTTAGCTCGGAACAGGAGCTTTGTTGCGAGGTAAGCATAAGATGGTGACAAACTATTAGCAGTGAATCGTAAAGAGAATTGAGGAGGCTTGTCTGACCTTTATTTTTATAGATAGGATTTGGAATCCTTGACTCTGGTAGTTTTGCACAAATCGAGAGGCTGGCACAATTGGCGTCATTGAGAAACGGGAAGCTGGGAGGTGTTGATAAGTTGACGCGAGGTTGGAAGCTTGTGGTTTAGGGTTTGACACGCTGAAAACCTAATGAGCGCCCTTTGGTAAAATCGTTGTAGAATTCGCATACGAACCCGGATTTTGACGGTCCGCCACTCCATCTAACCGGAAAAGAATTTACCATACCCCTAACGAGAGAATATTTGGGTTCTGAGGTCGTGTAGGTGGTGAAAATGGCTCGGCAGTGAAAATCAGGAAGAAGTCAGGAGGGATGTTGCGGGCCCGAGGTTTCATAGTCGCGCGCTGGTCACCCTATTTTATTTTTCGGTCGTTTGTTTGGAGCCATGCTTTCGTCGGCAGTGTCTCTCCAGTGGGTTCCAAAATTCACCAAACTCTGTTGTATTATTGGGAAGCTACGCGACATTGGGAAACGAGAAGTTGGGCATCCTTGCGAAAGCTGGGAATTGGTGCGAGTTTGGTGGGACCGGTGCAATTGGGAGACTGGGAAGCTGGGCGTCCTTGGAAGTTGGCGCAAGTTTCATGCTAGCTTGGTGGGGCCGGCTTAAGCTGGGAAGCTAGTGCAAGTTGGGAGAGTGAATATGATTGGGAAGATAGTCAGGATTGGGAAGCTTGCATGTATTGTGAAGATGGCGCAGGTTGGGAAGATGACCCTGGTTGGGAAGCTGGTGCGAATTGGGGAGCTCTTGCAAGGGAGATACTTGCGGTTTATGGTTTGATACGCCGAAACCCAAATTGGCGCCTTTCACTAAAGTTGTTGTAGAATCCTCATTTGGAGTCCGCATATGTATCTTCAATCCCAGGAAATTTCCAAGCTTTAACACAGAAGCTTTTTGAATTTTGAGCATGTTCAGGGGATGAAAAACACGAAACAGTAAACTTCCAGGAGGTTTTCATAACTTTTCCAAGTTGCGTGTTTTCTGATGTTCCAGTCACCTCTCCTTGCTCGTTCATCCGATTTCCATGAAATATTGACATGTTGTAGGTAACTTCCATGCGAAGAGAATGGTACATAAACCAACACTAGATTCCGCACCAATTGCTCCCAGTTTGTAATTGAACACAGGGCAGTGTAAATTTCCCTCAGCTGAGTTTGTTTGGAAAACGTGTTTCATGACTTCGGTACTTCTTGCACATGCCGTAGAAGCATAATAAGAAACTTGAATGAAGTTAGTTCACTTACTCTCCTAATTTTATGATCGTACTTATTTTCCACGCTTGATCCATCCTAATCCCATGTAATCTTCGTATTAGGTGCTTAACAACGAAGTTGGGAATCATGGGTCCACTAGTACGAGCAACCCTGGAGTTGTTGACGATGAACCACTTGGGCCTCCAGGTTATGAAGTATTTATTTCCAATGCAGTGGAAGTGGAAGAAATCCCAATTAAGCCTCACATGGTGGAACCCGAATCGAGAATAATAGAAACTGCTTCGTCGGAGGTTGGCCCCTTGCGCATCCTACTCTCATTACATCTCCTTGAATTCCCCATCCACAAGATTCGGCATGATCCTATCGTACTCTTCTGGATGTGACAGTGGGATGCTCAAAAATTAGTTAATAAAATATTCTGATGGTGCAGGCTTGGGACCCTCCACGACCCCGTAAAGTGTTGAAAGCGCCTTCTAGACAGAGATATGATGATATTCTTGCAATGTACCCTTGAAGAGTAGATGACCTTGTTGTGAGTGCGGATTTTTGGTTAATTGTGTCTTCTGATATTTGACAGTGAAGGTATTTCATGTATATCCTCAGTCCTCAAGAATGGTTTACATGTTTCCATCTTCGTAGTAATTGCTGCTGTGGTGAGGCTCTGGTTGGTATTAACGAGTGAGAAACAACAGTTCTTGGTAGGAGATGTAATCATAAGAGACTTCATTGTCGTGGTAACAAAGTAAGTTGGATGGAATTGTATGGGCTTCTGTAGAAGTAAAAATATTGGCTGGATGTGACTATGATCCTTTACATGAAGAAGCGAAGCTGAAGTAGCTTCGGCTCTTGGTGAGGATGTTGAAACTTAGGAAGCTAAACGTTAAAGTGTTGGCTTCAGACCCTGGAGCATCTTATGGAGAGAATGCTGAAGCGGAGCGGTTACGTTAATCAGTGTGTTGTCAAACCGGACATCCTTCAAGCGAACAGTGGTGAGGAATCCTTGGTTCCTTCTATCAACCTTGCTTTAGTTTGGGAGCGGCTTCTCTGGTTGGAAACAGATGATTCCCTAATGCAGTGCGGTTAAGGGCTGCAGATATTTCTTGACGTTGTGCCTTGGGGAAATATAGAATCTCACATAAATGTTTCATCATGGACCGCACATTTTTGTGGGCGAAGTCCCCAGAAATCATGCTTCTCTTGACAAGAAGAGAATTTTCGTGAACCCATGGGTTAGATGATTTGCTTCGATTTTGGAGAAGTCGTTCCTTATCTTTACATGTGATGAAATTAGATTGGTGTTTCCATACGGGGCATTCAAGTGCAACGGTAGAATGATGCAGGCTTCCAGCACTGGGAAGATGCAAACTGGAAGTGCAAGTGTGATGCAAGCTGTCAGTGCTGGAAAAGATACAAGCAGCCAGTACTGGAAAGGATGCAGGTTGTCGGCTCAGGGTGTGGTATTGTGGCCGATCATGTGCGTGCTGCATGTATGCCTGGCATGTGCGCCTGACATGCGCGTCCGGTAAGCGCGTCTGGTGTTGCTTTGGACGCGGACTGTTGGCGCTGGAACTTTGGCTATCAAGCTGTAATGATAGCGTGGGAGGCTTCTTTCTGTGGGACGGTGGAATCGATACCCGGAAGGTGTGCATGGTGGAACATGGAATGCTGGTGTTTGCGGTAGCGTGGTATCAACAAAGTGGGAAATCATATTCTGTCTATGCACTCCAGCGTTCCTCCTTTAGTTTGTTTCCCTTTTTTTTTTTTTTTTTTTGGTGCAAACCTTAGCCATAGATATGTCTTCCATAAATCTGTAGGAATATAGTTCCTCTCTTCGAATATTACTGTAGTAGCGTCAGCTACTTCATGAATAGTAATTGGTAACCATTATGATGCAAAGTCGGTACGCATGGTGATGCAATAAAGAGTTGGAGCTGAAACAGGCTGTAACACCCCGTATTTTTAGCATGGCGCATGCTGAAAGATACGCCATGGCCTGAGATGAAGCTTCATCCAAAGCTTCTGTTGGTTGGTAAGAGGTATAATGGCTTAAGGGAAATACCACGCCAAAATGGTGCATTATGTTTGGCATTTGACCAAGGGTCAATATTGGGTGCCAGGTAAGGCACATCGCGAATGCATATTGGCTAAGGGCAATATGACATTATTTGGAAGTTACATTGGCCAAGAGCCAATCTCGCACCAAGAGTGCTTCAGGCCAATTGGGTAGATGGCCTTAAGAATATACAACCATCACAGCTGAACATTGGTATGGCCTATGGGCCAAAGTCGGTAATATAGCCATCACGGCCCTTCATCGGCTTTGGCTCGGGAAATGTTCAGCCATCCTTGCGGAGCATAGGAACTGGCATGTGAGCCCGAACTGAATGTACAACCATCTTGGCCGGTTATTTAGGAAAATACTTGGCAACGGCCATGAATAGTAAAACGGGGAGTTGATGAAGGATTTTATCGCCCCCAATCAGAGTTCTAAAAATGTCAAATAAACATATATAGGGAAGGGTAGTTGGTTGAAGGTGCATATGCGGACTATGCACCAAGTAAGCTTCATAGCTTAGCAGAAAGAGTATAAATGATGCCTAAGGATCATTTATAGTTTCTTAGCATTGAAAGAGGGCATTTGATGCTTAGGCATCACTATGCAATTCCACGGATTCGATGATGCATCACTCGGATGTATTTGCGGAACGGCCTATACGGACTAGGCCATTACCATTATTGCTTGGCCACGGCCTAGCAAACAAGTTGGAATAAGTTGCTTGTCCCTTCGAGGATGAACTACGGTCTGTGCTTGATTCCTTTAGAGTAGGGAAGGATACGTAGGCAGTCGCAATGAGTTGCAGCATTGCCGGTCCAGCACGTTGGCCCCTCATATCATCTAAGCTCGGTTGCTCGACGCAAGAGATGATTGTGGCCAGACTTGATGAGGCTAAGTTGCATGCCAGTAAGTGGATTCTCATACTTCCTATCAAGTTATAAAGAGTGGGTAAGCGAGGAAACGTAGGAAAGGGCAAGGGCTTGGTGCGGCCTATGCCGAAGTCCACGGCTTATGCCTTAAGTCTGGACAAGACCCGACGGTATGACGGTTGATCAGCTAGTTAGGAAATTCAGTGATGAATTCCTACGCTGAGGCAAAGCCAGAGATGCATGCGAAGTGCATTGGCATTGGCCTTATGGCCATAAACCCTTCGCAGAACAAGGGTAAGCTGGAAAGGTGTGGAAGCTAAGTTAGTTGCATCATGATCCACGAGCATGCTTGCAAGGGCAAGTGAGCGTGCATTTTCCTAGGGATGAGTCCCGGATCGTAGATTCATCGTGGCGCACCGGGGGAGTTGTGACCTGCAGGGAGACGCGCCGAAGGCGTAATTTTCCGGTCCGTCACAGATGGTATCAGAGTGAGTTCCGAGAAAACACTAGGGACTTGTGCGGAGTGGACTTGTCCACAAGTATTTTCCTTAATGGAAAACTTAAAGTTGGAGAGTAGGCCAACTTTTGCGCGAGAAGGAGTTGTAACTGCTGGGCCAGTTACCTTACTAATCGAGTTGAGCTTGTCCATGTGCTTTGAGATTGCCTGGCCTAACTGGCTTACCACTTACGAGTGGATATCCGGAAGACCGTCTAATACGGTGGGTAGACAATGGGACTGATCATCCCCATACATTGGAAACTGTCCAAGGGTGTGCGTTGTCGGGCCCGGCTAGCATCTCACTTACGAGTGGCAACTTGGATGACTATTAGGGACGGTGGGCAACTGGAAAACTGTTCCACATAGTACCGTGCTAAATTTTTGTCATTTCGATGACACCTTTGAACCTTGTGAACCTTAGGGATTCCTGGGTGGTAGTATGGGATACTATTCAGGATACCTGTTCGAGTTATCCTCTTGGCATTGGCCAATTGAGATTCTTGGTAACGTTGTGGGCACTTTTTGGATTCTTGGGCAGGTGGTATGGGACATGTGCTCAGAAGGTCAAAATTGTTTTTCATGACAACTTGAAGAAACCTGCGATTTCTGAGCATCTAGTATGGGACTTTTTCTCAGGAAATCCAACCCGAAGATTTTGTCCACAATAGTTTTTATTTGGAATTTCGAGGACGAAATTATTTTAAGGGTGAAGAGTGTAACACCCCATATTTTTAGCATGGCGCATGCTGAAAGATACGCTATGGCCTGAGATGAAGCTACATACAAAGATTCCGTTGGTTGGTAAGAGGTTTATTGGCTTAAGGCCAATACCACGCCAAAATGGCGCATTATGTTTGGCATTTGACCAAGGGTCAGTATTGGGTGTCGGGTAAGGCACATCGCGAAGGCATATTGGCTAAGGCCAATATGACATTATTTGGAAGTTACATTGGCCAAGAGCCAATCTCGCACCAAGAGTGCTTCAGTCCAATTGGGTAGATGGCCTTAAGAATATACATCCATCACAGCTGGACATTGGTGTGGCCTATGGGCCAAAGTCGGTAATATAGCCATCATGGCCCTTCATCGGGTTTGACTCGGGAAATGTTCAGCCATCCTGGACGAGCATAGGAACTGGCATGTGAGCCAGAACTGAATGTACATCCATCTTCGCCGGTTATTCAGGAAAATACATGGAAACGGCCATGAATAGTAAAACGGGGAGTTGATGAAGGATTTTATCGCCCCCAATCAGAGTTCTAAAAATGTCAAATAAACATATATAGGGAAGGGTAGTTAGTTGAAGGTGCATATGCGGACTATGCACCAAGTAAGCTTCATAACTTAGCCGGAAGAGTATAAATGATGCCTAAGGCTCATTTATAGATGCTTAGCCTTGAGAGAGGGCATTTGTTGCTTAGGAATCACTATGCCATTCCACGGATTCGATGATGCATCACTTGGATGTATTTGCGGAACGGCCTATACGGACTAGGCCATTACCATTATTGCTTGGCCACGGCCTAGCAAACGAGTTGGAATAAGTTGTTTGTCCCTTCGAGGATGAACTATGGTCTGTGCTTGATTATTTTAGAGTAGGGAAGGATACGTAGGAAGCCACAATGAGTTGCATCATTGCCGGTCCAGCACGTTGGCCCCTCATATCATCTAAGATCGGTAGATCGACGCAAGAGATGATTGTGTCCAGACTTGATGAGGCTAAGTTGCATGCCAGTAAGTGGATTCTCATACTTCCTATCAAGTTATAAAGAGTTATTAAGCGAGGAAACGTAGGAAAGGGCAAGGGCTTGGTGTGGCCTATGCCTAAGTCAATGGATTATGCCTTAAGTCTGGACAAGACCCGATGGTATGACGGTTGCTCAGCTAGTTAGGAAATTCAGTGACGAATTCCTACGCTGAGGCAAAGCCAGAGATGCATGTGAAGTGCATTGGCATTGGCCTTATGGCCATAAACCCTTCGCAGAACAAGGGTAAGCTGGAAAGGTGTGGAAGCTAAGTTAGCTGCATCATGCTCCACGAGCATGCTTGCAATGACAAGTGAGCGTGCATTTTCCTGGGGATGAGGCCCGGATCGTAGCTTCATCATGCCGCACCGGGGGAGTTGCGGCCTGCGGGGCGATGTGCCGAAGGCGTATTTTTCCGGTCCGTCACATAAGCGGTCCTCCAAATGACGAATGACGTCTTTTTCGAGAAAAGTAAACCATTGTTGAATGGCTTCCTTTGCACTTCTGTCTTCTAAATTCTTTTGTGTGTTTTTTTTTAAGGCAAATGAAACACCTGGCTTATGGTTTTGATTTTCTGGATTTTTGGGTTAATAGGCAAGTGTTACCTATGAGGGTTTTGGGTTATTATTTGGGATGAATCTTTTATTGGATATGGAAGATATGAAAAGATGAATATGTGGTTCCTTTTTTTTTAGGGATGATGCCACTTTTGGTTATGATTGTAAGTGATACGGACATCCCAGGGAAGATATGGAATCGTGAACATTATGTGTTGGTAGATGACATGGGACAGAACATAACATGGATATTGGTTTTATCATTCCCGTGAAAAATTGAAATGGTAAACCATATATATTATGTCTAGGCAAGACTTACTTGGTTTCCCGGATCTCCTGACGAAAGGGGATCTTCGTGTGTAAGATCGGATTTCGCGGAAAGCACCACTGTGATTGTGGAAAGTCCTCGGTCGTTTTAAGTTACTTGATGACTGGACCATTTGCTTTCGATCTCTGGGAAGTCCCTAGTCATTTCATGTAGCTTCATGACTGGTAACCAGGCTGTCTTTCGGTTCTTGTGAAGTCCCCAGCCATTTCATGTAGTTTTATGACTGGTAACCAGGTGGTCTGGTAGTCAAGTTGTAGATTCCTAAATAGATTGCTTGCTTTTGCCGTCCTAATGTCTGGATCGAAGTATGAGATCGATTTCTGAAAGCTAATATGTAACCGAAAGATCAATCCTCCCGTTGTGGTCGCTAATTGTTTATGGGTAAAAATCGTTTCTGTCGATTTTGGTAAATTCGGTAGGTGAGTTAGAAATTGGTTTAAACCTTAAACAAATATGCTACACGTGAGCACTTTCTAGAATCGAGAGATCAATTTGTACAAGTCCGGCCTAAACCAAGAAATGGTCGTTCCAGACTTGCTTCGGTCACAAAGTGGAGGAGAAGGGTTTATTTGGGGAGGGAAGCAAAGAAAGGTTTTGAGGACAGAATAATTCTGGGAGAGCAATATCTCGACTTGTATCAGAAAGTGAAAGCTTCAGAATCTTGCAAGAGATGAAAGATTTTTGGAAAGCTTGCAAAGTTTCCTTTTCTGAGAGTGTTGTATTTTTCTCCTGACCGAAACTTGTCGTCTGGTGGAAATAGGTAAGACCTATTTATACATGTCGAGATTGAAACGTACCCTAGCCTCATGAAGGAAGAGAGTAAATGGTGAAATAATGGGAGGAGGTGGTAACCGCATGGTGTTTATGGGTGAAAACGTTTTCACCATTATTTCCTCATTTATTTGACCGCTTTATTCCTATCCACGCTTTCTTAATGTGAGAGTAGTGTACGCTGCATGCAGTGACCGCCAAACCAAGACCCCGGAAATCATCCCCCAGTTTGTGTTGATGTCTCGAGTCTTGGTTGCACCTTGAGTGCAAGTGGCAATGCCAGGCTGCAAGTGGCGCGTGTGGCATGTGCGGAATGCCTTTGTTGTGGGTTACACCTTGACCGCAAGTGGCAATGCCAGGATGCAAGTAACGTGTGTGGCATGTACCAATGGCATGTGTGGAATGCCTTGGTTGTAGGTTGCACGTTGAGTGCAAAGTGGCAATGCCAAATCTGCCAGAGGCGTGTGTGGCATGTACCAATGGCATGTACGGAATTCCTTGGTGGTAGGTTACACGGCTTGCAAGTTAGGCTACCAGCGATGGTTTTGGCATGTGCCAATGTCACGTACGTCCAAGTTGTCCTAGGTTGCACGGCTTGCAAGTGAGGCTACCAACGAGGGTTTTGGAATGTGCCAATGGCACGTACGACCAAGTTGGCCTAGGTTGCACGGCTTGCAAGTCAGGCTACCAGCGAGGGTTTTGGTATGTGCCAATGGCACACACGGCCATTGGGTCAACAATTAGGTAATGAAAGCTACCAGTGAGCGCGTTGGCATGTGCCAATGGAACGCTCGTCCATTAGGGCCACAGCTAGGTAAGAAAAGATTCTAGTGAGCGAGTTGGCATTTGCCAATGGCACGCTCGGCCATTAGGTCCACGGCTTGGTAAGAAAAGCTTGTAGTGAGCGTGTTGGCATGTGCTAATGGCACGCTCGGCCATTAGGGCCACGGCTTGGTAAGAAAAGCTTCTAGTGAGCGTGTTGGCATGTGCCAATGGCACGCTCGGCCATTAGGGCCACGGCTTGGTAAGAAAAGCTGACAGAGAGCACGTTGGCATGGGCCAATGACACGCTCGGCCATTAGGTCCACGGCTTGCTAAGAAAATCTTCCAGTGAGCGTGTTGGCATTTGCCAATGGCACGCACGGCTAGGGCCAATGTAAGGGTATTTGGCTTGGCATGGTGTGACTAGCATAGCTAGGGCCAAGGCAAAGTGTGTTTGGCATGGCGCGACTAGCTTGGGCTAGGTTTGGCTGCCTTGATTTGCCATTGGCACAGAGGTGCGGCTAGCATGGTTGGCATGCTTTGGCGCGGTTGGAATGACTAACATAGTTAGGGCCAAGGAAGAGTGTGTTTGGCTTGGCGTGGCCAGCTTGGGCTAGGTGTGACTGGATTGATTTGCCATTGGCACAGATGTGCGGCTAGCATGGTTGGCATGCTTTTGCGCGGTTGGTGTGACTAGCATAGCTAGGGCCAAGGCAGAGTGCGTTTGGCATGGGACGGCTAGCTTGGGATAGGTGTGGCTGGCATGATTTTCCATTACAATAGAGGTGCGGCTGGCATGGTTGTCATGCTTTAGCACGGTTGGTGTGACTAGCATAGCTAGAGCAAAGGCAGAGTGCATTTGGCATGGCGCGGCTATCTTGGTATAGGTGGGGATGGCATGATTTTCCATTGGCACAGAGGTGCGACTAGCATGGTTGGCATGCTTTGGCGCATTTGTTCTGGCTGGCATGATTTGTCGTTGGCACAAAGGTGCGACTAGCATGGTTGGCATGCTTTGGCGCGTTTGGTGTGGCTGGAATGAATTGTCATTGGCACAGGGGTGCGGCTAGCATGGTTGGCATGGTTTGGTGCGTTTGGTGGGACTAGGCCAAGGCAGAGTGCGTTGGGCATGACGCGGCTAGCTTGGGCTAGGTGTGGCTGACATGATTTTCCATTGGCACGGAGGTGCGGCTAGCATGGTTGGCATGCTTTGGCGCGTTTGGTCTGGCTGACATGATTTGTCGTTAGTACAGGGGTGCGACTAGCATGGTTGGCATGCTTTGGCGCGTTTGGTGTGGCTGGCATGAATTTCCGTTGGCACAGGGGTGCGGCTAGCATGGTTGGCATGCTTTGGCGCGGTCGGTGTGACTAGCATATCTAGGACCAAGGCAGAGTGAGTTTGGCATGGCGCGACTAGCTTAGGCTAGGTGTGGCTGGCATGATTTGACATTGGAACATAGGTGCGGCTAGCATGGTTGGCATGCTTTGGCGCGGTCGGTGTAACTAGCATATCTAGGGCCAAGGAAGAGTGCGTTTGGCATGGCGCGAATAGCTTGGGCTAGGTGTGGCTGGCATGATTTGACATTGGCACAGAGGTGAGACTAGCATGGTTGGCATGCTTTGGCGCGTTTGGTGTGGCTGGCATGATTTTTCGTTGGCACAGGGGTGCGACTAGCATGGTTGGCATGCTTTGGCACGTTTGGTGTGGCTGGCATGAATTACCGTTGGCACAGGGGTGCGGCTAGCATGGTTGGCATGCTTTGGCGCGGTCGGTGTGACTAGCATAACTAGGGCCAAGGCAGAGTGCATTTGGCATGGCGTGGCTAGCTTGTTCTAGGTGTGGCAAGCATGATTTTCCATTGGCACTGAGGGGAATCGGGGTTTTGCAGGTTGTAACCCTAATTTGAAATAAATACCCCCATTAATTACTCACTACATGCATTAAATGTTCTAATAAATGTGTCACCGATGACATTAGGTTATTCAGGGTTTTACAATTTTACCCTTTGTCTAAAAACCACCATCAACAGTTAGGAAAGTGTCTTTGTTTATATTTTGATTTTATTAGGAAAGTACTTATAGTGATTGTCAAGTTTGTGAGATTATAAGTAGACTATTGAGCCATGAGAATTGTGCACCGAATTTGATTATCAATGTAATCTTTTATTTGCTTCTTCATGTGCTCTCCTCTCTCTTGCTCAATCCTGCATTTGGTATCAGGGAAAGGTGAGAGGAAGAGAGAGGAGACGGATAGAAAGACGAAGAAGTCTTTTGTTTACGATGGTGGAGAATGGTGCAAAGGTCTATTAATTTGTTTTAGTTTTTCACGTTACTATGGTTCAAGGAATAATAAAACAGGGAATAAAGGCAGGTGTTTCTATTAACTTTTAAGTTTGCTACGAGTCTTAGAGATGATATTGCTGTTGTTGTGAAGAGTGAAGATATAATTGATGAAATTTCGGTAGAATCATGAAGTTGGGATTGGATATAATCGAGTATCAAGGAGTAAGGGTTTGTTGATGGTATCTTTGAAGAATCATAAAAGACAAGAACGTACTACTACATACCTTTGTATGTTGACGTTTATCAATAAAAGAAGTGGAATGGTAAATGATAAAAGACAAGGACATGCTGACGTCGATTAATGGAAGAAGAAGATGAGGAGTAGAAGAGGGTTACGGAATTCTCGTTTTAAAAACCATCTTCTTCTCTATAATCTGTCAGCTTCAAAGATCCTTCTAACTACTTCACAGCAGCAACTATCTCTCGGAATCAACAACGTCTCATCATCACCAACATGCTCGAGTTTTTAACCTATGATCATCATCACCGCCACCAACGCTTCCGTTGCTGAATGTCATGTCCACCATGTTTGTTAATCTTTATTGCTATTCAATGGCAACAGCCAAAAAAAAACTCCAGCTTATAATAACAACTCGAGCAACAACATCATGTTCTACACCTCTGGCAAACAACGACATATATCCCATCATCTTTTCTTCTCCATCAATAGCAACTAGAACCACCAACAGCTCAACACAGTTCAAATTCCAGTTTGAATACTGATTTTCTTACAAGCTCAGTGTATCAAACTTCTTATTATTCATCTCTATAAACTTCTAACCTAACCATCGCACCACAACTCCCATGTATTTGCAGGAAAACCTATAGCCACACCCCAATGTATCTAGACAAGACTCTAAGATATCATAATAGATTTTTTTTATTAATTATGAAGATTATAATCGGTTACAAGGTGTTACAATGAATTTACTTTCTCTCCAAATAAACTTTCTCTCTCCTAGTTTTTTGTCTAACACACACTAATAAATTCCTCTTACATGTGATGACCTCTTTCCTTTATATATGATTCCTCATAGTGGATGACATCTAAGAGATCCATTATTTTCGGAATCACTGTGCATTACATTCTCTCATGTACACTCATTCATTCTCGCACAACTTATACTTCGCATAGATCATCACACTTTACTCATGACTTTACTGACATTATCCAATACATCATCTTAATCTTGCTATATGTGCGATGGTCCTCGCTTACGTTAGATCATATTCACTTCGCATTCTTATTGTTATGTGCGATATTCCACTCCTACATTTTTCCTCTTCTCATTTCGCTTACTTTATGGAGTGAGCGATATGAGAAATTTCCATCCTATAATATCGCACATATGTATCTTTTTGTATTCTATCTTGCCGACATTTCTCCGGAATTCTAGTTTTCCTTAATTACATGTGTATTTTTAACCACTTATTATTTGACACGTCCCTTTAACCACCTGTTCTTATCCGTTCATTCTTCGCATTAATGAAACCAGATCTCGAAAAATGGGACTAGCTTCTTATCTTTTCTTCTATATCTTCTTTCGTCTTTTTCTTTTCTTCTTTTTACCTTCTGCTTTTATCTTCTCTATTACTGATCTTGATTTTTACCAAGTAATCAACTTCTTTCACTCATCTTCATTCCCATTCTTCAATGGATCATGCTGGTAAAAAGATGGAGACAGAATTCAACATGTTAAAAGGAGAACTTCATTTGACAGGTTACTCGCTTTCTCTACCTTCATCATCTTCCTATTCGTCTAAACTCAACCTAGATTTAATCAATTCTAAACAATGAAATGATCAAAGAATCATTGTTTCATTGGGCCAGCTTCAAATTCTTCCAATTCCTCTGTATAACCCAGAAATTCCCTTGTTTTATGAAATTATAGATGATAATAGATTCGCACGGGGAGTTTTCCAATTAAGCGGTGATGTAATTAGAATAGCATTAGAATATTCTAGTCGCGCAGCTGGATAAGAGACCTCTTACCCTTATGATGTGCGAAATGAACTGCATCATGATAAAGTCATTGATTATACCGAATACACCCTTGATAGTTTTTTCAGCAACTACTACGTTGCTATTATGAAAAGTAAACAAACAAAATAGGTCGTTCGCTTAAGAAGAAAATATGGTATTGCTGAATATAAGAAGATCATACGAGAGGTTGACTGGAACGACAAATCCAATAACAGTTCTCGCAGATCTAAGGACTCAAGCTGGCTTAACTGCCCTGTTATTTTAGAAGGTCCCTACATCTCTGGCAAAACTGGAGATGGCTATGATATTCCTCTTCCTGAGAAACTTTCTTCCTATCAACCCTAGAAATTTGTATTGTCCGAAGTTGAGACGAAGAAGGCGATATGGGAACTTTGCATATGTATTTTTAAATTTCACATAAATTCCTTCCCAAGTTTTTATTTTCCTATTCCTTTCTTTTCAAGCTGCTAGGAGAAACAACACTTCGCACAATATGTCACCTTCGCATAATAAGAAAGTAAGAAACATTCTTTCAACTTTAACAATATTGTTGCCTCTGTTTCTTATTTGCATTATTCGCGTAGGTGAAATCTTTGGGTGCTAACACTTCGGATAAATCTAAGAAGCTTACATCTAAAATTTCATCCATGAAGGCTTATTCGATGGATGAACTATCCAAGAAGCGTAAAATATACGATTCTTCTTCAAGCTCGGAGTCTAGTGAGGATGACATTCTTGCTCCTGAGGATTTATCAATCGATTCTAATTTGAAAGAGTTATCCAATATTTTTGTTGGAGGTCTTTTGACTGTTTTTGACAATGAAGGTTTGGATCGTACTTTTAGAATGGTTTCTAAGATTTGCGATGCTCCCACTTTGGCTGATTCATCTCTCCGTGGAGCTTCCTCTGCGATAAATCCAAACCTCCAATTCACAATCGGTTCTTTGGTAATATTTTCAACTTTGTCTTTTGTCTTTTGTCTTTTCTTTAATTTTATTTTATTCTTAATCGTAATACTTCTTTTCATTTTCTCAGGGTGCTCGTTTAGCTTATGTAATCTCCTCAGATTACCAAAGGAGAATCTTTAAGCTTGAGCAAGAAAATTCCAAGCTTAAAGATGAAAATTCGATCAATTCTGGATTGATTCGCAGAGACCGAGAAAGAAATGATGAAATCATTGGTATGTAGTATTTACCCTCCTCGTTCTTCTTCTTTTATGCAATAATTCGCATTTCATATTTTGTTATATTCGCAGACCTTTTTAACCTTTCAGATGAAGCTGCCAATATCCCTGACGATGAAATCCTTTTAGAACATCTTAATTCCTCTTTAAATAATTACCCTGACCATAGGTCTGAAAATATGAGTTTGGAAGTGTTAAGACCGAGATATATTGCTCTTAGAAAAAGTCATAGATTCGTATTAACTTCATTTAATAACTTTAAACATCGTCTTCATGAGATCAAAGGACAATTCAAGTTTTGGAAAACGAAGAAGAATAAGCTTATCACTGAAAAAGATGAGATTGCTCTTAGGGGTGCGAAAGTACTAGAAAAATTCCAAGAATCCATCATTTAGGTTCAAAAAGAACGTGACTTAGCTTTGATAGAAAAGAGCAGACTTGTCAAAGCAAGAAACTTAATTCGCTCTCAGCTTCTCAAAGAGAGCGAAGCTGAATTTAGATGGGATGCTAAGGTTTTGGATGATGCTAGGAAGGGTTTAGCTGTAAACGTGAGTCTTCAAGATGAACATTCCGCAATGGTTAAAGACATTGTTTCCAATCATGAAGGTCATATGTTGCTCTTTTAATACTTGTCTCTTCTTTGAAAATAACATTTTATTTTATTTTAACTTGCTTGTTCAAATTTCGCAGAGAAAGAGAAGGATCATCTTAAAAATATTGAGGAATTAGAAACTCTCTTGGATTCTAGAGAATGAGAGTTATCTGCTCGTAACTCCAAATATTATTAGTTGAAGAAGAATTTTACCATAATGGTCCAGAATAACGGTTACTACAGGAAAAATATACATCTACAACTGGGGTTTTACAACTCTTTGCTAAATATCGTAGAAAGTCATATATTTTACAACTGGTTTCAAAGGAAGAGTTGTCGTATATTATCACTTCCAGCCCTTAGGACCAAGGGGTTGTGCTAAGAAAACAAACGACAACTCCTTAACAAAAAGAGTTGTGACGACATTTAGCTATAACAACTTTGTTTTATAAATGTAGTGACTTAGCCTATCACAATTCTCACAAGAGTTCTTGAAGAACACAAAAATATGATAATGAAAAATATGTTAGAGGGGAGATTCGAACATGAACCTACTACATGGAAGTCTAGCTCATCAACCATCCTATCAGTTCACACGTTTTGGTTTTTGTCATTTTTTTAATAGAAACCTATAACAACACTTATAAGTGTTGTTCAAGTAAAAATATATAATGTTGGAAAAAATGAGGTTGGGGGGATTCGATCTTGATCCTCGGGCATGGAAATCTACACAACTAACCATCCTACACTATCACAGGTTCTGTCAAGTTTGTGGTTCTTTAATACACTAAATTTATGACAACCCTTCATAAGAGTTGTAAAACAAAATATAGTGTTAAAAAAAAAATGCTCAGGTGACTGAGCCGCAAACAGCGCGAAGCCTTCGTTGAAAATTACTTATTTCCTATAAGGGTAGTCTGGTCATTTTCATAGTCTCCATAATGTTTATTGCACTTATTTCCATCAAGGGTAATATGGTTATTTTCAAATTCTGAAATATTTACTTTACCTATTTCCGATAAGGGTAGTATTGTTATTTTTCACAGTCTCCATAAAATTTATTGCACTTATTTCCATTAAGGGTAATATGGTCTTTTCATATTTTGTAATATTTACTTTACCTATTTCCAATAAGGGTAGTCAGGTCATTTTCACAGTCTCCATAATATTTGTTGCACTTATTTCCATCAAGGGTAATACGATCATTTTCAAAGTCTGTAATATTTACATTACTTATTTTCGATAAGGGTAGTCTGGTCATTATTAAAGTTTTGATAATATTTATTGCACTTATTTCCATTAAGGGTAATATGGTCATTTTTAAATTTTGTAATACTTACTTTACCTATTTCCGATAAGGGTAGTCTGGTCATTTTTCACAGTCTCCCTAATATTTATTGCACTTATTTCCATTAAGGGTAATGTGGTCATTTTCATATTCTGTAATATTTACTTTACCTATTTTCGATAAGGGTAGTCTGGTTATTTTTCACAGTCTCCATAATATTTATTGCACTTATTTCCATTAAGGGTATATATGGACATTTTCACATTCTGTAATATTTAACCTATTTCCAATAAGGGTAGTCTGGTCAATTTCACAGTCTCCATAATATTTATTACACCAAATCTGATAAATCTCATCTTCAATTCATCCTAATGAGAAACTCAGGTCCAACTCTAGTAATCTTTGAACCCGTGATATTCAAATCTAATAAATTTCATTTTCAGTTCATCCAAACGAGAAACTCAGGTCCAACTCTAGTAATCTTCGAACCTGCGATGTTCAAATCTGATAAATTTCATCTTCAGTTCACCCGAATGAGAAACTCAGATCGAAATCTAGTAATCTTTGAACCGGGGATGTTCAAATCTGATAAACTTCATCTTCAGTTCATCCGAATGATAAACTCAGGTCCAAACTCTAGTAATCTTCGAACCTGTGATGTTCAAATCTGATAAATTTCATCTTCAGTTCATCCGAATGAGAAACTCTGGTCCAACTCTAGTAATCTTCGAACCTGTGATGTTCAAATATGAAAAATTCCATTTTCAGTTCATCCGAATGAGAAACTCAGGTCCAACTCTAGTAATATTCGAACCTGTGATGTTCAAATCTTATAAATTCCGTTTTTGTAGTTCACCTGAATGAGAAACTCGGGTCCAAGTCTAGTAATCTTCGAACTCGGGATGTTCAAATCTGATAAATTTCATCTTTAGTTCACCCGAATGAGAAACTCGGATCAAAATCTAGTAATCCTTGAACCGGGGATGTTCAAATATGATAAATTTCATTTTTAGTTCATGCGAATGAGAAACTCAGGTCCAACTCTAGTGATCTTTGAACCCGGGATGTTCAAATCTGAAAAATTTCATTTTTTATTCACCCGAATGAGAAACTCAGATCGAAATCTAGTCATCTTGAAGGGCGACCGTTGATTGTCGCACGCCTTCGTTTTGGTAGCCGCATAGGGAAGGCCAGCATGGTGGCGCGGCTAGGTTGGCATGGGGCCATGGCAAGGTGCGTTAGCATAGTTTGGCATGCCTTGGTGCGGTAGGTGTGGCTGACACGATTCGCCATTGGCACATGGGTGCGGCTAGCATGGTTGGCATGCCTTGGCGCGATAGGTGTGGCTAACACGATTCTCCATTGGCACATGGGTGCGGCTAGCATGGTTGGCATTCCTTGGCGCGGTAGGTGTGGCTGACACGATTCGCCATTGGCACATGGGTGCGGCTAGCATGGTTGGCATGCCTTGGCGCGGTAGGTGTGGCTGACATGGTTTTCCATTGGCACAACGGTGCGGCTAGCATGGTTGGCATGCCTTGGCGCGGTAGGTGTGGCTGACATGGTTTTCCATTGGCACAGGGGTGTGCCTAGCATGGTTGGAATTCCTTGGCACGGTAGGTGTGGATGACACGTTTTGCCATTGTCACAGGGGTGCGGCTAGCATGGTGGGCATGCCTTAGCGCGGTGGGCGTGGCTGACATGGTTTGCCATTGTCACATGTGGCGTGGGAATTTGGGTTTTGGCCTGTCGAAACCCTAATTAGTAATTAATTAAAAAAAGGTACCCTGGTAATTTTCTTGCAGACATATTAAAGGGTTCAATAAATGCGTTTAAGTCTTGTGACGTCACTGTCTGACTAGGGTTTTACGACTTTACCCCTAAGTTAAAAACCACTATCAACAGTTGGATTCAGGCATATATATACATCGTTTTAGTGGCTGCATAACCAAAATAATAGATGCATGAAAAAAATAATAGTTCCATAACGTGTTATGCATCTTTTGTGGTGTATGCATATTGTGTTATGCATCTTATTTTGGGGGATGCATAACGAATATGTAGTCAGTTTTCGAATTTTTTTCCTAAAATGATAAATACTTTCATGAAAAACAAAAAATTAATATTGTTGTTTTTACTCGTTGCGTAGATCTCTTTAAAAGCTTCCTAACGAGATAAAATTTGTAAAATTCCAAGACACGGTTTTTAAGATATGTTATATTTAAGTTTCCTTACCAATTATACCCCTGAAAAAATAGGTAGCGATTTTTATTTTTAAATTTTTTTTGAGTGTCACGGAAAATGAAAAATATCTTGGGCCTGACAACAAGAATAATATATTTTTTGGGCTTTAGCTTAATTCCCCCATCAAATAACACCAAAACTGTCTCACAATAAGCGGGCCTAAAACCAGCCCTTTGGGATTGGACTTCAGTTGGCTGCCTATATCTGAAACCTTGTTGCCTTTAGTAAGATTGCTGAGTACCCTGGCTGCCTAATCCCAACTCCGTCTGCTAGTAGTAATATTAGTAGGGTTAGGGTTTCCTTTTCATCCCCTATATAAAGAAAACAGCATTGGAAATCTCTTCATTCTGAGAAGCAGCAAACAAAACCTAAGTGATTTCATTTTCAGCTTCAGAGAAAAAGAAAGAAAAAAATGGGAGTCTTCACATTTGTTTGCAAGAGTTCAGGTGGTAAATGGAGTGCAAAGCAGTACGAAGGTGATGTTGAAGCATCGGCTGATTGTGCTTATGATTTGGAGAGGAAATTGGTTCAGGAAGCTCTTTCTCGTGATTCTTCTGGTGCTGTTCAGTCCAACTTCTCTTTGATTACTCCTACTTCTGGTGTCTTCCAGGTTTGATTTCTTTTTAAAACTTTATAGATCTGGGTTCTGTTTTTCAGATTCTGTATTTTTTTCTAGAAATGTGATTTGGGGGTTTTGAATCTGCTATTGAAATTA
This sequence comes from Papaver bracteatum, assembly GCA_023529315.1. Taxonomy (NCBI): domain Eukaryota; kingdom Viridiplantae; phylum Streptophyta; class Magnoliopsida; order Ranunculales; family Papaveraceae; genus Papaver; species Papaver bracteatum. Next base: position 805,197 of record JAJJWX010002325.1, read on the forward strand.
CTGATTAAGGGCTTTTTTTTTGGTATGAATTTTGTACCTTTATTGTTGATTTACATGAATCTCTGCAAGTGATTTAGTTGGTTAAATCCATGCCATGGAAGGGTTTTTGTTGGCATAGATTGTTGATTTCATCTAGCTTAGTCTAGATTTGGGGTTTTTTGAACAAGGGTTTTGTTTCAGATTCTTTAATTTTCTGCTAGAAATTGAGATTTGGGTGTTTTGAATCTGCTATTAAAATTACTGATGAAGGGATTCTTTTGTTTTTGGTGGTATAGATTTTGTACCTTTACTGATGATTTATGTATGCTCTGAGATACTCTTTTCTGCAAGTTGTTCATGGTTCTGATTGATGACATGTTATGCTCTAGGATTGATGGTACAGCTTTTGTAGGAATTGGGGTTTTAAGGGACTTGTTATGCTCTAAGATTCTAGTCTTATTAATTAGCTTTTGTGGGGATTGGGGTTTTAGTTGGTTAAATCCATGCGATGTAGCTTTTGTTGGAATTGGTACTTGTTAAGTTGATTAACGGTACCATTTTTTTGGTATAGATTGTTGATCTATGTAATTCATGGATGGTAATTTTTGCATCAAAATTGCTCTTTGATTTTCTAGTCTTGGCTATTGAACAACTTTTGTGGGAATTGTGGTTTTATTTGGTTAAATTCATGATAGGTAAAGGAGCTCTTAAGGGTTTTCTTTGTAGCGTCAAATGATGTGGTGGATATCATTTGTCCTGTGGGTTTTATATTTTTTAGTGTTCTGTCGTTTTTTGAAACTGTAACCATGCCTTTCACCAAGGATCTTTGTGTTCCTCCCACTACATTTGATGTTGCGACATGAGGTTATCAAATTCCATGGGGTGTTACCAATCCAGCAGGTCCAATATGGATTTGGTAAATCCCTGTGGGATTTGGTAACCCCCTGTAGCAGCATTGGTTGTATGGAGGCGTGAAAGGAGTGTTCCAAGTAGGAATTTGGTTAGCAACTTTATTTTTCTCTGTTTTACATATGAATTCAGACCAGGAAAAGCTGTGATGTCAAGTGTTTGTCCTATTTTGGATGGATGGTTGTTTGTCTTTGGAATGTTGTGTTGTTGTAAATCTGTTCTTTAAAGTAAATGAAACAATAGATTTGTATGTGTTCAGGGTGTTCCAAGCAGGAGTTTGGTATTATGCTTTGGAATGTTGTATTGTCGTAAATCTATTCTTTATTTGATGTTTCAAAGTGAATGAACCAATAGATTTGTACGTGTTCAGGGTGTTCGAAGCAGGAATTTGGTTATCGACTTGATTTGAATCTTGATGTTTCTCTGTTTTACATATGAATTCAAACCAGGAAAATTCGTGGTGTCAAGTGTTTGTCCAACTATGTGATCAAAGTCCTTTCCATGTCATGTTGAATTTTATTTTGCTGTATTTTCTTTTTCAGAACCTTAGCATTATCTATTTCATTTGTTATGTCTGACATTGGGTCTTTCAGGTGGTTATTGGTGGAGCAAGTGCTGGTTCTTTTGTCGCAAGCTCTGGTGGTGGTGCAGCAGCAAGCTCTGGTGGTGCCTCAGCTGCTGAAGCACCTGCAGCTGAGGAGAAGAAGGAAGAGAAAGAGGAGAGCGATGACGACATGGGATTCTCTCTCTTTGATTAGACAGCCCTTGTTACTGGAATTATTGGAGGTTATGACAATTCGTCCTTAGTTGTAACTTGTGATCTGCAGACAGGATTTTTGTAAAACTAGGTTGTTGACGTTTATATGTGATGTTTGATGGAATTTCGTGTTAATTGTTGGACAAATTATGATTTGTGGTGTACCCTTTGACCGCAATGAGATTTATCTTGCAGTTGGAACAACTACTAGTCTACGGAAATGAATTTAACTCTTATTTCTTTACAGAATTTTTATATGTGATAGTTTATATAATGCGCCAGAATGCTAGATGCATATGTTAACGCCCCTCTGTTTGAAGTTCTGATATTCCTTTGCTGTTATCACCATTTGTTGATATGCTGTCTGTATAAGATGGTAATTCAGCTGATTCTAACAAGAGCATGTATTCTTCTTTTGATGTTGTATTTGTTGTATCCTCGTCATCATCCAAGACCCAAGGGTGGTTAGATGACACCCTTGTTATTCCGTGCAGCACCATTGCTACTTCTTTCATTGAAGGTCTGTTTTCTCCCTTCATTCTTAAGCATTTTTGTGCTAGCTCTGCCACTTCTTGAATCTGCTGGTGACCATGTACACTACTGACTCGTTCGATATCATTCTGTACCAAACTTTCATCAAGAATCGCAAACAATTTGTTGGTTTTCATAGAAGAAAGGAAATAACTAGCCAGATTTCTATCCTCTTCAGGTCTGTGTGGAGAAAATACAGCTTTGCCAGTTAGCAATTCCACAAGAAGAACCCCAAAGCTGTAAACATCGCTTTTATCTGTTAATTGGCTTGATTGCATGTATTCTGGATCTAAGTACCCAAATGTACCTTGAACTACTGTGCTTAACTGAGCCTCATCGGTTGGATTCAACCTCGAACCTCCAAAATCTGCGACTTTTGCTTTGTAATCATCATCTAGGAGTACGTTACCTGATTTGATATCTCTGTGGATTATGGGTATGGAAGCTTCAGAGTGCAAGTAAGCTAATGATCCTGCAATTTCTGAGGCTATCCTTAAACGATTTTCCCAGGAAAGAGTTGCAGAACCTTCACGTCTTCCATGTAAATGTTGGTGAAGGGTTCCGTTAGCAATATACTCATAAACTAGTAGAGGAACTTCGCTTTCTAGACAACAACCCAAGAGCTGAACCACATTTTTGTGATTGATTTGTGATAGAACAGCAATTTCGTTTATGAATTGCTCATTTTGGTTCATGTCAACTATTTTCGTCTTCTTAATAGCAACCACTTCGCCATTAGATAAGGTTCCTTTATACACTGTGCCAAACCCTCCTCGGCCAAGAATTTGACTTTCATGATAGTTGTTTGTCGCCTTTGTCAGCTCCTGCTCGGTGTATATTTTAGCAATTGATCGGTGCTTCTTTTCTCCTTTGACATTTTTACTAGCCTCAATGTCCTCTTCCCGTTCATCAAGAAGTTGGTTTAAAATCAAACCACCATTTTTCTTGAAGAATTCCTCTCTGAGTTGCATGTGCTTTCGTTTCTTATATCCCCAATATATCCATAAGCCGGTCACCAGACTCACAAGTAGAAGAAATAAGCCAAGGCAGGCCCCTACGTGCAATAAAAAGTAAATATAGCCCATGCTTTTATTAACTATAACCCAAATAAAATAAATCATTAATTTATCCAAACGGATTCTTATAATTATTAATATTAACACGACCCATACATTTTTACACAATTTTTATATATATAGCCCAAAATAAACGATCAAATCCCTAAATCAAAAAAATAAAACAAATCTAATTACATAATTTTCGTAGAAAAGAACATTATCTTAGAAGTGATCATGATTCGGAGAAAAGAACATTATCTTAGATTTTTTTTTAGAATAACAGTGTTTATGAAGTTTTAGAAAATTGATTTTTTGGAAAAGAATCAAAACCTTATTTGATATACGATTCAGTTTTCGATTGATATTGTTGTGGAGAAAATTTAAGGAAATAATTAGAATATAAACTCAATCGATATTACTGTAATCATGATTAGGAAAAATAACATCATCTTAGAGAAAATGTGAAAAATTGGGTTTTGTTTGTTTCGAGAAAAAGTAAAATAAAGATTTATAATTGGGTAACTTGTAAGAATTATGATAGAAAATTAAAAATAAATTAAGGTATAATTTAGTTTAGATGTAAAAAAGAAAAAATTAGGGTTTATATTTTGATTTTGTGGAAAAAATATGATTATTAGTAAAAAGATTAAGATATGTTTAGTATATTTGACTTTTCATTTTAGCTTAAACTTTTCGGGATACAATTAATAAAATTATGGACTATAATTAAGAATTCAACAGCACTGCTTACCAACAATAATCTTGTTAAGGTTGTTATTCTGCGCACTATCGAGTATGCAATCCTTGATATCATCCGTAACATTAAGACTATAACCCTTGTTGCAAAAACAGTCGTAGCTCCCTATTGTGTTTTCGCATCTACCTTTCCCACTGCACACCCCAGGCTCATTACATTCATCAATATCTGACGGTTAAAAAAAGAAGGGTCAGTTCGATATACAGCAACAGAGAGATCAAATCATTACTAGCCGTAAAAATCAGTAAACATTACCTCGACAACCACCATATAAACTATTGCTAAGATAAGGATTCCCTGTATAGCCCCTTGTGCAATTACATAGATAGCCTGGAGTAGTATTGTCTGCAGGTGCTATACAGTCGGTGTTAGGTCCACAGGCATAAGTCGTCGAGTTTCTTGCAGCTTCATCGCATGTCTCAAAACCAACAGTCCAATCAACCACCACCGGAACACTTCCGGTTCCATTATTTTTGAAATCCTTGAAATACGACGACGAAAAATTAAACGATTTTTCTTCGATAAAAAAAGCATAACTACATGGATTTATACCCAATTTTCTGCCGGTGTTGGTCATGCTTCCGACACTGAAGTTTAACTTTCGTAGCCCAGATGGAACGGGAGCCTGGCAACAACCGACACCAGCGCAAGACCCATCAGTGCTGTCTTCTATGTTATCACAGACTGACAAACATCCCGTACTAATAGACTGATTACCAACTGGTTTTTGATATGCCCAGGTATTGCAGCCCATGCCGATGAACTTGTTTTTTGTATTAGAGAAGGTGAATTTCGCTAACCCGGCTGTCGAGTAATAATTAGATATTTCGCTATCTGGACAATCCCTGGCTATGAAAATTTCCGTTGTCATGTCTCCTCCGAGTATTGATATATTTGAGATATTATGGCCATTTTGATAAACTGGCTTGACGGAATTGAGGAGACTCTCATCACAACGTATTTCGAAATATTTGTCTAAGAAACAACCAGGACCAATACCGAACGGGTACGGTATGCTAACATTCCCGCAGTGATCTTTGCAACCAGGCTTGCTTATTACTTGCGAACCGGTGATCGGTATTTCTGCAGATGCTAAGTATATACACAGTAACAAGACAAAACAGTGAAACTTTAAGAGAACTTGCAGAGCCATGGGTTATGAGTTTGGTTCATTAAAACTAACATTTTAATATTACTTATACCCCATACCAGACGCACAAAGATGGCCTCCTCACAGATGACAATTGCCAAAAAGCTGCTTAATTTATTATTATGTAGCTGTAGAGATGAGGAAATTTCAACTACTATTAGTTCAATAAGTGAGCCATAGTTGATTCCCGTTGAAATTTCCTTGTTTCTGACTGGCCCGTAATCTTAAAACTATCAATAAAACCAAGACGAGGACAACCTAACGGTCCCCTGCAACATCACACCACCTCATACCTCATGTGTGTTAGAGACTTCTTGGTAAAATGATGAACACGTATATATAGTACAACCCCCAGAGTTGTCTGGGTGGTGAATAATGACTTTCCTGTCTATATACAAGTTGCAAGTTGTGCATATGATTAATTTTGTGTCGAGTTGTCTGCCGATGTCATTGCGTTCTCTTTGGCTTTGCAAAGTGTCCTAGAGTTGACCGCATGACTTCACCAACTAGTTTCAACGGGAAACGCCAAACGTAATTCACATACTACTGTTTGTGGTGCAGCTTCCGACTGGTTGTTGCTAATACACGACTCATTAAAGATGTGTCTTCCTGCGAAAGGTCGCTTAGGATAGATATGTGTTAAATCTTAGAGGAAGAGTTCTTTTCTATAGTGTCTGAGATGCTGGGCAAGGAAATAAGAAATTTCAACGGCTAAATATCACGAGTTTATTTCCAGCGCGCACGGATCTCATGAAATTCTATTCCCATCCTTAGAATGCTGCTAAGGGGTGTTTTTGAGGCGAAAGTACTAAATTACACTTCAAATTAAATGAAAGGGTAGATCAAAAAACAAAAATTATTTCCATACAACCATTCCCCAATTCTTTTGTTCTCCACCTCCCCCCTTCTCTGCCGGTTGATCTTGAACTTCTTCTTCTAATTAACTGAAAAATTTCGGTTACAATACCCTACCGGCATTGAATGTATGTTGGATACTTTGTCGGATAGAAAATCGGCACTGAAGTTCATATACTCCCAGTGTACCACATATATAGGAGGAGGGACACAATTCTCTTAGATTAAGAGAATCGCTTTGGATTCATAATTTTTCATATCTTTTCTTATTTTACCCTTTTTCATATTCCTACTACAATTTTACATATACAATAAATGAGGGTATCTAGGAGAAATTCATTTTGAAAATAGGACTCCGCCTATCTTGTGGTACAAATCAAAATCAAAATTCCGTCTATATAATAGGTACGGAGGTCGTAAATGACACGCCAACAATAAGTCTCAGTGTTGTTTTTAATATGAAGACCATGCAGGCTAAGATGTCTATAATCACCGTATTTTGCATGTCCCACTCTGCATTGATTTTAGGCTGAATACCATATCGGGTGTTCATCTAATCATTGACTTGAAGTTTAGTTTAATGCCGATAGATGTTCCTTTCGTACAGAAAACTCCGTGAGAATTTTTATGCTAGATGGCATGGTTTAGTTTTCATTTTCTTTGCCGACTCATTATCCGGTATGCTCGACATTTTGGTGCACAATGCCGGCTGGCAATTAAATTTGGGGGATATTGTTTGTCGGCATGGTGAAAGGATGAATACCACGCCGGCAGTGACGTAACTGGCATGACATTCATACTTTTACCATGTCGATTGAGTTTTTTCAAAAGTAAAAATGGGGAATTCAAAGAAAAAAACAAATTTCAATACATTAATACTTATACCAAAATATTTGCAGTACTTCTATGTTGGGTTTGTTTACTTTGCTGGGTCTAGGAATTATTGTTTAGTCCACTTTTTCATGACCCGGTTAATGGCTAGTCCACCCATGAAAAACATTTACTCCCTAGTCCAAAAACATGTTTTTGGACTAGATTATTTACTCTCTAGTCCAAAAACTTCGTGGAGATTATAAAGTGTATTTTCTAAATGCCTAAAACACCCTTCTAGGTCTAATTAGTATCAACACATGTAAAAATATCTTATTGTTACTCGTAAATTAGGTAACTACTTTACTATACTACTAGTAGTAACATATGTAGTATCAATACATAACAATTTTTTGATATGTAGTATCAATACATAACATACTACATATCAATATGTAGTATCAATATATAACGTACTACATATCAAACATACTGCATATCAATATATAACGTACTACATGTCAATATGTAGTGTCAATATATATTGATACTACATATCAATATATAACATACTACATATCAAACATATACTACATATCAATATATAGTGTCAATATATAACGTACTACATATCAATATGTAGTGTCAATATATAACATACTACGTATCAAACATACACTACATATCAATATGTAGTGTCAATATATAACGTACTACATATCAATATGTAGTAGTATCAATACATAACATACTACATATCAAACATATACTACATATCAATATGTAGTGTCAATATATAACGTACTAAATATCAATATGTAGTAGTATCAATACATAACATATTACTATTACTACTAGTATACTACATACTACATATGTTATTACTACATACTAGTTAATACTAGTATACTTGTAGTAACTAGTAGTATTTACTACTAGTATACTAGTTACTACTTGAATTTAAATGTAAAAAATGGACTTATAATGGTCGGGGTATATAGGTAAATCTACTTGAATTTAAACTTTATTGGACTAGCGATTAAGAAGAAGTTTTGGCTGGACTAGCCACTAAACCGGGTCGGGTTTAGTGGACTAAACAGGAAATCCCTCTTGCTGGGTTGGTTCTTCGTCCAAAAACATTTCTCTCGAAACTTCTCATTCTATTTTCTAATCAAATAATTAAAACTTATACTAATATTAACAAACTAATCTTAACTTAACCAATTATGATTAACAACTAATTATAATTATTTACGGGCTAATTAGGAATTACATAAATTATGTGGATAGGTATTCAGTAAATTACTTCATAATTAACCCTATTTAGTCTTATTGTCACATCCCCAGATAATTCATCTATACCCAATTGTGCGTTCTTTATTTCAGGCTAGCAGAGGATGGATGGGTATTGCAAAAGCACCAAAAGAAGCCTCAATTAGGGACTAACCCTAAATCATTTCAGGACTACCTAACAAGGTGAACTAGATTGGTACCTGTGCTACATACCGAGAATTTTTCTCTTTTATCCATTTGATTTGTTGTGCGCGTGGCTTCCCCCCAGCCTGTGGTGATGCATTTTTGATTTGGTATGGCAAGAGAACGTCTCGATGCATTAAATAGGTGGAGAGACAAATAGAGAATATATGCGGATTTTATTTATTTTCACATTTTACTTTCGCATAAAATATGTGTGCTTTTTATTGTTCTTTTATGTATTCTAGGAATTTTTTTCTTTTACCCATTTGATTTGCTGTGGCTGGGGATTTGACCCTCCCCATGACGATGCATTTTTTATTTGGTGTGGCGAGAGAACGTCTCGATGCATTAAATAGCCTGGCCAAATTGGGGTATACCCAGATTAATTGGGGTATACCCAAATTTAAATGGACATGTGCCCTTACTAAGGGGAGGTCAAAACCGGATGAATTTACTTTAGTACCCCTGCACTAATTAACCTAAAAGTAAACCCTAAACTTAAAAACTAAAAAATGTTTAATCTTCTTCTAATCTATCTCTCTCTAATCCCTCTCATCTTCTCCTTCCTTCATCTTATAAAATCAACCAAAAATTTCAATTTTGGTATTCTACCACAAATGCTTCGTTCCAGTAGCAAGAGAGATTCAACATGTAACATCAAAAGATCCAAATCAGAAGGAAAAGATAAGGAAAACGTTAGAACTATCAAACCCGAAATTCCAATCCATGAGAATATTGAGAGAAAAAACCAGCGCCGGTGAAAAGAAGACTGTAAGTGATTTCTAAACTCAACCCATTATTTTGATGTGTTATATGATTGTTATGGTAGGTTAGAAATCGAAAATTATAATTTTCAGGGCTTTTGGTCGGCAAGGTCAATAATTTTAAACCATGCCGACGGTTATTGTTTTGTAAGAGCCGGTATGGTATCAGGATGAATAACCTGCCGACTTTTCATAGCATCCATGGCGACTGTTAGATAATAACCAGGGCCGGCATGGTATATTAACAAACCATGCCGACTTAAATCCAGTCGGCATTGTCTTAGACTTGTACCATGCCGACTTAAGATCACATAAACTTGATTTTCATTAGTTAATTGTCGACATCTTTCTTAAATAATACCATGCCGACTTTGTATTAGTCGGCGAGGTATACGATTACAACCCCTCCGACCATTGTTTGGTCGGCAGTGTTTAGATTCTATACCCTTCCGACTTTCTTACCAGAACCATGTTTCAATGTTTAGAATTTTCATATCTCTTATTTGTGTATTGTTTAGGTTCCCATAGGAAAAAATAGAAGATACCCATTGTCTTATTAATAATGCAGAAGAGTTATTACAATTTATTGACGTAATTTATCCCAATTTAGAAGATCCTAAATATGAAACTAAAAAGAATTTCCCTGTAAGAAAGTTACTTCTGATGGGTAAGGAAGATCCAGAAGAATTATTAACGTTTATGGATAGTCCTAGCAATCCCATCAACTATCAAGAATGCACATCATCAAAGGAGGTTGATTCGAGGACTTTTTTTTAGGGCATGTGACTTTTCTGGAGTGAACCCCTATTACAATGAGGCCGATGACTACATAGGTCCAGATAAGGGAAAAGCAAAAGATGATGCTGCTGAAAAAGCTAGTGATGGTGAAACCTCTAGTGATGTGGAGGAAGATAACAACAACAACAAGGATCCATGAAATGCTTAAATTTTATTATGTTTAACTTGGTTTAGAAACTTAGATTGTGGTTTGAAGTATTACCTTATGTTTTGAACTGTTAGTTTTTGGTTTTAGACTTGCTAAACTTATGTTAATTTTCAGTTTCATTTGATTTAGTAGTTATTTCTTTTTGTGCAGTTTTAGATAATATTAGAGTTACTGTAAGTCGGCATGTTTTGTAAGGTCGAACTTGCCGATCATATCATGTTATATGCTATAGTGCTGTCAGGGATAGGTAGTCGGCATGGTTTGAAATCTCAACCCTTCTGACCTAACTGCTAGTAGTATAAAAATATTACTTTGTAAGTACAAAGTACAAGCCATTGAATGCTCAACGACTATAAATTTCAAAATCAAGATATTAGGTGTGTTTTTATTATAAAAGCATTCTCAACTTGATATTCAACCTTGCATAAAGAATGGAATTTTCAAATACAACACAAACAAATATTTCTAGTCTTTGTACACTAAGTGGTCATTTGGAAAACGATTGTCCCTTTGAAGGAAGCAAATGCACTATTGAAGGTTGTAAGGGATTCTTATTTCTCCTGAAAGCTGCAGTAGGAGATGTATATCATCCATATGCTTAAAAATGTACTTTTTGTGGGTTTTTCTATTAGATGGATGAGCGCCTAGCTCCGTATTAAGATGAAGTTGCTAAAATCAACCTTCTACCATGCACAGATCTATGTTGCGACAGTAATATGAAGCTAATTACCTCTCAAAATAAATTGTGTACCGGAGAAAGATACTATCTATGTCCCAAATGTGTTAGGGTTAAGTTTTTAACGTTTGTATGCTTTAATTAAGGTTTGTATGCTCTAATTAAGTTTTTAAGGTTTGTATTAGATGTATAGTCGGCATTGTACTAAATTAAAAGTGTGTCGGCTTATTAACAGTCCACAATTAACAGTTTACAAACCATGCCGGTGAAAGTGATGTCGACAGGGTGTGGCTAATAAACCCTGCTAACTATATTGTATGAGAACATCCAGGAATAACTTTTTTTTTCATGTTATGATTGGCATGGCTATCCTCACAAACCATTCCGACCACAAAAAATCTGGAAACCTGACGAAACCAAGACCATGCCGACCGTCCCAGGCTTTTTTTTCATGTGCTGTCATGCAGTGCCGTCGGCAGCCTGACGAATTTATAACATCCCGACCATGGTGAAGTCGGCAGGGTCGTGTAACAAATACAATGCCGACCAAAGGTGCATACACCAAAAAAACCACATCCATTTCATTCATTTGTAGTACTCCAAAGTACATTACACAAAACAAGAATGCGATTACGAAAGTACTCCAAAAAGATTCCTTATTTTCTAATCATAATCACTCATCACTCAAATCTGTAGGAGTTAGTTCATTCAAATCTATGGGACATTCCTTAGACTCATCTAAAGCATTCCAAAGGCGTATGTTGTCCTCATAAAGTTTTTATCCATTCCCTGCTATTGTTGAATATGAACTTTTCCCAAAAACTAAACCTACAAAGAGTAGGAAATGGACATTCCTTGTTGAGTTGTAGACCAATAAAATGATTACCATCAACCAAAGCCATAACAATTCTTCTATACTTGAGCAGCTCCACACAACCCGCATGTTTCGGTGCAAATGATACACTTAGTCCTTTAATAAAAATATGTACCACGCATGACCACGTATCTGCAAATCGGCATTATCAACCAATGGTCCCATTTGACTTGTTCATTTCCCTCCAGGACTTTAACTCTAGTTGGCGAATCTTTAAAAGTCTCTTATTTATCCTCCTTAGAACCTTCTAGCATCATTGAGATATAAAACTCCTTTTATTTTTATAATCGGGCGGCCATCTTATTTCTTATGTATTGAGATTGGGTGAGATTATCCTCAACCGCTCTATCTAGGTGTCCCAATTGTTGGGAGGCCACGTGAAACCCACAATTTCCATCCTTTGGGATGTAATCGGTACCAATGATGAACTCTTGAATAATTTGAGTGAGTTGTACATGATACTCTTCCAATACCAGTTTTACTACCTTCCTCAGACGACCTCTTTCTTCACAACATCTCCTTGAATTTATTGACTTTCAAGAAGTAAATTTTCATTCAAGTTTGAAACGGTTTGTCTAGTTTTTTCTTTGCTCGGCCGACCCCTTTTCTTTACAACACTTACTTGACTCTCAAAATGTGGACTGCTATTTTGATTCAAGTTTGAAACTGTTGGTGTAGTCGTTTCTTCCTCAGACGACCTCTTTTCTTTTTATCCGGCTCCTCTTTGTATTGCGCCTCGTTATACACATGTCCGGATGGATCGATTTTTATACTCAAATAGTCTTTAATTTGTTCCCATTATTCCGCCCTTGTATTTGTGGTAGGTGGTATACCACAAGGATCTTGTTTCGCCGGTTATTCAAGTTCTTCCATAGAAGGGTAAACAATCGGCATCAACTTGTGCTTCATAGTTTTTTTGTCCAACCTATTCAACTTGGGGTATTTGTCTAGGATTATTCTCACAAGTTCTATGTCGCCAAACTCTTCACCAGGATCTTCTCTTGGAGACGGTTTGAAAGATAGTTGATTCTAATAAGGAACGATATCTTCAATTGGAATGGGAATTTTATACCTACCAAGCATATGACGACATGGAAGTCCGATACCCTTCATTATCCTACACTTACAAGGAGTGTCCGGCTTGTCATACTTTTTATATAATGCGAGATGTTTCATCATGAAACGTATTTCCAAATGCGAGACATTTATATGTATATCAACAAGCAACCAATCATCCTCCTTAAACTCCTTCAACTTCTGGAACCTACTTTCTTGGAATTGCTTTGTTATCTTGTTGATATCATTATTAGTGTAGTCATGGATAACATGTTGGACCATCACAATACCATTTTGACTCGTGAAACGTAGAGCTTTTAGTATACCAGGAGCTTTCTCTACCATACTTGTGGATTCAAGTTTGAAATGTTTATAGTCGTAAGTAAAATCGTACACAAACCTCTCTTTGTGTGGCGTCAACCATTGTCTCTTGCAATATTCCACTACTTTGGGGTAATTAGTGCACCAATCATCCTCGACCACCTTCAAGTTTATCTCATATCTTTCCACACTCATCGACCAAACCAACTCCTCCCACGCTTTCATGAATAACAAAAATTTGATCTCGCCTTCTTTCCATTCTTCGTCTTCTTTTTCTTTCTCCTTCTCTCGCTACTCTTTAGTTAGTTTGCTAAGATGTTCATCTTCCTCTTTTTCATGTTTAGTACCTTTATTTGCCTTAGGTTTTTGGATATGACTCCTACAATTATTTCTAAGATTGCATTATATATGCCAAGTGCAAATCAAATTTTGTGCTTTGGGAAACACTATCCTCACGACGTTCATTATTGCTTTCTCATTGTTGGTCACCACAACCCCGGGAGTATCGTCTTCATGGTAGAGAAGCTTCAACGTTTCCAATGCCCAAATATAGCTATCATCCTTCTCACGATCCATAAAACACCATGCCACCATGAATTATTGCTTATTCGAGGTTTGTCCTACAATGTTCAACAAAGGCTTGTTGTACCTATTCGTCTTATAAGTACAATCCATGAACAAAACTTGGTAAAAGCACCGCGCCAATTGTATCATATCGGGTTGTGCAAGAAAAATACGATCCACCTTCCCCTCCAATGACTAATGGTGTCTTACCGTGTACTTGTATTTGTGTGCCAACCATTGTGATTCTTCCATTAACTTTATTGCATCCCATTCAATTCTTTTGATTGGCCGCATAAATTGTAGACACTGAAGAAAGGTTATGTGGGTCGTCCCTCTTGAACTTACTAAGGAGCTTGCTTAGTTTAATTCCCTAACTTGTTCTTACTTGTTCGAATTCGTGCGGTTTCAACTTGGCTACTTGATAGTTCCCAACAAAACTTTCTAGATCTTTATGGTTATGCCAATCAATATCAACTCTACTCATTATCCACATGTTATCAGTTTATTTTTTCCTTCAAAAAATAATCTTGAATGGGCATCCACACTTCTTTGACTTCTTCTTGTACACCCTAGTCATCTTACTATCATACACATAACCCTTTCTCTTGTGACTTGAGTACGGTGACCCACTACACTCGCATACCATTTCATATCGCTTAGATTTTTGTTGGGTATTTTTAACTAGAGCGCACATCTTCTCTTTTAATTTCTTAATAACCCACTTAACCGCATCGTCTTTTTCCTTCCATTCCAAATCATTAGCATAATGTGCGGAAGTATCAGGAACCCTAACATTATGAGCTTGAGGCTGATCCATCATTGGTACCAATGAAATCTACAAAGCAACATAAGTTAGTTGATATGTACTACAAACGTCGGCGGGGTCTATATATAAAACATTGCCGGCTAACTAACCGGCTTTGTCTAAGAAAACAACAGCACCGACCAAACCATAGTCGGCGGTCTAGACAAACCAGAACAATGCTGACTTAACCATGTTTCAAAATCGTTGCTGCAAAAAAATCTTATAGTCGGCATGGTCTATATATAAAACCACGCCTGCTAAGATACATCCGGCTTGGTTGGAAAATAAAAGAGTGCCGACTTAATACTGCTCATGAAAAGTCGGAGCATTTGGTAATATATACCACATCGTATTTTAGGGTCGGTATGATCGATAATCGTCGACCTTTCCGACCATGGACAACAACAATGAAAAAAAAAGGCACACTACAAGAAAACTCCGCTTTAACGACTATTTTCTTACCAACTACAGTTGGTGGAATGCTTCAGTAAGAACTGTTTGGAACTAAAAACAACTCTAGTGGGAGGAAATGTCTAACCACCAGTTGTCCAACAACGATAGTGGGTGGAAGGCTATAGCATGAACAACCTAACAACCAAAATATAATATTTGTTGTTATTAACCTCCAGCCATCATGTTTGGGAAACCAAAACGTACCCTAAAAGGTACATATCTTTTTCCACTCATCTTACCCATGAAACAACCTGTTGGTAGACACCTCAACCAACCATCAAATTATTGGCGTTGTTAGTAGATTTCAGCCACGGCAGCCTGACAACTACAAAGTACACTAGAAGGTAAATACTTCAAGACACCATGTGTATCCACTAGGTCACTCTTTCGGTAGACACTTGTACCAAAAAATTAGTTTGTTGGTGTGGTTAGTAGCTTTTATCCACCAGGATATGATCACTACCAAGTTTCATGTTTTATTAATTAAGTACGCAAAGATATTAGAGTTTGAAAAGTTTCTCCTTTTGAAACAATTAAAATTTGTCTTGGAGAGTTTATCGCTAGAGCATGTAGATGATATAAATGCATATATAAGGTTGATGCATATCTGGTTGATCAAAATGTATACTAAAGATCAATATCTAGCAGTATAAACCAAAATATGCACTGTCCTGTCTCGGATTA
The DNA here is from genome assembly GCA_023529315.1 of Papaver bracteatum. Lineage (NCBI taxonomy): Eukaryota > Viridiplantae > Streptophyta > Magnoliopsida > Ranunculales > Papaveraceae > Papaver > Papaver bracteatum. The sequence goes on from JAJJWX010002325.1 coordinate 820,622, forward strand.
GTTGAAATATTTATACATAAAATCTAAATCTAAGAATAAACCACCAAACTGGTTTTTGTTCTATATTCGTTGGACCAAAATGTATCTGGAGGTCAATATCTACCAATGTGAACCAAAATATGCCTTGTTCAGTCTCTGATTAATCAGAATATCTATCGCAGAACTCCAAAGTATGTCTAGTTCCATGAATAATCATTCTCGGGGTTCATGCTCGTTATTATACATATTTTAGGATTCGTGTTTCGGAGAAGGTTAATATCCGATTAACCTGGTTTCATTATTCATTTTTTATATTATACTCTCATTCTTCATATTATGTCTAGTTAAAAATTGATAACGATATTCTATTCTTATCTTCTTTTTTTCTTATGAACTTATGATTAAGTTTGGAGTGTCAAATGTAAAAATAAATGTCAATCCATAAAAATATTATTCTCAAATTATAATCCCCGTATATAGGTATGGCTTCATAGCAACCAGGCCAGTCGAGAACTGGGGAAAAACGCATGCAAGTTCGACCGAGCAATTCTCTAACATATACGTTAAATAAAAAATATTAGATATGCGTAACACTCATACCATCATAACTGTAGATTCATAAACCATGGTAAACAACTTAACTCAACTTACCTTTCACTAAAACAATATTATAACTACAAGAAAATATCAAATTAAAGTTATGGGCATTAACTTTGAAATATCCAGTACACAAAATCAAGAGTTTGTCCATGCACAAAACAACAATAGAAATTTCATCATGCGTAGTTATTTTTTCAGAAATTATGTAGACTTTCATTACTCAATGAAAATGAGTATTTCTTGGCTCATTTAAAAGAATAAAAGACAAGCTTTCACATAAAAACTATAAGCAAATTTTATGGTTGTTGTAGCTGTATCAAAATACTTCAACAAAATAGGACAATATTTAATCTTTTCAGAGACTGCAGTTTCGGCTGTCTACATTCAAAAATTTGTGCAGAATTTATTACATAATGAAGTTCAGTGAATTTGGTATCATTAGAAATCCAAGAAACCTTATATTGACATAAATATCATAACCGACATAAAAAAATGTATGTAGCTGATTCGAGAAGTCCCAAATAAACAGGGTAGTAACCAAGTTCTTCAGAAATTACAATATTGACAATTTGCAATCCAAAATTCGTGTAAACTTCATAACACAACGGAATTTAGTAAATTTAGTCTCTTTTGAAGGCTAAGAAATGCCACTTTGACATAAAAATGATAAAAAAAGGTAATCAGGTACATAGCTGAGTTTAAAAATCTCAACAAAACATGACAGTTGTGCAGTTCTTCAGAAAATTCAGTTTTGGTAGTCTGCAATCAACATTTGGTGCAAAATTCATCATAAAACAAAATTTAGCAAACTTGGTGTAATACCCCGATATTCGGCGGTGGTTGGTTGAATGAAATATAAGTAATGACTTGTCCTTCCCTAACACCAAACCCTTTTCATCACAATTGTCTCTAGAGTTGGCATAAAACTATGCAGTTAAGCGTGCTCGGGCGGGAGAAATCCAGGGATGGGTGACCATCCGGGAAGTTGTTGCTGTATGACCGAAATCATGCATGTTGAAAAACCCACAATGTCGAATAACCGCAGTGGCTAAGTGAGGATAGTATCGGTGGATGGACGGGTCATTACACTTGGTCTCGTTAGAAATCTGAGAGAGTTCTCTTAAACATAAAAATAGCAGGAGGAGATTTGAAGTTACAGATCCGCATGGAAAAGTCTTGAAAAAACTGTACAACAGTACAAGTTAAGAAATTTTAGAACACTAACAATTTATAATATTGTTTAGAAGATAACCTAATGTACAACTTCTTATATAAGTTAAATTAATCATGGAATTGGATTAGAATTAGGGAAACTTAGGTTTAAATTAGAATCATGGTGTCAAAGACATGCTAGAAACTAGTACCCAACATAGTTTGAACTTAAAAGTCATAAGACTTGAAAAACAATCTTGAATAGGAAATAAACTAAAACAAGAATAAATAGCCTACTTAATTCGTGAACCCTAAATTCGAAATCAATTGGAACAAGCTTGCAATACCCGAGACATAACAAATTCATCTTATAATGAATAGTGATAACATGAATTCAATTGAACTAAGATCAGTGAGCTAAAATTTATGAAAGAAATTTTAGAAGATTTGTAAGAAGAAATTCGCCAGACTATTTTAACCCACAAACGAATCCAAAGAAAACAAAGACCAAATAACGTAAAATATGCTTTGAATTTCAAGTTTTGATGAGAAGTTTTTGTTAGAGGAAAGAAAGAGAATTCATCAGTAAGGAGAAACAGATGGTTTCTACATTGAAATTTAGTGGAAATCATTTATATCAAAGAAGGAAAAGGTCTAAAATTTGAGTCTTTTTTGTTGTTGAAAACATTCTTTTTCAGAACCTTAGAATTATGTGTTTCATTTGTTGATGCGTCTGTGTCTCTGGGTCTTTCAGGTGGTTATTGGTGGAGCAAGTTCTGGTTATTTTTCTCAAGATCGGATAGTGGTGCAACAGTAAACTATGGTGGTTCCGCAGCTGCTGAAGCACCTGTAGCTGAGGAGAAGAAGGAAGAGAAAGAGGAGAGAGGTGACAACATGAGATTCTCTCTATTTGATTATACATGCCTTGTTACTGTTTGGGGAATTACCGATCCGGGACGCTATGCACAATATGGAACATACATAGGCAATCATACGCAATATCCAAACACGACAAAAATAATACCAATCACACAACACCAACGATTAACGTGAGAAAACTTCTTCAATGCGAAGAGTAACGAGAAACTTCCACTATGACAAATAATGTGTTACAACGACTTCTCCTAAATTGGGGTTTTACACAAATAATGGATAACAATGCCCTCTTTCTTTGCTCACCGCTAATGATGGATAACTAATTCTTTACCAAATAATTAGATAGATTCAACCAATAACAAAACAAGGAAGATGAGAAACTTACTACTACTACTAGGATTTGACAAATCCTAGAAACCCTTTCACTAGTGAAAATCAAAAGTTTCGATACCGACAAAGCAAGTCATTTAACTCGTATCTATGACTTGCTTTGTCAGTCGAAGAAAGGGTCCTTGTTTGAGCGTCTTTTTTAACTATGACGTTTCTTTGGGGGTCGTTGAAAATCTTATATCAACGACCTATTTTAACGGTAAAAACTTTATGAATGTATTAAGTCAGTCATAGATATAAATCTTAATATATATAAAAATAGATCCAGATTGGCTGTCTGGCCTGACTGAATCTGACTAAATCTTAAATCAAACAGAAATGAAACTCAAATGAGAAACAAATGAAAACCAAATTCAAATGAGAATAAAATGAAACTCAAATTAGAATCCAAATGAGAACCAAATGAAACTAAAATTAGAATTCAAATGAGAATTCAAATGAAAACAAAATTAAAATCAAATAAAAATGAGAATCAAATTAAACTTGCACACAAATAATCCTTCAATTTAACATTCATTGATTCATTGGTTTCAAATTACACAAATGATCAAAATCTGTAGTTCTGACCAGTGTAATCTGTAGTTCTAGGATTCAATTACAAAATGATGAACTAAAAAACTATTGATTAAACAAAAAAATTATAAACTCCGATGATGATGAAGAACTTATTCCTACTTCATAATGGTGTACCTGCACAGACAAATCCATCAGATGATTAATGTGGGGAGTTTTACAAAGACAAGAAAGCGGCAGCAGCAATATAATGAGATAGAAAAATTGTAATAACAAGTCCTTGGTACTAAACTAAGAGCAAGGTAGGGTATCTTTAGACAAATAACAACTCTTTTCAAGATGATTAGGAGCTTCGCTCAGTAAACCCATATTTTTATTCATTACCATATATAAGGTTAAGATCAGGTTATTGGTTCTTTGACTTTTACAAATACAATCTCATCATGTGCTACCATTGTACCACAAGATCAGTTCAATTTCACACTATTCAAGGAAATGAAATTACTAAGCGAAGTACCATGAGTAGGGTTATGACGAACAAATAAGTTGAACTAAAAAAATGTGATGGAAAAATTGGATTATACTAATTATTAAGGAGAGTATATAGCATGTCACAGATATATCAAACTTTAAAAGGAACACAATTCTAACAAAAGAAGTTTGAATTACAATTGAAGCATGCTAACCGGTGGAATTAACAGAAAGAAAGTATAGAGTACTCTATAAACTACTCTTGAAGCATAAAGTGTAACTAAAATATAACCAGTTGAGAAAGTATAGAGCACTCTATAAACTACTCTTGCACTCTATAAGCTACTTCAATAAAATTTAGGATGACACGTCAATCCATCTCAGCTCATTTGGTAGTAAGTGACACACTATGACATAGACAAATATGCTCCCATTTAAAGGTGAATATAGTCTCGTAAGTGTAATTTAAATCTGCCTTGATCGTTATTGAAATTTCATATTTTTGTTGAATATAGTATTGGAGAATACTAGAATGGTAATAAATAAAAATAAATGATCAAACCACAAAAAATGTGAGCTCGAATGGTGGTGGTGGTGTCAGTGAATGTTCGTGGTAGTGGGTCTGCATGAACCACCAATATTAACCAAGACCATTACCGCCATTAAATTGAACTATGCAATGAAAGAAATGAAAAATTATAATTTACATAGGCATACCGGTAGATATAGTGTTTATCCTAACTTTATAGTAACTTCCATCTTTAAAAGCAAGCACCTGCATCAAGTATATATATTGGGTCTGGAAACTTCTTTAATTAGTTGGAATATTAAGCAACATTTGTTGTTTGTCGACCTGAAATTACACAAAGATTTCAGGAAAAATTACTCCATTTCATCATTATTCACCAGAAAAAATTACAAGCCAAAATTGAAATTACACAAACTGTTTCTAGATGCATAATGGAAGGGTCAAAAGATTACAAGTCCAACATTGAACGACAAGTACCAAAGATTGAAGTCTATAACAATACCCACATACCTCTAAATAGCATTTTCCAGGAAATCTACACTGCTGGTCATTGATAATTCGCATACCTCTTGGATTAAAATCATTAATTGGATCTTCCTATAACCAAACCATCAACTATGGTTCTCTAGAAAGAATTCTCATAATCTTATCACATTCTTTCTTTATCACTCCAAATATATCTAGCACTGCTAAATATAGACCATGCCAACAATTGGGTTTCGTAAATCACACCATTTAGAATCCATAATAAAATCATACTAGACGATGTATCTAAGCATTTAATTCACGGCGTATTGTTAAGATACGATCCAGAGGGATGCATGAGATATAACTATTAAGATGAGACATAGTTTAAGACCTCATAATAATAACTAAGTTGTCGAATACGAAGATACTAAACTAGTATGTTTCCCAGAGGGTTACACAATTCAAGTTAATAATTCTAAAATATATAAAAGAAAGCGACAAAGAACAATTACCTTTTTTTTTTCTCTTTCATGCTTCACATCAAGCACTTGACGTGAACAATATTTGGCACTTTAGAAGGACCTTTCTGGAACTGAGCTCCCTGAAACAAACAACGTGATTGAATGGTTAAATAATATGACATAAAACTACAACACATAAATAGTACAACAACTACATAAGTATAATCAGTAAATAAATAACACACACAAATATGTGACATGAACGGAATAGCTTTTACATGAATGGAATTGCTTTCTAATAAATGTGACTTCATTTCATGTTATGAAAAAGGCAAAAACATTATAAGAACTTAACAATTTTGGTTTTTTAAGAAGTTTATGATCTACTACATAACTTTTGTAATGTAGTAATTAGAAAAGGTCTACTGGATGTCATGCCATGAGATGAATTTGTTAGCCAATGTAGTAAATTAGCAACAGAATGAACAGATTAGTTGATGAAGGAAATATATCTCATTTCAGATTCTTTAGGCTCACGAATCCTCACCTGAAAGATGAACGATAGCATTTTAAAACTTAATGTGACCCATGAAATCAACATAAGTATAGGAATACCACCTTTGCATGTATCTGTGACTGGATTCTCGGAAAGCCTGATGTATTCCACATGAAAAATCACAATGCATTAGTGTAGAAATATAGTAAGCATTCAAGCAGCGTTATTCTATGTAAAAACTTATGTATAATTGACAAGTATAATGTAGCTAATCGTTTACCAAATGCATTCATCAAAACATATCAAATCACCAAAAGGGATAAAGTATTTCTCTATAGGTTCAAGACCATTTACCAAATCAAATTTGAGACCACACACAGGACCAAATATGTTGTTCAAGTTCTTCTTGTTCAAGGGAAGCTACTCCAGTCTGGATATATTCCAGAGCTTCAGATTGGCTGACTTGCCTGCATTGAATCTGTCTGAGCTGAAACAAATCTGACTGAGACTAAAATAAAATTCAAATTACGATGAAATGAAGCATGCATGCATGAATTCAAATGGAAATTTATTTAAAAACCAATATTCATTGTATAATACACATAAGTTCAAATTGCAAAATTTCAATGAAATGAAACCTGCACTTGGCTTCAAAATCAGGAAAACAAAATCCTCAATTTTCACCAACACAAGTATTAGCTTATAGGTTCACATGTTTCTAAAAGACAAGTGCAAGTCCGAATACCCTAGTTTACAATGAGTTGTTGAATCAACTTTCTTCATTGGAGATGCGTCACAAATAGCAGAGAGACGTGTTCATTTCTTTGCTGTGAACCCCATCTCTGTCAACTATAACACATCCCTGGGCACGACGGAGGATTGCAGCAGGATTTTTCTGCAATATTTGAGATAAAACTAATCACAATGGTGAACTAAGACGTAGTTAACATAAGGACAGATTTGAGATGTTAAGGAAGTAGTATTACCTCCCTTCTTGTACCGAAGGTAATAATCTACTGCCACCAGTTACAAGACCACTTGTTCCATCACAGAATTCTCCCCTTGTCACCAAAAAATAGAAGATAGACAGTTAAAAATGCTCTATTCAAATTTGAATTAAGTTTACACTTGCGCTAAAAGCAACCAAAATCTCTTAAACAAAGTAATATGATAATTCTTTTTTACAATCCGTGCAAACTAACCAAGATGGCCATGTAGGATTCAATGTTATAGATAGAGGCGTCTTAACAGAAATATGAGTTTCACTGATAATGTCAGAATGGTGAGCCCACGGCAAAAGAACTGGTGATTGCAATAGGATATACAGTTACGCTGCCAAAACCAACAATATGCATTTCTTTGTAGACTGTCTACGTCTAAATATTTGAGATTCTAGTATTAACTAAGTTATACTAAATCCACTCCTCCATATCAGACAAATTTAGAATAACTGAATAAGAAATTTGATGCCCCAAACTATACCTTGTAAAAACCCAGCAGTAAGCCTAAAAATGAAAAAACAAAAACAAAAACAAAAACAAAAGAAGCAATAATACCTTCATAAATGAAGTTATCATCTCTTGTTAACATCTGTCCAATTGAGATAATTCATGCATGGTAATATGGTATCATACCTGTACACAAAAGTTTATTAAGTCAGTTACAGATGTGAATAAAACAAGTATGAAAAGAAATAGATTCGCTGGTATCCTATTTAAATTGGAAGCATGCCAAATTTATAAATGATTTCGTGAAAGATAATGAGACAAGGTGAAAAGTTATCATCCCACCATAGATTTTGCCATACTATCTTCCAAGTGTGAGAAAACTTGGGGAAGCCATGTGGGACTCCACAACATGAAGGCAGAACCCAAATTGAAAAATGCACTGTTGTTGTAATAGGAAATTGCTCTCCCTCATTGCACTTTCTCACAAGTTTAAGGATGTATTAACTCAGCATTGGGCAAGGACAAGAATATGGAATTCAGTATTCTATGTAAACTTAAGTAACATATGGTTCACTAGATTGACACTTTGGTCTTCCACACACATGGCATTTACATTTCTGCATAAATTTCTCTCTTTTGTTGTTTTCATTATATATTCCATGACTTAAGATTATTTTTTTAAAGATACATAAATATTAGCCCATTAATGTCACGTGCTAATGCAAGTAAGAAGAACATCAAAATTTAAGGACAAGGAAGACCACTAACAAGGACATTTCCAAACACCTGTAGAAGGATTAATTAGTCATATTTTTGGTTTGAAGAAATCTAAGCCGTCATCATTTGGTGTCAGACAATTAGAAAGATCACTAATATGTAAGGAGAAAGTTAATGATAAGAAACGGTATTGGTGAATGAATTTTCTAAGGCGAGGATTAACCAATAAAAGAGGCAAGGCAAATCTTAAACTGGGTTCAGGAATAGGCATACCACAAACTGTCTTCTAAATAAAACATGAAAATAAAATAAATTTATAATAGCATATCGAGAAAGTAACTTACTGTGAATTCCTCTAGAGAGCCTGTGAGAAGCTTTACCGATAGTTGTATTAGCCTCCTTAATTTCTTCTACCACCACCTGACTGATAAGATTTTTAATTATTGTTGTAGTAAATAGGTTGTGGTTCACTCAGACAATGCTGAGATTATTTTTAGGCTTAAATATAGAAAAATACCACAAATAAGAAAATATATATACAATATATTAGCAAGATGAAGAATTTACTGGGACTTAGGATATCACTGTTTTTCATGTCCATGGGTTCATAAATTAATTCTAGACATTTATAGCTCAAAACAAAGGAAGTAATAACTCTATTCTTTGCCAAAGTAGATTTTATAAAACATTAGTTGTAAGTTGTGAGCATGAAGCATCAAAAATAATTAAAACTAACCATACGACATCAGACAAAATAACAAATAATTAATAGAAATCATAAAACAATTAAATTCAATGCAAATAGTTATAAAAAAATTAATTTAATTACCACATGGGTGTAAAACACCTTCCTCCGTCATTCCAGAGATGGGTTCTAGCTTCGCATGTTGAAAACACACTCAAAGGAATTTTTCATTGCTCAAAAAGTTTTTTGCAAGGAGTAAAGGTATAAAGCAGTGTGCTTGTAATAATTATGATTGTTACAAAACCCATTGTACAAAGAAACATGAACAGACTGTTGCGAGTTTGGAATAAATGTTACGGAAATTGTTACAAAGATATTGAATTTGAAAGTATAGGCAACGGTTTCTACGACTGTCTTTATATGATGTTTTGTGTTCTTCCTCTTCGTCTTCTCTGCAGCAATGGTGATTGTCTGAAGCAACTCGATTATGAGCCTCTGTTCGATCCCCCAAACTCTACATTCCCCTCACTGAGTCATGTAGATCCTATTTAAGCCCACAACAACATCAAATCTTCGAGTTAATTACCACATATTCTCAATTATTATTTTTTATTCTCCTCGGTCTGTCACGGGAATAACTTCTCGGTTTATTCTATTTCCATGTCTTCTGGTGGTGTACACAACCAAAACACGTTTGTTACATGACTCTTGGATGAGTTAAACTCTATTCAGCCACACGCTACTTCCAAAAAAATATTGCAACAGAATACCGAAGATATTTTTTACTCTGTTTTTATTCAAACTCCACGTAGCCTCCCGTTTGTTCTAATTTAAGCAAATTACCATCCCTGTTTAGTCATAACAGGGTGGTATCAATCCAAAAAAATCTACAAATCCAACTAAAACACGTTTTCATTCAATGAAGAAGATCTCGAATTATTTTATTCCCTGTTTTCTTCAATGGAGTTATCCTACCAAACTTAGTCGAACCAAAGACCCAAATAAAGCATGTTAACACCAAAGAAGCCTACCCAATGAATTTCAGCGATTTAATCTCTCTAAAACTCCTCCAAACTCGAAGCCCTAGTTCTGTCAATTCAAAAACATGTTTCCCGCCACTTTTCTGAGTTCAAACGGAGAGGATGAAGGTGCCACTTATCCAGAGTGTTGGGGTGCGGAAAGCATATGGGGTGTGCATAGTAAATAGGGTACCCCTTAGCAACTGGGCGTCCCTTAGTAATTGATGTGCCCTTAACCAACATTGAGAGTCCGAATAACATGTGTCCTCCGGGTGCAAATAACATTTTTTCGAGCCAATTTTCCACGAGAGATTATTCTTTCAGAAAAAACTAAAACAAGTTTATTAGTGAGAAAATGAGTCTCAGATAATGTATTTATGGGTGAAAATGCGTCACACTTACGTGTTCATCACTGACTCGCACTCCAATCAACTAACCATATCACCGCCTATCTTCCCCCATCATAAGAAGACAATTACACCTTCATCTGCATCATCTGGGTCTCAACATACGCTTCTTTACTTGACCTAGAATGCTTTCAGTTACTTTCCTTGTTTTCACCGGCCTCTTGTCTCCCTTGGGGAATGCCAGAACCAAACCTGTTATGCGAAAACTCTGTTACTACCATAATTCTAATTGTAAAACCAATCAAACATAGAACATTTAAGCCACACAATACACTTCTAAAACAATCAGACAAAAATTAAGTCTCATTCACATCACCTTATTTATCATCATCATCATCCTAAGTGTTATTGCCGCTTTCTGCCAGTTACAAACAAACCAAATAAATAGGCCACACTTATTCATTTAAAAGGGAAAAAAACTGCCCAGTTTTGCTATGAGGATAAATGCATAAAAGAAATAATAGTTGTGAATGAGATAGTGCAATGATAATGGACCATAAATCGGTAGAGGAAGTAAAATTTAGATCATTTTTGAAAGATCACTTAGAACTAGCAGTATACACAAGATTTTTATACCAAGATATAAAAGAAAGATCTAAACGATTGAATAAATTATGGGAACAAATGTTACCAGCATTTTCGAAACATTTGTTGTACTTCATCCTCTTGTGAACTTTACAAACACGAATACACAATCCTTTTAATATAATTTTACAAGTTGTTTCCCACCCATTCTATAGGAAATTTTTTACCTTGCAAAAACGAATCGCATAGAGACCCAACAATATTATAGAGAATCAAAATTACAGAATCTAAGTCATTTATCATTTCTAACCAACAATAGCAACTTCCAAACAACTTTATTACAACCAGCAGCATACACCATCAACCTTATAATACTTACTTACTTTAAGAACCACCATCTCTGTTACCTGGAAATAACAACCAAATCAGTATTAAAAAAAGAGTTTGATGACGTAATATACACATTACTGAATAATTAGTAACTTAAATTATTAATCAAGACATAAAATCATCCAATAATTGCCTGCACAAGTGACGATTTAAATAAAAAAAATCAAGAATATGAATTAGAAAATAAAAAAAACAATGAAAAATAGTAACTGAACTTCTCAAAATCATAATGCAAAGTTTGTTGTACAATATAAACATATGAAAGTAAACTTGCAATCAAAATCTTGAAATGAACCAAAATTCACAGAAATAGTGGACCCATTTGCATATAACTCAAACTAAAATTGAATTAATCCTTCTCAAGAACAGAATAAAACCCAAAGAATAAAAAGTATACACATTCCTAATATATCAATCTTACCCTAGCAAGGCTGGATGTTCAACTCCTAGCATCTTTATAAGAAAAACATAGATAAAATGTTGAGCAACATGATCAACAACACTAACATCTAGTACCACACAAACATATGAGTCTTGTAAAATACACAAACTCACTTCAATATTCCATTCCAGAAACAAAACCAATTAACATAAATCTACTAGTAATGAAAATTTTCGACTTACCTTAATTTGTAAGGCAGATACATATATGGCTAGAGAAACTCTTTCCCTCACTAGTATTCCATTTAGAAGGATCGCAATACATATGGCTGAGTCAAATCAAATATAACATATCCTGAAATTGATCCATTAACAGCTCCTATCAAAAATCCACTTTCAGTTTCTTTCCATGGCATCTACGAATGACCCAACCACAATCAACAGAAATAAAAATGCAAATAACTAAAGAGCTTCAATTAAAACAATTCAGATTCAATTAAAACAACTAAACAACGGACATCTAACCAGTGAGCTAAAAAAAAATCGATTGTGCAATGAAAATTAAAAGTAACCAACCAGAGAAATCGATTCTTGGTGTGAGGGTATTGACTTTTACTTCCCAGATTGAAGACGATTCAACCAATATAAATCATCAAAGAACATCTGAAGATTCTCAAGTTCTAAAAACGCTAAAACCAACAGATTTAGCAGTAATCATTCATGAGATTATTATTTATTTAGATCTAGTTAGAGATTTTTATGAAACCCCTAAAAAAGAAAACAAAAAAAAACATGGATTGAATCTGTTCCCAAGAGATTTGAGATTTACAACTCGAATAGTGCCTTTAGCTATTTCAAAAGAAGAATAAATAGAATGGTTTATCAGTTTGGTTGAAATAACATCTAGGGTTACTAATTTCTTTATTTCCATGGGGCTAGTTTTTTAGGTTAGAGATGCGGAACGAGAGATGGGAGAAGAAGACGAAGAAGAAAGGGAGATTGGACAGGGGAGATAGAAAGAGGTATATATACGCTGAATAATAAAATCTACCAAAGGTAAATCGTGTTTCGTCGGTCGTTGGGTCGGCAGTTGACTCAGGGATAAAATGGTAATTATTCCGCGATTAAATTTAGTCGTCTCATATTTTTTCCGTGTTTTTTCTTAATCATAGATCATCTTCATCGGTCAACAGTCTATTGACGGTCAACGTGGGTCGATTCTGTGGGTTGAAGAAACCCCATTTTCCACTAGTGTTTGAAAAGATGTAAGATGCGGTGGATAAATCTTCACCAACCAAACCGGTTCTTCGCTAGAACACCCTTCTTCTTCAAGCTCACAAAATCTTCACCAAAAATCCCTAATGGTGGCTTCCTTATTTTCTCCATCATCTTGTTTTCTTACGGCGCCGAAACCCCTCTTCTTTAGTTTTGGTCGCAACTCCTCTTGTTATCACGGGCAAGGATTTATACAAGTCTTGTTTCCTTTTCCTAACCCTAACCTTCTTTATTTAGATCCCCATTACTTGATTAAGGGACAACCTAACATTGGGCCATAAGGGCGTGAAAACCCAACAATCTCCCCCTCACGACTTATGGAAAGGTACTCGTCACCATCGAATCTGTGTTGCTGATGAAAGGTACATGGTTGTACATCGATACTGACTTTGTCATCATATCAGAATCGTTGTCATCCATATGGATCTTCTCAATTAACTCCCCCTACTTATCAAATTTTACCAGCTTCACCTGGCTTATCTTGCTCTTATTTTCTCTCTTGTTTTCACTAACAAGGATATGAAAAGAAAACCTCTTTTTCTCTCTCAATAGAGGTTACACTCTCCACCAAAGGAAACTCTAATAGTGGTTAACTCTCAAAACGTCACCAAACAGTCTTATGGTGGCTCACTTACTCCCCCAAAGGAGGATATACTATTTTCCCTTGTTCAACCAAGAGAAGCTTATCTTCTTCACTATAAACTGTTTTCAGCCACGCCACACTAAGACTGTTACACGTAACAACTGTTACCAATTTCTGTTAAAGACTTTTGTCACGCTTTTATCACAAACTGCTGTGACTGTTCATTGGTAGTTTCTGTCACATTTTTGTCTAACTGTTGTTGTTAATTAGTAACAGTTCTGTCACCATTGTGACATTTTTCAATCAGCTTTTGTTCATCTGTAACAGTTTTTCACCAACTGTGATTGTTCTTCTGTAACACTTCTTTCTCTTCTCTTTGTAATATTCACGAGCAGTTGACGTGCAATTCTTCTCTCCCAATTGGTTGCATCTTTTTAGCTTTACCCTTCCTTCAAAAATCGAAACCATGGCGTACCCGTCTTTCCATATTGCACATGGTTATCCCGACCAACATAGCTCCGATACCACTTGTTGGGGGAATTACCGATCCGGGGCGCTATGCACAATATGGAAAATACACAAGCAATAATACGCAATATCCAAACACGACAAAAATAATACCAATCACACAACACCATCGATTAACGTGGAAAATCTTCTTCAATGCGAAGAGTTAATAACCACGTGCACACTTCCACTATGACAAATAATGGGTTACAACGACTTCTCCCAAACTGGGGTTTCACACAAATAATGGATAACAATGCCCTCTTTCTCTGCTCACCGCAAACGATGGATAACTAATTCCTTACCAAATAATTAGATAGATTCAACCAATAGTAAAATAAGGAAGATGAGAAACTTACGACTACTAGGATTTGACAAACCCTTTGAAGAGATGTAAGATGCGGTGGATAAATATTCATCAACCAAACTGGTTCTTCGCTAGAACACCCTTTTTCTTCAAGCTCACAAAATCTTCACCAAAAATCCCTAATGGTGGCTTCCTTCTTTGCTCCTTCCTCTTGTTTTCTCACGGCGCCGAAACCCCTCTTCTTTGGTTTTGGTTGCAGCTCCTCTTGTTCTCATGGACAAGGATTTATACAAGTATTATTTCCTTTTCCTAAACCCAACCTTCTTTATTTAGCCCCCCTTACTTGATTAAGGGACAACCTGGGCATAAGGGCTTGAAAACCAAACAGTTACGGGCGCTAATGACAATTTGGGTAAACAAATTTTTTGTAAAACTAGGTTGTTGGCTTTACATGTTATGTTTGGTTGGATTTGGCGTTCTAAGTAATTATTGGACAAATTATGAATTGTGGTGTACTCTTTAACCGCAATTAGATTTATCACGTAGTTAGAACAACTACTGCTATGTGGGAACAAACCTAGTCGTAAAAATCCAAGGTGACCAAATTTGTGGTACAAAAACCCCACTCAAATTTAGTTTTTCATTAAAACTCCATCTTAAACTAAATTGATATAAAAACCCCAAATTTCACAAAATTGATACAAAAACCTCAAATTTCAAAATTGGTTTCATCAAATTTTATGATGAAACCAAAAATTGGTTTCGTCAAATTCTACGAGGTTTCATCAAATTTTATGATGAAACCAAATTTTTGTTTCATCAAAATTTTATTTTTTGGGGTTTTTGTGTTACTTTTGTTTTGAAGGGTTTTTTGTGGATGAATAGTGACACCTTTGGGGTTATAACTCGCGGACCGATATAGAAAAGTATTTAACTCTTACTTCTCTTGAGTTTTACAAAATAAAAATAAATATTTTACAATTTTTTTTTATATCAAAAAAAGAAAATAGGGGAACACACATGGCATGGTTTATTCAGTGCACTATTTATATACATTAGCGTGCAGATATCCCTTTGCTGCTATCACCAATTGTTGATATGCTGTCTGTGTAAGATAGTAATTCAGCTGATTCTAACAAGAGCATGCGTTCTTCGTTGCTTCTTGTATCCGTTATACCCTCATCATCATCTAAGACCCAAAGGTGGTTAGATGACACCCTCATTATTCCGTGCAGCACTATTGCTACTTCTTTCATTGAAGGTCTGTTTTCTCCCTTCATTCTTAAGCATTTTTGTGCTAGTTCTGCCACTTCCTGAATCTGTTGGTGCCCATGTACACTGCTGACTCGTTCAATATCATTTTTTACCAAATTTTCGTCAAGAATCGCAAACAATCTGTTGGTTTTCATTGAAGAAAGGAAATAACTAGCAAGATTTCTATCCTCTTCAGGTCTATCTTTAGAATATACAGATTTACCGGTTAGCAATTCCACAAGAAGCACACCAAAGCTGTAAACATCGCTTTTATCTGTTAATTGGCTTGATTGCATGTATTCTGGATCTAAGTACCCAAATGTACCTTGAACTACAGTGCTTAACTGCGCCTCATCGGTGGGATTCAACCTCGAACCACCAAAATCTGCGACTTTGGCTTTGTAATCATCATCTAGAAGTACATTACCTGACTTGATATCTCTGTGGATTATGGGTATGGAAGCTTCAGAGTGCAAGTAGGCTAATGATCCTGCAACTTCTGAGGCTATCCTCAGACGATTTTCCCATGATAGAGTAGCAGAACCTTCACGGAGTTCATGTAAATGTTGGTGAAGGGTCCCGTTAGCAATATACTCGTAAACTAGCAGAGGAACTTCGCTTTCTAGACAACAACCCAAGAGCTGAACCACATTTTTGTGATTGATTTGTGATAGAACAACAATTTCATTAACGAACTGCTCATTTTGGTCCATATCAACTATTCTCGTCTTCTTAATAGCAACCACTTCGCCGTTAGATAAGGTTCCTTTATACACCGTGCCAAACCCTCCTCGTCCAAGAATTTTACTGTCGTGATAGTTGTTAGTCGCCTTCGTCAGCTCCTGCTCGGTGTATATTTTAGCAATTGATCGGTGCTTCTTTTCTCCTTTGACATTTTTACTACCCTCAATGTCCTCTTCCCGTTCATCAAGAAGTTGGTTCAAAATCAAACCACCGTTTTTCTTGAAGAATTCCTCTCTGACTTGCATGTGCTTTCGTTTCTTATATCCCCAGTATATCCAGAAGCCGGTCACAAGACTCACAAGTAGAAGAAATAAGCTAACGCAGGCTCCTGCAGGACATAAAAAGGGTAAAGAGAACTTAATAGATATCCGGCGTCTGCAATATACCGAGAGGTTAAAATATTCTTCCTATACATGGGTTATTCTTATACAGTGGTAATTTTACGAAGAATAAGTCAAGTTGGGACCAGTTTTTTTTTTCCGTTATAGAGTAGTACTCGTCTACTGTGTAATATTATAATTCAAACGCACTGCTTACCAATAACAATCTTGTTAAGTTTGTTATTCTGATTACTGTGACTCCCCCGAAGATCGTTCTGACTCTCGAGAAAGCAATCTGTTATATTATCATTTTTGACGTCAAGAACATATCCCTTGTTGCAAGAACAGATGTAGCTCCCATCTGTGTTTGTGCAATTACCTCTATCTGCGTTGCATACATCCTTCTCCTTGCATTCATCAATATCTGTTCGAAAATCAAAACTCAGAAGGGCGAGTTCAATATATATATGTTGCAATTGTGAGATTAAATTAATACTAACAATATATATATATATATCATAGATATATTACCTTCGCAACCGCCTGGGGTTCTAAGATAAGGATTCCCTGTATAGCCCCATCTACATTTACATCGATACCCTCGAGTTTTATTGCCTGCAGGTACTATACAGTCAGTGTTAGGTCCACAGACATAAGTCGTTGAGTTCTTTCGAGCTTCATCGCATGTCTCATAACCAATAGTCCAATCAACCACCACCGGAACACTAGTATTTTTGAAATCCTTGAGATACGAGGAAGAATAATTAAACGAACTTGATTCGATTAAGAAAGCATAACCACATGGATTGACATTCAAGCTTTTATTGTTAAACATTCTTCCAACTCTCAAGTTCAATATTTGTAGTCCATCTGGGACGGAGGCCTGACAACAACCGACACCATCGCAAGACCCATGAATACTTCCATCTTCTGGTGTATTACAAACGGACAAACATCCGGTACCAGTAGATACATTATTATCTAGTCCTAGATATGCCCAGGTATTGCAACCCATACCAACGAACCTGTTTTTGGTATTAGAGAAGGTGAATTTTCCAAGATTGGCGGTAGAGAAACCAGGAAACTCCATACCTGGACAATACCAGGCTACATAGACTTCAGTTGTCATCTCTCCATCGGCTATTGATATATCTGAAATATTATACCCCGGGGGATTAACTGGCTTGGTGGAATTCTCTTCGCATCTTATTTCAAATCGTTTGTCTAAGAAACAACCAGGACCAATACCGAATGGGTAGGGTATGCTAACGCTCCCGCAATGATCTTTGCAACCAGGCTTGCTTATTACCTGGGAACCAGTGATCGGTATTTCCGCACATACCAAGTACAACCATAGTAACAAGACAAAACACTGAAACTTTACAAGATTTTGCAGAGCCATATGGTTGTTTTTTCTTCTTGCCACCATATATATATTACTTATATACCCATATCGATGCACAAAAATCACCTTTTCAAAGCTGAAAATTTTGAAATATTCAAGAAGCCAATGAGCAGTATTCAGATTTGCTGTCAACCATCCCAATTGCAACTACATAATTGAGTCGTTGCAAGTTCTTTAATTTATGATGTTGTAAGTAGATGGCGTGTCTTACATCCCTTACCTGCTTTTGATGTTGTCCCAGTAAGTTGACAATTCCAGTTGATGTTTCTGACTGGCCGGTAGCCTTTAAATTATCAATAAAAACCCAGATGAGGACAATCTAATGGTCCACTGCACCATCACACACCTCATCTCTGTTAGAGACCTCTTGGAAAAATCACTCTTAACATAAATATATACTATAGTCCCCAAGAGTTGTCTGGTTCATGAATAATGACTTTCCTTTTTATATACTAGTATAACACGCACGCGCGATGCATCCGCCATTCCGTTCATTTCGTAAAATAAAATCGTGTGATAGTCACCGTTAAAGTCAACACTCAGTCAATGGTCAAAGTCAATGCCAAGTGGTGAAAACTCATGCTAATCTGCAAAAATAATTACAACTAAACTCGAATTTTTCGTTTGATAATTTTTCAATCATAAATATCCTTTTTAAGTTGTTACGAAATACCCAGACATTTCTTCACTTCCTTGGTCAATGCTCAATGCTTATTTCGAGCCTTAATTATTCAACAATCTTCGGACATGATCACAATCCTTACATGAAATAATGTACACGTGATGCGCTTGCCTTTTCGTTCCAGGAAAAAAATCAAATAAACCCACTTAAAGATTCATGAATACAAAAGTAAGACAGGAACCGAAACTTGTGCCTGACCTCTTCAACCGTGGAATTATAAGCTGCCGCTGAAGAAAGCAAAGGTAGGCACTGAACTATGGTGTCAAAGGTGAAGAATAAGATATTCTTCTTATTAGATATTGACAGGAGGTTAATAGGAAGGTCCAGAAAGTGAAAACAAAGACCAAATACAAATGTTAACAGTGAAAAAAAAGAGTCCGAACACCACTACATTGATGTTACGTACATATATTAGGGGTGTACTGAAAGGAAAGTATGCATCAACGTCAGTTAGCAAAAACTCAAATTGCCACGAAAAGTTTCAACCATCGCAGACAGGGAAAGGAATGCAACCATGTAACTGATTTACAAATTACCTTTTCAATTACACCCAAAAAATTTATTAGATAGAAAGCATGCACTATTTCTGTGTTGAATGCAAAATCCCGATAGAATCGAGAATAATAAATTATGAGTATCGAGGGATCATCGATTCAAGAGAAATGAAATGGGACAAGAGATTTAACGTGGTTCGGTCAACTCGACCTACGTCCACGGACAAAACCGCGAAGGGTGAAATATTATTGATCACCAGTTTTGATGTCACTAAGATTATTACAATTACATTGAGAGTCTCTATTTATAGAGTGAATAAATAATTGATTAAGATATTATCTTATTCTAGAGAGTATATCTTAATAAACTAGAATATATCCTAATCAACTAGAAAATGTAGGAAATTAACTAGATATTTTCCTTATCTAGAAAACTACCTAATTACACAAGATAATTTATTCTTGGAAACTTGATCTGATCTCCGTCGATATTATCCAATATTTGATATCCGTCGATCTTCTGGTAGTTATGTTGAGTCTTGAGTCTTGGCCATTTCATCTTGAACTTGACAACCTCGATATTCATCTTGGTATATATATTCTAACATCCCCCCTGCAAGTTGAACACGGAGAGAATCGAAATGTTTAACTTGAACACTGATTTATCGACCACAACTCGATTTGAGAACCATATGGTGAAATAAAAAACCGATGATCTCATCAAAAACAGATATGCACTACACCAAATTCAAGTTTTTGTAATGGAAGGAAAGTGTTAGGGAAAAATAGAATCTAATTTCCCTAACTAAGAAAAATGGTTACCCATAGCCCGTTATATAATGTGTTAGGATTTTTTCCAACCCTTTTAATCCATTAGGAAAGTTAAATAGGCTAACACTTCATTTACATTAGAATATTTATCCTAACTATTGACATTTTACACTTGATATTTATTTTGTAATGTAAATATAGTGTTATAACCTTTGCTAACTCTTTATATAACTGCTCATGTTACTAATGAAGAGATGACATGTGTCTTGTTTTTCAAAATAGTCTAACACATTTCCTACGTTAGGAATTCGTTAGATTTTATTAAAAAAAATACTGGCACTTTCAGGTTATCCTAAACCGAAAGCCGGTCACCTGGGAATTTAAAGCCATCCATATTTTCAAATTTTGAAACTACAAATTATTGCAACCATTCTTATTTCTGAAACTAAAATACATTCAACAACAATTTACAATGTAATCATTCACCAGATTAAATGGCTGAATCACATATTAGACATTCAGGTGTAAAAAATAATAATTTAGTTCATGTGTCATATACTAGGACACATGTTATGCCTTCTTTATATCTACATTGGTATTCCAACACCATCAGTCTAATTACCTCTACCCCAATCTTAAAGATTTGCTCAGTGACGGTGTTTCAATTGTACCTGCAAGAGGACTTCTTCATAGACATTGTGAACTCGTTCCTCTTTATGAAGTTGTAATAGCGCAACGATTCAAAGATTGATTGTGTATGGGTATAAAAATAGCACTAGGTGATGGTGTTTCTAGTACCTTCATAGTTGTTGCAAGAAGTTAGGTGCAATCTTATCCTTATCTGATACAACACACATATAAAGATGGATACAAATACACTAGACTCTTCTCAGTGTTGTCAATCACCACATGTATTCTCATAATACATTCGCACAGAACTAGAACGCAGGTCAGTGACCATTTATTATAGTTCTCACAAGTTTATGTCGGCATGTAGTTAATATATTCACATAAATTTCATGAGTAGTGGATTGTTGCTTAGCATTCTCATCTAACCCATCTTGTTCTCTCATTTGTTCCTACATTAGAACAAGTATTGATATGTATTATCATAGAAAATATGTGCCAAAAACTTATAAAACTTTCAAATTACTACACCATCTACTTACTATGTAACCTTATGAGTTATCTGTACTGTCATCATCACTGGATTCTTCCTGCTGGTGCAAGGAGCAACTTTCTTTGCAACTGGATGTTGCATCAACCCAATAAAACAAATAAGAAAAATAGAACACTTTCAAATGACTATAGTTCTACAGAAAAAGTGAACTTATTATATATTACAAATGGTCCACAAAAACTCAAATCATCGGAGCTTGAATCATCTGAACTACCATCAGTACTTGATTCATATTTTTTCTTGAAATTTCAATTCTTAGTTAGGAGCTGCAACCTTTTTAGCCGGAACAACAGATATGAGACATAAAACTTTTGTCAAACATAACATATTTTCAATGCAAAATCAACAAACCCACAAAAAGAAAAAGGTACCCACTTTCTCATAATCACCATCAAATCCGATTTAGAGCATCTAGATTCTGGTTTTTCTTTCTTAGCTGCTACTTGTTTTATAACAGGAAACACAGGTCCCTGAAACAACATGTGGGACAAACTAGAAATTAAAAACTACACATACATTACTTCAAGGGTTTAAATAATAGTGAAAGATTGTAGGACCAAGTGCTTACACATTTCCTTCTTCTTATGACCACCTTCTCAAATAATTTCCATCCTTGATCATGAAATCTTTAGATAATTGAGGAGCACCTATGTAGAAAAAATGATCAGATCGCAAGCACATAATGCAAGTATCTAGATAGTTAAGTTTGTAACCTATTGAAAGTAAGTAATCTAAAATGGAGAACTTAACTCACTCTTCCCTACATATTTGAGATAAATATATGGTGGGTAATATTTTTTGCTTTGCATCGAGGTGAAGCAGTAAGAGCCACCTCGATTAGGACAGGGTATGCATCCTCAAACCTCTCAGTTTCCTGTAAAATAGAATACATTATCATAAACATGTTTACATTTGGAAGTTAAGTTTGAGAATAGTATCATAGAGCACAAAACTGTGAAACATGATTAATTGAGACTGCTAGAGGTGCTAACCTTGACTCGAGCTGAGGACGCAAGAATCAAGTTTGAGAATAGTATCATACACCATCTTCTTCCCAAATTACACGACGAAACCAACGACAAGAGGATCTAAGCATCAATATACATTTTCGTCTACATATTTCGCTACCTTGGTTCAAATATCCTCTTCAAACATGTAATTATGAAAATCCAATAATGAGTTAATGATAAATTGAAACAGGCATGACCAAAGAAGTTAAATAGATTCGCTATAATATGGATAATCAAAGAAGAAAACTAACTCTGAAAACTTACAATTGAAAGTTAAACTGAGATTTGGCAAAATAATCTGGTGAAACTACAAAACCCCATATATTGGATGTAGGATGATAAATTCAATTTGAAATTCCAAAACCTCAAAGATTTTCTCGAAAATGTCAATTCAAAAATCATATTTCAGCTTCAAAAATTCGTAAAAGAAAGTCAAAGTAGGTTCATACAAACAAAATGATCTACAATCAATTTATAATTGAATCAAACTTCATCCTCTAGTTAAATCTTCAATCGAAGATCCAAATTCAACAAATTGAAAATACATAAAGATTGAAAAAAAATGTAACATAAAACTGAAAATTGAGCTAAACCATTTTATTGAATCCAACTCGAAGGACAAATCCAGTCTGGGTTTTGAACGAATCTAATCAAAACATAAGAAAATGAAAAAAATCTCGTTTTAGTAAAATCAAATAAAACTCTGGAATCATTAAACATGGAAAGAACAACGATTATAAGATCAAAACAACCATGAAACAATAATGGAGTGAAGATATGGATCTGAATCACTTACCATGGCTCCAAAATTGGAGTTTGTGGAAACCCTAAGGAAAACCGATATTCTAGGGTTTGCAGCTCATTCGAAGGAAGAATATTTGAGAGAAAACGAAGAAAAGGAAAGTGAGAGAAATTTACTTTCATGTTTTATATAAAAAATAGCTTGGACGGTATAGATTTGATAAAGGGTGGTCATACGGATTAGGGATGGTTTGGACGGTAGAGATTTGATTTAAGAATGTCATACGGATCATGGAAATTGTGTTTTCTTTTTGCTTTTGTGCTTTATCTTTGTGCTTCTGGTTAGAATTTCGACTAGTCACATAGGTCATGAAGTAATTTTGACTTGTCATAATGTATGATACATCATCGAAATCGATAAATATGAAGCTCTGACAGTGTTCTCACTTCAAACTTAGCATGTTACATCATCGAAATCGATAAATATGAAGCTCAATGTTGATTCAAACTTCAAATTTAGTATAACGACAAAAAAACTATGAACCCCATATCTTTGGGAGGGTTATGACTTCAAACTTATAGCAGGATACATCATCGAAATCGATAAA
The DNA here is from genome assembly GCA_023529315.1 of Papaver bracteatum. NCBI lineage: Eukaryota > Viridiplantae > Streptophyta > Magnoliopsida > Ranunculales > Papaveraceae > Papaver > Papaver bracteatum. The sequence goes on from JAJJWX010002325.1 coordinate 844,010, forward strand.
TATGAAGCTCGGTGTTGATTCGAACTTCAAATGTGGTATAACGGCAAAAAAAACTATGAACCAAGAAGCCCAGGAGGGTTCTGACTTCAAACTTAGCATGATACATCATCGAAATCGATAAATATGAAGCTTAGTGCCGATTCGAACTTCAAATTTGGTATAACGGCATACAAACTATGAACTAGGAAGCTTCGGGAGGGTTCTGACTTAAAACTTAGCATGATACATCATCAAAATCGATAAATATGAAGCTCAGCGCCGATTCGAACTTCAAATGTGGTATAATGGCATACAAACTATGAACTAGGAAGCTTCGGGAGGGTTCGGACTTCAAACTTAGCATGATTCATCATCTAAATCGATAAATATGAAGCTCAGTGTCCATTCGAATTCCAAATTTGGTATAACGACATAAAATTGTTAAAACATCTTTAAGACATTATGAGATTGAGATGCATTTGTCCAAACCAAATAGCAGTTTCGGGATTACAAGGTCAACGTATACTTTATAATCGAAAATCCATTTTTAAAATGAGACCGAAACAATAGGAGTAAGTACACAAAATCAGAACATTATGTCTTCAAGACATCATCAGATTGAGATTCATTTGTCCAAACAAAATAGTAGGTTTCGCATAACAATGTCGGTCTAAATTATAATCAGGAATCCATCTTTAACACGAGACCGAAAAAATAGAAATAAGTGTACAAAATCAACAAATTTTCGAGCCCTATACTCTCCAAAAATATTAAGGAAATTTGAAACCCTTTTAAATCCAATGAAAACATATATTTTTACATAATTATAAAGTCCCAACTCTTCCAATATTTCCATTAAAATATAATAATCCTATTTTATCAATCAAGCAAACTTATTTAATGAAAAACTAAAGAGATTCAGAAAAACAAAACCAAACTTAAAACTATCTAGTAGAAGGTGCAGTGGTCAGTTTGATTCATCAAAAATTACATTGTAGTTATCCTCGTCTTGTTGGCACCATTCTTGGTCTATTGGCACCATAAACATTAAGCAAACAAGCCAAATGGGGTTCATCGACAAGAACGTCTTGAAAGCTTTCAGGACTAGGCTTCTTAAGATCGTCTACCTTTGTCATTCCAAACTGTTTCTTTATATTCTACAGCTCCACAATTGCAGAGAGTGTACTGACCTTGCGTTCACAAGTGGGATACAACTTATGTTCATACAATTTTTTGTACTTTTCATGTCGCTTTTGTGCATCTGGTTCAAACTCAAATGGATCTTCATCACCATCATGTGTCCTATTCACATCATCTATGGAAACACCACCACCATTCCTTCCATGAACTTCAAATGTAGCATCAAGAAGAGGACTCAAATCTGGAAATGCATCTTCTATAATTTGATCATTAGCCACATCCTCTACTGGAATACTCATCGCATTATTAACCGGCTGCTTCTCACCATGAAGGACCCAATTCACATACGTCTTGTCGATACCATACAGGTACAAATGCTATTTCACTTCTTTAATATTGAGACACTCCCCATTTAAACATCTTGAACATGGGCAAGGACAATGGGTTTTCCAAAGACCATATGTAGATGCATATTGAATGAAAAATTTCACCCTATCTATGTACACTTTACCAAATCTATTATTTTCGAACATCCAAGACTTATCCAATTCTCCCGGCATTCTGAAAAATAAAAATTAACCACATTAGCATCTCATCTGATGTGAAAGAAAGCAGTAAAGTCTAAGATAGCTAATGGCATCTTTATATATAGATTTATAAAAAGAATGCTTCTATATATCTAATTAAGCATAAGATTTTAAAGAGTGAAGTGAGCGCAGTATTTTAGTGCAATTACACAGAACGGACACCAAAATGATTATGCCCCTGCATAAAAGACATAACAGAAGATGACAGATAATGAAACACAACTAACTGATCCTGAAAAGTGAAGTGAGCGCAGTATTTTAGTAAAGTCGTTTCCATAAGAAACGCACAATTTTATCATCCTAGCTAGTGCCAAGTCAAACTGATAAAATAGTGGCAACAAGCTAACATTTGCTGCATTATTGAACTATTGTACAATACAACCTACACGTAAATTTAGTCAATGGAATTCAGAATGCTAAACTATTAGTACCTCCTGCATGATACTCTCATCTACAATAAGTTTGACATTAATCTGACATTTCAATAAAACCTGTACAAGCAGTGAAGCGGACATGATACCTCTCCACTATATTTTAAAGTGACAGTCTAGTGGTTTGCACCCAACTTAATGCAAATTTCATGCAATTACACGCGTGAACACCACCTGGTCTAAAGGATATAAAAACGTTGTGATTAACCAATCCTGATAACCCATTAACTCCACTATGATGTAATAAGTTACGGAATCTATCTGTGCTCATCACTGGAGTACGCCGGTATCGATCCATTCCAAAATATGCATGAAAATTTGCAGGAACAATTTAAGGGTTCCCCATGATCAGAAATTTATAGTTATCTCGATTGTTAAATATATGAGAAAATGAACTGCAAATGTTCCGAAAGCGTTGGACAAACACTAACACAAGCAATAACTCATGTCAACACTACACTTAAAGTAATGACACGCATGAAGTAAGAATTGCGGTATACAAAAAAAAAATGCAAGTCCTTAAACTAAGTATGTACACCTGCTCACTGACAAGAAGAAGATGCATGTGCAATCACAAAACTTTGATGTGAAATGATTGAATCTAAAATGAACTCCGAAAGTCAAAAGCGCGTGAAATATATAAAGATTTGGCCAAAAACGTATCTTAAGCTAAACACTAGTTAACTTTAGTAAGAATACTACTGCCATCTTAGCTTAACCACTACGAGTAATTTCCTCGAACAACTCCATTTTCACAGGGGAACTCAGACATAACTCATTCCCACCAGTAATTTCAACCACCATCCTCTTCTTCTTCAAAGACTTTCCATAACCCACATTACCATTCAGAAAAATTTGTACACAATGGGGTAATCTTTGACATTCTAGAGACATAATTAAATGTAATTTCATAAAAGAAATAGGAATTGCAGAGAAATCAATAGAAAATATAGGTACATTGTTTTGACTCCGTTGAATCCTGCAAATTCCAGAAGATGATGATGATGGTAAATAATTCACCACACACCAAAGAAAAACCAATTTATAAGAATCTTAAAAAAGAAAAAGAACTTGCAGATAATGATAAAGAATCCCAAACAAATACTTATTTGTAGAAGATGAATCCCACCATGAGCAGAGAAAATCTTGAGATAGTTTGAGCATTCATGAAAGCAGCAAGAAGTGATAATCTTAACCTTGAATTCTTGTTCCACATGTATCTCAGAATCGAATTCAAAAACCGAGAATCACAGCTGAACTCTGTCCTGTAGCTTAAGCTAAACACTCTAAGTCTAGGAATTCTCACTATTTCTGTCGGTTGTTCAAAACATAAGAATTAGAGAAACAAAAAGTTGTTATTATGCAAGAATTAGAGAAACAAAAAGTTCAGGCAAACATAAGATTCACATGGATTAACAAAAAGTACCAACGACCACAAATATGTTCCAAGGAGTAATGTCATTTATGCAGGAACTTCAATTGGACAGAACTACAGTTGAAAATTTTGATTTTGTATGAAAGTATATTTAGAAACAACAATCGCAAACATGCTTGATGCTGCAAAAGTGAAAGAGATTAGCACATATTGATAGACAAGATAGAGTGAACCAGGCGTGATTCGAACATGCATATTCTGACTCGAAGTCATACGTGCTACCACTGTACTACAGGTTCATAAGTAATACGAACCATGTAAAGTTACAAGATTCATATGTTTAACTAGCGAAATTGTCACCTGCGAAAACAATAACTCACTCAAACAAACTCAAGCTAGCACAAAAAGTGAATTGAACAAATATTTTCATGAAACCTTGGACTGTGCTTTATATCTCAGCAGCAACAACTTCTGCCACATACTAAGCCCACAAAATCTCAAAAAAACTTCATGAAACATATTATGATGCCACATGCTATATTTTATCAAGTTAGATAAGCAAATCACTTAGATAAATCCAGTTCCATCTTGATAGTAGGGTAAACATGCCAGAGAGAGAGAGAGACTAACCCACAGACAAGGATTCACATAAATCTGGAGAGCTTTAGACATCAAGGATGACTAGCAAATTACAACAGCTACGGAAACCAAGTGATATCGAGACGGAAATACGATTACAAAATCAATATCATCCAAGTCTGTGGACATTCGATAAGTATGCCTGATTCAGTAAACAAAAAAAAAAAAATTTAAAAGATCTCGCCAGGATCAATGAAAACAAATGCAGCAGATCATCTTTTACACCATTACCACTTCGAAATTACGGAGAAAGAGAGAGATGCAACAAATTATTAATTCAGTAGACAAACCTTTGGAATTCTAGCACAAATTTCAGATGTACAAGGAATGGTATTCAATTTTCTAAACCAACTAACAACACAAAAAACATAAAAAAAAACATGAACATTGATATACATGAACAACACAAATTTCAGAAGATATTCTGCAAATTAATCTAATCAGACAACCAGAAAATCCCCGAGTTTTACCCAACTTATAAAACCCCTAATTCATGCAATTAATCAAAATCAGAGAACAAAAACAAATTGACAATCAAATCAGAGTCAATCAAGTTATCTAATGACCGATTCCGTCAGAATTACGTACCTCATTGAACTTGATATTGAATTGTTAGCATAGATTTGTTTCTCACGAAGGGATTTGTCTTCTCCGAATTTTTTGAATTTCTTTTTTTGAATAATTTTCGAACCCATACATCTTCTGATCCTTGGTTCTTATTCTTCAATGCTTATCTGAAATAATTCGTGGTGATGGTGGTTGTGGCTATGGATTATCAGCGATGTGGAGAGGGTTTTTGCTTGGGGGAAAGAAGAATAAGTGCTCGAGAGAAATTTAAGATGTTCAAGTAGCCAAGGGTCCCAGTGTTATTGCTTTTAGTTCCGTCTAGGGTCGAGTTCGACCATGCACCATGGTCCATGGTTGTAACAAAAGCAGAACTAAATTTTGGTTCCGCACACCGAATGGTTTTTGGATTTAAGTTATTATGTGGTTCTAGAATTTTAATTGGTTCCAAATAAAAAACTTAAATGTTATTTTGATTTTTCGAAAATTAGAAATAAATTCATGTGTTAGGTATGTATAAGCGTGTTAAAAATAAAAATGGTGAAGAGGTATAAAGATGGGGTTGATCTTGATATACTTGGATTTTTGGTAGAAATATTTGTATTAGTTATTTATTATAAAGTGTGTTAGGTATTTATAACTACCAAGCTCACACTTTGAATAGTTATTTAGTTTTTATAGAATAATTCTGAATTATGGTAACTACTCATAAATTTGCTAACTCTTCATAGCTGTTACCAGAATTATAATGGATTACTTGAGTTACAATAGTAAAACTAGTTAGGAAATCTATTGTTACAAAAACCTAGATTTGGTGTAGTGATGATAAGTAAACTTGTTGACACGAAACCACAATAGGTGATAAATAACGGTGCCAAAAAGGGAATCGAGAAAGAAAACAAAAATTCTTGCGTATAGCTAATAATCTTTAGACCAGTAATAAAAATAGTTTTTTTTTTTTTTTTTTTTTTAATAATCACCGATTTATAATAAAAAAGACAACTATTGAAGATTAGCTAGAACAAAATCGATGAAAATGATATGCGGAAGCAGTTTGAGCGGATCTCCCCGCTCTAATACCATAATAAATTATGAGTATTGAGGGATCATCGATTCAAGAGAAATGAAATGGGACAAGAGATTTAACATGGTTCGGTCAACTCGACCTACGTCCACAGACATAACCTTGAAGGGTGAAATATTATTAATCATCAGTTTTGATGTCACTGGGATTATTACAGTTACATTGAGAGTCTCTATTTATAGAGTGAATAAAAAATTGATTAAGATATTAACTTATTTTAGAGAATATATCTTAATAAACTAGAATATATCCTAATTAACTAGAATATAGAAAATGTAGGAAATTAACTAGATATTTTCCTTATCTAGAAAACTACATAATTTCACAAGATAATTTATTCTTGGAAACTTGATATGATCTCCGTCGATATTCTCCAATATTTGATATCCGTCGATCTTCTGGTAGTTATGTTGAGTCTTGACCATTTCATCTTGAACTTGACAACCTCGATATTCATCTTGGTATATATGTTCTAACAGAGAAGTATTGTTAAATACCTAAGTAGTTTCCAAATCCTGATATAGATTCGATCTCCACGGTAACCTTACCACCATAAGCCTCATGACCTGAAAGAGGAGACAGTCAGAAATGGTTAAATACCTAAGTAGTCCCGGACTTTTGCAAGGTATGGAGATGGAGGTCGGGTTGCACTCCACTGAAGCATCAATATATATTGCAATTTCACGGGATATCTTCCTCGAGGCACTGTCATATCACATTGAAGGAACTGTAACTTCTCTTTTATCTGATTACATTCTGCGGATGCCGTCAATTGTTTATTTGTTTTTAGTCTTGTACCCTATAATAAACAAGTGAAAATAACTTGAAACTAAAGAAAAAAACTCATTATAAAACTGCATTATGTCTGGTAGAAGTTTTAGATGTAAGTGAAACTCATTATGAACACCACTGCCTTTAAAATCTCCTATATTCTCTGAATCATTTCGTAAAACACTTACCAAGCACCATCAAAATACCTAAAAAATTACAGAACAATGTACTAATATAAACATAAATGGTAAGAAGATCTAATCAAAATGAGAAATTACCAGGATCAAATTACAGTAAGCATTTTCCGGAAAATGGACGAAGAAAATGAACAAATAAAACAGATTAACACAATTCTTACAACCTTCTAACACAATTCCTGCAATGAGATTTATCACGCAGTTAGAACAACTACTAGTCTACGGATATTTAAGTTTTATTTCTCTTTGAGTTTTACAGAACTTTTGTATCATAAACAGAAAATAGGGGAACACATGCATGGTTTATTCAATGACCCAGCTATATACATTAACGACCCTCTGTTTGCAATGCTGATATCCCTTTGCTGCTATCACCAATTGTGGAAATGCTGTCTGTATAAGATGTTAATTCAGCTGATTCTAACAAGAGTATGTATTCTTCTTTGGATGTTGTATTAGATATACCATCATCATCATCCAAGACCCAAGGGTGGTTAGACGACACCCGCATTATTCCGTGCAGAACCATTGCTACTTATTTCATTGAAGGTCTGTTTTCTCCCTTCATTCTTAAGCATTTTTGTGCTAGTTCTGCCATTTCTTGAATATGTTGGTGGTACACTACCGACCCGCTCAATATCATTTTGTACCAAACATCCATCAATAATCGCAAAAAACCTGTTGGTTTTCATATAAGAAAGGAAATAACTAGCCAGATTTCTATCCTCTTCAGTTCTGTGCGAAGAAAATACAACTTTTCCAGTAAGCAATTCCACCAGAAGAACGCCAAAGCTATAAACATCGCTTTTATCTGTTAATTGGCTTGATTGCATGTATTCAGGATCTAAGTATCCGAATGTACCTTGAAATACTGTGCTTAACTGAGCTTCGTCGGTAGGATTCAACCTCGAACCACCAAAATCTGCGACTTTCGCTTTGTAATCATCATCTAGAAGTACATTACCTGACTTGATATCTCTGTGGATTATGGGTATGGAAGCTTCAGAGTGCAAGTAGGTTAATGATCCTGCAACTTCTGAGGCTATCCTTAGACGATTTTCCCATGAAAGAGTTGCATAACCTTTACGTCTTTCATGTAAATGTTGGTGAAGGGTTCCGTTAGCAATATACTCATATACTAGCAGAGGAACTTCGCTTTCTAGACAACAACCCAAGAGCTGAACCACATTTTTGTGATTGATTTGTGATAGAACAACAATTTCGTTTATGAATTGCTCATTTTGGTTCATGTCAACTATTTTGGTCTTCTTAATAGCAACCACTTTTCCATTAGATAACGTTCCTTTATCAAAGAACAAATTTTCAAAGCGTGGAAAAATAACATAAGAGGCAGCTCTTCTCATAATGTTAACCACAAAATTCAGATTACAAGAAAGACTCTCAGTACCTGGAAAAAAGAATGTTTTGGAAATATAGACACCAATATCAAGATGTTGCACACAAAGCTTGATAAACTTCACCAATCAGCTACTATTCAAGACAATACGGGTGTTATTCTTGAAGTTGAAGCTGAAATTCATAAGTGGGAAAATATTAAAAGAGAGTTTTGGCAGCAAAAGAATAAAGATATTTTATTTAAGGAAGTTGATACAAATACGAAGATGCATCATGAAAATGAAAACAAGAGAAGGTTAAGAAACGGGATAGATGCCTTTCGAGACAAAAAGGGGGAGTGGTGCACGGATAGAGATTCTTTATCTATTCTACTGAGTGAACACTTCAAAGAAATCAGCACTACTTCGAATCCAGAATTATATGAACACTTCCTTCAACATGTCAAGATGGTTATAAACCCTCAAGAAAATGACAGATTAACAGCAATTCCTTCTGAGGCGGAAGTTATTGCTACACTCAAAAGCATGGATCCATGGAAGGCCCCCAGACCTGATGGATTTCCTCCAGGCTTCTATCTAACTCAATGGGATGTGGTAAAATATGACATTGTTGGTATGATTCAAGATTTCTTCAGACATGGTTTTCTTAGTAAAAAAATAAATCAAACAAGGCTTATGCTAGTCCCTAAAGTCAAAACTCCGAGAAATCCATCTGATTACAGGCCAATAGCTTTGTGTAATACTACCTATAAGCATATATCGAAACTTATTTCTAGTAGAATGAAAGGTTTGCTTCAAAAGGTAATCTCACACCTTCAGTCTTCTTATATGCCATGTAGACTAATATCAGAGAACATATCCATTGCACACGAGATTATTCACACTTTAAAGAGAAATAAGGGTGGAGATGGTTTCTTAGCTTTGAAACTGGACATGTCAAAAGCATTTGATAAGATAGAATGGAGTTTCGTTCTTAATGTCATGAGAATAATGGGTTTTAATGATCAGTTCTGCGGTCTTATTCTTCAGTGCATCTCCTTGTGCTCCTTTCCACCCATCGAGAGAAATCAGACAAGGAGATCCAGTATCTCCCTACTTATTCATTATACCCATGGAAGCAATTTCGAGAGCTATGGTGGAAGTTGAATACTCTAAGCAATTAAGAGGTATAAAAATAGCAAGAAGAGCTCCCCCAATAATCCATTTACTCTTTGCATACGATTGTTTAATATTTTTGAAAGCTAACTTGGATGATATCCAGAACCTTCAAAATATTTTTAAGTCCTTCAGTTCATGTTCAGGATAATTACTAAACTACCATAAATCTAGCATCTCCCTCAGCAAAAACACTCCACCAAATGTTGTTCAAGACATCATTGTAACTCTAAATGTTAGAAGAATGTCCGAGGATGAAAAATACCTCGGGATACCATTATTTCTCAAGAAAAAGAAGAAAGTTTCTTTTCATTTTCTGGTGGAAAACACGCAAAGGAGATTGAATAATTGGATTGGGAAGATGGAGTCTGAAGAAGGTCGATCTGTAATGGTTAAGAATGTGCTTAATACCATCCCGGTGCATCAAATGAGCTATTTCAAGCTACCAGAGGATATTGTGAACAAGATAAACTCCCTTCAGCTGCGGTTTTGGTGGAATAAGAAGGATAAACATGGATTGTTCTTAACTTCGTGGTCAGGAAACTGTCGGACAATGGCAGATGGAGGCTTGAATTTTAGAGATTTTCGTCTTTTTAATCAAGCTCTCTTAGCAAAGGTCGCCTGGAGACTTTGCACAATAAAAAATAGCCTATGGGGAAAATCACTGCAGGCTAAGTATTTCAAAACTCTAAATGCTCGTCACGCCCCTAAAAAGGCGGACTCAACTTGGTATTGGAAGAGTATTAGTTCTTCTTTTGGTTTTATCTTCAAATACAGTTTCTGGTCTGTGGGGAATGGCAAGAAAATCCTAATATGGCACGAAAAGTGGGTCCTTAATACGGAGGAACCTCCTTCTCCTTCATCAACAAATCAAAACTTTGGAGACCATACATTTGTCTCTGAGCTTATTGATCAAGAGGAAAAAACATGGAAGACTGATATTATCACTCAGCTTTTTGATCAGATTACTGCTACTAAGATATTAGGTATGAGATTGCCGCAAAATAGTGAGGATAAGATAATTTGGACAAAAACAAATGGAGGTAACTTCACAGTAAAATCTTCATACAATACTATTTATAATGACAAGTATCATGGTGGGGAAGATCAGACAACAACTACCAGAAACAATCCGTGGAAGAAAATATGGGATATTGATGTTATTCCAAGAATAAAACTCGTTGTATGGAAGTGTGCCAAAGACATTATTTGTTCAAAAGAGAGAATGAGCAGAAGAGTTATGCAAGATACTATTATGTGTTGTAGGTATAAAGTCATCAAAGAAACTACAATGCATATACTCCAACAATGTCCTTATGCAAAGGCAGTTTGGTTGGGTGCAGGTTATCTCATCTCCAATCAGTCATGGGATAGCCCCATAGAATGGATAACAACTTGGTTTAATCAGCCTGACAGAAAACTGGTTGCAAAAATGGCAGTAATTTGTTGGCATCTGTGGAAGGATAGATGCTCGGCAATTTTCAACAACAATTATAAACCACCTCAAAAAACTCTTAACTGCATAAATATTTTTCTCAAAGACATGCATTTAGATTCATTACCTAGGAAAAATTCATTTAAGACTGCTATAATTCATAAATGGAATCCTCCTGAAATGGATATAGTTAAAGTAAATACGGATGCTTTATTCTGTCATATCTCTCTTGCAGGAGGATATGGACTAATCTTTAGAAATTCTGCAGGTGCGCATTTAGCTTCAAGGAGTTTGACTGTCAATGGAGCGACTGGATCTGAACAACTGGAGTGCCTAGCGGTCTTAGAAGCTATCAAGATGGCCATTCAGATGGAATATCGGAGAATCGACATTGAGACAGACTATCTACCATTAGTGAAAGCAATCCAGGGAGAAGAGGAGGAAATTACATGGGAGCATAGAGGCATTGTTTAAGACATTTCTTATTACTTAGTTTTCTTTGAGAGTTGGTCATGTGTGCACAAAAATAGACTAGCGAATGAGTGTGCTGATGAATTGGAAAAATATGCCCGTAAAGAAGGTTTTTCTAGCACCTGGATCAGAGAACCACCTTCATTCTTGTTAAACCTTATCAAGCACGATTGTTCCTAGTTTTTTTTTATAAAATTTTGGTTTTTGCTTCAAAAAAAAAAAAAAAACGTTCCTTTATAGACTGTGCCAAACCCTCCTCGGCCAAGAATTTGACTTTCATGATAGTTGTTAGTCGCCTTTGTCAGCTCCTGCTTGGTGTATATTTTAGCAATTGACCGGTGCTTCTTTTCTCCTTTGACATTTTTACTTGCATCAATGTCCTCTTCCCGTTCATCAAGAAGTTGGTTTAAAATCAAACCACCATTTTTCTTGAAGAATTCCTCTATGAGTTGCATGTGCTTTCGTTTCTTATATCCCCAGTATATCCATAAGCCGGTCACCAGACTCACAAGTAGAAGAAATAAGCCAAGGCAGGCTCCTACATGCAATAAAAAGTTAAGAGAACCTAATAAAAAATGGTTCTTTTAAATATAGCCTATGCTTTTATTAACCATAACCCACATAAAATAAATTATTAATTTATCCAAACGAATGCTTATAATTATTAACATAACCAATAAAATTTTACACAATTTTTATATATAGCCCAAAATAAACGATCAAATTCCTAAATCAAAAAAATAAAACAAATCTAATTACATGATTTTCGTAATTAAAGTTGTGTAAGATCCATGGCATGATTTATGATTTTTAAGAATACTCAATTTAATGTGATCATGATTGGGAGAAAAGAACATCATCTTAGAATATTTTTTTTAGAATAAAAGTGCTTATGGAGTTTTAGAAAATTAATTTTTCGGAAAAGCATCAAAACCTTATTTGATATACGATTCAGTTTTCGATTGATATTGTTGTGGAAAATATTTAAGGAAATAATTAGAATATAAACTCAATCGATATTATTGTAATCATGATATGGAAATACATCATCTTAGAGAAAATGTGAAAAATTGGGTTTTGTTTGTTTTGAGAAAAAGTAAAATTAAGATTTATAATTGGTTAACTTGTAAGAATTATGATAGAACGATTAAAAATAAATTGAAGTATAATTTAGTTTAGATGTAAAAAATAATAATTAGGGTTTATATTTTGAGTGCGGAAAATATATGATTATTAGTAAAAATATTAAGATATGTTTAGTAACTTTGGCTTTTCATTTTAGCTTAAACTTTTTGGGTATAGTTAATAAAAGTGTAGACTATATTTAAGAATTCAAAAGCACTGCTTACCAACAATAATCTTGTTAAGGTTGTTATTCTGCGCACTATCGAGTATGCAATCCTTGATATCATCCGTAACATTAAGACTATAACCCTTGTTGCAAAAACAGGTAGCTCCCTATTGTGTTTTCGCATCTACCTTTCCCACTGCACACCCCAGGCTCATTACATTCATCAATATCTGTCCGGTAAAAAAGAATGATTAGTTCGATATACAGCAACAGAGAGATCAAAACATTACTAGCCGTAAAAATAAGTAAACATTACATCGACAACCACCATATAAACTATTGCTAAGATAAGGATTCCCTGTGTAGCCCCTTGTGCAATTACATCGATAGCCTGGAGTAGTATTGTCTGCAGGTGCTATACAGTCGGTGTTAGTTCCACAGGCATAAGTCGTCGAGTTTCTTGCAGCTTCATCGCATGTCTCAAAACCAACAGTCCAATCAACCACCACCGGAACACTTCCGGTTCCATTATTTTTGAAATCCTTGAAATACGACGACGAAAAATTAAACGATTTTTCTTCGATAAAAAAAGCATAACTACATGGATTTATACTCAATTTTCTTCCGGTGTTGGTCATGCTACCGACACTGAAGTTTAACTTTCGTAGCCCAGATGGAACGGGAGCCTGGCAACAACCGACACCAGCGCAAGACCCATCAGTGCTGTCTTCTATGTTATCACAGACTGACAAACATCCCGTACTAATAGACTGATTACCAACTGGTTTTTGATATGCCCAGGTATTGCAACCCATGCCGATGAACTTGTTTTTTGTATTAGAGAAGGTGAATTTCGCTAACCCGGCTGTCGAGTAATAATTAGATATTTCGCTATCTGGACAATCCCTGGCTATGAAAATTTCCGTTGTCATATCTCCTCCGAGTATTGATATATTTGAGATATTATGGCCATTTGGATAAACTGGCTTGACGGAATTGAGGAGACTCTCATCACAACGTATTTCGAAATATTTGTCTAAGAAACAACCAGGACCAATACCGAACGGGTACGGTATGCTAACATTCCCGCAGTGATCTTTGCAACCAGGCTTGCTTATTACTTGCGAACCGGTGATCGGTATTTCTGCAGATGCTAAGTATATACACAGTAACAAGACAAAACAGTGAAACTTTAAGAGAACTTGCAGAGCCATGGGTTATGAGTTTGGTTCATTAAAACTAACATTTTAATATTACTTATACCCCATACCAGACGCACAAAGATGGCCTCCTCACAGATGACAATTTCCAAAAAGCTGCTTAATTTATTATTATGTAGCTGTAGAGATGAGGAAATTTCAACTACTATTAGTTCAATAAGTGAGCCATAGTTGATTCCCGTTGAAATTTCCTTGTTTCTGACTGGCCCGTAATCTTAAAACTATCAATAAAACCAAGACGAGGACAACCTAACGGTCCCCTGCAACATCACACCACCTCATACCTCATGTGTGTTAGAGACTTCTTGGTAAATGATGAACACGTATATATAGTACAACCCCCAGAGTTGTCTGGGTGGTGAATAATGACTTTCCTGTCTATATACAAGTTGCAAGTTGTGCATATGATTAATTTTGTGTCGAGTTGTCTGCCGATGTCATTGTGTTCTCCTTAGCTGTGCAAAACTGTCCTATAGTTGACCGCATGACTTCACCAACTAGTTTCAACGGGAAAAGCCAAACGTCATTCACATACTACTGTTTGTGGTGCAGCTTCAGACTGGTTGTTGATAATATACGACTCATTCAAGAGGTGTCTTCCTGCGAAAGGTGGCTTAGGATAGATATGTGTTAGATCTTAGAGGAAGAGTTCTTCTCTATAGTGTCTGATGAGATGCTGAGGAAATAAGGAAATACCAATTGTTCCTAGGAATAATATATTAAAGAGAGTCTAGTCTAATTGACTCAGTCAATTGTCTGTTTGGTCCTATTTGATAATATAAATTATCATTTGGTCCTAAAAATTAGGGCTGTTAATGGGTACCCGTTACCCGCTACCCGGAACCGGACCCGCCTAATTGGGTCCGGTTCTGGGTCCTAAAGTTGGACCCATTAGCAACTTAGGACCCGACGGGTAATTACCCGATTGGACCCGAATGTTAACGGGTTCAAACGGGTAATACCTATCAGGTACCTGCGGGTAATGGGTACCCGTTTATTTAACCTTTTAATCATCTTTTTTAGCAAAATTATAGGTATTTTGCAAGTTTCGGCTTTGAATTTTTTTGATTTTTGATTTTTTTCTTACATTTAATCTTTATTTAGTACATTAATAAAGAAATAATAATAAATTTTCATAAAAATAATTTATATTCAAGTTAAAAAGAGAAAGAAATTAAGATTTTAATATTTTTTAATACCCAACGGTAATTCGGACCCACGAATTACTCGGGACTTTAAACGGGTCCGGTTCTGGGCCAACACATTATGGAACCGGCCCCGGAACCGTTAGGTCCCGGAAACGATACTGATATGCCGGGTCCGGTTCTGGGCCCGGACCCGTTGACAACCCTACTAAAAATTATTATTTGGTCTTACGCTGATGTCATGGATGATGTAAATGTCACCCTGTAGTGGTAGAAATACCCTTTTGGATAAGGACCATATATATAGTCAAAAAGTAGGAGAGAATAAATCATTATCAGATTTACTTTCTCTCACCTCCATATTTTCAGATCTAGAATCTCTCTCTTTTTTTCTTCTCTTTTTTCATCCTGCTACTGCAGTAATGTTGTGTTGATGAAGATGGAGATGAACTCGTGCTGGTTATGTTGATTTGTTTTTGCGAACTCGTGCTGGTAATGTTGTGTTGATGAAGATGGAGATGAACTCGTGCTTGTTATATTGATTTGTTTTCTTTTTCTCTCTTCTTTTCTCTTTGTTTTCTTGATTTGTTTTGCGAATCTAAATCTGTTGATGTTGCTACTGTTGAATACGTTGCTGCTGCTCATGTCGGTGATGATGAATACATATGTTTTCTTGAAGACGATGACGACGACGAAGATAATGATTTTTGAATGAACTGTTGTTGTTGATGATGATAGAGTTCATTGTTGTTGTTGTTGTTGATTACGATCTTGATTTTTGAATTATTTTTGTCTCTGTTGATGGTGATGATGATGAAGAAGATGAAGATTTGTTGCTGCTACTGTTGTTGACGATGAAGATTATGATGCTGCAGTTCATTCCAAAAATGAAGTCTGTTTTTATATGGAGTTCATTCCTGGGAATGAAGTCTGTTTTTTAGCTTTTTGTATGGACTTCATTCCTGGGAATGAAGTCTGTTTTTTTAGATTTTTGTATGGACTTCATTCCTGGGAATGAAATCTGTTTTTTTAGCACGAAAAAACTGCTACAAAAAAAAAAAATTAACACGGAAGGGTATTTTTGTCTATTTAAATATTTTTAAATAATTATGGACCAAACAGTAAAGGCGTTTGACCAAAGGACTAAACATACATGGGCCCACCTAAAAAAGGACCAAACGATATTTAAATACGATATTTTTTGAATAATTATGGACCAAATATCATGAGATTATTTCCAGCGCGCATGGATCTCATTAAATACTATTCCCATCCTTAGAATGCTGCTAAGGGGTGTTTTTGAGGCGTAGATATAAAAACAAAAATTATTTTCATACAACCATTCCCCTATTCTTTTGTTCCCCACCTCCCCAGTTCTCTGCCGGTTGAACTTGAACTTTTTCATGTTATTAACTGAAAAATTTCGGTTACAATACCCTACCGGCATTGAATGTATGTTGGATACTCTGTCGGATAGAAAATCGGCACCGAAGTTTATATAAATGACACACCAACAATGTTATAAACGTGTAATTATTGTTAGAATACGGGCATCCAACTCAAAACCAATTGGTCATGAGTGGAGAGGCCCATAGGATTATAAACCGCAGGATCTTTAGAAACCCATACAATGTGGGACTAATAGTCTCAACACGTCCCCTCACGTGTATCCTTTTTGGGTCTAACATGTGGACAATTAACTTGGGTGACGCAGAGCAAAGGCACGGTCAATGACTCGTCGCAAATAGCCTGCTCTGATACCATGTTAGAATACGGGCATCCAACTCAAAACCAATTGTCCATGAGTGGAGAGGCCCATAGGATTATAAACCGCAGGATTTTTTGAAACCCATACAATGTGGGACTAATAGTCTCAACAATTATGATAAGAATATCTAGGAAAAACCCCGTTTATTACTGGGATGTCATTGTGTCTAGCCCTATAAATAGAGACTCTAATGTTAGTCTATTGTACACATGAATAAGAAATCTCTCTTCTTTGCTTCTTTAACTTTGTGTCTTTTTCTCCCCTTATTCTATATTACAATACGTCATCAGCACGCTCTACGCTGGGCTGCCTGGGAAAGAATGTTTAATCAGACGATTGCTTTTAAAAAGAAAAAAGGAAAGCAGGGAAGCCTCTCCACCGAAAGTTCGGATCGTCGCTTTTGAAGCGATAAACCAATCATCCATATGAACAAGCTTTGCTCTTATGATTTCCTTTAATTTATTTTATGTTTGTTTTGTTAGTCACGATTTTTCATATACAATATACGTGATTTTTCCCAGTTTTTGTTTCCATGTAGTTGGTTGGATGAGGAAAGCAATACCATATTCCAGCATCCCAAATCATTACAGAATCATCAATGGTGATGGCGTGTACAGAATCTACAGATGCTCCAACTGGTTATAAGTGGGAACTTAATTTCCCACATGCTATTCTATATTTAACTTTATTTTTCTATACTTGGTTAGATTTTTTTCTTCTATATACGGAAAGTACTAGTTTATTTGGTATTGATAATTGGATATTGCCGTGTATCACTTTGTATAGGATGATCAACTTTGTAAACAAGTTTGATTGTTGATTTTCCATTCTTCTCTTATTCTTTTAATAGAGAAAGAAAAACAAAAATCATCGAAAGATGGTTTACGGTTTTCTATTCCCCTATAAAACTGTAATCACCAACTTTTTTTGGTATTATCACAATTTGATTACCTTCACGGTAATAATTCACGTGCATGGTTGAAAAACAACAATAATTGATTTGGGTATTGTGATTTGGGTAAACAAGATTTTTGTAAAGTGGGAATTAAGTGTTTAACCCTCACCTCACTCTTTCTTATTTTTATGGCCTTGGGATTAAAGCCCATTTAAAAATTCTTTAACCTATTTTATTCAAATGACCCTTAGAAAACAAGGGTCTTGTTAATAGGAGGGAAGGAATGGATTTGAGGAGGGGGAAAAGTAACTAAACTTTAGTCAATAGCCGGTCATATGAATAAAGATGTTAAATGATGTTAAAATTTGACATAAACTAAATTATTGTAGGGTATAATTGTCAAACCAAGTTCAATATAACATATCTCACAAACCATACGTAGAAATTTGACAAATTTTATATATTTATAAAGGTTTTTGAAAGACCAATCCAACGAGCGTAAATACAAATATCAAATTATTCGTATTTTTAGAAATTTTTGTTCCTGAAATGATTTTTATTTTTGTTCTTATTTGTGTGTAGATATTATCCATATAATTTTTTTAAAGTACAACTGTTATTCAAAGTATATTATTTTTAGTGTGCAGATATTATCCACGACTTTTTCCGGTGTGTAGCTATTATCCATAGTGTTTTTCTTGTATGTAGCTATTATCCACAATGTTAATTAACCTTTCGTAATGGTCTATACTATAATATGTACATTAAATAAGTTTATAAAACCATTTTTTAAAGATGAACAAACACATTGATATGAAGCTGTGTAGAAAATATCCACGACTAGAATCCGTGCAGGAAATATGCACAGCTACAATATGTGCAGAAAATATTGACAATTGTTTCAGGGCTAAGAAAATAATTTGTATAATTATTTCTATGACAGGCTAAAGGAGTAAGACACATATTTTCTAGGGTCATACGAATAATTAACCCTTTTTTAAAACTAGGTTGTTGACTTTATATGTTATGTTTGGTTGGATTTGGCGTTCTAAGTAATTATTGGACAAATTATGAATTGTGGTGTACTCTTTCAGTGCAATTAGATTTATCACGCAGTTAGAACAACTACTACTATATGTAAACGTATTTAACTCTTATTTCTCTTGAATTTTACAAAAACAATATATATTTTACAATTTTTTTAATATCAGAAATAGAAAATAGGGGAACACACATGGCATGGTTTATTCAGTGCGCTATTTATATACATTAACGTGCGGATATCCCTTTGCTGCTATCACCCATTGTTGGTATACTGTCTGTGTAAGATAGTAATTCATCTGATTCCAAGAAGAGACTGCGTTCTTGTTTGCTTGTTGTATTTGTTATATCCTCATCATCATCCAAGACCCAAGGCTGGTTAGACGACACATTCATTATTCCATGCAGCATTATCGCTACTTCTTTCATTGAAGGTCTGTTTTCTCCCTTCATTCTTAAGCATTTTTGTGCTAGTTCTGCCACTTCCTGGATCTGTTGGTGCCCATGTACACTGCTGACTTGTTCAATATCATTTTTTACCAAATTTTCCTCAAGAATCGCAAACAATCTGTTGGTTTTCATAGAAGAAAGGAAATAACTAGCCAGATTTCTATCCTCTTCGGGTCTATCTTTTGAAAACACAGCTTTACCGGTTAGCATTTCCACAAGAAGAACTCCAAAGCTATAAACATCGCTTTTATCTGTCAGTTGGCTTGATTGCATGTATTCTGGATCTAAGTACCCAAATGTACCTTGTACTACTGTGCTTAACTGAGCCTCATCCGTAGGATTCAACCTTGAACCTCCAAAATCTGCAACTTTTGCTTTGTAATCATCGTCTAGAAGTACATTGCCTGACTTGATGTCTCTGTGGATTATGGGTATGGAAGCTTCAGAGTGCAAGTAGGCTAATGATCCTGCAATTTCGGAGGCTATCCTTAAGCGATTTTCCCATGAAAGAGTTGCATAACCTTCACGTTGTTCATGTAAATGTTGGTGAAGGGTTCCGTTAGCAATATACTCATAAACTAGTAATGGAACCTCGCTTTCTAGACAACAACCCAAGAGCTGAACCACATTTTTGTGATTGATTTGTGACAGAACAGCAATTTCATTAACGAACTGCTCATTTTGGTCCATATCAACTATTCTCGTCTTCTTAATGGCAACCACTTCCCCATTAGATAAGGTTCCTTTATACACCGTGCCAAACCCTCCTCGTCCAAGAATTTGACTTTCGTGATAGTTGTTAGTCGCTTTTGTCAGTTCCTGCTCGGTGTATATTTTAGCAATTGACCGGTGCTTCTTTTCTGCTTTTACATTACCACTGGCCTCGATGTCCTCTTTCCGTTCATCAAGAAGTTGGTTTAAAATCAAACCACCATTTTTCTTGAAGAATTCCTCTCTGACTTCCATATGCTTTCGTTTCTTATATCCCCAGTATATCCATAATCCAGTCACAAGACTCACAAGTAGAAGAACTAAGCCAAGGCAGGCCCCTACATGTAATAAAAAGTTAGGAGAACGTAATTGCAATTATTTCTGCAAGGAAAACATATTAATCATACAATAAAATGGAGGGCTTTTATAATGCAGTCATGCAAGTAATGTACGCTGCAATTCACTTACCACCAACAATCTTGTTAAGGTTGTCATTCTTATGTTTGGGATAGCAATACTGGATAGTTTTTGTGGCGTCAAAACCATGCCTATGACCCTTGTTGCAAGAACAAATGTAGCTCCCTTCCGTGTTCTTGCATTTACCTCTCCCACTGCACACCCCAGGCTCATTACATTCATTAATATCTGTCAGGCAAACAAAAAGGGTTATATATTTCAATTGAGAGATCAAATCATTACTAGCAGCAAAAATCAGCGAACATCACCTCGACAACCACCATATGAACTATTGCTAAGATAAGGATTCCCTGTATAACCACTAGAGCAATTACATCGATAGCCTGGAGTATTATTGTCTGCAGGTGCTATACAGTTGGTGTTAAGTCCACAAGCATAACTCGAAGGGTTTCTTTTGGCTTCATCACAGGTTTCATTACCAACAGTCCAATCAACCAGCACTGGAACCATTCCGGTTCCATTATATTTGAAATCCTTAATATAGGACGAAGAAAAATTAAACGATTTTTCTTCAATCAAAAAACCATAACCGCATGGATTGAAATCCAAGATTGTTTCCGACGATCTTCCGACACTGATCCTTAGATTTTTTAGTCCAGCTGGGACGGGGGTCAGGCAACAACCGATACCATTGCAAGACCCATCAGTGCTATCTTCTTCTTTATCACAGACTGCCATACATCCCGCACTGGTAGATCTATTATCTGTTGGTTTTAGATGCGCCCAGGTATTGCAACCCATACCAACAAACCTGTTTCTTGTATTAGAGAAGGTGAATTTTCCCATATCTGCTGGGAATGAGTAATACCTTCCTGTTTGGCTGTCTGTACAATCGCGGGCTATGTAAAGGTCTATTGTCATATGTCCGTCGAGTATTGATATATTTGAGATATTATAGCCATTGCTCTGAACTGGCTTGAAGAAATTCTCACTGCAATGTATTTCGAAATACCCATCTATGAAACAACCAGGACCAATACCGAATGGGTAGGGTATGCTAACATTCCCGCAGTGATCTTTGCAGCCAGGCTTGCTTATTACTTGGGAACCAGTGATCGGTATACCCGCGAATGCCAAATACATCCATAGTAAAAAGAAAAAACACCGAAACTTTACAAGATTTTGCAGAGCCATGGTTTAATAGTTTGGTTGTTTTCTTTTCTCGCCCTTATACATCTTAAAGACTAAAAAAAATTCTTAATGCTACAATAGCTAAGCGTGCACAGCATTTCATGGCAACCACAAACTTCGCAATCACTGATCTTTGATTTATTTATTTTTATCCGTTGAAAAACTTAGAAAAAGATTTAAGTCTAAATTAACAATGATTATTGGACCGCTTCTTTGATGTCATGTGCAAGAGAAGAGATAACTTATTTAAGCTCTTCACTCTTTTCCAGAGTATTGCAAGCCAACACGAAAATGACTTACAACCAATGAAAATTTTGACAAACTCAAGAAGCCAATGAGCTACTCTGAGTGTTCAGTTTTGTAGTCAACCTTCCCAATTGGAACTAAATAGTAGTCACGACTTGGTCTTTAACCTAGTTGTTAATTATCTAGTAGTAGATGGAGTGTCTGAATTCTAATTACGTCACTTGCTACATTTCAACCAGCGAAATTTGATTGATGTTACCTTGATCTCTGTCAGTACACTGTATACTGGTCGTATATAGAAACCTTCAAGTTGTTTATTGGTTGGTTAATTAAACAGAGTCTCTAGGCATGCCAAAAACCGCCTCGTCACACCTCTTCACAAGATAGGATCTAAAAAATGTCCCCGCTTGCTAATTCAAAAGGGCTGGACTCACCGTCTGTTAGGAGGCGGCTTTTGTGTTGTTTTCTTGGGCGGCATGTGTAGAAGTATCGAAATTGGAATCACCCAATAAATGAAAGACCGAAAGACAAATGAAAGACGGAAAGCATGATTATTAGCTATTTGACTACAAAGATCATTTAATGCCCAAAATTTATTGTTTCATTTTTCTTTGTCCAAGAAATTAAAATTTCTAATTTTGAATTTTTAAATTGTAGAAATTTCTGAGGAGCCCAAGTTTGGTTCTTCTCTCTTTTAGAAACCATCATTAAGATGATAGTTTTGATTGGGTTGATCCTTTTGATTTTTAAACTGAATAGTTTTAATTGGATTGATCCTTTAGAAACCATCATAACCCAAAATACAAGATCTACAGTTAAGATTAATAGTTTTAAACTGAATTCAAAATTTAACATTTTAGTAAGACAAAAATAACCTTTTTTTTTATTGTGCAAATCACTCCTCTATAGGAGCATCTAGTCTTAATGAAGAAGACAAAAATTTCTCAATGAAGAAAATTGAAGTAAATTTCAAATGGTGGAATCTGAAATTTCACACCATCCCTAAATCGATCTCCTCAACAAGATACATGTTTTTAATACTTTTGTATTTTTGTGTTTATTCATGTATCTCAATTTATGAGTATTTGATCGATGTAAACAATCATATTTAATATATGAAATTAGGAGAGTTTCTCCCGTTCCTTCACAAAAAAAAAATAATAATTGTGAAAACATGTGAAAAGTACAATACCAAATTATAGTGATAATTGCAACTCGTACAAACATGTGAAAATTACAATTTTCACCAAATTATATAGTGATAATATATAAACATTTGAAAGATTCAGTTATCGAATTTTCACGGTGAAAGGCTTGGTATGTGAAAAATACAGCTATCACCAAATTATAGTGATAATTATGATCTGTAACTAATATAAACATGTGAAAGAATCGTGACAATTGTGAGCTGTAACTAATATATATATAAGCATAAACATGTGAATGATTTAGTTACCACTAGATTATGATAGATAAAATTTTCACGGTCAAAGGTAATCTAGAGAGATTATTTAGGGTAACTAAATACTAACGGACTTGGTAAGAAGAGTTATGAAAACTAATTTCTCTTCATTAAACCAAGATAGGGGATCATAGAAAGTGAAATTTTCAATTATCTCCCAGTGTTAAAATTAGAATTTTCATTGTGATTAATTATAAAAAGTGAAATTTGGGATAATCCCCTATGTGAAAATTAGAATTTTCGGATTTGGGATTATCACCCAAAGTGAAAATTGGTATTATCACTTAGTTGAGTTAGTTATAACGGTTTTGCAAAATCTAATTTTGTAGAATAACAGGGAGGTAGTCAACTGAGATTTATATAGACTTTCATAGATTTTTTATTTGAGTGACTCCCGGAGATTCTCTAAAAATATAGAGATTTCTGGTGATTCTATGAGAGTATATTAGAGAGTTATTGTGACTTGTAGAGACAAAAATTGATATTCGTAAAGAGTCTCTATGATTTGTAAAGACAAAAAAAATGTAAAATATCTAATCAAAAATTCAAAACATCTACCGGTTACTTTATTATGCATGTTATAATCTAAATAAAAGTACCATGAATACCTGGTAAAATATGTGTTCATTGTCAAAAAGATCCAAACTAACATCAACCTGATCCTTCTGTTGAATTCTACTTTTGTCTGCTACACTCAAGTACACTCAAGTTCCACTTACAACTACACTCAAGTTCCACTTACAACTACACTTGAGTTGTTGCCACTTAATTAGAAAAGATCTATGTGAAATAATGAAACAATATATTCTGTGAGAGAGATCTGGGATGCTGTTTCTAAGGCTTTCTATGATGGAGCGGATGAACTACAAATTTATATCTTAAATCAAAGGGCTTTCTCTGTGCAAAATGGGATAACACCGCTTAGGTCTATTATGGGGAATTAGTAGAAATCTTCAAAGGAGCTAGATCACAAAGATAAGGTGATTATGGAAAATGAAAAAGATGTTGAACTATATCGAAAATGTTCAACGATCGGGAATGCAGTCAGGGTTGAATTTTGATTCAATAACGCCTTTTACATGGAGATTTGTCCAAAGAAGTGTATATGTTAAAGAATGATGGAGTCGAGTTGTATAACGGAAAAGTTTGCGTTGTTAAAGAAGGCATTATATGGTTAAAACTCCTTGTTTTTGCTTCTCCATGTACCCCAACGAAGGTAAAAATTTTTAGACCTCATATTATCGTATGACCCACCATAATCAGAATCAGTATATGCGTCCAACTTTTGAAGTCTTGACCTCTTTTAAACAAGATCCCTTTTCCTCACTTTTGGGGATCTTAAGATTCGTATTAGCATTCATAATTTGCATGAATTGACTAATAATACTCAAAGCATTTAGTCTTGTATGTGCCAAGTACATTAGTCTACCCACGATCCTTTGTATCTTCCTTTATCAACAGGTACTTGGTTGACATTCGAACATAATTTCAAACTTGGATCTCTTGGTGTATCTGGCCAGCTGACACGCTGTCATACCTGTTTCCTCCAACAAATTAAAATACTCGATTTCCTTTAAGAATAAAGTATGATCTGAATTTTTTGTGATAACCAAATGCTCTCATAGACTTGGTAAATCTTCCAAACCACGCTCTCGGAGATTGTTTCAGACCATATAATGCCTTCTTTAACCTGCAAACTTTTCCGTTATGCAAATATGACTCCATCATTCCTAGTGGAAGCTTCATATACACTTCTTCGACAAAAAAAAATGCGTTCTTGACATCAAACTGCAATGGCTAGAACTTAGCCAAGATGAAGATAATTCAAAGGTCAAAATAGAGGTATTCCTAGAACCATGTATGAACCTGATATCTCATCAAAAACTAAATATCCCATGAGTAATTATGTCTCTAATCTCAATCAATCAAATAAGTCATTTGTAAATCAATTATCTGTAGTTATTCCTTTGAAGCATTATCTGATACAAAATGGAGGGAAGCTATGATCGAGGAGATGAAATCCTTACAATAAAATAATACTTAGACATGGTTGAATGTTCATAAGGGAAAGCAAAGCATTAAATACAAGGCGAAAATGGTGAAATTGAACGCTTTAAGGCAAGATTGGTTTGTCTAAAGGGTATTGACGATGGTGTAGATTATAATGAGACATTCACACCTGTAGCTAAAATGAAATAGTCTTGTTGTCTCTTATCTAAAGTTTGATGTCAAGAACGCCATTTTACATGGAGATTTGTCCTAAGAAGTGTATATGCAGCTTCCACCAGGAATGATGGAGTCGTAGTTGCTTAACCAAAAGTTTGTAGGTTAAAGAAGGCATTATATGGTGCGAGAGCGTGGTTTGGAAGATTTACCAAGTTTATGAGAGCATTTGGTTATCGCTAGAAAATTCAGATCATACTTTATTTTTAAAGAGAAATCGAGTAAGATTACACTCTGATCATATATGTAGATGACATGATAGTTACAGGAGATGATCCAGAAGAAAGAAAGGCTCTCCAAAATTATCTATCAAGTGAATTTCAGATGAAAGATCTTGCTTCTTTAAAATACTTCCTTGGAATTGAAGTACCTCGATCAACCGAAGGAATCTTCTTATCACAAATAAAATATGCCCTTGATTTGTTGGAGGAAACATGTATGACAACGCAGGTCAACAGATACATTAAAGAGATCCAGGTTTGAAAAATGTTTGAATTTCAAACCAAGTACCTATTGATAAAGGAAGATACCAAAGGCTGGGTAGACTAATGTACTTGGCACATACAAGACCTCGATCTTGCATATGTTTTGAGTATTGTTAGGCATAATCCAGAAACACATATGAATGATACTTAATCTAAGAATATTCTGATTATGGTGGGTTACATATGATATGAGGTCTACTTAAGGATATTTTACCTTCGTTGGGGGTAATCTTGTTACATGGATTAGCAAAAAACAAGGAGTTATTTCACGATCAATGCGTAGGACTGCAAGTGATTTGTTTAAAATGCGTTTGCTAATGATAGAAACCAATTCGTTGTACTGTGATAACAAAGCGGCGTGGAAAGATAATCCAAATTATCATGATCGCACAAAACATGTGGATATAGATAGGTTCTTCATTAAAGAGAAGTTGGATAATGGGTGGAGTTACTAGAATTAGATGAAGATCAAGGTAGTTGATATTTTAACTAAAGCAGTTCCAAGTAAGGTATTTCTGGTTGTTGGAAAGTCGGGCATGAGCTTATATATATGCACCAAATGAGGGGAGTGTTGAATTCTACTTTTGTCGGATACACTCAAGTCCACTCAAGTTCCACTTACAACTACACTTGAGTTGTTCCCACTTAATTGGAATCCTTTATTTTTTGGTTTGTTATATATATATCTCCGATGTTGGAGATGAAATTAAGAAACAAAACCAAGAACATTAAGTTGTTTGTAAGTTGTTTACTATTATCAAAAACAACCAATGAAACTATATCTTTGATTCAATTTTAATATGGTATCAGAGAAATGAGAAGGATCAGAGCAAGGAGAAGGATCCACAATACCTTTCGAAAAAATTATTTTCCAATCCGATGGGTCATCGTTCAAGGAAGGAATTACTTTGGATGAATCAAATTATGATCTGTGGTCTGAAATCATTGAGATGCATATTGATGAGAAGGAGAAGTTGCCCATCTAAAAATGATGATAAGTATGATAAATGGCAGACAATCAAAATGTCAAGAGATGGCTATTAATGTCTATGTTTTTTATTCGTTTACCTATTGCTCGTGAGATCCGTTTTCTAAGGCTTTCTATGATGGAGATGAACTACACATTTTTATCCTAAATCAAAGGGCTTTCTCTCTATGTCCTATTATGGAAATTATAGAAATCTTCGGTGAGCTAGATCAAGTGATAAGGTGATTATGCAAAATGAAAAAGATGTTATATAAAAATCAGTTCAAATCGTAGTGCATATTTTTCTTGATGGGTTCATCAAATCTCCATGGAACAAAGAAGAAACTTTTGATGTCAAGAATGCCTTTTTACATGGATATTTGTCCAAGGAAAATGGTGAAATTGAAGAAGTGTATATAGCTTATGGTGTAGATTATTCCACCAGGAATGATGGGAGCTTTGATGTCAAGAACGCCTTTTTACATGGACATTTGCATAACGGGGAAAAGTT
This sequence comes from Papaver bracteatum, assembly GCA_023529315.1. Classification (NCBI taxonomy): domain Eukaryota; kingdom Viridiplantae; phylum Streptophyta; class Magnoliopsida; order Ranunculales; family Papaveraceae; genus Papaver; species Papaver bracteatum. The sequence goes on from JAJJWX010002325.1 coordinate 871,216, forward strand.
TGCAGGTTAAAGAAGGCATTATATGGTCTTTTGAAGAAACAATCCTTTTTCCCGAGTGCAGGATTCGCATGGTTTGGAAGATTTACCAAGTCTATGAGAGCATTTGGTTATGCAGATAAAATTCAGATCATACTTTATTCTTAAAGATAAATCGAGGATTTCTCTTTAAGATTATGTCGGCGATAACCAAATGCTCTCATAGACTTGGTAAATCATATACTTTTGTAGATGACATGATAGTTATAGTCAAGAATGGATGATCTAGAAGAAAGAAAGGCTAAACAATCTCCGAGTGCGTGGTTCGAAGATTTCAAGTCTATGAAAATTATCTATCTTTATTTTTAAAGATGAAAAGGTAAGTGATATATGTAGATGACATGATAGTTATAGGGGATGATCTAGAAGAAAGAAAGGCTCTCCAAAATTATCTATCAAGTGAATTTCAGATGAAAGATCTTGATTCTTTAAAATACTTCCTTGGAATTGAAGTATCTCGATCAACAGAAGGAATCTTCTTATCACAAAATAAATATGCCCTTGATTTGTTGGAGGAAACAGGTATGACAGCGTGTCAACCTGTAGATACACCAGTAGAGCCAGGTTTGAAATTATGTTCGAATGCCAACCAAGTACATGTTGATAAAGGAAGATACCAAAGGCTCATGGGTATACTAATGTACTTGGCACATACAAGACCTCATCTTGCATATGCTTTGATTATTGTTAGTCAATTCATGCATAATCCTGGAGAAACACATATGAATGCGGTAATGCGAATCCTAAGATACCTGAAGTATGCTCCGGGAAAAGGGGTCAAGACTTCAAAAGTATGGACGCATATACTGATTCTGATTATGGTGGGTCATACGAGGATATGAGGTCTACTTCAGGATATTTTAACTTCGTTGGGGGTAATCTTGTTACATGGAGAAGCAAAAAACAAGGAGCTGTTTCACGATCAAGTGCAGAGGCTGAATGGCGAGGTATGGCGCTGGGTATCTGCGAAGTGATGTGGTTAAAACGTTTGCTAACTGAATATCCTCCTAGGAAACCAATTCATGTGTACTGTGATAACAAAGCGGCGTGTGATATTTCACACAATCCAGTTCATCATGATCTCACAAAACATATGGATATAGATAGGTTATTCATTAAAGAGAAGTTGGATAATGAGATCGTGGAGTTACCTAGAATTAGATCGGATGATCAGGTAGCTGATATTTTAACTAAAGCAGTTCCAAGTAAGGTATTTCTGAAGTTTGTTGGAAAGCTGGGCATGAGCGATATATATGCACCATCTTGAGGGGGAGTGTTGAATTATACTTTTGTCGGCTACACTCAAGTCCACTCAAGTTTCACTTACAACTACACTCAAGTTCCACTCTAGTTCCACTCAAGTTCCACTCAAGCTCCACTCAAGTTCCACTCAAGTTTCACTTACAACTACACTTGAGTTGTTACCACTTAATTAGAATCCTTTATTTTTTGGTTTGCTATATATCTATATCTCCGATGTTGGAGATGAAATTAAGAAAAAAAACCAAGAACATTAAGTTGTTTGTAAGTTGTTTACTATTATCAAAAACAATCAATGAAACTCTATCTTTGATTCAATTTTAATACCTTCCACTTTTTAACCCTCCCCACTTGCACCAACGCATGACCAAGGACCAGCTTGTTTAATATTCGAAGGCTATCTACTTTATTTACTAAGGCATTGGCTAAGATGAATATAGCCGAACATTGAATCTGGTGGTCGACAATCGTTTGTACTTTAAAAAAGTTGTTGCGGCACCTACAACGGTTTTTATCCTTGTTAGAAAGCATAAAATAAGTTAGATTCTTAAGGTTTAGACCCATGCATTTATATAATTGTACAAATTTTTTTGTCAAGTAACTTGAGAAGTAATATATTTAAAAACTTATGGAACCTTGTTTTAGGTCAAAGAAAGTGAAAATGGGTTAGGCGGGCATGACTAGCGGGCGATGCAACTATTTTATAGAGGGTCCAAACATCGCCAGCTCTTAATCACCTATTTTTTTGCGGGGGTTATTAAGTTATTTTTTCTGCTGCACGCACCCCCAAGCATGAGTTAATATTACTATAGAAAAACCTAGCTTTCCCATTGTATGTAGAAATATTATAAACACTCCCTCAACTACGGTAACCTGCTATGAGTTTGCTCATATGTTTCCAAGTACTAAAATTGTGATGCTCGAGATCTAGTCGAGACTTGAGCGAGATGTTATGTGCTTGCATATTTGGCAAGGCTTTATTCTCGCAACATAACAAGGCTGTAGCGCTTGCTGCTGGGGAAGGATGAAATGTTGGTTTTGTTGGGTACATGTCTTTGAACTAACATCAGCTGATGGGCTCGTGGTTGAGACGATACTTTATGATTGCATGGATCCAAGTCGTTACACTCGCGTCAAAGGTGAGATTTTATGCTTGCGATAAAGCGAGACTTAAATGCTCCCATACAAGGTTAGGGTTTAGGTACATGTGGTGTGATGTAAGGCTTGATATTGAAGGATCTAAGAAATTCTCATTTGCAATATCTATGAATCATATTGCCAACGAACCTCAGACACCAAAACTCCAACGAACTTTGAACTCGATCATGTTGCTGCTCCTTGTGTAGATAAAACTTTTTCAAATACAAATTTTTTTCCTTTCAATGTTGTACGGAATCAAAAGACGTACCTAATGACCCAAAAATCATTAAATGCCGACTTGAAACAAAGAAGATATCAAATAAATAATTTAGCGAGTCGACCCAAGATAATCGGATAACTCGATCCAAATTCAGCTTACTTGATGGTGACATGACATACATGAAAATGCTGACGGAACACCTAAACTTTTGATCTAATAGTTTGCTGGACAATTGACGTGGTATCTGACTAGTTAGTGAAGCGTAGTTCGGTATGTGATGAACTTGTTGTTGGGGAGGATAGACCGACATGGTTGGACCAGGATGGACCGACAACACGTTGAGTTATGTAATAAGATGAACCATAATTAACTGGTTTGGTGAACCGAAAGCTTGACGTAAAAGTTAATTGTATTAGGAAAACAAAAACGGGCACCTACCTTAGCAGGTTTTCCCAGTTCCTCAAAGGTTTGATGCACTCCAGGAGGTTCCAGGTTCGAGTCCCTGGTGGCACAATACTGAAAAATTTGACATGGAAGGTAGAGTTAGCTTGCCCCTTGAAACATAACCAGCCTCTATATCCTCTTCGGCTCCCTTTGCTGGTTCCTCATGAGGCTCGCTGGTAGCTACGTTAGTATGACAACCTGTTCAACTAATGTATCACACATTGTTAAAGCTCAGCTTGTTTCTTGGCTTCCAACTAGTTTCTTGTAAAAATACTCTTTATCCAATAACAAAAAAAATCTCATGAGGCTCGCTGGTAGCTAGGCTAGTACGACAACCTGTTCAACTAATGCAGTACACGTTGTTAGAGCTCAACTTGTTTCTTGGCTTCCAACTAGTTTCACGTGAAAAATATTCTTTATCAAATAATAAAAAAAAATTATATTTATAAAGACATTAAGAAGAAAAAATGAAAAAAGAAAGGCAATTTTTCTTGGCTTCCACCCTAGTTTCATGTAAAATACTCTTTATCATATATTAAAAATAAATAACATAAATATAAAGACATTTAAAAAAAAAAGGTATATTACAGTGCTACAAGGATCCAAGAGCATAAGCTTGCTAAACTCCAAAAGTAAAGACACAACAAAAAGACTTCTAACTGGTCCCCTACCCGTCATTTGTGTTAGATAATTGTTTGGCCAGGCATGTTCTAAAGCTAACATTGTATCTGGAAATACCCACGCCTAATTTTTTATCCCTTTCTTGAATGAATCCCTCTTGTTATAGGTCCTATGGCCCATGGATGTGCGATTCATCTACATGATTAGGGTTTTCACTATCTTATATTTAAAGGATATTATACATGTAAGCCTACTGATCTTATTAATGAGAAAACTCTGCCTCTTCCTCTACCATTTTTACCTTTAGCAATTGTTATACTATAATACGTTATCATCACGATCTCTAACCCTGCGCAAAAGAGAATAATTTTTTTTTTATTAGTCATCATCGATCTCTTTTCCATCTTCTAAAGGAGTGGTAATCAACTGATCAAGGATTTACATCGGTACTTCTATTTATTTATTTTTCTCTTTCCCTCTGACAAAGGCGTTGAAAGTATTGTCTAACATGTTGTTTCATATTCTCATGCTCCATACTCACGTGGGGATAATAACCCACGTGGAAGAGGAATAAAGGGCCATCGTGGTAGGGCCTATGGGCGTGGAGGCCATTATAATACTTGGTATAGAGATGTTACTTATGGACCTAGTGGTATGGACAATACTGTTAAAAAAAACACATAAGAACGCCACACCTCAGACCGGTCCGACCCAACTCGCCCTGTCCTACTCGGTTCATCATGTTTTTGAACTTTTCCAGTCCTGTTCCAACCTAAGTTTTTCCTGTACTGATCTTGTTTTGGGCTTGAGGTCGTGCGCGACTAAATTCGTTCCGGTTCTGTCTATATGCAGCGAGAATCAAATTTTGAGGTATGTAACTATAACACTAGTTTTTATATGCTAAGTTTATTTACTCTCTAGGTTTTTATTTTTATTTATTTATTTATTTTTAGAATATGCCTAGTTTTGTTTATTTTTGTCTTAAAATAAGTCAACAGCATATAAACGGTTAATTTAAATTATTTTTATTGATCTCAATCATTAAGAATTTTGGTCTTAATGTTATCTGTTCTCTTGAATATGATATTTGATATAGTTGAATGGTGTATTTTGTTTAATTGGTTGTACCAAATCAATTCCAATGTATTCATTTGGGATAAGAAGTACTTGAGCACCATTATTGGATACTTGATATTTTCCCAATTTTTTTAATGTTTCGTGGAATGTATCCACTTGCTTGACTATTAATCTGTCAATAGTTTCAAAACATACGTTCAAATAAAATCACATGTATTCCAATTTTTGTGGAAGAACTCACAAAAGATGATATGAGTCATAAAATTTTCATTTCTCTACTTCATCCATAATGCTAACGAACTGGTATATGTTGAAGTATGACAACAAGAGAATTATCTTTAGTAATATATTTAACCTAAAGTAAGTGGTAGACATGTGTAGTGAGATTATCTTGGCTTATTGAGATAAAAAAAATTCTCATATTAAGCTAAATTCAACAAAATTAAAAATGGAAAGAACCCCAAAGTAATAAGGGTTAGACTTACCGACTCATATAAAGCATGTGAAAAGGGACATATATATCATGAGACAAAAAATATTATTATTTTTATCCAACAGTATAGGTATCAATTGAACATGGGATTAGCTAAAATGTAATTCTAGCTCTAATCATAAATAAAAGAGTTGGAAATGCACCTGGTCATAGGTGTTGCACTACACCAAATTCCCGGATTCGTAACAGCAATTCGTAATGGCTTATTGGCCGTTACGAATTTCCCATTACAAATAGCTGTTACAAAAAAAATCGTAACAGGCTGAAGCCGTTACTAAATTTTAAAAAAATTGTAATAGGGGTAATCTGTTACGAATTTTTTTTAGGCGTGCCAGTCACACGCTTGGTCGCACCTGGGTGGTAACACAATTAGAATGTGTGTGTCATTCACATGCGTGGTATTATGTTTCTACCCACGATGAGTTATACCAGAGGATATTTCCTCCCATGCTTGTGCGATTCACATGCATGCTTTTGAGGATATACGCTAGTGAAACCAGATCGAATCTTCATTTTCGTTTCTCATTTTTTTCCTCTTTCTGCACCTGTCTCTCTTCTTTTCCTATCAACAGATGAGTCGATGAAATCATCACAGAAATCTGACAAAATTTTCATAGAAATATATTCAATCATCGATCTGTGTAAGTGTTCATCGATCTTTTAAATAAGTTTTTCGATTTTTAGGGTTTCTAAGTTTTCAATAGTCTGGTTTTAAGGTTTCGATTTGTTTCTAATACGATTTTGTAAGTCCATGAATCTAATAAAATATTTTTCATCTTAGTTTCGATTGGTTAAACTTCTTCAATCAAATCTAATTCAATTTCTTTTTTTTTGATTAGGGTTTGACGAACTGAAGAACATTGAAGAATTTCTCCCAACTTAGAAGGTTTAAGTTTCAACATATGAACTGATATTAGGGTTTTATGTTAATTTTTATTTTGGGGTTTGGAAATATGAACTGATTTTAGGTTTGTTTTATGATTTTAGGCTTTGTGTTGCTCATCAAAATTAACTTTGAAGAATTTGTCAGATTTGGAACCGTAAGTGTTCATCATCATAACTAACTAATTTACTTTTGCGTCCCTTTTTCTAGATTCTTTTGTTTAATTTTCAGGCTACAAATTTTGTAGTTTTTGAATTCATTTCTCTTGTAAAATGACTGAACTTTATTGCTTTGAAATCCCACCATTTTCCATGATAACCCTTGCCCTACTGAATTGTGTACAGTTTGAATGGTTTAGATGACGCTTTGTATGAGACATATGAAATGATTTGTAACCTTGCAAGTACTAGTTTATTTATAAGTCGAGCCTTGTACTGAATTTTTAAATTTCACCTATTTCTGTTTGCTAAAATGATTCAATGAATTTCGTATTTAAACTCCACCGATAGCTGAGAATTTGAAACTCATCTACTGGATTTGTTTTGTATTTTTTAACCTCCTTCCCACCCTGAAACTTCAAGTTCTAAGCCATCGATTATAGTTGTAGTAAAACCACATATGCTTATTTTTGGAAGTGTATAAATCATGATTTTGTTTGTGTGCAGAGGGTTACATGAAGTCGTTACATAATTATCCCCAGTGATATGTTGCTCTTAAAATGATGTGCTTTGGTAAACAGTATGTTTTAGTTACAGATATACAATGTATTTATATCGCTACTATATAGAATTTTTGTCAACTTTGCTATCTCAATTTTTGTTTTTACTAGTCATGTTTTATGTTATTTGCAGGTTAAATGGATTTTCTTGTGAGGAAAAATCCAACTCTTAAGGTGCGCCTACTTGTTTCTGTGATTCCGTGTCTAACTTATAGTTCGTATCTTAAACGAAATAAACTAGGAAGTCCTCTTCATACACTAGCTAGGTTGCTTCATGCTAGAGCCATCATCATTTTGTCAGTCATAGATTGATTTGCTATTATTATATCAATAAATTGAAACAGTTACAATATTATTAGGCATTCTTTTATTGTCCTTGCATATGCATGCTGGAAAGTGGCACTTTGAGGACATCCAGCTATGAGGTGCCTAACCATGTTCCTATGGTGTACTATATTAATTTATGGCTAGTGCATTGGTGTCCAGCACATATTAGATTAAGACATTTACTTTTACTTATTTTAGTTTTGTCATCATCCAGTCTGAATTGTTTGAAGCTCTCGTGACGACAAGGCTTTTAGTTTTGTCACAATACTCTAGGTGTGGGAGAACAGACAAAGGTGTTTCTTCTGTTAGGAAGGTAAACCAAATGCTAATGTCTTCGTAAGTTTATTCATGCATGGATCCTTCTATATCTGTCTGAAGTCATTATTGGCTAACATGTGATAGTTTTACTGTTCCTTAGCTACCATCTGATTGCAATGCAATTGACCGTTCTAAAGGGGCCCAAAGTGCATCTCATGGATTGGATAACAACCTATTATTCCTTTTTCACGAGTCAAATCCATGTAAACCTATACATTCTAGTGGAAGGTAGATGTCATTGGATGTCATTAGTTAGACTTGAGAGTGGAATCTTGGTAGTTCAAGTCATCAACCATCGAATACTAGAGTTCATGAATTATCTTATTGTGCCCTCCCATTCAAGTGATTTTTTTTTCAACGAAATCATTCATTGTTTGATATTTTGATCAGGTAATTTCTTAGTTGATACGGTCGAAACTCAAACACACAGGGGAGCATGAAAACTGTAAGCCCACACAGGTTGAGTTTGATGCTCCAGGTCAGTGGTTCTTCAAAGCCATCGAGTGAGCTTGATGCTCCAGCTTGGCGTCTAGTGTTTGGATGCTTAAAATGAATGGGTTGCTTCTGAAATAAGCTATAGTGATAATGTTGCTGCTAAGCAAGTGATATTTGTAAGTATATCAATTGCTTAATCTAGTTAGTGAATCTTACTCTTTTGACTTGATCTGGATGATTTCAATGCGGAGAATATCCTCAGCTAATTGGGAATTTGCTTATTAAACTAATAACTTAAATGATTGCATGGTGGTACCATGGTAAAATTTACTCAGTACCATGGTTTAGTTAGAGTGAGATTATGTTGGATTAGGATTTTCTTAATCACTCAATGAACATACAACTTTTGTGAGATATTTTAGTATCTGATTCAAGAGACAGATCATTAGCTTAGTGGGATTTGAGAGGCTAACTTACCCACATAAGTGATCATGGAGAACTCTCCTTAACACAATCATTTGTTATTCCAACAGTCTTTTATTTATTTTTATTTTTTTCTGTTTGATCCTTGTTGATTTCTGATCCAAATATATTTCTCTACCGCAGATCAACTTCTGTGATCAAAGAGAGGCTCACACTTCAGTTCAAGGAAAGCGGGTTAGGCATGGCAAGGGCATGGACTCTGTGGTCTGGTCATGTGAGGGTTCAACTAAATATTTTATGTACTGACTCATCTTTGTAAGGACCGATATGCATCACAAGGGTGGAGAACAAAGTATCTTCAAGTTTTGTATGTTCCATGTATTCAAGTTTTATAAGTTGTGTAGGCAGTTAGTAAGTTTCTATGTGTTCCCTTAGAAATTTCAAACCTTCCATGTATTCCCTTAGAAATTTGACACTTAACAAAAAAACAAAAAAAAATTTGGTACTTAGAGAAATTTCAAAAAGTTTGGTACTTGGAGAAACTTCAGTTCTTTTGTAATATAAACATGATATGAGTTGAATGAATGTATTATGAATAGATTGAAGAAATTGTTGTTGAGTGTGGATGATGAATGTATGCAGGTATTGAATTTAGAATTCCGGCTAATTTCTGGCAGAAAATGAACTGCCAGTCAGGCTTGACCTGGTCAGGTCAAGGTTGACTGGTAGTAATTTTTTGATGTTACGAAAAAATTCGAAACGGATATAAACCGTTTCAATTTGCCACGTAGTAACGGCTCTGGCATGTTACTAAACTGCCACGTAGTAACGTCTCCTAGATGTTACGACGTTCCTGTTACGAAAAAATTAGTAACGGCCCATAGTTGTTACCACGTGGCAGGGTAGTAACAGGCTAGAGCCGTTACGAAGGGCCGTTACAACCAAATTCGTAACGGCTTCATTGCCGTTACGAAAAAAATGTAATGCCCCATTTTGTAACGCCCAAGAGCCGTTACAACCGTTTTTTGTAACGACTCAGGTATGTTACTAATCCGGGAATTTGGTGTAGTGTTGGTATATAAAATATAATGTGTATGTGTATCATAGTAACAACCAATTTTCACATCAACTTTAATGGCAACAAGAACTTTTCCTAGCCAATTGACTATCTTATCGAGCGCAACAATGCTCGTTTTTTTTCAAGATAGAACAAAGACGTCGCAAAATCTCTAGATGTACCAAGAGATAATCACACCTTGTTAAATTCTCAAGTAAACCGTGCAAATGGATATCATGTGGAAAATCAAAATATGAGAATGTAATTAATTGCATCTTTTATAGTCTCTAATATATTTGGAAGGAAATATATTTTACAGAAACTAATGAGTCAATCTAGTGCAATGTAATTCACTATAATATTTGGATTATTGAATCATATTGACTCCAACGATGAAATGTTGGAAACTGACTCATACAGGCTTTGGGCATAACCATAAATAAACTTTGGTTGTGACATGATGATTGTTTTGAAAGAACTCATATAACTATCACTTTATTTGAGTGAATGAAAATGGGCAAAAGATTGACATAATGCAAACTAGCGACATATCTCTCAATAAGTTTTTTCTAAATTACTAGATGCACAACCCCTACTTCCCATTATGCTTTTAGGTAAGAAAGCATATCACTTATTTTTACAAAGTCTTCAGTAAAACAGGATCGAGACCATCCTAAGATGCAAATGGTTAAAATTCCATATTACAAAGAAAACAAGGTGAACTTTAGAAAAATCTTCATGTAGAATGCGGACCATTAAAGTGACTGATGGATCTGTTGAATGTTTTGACATTTTGTACTAGTTATAGTTCCCTAGAAATTTGTGTAGGAAACCTCCAAGCACATATTACACAATGCAAAGTGCAAAGGATAACCACCCTTGTTAATGCTAGAGAATTTACATCAAAAGGACTTGATGAATATTGCATGTTTAATAGGATCAATGAAGAGCATCTTATACCCAATGGTCTCACAGAGGATACCACCAAAGGTTACAGATGGTTCCTAAGGAATAGGTTATGCATACCAACCTATCTTTTATTGCTTTTGGGATATGAAATATTACACGCATCTTACTTAATTCGTTTTTAGAACCAAATATTAGTCAACCTTTTCTGCATACCAGTTGGTAACTGGATTTAAACCCGACATTCGTGTTCTTACGTATTTTTGGTTGCAGTATATATGTGCCTTTATGACTCCACATCGTATTATGATGGGTCTTCAAAACTTTTAAGTAGTTATGTTGGAAATGAGTTCCCAACAATTATCCGCATTTTAAAACTTTTGGTAGGAGATCTCTTACCGCTAGATTTGCAGGTTATCACTTTAATGAGACAGTCTTCCCATCGTTATGGGGAGATAAGAAAAGGTATTTTCTAAGGGAACGACAGGAATTGTCGTGCTGTATTCCCACTGTGTCTCATATTGATTCTTATACTCCACAAATGTAAATGTGAAGTGATAAAGAATATTCGATTTTCAGAATGTACACTGATATTGCTAAAGTGATGAGATCACACATACCAGCAGAAAACCAACCTTTAAAGTTACAAATCCTCAATACGGGATATACACCATAGACTAAGGTATTGAAAGTACACTCAGTGGAAGTGTGGTTGAGGCCGTGGCTCCATAAAGGAAGTTGGAGATACCATTTCGTTCGATTAATCCTCACCTATAAAGGAAGTAGGTCAGTAAGGTACAACTTATTTATATCATCAGAAATGATCTCATAAGATTGTCTCTAAATATGTCCATGAATCAAACTGGAGGACGCTTCGAAGTTTTAAATGATTCTAGAGAACAATGAAATCCTGACGGATTATGGGAATACAGATGAGTCAATGGAAGGATCATGCGTGCACATTGATGATATAATCCATAAATAGTTTCTCCATAAGTAGAGCACAATGAGATCGAACCATGCTATATTTTGATTCATTTCAAATAAATAGCATATTTGGCCTACACAATCCAGGTAGAACTTGGTTCTTTGACAAATATACAGGCATTTGGTGTGTTAGTGTTAACCAACCAAGTGCAAAGCCTATTGGACATACATGGTTAATTTGTCACAAAGCATAATGAGAAAAAAAAAAGCAGTCTTAAAGTATAAAGACTCGCCTTGTGGCGCGAGGTTCTTCAGTAAGATCTGGAATTGTTCTCTTGTAACGAACTTTATAGTGTTCCGCTACTTAGTTAGTTTGGTAGTTTCAAAAGGAATTGAAATGCAGCACATGCATGTGGTTGTTACGTATCTCTGAAAGGATCAAAATATAGAAGATACTTACAAAAGTACTTGATAGCCTTTTCTTTCCCAAATCAATAGACTTTAAACCACAGTATGCGTTTACAGGTAGATAGAACGCTCACTTTTAGATTAAAGCAATCAGGCGGATGTGGTATACCCATCTAAGTGGCTATTTGATTTGGAAGGGATAGCCAAGTAGGTTATTTTTCCTTGCGTATTCACAAGGAAGTTCCTAATTTGGAATTATAGCTATCTATGTCGACAGTAAAGATGTAATGGGTACTCTTGATGTAAAAAGAGACCTTAAAATTTATTTGAAATCTGAATTTGAAATGAAAAATCTGGGGAAAGCTCGACCGAATACTAAGTTTGTGGTATATTGTTCCACCAGTTTTTATATGTATAAAGTTGTCAGGCAATTTATTAAATACATGCATCATGATAGCACTCCCATGATTATTCGAGGTTCAAATGTAAGTAAGTAGCCATTTCCCATATCCAAGTACAATAGACGCGGTGTTGTACTTAGTATAATAATATACTCGATTAAATTTTACATCCTCAGGGAACTTGTTATCTAGATATAGATCCGCGCCAACGTAACATCATTGGAATGGTATAGTTAGCGTAATCATGTACTTAAAAGTAACCATTGACATACATTTGTTTTATCCCTACAAAGATATTAAAAGGAATGCTAATGAAAGTACGATCCCAAAGTTGTTGATTATGAAGGAACAATAATCTTTTCTCCAACGAAAGTAATCATAGGGAGATATGGTCGATTATTTTCTAGGTTATTACCGATATTCAGTTTCGAAAAGTACATGACTAAAGAAACTGTGTGGAACAACTCTGAAAGTAATCAGTGGGAGAGGTCGACATCAGGGGGAGGATCCAAGGATATGATGTCGACATATTGTACTTCGAAATTAAAAATGTGATGTACTCTTTTTCCCTTCGATCAAGAATAATTTTCCTCAAAGGGTTTTTCACTCGACAAGGTTTTTAGCGATACAACACTAAAAACATCAAGTATGTTGAACATTGAAGACATAAAGATCATGTTGATATTATTGAGAATATCTGAATCAAAGAAATGAAGCGCGATAGTCTGTTAAGCAACGTAACTTCCGAAATCAACACATGGTCTTATAAGCTTTCAAATCACCAAGGTACAGTGTGATAAACTCATTTTTACTGCATTAGAATAATGAAAATTATCTGACATTAGGGGGAGCATCTAATGCTGTTGTAAAAATTGAGGCATGTAGCACAGGTCGAGTGTCGGTCTATTGTTTGTCCTTGATTGTTATGGGGCGAGGTCCATGTGCTCATCCGTTCGTGGATTTTTATCACATAGGGTCTGGCAGAGATAATTTCTTACTAGTTCGTTAGTAAGAGGGCCAATTCTGCAAAGGGAAAAGAGAGATAGATTGGATTCTCCACCTGACTAAAGGGAGTCAGGACCCTTTTAACTAGTTTGAATTCTTTTGAGGAAAAAAAAACTAGTTATGACTTTCATGTTTATGGTCTTCTATCAGAGAGTCTGGGTAAGGAGATTCTAGTACGGGATGGGAAGGTGTTAGGCACCCATCAACCGCCCAATCGTAAGATTGGCCTCTACTTCATGATTAAAGGGGAAAATGTTTATAATTTATTGAGAATAGATTTTCATGCATGAGCTATTTAGAAAATAGACATAGTTAGAAGTTAGGTGGAACTTCGACTATGGAGATGTGGTTTCTTTATTTTATGGTGGTTTTTATTTTGTGGTGGTTTGGGGGGGGAAACCTTGGTTTTTTTATCCTTTTGTTGTGGTTTGGGTGGAAACCTTGTTTTGTGGTGGTTTGGGTTTTGATGGTGTTGTTTTGGTGGTTTAGGTGTAAACCTTGTTGTGGTGGTGGTTTTGGGTGGAAAACCTTGTTTTGTGGTGGTTTTGGGTGGAAAACCTTATTTGGTGGTTTGGGTGGAATACCATGTTTTGTGGTGGTTTTGGGTGGAATACCTTGTTTTGTGGTGGTTTTGGGTGGAAAACCTTATTTGGTGGTTTGGGTGGAAACCTTGTTTTTTTGGATGAAGAAATTTGGATGAAATTTCAAAATTGAACAATTAACCTGCAGATTAGCTCAATAAAAATAGAATTAATGCAAACCTTATTTTTTTGACAATGAGTCTAATGTGGGAGGGAATTACGCTTTACACCCACACTTTGATTTATCCCACTTGGAAAATTAATAATATTTTTTTTTTATGTAACGCAAAGAGTAGTCGCAGTGTTAGTACGAAATGGAAAACCATTTCGTTCCCGTATGACTACATAATTTACTGAAGAGATAGGCAATTAATATATCTGAAATATGATATTGAAATTTGAAAGGATTCTTACGATGATTGCTTGCTTCCATTATGTATGCAGAAAGTAGTTAAAGTACCAGCAATTTAATGCTAATCGTTTAAAAACTTAAAGACGATACTTGATTTAGTATTTCTATTTTTTTGGGTTTTCTCAAAATGAACTATAAATGCATGAGACAATAATAACTATTGTGTAGTAAGGAAATTAGATTTCTCTTTGATTAAATGACACAATACTTGGAGACTTGGAAAATGTGAGAAGAAATATTTTCTATTTGAGAAACAATAATTCTTATTGGTTTGGGTGGAAACCTAGATTTTTGGATTATGGTTTGGGTGGAAACCTTGTGTTGTGGTGTGGTTTTGGAGGAAACCTTGTTGTTGTGTGGTTTGGGTGGAAACCTTGTCGTGAAGTAAATGAAGAATTTTTTTTTATCTTTTTTATCTTTTCTCCTTTTTCCCTTCAGTTTTTTTCTTATGAAATGTTGTTTTCTTCTTCAATTTTTCGATCCCTATTTATAGTAGAGGATCCCCGACACATTTCGTGATTTTTCTCTTTTTCTTTTCTTCTTTTCTTCCTTTTGCTGTGCTTAATTGGTACGAGTGCCAGCCAAAGAAGAAATTCCCAATTGTTTTCAAATTCTGATTATTTTCAATTAAGTGCAGCTGTTAACAAACATGATCACGACATGCGGGTCCCGCTGGTACTGTTCAACGTAATGTTACTGTTCGCACCGATGTTACTGTTCACCGCATCAAGAACATGATTGATGTGAAATCAGGCTCCTACCCAAGCTTCCTATCGTCCTTAGGAACCTAGTGATGTATTAAAATTCGAAAATCGTTGTCGATCAAAATCCATTACCATCGTGATCATCATGATGGCCACCATTAAAAACACTCATGTTCTTCGTGAGGAAGAAGAAGAAGTGCCCTTAGTAATAAATCAGGTTCCTTTAGTAATGAATCGGGTGCCTTTCGTACTGTTGTATTTGGGCACCCCCTATTGTAAAAGACCTGACTCCCTCCAGTGGTTGCTTTAAACTTGACCGCCCCTTAACTTCTTCTGAGTTCTTGTTTTGCTCATAACTTCTTCATACGAACTCAGAATGATTTCGTTCTTTCGCCATTGACTTCGTATTTTCCTCATCTTCAATGTGTTAGAAAGAACTCCTAGTTTTGAATGGGTAGTGTTTGTGGGCTTGATTTAATGGATATGCAAATCCAATAATTGCCACAAAGAATTTCTCTTGTATTCGGATTCGAAGATTAAGACTGAAATTTTCCATGGAGGGTGCTAAATTGGGGTGTCAACAGGTGTGTTGAACTATTTTCCTTCACCGAGGTTACTTTTTTCCCACAGGTTTTTGTTACCCGGTGTTTATGGGAGAAAATCGCCTCTGCCGAATTTGGTAAATTCGATGATGGAGAGACTGTTTTAAACCCTTAAACAAATATGCTGCACGTGAGAACTTTTGATTCGAGATATCAATTTGTACAACTCTGGAATAAACCAAGAAGATGGCCATTCCAGATTTGCTTTAGTCATAAAGTGGAGAAGAAGGCTTGATTTGGGGAGGATAGCGAAGAAGGGTGATGAGACCAGAGAGATCTGTCTAGGTAGTATCTCGACTTGTATCATAAGTGTAGAAGCTTGTGTTAGCTTGCTAGTGATGGAAGATTTTGAGAGAGCTTGCAAAGTTGCTATATGATAGTGTTGTATTTTACCTGACTAAGACTTGTGTGTTTTGGCAGAATAGGTGAAACCTATTTATACAAGTGAGATTGAACGTACCCTGGACTCATTAAGGAATTGAGTAAATGTGTCAATTAAAACAGAGGAGGTGGAAACTGTTGGCTTTATGGTGAAAAATGTTTTAACCATAAATTTCCTTATTTAATTGACCGTATTCATTCCTTGCATGCCTTGCTTTATTGCGAGTGTAGTGTACGCTGCACACTGTGACCGCCAAACCAAAACCCCAAGAAAGAATCCCCCAGTTTGTGTTGATGTCTCGAGAGTTGGGCGCAAGTAGCAATGCCAAAGTTTCTAGTGAAGCATTGTGGCATGTTCCAATGGAATGTGTGGGATGTCTTGACCGCGAGTTGTACTTTGAGTGCGGATGGCAATGCCAAAGTCGCTTAGTGGAGCATTTGGCATGTGCGGAATTCCTTGGCCGCAAGTTGCACTTTGAGTGCGAATGGAAATGCCAAAGTCGCTTAGTGGAGAATGTGGCATGTGCCAATGGCATGCACGGAATTCCTTGGAATAGAAAGTGGCTAGTGGTAACTTGTTTGGCATGTGCCAATGGCACGTACGGCCACTTTGGCCAAGTTGCGGGCGCTACTTTGGCATGTGCCAATGGCATAGCGACTTGGAATGGGGATTGGATAGTGGTTGCTTGTTGGCATGTGCCAATGGCACGCACGACCACTTTGGCCAAGTTGCGGGCCCTACTTTGGCATATACCAATGGCATATCAGTTGGAATAGAAAGTGTCTAGTGGTTTGTGTGTTCGCATGTGCCAATGGCGCACACGACCACTTGGGACTTGAGTTTTGGGCATGGTAGCGGTTAGGAAAATGGCTAGTGGTGCGTGTTTGGCATGTGCCAATGGTACGCACGGCCATGTTGACCTAGTTGCACTGTTTGCAAGCCTAGGGCACTATTTGTGGCATGTGCCAAACGGCATAGCGACTTGGGAAATTGGCTAGTGGTGCGTGTTGGCATGTGCCAATGGCACGCACGGCCAAGTTAACCTATTGCATGGTTTGCAAGCCTAGGGCGCTATTTTTGGCATGTGCCAAACGGCATAGCGGCTTAGAAATTGTCTAGTGGTGCGTGTTGGCATGTGCCCATGGCACGCTCGGCCAAGTTGACATAGTTGCACGGTTTGCAAGCCTACGGCGCTATTTTTGGCATGTGCCAAACGGCATAGCGACTTGGAAATTGGTTAGTGGTGCGTGTTGGCATGTGCCAATGGCACGCACGGCCAAGCTGACCTAGTTGCACGGTTTGCAAGCCTAGCGCACTATTTTTGGCATATGCCAAACGACATAGCGTCTTAGTTTGGCATGGTTTCCTGTGGGTGCAGTATGTGCGCAGTATGCGGCTTGATTTTTTTCGTCGTTTCCATGGTGCGCAATATGCGGCTTGGTTTTGGCGTCGTTGCCATGGTGCGCAGTATGCGGCTTGGTTTTGGCGTCGTTGCCATGGTGCGCAGCATGCGCCTTGGTTTTGGCGTCGTTGCCATGGTGCGCAGTATGCGGTTTGGTTTTGGCGTCGTTGCCATGGTCCACAATATGCGGCTTGGTTTTGGCGTCGTTGCCATGGTGCGCAGTATGCGGCTTGGTTTGGAATTAGGGTTATGTGTCGAAAACCCTAATCCGGTATTTTGAAAAATATCCCTATTAATTATTTATACCTGAATTAAATGCTCTCAATTAATGTGTTGCGTGTAACATTCGGTTATGGGGTTTTACGATTTTACCCCTTGTCTAAAATCCACCACCAACACCCGACAAGGTTTTTAATGATACAACAACAAACACCGAGAATGTAATTTCCCGGTTAAGACTATTGTCTTTCCTACAAGGATTTTCTTTCTTAGGTTAAGCAACCAGTCAACTTCGACGGAGCCAAGTGATCATCTACGACGGATCACCTTTACTTGCATCTGTCATATTGTACTCTTTTCCCGTCGTCAAGGTTTTATCCCACTTGGTTTTCCTTGTCAAGGTTTTAATGAGGCAACGTATATGCATCCAACAATGTTCTAAGTTTAATTAATATTATACTATTTTTCCTTAGTTCAGGTTTTGTCCCTCAGGGATTTTCCTGACGAAGTTTTAACGAGGCAATTAGCTTAGACTCGTCGATCTTTAAAGATCATTTTGCATGTGATGAACTACATATAAAATATGAGGCAACATGTGAAGATCTATACCAAGGTTTTGTCCCACTAGGTTTTTCCTTGTCAAAGTTTTAACGAAGAAATTATTTTAGACACAATAGTCATCAAGAAGAGAACTACATCTGAAGACCAATATATGAAGTACTGCATATTGAAGTTCTGATTTTGAACCGCACAAGGGGGAGTGTTATAGGCCCTATGGCCCATGGATGTGCGGTCCATCTACATGACTAGGGTTTTCACTATCTTGTATTTAAAGGATATTATACATGTAACCCTACTAATCTTATCAATGAGAAAGCTCTGCCTCTTCCTATACCATTTTGACCTTTAGCACTTGTTATACTACAATACCTCTTTTAATTTATCCCTCTTATAGTTTAGATAAGTGAAAAAAAAGGTAACCTCACTAACCTTCATTTGCCTTTTTGTGACCTCTTGAAAACGTAAGGGATGCAGCGGTTGATATAGACACTAGAAGACTGTAGAAACCTTATGTCACACCTCTAAGAACTTCATAAAAGTATCTACGGGATGAATTTTAAAACCTTGGAGGGATGCCACGGTCGAGTTATATAGACATGATGCCAAGAGATCATCGAATAAATCATAAACATCTTTTCATCACTCTCACTCCCTAAAGGCAATTGTGCCAATATTTACTTCTTCTTCTTTTTTTTACCGTTGGATGGTCATTGCTGCTAAAATATTTGGCAATTTAAAATTATAGTTTTAGGAAGTCCGTGAATCTGTCTAGAATCATCTAATCTATAAGTTACATTCTAGAATTATCTTCTAAAGGAGTTATAAAAGACTCCATGTCTTGATGAAATAAAGTAGTGGTAGCCAAACAATACCTCCCCTCCATCTCTTGGAGTACCATAAGTTGGGTTCTTTGGCGGCAAACAAAAAGTTTCATCAGGAATGTATGCATATCTAGCAAAAGGCTTTTTAGGCGTCTTTTTAGGTTCTTTTACTATTTATAATTGTTCCTCTTCGTCTTCCTCCTCCGATTCGTCATCTTCATTATCTCCATCCTTATCTCCATCTTCTTCACTGTCATCATTGTCATCTCCTTATTCCTCTCCATCATCATTTCCTCCTTCTTCAGGTGGTTCGTCTTCTCCACCTTGATTATGTTCTTCAGTACCGATCTCTTCCACAATCTCTTGATGAACTTGTTGGATTACATTGTCAACATTATCTCTATTGACATCATCTTGGATGACACTACTCTGTGATGACCCACCTCCATACTTAGCATTTTTGGTTCCACGCTTATTGAAACCTAAGTGTAGTTTTCCTCGAGGAGTGAAAGTTCTCAGTTCTTCTAGTGAAGGTTGCTTTGATTTTGTTCCTCTGCCCCTAATTAAGAAAAAAAAAATATTAGCTTAACAAAAGGGTGGTTTGATTATTTTATTTTTGGAAATATATAGATTTCGGTTACGAAATCGTTTTAAAACATGTTTGCGAACTAACCAAAAATATTTGAAAAAGTTTGGTTAACTGAGAACTCAACATACTGACTAAATTAGGAGAGTTCGGTCGCAAGCGAAATTATTTTTGTTTTGTAAAATGGGAAGAGTTAGGTTAGGAGATGGTTTTCGAAAAATATGCGAAACAACCGAACATAATTCACAGAGTTCGGTTAACTCATAATTCAACATGGTGGGAAAATTAGAACAGTTCAGTTGATTTTTTTTTTTTTTTGGTAATGTATAGAGTTCGGTTACGAAATCGTTTTAAAACAGTTTGCGAACTAACCGAAAATATTTGATAAAGTTCGGTTAACTGAGAACTCAACATACTGACTAAATTAGGAGAGTTCAGTTGCAAGAGAAATTATTTTCGTTTTGTAAAATGGGTAGAGTTCGGTTAGGAGATGGTTTTCGAAAAATATGTGAAACAACCGAACATAATTCAAAGAGTCCGGTTAACTCAGAATTCAACATGGTGGGAAAATTAGAACAGTTCGGTTGAATTGAACATGGTATAAAATTAACAGAGTTCTGTTAGGAGATGTTTTTCAAAAAATATGCGAAATAACCGAATTCTAAATTCGGTTACATATTGTGAATTCATATTCAACTGAACTGTTCTTCGTGTTCTTCCTTTCAGGAAGTTCGGTTAACAAACTAGGGTTTTTGTGAACGACTCCTAACCGAACAACTATTTGTAACTTCCGTTTGAACCCTATTTTGATGATTTCTATTCAACTAAACGAATCAAAATCAAATTAAAACTAATGGATTTGGTTGAAAATACCTGCGGATCTTTCCCATTTCAGTTTCAGGGCCGATTATGTCTTCACCTTCCGGTTCCATTTCTTTGTGAATCTCCAATTCACTTGGCTGATTTGCTAGATGGCCTAATGGGGGACCTTTTTCCTGTGAGTCTTTTGGTTTACTTTCGAAGAACCATTCTTATACTCAAATGATTAATCGACGATGAAAATTTTATGAATCGACGATTAATCGATGAAAACAATTTTGAAATGGGGAAGAAAAGAAGAACAGGAGGGAGGAGAACAGTTTACTCCTCAAAACTGTTTTTTTTTTTTTTTTTTGCGGCTAGGTTAGATGTTTTCACTATTTTTTGTGTGATAGGATGATTATCCTTTGAGATATCAAAATCAAGACTAAACAGGTAAACAAATAGATAAGAGAAACAGTAGTAGCTTCCGATTGAATTCTTATTTGACTACAAGATCATTTTATTTATTTTTTTCCCCTAAAAATTTGTCAGGACCCGATAGTTTATGTTTTAGCTAAAAAATTATTTTGAATGGCAGACCCTGTTACTATGGGCACCTAGTATGATCGTCCTGATTTTGATATCATGGCTTGTGGTACTGTAGATATCATGGCAGCTCGTCGAAATTCTGCAAAAGAAGTTTGAAAATGAGGAGGGTTTATTTTTGAAGACAACTATTTCACTGCAGTCGACAAGCAATTTATCTTACAATAAAATGATACATCAATTACTAGCCCATTGTGACGTTATTACAGGATCATGAATCATGATGTTGTAGGGGAACACACTTCGCATAGTTTATTCTTTACAAGATATATGTATATACAATATACATTAACGTCCCTCAGTTTGTAATGCTGATATCCCTTTGTTACTATCACCAATTGCTGGTATGCTATCTGTGTAAGATAGTAATCCAGATGATTCTGATAAGAGCCTGCGTTCTTCCGTGCTTGGTGAATATGCTATGTCCTCGTCATCATCCATGATCCAAGGGTGGTTAGACGATACACTCATCAATCCGTGGAGCACTATTGCTACTTCTTTCATTGAAGGTCTGTTTTCTCCCTTCATTCTTAAACATTTTTGTGCTAGCTCAGCTATTTCTTGGATCTGTTGGTGCACATGTACGCTACTGATTCGTTCATTATCATTTCGTACCAATCTATCGTCAAGAATCACAAACAGTCTGCTGGTTTTCATAGAAGAAAGGAAATAACTAGCAAGATTTCTATCCTCTTCAGGTCTGTCTGGAGAAAATACAGCTTTACCTGTCAGCAATTCCACAAGAAGAACGCCAAAGCTGTAAACGTCGCTTTTGTCTGTTAGTTGGTTTGATTGCATGTATTCTGGATCTAAGTACCCAAAAGTGCCTTGAACTACTGTACTTAACTGAGCCTGATCGGTAGGATTCAATCTCGAACCACCAAAATCTGCAACTTTTGCTTTGTAATCATCGTCTAGAAGTACGTTACCTGACTTGACATCTCTGTGGATTATGGGTATGGAAGCTTCAGAGTGCAAGTAGGCCAACGATCCTGCAACTTCTGAAGCTATCCTTAAACGATTTTCCCATGAAAGTGTAGCAGCACCTGTTTGGTTCTCACGATGTTCGTGTATATGTTGGTGAAGCGTCCCGTTAGAAATGTATTCATAAACAAGTAAGGGAACTTCACTCTCTAGACAACAACCCAAGAGCTGAACCACATTTTTGTGATTGATTTGTGATAGAACGGCAATTTCATTTACGAACTGCTCATTCTGACTCATATCGACTATTTTTGTCTTCTTAATAGCAACCACTTTGCCATTAGATAAGGTTCCTTTATACACCGTGCCAAACCCTCCTCGTCCAAGAATTTGACTTTCGTGATAGTTGTTAGTCGCCTTGCTTAGCTCCTTTTCGGTGTATATTGTAGCGACTGATCGATGCTTCTTTTCTCCTTTGAAATTTCTACTAGCCTCGATATCCTCTTCTCGGTCGTCAAGGAGTGTGTTTAGAATTAAACCACCATTTTTCTTGAAGAATTTCTCCCTGACTTCCATGTGCTTTCTTTTTCTATATCCCCAGTATATCCAGAATCCCGTCACAAGACTTGCAAGTAGAAGAAATAAGCTAACGCCCGCCCCTGCATGCAATGCAAAGTTATGAGAACTTTAGATGACCCCTGTCTGCAATCAGTGACAGAGCGTTGGGGAGAAACATGCACCATAAATTTTAGCAGTGTTAATGGCGGCTAAGTGGTGCCTTATAGTGTATTTTTGGCTTTAAAAGGTACCAAAGAATTGGTAAAATGGTTTAACTAGGAATTAGTTTAGTAATTATAAAATATACTTAGATGAGTGTATAAGATTTCCTTTGTTCCATATTATACTTGGTGGTTTTTATATTTTTCGGTAAAACTATCAACAATACACTAGCATTTTGTCAGTTTATTTTAAATGCAATGATACCAATTAATGTTAGAAGAATTTTCTCACGGGCATTGATGGAATTTTTTGACATCTCTCCATTTCTTAATCTGTTAAAAAACTCTCAACATCATCTAAAGCGGAATGGAGGGAATATATGGGCGGAGCCAGCCCATTGCAAGGGTGTGGACTTGCCCCCTGCCCAGCTGACTCCAAAGCCTAATTTAGGCCTAATTGAAGATTATTTTTTATACACAAGCCTAATTCTGCTTATTTGCACCCTCTAAAAAAAATTACAATCCCAAAGTAAATTTTTGCACCCCATTTCATAAATCTTGGCTCGGCCCTCTGAGGGAGGATTATCTATTATGTTATCAAAACCTAAATTAGTGACCTTTCTAGTAATATCCCTAAATCTTTTCTTAGTTCCACAAAATCATGGGGGACAAATTATCGAAAAACCCAAAAATTTCTTAACTAATCCGCTTATTTTCCAAAAACTAGGGAGGACAAATGTCCTCATAAGTACAAGCATGGCTGCGTCACTGTCTGCAATATATTACAGTTTATTAGATGATAATTAAAAGCCACTGCTGGCACTTACCAATAGCAATCTTGCCAAGGTTATTATCCTGAGTACTCGGAGTCCCAGGAAGATGACTCTGGAACAGGAGGCAATCTGTGATATTATTTCTGACATCAGCAATGTATCCATTGCTGCAAGAACAGTTATAGCTCCCTTTTATGTTTATGCAAATATTTCCTGGTCCCTTAGTACAGTTATGCAGACTCCTTTGGCATTCATCAATATCTATCCCGCAAAGAAAATGTAAAAGAGTTGGTATGTAACCATCATAAGGGTTATCTCGGTTAAAATTTGAGAATTAATTTAATTATCACGAGAGAAGTTTTCAGTAAAATTACCTTGGCAATGACCACCAGTACTACTGTTGAGATAAGGATTTCCTTCGTAGCCCGTTATACAACGACATCGATAACCTTCAACATCACTGCTAGCTGCCGGTATACAATCCGTGTTAGGTCCACATGCATAGCTCCTAAAGTTTCTTTGAGCTGCCTCACATGTCTTGGTACCAATAGTCCAGTCTACCACTACCGGAACGGTTAATGTCCCATGACTTTTGAAATTTTTTAGGTATGATTTAGAAAAGTTGAATGAACTTCTTTCAGCTAAAAACGCATAACTACATGGATTAAAAATCAAATTCTTACGGGGATCATACATGCTTTTAAGATTCGTTTCGTAACTCATAAGGCCAGATGGAATGGAGGCCTCACAGCAACCAACACCGTTGCAAATTCCATCAGTGGTATCTTCTATTTTATTGCAGTATGACATACATCCTGTACCAACCGATGAGTTGTAACCCTCCCCTACTATAAATGCCAAGGTGTCACAACCAATAGCTATGAACTTGTTTTTTGTACTAGAGAAGGTAAACTTGTAGAAGCTTGCCCCTACAAAATGATTGTTGGTTTTTATACTCGGATCTGAACAATTAGTTACTACTGCCAGCGAGGTTGTCATCTCACCACTGACTACCGATATATCTGAGACATTTACATCGACACCATACACTGGTCTGGTGTTACCAGGGAGTGTGTCGTTGCATATTATTTCGAACCAAGAGTCTATGAAACAACCATCGCCGATACCAAACGGGTAGGGTATGCTAACGTTCCCGCACATATCTTGGCAGCCAGGCTTGGTAATTATTCTAGAAGCATTGATCATTGATATTTCTGCAGCAGATGCTAAATGCAAACATAGTAACAATATGAAACACTGAAACTTTAGGAGAAGATGTAAACCCATGGTTTATTAGTATTTTCTCTTTAAGAATTTTGTTGAATGAAAATTTTTTCTTCATGAATTAGGATAACTGATCATATATATAAATATACGGAGCACTCGTTTAAAGAAATGTCAGCCTTAAGTAACAAGGGTTATTACACGGCATCGTCAATGAAATATCTTAATCAGCTTGGCACTCGCTTCCAGAGAGTATTGCAACCCACATGAAGATGACCTTTTCATAGATGTAACTTCGAAAAATTCAAGAAGCCAATGATCTATTTTGTTCAGTTTGATGTCAACCGGAGGCAGATATTAGTCATTATCAGTAGATGGAGTGTCTTATCACGTCACTTGCTACATTTCAGTTGGAGAAATTTGATTGGTGTTGTTCATGTGATCCCAGTCAGAAGACATTTTCCACTGATATCTCTGGCTAGTATTAATCTTATAGAAACCTTGTAGTTTTCATCTCTCAAGTTATGATGCAGTAGTAGATGGCGTATCTTACGGCCTTTTCCTGAGTACACTGACGTTTCTCGGTAAGTTGACACTTTCGTTAGTGTTTCTAAGTGGCTGGTAGTCATAATTTATCAATATTTGGCCGCTTTCTCAATTGTGTGATGTTCACACAAGTTTTAAAACTGCAAATATTATTTCACACGACCCTTTGTATCTGACATCCATATATGAATTGTAAGGAATTTATCACATTCCTATCGACGCAAGTTGGAAGTTGTGCGTAATGTAAAGTTGACTACTTGTGTTGATGATTTCGTCCACTGGAAGATGACATACGACTTGCTCAAGCTTTCTTTGTTCGCGATAAGATCGTCTGAATCCTCGTGTGGGTGTGTATGTGTTAGATTTTGATCATTATCAGTTTCAATCGAACTTGCAAACAATACAGACCAAGTCCTATAAATGTCTTCTTTGTTTTTTTGTTTTTAAGTCTGAGGTGCAGCCATTCAGGTAGAATCCAAACCACTGCTTTGATAACTTCGCCTTTTCCCTCATAGTAGGTTATCCCTTAACAAAAAAAGCTGAATCGATGAAAATTACCAGCTTTATCGGTCATTAGCGCAGCATCAACGAGCCCTATGTTGTGTGAGGCGCTAGATGAGGTGCCAAGCCATTCGCCTAACCTAGCGCCAAAGGCGACCAAAAAAAGAAAAAAAGAAAGATAATGGCCCAATCATTTGGCGCGCTGCTTTATTAGTTAGATGCCAGAGCCGGGCCTGAGGGTGGGCCAAGGGCCTTTTTTTCCAGCCCAAAAAAATAATAATTCTTTACCTTGGTAGAACTCGAACACACAACCTATGAGGACTATACTTAAACAATCCATCCACTGAGCAATCAATTCGTTATTTTTTTAAATTTAAATTTGACCGTATTTAACCAATTATCGTTACTGAAGACAGAAATAGAGCAATCCAAAGAACATATAGATTCATGCTGGCAACTATAAATTAGTTTAATTTAGTATGTTGATAACTATAAGAGAGTAACAAATGAAGTGACATTTTTTCAACCAAATATGTTTCAATATACTTAGAGAATGATACAAAACATAGGTGCTCAAATTAGGTCAACTTTATGAAATATTAAATTGTTTGTGCTTTACTTTGATACAAAACATAAGTGCTACACTTGGGTCAACTTCATGAAATATTAAATTATGAAATACTAAATTGTTCGTGCTTTACTATGAAATCACAAATAATAGTCTTTTAAGAGATTTGCAGAAACTCATTAACAAAATTCTTGCCGAACAATTTACATGTAAAGGACTGTTTAAACTTTACCAATAATCATAATATCATCTTCCCAAAATTTTCTAGGCTAGCTGGTTCTGGGCCTGTAAAGAATGCTAGAACTAGTGAAAAAAAGCTACGGCCATATGTTGGAACCAAGCTCAGCTGCGGAAATTGTGCCTTTCAACCATGTTACCAAGCTCTGTGAAGAGAAGCCGCTCAATAGTATAACATGCATCTTCATGAAGTTATATCTTAAACTAATAAACAGGCCTTTTAAAGCTTACACACCCACTGAGAATGCTCATACCCACGTCTCCTGCATCCCGAGGATTTAATCATATGTGTTTTTCATCGCAAATATTTCCTAGAGAACTAAAGAAACCAGTAAATATAATTACTAATGAATTAAAATAAATCATAAAGAATAAAGCAAAATCATCCGTCTTGAAAGAAAAAAAAAGAAAGAAAGATAAAAACTCTCTAGTTGCATCTGATAAGATTAATTACAATGATTCATAAATTGAAACAACTGCTGGATTACTAGTTGGTATATGGTTAAATAGTTTTTGTCTGAGATAGGAGTTCTCCATAAGTTCCTCCGATGTGTTTCCTTTACCAGTCGTCGTAGCCAAAGTTTTTAAAGAAAGAAAATTTTCAACGTGTATATATATGTAGCATCCATGATATAAACCTTCATAATCAGGATGTTTTACTTCGAATATTTCTTTTGAATGCACATTATATAACTGGATAACATTACTAGTCCGTTGTCCTCCGTCCAGAATGACTTGGTTCGAAAAATTTACAATATGGAGATTATGACAATCAAGATTAATGCCCGAATCTCTTGAAAAATCGAACTTAAAAGTTTCCTTAACCCAAACGTGTTTTAGTGTGTCTTTCAATATATGTAGTGTAAACTTACCTCTATAAAGACCACGAGTTTTCTGCACCTTAAAGTAACAAAAACATCCTTTGTACTCCATTGGATACAAGACCTTAGTACTATAACTCGAAACAAACTCATCATCACCCGGAAGTTGAATTATTCGAAACTTCTCAGCATGGAGATCAAATGCTACCAAAGCTAGATCATCATCTATCTTGCATTCTTCTTCATCTGTTGCCATCTCGTAAAAGATAGTTCCATTACAGGAGATTGGTGGTACATATGGATATCTTTTTAGTGGGCGATGTTTTGGCCATGGGTTATTAATCTGTCTCCAATATGGTTTAGTGCTACCTATTGTATAGATGTAATATTCATACTCATGACACACATGATCATACTGATCACCCTTATTTTTCATGATACACATGATCTTATATTCGTTGCTCAGGATGTCATATCCAAATCGAAATCCACTAATTTGTTCACCCACACCCACCTTATCTTTGAAACGGGAGACCACACTTAACTTCTCATGCCTACTAGGGTTACAAATTTCAAGTGAGAAATAAACCCATTCACCATCATAATATTCTCAACAGCCATTACCCTTGTTATTCCAGTAACAAGCTAAACCATTATGATACTCACCACGAATACTCTCTAGGGTTTTTGTTTTTTGATTTCTATAGATCTTGAGCTTTTGATTGTGTGGGCTACTACCATGTTCTTCTTTCCCAAAATAATATGATCTGTTATTATTGCGATAACCTGAAAAATTAAATATGAGAATTGACTTCTTTTGAGATTCAATAAAGTGATGTTTGTTGAATTGTTGATCTTTATTGATTAAGTTAAACCATAACTTAGATATACATCTGAACTTGACCAAAGCCTTAACCGGCAGTTTGTAGAGTATCTGGAGAAGTATGTCTTCATGAATATCATTACATACTCTAACCTTAACCTTTTTCATCGGAATATCGCCATAATCAGAAGCGGTACAAGATTTTACCCTCTTCTTCCTCTTTCTATCTAGTTGTTGGGATAGTTCCAGCATCGTTTTTCTTCTTCCTTTGCGCAAATTACTTCTTTCTGTAGTGTGTTCGTGTACCAATCAATCAAATACTGCTTTATATGGAGAATACCTCGTGCTTGCCGTTTATAAGTGGCGTACACCTATTTATTTATGGGAAGGAGAATCAATTATACTGACGTGGCATCACCACATCGATTTAAAGGAAGTTGATCAAAAGAAAAGCGCTTATTTTGGCATCGATAATGACAGCCTCAGCGTTGGGTTTCTTGCAGGTAAAAGTGTGAGCGGTTTTCTCCGACCATAAATTCCCACAAATACTTGTGCAGGATCATTTATATCCAATACTCCTTCCATTCCATTTTATTTGCTTTTTTAGGGTTTTTTTTATGTTCTAAAATAGATGAGTGTTTAAGCTTTTTTTTCCAAGTTCTCATTAATTTACCCTTGCTTTGGAATCATATCATACCATTAATTTTCATTGATATTAGTAGATGGATAATTATTCTAGTTTTTAAATCCACCCCATGGAGGATAAATACTCTATCCGAAGTAATTTACAACGGGATTCGTAATTTACACCAAATATTGAAACTAAAAACTAGATAATTTAAATTTTTATGAAGCTATTAATAAGGGTAGATTTGGAAAAAATTACTCTCTATGCTGTTTCTTAATCTGCGTAAAAAACTCTACAACGTCAAGCAAAATGGAATGGAGGGAGTAACATTATTATTTTTGGAAAAGATAAAATTCATTCAATAAAATAAGTGCTGAGTTAGCACCAAAGTAACAACGGATGTAGTTGCAGGAAATCCCACAATTACACCCTGTTAAGATCACACAAATATTTACTCAACTTTCAAGAATTTCAACCCAAATTTTATTAGAATTTTTTAAAGATCTAACAGAGAAAATAAGAGTACAAGGAAATCAAAATAACTCTCAGACTTTCTCTCTCCTATTTGCTCTCTAATTCTCACCAAAAAGATCTCTCTCTCTCTCTTTCAAATCTGCTTGGCTCTATTTATAGGGTATTACATAGTGGATGACAGCTAAACCAACCTTTATTTTCGGATCTGGCTTGTGACATGATCGCAACCTTACAAGAGTTCTTTTCGCAGGATCTTCACACACTTCTCATGGTTATGCTGACGTCACCTGCTACATCACTCTTCAAATAGTTTGCGATGGTCTTCGCACACATTTGTTACTATAATTTCGCAGAGATGCTGATGTTGCGAGATTATTCTCCTACATCTTGCCTCTTCTCATGTCTTCTCTGCGAAAAAGGGAATGATATGAGAACCTCTACTTCAAGATGCCACAACCGTTCATCTTTCCATCTTCTTCTTCACCGATAGTCTTCCGTGAATCACGCATGACTGTCTACACGTGTTTATTATTCCCCTAGTTTACCGGCACGTCTACATTCAACCGGCCATCTCTTTTTGTCTATTTTAGGAGAAAGCTGGTGGAGAGATAATTTTCAACTTATACTTCGTCTTCCTCATCTCCTTATTCTCTGTAAATCTTCATATTCTGCAACTTTCTTCATCTTCGATTTTTATGATCTTATCTATCTGCTGCTTCTATCATGGACTCACCAAGGTTAGTTTTGCTTTCCTTCTTTTGATTTTGCTGAAACTGATCTTATCTTGCTGTTTTTCTTAATCATTTTTACTATTTTGTGCAATTCCCATACTGATTCTGTTTCGGCAAAAGCACCTCTGCAACTAAATTCACAGTCCTAAACCATAAAGTTTCTAAAGTCTCGCAACCCAAGGTTACCGTAGGAAAAAGAGAGCATGCGAATAGCAAGGTAGTAAGAAACATTACTTTTTTAATAACAATATTGTTGCCTATGTTTCTTATCTAAGTTGATATTCGAAGGATGGTGAAGATGCTACCAAACCCGCAAAGAAATCCCGCCATCTAAAGACTGTTAAATCTTTAATTTCATTCCCTGAATTCAAATACCTTGAAACTCCTGCGATAACGTCGCCGGTTGTGCATGTACTCCCTACCACTACTATTCATGAAGATGTTTCTAAGTATGTCACCCCTTCTGTTGACCCTCTTGTGAATAAAACCCCTTCGTCCCCCTTGGGTAATGCCTCAAAGTTTAATTCCGTCTCAATCTTATTTAATAATTCTCTTCATCTTTCTCCTGCGAAAGATACATCCATTGTGAAAGATGATTCATTTCCCAAACTCCCAATCATCACCACCTCTTCATCTGAATCCCTCCTTGTTAACAAAGAACCTTTAGTTGGAGTGTATTTTTCTTTCAAGATTTTATCTAACATTCTTGAGGACGTTCAGAAATCTTCTGTAGACCCTGTTAGGCTTAATGTTTGCGAAACTCTGAGCAAGTATTTTAGCCATGATAAAGCAGCTTCGCAAGCATATATGGAGAAATAGGTTGAAATGTTAAAGAATAATCTCCAAGATTTAACTTTGGAATGTGGAGTTCTTCGTTTCAAGAATCAGAAACTTGAGAATGTTTCACTGGGTTGCGAAGATCTTCACATAAGAAATGATGAATTGAGAAGTATGATCTTCTTGTCTTCACTTATGGTTTGCTATATTTATTTCTCTCATGTTAATTTTTCTTAAAAATCCTTTATTCGTACGTAAAGCTTCCCTTCAGAAATGAATAATGGAGAAATATAATTTTCAATTTGCCGCTGAAGAGGCTCGTGTTGACAAGGAAGCTTTATTGGACCAATATAGCCAATTAAACAATCTCTACTCGTATTCTGTTGATCAAATTGACAATCTTACCAACGAAAATACCCATTTAGTTTGAGAGCAAGAGTCATTACGTAGCGAAATATCCCATCTCTTATTCATTAACTAATCCTAACTTGGGAATTGAAACCTTGTCAGATGAAAATGAAACCCTATCCCTAGAGAAACAAATTCTCCTAAACAAAGTGGCGATACTTTCTCAACAGATTAATATTCTCCAAAAAATATATGACACTCAAGATCAAACCCTTTCCTCACTGAAAAGTGAACTTAAATAAGTAACTGAGATGTCTATCGCTGAGAAGAATAAACTTATCCAAGGTAGTATAGCTTTAAGTACAAGAGCGAATAATCTTAAAGAAGAATACGCTCATTTAGAAGAATCTTACGCCTCTCGCGCGAAAGAAAATGCTTTACTTATTTCTAATGAGAAGAATTTTCGATCTCGCCTAAAAGGTTAAGTTGGAGATAATTTTGATGATGAAATGAACCGCTGAGAGAATAATAGCTTGGCTTTAGCCCAACATCTTATTTCGTAGAAGGAAGGTAGTCATAGGAATCTGGTTGCCTCAACCATTTTGTCTTTCTTAATTATCTTTGATTTTTATTTTTCTCGAGAAAACTTCGCTATAATAACCTTTTTTCTTTTGTTTTTTCGCAGAGTCTGGGAGAAATATGCATTCTTTTATTTCTTCTTTGAAGTGTAAATTAGCCAAGATTCGCAAAGAGAATGCACTTCTTACTACTTCTCTTGTAAATTCTCGTGATCGTGCTGAGAGAAGATTTGACTACCTCCAATACTTCAAAGATATTGAGAGTAGAAATAGTCAGAAGGAGCTTCTTCACCAAGTTCATCTCAAGGCTGAAGTTCTTGTAAATGATATTTTGCTGGAGAGAGGACTTCCTCCAACAAAAATTACATCACTAGATGTGGATGCTGATGAAGTTCCCCGTGATCCTGATAGTGACTTTGATTTCGAAAACGATGGAGAAACTATTTCTGAGAAAGATGAAGAAGAAGAACCATATCTAAGGAAGTAAATGCTGGTGACAACCAAGATGGAGGAAATGTTGAAGCGAATATGGAGAAAGAAGTGACTTGCGAAAGTGAGAACATTGAGGAAGATCCATTATCAACCCCTTCTGGCGAAGTTAATGTTGAAGCTTGAAACTCCTCTAGTTACTTAGCTTTAAATTCTTGAGTTGTTTTGTTCCCTCTTGACTGCTCTTATGGATAATGCTTCAATTGAACCTTGGAATTCACTTACTTTTTTGATATTTCCTTTACTTTCGAGAAAGATAACGTTTCTTCTTATTAATTCCCATACTTGCCTCTCGTTATCTTGCTTGAGAGAAGTTGGATTTTTATCTGCAAAATATTAAATGGTTAATGTTTATAAAACATGTTATTAAATATAACTAGCGATTTTCCAATGTATGTCTCATAATTTCGCACATGTTATTAAACATGTTTATATCTGTATTTTCATTATTAGTTTCTTATCTGGTCTTATTTTTCCTTCCTAAATAAAGGTTTTATTTTGCCACCTTTTGTTTTTTCGACAAAATCGCAGGACGTCCTTGCACTTTCATGTAATGACCCCTTGATCTTGTCTTATCATTTCTATAGTATTATTGCCTCTGCAGGAAATTTTCATGCGACAATATGACAGGCCTAAATATTCTTGCGAATACAAATCCCCATGACATTGCCGTCTTGCGACGAAATCGCAGGATGTCTTTACACTTTCTTGCACTGACCCATTGATCTTGTCTTATCTTTCTCTAGTATTTATGCCTCTTCAGGATTGTTGCACAAATATGACAATCCTTAATACTCCTGAGAGTAAAAAGCCTCATGACATTTGCGTCTTTCACTACAAAAAAAAACGACCAAAGGCTACTTGACCAATGGTAGTGGCCTATTCAAATCTTTAGTTTCCTATCAATTTATGCAATTAATGTTAGTTGCCCAGCCGTAGTGGCGTAAGAGGGTGTTGTTTTATGTTTAAAGAAACAAGTTCTCAATGGTTAGTTGGTCACCATGTGTAAAGCTACTAGTTTGGCTAGTTGACCAACAGTTGTTACCTAATAGGTAAAACCACTAATTTGTGTAGTCGTCGAGCTATTAGTGAAAACATTAAGGCAACAATTATCTTTTAATTGTTTAATAGATTTTGCATTTAGAGATTCATTTAGTGGCCAACAACATAAAACCACTGGCTTTTGTAGTAGTTGTTTCTTATGCCTAATCGTTTAAGATACTAGTTCTTATCTAGTTGTTCAATAGGTTACAGATAGATTATTTCATTCATTTGTAAAAATATATATGCAACCAAGTTTTAGTAGCCAATCTTTTAGGATACAAGTATCTCAAATAGTCTCTAGTAGCCAAATGGCTAAAAGCTACTACCATCGCAGCAACAGTAGTAGCCAAATCATACGTGAAACCAACTTCGGAGTGCCTAAACTAAAAGAGCCACTAGTTCTCTAGTATTTAAATAGGTAATGCTACTAACATCTCAGATGGACCGGTGAGAGGGTTGATCTGGGCTTGACCAGTGCACGGACCCGGGCATAGAAAAAAAGTCCATCCGTAAATAAATTACTTCCCAAATTTAATGCTAAATATGTTAATTGAATTTTCATAAGTAATAATAAATATTAAAAAAGAGATATACCAAAAATAAATTGTTATTCAATAGCATTCATTAAAACAAAAAAGTTTCCAAACAAAAAAATCAATAATCCCACCAGAGATATTTGGACTACAGGACCAAAAAATAGAAAAAGTTATAAAAAGAGATTCTAAATAACAGAAATATTTAATGCATCCAATTATTCTTCTTCACAATCCTTTTCAAGTTCCTTGTCTCGATTCTCCTCATCACCTTCTTCTTGATCATCCCTAAAAGCCTCATCCTCCTCTTCAGCTTTCCTATCACTACCTTCAAAGGCATCTCGATGTTCATGGATTTGACTCTCGTGCATATCGGAATCTTCATCATCATCATCATCATCATCTTCCACATCATCTTCAGATGATAATTCCATAGATGTAATGCCAACTTTAACAAGATATTCTTTCAACAACTTCTTTGTCGCTTTCGGACCTGTTTCTTTATTAAGCCATTTGTTTTCCTGTTCCAAGGATGCCATTCTTACTTTGAATTCGGCCATTTCTTCTTATTTCTTCTGGTATAAACTGTAGTTAGTTGGATGAGCCTTGCGACGCCGTTTACCCGCACATCCAGCATTACGAAATTTGTTAAAGATCTCTTCTTGAGTATCAATAGTTTCTCCTAGATCTGCGGCTTCCTTCATGGCCTTCATTTTTTCCTGCACATAAATCAAAACACAACTCAGTCACAAAGACATCAAAAGGTTTCGAATGAGTTTGGGAAGGCAATAGCATGTTTAAGGATAAAAGAATAAAGAACCTACTTAATGTGGCCACTATTCACAAAATTCCCAGAACAAAAAACTGTAATTATTCGCTAAAATTATACCAGGAGCAGTTTTCACTTAGACGATATAAAATGCTAACATGTTCCATCAATATTATTTCTTACACTCATTTCTTTGCATTTGGCGTTGATTTTATTCTCAGGGTCATGGGTTCGTCGGAAGAAAGTCACTGGATCACAAGGTTGTCCGACTTGCAACTTTGAAATGGAAAACATCATCATATAAAACTAGTAAGATATCATGTAATAAACTATATAAACAATTGAAGTAGGCATAATACATACCAAATCATATTCAGTACTAGCAAAACTTTTGTTGTCATTGCTGTGGTTGATACCGTTCTGTTGCTTCGCAGCCGCAGCACGACATCCTCTTTCAGAATTTGTCTATCGCATCATATAAAATGCATGTTAATATGCAGTGAAGTATAAGAGTTCAGAAATATATAAGACTAAAAAAAAAAACATCATAGTAAACAGTAAGCAAATATATATACCTTGAACTGATCGGTAGTGAAGTGATTACACATGTGAGCCCAACCATGTTTGTTAGGGCAATTTTCGAGAGGGTGTGCCAAAGCCTTCAGGTGTCCATCAGATGCAGCAAAGCCATCACCCCCTACTTCTTTGTATTTTAGATAAAGTTTGTGCATGTATGCCTTATAGGCATCCCTCATCACGTTTTTGATCGCTTTTACAGCCACGTCATCATCAGGAACGAGGATAAAGTGGTCCTATATGGCCGTAAACAACTTATTAGAGACAACAATTTAAGTAACGGAAATTCCAAACAAAGAAGAAGTAACAACATTAAATTATATATACCCGGACATTCTGGATCACTCGGGCAATCTTCTGCTCAGGCATATCATCAATTTTATCATATGTTAGTTGGAAATTGTCCCTTTACCTTACCCACGTCCCAATAGAGTTTATAAGCTCATGTTTAAAATAACCACAAAATTTTACATCAAAAACTGGCACGGTTACTTTCTCCTTCCCCCTCTTGGCAACCGCAAGATTAGTCGTTTTCTTTCTTGTGTTACATTTTGACAATTTACTAACGATAGAAAATGAAACTATCCAGCATTTCTTTTCAAGAGTTATTGGAATAGTAAATCAAAGCAGTAGTTATAGAGATACCATAGAAAATAAAAGAGTTGTAGAAAAGATTTTAAGAAGCTTACCTTTCAAGTTCGATCATATTGTCGATGCCATTGAGTCAAAAAATTTATCGACTCTCTCGGTACATGAATTAATGGGATCACTCGAGGCGCACGAGAAAAGAATAAATAGGTTCGCGGAGCAACCGTTGGAGCAAGCGTTTCAATCAAAAAAAAATTTCAGTGAAAAGAAAAATACGGAAGACGAAAAAGAAAGCTCCGGAGGGGGGTCATCATCCAACCCGCACTATGAGAAAGGGTCGACATCAATTCAAGGGCCCAAAAATTACTATCGCGGACGTGAAAGAGGAGAAAACTACAGAAATGAAAGATGGGAGAAGAATTATCCAACTTGTAGAATTTGTGGAAAGAATAATCATTTTGAAAAGGATTGTTGGTTTGATGAAAGTAAGCCTCAATGCTATAATTGTCGTCGACACGGACATCTTGCAAAAGAGTGCCGCTTTAAGAAAAACAATCAAGCCAATTTTCATGAAGCTGAAAAGGAGGAGGAGCACGTGTTCTATGCTTGCCAAACATCAACAGAAGAAAAAAAACAAGCCTGGTACATAGATAGCGGTTGCAGCAATCACAAGACAGGAGATGAAAGCATTTTTTGCGACATAGATACAACTATCAAGTCTCTAATCAGGCTGGGAAATGGCGACCTGGTTGAAGCGAAAGGCAAAGGTACGATTGCTATCAAAACTAAAAAAGGTAGAAGGTTAATCAAAGATGTTTTTCTGGTTCCCAACCTAAAAGCGAATTTGCTGAGTGTTGGTCAAATGGTTGAAAATGGGTATTCGTTATACTCTGATAATGGTTTTTGTTTC
Source organism: Papaver bracteatum (assembly GCA_023529315.1). Lineage (NCBI taxonomy): Eukaryota > Viridiplantae > Streptophyta > Magnoliopsida > Ranunculales > Papaveraceae > Papaver > Papaver bracteatum. The sequence goes on from JAJJWX010002325.1 coordinate 907,573, forward strand.
ATATATGATAAGAAAAACAAGCACCAGGTCATTGCCAAAATAAAAGTGAAGCAGAAAATTTTTCCAATCTATTGGAGCTATGTACACAACACAGCTATGAGGGCAGAAGTTGATTATGGCTCACAGTTTCATGCAGTAACGCCACGTCAAAAACAGGCATCAAGAAAAGCATATGAAGGTTACAAACATCGCAAGACAGCTCCAAGGTACAAGAAAGTTTGGAGAGAAAAATCAAGAACATGCACAATCGAGACATGCGGTTTTGTGGTGCTAGAAGCAAAAGAATTTGACACAAATGAAAAAATGCGGCTAATCGACAAAAACAAGACACAGGAGCATGCTAACCGACCAAGTGGCAAAAGTAAAATTGGTCGAAAATCGATCTACAAGACAAATAACAGAGATGGTTCAATTAAAAATTACAAGAAAAAGTTAGCTGCAAAAGGACAACCCCAACGACCAAGAATTAATTATACATTTACTCCAGCCGCTAACATGGAAGTGAAAAATAAAGTCCTACAAAGCGCACAGGTTCCGGCATATTTGAAAAGAATTCAACATCACAAATTAAGAGGGGGTGTTAAAAATATAAAGTTAATTTGTGGTGTTTAAGAGTGTATACAGCTTAAAGAAGGAAAGCCCAGAACCATGGATTCATTCGGCCCAAAAGTAGAGTACTTTGCTCTAGATTTTTCTTAGTTTTTAGGCTCGTGATCGTCTAGAAAAATCAGTCTCTAGATTATTGTAGTAAAGTCAGTTGGTGCTAGAGACATAATGAATATGTCGGTCACTTTATGAAGTCACTAGACAATTCTAGTGAAGGCAATATGTCGGTCACCTAGGCCTATAAATAGGCAGTCGATGTCTTCCATTTGTTGTCAACAAAAACTCAAGTGAGTAAAAGAGTTAGAGTGAGAGTTAGTAAAGAGTGAGAGCTAAAGTTAGTAAAAAGAGCCAAAGAGTCTTTTGTAAAATAAAGAGTGAGCCAAAGTGCTACACTAAACATCCTTTGTAACATTTCATTTCCAAATTAATATAAGCTTCACCTTTCAAATAATCAATCTTTTTTCTTAAACCAATTCCATAAACCCATCACACTTCCGCAGTGCGCCACCAAGCAGTTGGAGCAAAACTTGAGTACTTACCCTTATATAAGAGATTTTGTGAAAGGTTATAACCTCGTTTCAATGGGGCTAAAACACATGAGATGTAGAAGACGGTACAAGAAGGGCCTGAAACTCAATTATGAAACAAGAATTAGGTTCAAGACGCCAATAGTGCATTTTTACAACAAGCCAGGAAAATGCTGAAACAGCAAAATTAAAACCATTCTTGTTTGTGATGCGCACTATTACACAAAGTGTATCTATACCAAGTTGTTACAGTTGAATTTTGGATTGTAACATACTTTTATCAATCCTACGCGATGGAGATATTCTTAACCCAAAACAAAGATGCTTAAGGGAAGTTAGGATCGTACTTCATATTGCCCTGCTCGTGTGATTCCACGGAATCCTTTGTTGTTGAAGTCTAACTTGTCTATTTTCAAACCAGCAAGAGCAACAACACCCATGATCTTGAAGCCCACTTGGAAATGTCGGAAACACATTCAATCATTCTAGACCTGTTTCAAGCACTAAGTTTCCAGACCTGTTTTGGAATCTGAATCCGTACAATAGACCAAAAGCATGCCAGCAGGAAAGGTTAAACAAATTTTGATTAAATGACATCACTAGCACTAGCTTTCATTAATTAGCTGATTCCTTGTAGAGGTGCCAACATATATTACTGGCACTATCAAATATATATAGGAGACGGACAAAAGCTGGAGCGTCTCGCCTTATATTTTACCAAACACGTACATGATACTAACTTCAATTCTAGACCTTATTTTTCTTTAGGATCCATAGTTTTACAAATCCTCCCCTCGGAAAATACTCTAAGGAAAGAAAGGAAACCCTAAAATGGAAAGATTTGATACGATCCAAAATTCTCCCGCCTTGTTTTCCCTCCACTATTGTTTCCTTCTTTAGCATCTTCATTCGCCCCAACTCATTATATTTCTGGGTATTGAGACTTGAGAACAAACACCAAAACGCAGAGGAGGAAATTGAGCAGGTATTTTTTTTTTTCGGTAGAAGTTGAATGATTAAACTTCAATTTATGTGATAATAAAGCATGGGATACGTGTTGTATGTCAATTTTATGTTTATCAACTCGAATCGTGTTAGGCAGTCAGTTTGAACGGTCAGTAATATTGGGTCTTGTGTATCATTGGAGAATGGGTATATTAATTATATGTCTCTACTTTTAACTCCCTACAAATATATCCTTATGTAACAATAATTATGTCCCTTCTTTTTTATAACCTTATCCATTTAATATTAGATTATCTTAATACCCTCACTCATATAATATTTTTCTTTATTTCAAAATACAACAAATTTCTTCCACTACCACTTCACCACCACCACTAGCACCACCACCACCACCACCGTTCAACAACCACCACCTACCAACCGCCACCAATATTCCACCACCACTCCTTCACCGCCACCATTACACCACCACTAGTCCTCCTCCACCACAAATTCGCCGCCGCCGCCGCCGCCACCACCGTCACCACCGCCGCCGCCACCACCGTCACCACCGCCGCCTCCACCACCATCATTGGTTCAAATTTTTTTGTATCAACAAAAAGTAGTTGATCCATTTCAGTTTGATCAAACAATGGATGTTTATCCATTTCAGTTGGATCAACAGTGGATGTTTATCCATTGCAGTTGGATCAACAACCATAGTTGATCCAATATCACTTCCTGCTTCAACCCAAATAACCACCATATTTCATTCAGCAACAGACTTCAATCTCTGTAACAACAACTTATACCAATACTGCCACCAACAAATCACACATCTACAGCACCACAACCACCACCACCACACCACCACAACCAAAATCCAACACTAATTTTATCGACGGAGTATAAGAAAATGAAAAATCAAAAGGAGATAAACATGATTATTACCTCTAATTAAGTAAATATCCTTAATCAACAACAACAACTTTAATTTACATTTCTTCTCTTCCGTTTTTTCACCACCAACACGCAGTTTTTACGAATTCACAATTCCGTGTTGGGCTCTATTGATAACATATTTGCAACATGTGCTGCTGAAGCATCTAAGCCTTCCATATCACTAGGAGAGTCCTCTGTAAGGTCCGCCACATCAAAACCTAAGCACAGATTAAAATGCTTGCATTAGATGATGTTCATCGATGTCTCTAACTTATCAAAACATTAGTTTGAACTTTAGAAATTAATACGGATGATTCCCTATAAAATTCCACAGCAAATTAGAAGAATTTAGTCTTACACGCAGTGGAAGGAAATCCACCAAATGGTGATATTGACTGAGTAGGTGCCGTTGGGCAGATCCACTTGATCTGTACCATAAAATTCAATAAGAACAAAATTGTGATTGAAATACCAAAAGAAGAAACAAGAAATACTTTACACATACTTGCTGGAAATCATTAAAAAATTATCGGCGTGGAGAAGCTGATGCAAAGGTTTTCAGTTTCACAGGACCACTTTTAGATTTCTGGCAAAATCAAGAGCTCCGTTCTCACTATTTATCGCCTGAACCTGAAATTGAGAAAATGATAGATTTCAGATGAACAGGAAAGACTTCTTCCTCGTCTGGGACTTTATTTGGTTCTTCCAAGGTTTGCGAGGTTGATATCAAATCTAATAAATCACAGATCTATCTCATTTTCAAATTTAATAAATCTGATTCATGAATCTGTTGTAAAGATGGAGATGTAGATGGTGACTAAGGAGGTGGTGGTGGTGGTTATGGTTACGATGGAGATGTTGCTGATTGTGGTGGAGCGATGGAGATGTTACTGGCGGTGGTGGAGCGATGGAAATGGAGGAAAAATTTCGAGATGTCGCTGCTAATAAGAAAAGAAAAAGAAGAAGTTAGTAGGTAGATAGATAGATAGATCTGTTGCTAATAGCGATGGACGTGGTGGTGGCGGCGGCGGGCGGCGGAGCTGGTGGTGGTAGTTGCAGAGCTGTTGGTGGTTCTTGAAAGAGAAATACGAGAAGAAGAAAAAAACGAAGTTTTGAGAAATTAAAAAGAAGATAACACACATGGGTATATTTGGAAGTTAATAATTTGTTATTGGGCCCCTGATGGGATTTTAGATAAAGAGGGACAAAATTATTATGTGATAAGGATATTTGTGTAGACCATCAAAAGTAGGGACAAAAGTTCAATTACCACTTGGGAGAATTTATATATGCATATAATATGTTTGTAATATCACCTCTATTATGGTTGGTCCTTGAGTTTCACTTTTTACACCCCTTCCATATCTGCGTCTTTGTATTTGTGTTTTATCTGTTCATTTTTTTGTTGCAGAAAATTCTGTAAGGCCTATATGTGTAGGCATGTTCAACAAAAACAATTGTACTTAGTTCACCATATTCTGAACCTCATACATCAGGATTCATTGCTCCAGCAATATTGTTTCTCTTAATTTCTCCATTATTAATTTGAATAAGCCAAAACCATTTTCCTTTTTGGTTTCTGAAAGACTGAAACTGTTGATAATTTTTCTCTCAAATGGAGAACCTTCATCATCTTGTAATGCTACTTCCTTTTCTCGACTGCTTTGTCAATGTGGCTAATGATGACTCCTCATTTTATCTGATATGCGTGCGAATTTTAGTGCGTGCGGAAGAGAAAGCTAGCCACCAGTGCTCATGCTAATATCTCACAGTTGTAACAGTCAAAATCAGAGGGAATTCAGAATTCAAATTAAATACGCCCATTGTTGATAAGGATGCAAAGAATAGTAATAGGATATATGGTGGAATATATATGCATGTTGTAGTTAGTGTTAGACTATTTTGCCGTCTATATCGATGAAGAAAATGAAACATCTGTATGGGAATCTGTTTTCTCAAGTTTGCATAGGTTTCCCCTATAATATATTTCTGAACTTTCTCATTGGCGATGGCAATGCTAATCTCACTTTACTGTTTCCCAGGGATCCCTCCTAAAGTGCATCTGTAAGCTATTGCCTAGATTAGTTGGATTTAAAGAGATTACCCTGGCGTTCAGTATGGATTTTGAAGATGATGAAACTATCGATAAAAGTTGGTTGGAACTGCCAAGAAACCATCCTGACTATGAAGCGGGTGTCAAAATTTTCATGAAATTTGCGTGTCGCGACTTAGTGCCATGGGAGGAAATATGGTGTCCATGTAAAAAGTGCAATAACAAAAACTTACTCAAACCAAGTGAGGTGGAGGCACATATAATGTGGAAAGGGTTTCTTCAAGGATATGTCCATTGGATATGCCATGGGGAGGGTGAGGAGGAGGACTATATGTCCACTGGTACTGTGATTGGGGATGAAGATAACCGAATGAAGGAACTGATAAATGAGATGGTGCCTAATTATGATGAAAATGCTCCAAATGACGAAGCTTCAAATTTTTATCAGGTACTGGAAGATGCAAAGGTGCCACTATATCCTTGTTGTAAAAAGTACTCACGGCTGTCCTTCACTATACACTTGCTTCACATCAAGTTCCAAGGTGGTCTGAGCATCAAATGGTTTAACGTGCTACTGAATCTCTTGATCAAGGCATTTCTATATGCCAAACTTCCAAGGAACTTTTATGAAGCTAGGAAAACAATCAGTAACTTGGGTCATAGCTACACTAAGATCGATGCTTGTCCTAACGATTGCATGTTATATTGGAAAGATGACGCGGATCGAAATGACTGCCGGATACGTGGTATTTCTAGATGGAAAACCGTTTCATCTAATACTAATAACGGGTCAGAAAATAGAAGGACACCGAAAGGGAAGAAGATTCCTGAAAAACAACTAAGGTACTTCAAATTGAAGCCAAGACTTCAAAAGTTATTTATGTCTCCACAGCTCTCTTACGATATCATCTTGAAGAACGATATGCGATATCATGAAGAACGTATCGATGATGAACTTTTGAGACATCCTGTATCGATGATGAACTTTTGAGACATCCTGCTGATGCGAAGACATGGAAAACCTTTGATGAGAAGCATCCAACGTTTGCAGCTGACCCTAGGAATGTGAGACTTGCATTAACAAGTGATGTCATGAATCCTTACGGAAATATGATGAATCCGTATAGTACATGGCCAGTGGTTCTAATCATCTACAACCTACCACCATGGGAGGTTATGCAAGAGCAAAACTTCATTTTGTCTATGATAATTCCTGGACCCATGTCACCGGGAAATGATATCGATGTTTATTTACAACCCCTTATAGAAGAATTGAAGGAATTGTGGTACGTTGGCGTTACCGCTTACGATGCTTTGAAGAAAGAGTATTTTCAGTTGCGCGCATCATTGCTTGGCACTAATAATAATTTTCTTACACTAGCTAGGCTCTCCGGGTGGAGCACCAAGGGGTCCTTAGCATGTCCTTGTTGTGGGTCCGACCCATGTTCAACTCGACTGCGGTATGGAGGTAAGTTTTGTTACATGCAACATCGCCGATTCCTGCCTTCTGATCATAAGTGGCGACAACAGAAAACACCCTTCCACGGGGAAAAAGATCTTAGATAAAAACCACATCTAATGAATGGGGATGAGATAAATCATCAGTTGACATATTTAGAGAAAGTAGAATTTGGTAAGAATGCCAAACAAAACGGTCTGACACCAACAGTACCGGTCGATTTTGATCACAATTGGAAAAAGAAGTGTATTTTTCGGGAAGAGTTGCCATATGTGAGCACAATTTTGTGTTTCCATAATCTTGACGTGATGCACATTGAGAAAAATATCTTGGAAATTTTATTGGGAACAGTAATGAAAGTAGAAGGGAATACAAAAGACAATATCAAGGCCCGTTTTTATCTCAAAGGATATGGGAATAAGACTGGAGTTACATCCGGAAAAAAAAGGAGACAAATTTGTGATGCCACCAGCTAGGTATGTGATGTCCCCGAAGTAGATGGATACTTTTTGTAGGACTTTGAAGGATATCAAGGTTCCCGATGGTTATTCATCAAATATTTCTCGTTGTGTTAATGTTAAAGATCGAAAGATTATGGGTCTAAAAAGTCATGACTGCCATGTGCTGATGGAATGTTTACTGCCAATCATGTTACGAGGATTACTTCCTAAGGATGTATATGACGCAGTGAGTGAGCTTTGTATGTTTTTTAAAGCGTTGTGTACACATGTTCACACATAGCGGATCTGGGCAAACTATAAGACAGAATTGCAATTACTTTGTGCAAGTTGGAAAAGATATTACCCTCGGGTTTTTTTGTCGTGATGATGCATTTGCCAATTCATCTACCACAGTAAGCAAAGGATGTTGGTCCAGTTCAATATCGTTTTTTTTTTTTTTTTTGAAGAAAGGATGTATTAAAGAGAAAAAGATGTACAAATTTACAAAGTGATCAAGTCCGAGGACTTAAAACCCGAAAAACAAGTTCTCCCAATAACCTATCTCACGCTCATAAATTCTTCCCATTGGAATAGTATTTGATTCATTGAGTATCCTTTGAAAATGTCTGTACTCGAGATCCACAAACGAATATTTATCTTCATAGCACACATCATCTCGTCCTTCGTTTGAGGCCTTCTCCCATGAATTCTGCTGTTTCTTTCTAACCATACTTCCCAACAAATTGCGAATGGAATCCATTTCCATACCAAATTTATCCTGTCTGAAACTTTGTTCATTCTCCAACTCTGTAAGAAATCTTTGATACTCTCTTGAAAAACCCATCGCGCCTTACTGGAGTTCAAAAACTCATTCCAGAAGTACCTTACCCCGGTGCAGTTCAATATCTTTGGATGTACCCGATTGAGAGGTATGGTTTAACCACTTTCTGTATATTCTGAATTTTAATATTAATGTTGATCGATAGTTTCTTACATCAGTTCAAGAAAACAAATATGCGATTCTTAAATACTTTACACATTTTTTCTGTGCTTTTTGCAATTTATATTTGTACATTTTTACTTAATTTACAACCAGTGAATTCTAATAACAATTACATTTTAGGTACTGTGCAAGTTGAAGTCTTATGTGAGAAATAAAGCATGTCCAGAAGGCTCTATGGCTGAAGCATACCTAATAGAAGAGAGCCTCACTATGCTTACGCGTTACTTGAATAGTACTGAGACAAAATTCAATCGAGTCTCAAGGAATGAGGATTATGAACAGCCACCCTCACGTGAGAAATTGGTCGTTTTCAGACAATCTGGTCGGCCCGTTGGAGCTGAAAATTTTGGAATGCTTGAGGACTCAGAGATGCAACAAATCCAACTTTATGCTCTTCAAAATACTTCAGAAGTGGAGCCATACGAGAAGTATATACGTTTTGTTTTTCTTTTAAAACAAATAATCTTTAAATTGTGTCAAGTTCAGTAGTTAACTATGTTAAGCATTCAACTTACAGTGAACATAGAGAAGAATTAAAAAGGCGTGGCATAAGGGATGCTGACGTTGAAAGAAGACACAACAAAGAATTTCCTTTTTGGTTTACCAGCAAAGTAAGTACATTTATATATATTCAAACACAATACATGATTTTAGGATTTCACAACCTGAATTAATATATAAATATATATGTGCATGAATAGATATATAAACTGCACAAAAATGGCCTAGTAAGTGATGAACTCTATAAGTTGAGTCAAGGTCCTAATAAAGAATGTTCGTCTTTTAACGGATACATCTTCAACGGGTTCAGATTCCATACAAAAGCGTAGGAGATGCGACGGAAGACACATAATAGTGGAGTATGTATAAAGGTAGGGGAAGGTGAGGATGATGATATGAATGATTATTATGGAGTGGTGTCTGAAATTATCGAGGCACGCTATTTGAACCAATTACAAATTCTTTTTTTCAAATGCGATTGGTGTCCGGTTGCAAATCAAGGTGGCTCCACAAGAGATAGCTATGGATTTCCCTGTGTTAATCTCAATAGAACCTGTTATGCGAATGAACCATTTGCGTTAGCGCACCAAGCACAACAAGTATTTTATATGAAGGACATAAAGAATCAGCAATTGGAAGTGGTTATAAAAACACAACCTCGCTGCTCTTACAACAAATTCAGAGGAAATTATTGCACCAGAAAACTCGAGTTCTAATGAAGCGTATCAAGAATGGTATTCAAGTTATTCAATAAACGATCTTAGACGAGTGCCCCAACAAGATCCCAATGAAAATTTGGTTTGGGATAGGACTGATGTTCCACCAGAAACCATCATCCATGAAGAAGTAATAGCTGCCATCCAAAGACAAGAGGAGGATGAGGAAGCTGATAGTGATGCAGTTTACACCACTGATGAAAACGATGACTTTGAACTTGGAGATATGGGATTCTGATAGCCTACAGTTGGGAAAGGTGAAGTTTATGCACGATGAATTTCAATATAGTTTTGCTTAATTTGCAGACTTTGAATTCTAATATCAGTTATGCTTTCAGGTGTATGAGGAAAAAATGACATCTTGATGGATCGATTAATGGAAGAGGACTTGCTCTACTTGACTTCGAGATACTTGAAGATAGTTGTATGACTACACTCGATTAGGCCTAGAGTTCTACCTTTTTGAGTTAAAAGACAATGTTGCCTTTAATTGTGGTTGATTATGCCTAGAGGTGTCAAACAGGCCGGCCGGGCCGGCCTGGTTTTTGTCGGCCTAACCTAGCCTACAGCCTGGCCTGCTTACTGTAATGAATTCCAGGCTGGCCTACAGCCTGGCTGGCCTAGCCTGGAATGAATTCCACTGAGCCCAGCCTGAGCCTGATCTGCTTGTATTTGGGCCAGGCCAGACCAGGCCCAGGCTAGCCTGTATTCCTCTTATAGTATTTTATGATATAACCACAAAAATAAGATTAGGCAGCGGGGTTCGAAGCTAGTACCACCAGCTAATTTGCTATGCAGGAAACCAGTTGAACTAACGTCAATTTGTGATGATTGCCTCACACAGTAACAGTAAGATAACAATTTTCACGTGGTTATATATAGAAGAATAATAAACTAGTACTAGTATCTAAATAAATTGCTATCTAAATAAATTCCTAAGAAATGTGTTGTTTTTGGAATGTAAATAAATAGAGGAAATAGGAAGGGAAATAATATATATATGTTATTTATGTAAGTAAATACGTCGATATCTATATAGAAAGTGAAGAATTAAAGTTCTATTAATATTAATTAAATTTCAAACGATTTTATGTGGTTCATATATTGGCATCACAGCCTTAACTATAATTCCTTAATTTAAGTATAATGTTTTATTTAAGTAATGTTTTATAGGTGTTTTTTTTTTTTTTTTGTAAAATGGTTTTAACTTCAAGGTTAATTAAGAGATAATAACGACATTCAAAATTATTTACATACAAATATATTTGAATGTGATCACCATACAAGCACACAAAGTGGCCTAGATCAGTGGAAGAGTCTCTATAATATTTCTGTTACAACCCATGATCGAATCCCGTTCCCTTTAAATGTTTTTTTTTTGGATAAATTAATTTAACATCTAACCTTATACAGGCCATGGCAGGCCGGCCTGGGAAGGCTTATACAGGCCCAGGATAAAACAGGCCGGACCTTAACAGGCTAATAGGCTGAAAATCACAGCCCAACCTGGGCCTGTCTATAGCCCGGGCCCAGCCTGAGCCTGATTTAGCACGGACCAGGCCAGGCTTTAGTCTGGTTATACATGCCTGGCCGGACCAGGCCCAGGCTAGCCTGACCTCTTTGACACCTCTAATTATGCCAATGTACCTTCCAATTCTTATTTCTTGTAAGCTGATTGATTGTACGGGTACAAAATTTTCTGGCAGTCATTAATAATAATAAATACATTAGATTACTCACTCTCGCAAATTATTTAACTTAATCATTCTTAATCCTTGTTAAGGTGATTTTGGATTGAAATGTATGGTCAAAATAGCATTTGCAGTTTCTGTACAGAAAAAGAAATTGATTGCTCTCGTAAGTCATTTGCATGTGTTTGAAACCCCAAGTGTTGCCAGGTGCTCGAAATTGGTCATAATAGCATTTGCAGTTTCCCTTATTAAATTAATAACTCTTCTTAAGTTAATCTACTAAGAATCCTAAGTTGGTTCCCAAAAGTAGCTCAATGAATATGCCTACTGTAGTTGGTACAGTTAGTTCCCAAAGATCTTGTCAACTAGGATTTATGGTAGTTGTGTTATTTTAGTGGCTGAATAGAGGGTTAGGAAACAAATATCCCGCTGTTGTTTTCTCCCAAGTGATTGAATCTCTCAAGCTACTAGTGCATTTGTTTAGTTGGCGCATACTTATTTCTAATTGGTTTTAGAAATTGTAGTTTCTTACCGTTTAGTGGCCCAGTTGCCTTTCCTAGTGGCTTAAATTGTTAAGCAACTGAATTGTTTCTGCTGTTGAAAATTTTGAGTAGAATTTGGTCAGTTTTTTTGTAGTGTTTAGACACTTATCAGCTCCCTAATGGAGGGTGCCGCCCTTATCATCGCCCTGGTTGCCTCTTCAAAGAGACATACCTCTACCATACAAGGTTGGTTCCTCCCATCCGGTCTTAACAACAACCAATTGTTTTCGCGGCCTCTTATCCCTCCGCCGATATGGCTCATGGTTACAAGACCGCACCCTAAGTGGGGTTTTCTTCGGGCCGAGTGCATCATAGCTAAGACTTGAAAAGAATGTCCAGGTATGCTCCAGACTGCCCAGGCACTCTTGGATCAACCGTGTACCTCGGCGCCTTGATCGAGTTCTGTACTCCTTAGGATAGACCCTTAGTCGTCTAACCTAGATCACAATCTTAGGTTGAAAATCCAACGTACCTCCCCTGGATGTGCTTTATTGACCCCAAATCTCCATGACTAAAGTTACGGGGGTAGTGTAACCTTTCCCTGAGCCATGCAATAGGTACCCCCTTCTATGACGCACTTTAGGTCATACATTTTCCTCTTGCGAAATTTTATTCGCGAACTAGGGTGTGCGCCATAGAAGGATTGCCTCTATCTTTGTGTTTCTTGCGAAATTTTCGCATGTCTCTATTATGTTACTACAAATATAATTTCTGCGATATTATCGCAAGATTTCATTCTGTTTTGATAAATAATTTATGTGAAATTATCAGTCTCTCTGCGAAATTATCGCACATTTTCTTTTTGTTTTAACAAATATTCTGTTTTGCTAGGTCTCTTATGGATAATACTTCTTTAGATATAATATATTCCATGGTCGATCAAGATTGTGTACAATATCCTTTCCCTCAGGATCCATCAATTTATATGCCCCTGATCCAACTATTTCTTTGATGATATATGGTCCATCCCACTTCTTTTCTAGTTTTCCATCATTCCCTCTCCGATATACTGGTATTCCTCGCAGCACCAAATCACCTGGTTGAAATTCTCTTATTTTAACACGCTTATTATATTCTCGGGATAATCTTCGTTGATAGTTCTCCATGTGTTGTAGAGCCTTCTCTTTCTTTTCTTCTAACTCATCAAGCTTTGTTAAAATCATATCCGCACTTAGGTTTTTCTCCCATGCTTCTCTTTTTATGGTTGGAATGATGACCTCAGTTGGTAGTACTGCTTCAACCCCATATGTTAAACAAAAAGATGACATTCCTGTAGCTTCTCGCCTGATTGTATTGTAAGCCCAGACTGAATTATGCATTTGTTTACACCTTCCTTTATTATTCCCTTGTAACTTTTTCTTTAACGTATCTGATAGTCATATTTTTTGCCTTAGCTTTCCTATTACCCTGCGGGTACAAAGGTGTGGACTTCCATCATTTTATCTTGAATGTACTAAGAAACATTTTTATGTTCGTACTTTCAAATTGTATTCCATTATCAGATACTAATTGCGCAGGAATTCCAAATCTACAGATGATATTTTCAAATATAAAAATAAAGATGTATTTATCGCGAATATGCTGTACTTCCTTTACTTCTGCCCATTTTGTGAAATAATTTGTTGTGACAATCAAATATCTTCTTTGTCCGGATCCTGGTATAAATGGTCCCATAATATCTAGACCCCATTTTCCAAAGAGCCATACACTTGTTGAAGATGATAAAGGTGCTCCAGGTGCATGTATCCTCTTACCGTGTCTCTGACATTCTCCATAACGCCTTGATACTTCTTTCGCGTCCTCATGCATGTTCGGCCAATAATATCCTTGCGTCTTTGTTTTATGTGCCAAAGATCTTCCTCCACTATGGTTACCATCATCCCCATAATGTAATGCTTTCAATATTTTTTATCCTTTTTTTCGTGACAAGCATCTAAGTGATGGTTCATTAAATGACTTTCGATATAATACCCCATCTCTAAGTTCATAATTTGTTGCACGACTCTTCAATTTGTGTGCGTCTAACCTATTCTTTGGTACTTGTCCTTTCTCTAGATATTCGTGAAGTTCGATTCTCCAATCTGCAAAAGTCTTCGCCTGCTCATTCTCTTCATTTTCAATTATCATTACATCCGCCTCTTCTTCCTCTTATTTGTTAATTGAAGGCGAAAGAAGTGTTTGTATCTTTATGCATCTCGCAGTTGGATCTACCATCATGTTTGGGATAAAAGCAAAGGCATCCGCTAATCTGTTATCCTTCCTTGGTATATGCATCCAATTCATTTTTGGATTTTTGCTAACAATTCTTCAACAAGTTTCTTGTAATTCTTCAATGATGGTTCATTTGTTGTATATTCTCCCTTTATTTGGCGAATGACTAGTTGCGAATTACTGTTAATTCTTGCATTGTTTAATTTCATCTCCATTGCGAGTTTTAAGGAATGTATTACTGCTTTATACTCCATTTTATTGTTAGTGGATGCGAACTGCAACCTGAAGGAAAAAGCCATTTTCGTTCCTTCTGGCAAAATAAAGTCAATTCCGACTCCGTTACCTTCTCCATTTGATGACCCATCGACCAATGTTTCCCATCTATTGGGCTCTGTCAATAGATCTCTTGGATTCCCAAATTCTTCTTCTATATCCATCATTTCTTCCACAACTTCATCATTCTCTAATGGAAATTCCGCTAAAAAATTCGTAACAACTTGTGATTTTGGCGAAGATAATATTTCATATTTGATCTCAAAATGTCCCACTTGTGGGTTCCATCTCTTCACCCTGCCTGATATTTTTGAAGTTTTCATTACTTATTCAATTGGAACTTCTGTTAATACCTTTATCTTATGAGCTTGAAAATATATGCGAAGTTTAAAGGTTGCGTAAACTAATGCCAATATTAATTTTTCTATCTTTGAAAAGTTTTTCTCTGCTGCGTTAAATGTTTTGCTGATGTAGTAGATCGGCTTCTTTACCCCTACATCCATTCGCAACAATATATCACTTAATTCATGCGAAGTTGTCACAAGATAGATTATCAATTCTTCCCCTGGTTCTGCTTTTTGTAAAATGGATATGTTTATCAAATAATCCTATATTCCTTGTGGTTCTTTCTTGCAATCTTTTGTCCATATAAGCTTCGTTCCTTTCTTATGTATGTTGAAGAAATGCTTACATTTGTCGGATGATCGCGAGATGAATCTTCCTAGCGAAGCTACGAGTCCATTCAATTTCTGTACATCCTTCGTCGTTGCTGGTGTTGGCATGTCTCAAACTGCTTGTACCTTTTCTGGATCAGCTTGTATTTCTTCTTTTGATACAATGTACCCTAAAAGTTTTCCAGACGCAACACCAAAAATACACTTTTCAGGGTTTACTTTGATGTTGAACTGCCTCATCTGCTCAAAAATTTCCTTCAAATCTTGCACATGATCTTTAGCTTCTTTATTTTTTACCAACATGTCGTCTACATACACTTCCAACATCTTTTGTATCCATTTCGCAAACACTTTCTCTACCTTCCTTTGATATGTTGTTCCATCATTTCGCAAACCAAACGGCATTTTCGTGTAACAATACAATCCTCTAGGTGCGAAAAAGGCGGTATGTTCTTGGTCTTCGTCAGCGAGAGGAATTTGGTTGTAACCATTATATCCATCTGAAGAAGATATTCTATGATTTCTTACCGCTAATTCGACCATTTATGGAATATCCGGTAATGGAAAGTTGTGCTTTGGGCAAGATTTTTTTAGATTGGTGAAATCTATCCTTATCCCTTTGTTCTTTTTAGTCACCACAACCATGTTCTCTATCCATTCTAGGTATTTAGCTTGCCGTATAATTCCTGCATCTAGCATATTCTATAATTCTTCTTCTATTTGAAGGTGGTATGTTGTTGCTATTTTCCTTATTCTCTGCTTGAATGATCTTGCACTTTTGTTAATTTCTAATTTATGACATGCAATAGAAGGATCTATTCCAGGCATTTCGTCCATGCTCCATGCGAAGAAATCTTTATAATCTCACAAGAGATTGATTGTTCTTTCTTCTTCTTCTGTGTCCATTTTAGTTCCGACTTTTAGCATCTTTGGCTATTCTTCAGTTCCAATATTTACT
Organism: Papaver bracteatum; assembly: GCA_023529315.1. Classification (NCBI taxonomy): domain Eukaryota; kingdom Viridiplantae; phylum Streptophyta; class Magnoliopsida; order Ranunculales; family Papaveraceae; genus Papaver; species Papaver bracteatum. The sequence goes on from JAJJWX010002325.1 coordinate 923,114, forward strand.
TCTTTTGTTGGTTCTGCCGCAGTGTAAACCTCCTTTGTTTCCCCATTGGAGTTGGTTCTTTTAACGTTTTTATCGGTTTGTCTCCTTCTTCTGAAATTTTGCTTGGTATTCCTTTTCCCTCCTTTGCTTTTATCATGTAAACCTTAAATTCTTCTTATTTCTTCGTCTCTTTCGCATTTTCCAGCGAATTCTTCGCTTCTTTGCACGTCCTTCATAATTTTCCACTTCTACCTTCTAACACCTTTTCGCAACATCAACATCTCCTCTAATTTTTCCTACTCCACTTGGTATAGAAAATTTAATGCTCTGATGCAACGTTCATGCTACAACTTTAATCGCATGTATCCACGGCCTTCCCAATAGCATGTTATACGGTGACTCCATATCTACCACACATAATGTCACTTGAGTTTCAATTTTATCTAGCAATATTCACACCACAATTTCTCCTTTTAGGTTTTGTTGTAACTTTGACGAATCCGTGGGTATGATATGTTGAACAAGTCATCTCCTCATATTTGTATCCTATTCCTCTGAATGCCTTGTAAAACAATATATCAACTGAACTTCCTGTATCTACTAAAGTTCTGTTCACCGCCCATTCTTCCACAGATTTAGCCGATTCATTCCTATTTTTTCACGCTGCAGTTACTGTGATCACCAATGGAGATGTGTGATTTAAATTTTCTCTTAGTATTTCTGCTGTTCTGAATGTAATTTTCCGCTTCTCCCATTCCTTCAATGGTGACTCCTTCTCCGCCGTCATAATTTTCTTTCCTTCAAAATTTTGTTTGTGTATTCTCCCTTTGATGTTATCATGGAATTCATCAACCATTGTTCTTTTTATCAGATTACACTCCAATCTCTTACAGTCTTCTTTGATTTTGATTATCTTTTCCTTAATTATTTTACTGTCTTGCTTCATCATCTCTTTAGCTTCAACAATCCACACATATTTCCTCACTAAATACTTTGAATTCTTTCAAATCTCAATAACAAACTCTTTTTCTTCGTCCCTATTTCTAGCGCCATTATGTAGTTTTAGGAAATCCCACAACTACACCCTGTTAAGATCAAACAAATATTTACTCAACTTTTAAGAACTTCAACCCAAATTTTATTAGAATTTCTTAAAGATCTAACAGAGAAAATAAGAGTACAAGGAAATCAAAATAACTCTCAGACTTTGTCTCTCCAATTTGCTCTCTAATTCTCACCAAAAATATCTCTCTCTTTCAAATCTTCTTGGCTCTATTTATAGGGTATTACTTAGTGGATGAAAGCTAAGCCAACCTTTATTTTCGGATCTGGCTTGCGACATGATCGCAACCTTACAAGAGTTCTTTTCGCAAACTATCTTAAATTTCGCTAGATCTTCACACACTTCTCATGGTTATGCTGACGTCAACTGCTACATCTCTCTTCAAATAGTCTGCGATGGTCTTCGCAGAGATGATGATGTTGCGAGATTCTGCTCCTACAACAGAACATCTGCCAATACAAGAAGATCATAGAACAAGCAAAGGAGAGTACAAACGCTGCGAAAAACCTTTCCCGCTTACATCTTGGAACTAGTAATTACCGTTTAAAGGCCCCCTAGTCATGCATAAAATCTAGATACTTAAAATGTTTAAAGGAATCATGAATCCTTTCCCAACTAAATAAACAAGCCTTCACTAGAAGGATAACCCGCTCTTCAGTTTTTTCCTTGTTGCGAAAAATTCTAGCGTTCCTCTCCTCCCAGATTTGCTGCCATATCGCGAAAGGCAAGCAAAACTTAAGAAATTCAAATGGTTCAGTATTGAGTTTCAACTGCCAAGACACAAGGAAATCCATACACGAATCTGGCGGTCGCCATTGAAACTTCAACAGGTCTAAGAAATGACCCCACACCTTCTTTGCAAATGCACAATGAATAAAGATGTGTGATATTGATTCTTGTTCTTGATCACAGAAATGGCAGTTGATGCTTGTAAATGACATACCTCTTCGACGTAAACGATCAATAGTTGGTAAACCATTCATTGCCGCTGCCCAAACTAGGAATGAAACTTTTGGTGGGATGGCTGCATTCCAAACATATTCCGACGGAATTCTTCTTTGTATGGCTTCAGCTTGTCCATGTTTCTGTTGTTGCATGTCGATCATTTCGTAACATGAAGAGACTGAAAAATGTCCATTTGTCCTTGCAATCCATGACCTTGTATCCCTTTTTCTCCCTAAATTACGAGGGTCCCCAATTTTTTCAATGAAAGCAGCAACCTCACTTATATTTTCTTCTTTAAAACTCGTTTTAAAACCCAATTTTTTCTAATAACATTATAATCAACGAAATTAAAACAATAAATTCAATTCAATACAGACACACAATTAAACAATGTAACTTATTATGGTACTTTTTTACATTCGTCACACCAAGTACTTATTCTTCCGAGTAATTAAAATCAACAATACAAGTAATACAATACATATTTTAGTTATCAGCCGCTCATTTCAGATGGAATTTGAGTAATTTCGAAAAAACTTTACTAATAAGGCAGTGCTCCGGCATAATTTCCATGAGGATAGTACTCGCAAGCAATGAAGAGATCACCAGTATCACATTTAATTTGTGCACAACCAACGTGAATAGTAGTTCTCCATACAACTTGGGTATAATCCGAACAGTCTCTACCTACTGCACAAGTATTATCCGGATAGGTATACCATTGCTTTCCAGACACCCAATAAGCTACGGCATCTGCAGCTGTGATATTACGCGGACCAGTGTAGATGGTTTCTCCGAAAGACCAACGTTCTGAGTAAAGCAATTTGCAGTCCGCACGTCTATCTTCATCAATGTAACCTCTAGCGAATACAGCCAAGTTGCGGTCCCATGTAAGTGGTGGTACTCCTACTTCGGCCCTAGCTGCATTGTGACCATCCAAGATTTGTTCCATGAATAGTGTACCGTTAACTTTAGCATCAGTCGTTTGGATGAAGCAAACCAAGAACACGAGAGCTGCCAGAGAAAATACTAAAGAAGTCGAGGAAGCCATGATAACAAGAATGATATTTTTTCTTTTTTAACTTTCAAGTAGTGTTAAGAGATATATTGATGAACTGTAGATTGATATGAATTTCTGTCAATGACAAGAGAAGTATTTATAGTGTTTAGAAATAAGTATTTTCTAATTGTTTTATGGGTTAACTTATAAAGATCATTTGCATGAAAAGTGGGACGTAAATTAGGGTTACGTTTTCCTTTTCCTTTTCTTTTTTTAGTACTGTTTGAAGATTACACCAGAGGATTGCAAGCTGGATTAAAGTTATAAGTACAAACCACGGTTAAAGAACGATGACTTCGTTTAGTTCCTTGACATTGCTGACTTTTGCTTGCGCAATGCTTAATTGTTTTTAATCTAGCAGCCTCACGTCACAACCAACCTTTTTACATGTTGTTGGTACTGATGATATTTGCACAAGAAACTTGATAAAAAAATTTTTTGTCTAAATTAGCTACTTGGATTAAATGTGGTCTAAATTAGTTGGATTAAATTTTGTATACAAATTTTAGCCAAATAAATTTATCCAACTAACAATTTTATCAAAATAAACATATGCTAGTTTTCAATTATTAAAGCGACGCGTCTAGGGGCGGACCAAATTTCATAGTTCAATTGTGGACCAATCCCCTAGGACGTTGAGATCTATAAGGGTTGTGTTTTAAGATGTTTATGGGGTATGCAAAATTGATTCGGATGATTGGATTTCATTGGTCCACAGTTAGATTATAAAATTTGGTCTACCTTTAGATTTTTCCTTCCTAAAGCAAAATGTCTAATCCCTGACAACTTTGTTATTCTACCATAGGGGCAGGGAAACACGTCCTTGAAAAAAGCTTACAGGGCGTTAATTACAGATCAAAATTAAAACCAAAAGGGAAAAGTTACAGAAAAACTTTTACAAACATCCTTTTTTCTCACCGGCAAATTGTGAAGCACCGACGCCTTAGTTTTGGTGACGTGTACGCGTCAGACGTGTGTGTGGAAATCTATACTCCATTTGCAAGTTGGATAATTTATAATTTTATATGTTACGGAAATCAGTATAATAGTTAATTTATATGTAACTAGTTTGATATGATGTTTTCACTGAATATTCAGGAGGAGCAACTATGCAAAATAGCAATTACAGCTTGGTGTCTATGGTCTGCAAGATGTGACATTGTCTTCAAAGGGTGGAATATTACACCAGATACAATCATTCATCGAAGTAAAAAGGAAATTGAGCTCTTGCAAACAAAACAGAATACTCTTATACCCAAAGTTTCCAAGCAAAATAGAACTAACTTGCATTGGAGTCCCCCTCTAGAAGGAACTTATAAGATTAATGTAGATGGCTCTTTTAATTACTCTACAAAAACAGGTGGGATTGGTCTAATATTGTGTGATTTTGCAGGTACCAACAGGGCTCCAAATGCATCTTCTTAAACTCAGCGCTGAACCCAGAACAAGAGGAGTGCAAAGGATTACGAGAAACTATTCAATGGGCAGAGGATATGAGGCTGGATAAAGTGGTTTTTGAAATGGACTCTCAACTAGTAGCTGATGCAGTAAACAAAGTGCACTTCAACTGGAGAATTCATTTTTTGATTTTAGATATTAAGAAGTTTTTTGAAAATAAGGTCTCTTGAGTCTTGACATTGTAGCTATGTGTCAAAAGAAAAAAACAAGGTTGCCGACATATTAGCTAAACTAGCTAGAGTATCTTGTTTGAGTAGTGTATGGATTTTGTCCATTCCTGATCACATTTTTTCTCAGTTACAAGAGGATGCTAAGCATGTAATGTCTGTCAATTAATCAATTAATCTTCAAGTTTCAAAGGAAAAAAAAATTTACCGGTGGGCTAACCAAACTGTACGAAATTGAGCTTTTTCCATGTACTTATGCAATTAATGTTTTTGATATACAATAACAATATGATCCTCGTATATAAAAGATATTTAATTGACATACAGTATATACAAACGTGATTTTGAATTTTACCAGTCTTTGTTTACGTATTATGTCGTGTTCGTGTACCATGTCCGTGTCAATGCTTCCCAGCCATCAAACCAAAACTAACAGACACTAATTACGAATAAAGAATTAACCCCAGTTGGACTTAACATTGTACCTTTCACGGCTTCAAAACTGCTCCAGCCTCCAGAAGAACCTTGAGACCGGCCAATAACCTGATTCCTGACAAAGATAAGGTATTCCAAAATGAGTTTATTCCTATCCGTACAGATTGTCCACGTGATGGCAGCTGGAAGATCTTGCATAAAACTTGCGCAACTACAGACAGATTATTGCACTAGCATTTTCCTAAGGTAGACTTTGTCCCCTTTTAGCCCTTGGCTCAAGAGAAAGCAAGGGTATAAAACTATATAGGATGGACGGCTGAGTTGGAGTCTTTTTTAAGATAGGAATCTATCTCCTAACATCGCTAGTTGCTACTCTAGCTTTCATCCATTCTTTGAGTGTTTGACTAATCAATATTGCGTATGAAGTTGTGTAAATTTTATATTAGTGTTAAGTTCAGGTATCTAACGTGCATAGGTTCATCCTCTCATGGCCTTGGGTATCAACTTTTGGGGTACGTTTCTTTTGCCTCTTTATATTTTTTGAGCGGCCACTTGCTTCATTTTTGATAGCACTCTTCTATGCTTCCTAATTTCTTTCCGTTTATTATCCGTGCGTCCAACAAATACTAGAAATGAGGAAGTTGTGATTAAGAAGGCCATATTTTTTCTATCAGTGATGTTCCTGGAAAAAACTATGGAAAATGCAAGTTATCCCAAGAATTAAATTGTTTATTTGGAAACCATACAAGAAGGTTCTTCCTACGACAAGCAGACTTGCAGCTCATAACTTGAAGATACTGTCAGACTGCCCAATGTGCAATTTGAAGGCTACGGAAGCAAAACATCATCTGTTCAGAAGTTGTCCTTTCACTAGATCCATATGGTTTGTTTGTTCCTTAGAGGCAACAAACTCTCAAATCCCAACTGACTTCTATCACATCTTGAATAGAAAAATGGATTACAAATGCCATTTTTTTCCGCAATTTAGTGAAAAATTTGCGACGATCTTATGGTTCATTTGGAAATATAGATGCGAAGTGGTCTTTGGAAATACCACTCTAAATCCAACAGTTTAATTGAACAAATTAAGAAATTTAATATCTCTTTGAATATCAAGGACAAAATAACAGTTTTAAACCTACTTGGTCCAATATAAAGAGAGATTGGATAATATTCGTAGATTCTTCTTATAAAAAAGAAAATTTACAAATGGGATAAGCGTACATTTTGTACTCGGTAGACCAAGAAGCCTTTATGCACATTATTGTGGGTTCGGAATGAGCATCTTCAGCTCTTCATGCAGAAGCAAATTTATTATCTAGCGTAGCTATTGTAACAGATTGTAAAATTCTTGCGGATTCTATCAGCAAAAAAGATAAGAATTCTTCCTGGATAGGAGAAAATGCTATTGAAGAAATCATTACTTCATTAGGAATCTTACTCAAGCTCAAGTTAGATATATAAGCAGAGATCACAATGACGCGACAGACTCGGTTGCAAAAAAAAAAGCGAGGATAAGGAAAATCGAGCACAGGTCTATACATATACATCAACGAGTTCAAAAAACAAGCATTGATTAGTTCCAACATTTTTGATAAAAATGAAATTGTAAACTTATTGTATTTCATTGCTTAAATAATAATACTAAGCTCACATCACAAAAAAAATCTAAAAAATAAATAATAGTTCCCTTTCTATCCAAAAACAATATACAGTAAAAACTTTATAGATTAATGCCGTTGGGACCAGTAAAACTTATTAATTAAGCGACATATTAATTAACCACTAAATTAATAATTAATAATATATATATATATATATATATTAAGTGTAATAGAGTTAACAATATTAATTAACTGATGGTGTAATATTGCATAATTTGACACGGAAGGTAGAGTTAGATTGTCCCTCTTACGATATAATCACCCCCTATTCCTTTCGGCTCCTTTGGTTAGTTACTCGTGAGGCTCGTTGGTGGGTTAGCAAGGTTATATAATATAGTAGTACGTTGTTGGTGCTTTGCTTGTTACGTTTCTAGCTAGTTTCTTGTATACTCTTTATTTATATATTAATTTAGATGTTTTTTCTTTTTTTTCCTTCGGTAAAAATATAGTCGTATCGATAGATTTTTTTTTCTTGTTAGTAAGATTATTTTTACTAACAAAGCTTATAGGAAGTAAGTAAGAGCAAACCAAGGATACAAATGCTAACAAAAAAAAAATGCAACTAACCCATCTAGACAAAACGAGACCCCAACCCCATCTCGTGAACTAGCCAAAAATACTGGGATATTCATAGTCTTAACTAGAGGTGTAAAACGTGCCGGCCCGGCACACGAAGTCGCGTGCTTCACGTGCCATGTGCCATGTTGTGATGTGCCAACGATTTAAACATGTTGTGTCGTGCTGTGCTTTACTAGTCAAAAGCTAGGTACAGCATAGCCCACTGGCACATCACACGAACAAACGTGTCTTGCTGTGCAGTGCTGGCACACGTGCTATAAATAATCTGAAATCACTTAATTTACACATAAAGTCCGACATTTTCACAAGAATTTAATTAGACAACATATCATTTGAAATTATTTCAAGTAAAATTAACAAGTTTATTCAATAAAAAGAAATAGCCCATCAAATATAAAATTGGATTATTGTCATGTAAATTAATGTTCTAGTTAAATATAGGTGACGACATTATAACAACGATATTGAAATATATTTTCCAAATATTAAGGTATTATATGTGTTGTTATAAATAAGTCAGCATAAAATGTTAAAAACTAGCTAGAATAGTGACTCTTTTGTGAAATATACAAAAAATGTGATGTATTATGCCTTGTATTTGTACATGTAATGACGTGCTTTCATAACGTGTTGTGTTGGGCTGGGCCACGTGCTTATCCGTGCCACGTGCTGTGCTACTGTGCCAATTAGTGAAACACAGTACGTCTCATTTAACTAACGTGTTGTATCGTGCTGGGCTGTGCTCAAATTTTAGAGTGATGTGCTGGGTTGTGCTCGTGCTCGTGCTGGCACAGCCCAATTTACACCTCTAGTTTTAACCTAACTTGCCCACGGATCAATCGGGTGTTCTGAGAAGCATGCACAGCAGCACAGGTACCCTGATCCATCAAAATGGATGAGAATAATAACAGTTAAATAATATCCGGATATGAAGCAACACCAAAAGAGAAGCAAGTTGCCGATCAAAAACAAAAAGAAGCCGAAGAAGCGTGCCCCAAAAGTTGATACCCAATGGCCTTGTGTACTCATCGCATCTATTATACGTCATCCTGACTAGTAAAACATTCAAATAGTCAGTCTTCAAAACGACTCCATCTTAACCGTCCATCATATAGTTTAACCCTTGCTTTTGATTGAACCAACGGCTAATAGGAAGCATGATGCCTACTCATGAATGCATCCTGCATGGTTACTGATTCCTCTCTCTTGATATCGGTAGGGATGTCTCGTTATAGGGAACCATTTCCCACTTGTATACGAGCTTTAAGCAGGGGATTCCTCTCCCTTTGGGTTTTCTTCTTCTTTTTACTAATCAGCAAATAAATAAATGAAATTCATAGAATGATCAAAGCGAACCAAATAATAATATGAGATGCTACAATAGGCCCCAAGCTGCAAGAACATTGGCGTCACAATAAGCTGCCAATTCCTTTAGGTTTTTCTATAAGTATCATTACAACCAACCATACGCAAAATTAAACGGTTGGTTCTGAATTGTGAGGGTGCAAGATCAAAAACGATCAATTCAGCAGATACCCATTATGCCAAGAAACTAAAATAAATCATCATTCTTTGTCTCGTTCCTACTTAATAACTTTTATCCAGCTTGCAATAGTGTGCTGTAATCTTCAAAATTCAAACAATCAAAAGAAAATGGAAACGTAACCCTAATTTACGTTCCACTTTTCAAGCAAATGATATTTATAAGTTAACCCAAAAAGAATTACCAAAAACTCATTTCTCAGCACTATAAATACTACCCTACTAATTGACAGAAACTCATATCAATCAAAAATTCATTCCCTTAAACTACTTGAAAGTTAATTGAACAACCTCATTCTTGTTTTGCATGGCTTCCTCAACTTCACTACTGTTTTTCTTCGCTGCTCTCTTGTTCTTGGTTAGCTTCATCCAAACCGGTGATGCTAAAGTTAATGGTACGCTATTCATGGAACAAATCTTAGATGGTCACAATGCAGCCAGGGCAGAAGTAGGAGTACCACCACTTACATGGGACCGCAACTTGGCTGTATTCGCTAGAGGTTACATTGATGAAGATAGGCGTGCCGACTGCAAATTGCTTTATTCAGAACGTTGGTCTTTCGGAGAAACCATCTACACTGGTCCGCGTAATATTACTGCTGCGGACGCCGTAGCTTATTGGGTGTCCGGAAAGCAATGGTATACCTATCCGGCTAATACTTGTGCAGCAGGTAAAGACTGTACGGATTACACCCAAGTTGTATGGAGAACTACTATTCACATTGGTTGTGCACAGATTAAATGTGATACAGGTGATCTCTTCATTGCTTGCGAGTACTATCCTCATGGAAATTATGCCGGAGCACTGCCTTATTAGTAAGATTTGTTCGTAATTAATCAAATGCCATTTCAAATGAGCAGCTGATTAACTAAAATATGTATTGTATTACTCGTATTGTTGATTTTAATTATGTTTCCAGTTTTTTCGGAAGAATAAGTACTTGCTGTGACGAATGTAAACAAGTACCAAAAAAAGTTACATTGTTAATTGTGTGTTTGTGTTGAATTGAATTTATTGTTTTAAGTTCGTTGATTATGATGTTGTTTGTATTTTAGAAAATAAAAAGAAACCCAACGCTGAGGCTGTAATTATCGATGCTAAAGCTTTCCTTTCATCGACTGGATTATTTTCAGTAATTTCCTTTAAAGATATATGGTGATGCAACATCAGTATAAATGGCAAGCCCAGGGTGTTTTTTATATAAAGAAGTATTTGATTGAAAAACTGAAAGTCCTTAAAGAAAGATATCCCCACAGCAATATAGCTATATTCCTTGCTTTGTTGAAATCATTCACGGAAGAAAAAAAAAGATGCTGGAACTATCCCCACAGCTAAATAGAAAAAGGAAGAAGAAGGTGAAAAATAGTATTGCTTTTGATTCTGACGATATTCTGCGGAAAAAGGTTAAGTTTTCTTTTGATCTTCACGAAGTATTAGAATATATAGAAGGTACAAACAAGTATCCGAGGTGCAGTAAAGGACCGAGGCAACCGTATGGTGAAGTGAAGACTAAATCAAGTAAACGTGTAGTCAGGCATGTGAAGTGAAGATTAAGTCAAGTGACCATACTATACATGACACGTGAAATGAAGACCATATAATATTCAAGCTGAAGTCAAAGTCAAGATGAAGTGATCAAGAATCGAGTTATCAGAAGATCGACGTAGATCAAACAACACAGAAGATCGACGGAGATCAGTTAAGTTTCCAAGAATAAAAATATCTTGTGTAATTTAGTAATTTTCTAGACAAGTCAAATATCTAGCTAATTTCCTAGTATTCATATTTTAGTTAATTAGGATATATATTATAGACAATAATATAATATCCTATATTAATTATTCATACTCTATAAATAAAGAGTCATAATGTAATTGTAAATCATCTCAGAATGTTCTGATGATCAATATTATTATTCACCCTACGGGGTTGCTTGTGGACGTAGGTCGAGTTGACCGAACCACGTTAAACATCGTCTCCATTATTATTTTGGTATGTAGATTTATTTCTTCTTGATTGATTTATTCTATCATTGATTTGATTTTATCATTTGTCTAACATCAATGATATCCATCTTGAATTTGATCTACATATCAAAATTTAAGACGAAGACATGCTTCGGCAGATACTCTACAAACTGCCGGTTTTGGTTTTGGTCAAGTTCAGTTGTATATGTAAGTTATGGTTTAACTTAATCAATAAAGATCATAAATTCAACAAACATTACTTTATTGAATCTCAAAAGAAGCCAATTCTCATATTTAATTATTATAAAGGTCATCACAATAACGGATCGTATTATTTGGGGAAAGAAGAACATGGTAGTAGTACGCACAATCAAAAGCTCAAGCTCTTTAGAAATCAAAATACTAAAATCCTAGAGAGTATTCTGGGTTGGTATCATAATGGTATAGCTTGTTACTGGAACAATCTAGAATATTACGATGGTGAATGGGTTTATTTCTCCCTTGAAATTTGTAACCCTAGAAGGCATGAGAAGTTAATCATCGTCTCCCGTTTCAAAGATAGGGTTGGTGGAGATTCGATGGGTGAACAAATTAGAGGATTTCGATTTGGATACGACCTCTTGAGCAACGAATATAAGATCATGTGTATCATGAGATATAAAGGTGAGTATGAATATTACATCTATACACTAGGTAGCACTAAACCATGGAGACAGATTAATAACCCATGGCCAAAACTGCGTCCACTAGATACATTTCCATCTAATAATATAATGAATGTACCGCCAATCTCTTGTAATGGAACTATCTTTTACTAGATGGTAAAAGATGACTCAGAGCGCAAAAAATACAAACTTCTAGCTTTGGTAGCGTTTGATCTCCATGATGAGAAGTTTCAAGTAATTGAACTTCCGGGTGATGATGAGTTTGTTTCGGATTATAACAAGAATGACATGTATCCAATGGAGTACAAAGGATGTTTTTGTTACTTAAAGATACAGAAAACGCTTGGTTTTTATAGAGGTAACGTTATACTACATATATTGAAAGACATACTGAAACAAGTTTGGGTGAAGGAAATTATTCAGTTCGATCTTCCAAGAGAGTTGGACATTCCTTCTCGTCTTAATCCCGATATTGTAAATTTTTCTAACCAAGTCATTATGTATTGGGGGTGGTACGACAAACAACATAATGGTCATGTTATCCAGTTCTATAATGTGCATTCAAAAGAATTAACGGAAGTAAAACATCCGGATGAAGGTTTATATCATTGCCGCTATTACATATCTAAACACGTCGAAAATTTTCTTTCTTTAAAAACTTTGGCTACCACGAAGGGAAAAGGAAACACATCGGAGGAACTCATGGAGAAACCATATCTCAGACAAGAACTGTTTAACCATATACCAGCCAGTAACCCAGCAGTTATTTCAATTTTTGAACCATTGTAATCTTCTCTGCAGATGCAACTAATGAGTTTTATTCGTTTACCTTTGATTCAAGATGGATGAGCTTGCTATATTGTTTATGAATTGTTTTATCTCATTGGTATTAATCTGTAATTGTTTCTTTGGGATAAAATCCAAAGTAAATGGGTTACTCGGGACACAGAAGAGGTGGGTATGAACATTCTCAGGGTGTGTGGGCATTTGAAGTATTTAAATTCACGCAGCCTGAACATGACCATCATACCAGCTTTAAAAGTCTTGTTTATTATTAGTTCAGGATATAACTTTATGAACTGTTAAGCAGCTTTTCTTGACAGAGGCATAACTAGCGCAACTAAGCTTAGTTCCAACATATGGACAGAGCATCTATTTCACTAGTTCTAGCATTTCTCACAGGCCTAGCATCTAGCCAGCGAGGAAAAGTTTGGGAAGATGATATGAGATTATTGGTAAAGTGTAAACAATCCCGGTTTGAGGTTGGAAGAACCCTGAGATCTTTCTATCAATATTCGTGCAAGCTGTTTCTCGAGTGTAGTAACAAGAATTGCAATCAGTCACAGCTATTGTGTTTTACCCTCTTTAGTTTGTCAAACTTGTGTTTTTCTTTCTTTTCATATCTTTCCTCCTTCTAACAAAACCGTTGTAGGTGTAAATAATCCACAGGGGCAGGCGGAGAAATCCTAAGCAAAGGCATATCGAAGGAAAGGACGCTAGAAGCACTGAATCATCTCATCAAAATCTGGGCGCGAGAACTGAGGAACTAAAGTAGCCCGTGAGGTCGACGTAAAGGTCTGACGTGATGCTCATCGAGTACGAAGGCAATTAATGCACTGACAAGGTTGGTGAAGAGATAAGAGGAACTCGGTCAAAGTAGGACTCGGCCAGGGATCTAGAGGGCGACGTCGATCATCATTACTACACAGGAGACGTCGGGTAGTGAGGCATTCAAAGAGAACGTTACTCTCCTCGGCCAAATATCTCAACCAAAGCAGGGGGAATATCGGCCGAAGCTACGACTGATTACCCGAGAAGAACTTCAAGGAATCTATACCGTGTCTAGCACCATAGTATTGGTTGTATTGTCACTTGTGACTATAAAAAATAGACCTATGTAGAGAGTTAAGGACCAAGGTAACCAGTGAGGAAAAAGAGGGAGAACACCTACAACTTGAGAGTGAGAATCAAAGAATTGTTAGGGAGATATTCACCTTGTAACCTTGAGTCAAGTAATAAGATCATCCCTTTACCCCCATGGATGTAGGTAATCATACCGAACCATGTATATCTTGTGTTCTTGTGCATCTCTTGGTTATTTACTTCATAGTTTGTATATTATGATTCTTTTGGATGTAGTAGTAGGATTTTCCACCACTACATTCTGGCGCCGACTAAGGGGAACCGTGTAACATCTCTTTAGATACCTTGCCACAGCGCCATCAAGAGAGAAACTCAACGGTTCCTTAAAACATCTATTGATGATAGTTGATGCTAAGTGAAAGATTGTGATGGCCGGAATGCATAGGTTGTTAGATCGGTCGTTTAAAGTTTACCTTTTTGAATAAAAGTTCGGATTCTTTACATTTATCTGCATAATCATCAAGAAACTTGTAAAACTTTAGTTTGAAAAGAAAAGTTTGTTTAAAACATCTTCGTCGTCTGATTTCTGCGAAGAAAGCATCAAAGAGCTCCTTACTTACTGAGTTAAGTACTTTGGTCAGAAATCGTCTTATTGTTGATCTGAGCAGTGGAAGTTAACTATCATAACGCCTCTAAGCTCCCGAAGGGATCATCTTTGGCCATCGGTGGAAGCTAGGATGAAGCGTTACTTCTCCGTTTGAATCATGTTTAAGAATAAAAGTAGAGCCAGATAAGTAGTGAAGGTATGATCATCTTGAAATCATCGAGTTGAAATTCCCAAAGCTATGGCTAGAAAGAGTATGGAGAGCACTTCATTAATAGGTCTCATCCTACTCCCACACTCAAGCCGCACAGCGTCAGAAGAATACCATGAGAATCCCACGGGAAAGTAGCCTTTCGATAACTCCGGTAACACGCGCAGGTGAATCATCGGTGAAATAGTTAGAGAGGGCTATGGTTGTTGTCAACCTTGGCTGAGAAATAGATTTTTTGACTTAATGTACGGATGATTAACGATTTCTGGCACTAGGAATGTTAGGACAAATAATGATTAAAGCATAGGGAAAGTACTTAAAGCGACACGTCAAAACCTCTACCTAAATTTGTTTCTTTTGGTCAAAACTATTTGTTTGCTGAGGTCAGCATGTTGGCATAAATAAACTTGTGTTATGAAAAACTTTTTCTGCTCTGAAACTGCAGAACTGTTGTACTTCATCCTTAACCTTTTTCGAAAACAGTTCGAAGTAAGTGTTGTGTACTTTGAGGACGTAGGTAGGGACAGGCGAGCCGACTTACTAAAAGAGATATCGAGGCGATGGCGAGCACGTCCATGACTAGCAGGATTCTCAGGAATCGGGCCATAGCGGGGTCAAGCACACGGGAAGGATTAACGGATTCCCGACAAGAGAACAGTCGACAAAACCATCAAGGCGAATCTCAGGCACCAGGCAGAGGAATGGCAACTTTCGACAAAGAGGTCGATCTCGGCCAAGATAATGAACCCCCTACAAGAGTGCTAAGAATCAACCCAAGCTATATAAATCAGAGGGAGATGGAAGATGGAAGGACGACATAGGATATCGAGGAACAAGAGGAAGTACAAATGATGTAGGAGGAGCAGAGACGAGAAAGGCAGCAAATGGAGTATCGACGCGCACTGGAACATGAATGAGAAAGGCTTAGACATGTGCGCTTGGAAATATACAACCTCAACCGAGATATTCCACCAACAGTAGTCAAACCCCCCGCAGCTCCCACAGTCCCCCCGGTGATCCCTCCACCAGGACCACCAACTGCATCCCCTAATGCAGTAGGAAACCTAGTAAATGGCCATTCTAGCCACGAGAGCACCGACCCCATGTTACTTGCGATATTGGAAAGACAAAGAAGGCAGGAAGATCTCATGAGAGAGATGCAGAGAAGGAATTTAACCTCGAAACATGAAAACTACCAGCTTCGCAATCAGAGAGCTGGGTCACGAGGTTCATCAAGCCGAGGCACCTCCAGCAATCGCACACAGTCGAGATACGATCCAACCCCGCCCCTGAACCGAGAACGTGTGCTCGACCCTAATCGCCAAAGGGGATGGTACGGCCCGCCCTAGGACTCCTCGACCAAGGAAGAAGCAACAAATGAGGGATCGGACACGGCAACAAAACATAAACTCGAGCAACTTGAGCAGATGGTCAAGAAACTCACAGGGAATAGCGAGGATGACAAGCTAACCGAGGTGATTAGCGAAGCGCAGAAAACACCGTTCACCAAGGAACTGGAGTTAACCCCATTCCCGCCAAAATGTGCACTTCCAACTTTCCCATCCAGGTTCGGCGGTACCAGTGACGCAGGAGAACATGTTAAAATGTATGGCATATCTCTGCTACAGTGGACAAATTATAATGTAGTGATGTGAAAATTCTTCCCTGCGAGTCTCGGAGGCTAGGCGAAGAAATGGTTTTACACCTTGCCTGATGAGTCCATCGGCACCTATGCGGTTTTGGTGGAAACCTTCTTGGAAACTTACATGCACAACAGTATTGCTCGGCCCAGAATCAACACACTCTTTTCGTTAGCGCGAAGATGTAAGGAACCATTGCGGTCTCTAACTGACAGATGGAGAAAGTTATGCACCGACATTGGGAAGGTGCCGGTCGATTAACAAATTTTCGGGTTTGAAAACTCATTGGAGAAATCAGATCCTATTTGGATAGCGATGTACACCGGGAAACCCCAAACCTTAAGGAAAATCAGGAAGATGCAAGAAAACTACATCGCCCTAGAGGAAATACAAGGAGGAGCGCAAGATAGGGGAATTCAAGAGACGAGTACCACCGTAGAGGCGATCTCACGAGAATACCGAAAGCAATCCGAGAAAAGGCCGAGTATGCCGCATCAGGGGTCGATCAAGAAAATCTGGGTTGAGAAGGTAAAAAAGCCTCGCCACGAACCCAGAACTTACACTCCACTAAATGCACCATTGGAGGAAATATTTAAGGAAGTAGAGAAGAGAAACGACATCAGGTACCCAAAGACAAGGGGTATTCAGTACGACGAAACGAGGAACCATCCCAAGTTTTGTCATTACCACCAGTACCGAGGCCACTCATCTAATGATTATCGGGAAGTAAAGGATATTGTCCAACATCTAATCCAAGACGGATACTTGCAACATTTTGTCAAGACATCGCCGACACCTGTTCATCCCAATGCACCAATGCATAAAATAAGAATCAATCGCGGTACCCAGTTCGCCTGAAATACTATCTCGCACTCGGTAACTCAAGGGTTCGAATTGGGTGCAAGTATTACTTCGAGGATTCATAAAAGAGACTGAGCAGGAAAGGAAATCTTCAGCGTGGCTAAAACTCTGCCAATGGAACCTTGGATGATGCAACCGGTCACTTTCTCAGCCAAGGACGTCCCGTCAAACGGCCAAGCCCATGGGGACCCCCTAGTAGTAACCTTGCTTATCGAAGAATAGGGTGTCAAGATGATATTGATGGATATCGGGAGTTTGGTCGAGGTCCCTTTTTACGAAACTTTCAAAAGAATGGATTTATCCGATGACATATTAATCCCGTTGACCTATCAAATCTACGGCTTCAACGGTACCGTGACGGTACCAAAGGGAGAAGTCACCCTTAGGGTCACGGACGAAGAAGGGTATTTGGACACACTCACTACCTTCTGTGTAGTCGATGTCGTGTCGCCTTATGAAGCCATCCTCGGAAGACCTTGGCTTGTAGGAATCAAAGGAGTAGCATCGGCGTACCACCAGAGACTATGGTTTTCATCCTACTGAGGGGTAGTAAAAGTGTTGGGAGATCCCCAGGCAGCAAGACAATGTGTACAGATAGATATTCAACAGAACGAAGAAAGACGATCAAGGAAGCGCCAAGAAAAGAACAAAGCTAAGGAAGCAAAGGCGGGAGAAGAACTCGAAAAAGTGATATCGTAAGCCATCACAGCCTACGAAACAGGCGAAAACGAGATCTTATAGCAATCAAAGGGGTCGACAATAGTCAACGAGCCGAAGCCTAATTTCTTGGCCTTGGAATCCACCCGACAAATCAACTTGGGAACTAACGAAGAACCCAAGATGGTAAGAATATGAACTCTATTAACAGATAAGCACACGCAACAATTGATAACTCTTTTAAAAGAACACATGGACGGGTTCGCCTGGCAAATGCATGATATGGAGGGAATCAACCCGGAAGTCTTCTCACAACATTAAAGAATAGACCCCAAATTCAAGCCGATCCGACAGAAAATGAGGTGGATTGCGCCCGAGCTACAAGTAGCGGTGGAGGCCGAGCTGAAAAAGCTATAGACAGTGGGGATTATTCGAAAGGCTCAATATCCATAATGGATATATAACATGGTGATAGTCCCAAAAAGGAATAGAGGGGTTAGGGTCTGCATCGAATTCAGCGACTTAAACAAAGCTTGCCCGAAGGATAGCTTCCCGCTCCCCAGCATAGATCATCTAGTAGAATCCATAGTCGGGTACAAAGCAATAACCCTTTTGGATGGGTACTCGGGGTATAACCAGATTCCCCTAGCCCCCGAGGACCAAGAGCACATATCTTTTTTCACACCAAGAGGGTTATATTGTTATACTAAAATGTCGTTCGGGCTAAGAAACGCTGGCTCCACTTATCAAAGGCTAGTAGAAGACATGTTCGAATACAAGATACACAACACCATTGAGGTGTACATAGACGACATGCTGGTCAAGAGCAGGGTGGCATCCAATCACATCGAGGACCTCCGAGATATATTTCAAACCATGAAAAGATACAAAATGAGGGTGAATCCTGCTAAGTGCACTTTTGGGTTACCTCGAGTAAGTTCCTAGGGTACATAATCACGGACAAAGGTATCGAAGCGGGCCCAGATAAGATTAGAGCAGTTGTCGAAATGCCATCACCAGTGACGATTAATGATGTACATCGGCTAAATGGCAACCTGGCAGCACTGGGAAGATTCATTTCTCGATCCTCTGATAAGTGTAAAGACTTCTTCGGGACACTAAGAAAGGGATAAAAATTCAAATGGACCGAGGAATGTGAAGAAGCTTTTCAAAATATTAAGCAACACCTTGCGAGTCTTCCAACACTACAAAGACCCGAGCCTGAGGAGGTGTTGACCCTATATCTAGGGGCGACTAGTTATGCCATTAGCGCAGTCTTAGTAAAGAATGTAGGGGAGAAGAAAAGCCGGTGTATTTCATAAGAAAAACCATGAACCCGGCGGAGAAGAACTTCACCATGATCGAGAAACTGATACTCGCCTTGGTGTTTACAACATAAAAACTTCGGATGTATTTTCAAACTCATAGAATCCGGGTACTCACGAAATCCTTCATAGAATCAGTACTCGACAACGCATCCAAGTCAGGGAGAATATCCAAATGGAGTGCGCAGATCAAGAAATTCGACATTTTCTATGAGATGAGAAAAGCAATAAAAGCACAAGCGGTGGCCGACTTCCTGGAAGATTTTCCCTTGAGCGACGAAGATGAAGTAGAAGATATGCCAGGGATGGAGGAAGACCAGGAGGACCAATCCGATTTACTCGAGACATGCAGCCCGACACGGTGGGAAGCTTTTGTGGATGGATCGTCCAATAAAGACGGGTCAGGACTAGGATTGGTCTTCACCATGCCGAAGGGAAAGAAAATGGTCCACTCTTTTAGGCTCGAATTTAAGGCAACCAATAATGTCATGGATCACGAAGCTATGATACACGCTTTGTGCCTGATAGTAGAGATGGGAATTCAATACGTAAGGCTGACGAGCGACTCCCAACTGGTTATCCGACAAATTAACGGACAATATGCTATGCATGACCCCTTACTACAAAGGTACTGGGAACTCGCTCAGTTTTACATCGACCAGATACCACGCATCAAGTTTCATCATATATGTCGGATAGATAACCGCCATTCGGACGCTCTGGCCTACATCGCCTCTATGTTGACGGATGCAAGTGTTGAGGGCATCAGAATTATGAGAGTCTTATTGCCATCGGTACCTGATACGGTAGGAATAGACACGTGTGTGGCGGCTGCCACGGCCGACCAATATAAAGCCAACGACTGGAGAAAATGCTCCACACGTATTTAGAAACTGAAGAACTTCCAAAGGAGCGACCCGCAATCAACAAAATCAAAAGCAAAGCAGCTGCATATGAGCTCTGAAATGGCATTCTATATAGGAAGTCATATTTAGGACCGTTGTTAAGATGTTTAAGAAAAGAAGATGGGCACACGATCTTGAACGAGCTACACTATGGGGCCGCGGTCAACCACAGTTCGGGTCGTAGTCTGGCGGCTCGAGCCAAGAATATGGGATATTTTTGTCCTTACATGAATGAGGACGCAAAGCATATGGCACTCATCTGCGACGAATGCCAGAAGATTGGAAAAAAGATACATGCACCGGCAGTAATGTTAAACTCGGTAATTAGTCCTTGGCCGTTCGCCAAGTGGGGGATCGACATTGTAGGACCATTACATGTCGGCTCGGGACAAAGAAAGTATTTAATAGTGGCTACTGACTACTTTACTAAATGGGTAGAGGACGCTCCATTAAAATATATTCGAAATAGAGACGTTTTTTGATTCATTTGGGAACACATCATCTGTAGTTTTGGAGTACCGGCAGCGATCGTCTCGTACAACGGAAAACAGCTACAGGGAAAGAATATCTACTTATTATTCAATACATACAACATTCGAAAGAGCAAGTCCACAACCCTTTACCATCAGAGCAATGGGGAAACGGAGATTACAAACAAGAACATCGCCGACAACCTAAAGAAAAATCTCGACGGAGAGTATGGAAAATGGTGTGAATAAATCTACAATGTTTTGTGGGCTTATCGGACAACTCGTAGAGAGACAATCGGGTTATCACCTTTCATGTTAACATACGGGACCGGAGTAATGATACCCACAACAAGGACCGAAGTGTGGAGGCGAAACATCTCGGCGGATCTTATCCTGGCCAAACTCGATGACTTAGAAGAGACAAGATAAATGTCCCTACAAAATATGAAGAATTACTAACGAAGAATACAACGAGAATATAACAAGCGGGTCCGACCGAGAGAGTTCCAGCCGGAAGAACTAGTACTGAAGGACCTACCTAGCTACGAGTGTGACAATAAGTGCGGCCAACTATCAACGCGATGGGGAGGGCCCTATACCATTGTCGAAAATTTCGGTGAAGGGGCGTACAAGATATTAAAACCGGACGGAACACCCGATCCATGACCTTGGAATGTTAGGAAACTAAAGCTATATCACCCATGAGAGCAGGTATGATATATTGTCATCTATTTCCGTAAAAGGCCGTGTGGGGTTGGAGATATGAAAATTGCGTCTTAATAGCCGTTTCGAACCCGAGGCGATGGCATTGTGCAAGTATCGGGGCGGCTTACACTCGAATGGTCATTTCGAACCCGGGGGGACGGCATTGTGCAAGTGTCAGGGCGCCTTACATTAAGACAGGCTATTTGAAATCGGGGCGACGGCAGTGTGCAAGTGCCGAAGTAGCCCTAGGTCCTTGGTGGTTGGAAACCAGTGGCCAATTGTCGAGGCATGAGTACTCGAAAGTTGAGCATGCAATATTGCTCCCCTCGCAAGTGACCGGAATCACTTGCCCAGGATGGTTAACTGATAACCTATTGGGGTATCGATCTCATAGAACCTAGGACGGACCAATTACCCTACCACTAGATCTTAAAATACAGTAATGAGATACCTCAATCGGGACATGGAATTGGGCCCGATGACCCTCTTTGTTGAGCATGTTCGACAGAAACGACATTATTTCTAACTGATCTACTCATTATTATGTAGACGCAAACACATGAGTTATAATAATAAACATCCACATATCATATGCACAGAACAATCAATAGTGTCAATATAAGCAAGAAATGTCAGAAAGCAATTAAAACAACCGAATCGGAGATGCAGCACCCCATTTAAAGAAAAGTTTTTACGAGAAAATAAAGGTGTTCAAAGCGGATTACAACCCGAAGCAAAGGGAAAGATAGTGACGCTGCACTACAAAAGGGGCAATTACTCTTTGAGCGGAACTAGTCCAGAACCTGACTTCTTCGCAGCAGCATCGGCCCACTTTTGGTCAAGAACCTTCTTTACGCCAGCCTTAACCTTGGTGATGAGCTCATTGTTAAACCTCTCCTTATCAGCAGCAAGATCAAGCATCAGCTGTGTCGACGCCGCTTATGATGTGGCCACCTGCCCAAGTAATTGAGTCACCCTCGCCAGCAGCTGTGTCTCCTTCTATTTCAGT
The DNA here is from genome assembly GCA_023529315.1 of Papaver bracteatum. Classification (NCBI taxonomy): domain Eukaryota; kingdom Viridiplantae; phylum Streptophyta; class Magnoliopsida; order Ranunculales; family Papaveraceae; genus Papaver; species Papaver bracteatum. The sequence goes on from JAJJWX010002325.1 coordinate 944,889, forward strand.
CGGGCATTCTCCTCTTCCAACGGTCTTACCTTCTTCTGCTTGACTGTCAACACGTAAGAGTAATTAGCGACACAACGATGACATTAAGGCAAGATCAGTAAACACATAAGGTGCAGCACGCCACCTTCAAGCAAAGGGGTGACTACTCTAACAATTTCTTCAGACTCAGACAAGCTACATTCAAGGGAAGATATCCTAGAGGATAATTATAGATAGCGTTGCTCGTTTAATTCACTAGAGGGGCAATATTTTTTATGATCATCCCACTTGACCCTTTGACGGGAATGAGAAATCTGCAAACCTGATAACTGATCCTAGACCCATTCCAAATCCTTGGATACTTTCTTAGCTTCTCTCAGCTTCTCGAGAGATTCCTGGTTAGACTTCTCGGCAGTGCTCTTCTCCCCCAGAATTCGGAGACGATCGGCATGAAGATCACGAACTTGAAGCCTCAACCATCCATACTGACTTTCTAAGTTATCAGCCAACAATATTTTATCTGCAGAAATACCTTGGAATCGAGATAACCTGGCCCTAAGATTATCTACCCCCTCGGGGACATACTCAAAGGTCTCGTAGAGATGCAGCCGAGATCGAAGGTTTTCAACATCAGCTTCCTGGAGGTCAATCTTATCATCCTTATTGACAATCCTCTGTTTTAAATTCGATACATGATCCCGTTCTATAGTAATCTCTCTCTTTAGTAAACGATAACGCATAACAGCATCGGCCTCCATACTAGTAGTTTCGGCTAGGAAGGTAACGCTAAACTCAGGACATTGGCACCACATAATCAATCATAAAAGGAAGGGATCAAAAAAAATACCTTGAGCCTCGGCCAACTGTCTCTCCAACACCCGAGATCGCTCACGTTCCTGCTGTAGTAAGAGACGAAAACCCTCTTTCTCCGCGATCTCCTGGAGATGAATAGTGGCATTCAGTAATGCATGGTTGACATCCTAAAAAACACTGAAAGTCATTAGCAATAACCCCACAGCATAAGCACATGACCTGAGTAACACAACTCACCATTGTCTCGAAAATGCCCTTCGTGCCGGCATCAATCGACGAGGCGGCCTTGATCTTATCCTCATCCGAGAGAGAGGAAAATTCAGGAGAAATAAGAGCCCCCAAACAATTACATATCGAGCCTGAAATGGAAAAAGAGGTAGTCTCACCCGAATTCGGGGCATGAACTACATGAGACGGATTCCTGGACACCTCTCCCCCAGTAGTAACCTAGCTTACATTCCCGCCAACAGTCTTGTCAACATCTCCGTCGGTCCCTGCCTTACTACCAATAACCTCCCCATCAGCACCGATCTCATCTTCCTCACCAAAAAGATCCTCATCACCCTCCTCATCATCAGAACATAAAAACACAACAACATCACCAAGATCAACACTTTTACCAGCTGACTGCTGGGGCACAACTTTCACTGGAACAACTTCATCAACCTTCAGCTCCTTGCCTTTTCCACCAGGTTTCCCACCTATACAGGTACATGAAACGTTAAATGTTTTCTGAGGCGACTTCCTCAGGAAGTGAGAGAAGGGCAGCTGATCCTCAAGACCCTCACCATCCTTCGCCGACGCCTCACCAATTTTATCTGACCTTAGCTTCTTCACATAAGCGATGTCAGAACCATTCAAGGAAAAAAATAGGGGCAAGTACATGTACTACAGTAAGAACGCAATATATTTGTTACCTTCCTTGTCTCCTCCACGGCTCCTGCACTAGAACTCCTATCCCTCTTCCAAAGATGGGGAGACTCATAAGGAATGATCTGAGACTTAGGCTGCATAACACAAAAGTTAAGACGTCGTTCCAATAATCGCCCGAGCCGATCAACTAAATCAAGAGTCGAGAAGAAAACATGCCCTATCAATGTTAACCACCCAGAAGGGATAAGGCTAGGCCGGGGGAGGAAACTTTCCACTCAGAAGGGGACCCGAAATAACTAATGGAACTCGATCCCAAGCCGCATCACTAGTATGACGGGAATGTCTGTTGGAACCTTTTCCCTCAAGGTCTTCGTCTAACAAAAGCTTCTTGACACCATCGGGAAGAGTCTTATGGCGATGATGGCTAGCAGCAAAATCGGCGGGATCACCGTTTGTAGAAGTCCCGCTTCGATAATTATCGGCAAAACTGGTAGGAGTATAGTCGCCCGCGTGAGACAGATCGTAGGTGTACCAAGGAGTGGGAGTACACTCACCTTGACTGCGCCTCTCCCACTCAGATAGGATTCGAAAGGTGTTACCATTCCACAGAGCCAAGGAGCGAGACGGACGAATCTTGTAGAAAGCTTCATACCAAAACGGGCGACTCGGATCATACAAAGGAAAATGCAACCCGAGATCTAACTGACCTTTGGTGATGATGGTCGCCTCGGCCGAGTGCGAAAACTTCAAGATATCTTCCTTCTTCAAAACAATTTTCTGGACCGACAGTAGCTTGATGTTATAATCATGTAGGTTGAACTCATCTTTCAATTGGTGAACAAACTGCTCATCCGAAAAATCTTTGGCAATTCTCTTGTCATTCCTACATGAAAAGGGAGAAGGGTTATCAGAAAAGATGGAATCCAAAGCATGATGATCTTGTTTAGACGGGATCTTAAAAATAAACAAGGAATCAATCGGCATACCGTCCTCATCAGAAAAAGTGTAACTCATGCACCTCTTTTCAGTCATGGAAGGAGTGGAAGACACCATTAAAGATAATCGAAGAAACAGCCGGAAGAACGAAGAAACGGTAGGAATCGGAGACCACAGCAATGACGGCAACGGAATGGAAGCAAAGTTGGGAAGAATCTGAGGTATTGAGAAGAAGATAAAGGAAACTCGTTGGAAGGGGTGATTGATGATGGCGAAGGAGGAGCAGTAAAACTGAGAAGGAGGAAGGAGAAGAAACGCTAAGGAAAGAATGAAAGGGAAACTAGAGGTTCAGGGAGCGGACTTATAAACCCCATCAATTGTAACCGGTGGAGAAGGTTAACACGTCGCAATAATTAATGTAGGCCGCAATAATTAAAAACAAGTGGGGAACATCATGGCGCAAAACCCGGCATGACAAAGGACGTGGGAAGACAAGACGGTTTCTTCCCCTCGTGTCGATCACATGAGTGAAAGAAGGGTCATAAATGTAGGTGTAAATAATCCACAGGGACAGGTGGAGCAATCCTAAGCAAAGGTGTATCGAAGGAAAGGACGCTATAAGCACTGAATCATCTCACCAAAATCTGGGCGCGAGAAATGAGGAACTAAAGTAGCCCGTTGATAGTATTTTCAATTGACGTTGTAGTAAAGAGTTCGTTGAGGCTTGTCAAGGCAATGATTTCTAGACTTAGTAGAACTTAAAAATATAGAAAACTTAACTCAAAATTGATTTCAAGATATGAGAAAATAACCAAGACACTGATTCCACTACTACACATGAATGAATGATGATAAAAAACCCAAAACTCTAATTATCTTTAAGTCCCTTATTTTCTTAACTGACAAATAATCAGGAAAATTCTCAAAAATTAATTGTATCCCCTAAGCATAGATTATCTTAATACAAAGCATAACCTATCTAATTGAATCACAACTAATGAAGAAAATTATGCAAACAATTAAATACTCTGCAAAAGAAGTGATTGAGTGAACTATTAATTATAAATTAGAGAAATTAGAATAGTTACCAATTATTCATGCGTAAATAGCTTCCTCATTGCCTTGGTTGTGAGAAAATTAGCCTCTCATCATGTTGGAAACACACTCAAAATTCATTTTTATTGCTCAAAGTGTGTTTACAAAGATGATAGGAGAAAGATGAAAATAAAGCTATTTTCAAGCGTTTATTGCTGCGGTATCTCGATGAAAATAAACTGCCTCGTTAAAATGTCGTTGTGACTGTTGCAAAGAACGATTGTCCTTGATAGTCTGTTCTTCACGTTTTCAGAAATGCAGCAGCAGAAGGGAAAGTTCCTGCAACTCGATTCTGAACGCTGTGGTGCTCTCTAACTCTCCAAATCTCTCCGTCCCTCTTCTACTCAACCCAAGAAACTTATATATACTCGAAAGAACCAAATATTACTCCTCATAACTTCAAAATATCTTCTCATTACTCCTTTATTCTCACGGAAATATTTTCCATATATTTGATCTTCCATGCGTTCTCAGCTGTCAAACATTCCTTGTATAACTCCTACACGCTCCTGGTTATTTTCTTGAGTCATCATACACGTACAAATCACGTTCAAATCTCATACAATCTCGTGAATATCTCTCCCATGCACGAACTGCCTTGTTTTGAACTCATGGATTATCTAACCAAATCTAACCGAAATAAACGACCATATCATTCCTGTGACAATGAATCAAGTCTTCCCATGAAATTTGAGCCATTGAATCGCACTATAACCCCTCCAAATGACGAATTAAAAATCTGCCATAAGTGTGAATGTTTTCCCGCCAAAACCAAAATTCAAACTGTTGAAGATGGTGTCCCCCTATCCAGCTGTGGGGTTCGAATATCCAGTGGGTTCCCCTTAGTAATTGGGTTACCCCTTATCCAAAATGGGAGTCCGAATAACAAATGTCCTCCGGGGGTGTTCCGAGCAACTTTTCGAGCCGAATTTTCCAACAATCTTTATTTCCAAAAAAATACCTACAAACACACAAAACACCATAATAAGGACAAAAACGAGTACTAACAATATGAAACATTGAGGAAAAATTAGACACATAAATGCGTCTATCAAATACCCCCAAACTTATTATTTTCTAGTCCCGAGCAACTCTAATAAAAATGAAACCGATTTAATCTCGGGAGAGTTTACCAGAGGTGTACCCACAAAACCAGTACTTCTAATTGGTCACAAGTACCCAAAGAGCTATGAGGACATAAAAATTCTCTACCTATCTCCAAGTGACTAGAATGCCATAGAAATTAAAGGTGCCAACTCTAAAGCTGACTGAAGAAAAGGGGAGACACATCCGCAACACTGCTATATAAAGAGATATCCGCTACACATCTAGATAAACATTGTAAGATGCGTCCGCTGATTTACAATTTGGATAAGATTAGGAGAGATAAAAATGAGAGGGACATCTGCTACAATTTGGACTAATTACGTGTGATGAGTTGAACCAGTCTTTGGAAAGATCTTGTGTCAGATTGAAAGCGGACTGACAAAGCAACCAAATGTGTGTTTCTTCAACTCTCTCATAGTGCTCAGTAGAAACAACGTCTTCTTCGGTCTTCAACTGTTGATGATAAACTATCGAACCTCATAGAACCTTGACAATTAACTCTTCTCTTCGATTTATTGCTTGACATAAAAACTTCTACTTCCTTATGGCCTTATTGAACACAAAACTAATTATAGAATAAAAAGGACGTAATGATGATTTTTTTTTTTTTCATTTTTTTTTTTTTTGAAACACAAAAATTACACGACAAAAATTTACATGGCCAAGAGAGAAGGACTTAAAAACTTAGATCTTCGCAACTCGTGATGTCTTGGTATCATGAATTCCAACAACTTAAATAATTTTCTCTTATAACTTCTTCAACTTTGATTTCTTTGAATTATTCTTTTCTATTGTTGCTTCTAAACCTTAAACGTCTTCAACTTTCTTCATAGATTTTGGTGTTGCTCCGTTTGTTTATGATGATAAGTTTCTACTGAGAGAGAGTTGTAATCTAGTAACTAAGACTACATTGTGAGGTTTCTTTGTCTTTCTGGCATTTCCTGACCTACTTTCCTTTCCATCATGGATGGTTAGGTCCATCACGGTTACCCGCTGAAAGGAACAAGTTCTCTCCTGAATTTCAAGGATCTCAATGTATTTTTCTCTAATGTCTCAATAGGTCGTTATCCCTAGCATTCCAATTTCTATCTTTTCGGTGAGAAAAAGTATGTAAACTTAGCTAACCGGATACCATGTGACGCTAGAAGTTTCAAAAGTGCAAAAGTTCTTCCCCACCCCCAAACTTAAATATAACATTGTCCTCAATTTTTCTAATGAAAGAGCAAAACAAAAAGTAAAATAACACGAGGATAAGTTAGAAAGATAGTACCTGGGTGAAGAGAGAGAAAAAAAAACTAGTATACAACATACAACTGCCTCGATGGTCAATCAAGGGTAAACAGGGTCCTCCAGAGGGACCTCCTCAACATCTTTGTAGGAAAGGGCTCTAAAAGGGTTTCAATCTACGACCGTTAACCTTCGAAGAACTACTACCATCCGGTGTCTCGATCTCAACAGCTCCATGAGGAAAAACAGTGCGAACAATAAAAGGACCCGTCCACCGAGAACGTAACTTCCCAGGGAAAAGATGCAAGCGGGTATCATAGAGAAGAAATTTTTGACCTGGAGAAAATGACTTCCGTAAAATATTTCTATCATGCACAAGTTTAATTTTGTTCTTATACTCCTTCGCACTATCGTAAGCATCTATACGAATCTTGTCTAACTTATTGAGCTGGAGTTTCCTATGGGCTCCTGCCTTGTCAAGTGAAAAATTTAGTTGTTTAACAGCCCAATAAGCTCTATGTTCTAACTCAACAGGTAGATGACATGCCTTGCCATAAACAAGCCAATAAGGCGACATTCCAATGGGGGTCTTAAACGCAGTATGGTAAGCCCATAAGGCATCAGTAAGCCTAGAAGACCAGTCTTTCCGATTAGGATTAACTGTTTTCTCTAATATACGTTTTATCTCACCATTAGAATCCTCTACCTGACCACTAGTCTTTGGATGATACAGAGTGGCTACCTTATGTGTAATACCATAATTTTTCATCAAAATCTTAAAAGGTCCATTACAAAAGTGCGACCCTCCATCACTAATTATAGCTCGCGGTGTGCCAAAACGTGTAAGTATATTATTTTTCAAGAACTCAATCACAACCCTATGGTCATTGGTTTTACACGCAACCGCCTCAATCCACTTAGAGACATAGTCTACGGCGACAAGGATGTATAAGTTACCAAAAGAATTAGGAAATGGACCCATAAAGTCAATACCCCACACATCAAAGACCTCAACAATTAGAATCGGGGTCAAGGGAATCATATTCCTACGGGAAATGGTTCATAATTTCTGGCAACGTTCACAAGTAACACAGTAACTGTGGGAGTCTTTAAATAAAGAAGGACAATAGAATCCACACTACAATATCTTAGCAGCAGTCTTCTTATCACTAAAGTGACCCCCACAAGCATGATCATGATAAAAGGAAATAATACTGAACTGGTCACTCTCAGGTATACATCTCCTAATAATCTGGTTTGGACAATACTTAAATAAATAAGGATCATCCCAAAAGAAGTGCTTGACCTCGGGTAAAAACCTAGAACGATCTTGCTTACCCCAATGTTGGGGAATTCGACCAGTAACAAGATAATTCATTATATTTGCATACCAAGGTGATTGGGAAACAGAGAACAATTGTTCATCAGGAAAGCTATCCCTTATATGAAGGGAATCATCAGGGGAACTAACAATTATCCTAGACAAATGGTCTGCTACCACATTTTCTGCAACCTTTTTGTCTCTAATGTCTGGACAAAATTCTTGTAATAAAAGGATCCATCTAATCAATCTAGGTTTGGTATCCTTCTTAGACAAAAGGTATTTCAGAGCAGCATGATCGGTATAGATTACCATCTTAGAACTTAAGAGATAGGATCTAAACTTGTCTAAGGAAAACATAATAGCTAACAGTTCCTTCTCGGTAGTGGTATAGTTCATCTGGGCATCATTCAGAGTTTTGCTAGCATAGTAAATCACATGAAGTAACTTATTTTCTCGCTGACCTAGCACAACACCAATAGCATAATCTGAAGCATCGCTCATGATCTCAAAGGGTAAGTTCCAGTTGGGTGACTGGACTATGGGGGCGGTAGTGAGTAAAGACTTAAGCTTCTCAAAAGCCTTTAAACAAGCATCATCAAAGACAAACTTAGCATCTTTTGAAAGAAAATTGCAAAGAGGTCTAGAAATTAAGCTAAAATCCTTAATGAATCGACGATAAAAACCTGCATGCCCTAAGAACGACCTAATATATTTTACGGTTTTGTGACCGGTAAAGTTTTAATAAGGTCAACTTTGGCTCTATCTACCTCTATACCCTTCGAAGATACGATATGCCCTAGAACTATTCCTGAACGAACCATGAAATGACATTTTCCCCAATTCAGCACTAAATTCTTTTCCTTACACCTAGTCAAAACTAATGACAAATGATGCAAGCACTCATCAAAAGACGAACCAAACACTGAAAAATCATCCATAAAGACCTCTAAGAACCGTTCTACCATGTCAGAAAATATGCTCAACATACAACGCTGAAAGGTCGCAGGGGCATTACATAGCCCGAAAGGCATGCGTCTATACGCAAAGGTACCAAATGTACAGGTAAAAGTGGTTTTATCTTGGTCTTCTGGGGCAATAGGAACCTGATTATAGCCGCAAAATCCATATAAAAAGCAAAAATGGCTACGGCCAGCTAATCTTTCTATCATTTGGTCGATGAAGGGAAGGGGAAAGTGGTCCTTCCTAGTGTCCTTGTTCAATTTTCTATAGTCAATACAGACACGCCAACCCATGGTCATTCGGGTTGGGATTAACTCATTGTCATCATTCTGGACTACAGTAATACCAGATTTCTTGGGAACAACCTGAACGGGGCTGACCCACTTATTGTCTTAAATAGGGTAGATAATGCCTGCATCTAACAGCTTAAGAACCTCGGTTCGAACTACTTCTTTCATATTAGGGTTTAGTCGACGTTGCATCTCCCTAGAAGGTTTGGTATCTTCCTCTAAATAGATCTGATGCATATAAACAGTAGGACTTATACCCTTAATGTCTGCTATGGTCCACCCTAAAGCTTCCTTGTTATTCTGAAGGACGGTTACTAGCCTATTTTCTTGATCACTATCCAAGTCGGATGCTATAATCACAGGTAAAGTTTCAGATGGGCCTAAAAACACATACTTCAAGGTATCTGGTAATGGTTTAAGGTCCAATTTAGGAGGCTTTTCCAACGAAGGAACTGGGGTAGACTCAGAAACAGGTAGAGGTTCGAACTTAGGTTTCCATCCATTACTAATGTCTATCAAAGGGCTTGAATCTAACAAAGCATTCACTTCATTAATCACATCATCATCATCAAAATCAATCCCAAAGTGAGCTAGGCATTTCTCTAATGGATCTTCCATCAAAGTGTTTGGTAATGACTCCTCGATTAATGTTCCTATCATGTTCACCTCTTCTATGATCAAATCATCTAGTTCAGAGGGTAGCTTACTAATATGAAAGACGTTCAGCTCAATAGTCATATTACCAAAAGACTAATTCATAATACCAGTTCGACAGTTAATGATCGCATTGGATGTAGCTCAAAACGGGCGACCTAAAATTACCAGTATCTGGTTCTCTGGGTTAGGGACAGGTTGGGTATCTAGGATAACAAAATCCACTGGATAAATAAACTTGTCGACCTCTATAAGAACATCCTCGATCACACCACGAGGAATTTTAAAGGACCTATCAGCTAACTGAAGAGTCATCTCACTACAGTAAAAATATACATCTACAACTGGAGATTTACAACGCTTCTCTAAGTATTGTAGAAAGTCCTATGTTTTACAACTGGTTTCAAAGGAAGAGTTGTTGTATATCATCACTGCCAACCCTTAGGAAACAAGGGGTTCGCTAGGAAAACAAACGACAACTCCTTAAGAAAAACAGTTGTGACAACATTTAGCTATAACAACGTTGTTCCATATATGTAGTAACTTAGCCTATCACAATACTCACAAGTGTTGTTGAAGAACACAAAAATATGATAATGAAAAATATGTTAGAGGGGAGATTCGAACAAGAACCTACTACATGGAAGTCTAGCTCATCAACCAACATTTCAGTTCACAAGTTTTGATTTATTTTTATTTTTTTAAATAGAAACCTACAACAACATTTATAAGTGCTGTTGAAGTACACAAAAATATGATACTGAAAAATATGTTAGAGGGGAGATTCGAACATAAACCTACTGCATGGAAGTCTAACATATCAACCACCCTTTCAGTTCACAAGTTTTGATTTTTTTTTCTTTTTTTTAAATAGAAAGCTACAACAACAATTATAAGTGTTGTTGAAGTAAAAATATATAATGTTGGAAAAAAATAGGGTTGGGGGATTCGATCCTGAGACTCAAGCGTGGAAGTCTACACCACTAACCATCCTACACTATAACATGTTCTTTTAAGTTTGTGGTTCTTTAATACACTAATTATACACTAACTTTATGACAACCCTTCATAAGTGTTGTAAAACAAAATATAATGCTCAAAAAGTAATGCTCAAGTGACTGAGCTGCAAACAGCGTGAAGCCTTCTCTGAAAATTACTTATTTCCAATTAGGGTAGTCTGTTCATTTTCACAGTCTCCATAATGTTTATTGCACTTATTTCCATCAAGGGTAATATGGTCATTTTCACATTCTGAAATATTTACTTTACCTATTTACGATAAGGGTAGTCTTGTCACTTTTCACAGTCTCCATAATATTTATTGGACTTATTCACATTAGGGTAATATGGTCATTTTCATATTTTATAATATTTACTTTACTTATTTCCAATAAGGGTAGTCTGGTCATTTTCACAGTCTCCATAATATTTATTGCACTTATTTCCATCAAGGGTAATATGGTCATTTTCAAAGTGTAAAATTTATATTACTTATTTCTGATAACGGTAGTCTGGTCATTATTAAAGTTTCGATAATATTTATTGCACTTATTTTAACTAAGGTTAATATGGTCATTTTCATTGTCTCTAATATTTTCTTTATTTATTTCTGATAAGGGTAGTCTAGTCTTTTTCACAGTCTCCATAATATTTATTGCACTTATTTCCATTAAGGGTAATATCATCATTTTCATATTCTGTAATATTTACTTTACCTATTTCCGATAATGGTAGTCTTGTCATTTTTCACAGTCACCATAATATTTATTGCACTTATTTCCATTAAGGGTAATATGGTCATTTTCACATTTTGTAATATTTACTTTACCTATTTCCAATAAGGATAGTCTGGTCATTTTCACGGTCTCGATAATATTTATTGCACTTATTTCCATCAAGGGTAATATGGTCATTTTCAAAGTCTGTAATATTTACATTACTTAATTCTGATAAGGGTAGTCTGGTCATTATTAAAGTTTTGATAATATTTATTGCATTTATTTTCACAAAGGGTAATATGGTCATTTTCATATTTGTAATATTTTCTTTACTTATTTTAGATAAGGGTAGTCGGTCATTTCACGGTCTCCATAATATTTATTGCACTTATTTCCATTAAGGGTAATATGGTCATTTTCACAAACGTAGTATTTTCTTTACCTATTTTCGATAAGGGTAGTGCGGTCATTTTCACGGTCTCCATAATATTTATTGCACTTATTTCCATGAAGGGTAATATGGTCATTTTCAAAGTCTGTAATATTTACATTACTTAATTCTGATAAGGGTAGTCTGGTCATTATTAAAGTTTCAATAATATTTATTGCATTTATTTTCACAAAGGGTAATATGGTCATTTTCACTGTCTATAATATTTTCTTTACTTCATCATTCTTACCAAGTTTCCGGCTTATAATGGTCCACTCAGGGACATGTTTCAATCTCGGAGTCAGGTTATGCATACAGTATGCCAAAATAGGGTTTGTTTAAAGTTTCGAGGAATATTCCGAAGGAATCTTACCTGTAAATGGATGGATTCGTCGTTCTTACCAAGTTTCTGACTTAGAGTAGTCCACTCGCGGCCAGGTTTCGATCTCGGAGCCTGGTATGCATACAATATGCATAAATAGGGTTTGTTTAAGGTTTCGTAGAGTATTCCGAAGGAATCTTACCTGTAAATGGATGGATTCGTCGTTCTTACCAAGTTTCTGACTTAGAGTAGTCAACTCGCGACAAGGTTTCGATCTCGGAGACTAGTATGCATACATTGTGCATAAATAGGGTTTGTTTAAGGTTTCGTAGAGTATTCCGAAGGAATCTTACCTGTAAATGGATGGATTCGTCGTTCTTACCAAGTTTCTGACTTAGAATAGTCAACTCGAGGCCAAGTTTCGATCTCAGAGCCTGGTTTGCATACAATATGCAGAAATAGGGTTTCCTTAAGGTTTCGTAGAATATTCCGAAGGAATCTTACCTGTAAATGGATGGATTCGCCGTTCTTACCAAGTTTTCGACTTATAGTATTCCTCTCACTGCCAGGTTCCGTTCTCGGAGCCAAGGTACGCATACAATATTCCAGAATAGGGGTTGTTTAAGGTTTTGAAGAATATTCTGAAGGAATCTTACCTATAAATGAATGGATTCATCGTTCTGACGAAGTTTCTGACTTGCAGTAGTCAACTAGCGGCCAGGTTTCGATCTCGGAGTCGTTATACCATATTTGAAGTTCGAATCAACACTAAGCTTCATATTTATCGTTTTCGATAATATATCCAGCTAAGTTTGAAGTATGAACCCTCTCGGTTCATAGTTTGTTTGTCGTTATACCACATTTGAAGTTGGAATCAACACTGAGCTTCTTATTTATCGTTTTCGATGATATATCCTGCTAAGTTTGAAGTCTGAACCCTCTCGGAGCTTCTCGGTTAATAGTTTGTTTGTCGTTATACCACATTTGAAGATGAAATCAACACTGAGCTTCATATTTATCGATTTCGATGATATATCCTGCTAAGTTTGTAGTCTGAACCCTCTCGGAGCTTCTTAGTTGATATTTTATTTGTCGTTATACCATATTTGAAGTTGGAATCAACACTGAGCTTCATATTTATCGTTTTCGATGATATATCCTGTTGAGTTTGAAGCCTGAACCCTCACGGAGCTTCTCGGTTCATAGTTTGTTTGTCGTTATACGACATTGGAAGTTGGAATCAACACTGAGCTTCATATTTATCGATTTCGATGATATATCCTGCTAAGTTTGAAGCCTGAACCCTCTCGGAGCTTCTCGGTTCATAGTTTGTTTGTCGTTATACGACATTTGTAGTTGGAATCAACACTGAGCTTCATATTTATCGATTTCAATGATGTATCATGCTAAGTTTGAAGTCAAAACCCTCCCGGAGCTTCATATTTATCGATTTCAATGATGTATCATGATAAGTTTAAACTAAGAACCCTCCACGAGCTTCTTGGTTCATAGTTTGTATGCCATTATACCACATTTAAAGTTCGAATCGACAATGAGCTTTATATTTATCGATTTCGATGATATACATATCTTGCTAAGTTTGAAGTCAGAACCCACCCAGAGCTTCATGGTTCATAGTTTGTTTGTCGTTATACCAAATTTGAAGTTCGAATCCATACCTATATTCATATTTATCAATTTTGATGATGTATCATGCTAAATTTGAAGTTAGAACCCACCAGAGCTTCATAGTTCATAGTTTTTTTATCGTTATACCGAATTTGAAGTTTGAAATGACACTGACCTTCATATTTATCTAATTCGATGATGTATCATGCTAAGTTTGAAGTTAAAACCCTCCCGGAGCTTCCTTTTTCATATTTTGTATGTCGCTATACCACATTTGAAGTTCGAACAAATACTGAGCTTCATACCACTTATAGTAGTCCACTCCCGGCCAGGTTTCGAGATCGGAGCCACTTTCTTTTTCGAAGTCGTCAGAAAAGAGTTTTTTTAAGGTTTCAGAGAATATTTCGACGAGATCTAATCTATAAATGGTTGGATTCATTCTTATGAAGCTTCCAACTTATAGTATTCCACTCCTGCTAATTTGTAAGTCAGAACCCACTTCGGACCGTTACGGTTCATAGTTCGTAGTCACATTTGAAGCCTAAGTGAGTACAAATTAGAGTTTATGCTTATAATGGTTTTATTGTAATTGTAATTATGTTTAATCCAACGAACCAAATTTTAGGAAATCAAATCATGCGGATCACAAGCCAATCTAACGGTCGGAAGTCCTGTTTGGTTTACCAAATTTTGTGTTTTCTTCTCAATCTGTATGCTTTGTTTAAACCAATGGGATTGTAAAAATGTTAATCTAACGGATGTAAATCAACATCATGTGGATCACCACACTCTTACCCATACATCTAGCTATTATTCCCTAATTTGTTCTTCATTTCTCTTTTCTTTCTCCGCCTCCGCGTCCGCCTCCCTCTCTTCTTTTTTTCTTCTGCAGATCTAATTCGTTTTCTTGATATTTACTTCTTCCATATGGATCTGCAGAGTTCTAATGAGTATTCATATTTGATTGTCATGTATAAAGAGAGACGGAAAGATTAAGAAATCAGGGATTTAGTAGATAAATGAAAAAATAGTGTTTCAAAAATCAGAATTTGTCTCTGACAAAAATCAGGTGAAGGTTATGCTGCATCAAATCGGGATTAAAGGGTCTCAGACAACAACAATTCCACACTGTTTTTTCCTTCAACGAAAAATCTACTCTTTTTTTTCATTAAGATTTTGATTTAATTTTCAATTGAATCCGAGAAGAACAAGAAGATGCAGTTATGTAATGTGAGTAGGGAAATCCAGAATGGGATTAATATTTTTTATAGCACTTATGGTCATGGTCCTAACAAAGTCCTTCTCATCACTGGTAAATTCTCCTAACCCTAAGTACATTCGCCCTTTTTTTTTATCAATTTCTGATTTTCAATGGTGGGTTTTCATTAATTTGATTGATTGATTAAACAGGATTAGAAGGAACACATGATTCATGGGGACTCAAATTAAAGGCAGAGAACCACCAAATGATGAGAAGAAGAACATCTTCCGAAACTATGCATTTGTGTTAGAATCTGGCGATGATTTCAAGAAGATGGGAATGAAATTTAGGTATGTGCATTTGATAATCGGATTGTATGAATTTGGGTTTTTTTTTTGGTTGATGTCTGTTTGCTGATACTAAAATTGTTTCTCAGGTCTGAGATGGAGATGATGATGTTGTGTTGTGTTGATGGGTTCGTGTTGCAATTGAGTTTGCGAACTAGGGTTTTCTCATTAAATCGTTAATTGAGTTAGAAATTGAGAATTTAAAGATGGGTTTGGTGAACACAGTAGGATGAGGAAGAATTAGTGAGTTTTAATGAAGATTAGAGAAGCTAAGGTATCTGTTCTTTCCCAAAATAGATTTTAGATGAAGAATCAAAGAATTAGGGTTTTGATTTTAAGGCCTGGAATCAAGATAAGAATCGAGATTTAGTTACAGGGGGGAAGGTAATGAACATGGTAAGACTGCGGTGAACAATCTCTCCTGAAATTTCTCCTTTGGGGATAGATTTAAGGTAATTAGGGTTCTTCATTTACCTTGTTTTTGAATGTGTTCGGTTTAGAAATTGATTATATTAAATTGGGTTTTGTATGGAATTAAAGAATAGATGACTGTATGGGTTTAGTTTTAAAGTTCTTGACCTGGGATATCAGAACCCTTAATCCCCTGTTCTTCCCAAATTAGTTTGTTATGGTTTGTTTGAATCTATAGATGCTAGTCAGGTTTTTTTTGTAAGTATGGGATTTGTTAGATTTATGGGTTCTGCAAAATTTTGGGTTCTGCAAAGTTTTGGTATTCTTATTTGAAAATGTCAATTTTGTTTAAGAGTTTGTGAAGCTATCATCTTAGTTGTATGTTAGAATTATCCTTCTATCCTAACACTAGTAAATTTGAGTTTCTTTGTTTGTGGTCATCAGGTGCTTCTATTTTCTGCAAGTTTTAATAAACTGTCTGTGCTCCAAACTCATTATGGACGTGCACCATAGCTTTTGGTTGATGCTGATGTCTATTGTTTTGTTTCTTTTGTAGGCTTTTGCGTTTGGTTCTGGACCACAATATTGCTGATTATGTTATTGCGAATAATAATGTTGTCTTATCTTACAAGGATATGATCCACACCAACTTGTATGGTCTTATTCGTGGTCTTCAATTTTACTCGTTCGTTGTTCAGTATTATGGACTTGTGCTGGATCTCTTGCTCCTTGGTTTGACCCGGGCGAGTGAAATTGCGGGCCCTCCTCAGATGCCTAATGAATTCATTACTTTCTGGGATACAAAAGTTGAAACAAGGCATCCAATCCGATTATATTCGAGATATATAGATAGAGTGCACATTTTGTTCTGATTTACTCATGAAGAAGCACGAGACCTTATCCAGCGATATCTTAATGAACATCTTGATCCCAACAACGAAAACATGGTTGGGTATAACAGCAAGAAGTGTTGGCCAAGAGATGCAAGAATGAGGCTCATGAAACATGATGGTAAGTTGTTTCTTGCATTGGATGTTTGATCTTCATTGTTCTATGGAATGTTCATGACATTCATCTTTGTTTATTTTCTTTTGTTTTTTTCAGTTAACCTTGTGCGAAGTGTCTTCTGGGATATGAAAAATTGGCTTCCTTGAAGTATCACCACTTTGGAGTGGGAGAACAGTTTTGTTTCTGTATTCAGCAAGGATAATCCAAATTTGCTCTTCAACATGTAAGTGTTCTTTCCTTTGCACATGATATCTTGTTAACCTTCTCAAGCTTAAGAATCCACTCCATTTGGTCGCTCCTAATGTTCAAATTTTTAGCCAGTCTATTCTATGATAGGGAATGGAAAAAACACCAAAGATGCTAGTGTTGTACATTACAACTTTGTAAATTCAGAAGACTTTTCTTTGATTTTGATGTTTTTGAGAGACCATAACCCAATCTTTCTTCCCCTTGACTCGGTAGAAAATCTTTTAGCGGCTTTTAAAAGACCATAATGGCTATATCCACAATGTTAGATAAGTCTCATTTGTAAGATTTGAGATCTGAATCTCAGAACATTGAAAATATTGTATGTTACTTAGTTATTTTACCTACCGGGTGACTTGTTTATTCAGTTTGTATCTGTTTGTTGGCCATATGACCAGTCTTACTTCACTTTTATCTATATTGTCAAATTATTCATTAGCTTCTTTAGTGTAGGTGTGGGTTTGAAGTACGGATACTGCCAAAGATAAGAATGACTCAAGAGGCTTTCAGCAATACAAAGGACGGAGTCTGGAATCTGCAGAATGAACAAACAAAAGAACGAACTGCAGTTGCCTTTTTATGTGTTGATGATGAACAGATGAAAGTATTTGAAAATTGTGTTAGGCAGATCCTTATGTCTTCAGGGTCAACAACATTCAAAAAAATCGTTAACAAGTGAAATAAAGCTCTTATAGGTACTTGTATTTGTTTCCTGGTGTCCATTGCATGTGTTGCTCGATCCCGCCAGTTAATATAATTCGCGAGCTCGTGTAACCTTGGTGTCCAACTTATTTTTGGCAGGTCTGATGACATATTTCCGGGAAGCAACTGTCCATACCCAGGAACTACTAGATTTGCTGGTCAAGTGTGAGAATAAAATTCAAAACCGTATCAAGATTGGGTTAAATTCAAAAATGCCTAGCAGGTAATTTAACTATATACAAATGTTTGGATTAATAGTTTCTTAATGTAGACGTTTTTCTCTATATGTTCAGATTTCCTCCTGTCATTTTCTACATGCCTAAATAATAGGAGGTTTTGGTATGTTATCAATGGGTCACATATTGATTCCACAAAGTGACCTTAGATGCAGTCAGCATACAGATGTTGGGGTAACTCATTTCAGGAGTGATATGAGTCATGAAGAGGACCAGCTAATTCCCAATCTTTATCGTTACATACGCATTGCATACAAAATTAGAAGACTCTAGTTGGGAATGTTCAATTATTCAATTATTCAGGGTGCTTTTGATAATGAGATTGCTTATGCCAATTTTTATTTTTTTTGTTTACAGGAGATTGCTTTTGATCCTTAGGCTTAGAGTTGCGGCCATATTTTCTGTGAACCATGTGCTTGTTCTGCAGCTTCTACGATGATATTCCAAGGTCTTAAGGCTGCTGAACCAAAATGCAAGTGCACTATTTTCAGAGAGGGCAGTAAAGGTAATTCACTTGTTCTGTATATCTAACTATGTAGTCGAATGGGTTTGTTTTTTGGATAGGTGCTTGTGACTGCATTATAACTAAAGTATGGAGACACACTTCTTCTTATTAGTATTTTCCTGGAAACCAATAGGTTACTTTATCCATCTTTACTTGTATTGTCTTGTTCTTAGTTCTTATGAAGGGATTTTGTGGGAGTACTTTTCGAGAAAACTAACTTGTTTGAATCTCTTGGAAATTCCACAGGTGTTAATTACTAAGTAACCTCCAACTGCATCTATCCAATCTGGGAAAAAAGAAGACTAAAAGTTGTGGAGATTCAGGATTTGCTGGTTCGCTTTACAATTGTATCCAAGACACATTAGCTAGGACTTGTAGACTTGGATATTTTTTTAAAGTTAAGTGATAACTGATGAATTGAGTTATGAATTGTACAACGAATACTGATTTTTTCATGAATGGTCATTTAGATTCATGGATGCATGTTTCATTTCATTATAATTTAAATAAATGGTCATTTGAATGAATGTAAATGTGTTACTCTGGAAGCTTAATGTGAATGTGAAATACTTTCGGCAATTCGGTTTCAGCTATAATTTTTTTTTTGAAAAGGTTTTATGCACAACTTCTGATAAGAGTTGTGTTCCATGTTTCAACTACACAAATTATGTGTTGTCCAAGATATTTCTACAACTCTAACAAGTGTAGTGCAAATCTTATTCATAATAATAATAAGAGTTGTTACACATTTCTACGATACACATCCTAGGTTGTCCAAGATAGTTCTGCAATTTTAACAAGTGTTGTGTTAATATTTGTACGATACTCATCCTTTGTTGTCCAAGATATTCCTACAACACAATAAAGGGTTGTGTTAGGCTTTCAAAAAAAAATCGAAAGAAAATCACAACTTTAGGAAAATATTGTAGAACCATGAATCACATCACACTTTACAACTCATATTCAAGTATTGTAGAAAATCTTGGACTTTCTACAATGCCCCACCTACACAATACATAAAAAAGCGTTGTCGTAGGGGTACTACAGCGCTAATAAAGTGTCATCAATGATAATTTTTCCCGTAGTGTCTGGGTAGGTTTCATCTCACCAAGTCCTAGCTTAAGGTACACATGGTATGGCAATAAGTTCACACTGGATCCTAAGTCAAGCAATGCTTTCTCAACAAGGTATTTACCTATTGTGCAAGCAATGGTAGGGGACCCTGGGTCTTTGTACTTAGGAGTAGTAGTATTCTGCATAATAGAACTCACATGACTATCTAGGAAGGCTTTCTTTTGAACACCAAGCTTACGCTTTCGTGTACACAAGTCCTTGAGAAACTTGGCATAAGAAGGAATCTGCTTAATCGCACCTAACAATGGTAGGTTGATAGTTACCTGCTTAAAAACCTCCAGAATATCTTGGACTCGCTCTTAGTTGGAATGAGCATCTAGGGAAACGGGGCTCTAGGAACAAAATCGGGATCAACATGACCCTCATTGGTCTCTTTAGAGATTCTATCAGTCTCCTCGGTTTCTGGTTCAGAAGGGTGAACTACAGCATGTTCACTTTTAGGCATGGCGACCTTATTGTCAACTTTCTTTCCACTCCTAAGGGTTGTAACAGAATTCACATGATTGAACGGTTTCTCTCCTTTAGGGTTAGGATCAGTATGACTAAGGAACCTTCCTTCTTCTCTCTCACTAATAAACTTAGCTATCTGGACAACTTGAAGTTCTAATTTAGCAAGAGTCTGGGAATTATTCTTCAAATTCTACCTGGTTTCTTGTTGAAAGCTAAGGTGGTTAGCTGATAACATATCATGGTTCTTTTCTAACATAGTGAGAGTTTCTTCTAAGGTAGAGATCTTTTTCTCAGAAGTGTTCTGAAACTGGGTTTGACCGGAAGGGTTCTTAGCATAACCAAAACCTGGGGGAGGCTGAGAATTACTAGGCTGGCCTTGATTCTTGCCCTTGGACCAAGAAAAATTAGGGTGGTTTCTCCACCCAGGGTTGTAGGTCTCTGAGTATGGGTCAAACTTCTGACGGTTCTCAAACCTAGCATTGTTATAGACAGCATGGGCCTATTCTTCACTAACACGTCCTTCCCAAAATAAGTTATCGGGCTCTATTCCACAACTAAAGACTTGAGAGGCTCTATTAGGTTCAACAAGGGACCTATTTTTAGACTAACCCATTTCCAAAGCTTCTAACCTTCTAGACAAAGCAGCAAACTTAGCATCTGACTCGAAGCTTGTTTCTACCACATTAGTGCTACTTCTATTGACCAAGAGTCTTTTAGGGGGTTCAACACAAGGCTCCAACTGTTGGGATTTTTCAACGATAGTTCCTAAGAATGTAAAAGCATCATCAACAGTTTTATTAGTGAACTCACCCGCGCACATAGACTCGACCATGGATTTAGTTGAATAGTCTAAACCATTATAAATAATCTCCAAAAGTTTCATCTTATCAAATCTACTCTTTTTTTTCATTAAGATTTTGATTTAATTTTCAATTGAATCCGAGAAGAACAAGAAGATGCAGTTATGTAATGTGAGTAGGGAAATCCAGAATGGGATTAATATTTTTTATAGCACTTATGGTCATGGTCCTAACAAAGTCCTTCTCATCACTGGTAAATTCTCCTAACCCTAAGTACATTCGCCCTTTTTTTTATCAATTTCTGATTTTCAATGGTGGGTTTTCATTAATTTGATTGATTGATTAAACAGGATTAGAAGGAACACATGATTCATGGGGACTCAAATTAAAGGCAGAGAACCACCAAATGATGAGAAGAAGAACATCTTCCGAAACTATGCATTTGTGTTAGAATCTGGCGATGATTTCAAGAAGATGGGAATGAAATTTAGGTATGTGCATTTGATAATCGGATTGTATGAATTTGGGTTTTTTTTTCGGTTGATGTTTGTTTGCTGATACTAAAATTGTTTCTCAGGTCTGAGATGGAGATGATGATGTTGTGTTGTGTTGATGGGTTCGTGCTGCAATTGAGTTTGCGAACTAGGGTTTTCTCATTAAATCGTTAATTGAGTTAGAAATTGAGAATTTAAAGATGGGTTTGGTGAACACAGTAGGATGAGGAAGAATTAGTGAGTTTTAATGAAGATTAGAGAAGCTAAGGTATCTGTTCTTTCCCAAAATAGATTTTAGATGAAGAATCAAAGAATTAGGGTTTTGATTTTAAGGCCTGGAATCAAGATAAGAATCGAGATTTAGTTACAGGGGGGAAGGTAATGAACATGGTAAGACTGCGGTGAACAATATCTCCTGAAATTTCTCCTTTGGGGATAGATTTAAGGTAATTAGGGTTCTTCATTTACCTTGTTTTTGAATGTGTTCGGTTTAGAAATTGATTATATTAAATTGGGTTTTGTATGGAATTAAAGAATAGATTACTGTATGGGTTTAGTTTTAAAGTTCTTGACCTGGGATATCAGAACCCTTAATCCCCTGTTCTTCCCAAATTAGTTTGTTATGGTTTGTTTGAATCTATAGATGCTAGTCATGTTTTTTTTGTAAGTATGGGATTTGTTATATTTATGGGTTCTGCAAAATTTTGGGTTCTGCAAAGTTTTGGTATTCTGATTTGAAAATGTCAATTTTGTTTAAGAGTTTGGGAATCTATCATCTTAGTTGTATGTTAGAATTATCCTTCTATCCTAACACTAGTAAATTTGAGTTTCTTTGTTTGTGGTCATCAGGTGCTTCTATTTTCTGCAAGTTTTAATAAACTGTCTGTGCTCCAAACTCATTATGGACGTGCACCATAGCTTTTGGTTGATGCTGATGTCTATTGTTTTGTTTCTTTTGTAGGCTTTTGCGTTTGGTTCTGGACCACAATATTGCTGATTATGTTATTGCGAATAATAATGTTGTCTTATCTTACAAGGATATGATCCACACCAACTTGTATGGTCTTATTCGTGGTCTTCAATTTTACTCGTTCGTTGTTCAGTATTATGGACTTGTGCTGGATCTCTTGCTCCTTGGTTTGACCCGGGCGAGTGAAATTGCGGGCCCTCCTCAGATGCCTAATGAATTCATTACTTTCTGGGATACAAAAGTTGAAACAAGGCATCCAATCCGATTATATTCGAGATATATAGATAGAGTGCACATTTTGTTCTGATTTACTCATGAAGAAGCACGAGACCTTATCCAGCGATATCTTAATGAACATCTTGATCCCAACAACGAAAACATGGTTGGGTATAACAGCAAGAAGTGTTGGCCAAGAGATGCAAGAATGAGGCTCATGAAACATGATGGTAAGTTGTTTCTTGCATTGGATGTTTGATCTTCATTGTTCTATGGAATGTTCATGACATTCATCTTTGTTTATTTTCTTTTGTTTTTTTCAGTTAACCTTGTGCGAAGTGTCTTCTAGGATATGAAAAATTGGCTTCCTTGAAGTATCACCACTTTGGAGTGGGAGAACAGTTTTGTTTACGTATTGACAAGGATAATCCAAATTTGCTCTTCAACATGTAAGTGTTCTTTCCTTTGCACATGATATCTTGTTAACCTTCTCAAGCTTAAGAATCCACTCCATTTGGTCGCTCCTAATGTTCAAATTTTTAGCCAGTCTATTCTATGATAGGGAATGGAAAAAACACCAAAGATGCTAGTGTTGTACATTACAACTTTGTAAATTCAGAAGACTTTTCTTTGATTTTGATGTTTTTGAGAGACCATAACCCAATCTTTCTTCCCCTTGACTCGGTAGAAAATCTTTTAGCGGATTTTAAAAGACCATAATGGCTATATCCACAATGTTAGATAAGTCTCATTTGTAAGATTTGAGATCTGAATCTCAGAACATTGAAAATATTGTATGTTACTTAGTTATTTTACCCTAGGGTGACTTGTTTATTCGGTTGTATGTTGTTTGTTGGCCATATGACCAGTCTTACTTCACTTTTATCTATATTTTCAAATTAGTCATTAGCTTCTTTAGTGTAGGTGTGGGTTTGAAGTACGGATACTGCCAAAGATAAGAATGACTCAAGAGGCTTTCGGCAATACAAAGGACCAGTGCGGAATATGAGAATGAACAAACAAAAGAACGAACTGCAGTTGCCTTTTTATGTGTTGATGATGAACAGATGAAAGTATTTGAAAATTGTGTTAGGCAGATCCTTATGTCTTCAGGGTCAACAACATTCAAAAAAATCGTTAACAAGTGAAATAAAGCTCTTATAGGTACTTGTATTTGTTTCCTGGTGTCCATTGCATGTGTTGCTCGATCCCGCCAGTTAATATAATTCGCGAGCTCGTGTAACCTTGGTGTCCAACTTATTTTTGGCAGGTCTGATGACATATTTCCGGGAAGCAACTGTCCATACCCAGGAACTACTAGATTTGCTGGTCAAGTGTGAGAATAAAATTCAAAACCGTATCAAGATTGGGTTAAATTCAAAAATGCCTAGCAGGTAATTTAACTATATACAAATGTTTGGATTAATAGTTTCTTAATGTAGACGTTTTTCTATATATGTTCAGATTTCCTCCGGTCATTTTCTACATGCCTAAATAATAGGAGGTTTTGGTATGTTATCAATGGGTCACATATTGATTCCACAAAGTGACCTTAGATGCAGTCAGCATACAGATGTTGGGGTAACTCATTTCAGGAGTGATATGAATCATGAAGAGGACCAGCTAATTCCCAATCTTTATCGTTACATACGCATTGCATACAAAATTAGAAGACTCTAGTTGGGAATGTTCAATTATTCAATTATTCAGGGTGCTGTTGATAATGAGATTGCTTATGCCAATTTTTATTTTTTTTGTTTACAGGATATTGCTTTTGATCCTTAGGCTTAGAGTTGCGGCCATATTTTCTGTGAACCATGTGCTTGTTCTGCAGCTTCTACGATGATATTCCAAGGTCTTAAGGCTGCTGAACCAAAATGCAAGTGCACTATTTTCAGAGAGGGCAGTAAAGGTAATTCACTTGTTCTGTATATCTAACTATGTAGTCGAATGGGTTTGTTTTTTGGATAGGTGCTTGTGACTGCATTATAACTAAAGTATGGAGACACACTTCTTCTTATTAGTATTTTCCTGGAAACCAATAGGTTACTTTATCCATCTTTACTTGTATTGTCTTGTTCTTAGTTCTTATGAAGGGATTTTGTGGGAGTACTTTTCGAGAAAACTAACTTGTTTGAATCTCTTGGAAATTCCACAGATGTTAATTACTAAGTAACCTCCAACTGCATCTATCCAATCTGGGAAAAAAGAAGACTAAAAGTTGTGGAGATTCAGGATTTGCTGGTTCGCTTTACAATTGTATCCAAGACACATTAGCTAGGACTTGTAGACTTGGATATTGTTTTTAAAGTTAAGTGATAACTGATGAATTGAGTTATGAATTGTACAATGAATACTGATTTTTTCATGAATGGTCATTTAGATTCATGGATGCATGTTTCATTTCATTATAATTTAAATAAATGGTCATTTGAATGAATGTAAATGTGTTACTCTGGAAGCTTAATGTGAATGTGAAATACTTTCGGCAATTCGGTTTACTTATAATTTTTTTTTTTGAAAAGGTTTTATGCACAACTTCTGATAAGAGTTGTGTTCCATGTTTCAACTACACAAATTATGTGTTGTCCAAGATATTTCTACAACTCTAACAAGTGTAGTGCAAATCTTATTCATAATAATAATAAGAGTTGTTACACATTTCTACGATACACATCCTAGGTTGTCCAAGATAGTTCTGCAATTTTAACAAGTGTTGTGTTAATATTTGTACGATACTCATCCTTTGTTGTCCAAGATATTCCTACAACACAATAAAGGGTTGTGTTAGGCTTTCAAAAAAAATCGAAAGAAAATCACAACTTTAGGAAAATATTGTAGAACCATGAATCACATCACACTTTACAACTCATATTCAAGTATTGTAGAAAAGCTTGGACTTTCTACAATGCCCCACCTACACAATACATAAAAAAGCGTTGTCGTAGGGGTACTACAACGCTAATAAAGTGTCATCAATGATAATTTTTCCCGTAGTGTCTGGGTAGGTTTCATCTCACCAAGTCCTAGCTTAAGGTACACATGGTATGGCAATAAGTTCACACTGGATCCTAAGTCAAGCAATGCTTTCTCAACAAGGTATTTACCTATTGTGCAAGCAATGGTAGGGGACCCTGGGTCTTTGTAGTTAGGAGTAGTAGTATTCTGAATAATAGAACTCACATGACTATCTAGGAAGGATTTCTTTTGAACACCAAGCTTACGCTTTCGTGTACACAAGTCCTTGAGAAACTTGGCATAAGAAGGAATCTGCTTAATCGCACCTAACAATGGTAGGTTGATAGTTACCTGCTTAAAAACCTCCAGAATATCTTGGACTCGCTCTTAGTTGGAATGAGCAGCTAGGGAAACGGGGCTCTAGGAACAAAATCGGGATCAACATGACCCTCATTGGTCTCTTTAGAGATTCTATCAGTCTCCTCGGTTTCTGGTTCAGAAGGGTGAACTACAGCATGTTCACTTTTAGGCATGGCGACCTTATTGTCAACTTTCTTTCCACTCCTAAGGGTTTATACAGAATTCACATTATTGAACGGTTTCTCTCCTTTAGGGTTAGGATCAGTATGACTAAGGAACCTTCCTTCTTCTCTCTCACTAATAAACTTAGCTATCTGGCCAACTTGAAGTTCTAATTTAGCAAGAGTCTGGGAATTATTCTTCAAATTCTACCTGGTTTCTTGTTGAAAGCTAAGGTGGTTAGCTGATAACATATCATGGTTCTTTTCTAACATAGTGAGAGTTTCTTCTAAGGTAGAGTTCTTTTTCTCAGAAGTGTTCTGAAACTGGGTTTGACCGGAAGGGTTCTTAGCATAACCAAAACCTGGGGGAGGCTGAGAATTACTAGGCTGGCCTTGATTCTTGCCCTTAGACCAAGAAAAATTAGGGTGGTTTCTCCACCCAGAGTTGTAGGTCTCTGAGTATGGGTCAAACTTCTGACGGTTCTCAAACCTAGCATTGTTATAGACAGCATGGGCCTATTCTTCACTAACACGTCCTTCCCAAAATAAGTTATCGGGCTCTATTCCACAACTAAAGACTTGAGAGGCTCTATTAGGTTCAACAAGGGACCTATTTTTAGACTGACCCATTTCCAAAGCTTCTAACGTTCTAGACAAAGCAGCAAACTTAGCATCTGACTCGAAGCTTGTTTCTACCACATTAGTGCTACTTCTATTGACCAAGAGTCTTTTAGGGGGTTCAACACAAGGCTCCAACTGTTGGGATTTTTCAACGATAGTTCCTAAGAATGTAAAAGCATCATCAACAGTTTTATTAGTGAACTCACCCGCGCACATAGACTCGACCATGGATTTAGTTGAATAGTCTAAACCATTATAAATAATCTCCAAAAGTTTCATCTTATCAAATCCATGGTGAGGACACTGGGATAGGAGATCATTGAATCTCTCTAAAAACCTATAAAGAGATTCTCCCTCTTGTTGCACACTAGCACTAATTTTCTGCCTAATAGCTGCAGTTTTATGCTTAGGGTAGAATTTCATATAGAAAGCTGCAATAAGTTCCTTCCATGTTTCAATGGATTCCGATGGTAGGTTGTTAAGCCAGGTCTTGGCTTTATCTCTCAAGGAAAAGGGAAACATCTTAAGTTTCAAGACGTAATTAGTAAGGTATTTTATTCTAACTGTCCCACAAATTTCCTCAAAGTCCCTAATATGGAAGTAAGGGTTCTCATCATCTTTTCCTAAGAATATAGGGATCATCTGAAGAATACTAGGTTTTATCTCGAAATTAGCCGTATTGGCTGGCAATTTAATGCACGAAGCTCGGTTGGCCCTAGTTGGGAACATGTAATCTTTCAAAGTAGTCATTGCTGGAACAACTGATGTACTAGGGGTAATTTCCTCACAAAGAGACAGATTCTCAAAACTGAAGTTTCCAAAAATGGGGCTCTCAAAAGAAGAGTCTTCGAGATCCCCGCCTTCACAAGAAGAACTACTAGGTTTGTCACTAATCAGACAACCTAGAGTGTCTCTTTTCCAAGCCTGTTCTCTAATGACCTCGGGAATACACTAGAAAAACAAAATAAAAAGAAAAATAAAAATCCTAAAAGGAAGGGAGGTTCTAAGCAAACACAAACAAGGCTGACTCCACCAAAGCAAACCTAGATATTTCTAGCAAACAAAAAGCATGATGGCTCCACTTAGATTGTTTTCTAGACGAGCTTCTAATCCTTCGAAAGGGAATTCGTTACAATCTGAGCAAACCCCTCTGGAATCAATCCACGTTTAAGTAAGTTAAATAGAGGCGAGGGAAGCTTCTGGAGATTTGATACCCAAGGCCTCACCGCATTACAGGGCGGCGCAGTCACGCATTCAACTCACAGAAACTTTCATGAACTTCGAAGAATGCTCAAAAGAGTAACCAATATTTTTCGAACGAGTTTCCTATTAAGATCGTTACCCTATAGGTCTCGTTCTATTCCAAATTTTAAGGCTTAGGTTCGCGTTAAGTTTCATTTTCCTAAGGCGGGCAAGAAGAGAACGGTGATGAAATCCGAACCCTTATCTTATATGGCTAGTCCTTGCCCTTTACTAGGAATTTAAAACAGCTGTGTTTAGTTCCTCAACATATATTCACACGAAGGAAGACAGTAACTCGCTGGCAGGGGATTCGCGAGTGTTTCAACAAACTTACCTCCCGTAACAGACGGGGGATGAACCGCTGAAGTCGACTCGGGCCACGACTCCTATGTCGTGTACGAACCCGAGGGGCCGAGGTGATATCGTAATCACCGTCCTTCTCTGCAAATAGTTTGATATTTAAACTACCCTTCCGTAGGGTTTAAAAAAAAATAATGTCCAAATGTCCAAGTCCAAAGTCCAAAAAAAAAAAGTAAAGTAAAGTGCTAAAAAAGGAAAATTACAAGAATAAAGAAATCCTAGTACAATCTAAAGAAATAAACTCTCTTTTTTTTTTCCTCTCTTTTTATAATAATAAAAAAAAATCTTCTTCTTTCGCTCCTTTCGCTTTGTCTTTAACTCCAAACTTTAAGTATTCACCAAAAGCTTTGGCAAACTTTTCTTTCGCTCCAAATTCCAAAATCTGTAGTAAAAAGACAAAAAAAGAACGTAAAGAAGAACAAAAAAAAACCTAAAAAAAAAAAAGAATAAAAGAATAAAAATCTAAAAACTCTAGCCTAAAGACAAGCTCCGGGTCGACGGCGCCAAAAATTGATAGTATTTTCAATTGAAGTTGTAGCAAAGAGTTCGTTGAGGCTTGTGAAGGCAATGATTTCTAGACTTAGTAGAACTTAAAAATATAGAAAACTTAACTCAAAATTGATTTCAAGGTATGAGAAAATAACCAAGACACTGATTCCACTATTACACATGAATGAATGATGATAAAAAACCCAAAACTCTAATTATCTTTAAGTCCCTTATTTTCTTAACTGACAAATAATCAGGCAAATTCTCAAAAAATAATTGTATCCCCTAAGCATAGATTATCTTAATACAAAGAATAACCTATCTAATTGAATCACAACTAATGAAGAAAATTATGCAAACAATTAAATACTCTGCAAAAGCAGTGATTGAGTGAACTATTAATTATAAATTAGAGAAATTAGAATAGTTACCAATTATTCATGCGTAAATAGCTTCCTCATTGCCTTGGTTGTGAGAAAATTAGCCTCTCATCATGTTGGAAACACACTCAAAATTCATTTTTATTGCTCAAAGTGTGTTTACAAAGATGAAATAGAGAACGATGAAAATAAACTGCTGTTGTTGCGGTAGCTCTGCGACGCCCGTTTAAATGTCGTTGTGACTGTTGCAAAGAACGACTGTCCTTGATAGTCTGTTCTTCACGTTTTCAGAAATGCAGCAGCAGAAGGGAAAGTTCCTGCAACTCGATTCTCAACTCTGTGGTGCTCTCTAACTCTCCAAATCTCTCCGTACCTCTTCTACTCGACCCCAGAAACTTATATGTACTCGAAAGAACCAAATATTACTCCTCATAACTCCAAAATATCTTCTCATTACTCCTTTATTCTCACGGCAATATTTTCAATATATTTGATCTTCCACGCGTTCTCAGCTGTCAAACATTCCTTGTATAACTCCTACAAGCTCCTGGTTGTTTGCTGGAGTCATATTACACGTAAAAATCACGTTCAAATCTCATACAATCTCGTGAATATCTCTCCCATCCACGGACTATCTAACCAAATCTAACCGAAACCAACGACCATACCAGGCCTGTTACGATGAATCAAGTCTTCCCATGAAATTTGAGCCATTGAATCGCACTATAACCCCTCCAAATGACGAATTGAAAATCTGCCAGAAGTGTGAATGTTTTCCAGCCAAAACCAAAATTCAAACTGTTGAAGATGGTGTCCCCCTATCTAGCTGTGGGGTGCGAATATCCTGTGGGTGCCCCTTAGTAATTGGGTTACCCCTTATCCAAAATGGGAGTCCGAATAACAAATGTCCTCCGGGGGTGTTCCGAGCAACTTTTCGAGCCGAATTTTCCAACAATCTTTATTTCCAAAAAAAATACCTACAAACACACAAAACACCATAATAAGGACAAAAACAAGTACTAACAATATGAAACATTGAGGACAAATTAGACACATAAATGCGTCTATCACCCGTGAGGTCGACGTAAAGGTCTGCCGTGATGCTCATCGAGTACGAAGGCAATTAATGCACTGACAAGGTTGGTGAAGAGATAAGAGGAACACGTTCAATGTAGGACTCGGACATGGATCTAGAGGGCGACGTCGATCATCAGTACTACACAGGAGACGTCGGGTAGTGAGGCATTCAAAGAGAACGTTACTCTCCTCGGCCAAATATCTCAACCAAAGCAGAGGGGAATATCGGCCGAAGCTACGACTAATTACCCGAGAAGAACTTCAAGGAAGCCATACCGTGTCTAGCGCCATAGTATTGGTTGTATTGTCACTTGTGACTATAAAAATAGACCTATGTAGAGAGTTAAGGACCAAGGTTACCAGTGAGGAAAAACAGGGAGAACACCTAGAGCTTGATAGTGAGAATCAAAGACTTGTTAGTGAGATATTCACCTTGTAACCTTGAGTCAAGTAATAAGATCATCCATTTACCCCAGTGGACGTAGGTAATCATACCGAACCACGTATATCTTGTGTTCTTGTGCATCTCTTGGTTATTTACTTCATAGTTTGTATATTATGATTCTTTTGGATGTAGTAGTAGGATCTTCCACCACTACAACCGTGTTGGAAAACGATCACTAAAAAATTGGTTTTTAAGGTTTTAATAAAATAATAATTTATTATTTTCTTTTGTGAATGAAAAACTTGTTAGTCCCACATTGTGGAATTTCCACATTTTAGTCATTTTAAGAGACTATATAAGCATTTAGTCCCATATCGGGGAGTTTTTCTTCTTAAGTTGCATTTGTCAATTATATAAAAAAATTCACTACTTTTGTAAAATCTATGGAAAAGGGGTTGCTCTGTATTTAGAGGGACCCCCAAGGAAAAAAATATTTTATATTGTTTTCTCATGCGTTCATGATTTTCCTTTATGATTTTTCGGAGTTGTCAAGCTCAAGTTGAGCATCTACTACATATGCTAGTAGTAGGTGTAGTAGGGTGTTTTATCCTGGAGATATCCATCCTGTGAGGGCTATAGCATCACTTTTGGGTGTAGTCGGGCGCTAATGTCTTAATGGAAACGTGTTGAACACGTGACTCACTTTTTTTTTCAAAGTCTTGTCTTGTTGTTGTTGCGGAGATTTGGGGAGCTCGTCCGTTTCTTAAAATCAATCACTTCCATTATAAGAAAGCTAAGTATCCATAACTTTTTCTTATTTGATTTTTCTTTGTTTTTGATTATTGCACCCCAACAATCTTAAGACATTAGAAGTTTGTAATAATTATGGATGTTAATTGTGGAGTGAAAAAATAAAAATGAATTTTTGGTCAGCTGTAGATTTTCAAATTTATATCTCAACCTAAAAGGATTCTCAATGAACCCTTTTGAGACAACATAATAGACATACATATAGTTACCCACGTAAAATTTCAGAATTTTTGGAGTTGTAAAAGTATTTTTTTGATATTATACAACACAGAGAAACGTTCCGGAAAAATTTCTGGCGAGCAGAAATTTGTTGCTAACTAAAGTAGTTTTTGTGAGGTAACCGTGAGTTTTTTGATATGGTGATTCAAACGAAGTTTGTAGATCTGGATGTTATCTTCAAAACTTATATTTTATTTTCCGATTCGGAACTAAGTTTGTGAGATGTGATGTATTAGGTGATTGGGAAATTACCGTGTCAGTGGTCAGAGTATAAAGTGACATAAAATTAAAAAGGGACATGGCTACCAGGAGCATGTGGATGGACACAAGTCTTCCAAAGCTGAAAAAGGAGAGAACAACAAAGACAAATATAAGTGTAGTCTTCATAAGAAAGGTATGTTTCGTAAAACTAAATCTGGCATTACTTTAATTAAGGGTGATTGTTATGTTTGTAAAATTCTTGGACATGTGGAAGTAAATTGTAAACAACATAAAAACCTTAATAAGTAGAAAGTTAATGCTAATTTAGTTTAAACAAACTAGAACGAGTTCAGTGGCATGATGTCGGAAGTTATTTTAATAACTAATGTGAGAGACCAATAGGTGGACTCTGGAGCCACTTAGCATGTTTGTTGAAACAGAGACCTGTTCACCTCTTATCATAGGATAAGGGGGGATGTTGAGAAACTCTATATGAGTAACTCATCTGCGTCAGAGGTTTCATAAAAGGGAATGATCGAGCAGAAGCTCATATTAGTAATGTTCTCATATTGAATGAAGTTTTCATGTTCCGAGCATATGCAATAATCTTGTATCTTGTTCTGTTGTAGATGGTAAAAGAATTTAGATATTAATTGAATATTGAAAAACTTGTCGTCACTAAGGGCAGTGATTATTTAGGCAACGGTTATAAGACTTAGGGTCTATATATGCTTTAAAAAAAATGATGAAGTGAAAATAAATAAATTGATTCTTGTTTTTTCTTTTCTGTGATTGTATGCTGTGCATGGTAGACTTGGAACCGTAAAATAATAAGTCAATGCATAAACTGGCTAGCGTAAGCTGTGTACCCAAATTTAGTTTGGATATTGAACACAATTTTAAATCTTTGCAGAATAAAAATATGCTATAAAATCTTTTAGCAAAATTGTTAAGAGTAATTCTAAGCCCTTATAATTAATTCAGTTAGGCCTAGTTGAAATGAGTTCAACCCAAACTAAGGTGGTAAAAGGTGGTTTGTAACTTTAATAGATGATTGTACGAGGCACTCTCTTGTATACTTGCTTAGGGGTAAGGATGATTCCTTAGAATCCTTAAGAGTACAAACTTGAAATAGAAAGCGAAGTATATGTTACCACTAAATTGGTTAGGTCTAAACATGATGGCAAGTATGAAATTCATATAAGAGAACTTTACTTGTTGAATGGAATTATTCATGAGATTTCACCTCTTTATTCACCATAGTCTAATGGTATAGTTGAACGTAAGAATAGAACCATTAAGGAGATGATTTATGACATGTTAATTAAAGGATTATCCGCCAACTTGTGTGTGTGTGTGGGGGTGGGGGGGGGGGGGTGGGGGGGGGGGGGTAGTCGTCCTCTAATTTTTTTATATCCTGATTAGAGTAATCTTTAAAGGATCAGATAAAACTACATATGATTATGGAAAGATAGATAACCTTCTTATTCTTACGTCAAAATGTGGGGGTGTTTAGATAAGATATCTTGAGTATCCCATTGCATAGTCTTTGGTTGTGAGTTATGTTATTTCAGACATTGGTATGAATATTTTTTATAGAGTCTATGGATGTTGAGTTATTTGAACATGTTTATTTTGAAACCTGTCACTTCTAAGGGATGTGTTGTTGATCCCCTAGATATCTTTCAACTAGTCAGAATATACCTTCGAAAGAAGATGAAGTAGCGTTGATCCTACGAGAAGTAAAAGGATTAGAACTAAGACTTCTTAGAGACCTGACTTGATAATATGCCTAGCTTAGTCTGAGTTCCAGACTTTTAAAGAAGCCTTTACATCTACTGAAATCCCATTCTGGTAAGAAGATTCATTTAGTGAAATGGACTCAGTCTGTCATAACCAGAATTGAGAGCTTATTAATTTACCTCTAGGGAGTAAGACCATATGATATAAACGAGTCTTTAAGAGGAAACGTAAGGTAGATGAAACTGTGGAAAAATATAAGGCTAGGTAGGTAGCTAAAGTCTATAACTAAAAGAAGTTGTATATTTCCTTGATTCTTATTCACCGGTGACGAGAATTACTTCCTTTGAGATGCTAATTTCTATTGCTGCCATAAACAACTTAGTGATACATCAGATGGATGTTAAGACAGCTTTTCTAAAACCGTGAATTAGAAAACGAAATTTACATAGACCAACCTGAGGACTTTGTAGTGAAAGGTTTTGAAGACAAAATTTGTAAGTTGAACAAATCTTTGTATGGTTTTTCAAATAAGCACGTAAACAGTGACATGGAAAATTTGATCATGTGATAATGAGTAGTGGATTTATGTTAATGAATCTGACAAGTATATTTATAAGTAACTTGTTAAGGATGCCTGTGTGATTGTATACTTGTATGTTCATGATATGCTTATACTTGATACAAACATATATGTGATTAATTCCACTAAAAACATGCGCTGAATGAGAACACTGACTTGAAAGACTTAAGCCATGTTGATGTGATCTTAGGGATGAGTATTAGAAGATAATCTAATATTTATAGTATTAGTCATTCTTATTATATTAAATTCGTGCTTAAGAGATATAATCAGTCTGATTATAAGCCTGCTTGTACTCCTTACGATTCTTCTTGTAGACTCAAGAAAAATAAGGGTAATGGAGTATCTTAATTTGAATACTCAAGATTTATAGGATGTATGATGAATTTAATGAACTGTAAGAGTCCATACATTTCCTATATTGTGAGTAAGTTAATTAGATATACTTGTAGTCTACAGAAAGAACATTGGGATGCACTTAGTAGAGTATTACGGTACCTAAAATACTCTATTAGCTTTTATTTGATTTATGAAAGGTATCTTGCTTTCCTTGAGGGACTTTGTGATGAAAACTGGATAGTTGACTCAGAGGAGTCTAAGTTTATGAGTGAATATATTTTCACTCTAGCAGGAGGGTGTATTTTTGGAAGATTTCCAAACAGACATATATTGCTCAATTGATTATGGAATCTGAGAGTATTGCATTAGATAAAGCACGATAGGGGGTCGAGTGCCTAAGATGCTTTTTAGAAGACATTCCTCTCTGGCATAGGCCTGTGCCAGTTATATCTATACATTGTGTTATCCAAGCAATAATAGCTAAAGCTAAAAGTAACTAATCTCAATCGGCATTATTTCCATTGATTGGATAAAGTCCAAGAAGAATATCGCACAACCTTTGACGAAAGGTTTATCCAAAAATATAGTTAGAAATGCATCGCTGGGGATGGAGCTTAAGCTCATAAATTAAACTTTCCATGAAGGATACTCAACCTTGCTGACTGGAGATCCCAAGATCAAGGTTTCGAATGAGACAACTAACTTGTGGTGGGTAAAGGTAAACACTATCAGAGAATTTCATTATATGTCCCTTCCATATGGTGTAGACGTGATAGTGTGACTGCATGTGAAGGATGACTTTTAACAAGTCTTAATGAGTTCTATAGTTTTAATTTAAGATTGAAGTGGGGTGTAGCAGTAACACTCTTTATGGAAACTCACTTATCTGAATGAGGAAGTGGGCCGTTTCCTATGAGAATATGATCTTTGATTCTCTAGAGCATTCTGAGAAACATGATATGTCTAGGGCCAAATTGGAAAAAATGGCACGAGCTTGGCATCAACCTTGGAGATATCATCCGTGGTTGTTATCGCGAATTACATCAAATGCTAGCAGTTCAAGACATAGTTCACTGTCTCTAGCAAGTAATTCTGGTAATATCTCACTAAGAAAAGGTTCAAGACCTCATGGATACCTTTGCCTAAAATGGTATTTCCTGCATTTTTTATATGATTTTCGTTTTTCATGGTTTTGGTATTATTGGAACTTAGGACCTAAGGGTCTCTAAGGGTTCACTAGTTCATTCCTTTTCACTTTGGTGAAAGATACCTTTAGTCTCACCATGTGAGAACTGAAGATGAAAGATCTCTATACTATTATGATTTGTGCAATCCATAGTATGACCCTGGGGTCAACACACTTTTGTGTGAGGAAGAGGACGTAGAAATGACTAGTATGATTTCAACACTTGCACGATCCATCTGTCTGTTCAGCCAGTTTGGTCGTGGGATTGGGGTGTTGATTTACTAAGAGCTATCTGTGTTATTCATGTTTTATTGAGTTTTCATTCATGTGGGGGATTATTGGAAAACGATTACTAAAAAAATGATTTTTAAGGTTTTAATAAAATTATAATTTATTGTTTTATTTTGTGAATGAAAAACTTATTAGTCCACATTGTGGAGTTTCCACATTTTAGTCGTTTTAAGAGACTATATAAGCATTTTAGTCCCATATCGGGAAGTTTTGTTTTCTTAAGTTGTATTTGTCAATTATATAAATAAATACACTACTTTTGTAAAATCTATGGGAAAGTGGTTGCTCTGTATTTAGAGGGACCCACAAGGGAAAAAATATTTTATATTTTTTTCTCATGCGTTCATGATTTTCCTTTATGATTTTTCGGAGTTGTCAAGCTCAAGTTGAGCATCTACTATATATGCTAGTAGTAGGTGTAGTAGGGTGTTTTATCCTGGAGATATCCGTCCTGTGAGGGCTATAGCATCACTTTTGGGTGTATCCGGGCGATAATGTCTTAATGGCAACGTGTTGAACACATGACTCACGCTGTTTTTTCAAAGTCTTGTCTTGTTGTTGTTGCGGAGATTTGGGGAGCTCGTCCGTTTCGTAAAATCAATCACTTTCATTATAAGAAAGCTAAGCATCAATAACTTTTGCTTATTCGATTTTTCATTGTTTTTGATTATTGCATCCAACAAACCATTCCAAGTAGTTGGATCCCCTTATAAACAAAAGAACTTTCTAAGACCGGGGAAAGACGACCCTTTTGTATCTTGTGACTGTGGCTTTTATAAGAGTTGAAGCTATAATAATTAACCATCAAATAAAAAAAAGCGGTCGGGGGTGGAATCCTTCATGATGGCTACTCTCACAATATTTGCTTTTGGAAAAAAGTTACAATCACTTCTTCCATTTTAGCTCTTTTATAGAAACAAAGGGAATATGTTAACTTGAATGGATAAATTGGGATGTTCATAGAATCATGATGGTCTTAACCTAACTTGCCCAGGGATCAGTCGAGTGCTCCAAGAGGCATGCACAGATTCCTTGACCCATCAAAATAGATGAGAATAACAACACTTCAAATGATGTATGGATAGGAAGCAAAACCAATAATTCATTCCAAATGGAAGCAAGTTACGGATCAAAAACGAAAAGAAGCCGAAGAAGCGTACCCCAAAAGTTTCTACCATATGGCCGCCCTGATGTACTTAATAAATTTTGTACTCATCTATTATACGTCATCCTGATTAGTCTAACATTTCGAATAGTCAATGACAGCTAAATATAGCAATCTTAAAAACGACTCCATCTCAACCGTCCGTCGTATAGTTCCACCCTTGCTTTTCTTTGAACCAACGGCTAAAAGGAAGAATGAAGCTTACTCATGCATGTTTGAAATTCCTTTCTCTTAATAGCGGTAGGGATGTCTTGTTCTAGGGAACCATTTCCCACTTGTATCCAAACTTTAGGCAGGCGATTCCATTTTTTTTAGGCATAAAATTGGTTAAAAACATCAAAATCAACAATTCATGGGTAAAAAAGATATCTAAATTTTAATACTATTTAAATGGACAAAAATATAAAAATAGTCTGGATTTAACCAGTTTCATCCTACTCATTTTCAAATACTTTTTCTTATTTTTAATTTACAACAGGATGTATCCAGTTTCATCGTCGCTATTTTTTAAGTTTAAGCCAGGTTGAATCCAGTTTCATCCTTGTATTTTTTTTTAGTCCATTTCACCCATAAATTTTTTTACTCGTTCATTAGAACCATGTTTTAAAGATATTTGGACAAATGACCCATTTTCCGTTTTTTAAGCAAGTATCATCACAACTTGTAAAACTAAAAATAGAGAGTTGTGATTTGTGTGGCTACTAGATAAAAATATGATCAAGCAATTACCCATTATGTCCAGATACTAAAATTAAGATTAATCATCATTCTTTGGTCTAGTTCGTACTTATTAACTTTTATCCAGCTTGTAATAGAGTGTGTTCTAATCCTCAAAGTTCAAACAATTAAAAAAATAAAAATAAATGGAAAACGTAACCATAATTTACGTTCCACCTTTCAAGCAACTGATCTTTACAAGTAAACCAAAAAACAAATAGAAAATACTCATTTCTGAATCCTATAAATAATACCCTACTGATTGACAGAAACTCACATCAATCGAAAATTCATTCTCTTACACTACTTGAAAGTCGATTAATTAAACAACCTCATTCTTGTTTTCATGGCTTCCTCAGCTTCACTACTGTTTTCTCTCGCTGCTCTCTTGTTCTTGGTTGGCTTCATACAAACCAGTGATGCTAAACTTAACGGCACAATATTCATGGAACAAATTTTGGATGGTCACAATGCAGCTAGGGCAGAAGTAGGAGTACCTCCACTTTCATGGGACCGCAACTTGGCTGTATTCGCTCGGGGTTACATCGATGAAGATAGACGTGGAGATTGCAAATTGCTTTACTCAGAACGTTCTTCATTCGGAGAAACCATCTACACTGGTCCTCCTACTATTACTGCTGCAGATGCCGTAGCTTTCTGGGTCTCCGGAAAGCAATGGTATACCTATTCGAACAATAGTTGTGCTGTGGGTAAAGACTGTTCGGATTATACCCAAATTGTATGGAGAACTACTATTCACGTTGGTTGTGCACAGATTAAATGTGATACTGGTGATCTCTTCATTGCTTGCGAGTATTATCCTCATGGAAATTACGCCGGAGCATATCCTTATTAGTAAGATTTGTTCGTTTTTAGTCGAATTCCATCTCAAATTAGGGACCGATTAACTAAAATATGTATTGTTTTACTTGTATTGTTCATTTTAATTATGTTTCCAATTTTCTCGGATGAATAAGTACTTGGTGTGACAAATGTAAACAAGTTTCATTGTTAATGTTCTGTTCTTATTGAGTTGAATTTATTGTTTTAAGTTCGTTAATTGTGAGATTGGTAGATGAAAAATGATCGAATACTACACACTTTCTGAATTGTATTGTTGATTTATTGTATTATGCTTTTTCTGAATTTTATTGTATTGGGCTTCATCTTGTTGTAAGATTTCAACAAATAAATAGCAATACATGTATGAATAGGAAATTACTAGAGAATATGTGTTGACGAGTTATGAACTCTGGTCAACATCATCACCAGATAACTTTACCATTGCAGGAAAAAAAAAAATTACCGTTGTATTACAGTGACATCAGCTCTTTTTACTTTTTAGTTCCTTTAAATAATACTTCAAACCTATTGTCAAGACCCCTCTAGTAGTTCTATCAATACTAAAGGATTTTATCGACAAATTATCTGTTAAATACAATTCTGGCCCTTAGATATGAATAATAAATTGAATTATAATTATTTTATCACAGGTGATGGCATTCGCGCTTTTGTTCCAGGTCAAGCTATTGCTAATGTTGTTCTGCGTAAACGCAATAAATACTTGGATCAATTCACTTCATACAGTTATGGTTTAGGTGTCATAGCCTTTACCACGTTGGGGGAACTTGGGGATGATACTTTGTGTTTTTTTAAGAGATTGAAGAATTTTCTAGTTAGTAATGATGTTTGGAAATTTCTTTTTCATAGGCTAGGTGTAGCTATTCAGAAGGGAGTTGGTGCTCAGCTTGTTGCTAGGATACCAACGAAAGTCCTATACAATTCTATCGATTGAGTCATCTTTCATAATAATGATATATTATAATAAAGAAAGGGTTTTTATTCTATCGATTGAGTCATCTTTTTAGAGTTTTTTTGCGTTTGGGTCGTGAATTTTGATACGCCTTTGCGTTTGGGTCGTAAGTTTGTCCAAATTTTTGTTTGGGTCATTGACCCGTTAGTCAACTACGAGTTATGGTCAAACAGCTAAGCTAGCTAACGGCTGTCAGTTAACGTATTTACACGTTTTCCATTCCGTTAAGGGCTCTAATTATTTTGAATACAAGGCCGTTATTGATCCACGTTTGTGGTTCAGTAACTTGAAACGTGTCAAGTAAAATTAATAAATTAATACTACCTTAAATGGGTGTATAAACGATTTCACTTCTCTATTGGGAAAATCAGGTTATAGGTATTATTAGGGTTTATAATTTAGGTCGATGCAGCGGCAAGAATATATGGATTATTAGTGTTTGATCTGAAGGGGTTTGATATTGTTGGTCGTATTTGGTACAACAATTATTAGTATGGCAAAAAAAAAAACCCAACCAAGTAAGTGATTTATACTATTGATTTATCGTTTTGGGAAAAATTAGGGTTGTCAATTTCTTTAGATTTTGTGATGATGTGAACTCACGATTTAAAGGAAATGACACGGTTGTTGTTATTTTATGACTTTGAAGTGATATTGTTAGAAGATTTTGCAAAACCAGTTGCTATTTATATTTCTAGGGTTTATGTGGTTCTGTGAAGAATAAATGGGATTTAAATTTTTTTTTTTTTCTTTTAACTTTATATGCTTTTACTTTGTCTGCCATAAAAAAATTAAATATTCTTCAAAACAAATTGATGATTTTCTTTTTTTATTTGTTGAAAAGTGTGATAGGACCACTTTTTCCTGAAATGTTGCATGTGTTGTATGTATTATTGGATCAATTTGTTATTAAATTGTGGTTGATATGGTGTCGTTATTAAATTGTGGTTGAGATGGTGGTTGTATTTTGTGAATGATGTGATAAATTGTATGTACACGGGTTGGTGCATGACAAGGATAAAAAGGTAAATACAAGTCTTTGGGCAGAGATATCTTCTGAAG
The DNA here is from genome assembly GCA_023529315.1 of Papaver bracteatum. Lineage (NCBI taxonomy): Eukaryota > Viridiplantae > Streptophyta > Magnoliopsida > Ranunculales > Papaveraceae > Papaver > Papaver bracteatum. Next base: position 985,125 of record JAJJWX010002325.1, read on the forward strand.
ATGAGGAGGTTGATGAGCTAGTTATACATAAAGGAAAAGTTTTTTTAGTTGAGAGTTCAGGTAAAGATGATATAAGCAATGAGTTGGATGAGTTTGAAGCTCTTGATGAAGAACAACAAGAGCATGAAGCCTTGAGACTTCAAGAACAAACTAATTATATTGTCGATGATGCAGCACTATACTACGAAGACTATGTCAGCTCTGATGATGAAGACTATGTCGTTCCTAGAGGAAGGAAGTATGACTTGGGTCAATGTAATGAAGAAGAATGTTATCATACATGAACTAACAGTGACGAAGCAGATGATGTTCCAAGTGATCCTGAAGATGGTGATGAGATAATTCTAAACAGTGAAGAGGATGAGGAATTATGTAAGGCTGAGGGTTATGAAGGGTTATTTGTGATGTACAAGGCTAGTCTAGATGGTTTCATAAATGGATGCAGGTGTATTATAGGCTTGGATGGTACTTTCTTGAAAGGAAAATATGGTGGAATGGTTTTAGCAGCTATGGGTTTAGACAACAACAATGGAATTTTCCCTATTGCCATCTACATATGCAAGAATGAATTCAAGGAAACGTGGAATTTTTTTTTATCAATCCTTGCACCGTACGTGACTAGGAATGAACAACCCCTTACATTCATATCTGACCAGCAAAAAGGTTTAATTGATGGTGTTGCTAGATAATTTGCACAGTTCAATCATTATGACAGGTTTTTCTTTAGGCATTTGTACAAGAACTTTAAGAAGAAGTTCCATGGGTCATACTTGGAGACATTGGTATGGAGGGAAGCAAAGAGCTACAATGAAATTGACTACAAGCATCAGATGAAGCAGGTGGTAGAGTACGAACTAGCGGCTGTGACCTAGTTAGAAAACCATCCTCTTGAAGAATAGACTAGGTGGAAGTTTGATCACACTTCTCGCTGTGAGCATATAAGCAATAATTTTAGTGAGTCATTTAATAGTTGGATTTTAGAGCTTAAGCACTTTTTTATCTGTAAGTTTTTAATAGAGTATAAGAAATTAGTGATGGAGACATTGTATAATAGGGAGAAAAAGGGACAAGGTTGGTGTCAAACAGGTTTAATTAACAGGGAAGAGGAAAGACTTAAAAGGCATAGAGGAAATGTTCATTTTCTTAATTGTTATCCATCAACAAAAAATGTATGGTTAGTGGAGAATTACAGAGAAATGACTTGGAAAGTCAATTTGACTAGGAAAGAATATAACTGTCGGGCATGGCAAGTTGGTGGTGTGCCATGTGTTCATGTCATTGTTGTCATTATTGATAAGGATGAGAATGCATATAGTTATGTGGATCTATGCCATTTTATTTTTATTACAAGAAAAGTCATGTATTGCAACACGTTGTTCATGTAGCAAGAACCCATATTTTGTGTGGCTATATCCTTTTACCACATAAAAATATTTTGCCACACCTGTGGCAAGAAGTAACTGCCACACCTTAAATGTACTGTAGCAAAAACATGATTTTTTTCCACACCAAACTGCGAGGTAATAACATGAGGCAAAAACTATTTTATAATTTTACTTTATCTTTATTTTTAATTTAATTTAATTTCTTTTCTTTTTTTTTTGCCACACCAACTGGTGAGGCAATAACATAAGGCAATAATTTTTATTTTATTATTCAATATTAATTTATTTTGAATTTCTTTTTATTGGAAAATTCTTCTGCCACACCATCATTGTAGCTAAAACCCAAAGTTGAGTGCGGCAAGAAAACTCTATTGTTTCAGCTAGCACGTAAAACACGTTACTGATTTACTGACCATTCTAACACAGTAATAAAAAACAAATTAAAATTTGAATCAAAACATACAATTTAAATTTCATTAGAGAGTATTTGTTACAAGGTATAGTGAATCGCCACTGCACCATAAGAAAAGAAACAAATTAATTTACAGGTCAGTCCAGCATTCTTCTGTTAAAAGGCGCTGCTCCTAAGATATGAAAGACGTCGCCCCGTGTCTAGATAGTTTCTCCCAAGATCTTTGATGATGCTCCCCAGTTCTGAGGAGGTGATCTCAAGGTCCTGAGAATTGTCTCGTTCCTGTAAATAGGTCAGCCCTACACAATCTGGCATACTCTATAATTGTTGCTTAGGTTATTCAAGTAAAAGGTGTATGTATAGTTAAATTTATGGCAAATAGAAAGTACTCACTGATCATATTGTAAAAGTAATACGGACAGCATATTGTAAATGTAGAGCTAATATCATACAACTCACGCACTTGATCAGACCATTCCAATAGAGCCCGCACAGTTTGACCATGTTCGAAGACTCATGCAGTGTCAATTGGACAGCAGAACGTACCCTTCTCATCAGTTACCCAGAGATAAAAAGACGAAGAATCCCCATTAAATGCCTCCTCAAGCTCCATGGCATCTCTGGAAGCAGCATTTTTCTGGACCTGATTCAAAAGAGAAGTAGATGTTGTTCTCATCAAAGGAACAAGCATCTTATGTGCCAAAAGTTGAATGTCATCTCCAGTAAACAGGCAGTCAGCAAAACAAGAAACTAATGGTGTTCCCAAAAACTCCGAATCCGCCACATTGGATATGTCTGACATACATCGGTAAGCAAATATCTAGTCAACTGAGAGGGATAACACAATCATATTTAGATCATATATTATTAATATACAATCGTAAGTAGATTTCTAAAAACATAGAGATAATTGTTCATAGTGGTTGTCCAGGTACCAATGTATATGATGGTCATAAACCTGGAAAACTCCTACTGCGTCAGCATAGCATAAATGGATCACCCAGATCAAAGTATAAAACTAATCATAAATCCATATAAAGGATATTCACTAATTTACCTCTTCAAGCAATAATTTTTCATCACTATTTAAGGGGCAACCATCAGGACCATCGCTCAAAGCCTGAATGAGATCCTTCGGGCAACCGGGTTTTAAAACGGAAAATAGTGAGAGACACGGGAAGGGCACTTCCATTATCATACAGAAAATCTATCGTCATAGACGTCATGACAGTAGATGGAAATGAGAGTGATAAGTACATTAAGATGGCAATGGACTAAGTATCTCCTATCGCAGTTAAACATCCATCATAACACAAGATCATGAATCCAATAGTGCATCACCAATTTCAACCATAACAACCCCAGATCAAGTTATTAATTTCAATCCCAATCATACAGCAAAAGAACAACTGACAAATGCAAAACCAAATGTATCAGTAAAACAAGAATCAGATTCAATGTCCCTAACAATGAAATATGAGACCAATAAATAAAAAATCATTCCAAAACCACAGAAACCTTATATGAAACGAAAAATAATAGGGATTAAAAACTTACTCTTCTTCTAATTGCATCTTCAGAAAGAAAAAAAAAACCTTCAAAAAGAGAAAAATAAGAACATCAAAAACCCAAATTAAAAACCCCGTTTTGAAATTAAAATTTCAGTGAAAGAGTTCGAGATGAGAAAATAACCTGCTATGAGTCTCTGGAGAGTGACGAAAATAAAACCCCCCAAATTAATCTGAAGTTTTGTGTACATCTATAGACAAAAACTAATGGAAGAAAATTCAGTGAATAATTTATGAAGATCTACGGAGTGATAGAACTTATTAGAGATATCAAGTCTTTCTGTATGTGATTCAAGACTATACAAGTTCGAGCGAACGAATTTTTGATGAATTTCGAGCAGAAGATGGAAGTAGTTTTTTAGGGTTTTTTCTTCTATTATGAAGAGAAAAACTGAAAGAAATACGAGGAAAAATAAAAAAATAAAAAAAATAAAGGAAAAAATAAAGAGAGAATACGAGAAGAAAACTGAAAGTACTAGTTCTACGCGTCTTTTCTATTTTAATAAAAAAATAAAAATCTTTAGCCTCACATGCGAGGCAAGAGCCTAGTTAGAAATTCGGGGTACGGGATACGTACGAGTATAATACGGATTCGTAAAAGTTAAATTCAGTTAAAAATCCGGTCAACGATTCGTGATTCGGAAATAATACGGAACGACATACGTACGTGTATAATTCGTTTTAGAGATATGCATTCGGCATACTAAATACGACATATATTAACCTGTTAAAAAAGTATTTTTAATATAATCTTTCCTAAAATCCTACAGTTTAATACTTGACATGAACTATACACATGATATGTGCATCACAATCAGCAAATAACATGAACGTTGATGGTATTGGAAGCAGATTAGTGTATGCAAAATTTTAAAAGTCAAAAATATACTTGAATAATGATTATTTAGTGATGATGTGACAAAGTATTATATGGGGCGTATGATTCGGTAATTCGTAAATACGCATATAATTCGTTTTAAGCTGGAAATTCTCGAATCTAAGTCGGAGTTCCAGTTATATGGTCAATACGTACGGATTCGGTCGATACGAACGGATTCGAGAATTATACGAGTAATATTCGCGAACTTACTAACTAGGGGCAAGAGTATATAAATTTTCTTAATAAATAAATCATTTATACATGTTGCCACATCTACGTGGCAATACCTTAAGCTACTGCAACATTATCGATTAAGATGAGGCAAAAACATATCTTTTGCCTCCACTGTTTGCAGGTGTGGCTAAAAATCTTACTTAATGCTACACATTTTATGTGATGAGGCTAAAACCCAACTATTGCCACATAATTTAAAGATATGGGGCAAAGTAGTGCGGCAATAGACCCATTCTCTTGTAGTGTTAGCAAATACATGATGTCTTATGCTGGACATGTTGATCCTACAACAAATATGTTTAGAGCATTGCTCGGTTGAACCCACCAAGTGTTGGTATGTCAAGTTAATTTGGTTGTCATATTTTAGTGAGCCAAAACTCATTTAAGAGTCGCTTGATTTAAATGTACTAGAGTCAACTTCGTATAGGTTAGCTTCAAAGTATTAGGGTGAGACATTACAAGTATTGCGAAGACTTGAAGAAGTGATAAAGAACGGAGCTACAACCACAACATCATCCTTCCACTTGAGGTTAGTGATATTTAACTTGAACTGTTTCATTCCCTAACGTATGTTTCAAGTTGTGCATATTGAAAACATAAAACTGCGAAGCATGAATACTCTAGATAGACATAGTATTAAGGAATACAATATGAAGTTTCTTGATTAACCATTAAACTTTGCATATAATACATCAACATAATCGTATGAATGCTATTGTGATTATGTATGGGTATGAGGTGAGGATTTCATCCTAGGGAACAATGTTTACATGTGTTCTAAGGAAGTAAGTTCATGATATGTGTTGTGAACCGAAAAGGAAATCGTCGTGCGTTATTGCGGCTATTCTTCATTGCATATCTTATGAACGACCAATATGTGTGATTAGTATAACCGCTCATGACGTGTTTGTGTTCTTGGTAAAACTATTCACATGAGGCGTGACTTATGTATTGGTATGACTTTTATTAGTGAAACCGATCTTAAGTAATCACCTGGGGTATGATCGGGTTGTGAGTGTCTGAACTTATTACTGGGAGAAGGGGAACTGATCCTAGTAAGAGGTGCAGTGCAACACAAGGGGAACCGATCCTTGTATGAGGCGCAAAAGGTTTTATGGAAGAAAGGGGAACCGATCCAATGAACATGTGAAACACGTTTTTGGGAAGGGGGAACCGATCCTATGGACATGAGCAATACATAAAAGTTAGATGCCAAATATATATAGGGAACTGATCCTAGTACCTAGTCATCCATATCTTTGGTAAGCTAGTGTAACTATGCACAATACTCACATGGAGGTAGAACCGAAACTTGTTTTGGTAGAACCGTAAACCCATGAGTTGTGATTGAGTGTTACTTAATCAATCACATAGTTTGTGAAAGTCAGATAAACCAGCTCTAAACTTGTTTGGAAGCGTGGGAAATCGGTTTCAAGTGAGCAAGTATGAAAAAGGGGTTGCAAGAGTAAGATGTCGACACACTTAGAACACGGTGCATTAATGCTTATTCTATATGGTTCAAAGATATTCCTTAACGGCTAAAAAGGAAGTAAATCCCAAGATCGAATCAAATAAGTTAATAATCTTTTTAATTAAGGGTTTTTAATTATATATGGAAAATAAGAATTAGTAATGTGCATTTGCTAATTAAAGATTTTCCAAGGAGATTTCGATCATTATTTTAGGACAGTACATTCACAGGAATTATGAAAACCGAATTTGGTGGAATAATGAAAAATATCTTGAGAATATTTTCGGTTTTGGAAATTCGTTGGTGTCCAAACTTCCTTGTCTACATATACTTTGAGTTTGCATTTCTAGCAAACTAATCCTGCGTGATATAGAATTCCTCTTTTGTCTTTATTACTGGTGAATCTAATTAGATAAAATCTCTTACGGACGCTCAATTTAAAGTCTTCTTTGGGATTGAGAAGCTCTAGCGCGACCCGTTGGTGGCAAAATAGATATTGCAGTTTATCTTTAGTTTTCGTATTGATTTGATTGACTAACGGTGGTTGAACTTTGATTGCACCTAGTTTGTTTATGCTTGAAAATCTTCTCTTATGATATAAGATTCACTCAAACTAGTTCAAGGTTTCGACAGGGATCTTTAGACTGTTGTTAGATCTAAAGATGATCTTGTGATAATCCATTATTAACAGACTCCGTTCTATGTGTGATTGATCACAAGAGATTCAAGTAGTTGTGTGTAGGTGTTTATTGAATATCTAAGAAGATTTGAAGACAAAGAAGATATTGAATATTTCTGACTTGGTTTTTATAATCTTTGGTGTGCACAATACTTGTTTGGGAAAAAGAGGATCCGACTATAATTGATCTATCCTTTTCGGGTATTTTGATAGAATAGTTGAGGAAGATCGGCATCAATACGTTTCCTTGTGATTAAAGGTATTGATTGGCTTAATCTTAACGATTTTCTTTGGGTGATTGAACATAAGATATATCTTGGAACCTGGCAAAGGAGTTTATGTTAAGATAAACAAGGGAACCTTTGCGCAATTCATATCACTTGGTTGAAGAGAGTTGATACCAAAAAGATTTATTGTTTATTTACTGTTTGGAATACGAACCAAAGGAATTGGTCCAAGTACATGACTTGTTTACAGGTTGGAGGCATGGGAATACAGACGAAACTAGGTGAACTATAGGTTTAGTTGCTTGGTCTCAACTATACGAAGTTGTTTTATTTTGTATAGCGGCTTAATTATGAGAGTATTCAATTCTGGACTAGGTCACGTGATTTTTCTTCATTTGCGGTTTCCTCGTTAACAAAATTTTGCTGTGTCATTTACTTTATATTTCGCATTATAATTGTTTTATTATAATTAAATTAAATTTCACAAACGTTAATTCCTATTTACTTGATACGTGAATCCTATAGAGTTTGGTTAAGTCCGAACCTGTATATCAAGTAAACACACTTTGTTGTCGTATTGTCTCGATCTCGTATCCATAGGTACACAAAGCGTGAACCGATTTTTTTTATTGTTTCGACTCAGTCCATAGACAATCACTTTCAGGAAAGGACTTATAGGAAGGAAAAGTAATAGCTTGAGGTATATTTGTGCTACCCTCGCCTTTTAAAAATCCACTGACATAGATCGAGGTTGAGGTAACTTTGCATCTTTATAACTGTTATTTGTGCATAAGTTAGCATCTGGACCATCTTGTTCATGACCTAGCATCTTCTAATTGTTATTTTTTTGAATTTTTGATAGGATGTTTATAAGGTGAATCCTCCTAGGGTAGTAAGGCCAGCTGGTAGGCCAAGAACTCTAAGAAGAAGAGATAGAGATGAATTTGATGGAAATACAAGGAACCAGAAGAGATGTGGAATCTGTAAGATCTATGGGCACAATAGGGATGGTTGCAAAGGATCAAAGGATGGTGATCCATCCACTATAGGTATTGATCATTGTTTTGTGGATTTTTTTAGTTTTGATCTTTAATGATATTATTGTTATATGTAGTGTGATAATATATTTTTTGCGCAGGTATGAATATAATATATGGTCCACATGTTAGGAGGCCTCATAATGAAGATGGCGATGGAATTACTACATCAGCAGAAATTGGTTCTTCTTCTAGAACACAAAGGACTAATGCAGGAATGAGAACCACAAGCTTTGGTGTTACAACAAATAGTAGTAGAACTACTAATGGATGAGTTCCTAGAGGTGGAATTCCACCGATGGAAGCTATTAGAGGCATGGGAGGAAGGGCTGGTGAAATAGGAGCTGGTAGGGGAAGAGACAGTGGTTCGGGTGGAGCTGTTAGGGGCAGAGGAAATGTTGTTGTTGGGGCTGTTAGAGGAAGAGGAGGTCGAGGAATTGGTTCAACTGCAGCTGCTGGGACTCAGTCCTCTTAAACTTCCTCAATCACAGTGCAATCTACAAGAGGAAGTGGAACTGAGTCTGTAGCAAGGTATGCCAGAATGAGTGGTGGGGGAGTAGATTGCCTAGTTATCCATTGGAGAACATGACTAGAAGGTATGTTTCTCTTATGGGATTGACTGAAGACCAACCACCTGCAAAGAGAGGCAAACAAGCTAAGAAAGGCGCAGCGGTGCAATGGTACTAAGTAAGTGTTTTCTTTTTGGTAGAATACAAATTAATGATATCTAACTTGCTTATTTTGGTAGAATACAAGTTAATAAAGCACAACTGAACATCATATTTTGTATTTATTACGGTGTAAATGGCAAGCTAAAGTATTGTGACTACATCACTTACTAAATACAAGTTAACTAAATTAAATTTTTGTTGAATTTACATCCTAATTTTGTAGTTAGTGAATGCTTTGATTATCTCAATGTTGTGTGGTTTGTTGGTGGTGTTAACTGAAACGTATTTTGTACCTGATTTTATACCATATAACTGGTTGTGATGGTCAATTGTGACGGTTATCGGCTGTGCATCTCCATTATGGCTTCTGTATTATTATTTTTATATTCAGATTATTTGGCACGTGCTAGCACCTGCCTCTTAATGTGTGCACGTGTAGTCTAGATTTAACTGAGTGGCAAACTTTGTAAATAACTAACTAACCGAAATTAACTGTAAGTAACAGTTTGACCAAAACCGCTAGTTGACTTCGCTTGACTAATGGGTCAACGACCCAAACACAAATTTGTACAAACTTACGACCCAAACGCAAAGGCGTACCAAAATTCACGACCCAAACGCAAAATAACTCTACTTTTTAAATGGACGAGAATGTAAAAATAGCCAGGATGTAAATAGTTTCATCCTACCCATTTTCAAATACTTTTTCTTATTTTTAATTCACATCAGGAAGCATCCAGTTTCATCCTCGCTATTTTTTAAGTTTAAGCCAGGATGAATTCAGTTTCATTCTTGCTATTTCCATAATTGAACGTTACTTAGTTTTGGAAGTTGCAATAAATTAGGGAAAGTAGAATACTTGGTCCCCAAGTTTTATACGAATATAAATATGGGGATACCGGATACCTACATTACAGTTTCCACACACCAGAAAGCCTACACAGTTACCAGATTTTCTCCTCTCATCTTCGATCTTAAGTAGGTATTATCCAAATAATTAGTTATTAGCCATGGCAAGAGAATCATCAGTTAAGACGGTCCAGAATGGTTTGGTTGGCCTTTCTCTCCATAATAGCGGTGATAATGTATCATATATCCAAGCAGTTGATGTTTCTAACTCTACATATCATACCTACGATGTGTATTATCACAATAATGGAATCCGTACCACTGTAACTGTTAGAAAAAACAATGTTTTATTAAAATAAAAAATGCATGGACCATGTTTTGATCCCAAGACCTATTGCTCCCTAGATGTTTTTTCATGTGAATGAATAAAACATTAGTCCCATATAGACTAAAACACTTAGAGTTTTAGACTTAAATACCATGGGTTTAGCCTTAAGGGCATGGCCCTTTGGGTCTTTAGACCTTTGTGTATGGGGAAAGCCCTAGACTATGGCAAGGTTTCCTAAACCTTATTTCATTTATTATTGCCTTTCCCGTTCACGCGGTGCTTCGCACAGAAGCACGCACGCTCGCTCGGGCTCGGGAGATGGCGAGGGCGTGGGCGTGGGAGTGGGAGTGGGAGTGGGAGTGGGTGTGGGTGTGGGTGTGGGTGTACCCGACCCTATATTTTTACTGAAATTTTCACCCACACAAGTAAAAGAAATTTTTACTCTTCTCCCACATGCTTACCTCGAGAAGCATCTTTCTTCTCACACGTGTAGACACAAATATTTTTCCACCTGTGCCTCGAGAAGAATCTCGAGAATTTTAATTATCCGACAAAAGAATTTTCTTTGTATTTTTAAACATTGCTTTTACTTAACTTTTTGTAACGTTCGAAAAATTATGTATGTCGCGTGTTTCCTGGATCTTGTCGCTGCATTGGATTCTTATTCGACCGTTCAATTTTTCTACCTATAAATACGAGTTGAAGTTCTTATTTGCGGACATACCTCATCACTTAAGTTCTCTTTCTTCTTCTTCTTCTCTGCTTTCAGAAACTTAAGTTCTTTGTTTACAAAATATTAGTTTACAGAAACATAAAATCGAGTTCTTATGTGAAACAAGTTGTAGTTTACAGAAACATAATTTTGTACTACTACTTCTTTGTTTACAGGAACATTCTTTGTTTGAAACATAGTTTGTTTCTGAAACATAGTTTGTTTGAGAAATATTCAATTGTTGTTTACATTACTCTGGAAACAATTTGTATTTTCAATTTCATTTATTGTTTTTCATTTTTCTTTGCCAAGTTCTAAGGGTTCTCTCTGTGTATGCTACACATAGAGGAGAACTAACAGTAGTTGTATCCTGGAGGTGATTTGCTAATTGCTATAGCATCTCAGAGGAGTAGCAGACAATATTACCTTTAGCTCAGCGTATTTATACGTGCCTCTACTAAGTTTTTTTTTTTGATACTATCATCAGTGCATCTCCGATACAACAATAACACAGCAGTGCGAGCTAAGTATTTTTCTCAGTTACATACGAATACTGTCATTTATTTCCAACAATCTAAAGGTAATATTGCATTCGTTCGTTGCTGTATAATTGTTGCTGTAACAATATGGGAAAAAATACTGTAGAAAGACCACCAAAGTTCAGTGGTAAGGACTTTAAGAGATGGTAGTCTAAAATTTTATTCTTCCTAAACGACCTAAGGTTAGATGGAATTTCTTTAAATAGACCCTCGATAAGACTTCATCACCATGGTAATGAAGATAAATTGGATAGGTGGAATAGGAAGAATTACTTGTGCAAGAATCATATTCTTAACTGTCTGGATGACTCCTTGTATGACTTCTATAATTCAAAAGAAAATTTTACTGCTTTTGATTTATGGGAAGCTCTAGAAGAAAAATATCATCTTGAAAGTCTTTGGAAGTAAAAAGTTCTTGATGGCTAAGTTCTTGGAATACAATATGACTGATGAAAAGCCTGTGGTAGAACAATTCGTCGAACTTCAACTCCTCATCAGCGCGATTCTTGCTGAAGGCCAGCACTTTGATGAAGCTCTACAAGTATCGGCTGTGATTGAAAAGCTTCCACCCTCATGGAGCGAATACAAGAGGAGGCTGCGACACAAGACTCGTGAAATAACCATGGTGGAGCTTGGAAAAAAGATCCAGGTTGAGGAGCTTATGTGCAGCAAGGACAAGAGCATGATGCTGAGCAAAAACATCTCCAACAAAGCACACGTCTTGGAAGATAAAGATGCTTCAAAGAAAAGTCCTGGAGAATCCAGCAGAATGGGTAATAGACGTAACAGACGTCGAAAACCCAGAGGTAACAATTTTAAGCCTAGGGGTGGTGTCACTAAGAACAGCATCAAAGGCGACTGTTTTAATTGTGGTAAACCTGGACATATGGCTAAAGACTGTAAGGCCCCTAAAAAGATCAAATATGATCCAAAACTAAAAAATAAGGCAAACTTAGTAGATGATTCTGGATATTTCACTGGCATGGTGTCTGAAGTTGACCTTGTCTCTAGTATGACTAATGTGAGAGACTGGTGGCTTGATTCTGGATCCACCAATCATGTATGTAAGTTCAGAAATGCTTTCTCCTCCTATAGCATAGTAGGAGATGATGACAAATTGTTCATGGGAAACTCTTCCACCGCGAAAGTAGTGGGGAAAGGCAAGGTCGAATTGAAGCTAACTTCAGGAAAAACTCTCGCATTGAATGACGTATTTTACGTCACAGACATATGCAAAAATCTTATCTCAGAAACCATCTTACTAGGAAAAGGTTTTAAAATTGTTGCTGAGTCCAATACTGTTGTAATTTCTAAGCATGGTGAATTCTTAGGAAAAGGTTATGTTACCGATAACATGATTAAGCTTAGTGTATCTGATTTGAAATTGAATGTTAATGCATCTTCTTCTGCTTATGTTTGTGACTCTTCACATGTTTGGCATGATAGACTTGGGCATGTTAATTTCAAATCTCTAGAAAGACTTGCTAATTTAGGTTGCATACCTAAAATAAAATTTGATAAAAATCAAAGATGTGAAATCTGTGTTGAATCTAAATATGCAAGAAAACCGTTTAATAAAAGAGTTGAACGTAAAACAGTTCCTTTGGAACTAATACACTCGGATTTAGGAGATTTGAAATCAACACCAACAAGAGGTGGTAAAAAATGGTACATCACTTTTATAGATGATTACTCACGCTATTGTCAGGTTCATCTTCTTAGAAGTAAATATGAAGCCTTAGAGGCCTCCAAATTTTATAAAATAGAAGTAGAAAACCAAAAAGGAGTTAAAATTAAAACCCTTAGGTCAGACCGTGGCGGTGAGTATGTGATACCCATAGGTGAGTTTTGTAAAATTAATGGAATCATTCATGAAACCACTGCACCATATTCACCTGAATCTAATGGTGTAGCTGAAAGAAAAAATAGAACACTCATAGATATGGTAAATTCAATGTTGACAAGTTCAGGGTTATCTTCGAACTTGTGGGGGGAAGCTATCCTCTTTGCATGCTATATCTTAAACCGAGTTCCATTTAAAAAATCAGATAAGACTCCTTATGAATTGTGGAATGGTAAACAACCTTCCTATGCATACCTTAAAGTGTGGGGGTGTTTGGCCAAGGTGGCCATTCCTCATCCCAGAAAACTAAATTAGGTCCTAAAACAATTGACTGTGTTTTCTTAGGATATCCTGAGCATACAAATGCACACAGGTCATCAGCTCTGACCATAATAGCATTGGTCGGAACACCATATTGGAATCTAGAGATGCTGCGTTTTATGAACACATATTTCCTTTAAGGTCTGGACCTCGGAAAAGGGTCCATGATGACCTCTCGGATGTTCCATCGACTATTCAAACCCCAACTTTAGAGTATGAGACTGAACCAAGAAGAAGTAAGAGGGTTAGAACTGAAACAAGTTTTGGCCCAGATTTTTTGACTCTTACGGTAGAGTCTGAACCCCAAACCTACAAGGAAGCTATGACTTCTACAGAAGCTCCTTTTCGGGAAGAAGCTTCATTAAATGAATGGGAGTCCATTCAGCAAAAATGAAACTTGGGAGCTTGTAGACTTGCCTCCTGGAAGTAAATCCATAGGTTGCAAATGGGTGTTCAAAGGAAACTTAGAACAGATGGAACTATAGATAAATATAAAGCTAGGTTGGTAGCTAAAGGCTATAAACAACCGGAAGGATTAGATTTCTTTGATACTTATTCACCAGTCTCTAGAATCACCTCGATTAGGATGTTGATTGCTATTGCTTCTATTTATGATTTGCATATACATGGATGGATGTTAAACCGCATTTTTATATGGTGAAGTGAATGAAGAAATTTATATGGACCAACCTGAAGGCTTTATTGTAAAAGGTTGTGAAAACAAAGTATGCAAGTTGAACAAATCTCTGTACGGTTTAAAACAAGCACCTAATCAGTGGCATGAAAAATTTGATCATGTTATGATAACTAATGGTTTCAAGGTTAATGAATCTGATAAATGTGTTTACATTAAATCTGTGGATGATTCTCATGTTATTGTATGCCTATATGTTGATGATATTCTCATATTAGGTAGTAACCTTGATATTATTAATACCATTAAAAGCATGCTTAGAGATAATTTTGACATGAAATACTTAGGCCCTACTGATGTAATCTTAGGGATGAAAATCAGAAAGACTTCTGATGGATATAGTCTTAGTCAATCTCATTATGCTGAAACCGTACTAAAGAGATTTAATTATGAAAGTGCTAAACCTGCCTCTACTCCATTTGATCCCACTTGTAAGTTGAATCATAACAAGGGTAAGGGAATTGATCAACTTGAGTATTCTCGCATTATTGGTAATCTTATGTATCTGATGAACTGTACAAGACCTGATATTGCTTACTCTATGAGTAGATTAAGCAGGTATACTCTCAACCCAATGCAGGATCACTGGAATGCTCTCTTCAGAGTTTTACATTACCTGAGAGGGACCTCAAACTATTGCTTAAGTTTTGGGAAGTATCCTGCTGTACTGGAAGGGTATTGTGATGCCAACTGGATATTAGATTCAGAAGAGTGCAAGTCTACTAGTGGGTACATCTTCTTACTTGGAGGTGCGTCTGTCTCATGGAAGTCTACCAAATAGACATGTATAGATAAATCCACTATGGAGTCTGAATTTATAGCCTTGGAAAAAGATGGAGAGGAAGATGAATGGATACGATGTTTCCTGAGAGGAATTCCACTATGGCCCAAGCCTGTGTCTTCAATCGCAATCCACTGTGACAGTAAATCTGCTCTTGGTTGCGCAAAGAACAATGTATACAACGGGAAGTCTATATATATATACGAAGAAGACACAAGACGGTGAAACAACTACTCTCTACTGGTATTATCTCGATAGACTTTGTAAAGTCCAAAGATAATCTTGCAGATCCTTTGAAAGGCTTAACCAGAGAGGAAGTTAAATTTACATCGAGGGGGATGGGACTTAAGCTCATAGAATAAATCACCATGAAGGATACTCAACCTTGTGATTGGATTTCCAAGATCAAGGTTCAATGAGAAAACTAATTTATGGTGATATTGGGAAAGCACTATCTTTGTCCCTCCCTATGGTGTAACCGTGCGATAGTGCTGCTTGCAGAATTTTAGGATGATCTTTTGCGATCTTAATGAGTACCATGGCTTTGATTAAAGCGGGGTGTGGCAGGACACCATTTATGGACTCACCTTTGTGGATGTTGGAAGTGGGGCCGCTTCTTATGAGAATTTGAGCTGATTCTCTAGAGACATTCATTAATTCCGGGATTTTAGCCCATGGCCAAAATGGGCACAACCGCAAGAGCTTGGCAGCTGTTTTCTTCGGTTGAGGCATCAAGTGTGGCTATTATTTCTGAATTGCATTCATTGTTGGCGGTTCAAGACATTGCGTTCACCGTATCAACAAGCAGTTCAGGTAACCTCTCACTAAGTTAAGGTTCAATCTTTGGGACACCTTAGCCTATATTGTTGCCTTATGTTTTCTCGTGTTTTATCGACATGTTTTATTATTCATGTGGGGGATTGTTAGAAAAAACAATGTTTTATTAAAATAAAAAATGCATGGACCATGTTTTGATCCCAAGACCTATTGCTCCCTAGATGTTTTTTCATGTGAATGAATAAAACATTAGTCCCATATAGACTAAAACACTTAGAGTTTTAGACTTAAATACCATGGGTTTAGCCTTAAGGGCATGGCCTTTTGGGTCTTTAGACCTTTGTGTATGGGGAAAGCCCTAGACTATAGCAAGGTTGCCTAAACCTTATTGCATTTCTTATTGCCTTTCTCGTTCACGCGGTGCTTCGCACAGAAGCACGCACGCTCGCTCGGGCTCGGGCGCGGGCGAGGGCGAGGGCGTGGGCGAGGGCGTGGGTGTACCTGACCCTATCTTTTTACTGAAGTTTTCACCCACACAAGTAAAACAAATTTTTACTCTTCTCCCACATGCTTACCTCGAGAAGCATCTTTCTTCTCACACGTGTAGACACAGATATTTTTCCACCTGTGCCTCGAGAAGAATCTCGAGAATTTTAATTATCCGACAAAAAGAATTTTCACTGTATTTTTAACGACTGCTTTTACTTAACTTTTTGTAACGTTCGAAAAATTATGTCTGTCGCGTGTTTCCTGGATCTTGTCGCTGCATTG
Source organism: Papaver bracteatum (assembly GCA_023529315.1). Classification (NCBI taxonomy): domain Eukaryota; kingdom Viridiplantae; phylum Streptophyta; class Magnoliopsida; order Ranunculales; family Papaveraceae; genus Papaver; species Papaver bracteatum. The sequence goes on from JAJJWX010002325.1 coordinate 1,001,304, forward strand.
GATTCTTATTCGACCGTTCAATTTTTCTACCTATAAATACGAGTTGAAGTTCTTATTTGCGGACATACCTCAGAACTTAAGTTCTCTTTCTTCTTCTTCTTCTCTTCTTTCAGAAACTTAAGTTCTTTGTTTACAAAATATTAGTTTACAGAAACATAAAATCGAGTTCTTATGTGAAACAAGTTGTAGTTTACAGAAACATAATTTTGTACTACTACTTCTTTGTTTACAAGAACATTCTTTGTTTACAGAAACATAGTTTGTTTTACAGAAACATAGTTTGTTTACAGAAACATACAATTGTTGTTTACATTACTCTGAAACAATTTGTATTTTCAATTTATGTTTATTGTTTTTCATTTCTGCTGCCAAGTTCTAAGGGTTCTCTCTGTGTATGCTACACATAGAGGAGAACTAACAGTAGTTGTATCCTGGAGGTGATTTGCTAATTACTATAGCATCTCAGAGGAGTAGCAGGCAATATTACCTTTAGCTCAGCGTATTTATACGTGCCTCTACTAAGTTTTTTGATACTATCATCAGTGCATCTCCGGTACAACAATAACACAGCAGTGCGAGCTAAGTATTTTTCTCAGTTACATACGAATACTGTCATTTATTTCCAATAGTAACTCCTACAGCTTCCGTGGTGGATCAATGGATTGCAGATGTCTACAACGATTTCCGCAATAAGTTTGAATAATCTTGTTGTGGGTTTTGATATAAAATGGACGAGACAAAGAAGAGATCATAATAGTGCACGAAACAAAGTGGCAGTTTTGCAGTTGTCTTTGTGTCGTCGCTGTCTCATATTTCAAATCTCTTGGTGCCATAGCATTCCTGAATCACTTCATGATTTTCTTAGGGATGAGAAATTTGTCTTTGTTGGAGTTGGAATCGATGGCGACGCTCATAAGATTTGGCTTGATTATGGAATAACTGTTGCTAGAGCAGAAGAACTAGGCAGTTTGGCTGCTTATAAACTCACCAAGACATGCAAAGAATACAAAGAGAGCCATTTTCACAAATCTGGGCTGAGGGATTTGGCAATGAATGTTCTTGGAGTAGAATTACCAAAGAAAAGTGAAATCCAGTTGAGCAACTGGAATCATTGTTTGTTATGTAGAATATATATCCATGTAAAGTCCATATATATGTTGGATCCGTATTAGAGTCCATTGTAACATGTATCCATACAACTTAATATAAATATATGTCTCAATAACCTAAGTAGGTTATCCGAGAATTCCCATAACTGTTCATGGTATCAAGAGCCAGAACGTTCTCTCGGCAACCCTAGTTTTCAACTTCTTCTTCCTTCCAAAACCCTAAGCCTGCTCTTCCGTTCTTCTTTTTCTTTTCACCATGTCAACTATTTCAACTCAAGCCTCATCTACCTCTCCAATCACAGGATCTCCAACTATTCTTTGCTTCTCAATCGGTGGGTGTAGGCTCTTTCATGACCTCATCGTTTCTTCCTTCTTCAACCAAAATAGTTCTCTTAGATAGAACTAACTTTCTTCTCTGGGAATCACAAATAACACCCATTCTGAAATCTCACCGTCTCTATAAATACCTTGATGATTCATATGAGATCCCAGCTCCAGAACTTGTTGACAAAGTAACCGAAGAAAAGACTCCTAATCCAGCTTACGAAGAATGGGAGGTCATCGACCAAACCATCGTGTCTTGGATCAACTGCTCTCTCACTGAACCTCTAAAATCTGAATGTGCTAGACGCGGCAATTCTCGTGATGTCTGGAAATACCTTCGCTCTACCTACGCTACCATCAACCCCAACTAGAATTACGCAACTCAAAGCAAACTTATCAACCCTTCAAAAGGGTAACTCCTCTATTTCTGAGTATATCCTCAAGATCAAGGAAATCTCTGACTCATTAGCTGCTGTTTTACAACCTGTGTCTGATCTTGAACTTGTTTCCACAACCTTGCGTGGATTGGGAGCTGATTGGACAAGTATATATACAGCTGTAATTGCAAGAACCTCGCTACCCACTTTTACTGAACTTCATGCTCTACTTCTTCATCATGAATCTCATCTACAATATCTTCAAAGTCTTCAGAACCCGTCATCTGACTTACAGAGTTCAAGTGCTCTATTTGCTGGTTCACAGTCCGGTGGTCGTGGACAATCCTCAAATCGTGGTCGTGGCTCTTCTAATGGTCGCGGCAATTGGAACTCAAATAATAATGGTCGTGGTCGTAGCAACTGGAACACTAATGCTCGACCAAACTGGAATAACAATGGTCGTGGCAATTTTAACAATAATGGCTGGAATAATGGTTCTTCCAACAACTCTTGGAATAATACGCGTGGTCGTGGTAACTATGGTGGCTCTTATGCTCCTGCTCGTAGTAGCTATGGTGGTTCTACTGCACCATCAGTCCTTGGTCCTCCACCCTCATCATCCGTAGTTTGTCAATGGTGTGGAACTGCTGGACACATAGCCTCCGCCTGTCATCGTCTCATGCAAGCTCAGAATATAGACTTACCTCAGGCGTTTTCAGCGATGCAGGTGCAGTCTATGCCCTATGAGAATCATTGGTTTGCCGACACTGCTGCTTCGGCACACATGACTTCTGATGCCTCTCAACTGTCGAATCGTGTCGACTATAATGGTAATGCAAAAGTTCTTGTAGGAAATGGCAAACTCTTGCCTATAACAAAACCTCTGGTGATGTTACTATCGCCTCTCCAACATCTAAGTTGTTATTGAAAAATACTCTTCATGTGCCTTCACTTGCCAAAAACTTAGTATCTGTTGGACAACTCACTCGTGACTCTGATTGTGTCTTTGTCTTTGATAAATTTGGCTTTTGCATACAGGATCGGCGAACGGGAACTCCTCTGTACAAGGGCAAGACTGACGATGGCATGTATCCTATTCTCCACAGCAATCATTGTTCCTCTGTGTCATCCACTCCATCCGCTTTTTCTGCTGCTATCATTGGTACTCGTACAAGTCCTGCAATTTGGCATATGCGCCTTGGTCATCCCAATCATCGTGTGTTTCAGTCCATTAAGTCTAGTCTTTCTTTCCCCTTTTCATCTAGTAGTTGCTCTTTTCAAAATATTTGTGCTAGCTGTGTAGGTGCCAAGCACCATCGTCTCCCTTTTATGTCAAGAACTACCTATTCAAATAAAATTGGTGCTGTTATTCATTCTGATTTATGGGGTCCTGCACCTTTTCCATCCAATTGTGGTTTTCGTTATTTTCTCCTATTTGTTGATGAATGTTCCCGTTTCACTTGGCTATATTTTCTCACTGATAAAACTCAAGTGTTTCGCTGTTTTTTGGATTTCAAAGCTATGATTGAAAAACAATTCTCAACGTCCATTCGTGTCTTACAATCTGATGGTGGTACTGAGTATGCAAATCCATTGAAATCTTATTTGCTTGCTAATGGCATTCAAGGTCGATCTTCTTGTCCCAATACGCCTCAACAAAATGGCCTTGCTGAGAGGAAAATCCGTCATATCACTGAAACTGGTCGTGCTCTTATGCTTCAAAGTGGTTTACCAGAATCTTTTTGGGCTGAATTTTATGCCACTGCTACATATTTAATAAATCGTCTACCCACTCCAGTTCTGTCTAATAATACTCCGTTTTTTTGCTGTGCATAATAGAGCTCCAGACTATGGTTTTCTCAAAGCCTTTGGCTGTCGTTGTTATCCTCTACTTTCTCACTTCCGCCAGCATAAATTACAACCAAAAACACTTCCTTGTGTCTTTATTGGGTACAGTGATAAGCACAAAGGCTACAAATGCTTAGAGGTCTCTAGTAATCGTGTTTATACTTCTCGCCATGTGATTTTTGATGAGTCTGTCTTTCCATATCCCGCGGATGCCGGTGTTACTCTCAACATTTCATCTTCTCATCCTGCTACTCGTACTCTATTAAGCTGGCCCAACACTATTAAAGCTACACATCTATCTTCACCTATATCTTCAGTACCTATTCCACCTTCTCCAGCTTCTGTTACGTCAACTTCACCTCCTTCTATGTCATCGCCTATCTCTCCTTTATCTCCTCCTACACCCACTACTCCTCACTCATCTGCAACTTCTAGTGCTCCTCCTTTGTCGCCTACTAGACTATCTTTCTCCGGTGATTCTTCATCTGCTGATTCCTCCCCTACAACTTCCGTGTCAGCTGCGTCGTCATCTTCAGTCTTGCCAGCTGCACAGGAGTCCCCACCGTCGACCACCAATGTGCACCCTATGGTTACTCGCCTAAAGGATCATACTATTCAACCTAGGAGTTTCAAGGGTTGTTTTGCTACTCGATACCCTATCTTACACAGTTTTGCAGCTACGTATGCTTCCTTACCAACAGAACCATCTTGCTTCACTATCGCTTCCAAGTCTCCTGATTGGTGGGCAGCTATGCTTGAGGAAATTAATGCATTGTTACGCAATGGCACCTGGTCTCTTGTTCCGCGTCGTAGGAATGAATATCATTGGTTGCAAATGGGTTTATCGAGTCAACAAATCGATGGATCACTGAAGCAGACGCAAAGCACGTTTAGTTGCCAAAGGGTATTCTCAACAGCATGGCATTGATTATGATGAAACGTTTAGTCCTGTTGTAAAACCTGTGACTATTCGTTTAGTTCTCAGTTTGGCAGTTTCTTCATCTTGGCCTATTAAGCAACTGGATGTTAAAAATGCTTTTCTACATGGGTCTCTTGATCAAGAGGTATATATGGAACAACCGCAAGGATTTGTTGATCCTAGATTTCCTGATCATGTTTGTCTCTTGCACAAGGCGCTATACGGTTTGAAACAAGCACCCCGTGCTTGGTTTCATCGTTTTGCTTCGTTTCTCACAACACTTGGATTTCGTTCTTCACAATCGAGATCACTCCATGTTTGTGCGGCAATCCAATATGGGCATCATTATACTTCTCGTATGTGGACGATATAATTTTGACGGGCGAGTGATACTCAAGGTATTCAATCTCTTCTTCCAACACTTCAAACTCGGTTTTGCAATGACTTGATTTGGGTGACTTAAATTATTTTCTTGGTTTAGAAGCTACTAGAACTTCATCTGGTCTTGTTCTCACACAAAACAAGTATACTTTGGATCTTTTAAAACGTGTTGATCTTGTTGATTCCAAACCTGTGTCCACTCCTGTGACACCTCGCTCTAAACTCACTTCTGATGACAGTGATTTATTTCCTGATATTACTTTGTATCGAAGCCTGGTTGGTGGTTTGCAATACCTAAGTATGACGCGCCCAGATATAACGTATGCAGTTAACCAGGTTAGTCAGTTTATGCACAGGCCAACTCATACTCATTTCATGGCAGTTAAACGCATTCTTCGATATCTCAAAGGTACATTGGGTCATGGTATTTGTTTTTGGAATAACTCTACTTTGAAACTTACGGCATACTCTGATGCTGATTGGGGCGGTGATCCGGACACTTCTCGATCTACCACAGGTCATTGTGTTTTCTTAGGCAAAAATCTCATATCTTGGGGTTCCAAAAAGCAACCCAGTGTATCTACTAGTAGTATTGAAGCCGAGTATCGTGCATTGTCATCCACTGCTGCTGAGCTTATTTGGATTGAGTATCTGTTACGTGATCTTGGTGTCACCCTTTCGCAAGCCCCTCTTCTCTACTGTGACAACATCAGTGCTACATATCTAGCCCTCAATCCTATACAGCATTATCGTTCAAAGCACATACAGATTCATTATCATTTTGTACGCGAACGACTCTCCTCTGGGTCTCTGCAGCTGCGATATATATCCACTGAGCATCAGCTTGCAGATCTTTTTACGAAGGGTTTGTCTACTACGCGTTTTCGTTATTTATGTGACAAGCTTTCACGTTGTTTACCACCGTGTACAGCTTGAGGGGGTGTGTAGAATATATATCCATGTAAAGTCCATATATATGTTGGATCCGTATTAGAGTCCATTGTAACATGTATCCATACAACTTAATATAAATATATGTCTCAATAACCTAAGTAGGTTATCCGAGAATTCCCATAACTGTTCATGTTAACTGCGGCTCAGACTGAATACGCTTGTTTAGATGCTTTTGTTTCGTTTCGGTTAGGTATCCGTTTAAGGAGTCTTGCTGATCCAGTACATATTGAGGTTAATTTGGGTGGAGAAACAATGGAGGAGAAACTCGACCAGAAGCTAAACAGATTTTTCAAGGATTTTCCAGAACATATAAAGATTGAGCAAGAAGAAACTGAGAAGATGCAGGCTAATTGTTCATCCAAGGCTAATGAGAAAAAGGTTGCAATGGGACAGTCTCCAGCTAATGCTAACTCTTGTGAGGACTCAACCTCAAGGGGCCAAAACTTTCCTCCTCCTCAATTCTTCTCTGATGCCCTAGTGGACAAAGAAAAGGAGAGAGTGGTGATTCAGTATATGAAGTCTAGGTTCGGACCTGCAATCAACATGATGCTTCAGGTTAATCAAGGTTTGGGTTTTAACGGTGAAGAGAATGATCTTATTCGACAACTAATAAAGACTGCTGCCAGGAATCCACTTGCTTTCAATTTTGAATGCAGGGTTTTACCTCCATCTGATTAATATGGTTCTTGCGCAACTGATAATATTCTGATTGTTACACCATAAAATTACATCCACACTTCTGTCTTTATTTCTTCCTTCGAATTTCAATGTGCATACACCAAAATTGACCGAATTTACCATTAGTTGACCTAAAAAAAGATAGTTGACAATACAGGCGGGGAATTGATCATATGAATTGTTATATAGGACTAGGATAATCTGAGTTTGAATAACATAAGATAAGTCTATGGAGTTTACAAAATTTGCATACCAGCAACCACCCGAGCAAATGAGTATTAGCAATTTAGCAGACAGGGGAATATTACTTGGACATCTTGTTTATTTAACTATATGGACAACACTGCATAGTTATTCTAGTGTGGACCTATATTTTAAAATAAAGTACTAAACAGGGAAATGGTGCTACTCAATGTGAAAGGTATATATATGTTAACGTCCTTCAGTTTGTAAGGCCGAAATATAATTGCTGCTATCACCAACTGTTGTTATGCTATCTGTGTAAGATAGTAATTCAGCTGATTCTAACAAGCGCATCAGTTCTTCTTTGCTTGTTGAATTCGTTATATCCTCATCATCATCCAAAATCCAAGGTTGGTTAGACGACACCCTTATCAATCCATGGAGCACCATTGCTACTTCTTTCATGGAAGGTCTCTTTTCTCCCTTCATTCTTAAGCATTTTTGGGCTAGTACAGCCGTTTCTTGGATCTGTTGGTGCCCACATACACTGCTGACTTGTTCATTATCATTTCGTACCAAACTATCGTCAAGAATCACAAACAATTTGTTGGTTTTCATAGAAGAAAGGAAATAACTTGCCAGATTTCTATCCTCTTCAAGTCTCTCTGTAGAAAATACTGGTTTACCTGTTAGTAGTTCCACGAGAAGAACACCGAAGCTGTAAACATCACTTTTCTCTGTTAATTGGTTTGATTGCATGTATTCTGGATCTAAGTACCCAAAAGTACCTTGAACAACTGTACTTAACTGAGCCTCATCGGTAGGATTCAACCTCGAACCTCCAAAATCTGCGACTTTCGCTTTGTAATTATCGTCTAGAAGTACATTACCCGACTTGATATCTCTGTGTATTATGGGTATGGATGCTTCGGAGTGCAAGTAGGCTAATGATCCCGCAACTTCTGAGGCTATCCTTAAACGATTTTCCCATGAAAGAGTAGAGGAGCTCGTTCGGTTCTCACGATGATCGTGTAAATGTTGGTGAAGTGTCCCATTAGCAATATATTCATAAACTAGTAAAGGAACTTCGCTCTCTAGACAACAACCCAAGAGCTGAACTACATTTTTGTGATTGATTTGTGACAGAACAGCAATTTCATTTATGAATTGCTCATTTTGGTTCATATCCACTATTTTTGTCTTCTTAATAGCAACCACTTCCCCATTAGATAAGGTTCCTTTATACACCGTGCCAAATCCTCCTCGTCCAAGAATTTGACTTTCGTGATAGTTGTTGGTTGCCTTGCTCAGCTCCTTCTCAGTGTATATTGTAGCAACAGATCGGTGCTTCTTTCCTCCTCTGCCATTTCCCCTAGCCTCAATATCCTCTTCCCGTTCATCAAGGAGTCGATTTAAAATTAAACCACCGTTTTTCTTGAAGAATTCCTCCTTGACTTGCATGTGCTTTCTTTTCCTATATCCCCAGTATATCCAGTAGCTAGTCACAAGACTCACAAGCAGAAAAGATAAGCTAAGGCAGGCCCCTGCGCACAATAAAAGTTGCGAACTTAATAAATTTCCCTGTTCTTACAATTCAAATTTTCGAACAGTTAATCAATTATATTAATATATTAGATTTGTGCCGGTGGTACGCACCACGCATATTTTTTCATTTTAATTGGGTGAGCGTGATTTCGCCCTTCCTCATACAAATGTTTTTTTAATTTACTGTGGGGAGAAATTACATTAAATAGGTGAAAATATGTGTAGATTTTTTTTTTTTTTTTTTTTTTGATTTGTTGTACGCAGGGTTTCGCCCCGCCTCGTGACAATGCTTTTCTTATTGAGTGTGCTAAGGGTTTTGCCCTGCCTCGTGGCCATACATTTTTGATTTGGTGCGCGGGGATTGGTCCCGCCCCTGACGATGTAATTTTGATTTGATGTGGTGGGGTAAATACATTAAATAGGTAAATAATATGTGCAGTTTTTTTTTTTTTTTTCGCAGAAAATATGTAGATTTTTTTCCTTTTATGTATTAATTAGGTAAAAGAAATCTTAATATACTAGTTACTCAATTTCCAAATTGAAATTTGGACTTTTATACAATTCCAAACACGATAAGTTAAGTTTTTCTATAAGTTTGTAAGTTTTAAATCAACCATACATTACTAAGTGTCTTCACCTAAATATTGAATTTGGTTTCTCTTTTTAATTTTTTTTTAAACCAATCATACGTTGTCAAGTGTTCTCACTAAAACGGTTGTTTCACAAAACTCAAAAACAGGCATATTTCGGCCAATAGGAAACGAAGATTTCCTTACCATTAAGGTAAGATCTTTATTTATGAGATATATTTTGTAAAAGGGTTGTATGTTCTTAGTCATATTAGAGTCTGGGTCGTAGGAGATGATGCTGATGCCATAGGATCGTAGATTAACTGTTTGATAAGTTTACTAAAAAATATCCTTATATGAAATAGTTGAATGACCTATTATCCTAGCCCAGTTAAATACTTGCCTAAACTAAACTTTACGACCACATTTTATGGTCTTGGTGGGTGGGTGCTATTTCGAGTTCAAGAAGACTTGGAATAATTGATGTTGTCGCTGTTTTTTGGTGGTTGAACTTGAATGGCTTAAACGTTATACTTTCACCATTATTATAAGATTTAAAAAAAAAAAAAACACTCATTGAAAAGATTGAAAAAAAACACTCATTGAAAAAAAAAAAAAACACTCAAGTGTACTGCATATCTTTTAAAAATGAAATCAAAGCTCAATTTTAGGTCCGTATAAGTGGATCCAATTTCACCATTATCCTATATTTTAACTAGTAGAAATAAAAAAGACAATCGGGATCGAAGTTGCTAAAAAGAATGCGCAGACCAGCAGTTCCATTGAAGGGTTCCATTCAAGCTGTTACTTCCGGTGACAATGGGGGCTGAATGGAGGGGATTATATATATGAATGCTTTTGAGTTCCTGATATGAATTGAATTTGCAGGAGTTAGACAACTAGAGAAGAGAACTTAATGCACAGCGACACCATTAGGTTGTGGTCGCTAGGTGTTTGGAAATATGCCTGAACCGGAAAAAAAATGGAAAAAAGATATTTTCCTCGGATGGAAGAAGATGAAAAAGGACTAGAGGGTTAACTATTTCAAAAATACTTTAACAGTCAGCGCTAGTTATGTGACGGTCAATGTTTTTATCAAAATCTTAAAGTCATCCAAACGATTCCCACGATCTTCCGTTAGTCTACGATCCCACCGCATCAAAAACATTTTCAATGACCCTGACCGTTTTTTACAAAATATCTCTTTATTTATGTAGGCGTTTAAGTCTTTAGAATTTAGATTATCGTATCATTTTGGTAAGGAAACCATATTCAAACAATTAAATGGCATGGTTTATAGCGAAGTCTTAACTACGTACCTAAAACAATATTGTTATTATTCTGAGTACTCGGACTCCGAGGAAAGCAGTCACTGATGTTATTTCGGAGGTGAAGACTATATCCCTTGTTGCAAGAACATATGTAGCTCCCTTCTGTATTTTTGCAATTACCTTTAGGTCCCGTGCATACCTGTAACTCATTACATTCATCGATATCTGTCCCGCAAAAAAGAAAGGTCACTTCAGTTCAGTATATATATGTGGCAATTGTGAGATAAAAACATTACTAGCAAGTAGCAATAGAAATCAGTAAATTGGTAATATTAGCGGGTGATTATACCAGTGACAAAGTCATTGGGTGATGATATTAATGACCTGAGTTCAAAACTTGTCAACACTAAATTATTTAATGATAAAAAAACAAAAGAAAAAAATCAGTAAATTACCTTGACAACCACCGGCAGTACTACTGTTCAGATAAGGATTTCCTCTATAGCCCGATCTACAATTACATCGATAACCTAGAATCTTACTGTCTTCAGGTACTATACAATCAGTGTTAGGTCCACAGGCATAAGTGGTCGAGTTTTTTGCAGCTTCATCGCACGTCTCAAACCCAACAGTCCAATCAACCACTACTGGAACAGTTCCAGTTCCATTATGTTTGAAATCCTTAATATATGACGAAGAAAAATTAAATGATTTTTCTTCAATTAAAAAACCATAACCACATGGATTGAAATCCAAGATTGTTCCAGACGATCTTCCGACACTGATGTCCAGTTTTTTTAGTCCAGCTGGGACGGGGGCCTGGCAACAACCGATACCATTGCAAGACCCATCAGTGCTATCATCTTCTGTATCACAGACTGACATACATCCCGTACTGATAGATCTATTATCATCTCGTTTTAGATATGCCCAGGTATTGCAACCCAAACCAACGAACATGTTTTTTGTATTAGAGAAGGTGAATTTTCCCGTCCCTGCTGTCGATGAGAAATCCCTTCCTGTTTGGTTGTCTGTACAATCGCGGGCTGTGAAAATTTCTGTAGTCATTGTTCCATCGAGTAGTGATATATTTGAGATATTATAGTTTTGGCCATAAACTGGCTTGACAGAATTGAGGAGACTCTCATTGCAACGTATTTCGAAATACCCATCTATGAAACAACCAGGACCAATACCGAATGGGTAAGGTATGCTAACATTCCCGCAGTGATCTTGGCAACCAGGCTTGGTTATTACTTGAGAACCAGTAACTCGTATTTCTGCAGATGCTAAGTATATCCACAGCAACAACACAAAACACTGAAACTTTAAGAGAACTTGCAGAGCCATGGTTTATAAGATTGGTTATTTTATTTGAGCATCTAACTGCTACTTATAACCAAAATCTCTGAAGAAATTTCGCAGTCACTCACTTTTTTTTAATATAACTTTTTCATTGGGATAAAAAAAAAGAAAAGAAAAGAATAGCAGTCACCGACTTTAAATAGGGTTAGTGATCGTCTTCTTCGATGTTAAATAAAATATCCAAGGAAACAAGAAAGTCTAGCCAAGAATTTAAGAATCTTTTTCCAATAACAATAAATGTATTGATCCACTACAAATAAATATAGGGTTCACTGTATTGGGAATCGGGCAGTGGGGGACTAATTATCACTCGGAATCTTTTACCAAAGTCATACTACTTGACTTGGACTTGTTATTCTGTAAGTCAAGAGATCGGAGTAACTCCTCTTAACTGCACAAATCTATAGGTTATTGGAAATTTGAATCCGAATCTTTGTTTACTGTACACACAGCCGCCTCATACTGTTTTGCCATTGATTATTGTAATGAGATAGTTGAGGATTCAAATAAAGAAAGACTTCCCCGCCTTTTGCCATTGATTATTTTAAATGCACTAAGACTAGTCAATTTTGGGGTACGCGCATTAAGATTCGGTCATTGAATTAGAAATGTTGTATATGATAAGCCATCAATCAGTAAACTAAACACCCAACCACATCTCTCACATCACGTCCAGAGTTGTGGTAACCTCCCCTATCATTGGCCGGTTAATAAAACTCTCGCTCCTAATTGGCCGAAATCAAAGTTAGCCCCCTTATATTTCGTGTCCGTTAATTTTTAACAGAATATGAAATCCGGGACTTCGGATTAGCAGTTAAATCTACAAATATCTTTCGGGGAGAGCCCACACGGTTTTTTTGGGGGAAAAAAACGAAAATTTTCATGTAGAAGGAAAATCGACATGTATAAGTTTTTTTTACGAGATTTACATACCAAAGAAAAAAAAGAATAATTTTACGGGATTCTTTCATGAGCTATTAGTGGAAAAGAAATCTTTGAAGATATTTAGGGTAGTTTTTTTTACAAGATTTACATACCAAAGAAAAAAAGAGAATATTTTTTTGGGAAAAAAAACGAAAATTTCCATGTAGAAGGAAATGAACATGTATAAGTTTTTTACGAGATTTACATACCAAATAAAAAAAAAGAATATTTTACGGGATTCTTTCATGAGAAATTAATGGAAAAAAAAATCTTCGAAGATTTTCAGGGTAAATTTCGAATCATTCCCTTTCCATTTTTATTTTTTTACGAGATTTACATATCAAAGTAAAAAAAATTGGGGAAAAAAACGAAAATTTCCATGTAGAAGAAAATGAACATGTATAAGTTTTTTTACGAGATTTACATAAAATAAAAGAATATTTTTACGGGATTTTTTCATAAGTGGCCGTTACTTTTTAATAGAATATGTAATCTGAACCTTTGGATTAACTGCAAAATCTATAAATATCTTTTGGGTGGAGCCCGGGACGATTTTTTTTTTTTGGAAAAAAGACGAGAATTTCGATGTAAAAATAAATCAGCATAGATAAGTTTTCACGAGATTCTTTTATGAAAAATTATAATTGAAAATAAAAAAAAAAAAAAAAAAAAGAAATTGAAAAGAAATATTAGAAAAACTTATAATTTATTTACTTATAAACGTGTGGATCCTAGAATTTGAGAAACAAATCTATAAAAATTATAAAACATAGATGCTTACCATTCATGTTAAATCAAATTTAAGAAAATAAATCTAAAATTCCTAAAAAACTGTGAATACATACCATTCGTATTAAATATGGTATCCTGTTTTACATGTTGATGATCTTATGCCAAATTATTTCTGGGAATACATACTGTAACGCCCCGGTTTTCAAAACTCGGATTCTGCCCGGATCCCATGCCCGAAAACCCGAAGTGCCACATGGAAACCATAGCCGAGGCCCGGCTACTAAGCCCAAGCTCATTAAATAATTTATTCAGGCTTATTTAGTTTATGTTCATGTTACTATTTCTGTCGCAGCGGAAAACTTAGAAATTCATTTTGGAAGATCAAACCGCTGATTTAACCTAATTTATTTTTTGACTCTACGTGATGGACCGCTAAGCGGCTGCCTACGTACCCAAAAGGATCAAGCACGACCGTAGTTCATCAGACAATGCACCAAATACACAATCAACAATTTTAAGATGATCGAATCATTAAGGTTAAACTTACCCAAGACACTTGTTCGACCCATTTAAAAATATTGCTACTCCTTTGGGAGCCCATATCAAATGAAGAAAAGAGAACCAAATTAATCAACACATGGAAACACCACATCCATAAACCATAATTAAATTCAATCAATCCGATCGCCCAAGGGAGCCCCATATGGAAACACCACATCCATAAACAATAATTAAATTCAATCAATCCACTCGCCCAAGGGAACCCCATATGGAAACACCACATCCATAAACAATAATTAAATTCAATCAATCCTATCGCCCAAGGGAGCCTACATATGGAAACACCACATCCATAAACAATAATTAAATTCAATCAATCCGCTCGCCCAAGGGAGCCCCACGTGGGTTTATGAAACAAAACCGTCCCCAAGGATATCTCGTATCCCAACAATAAATTCAATCAATCCGCTCGCCCAAGGGAGCCCCACGTGGGTTTAGGAAACAAAAACCGTTTCCAAGGATATCTCGTATCCCTTCATAAATAATCTTTAAGAATCACATTCTATGGACCTGACCCAACCTTCATAATTATGCTCACAACATCGATTATCATTCATATATTAATGAAAACTTGCAAACATAAATTTAATTAAAAGAAACTTAAATAAAAGAAGAGTTTTAGATTGTGTTGCGACTACCTCAATCGCAAGCAAGTAATCATATGGAAGAACAATACCAAACGAACTAACAATTCCATTTTTGCTGGAACCAAAATCCAAAGCTGACTAATATTGACGTTTTATGTTCCCTATAAGGTTTCTTTCATCTATTTTACTGTGTACTAATTGTCTCTGCATATCTGTATCTAAACTCAATAATACCACTAATAAGTTATCATTACACAAAACATAATTATTAAAATAAAACATAATCATGACATAAAACATAATCATTACATAAAAACTTTTTCTTTTCTTTTTCTTTTCCTTTAATTTTTTTCTTTTTCTTTAACTTTAACTTTAACTTTTCCAAAGTAAAACAAAATAATAAATACATTAAAGTATTAAATGTTAGAGCTGTCATAAGCTCAAAATCAATACGTTCATTCAAACCAAGAGTTTGCACGAAAATACCGTTTTAAACCACTTACTCAAAGATATTACCATGGCTTCGTTTCAAAACAAAATGCGATAAATCTTACCATTTTAGAAACCGGAGAATACCTCCTTTCACACAAAAATCATTAACAAAGCGAAGAAAATCAAATAGTTTAGATAACAAGAGATGTAGTCATATAACAACAGCAGAACATTTCTGAAATTCATATTGTATAGTTTGTGTTAAAAGAAATTGTGTAGACTTCATTACACAACCAAAATGAGTGATTCTTATCTCATTTTAAAGAAGAGAGAATAAGGTATTATATAAAAAATATGGCCAAAAACAATAAATTCCTTAACTGGTCTAATTCACCTCAGTAAAACCTGTCAGTGCATATAGCTTCAGAAAACCTACAGTTTTGAGAGTCCAAACTTAAAAATTCACACAAAATTCATTGCTCAACCAAATACATTGGTTCTTATCTCATTTTAAATATTAAAAGATAAGCTTTCATGTAAAAATGTTAGGTAAAAATCAATGAGTTTTAAATCTGTTTGAAAGTACCTCAGAAATGTGCACAGAACTTACATTTTCAGAAATTGCAGTTTCGACAGTGTACATAAAAAAAATTCGTATAAAAAATCATTAGACAAATAAATTCAGAAGTTTTGGTACCTTTAGAAATCTAAGAAACCCAACTTTAACATAAAAATGATAAACAAGGTTAATGAGGTACATAAGCATGTTTAAATATCTCTACAAAACAGGACAGAGATGCTGTCCTACAGAAAATCCAGTGTTTATAGTCTGAAATCAATAATTCGGGTAAAATTCATTTCACAACAGAATTCAGAGATTTCAGTACCATTAGAAATATAATAAACCTCACTTTGACATAAAAATGATAAACAAAGGTAAATAAGTTTATAGATATGTTTAAACGTCTCAACCAAACAGGACAGATGTGCAGTTCTTCAGAAAAATAAGTTTTGGTAGTCTGTTAATCAAAAATTCGTGCAAAAATCATTACATAATGGAATTTAGCAAACTTGGTCTTGTTGAAAAGATGAAAGATTTTACTTTTGAATAAAAATAATAACCAGAAGAAATCAGGTATTAATCTGATCTGAAAAATCTCAAATAAACAAGACAGTGACCAAGTTCTTCAGAAATTACAGTTTTGGAAGCATGTTAATCAAAATTTCACCCAGACTTCATTACTTATCGGAATCAGTTGATTCTTAGCTAGTTTTAAAGATTAAAAGATACTCTTTCATATAAAAATTACAACCAAAAATAAGAGTCAAAAGAACTGGGTGAGAAATATGTCCTAAAACAGGACAGAAAACTGTTTCCAGAAATCCCACAAATTGCTTCTAAATTGAATTTCAAGAGAAAGTAAAGATCAACTCCAATAAATTGAGAGTACCCATGGATTATTCCAATTAATGAAATTAAATTCAAATCAGTTTTAAAGAAGAGTTTTACCCTTATCTTTTGTGTAGCAAACAAATCCAAAGCTTCCTACTTGAATCAAATGAGCAATTGATATAAAACAAGCTTGAAATTCCAAGTTTTGTGATAGAATATTTTTTTTTGTGTTTTATGTAGGAGAAAGAGAAATCAGAAGTGAAAATAAAATTCCCCCCTTCTTAGTTCAACCAAAATTCAGTAATTAAAACTTATCAAAGTAAGTAAAAGACCAAAATACCATTCTTTCAACATAAGCAAGACACATACCCCTTTGCATGTGTCATTTTGTCATAAATTCGAGAATAAATACCTCTATTAGCATTCGTACATGCTACGGGCAGGCACACGCAAAGAGAATTAAAATTTCTCACGCAAAAATCCAAGTGTTTCTCAACCAAAACACAACCACTAGATTTAATGCTCCACATTACGTTAGTTCTGATCTTCCAATAGAAAAGGATTGGGTTCGCACCCTAATATTTTATAAAATGAACGTGGGTATTACACATACCATTCAAAAACATGTAAACAAAATATTTCTAGGAATTTCCTTAAATTTTTACTTAACAATTTAGCTAATTTTGGAAGTTTAAGATTTATTTCTTGAGATAGGTTCTTCGGCAACAATGTATATTGACGAACTTTATCTGTAGGGGAATAAATGTGAACATGTTAGCCCTAAAATTCTTCTTTTTTCTCTCAATTTTCTCACGGCACACAGACAAAACTCAACCCCAATATTTATTTCTTCTCCGTTTTGTTATTGTTTTATCGATATTTAGGTTTTATGTTTGGTTGACAACAAATATGAAAGATTATTCACATCCCTGCTTCGATCTATAACAATGTACCTCTGTTCTCTTCCCTTTTTTTGTGGAATTTATTTTTGAGTTTTTGATTTTTTGATTTTTCTTTGGATGTTTGGGTTTTGTGTTTGGTTAGTCCAATAATTTTTCTTCCTAATCAGTTTAGTATAATGTTTATTTAATTAACTCTACATTTAATTCTGATTGGAAGTTTTTTTTTTGGATTTTGATTTGCAGAGGTTGCGGGAAACAATTTGTAGTTTCAAATTCTATGCCATCGATAGATACTTTGAGGTGTCGTTGGTTTTGTACATAGATTTCTTTACCATCAATAGCTACGAACTGTGTAAGATTTTGTACGATTTTTGTATCATCAATAGCTACCATCTATTTGTTGAGAATTTTCTTCTGTTTTATTTAATTTTCATCATGTTTTTTTTATTTTTTTTTGTCGTCTATTTCAGTTTTGTTTTAGTTTTCTAGGTAATGATTTCTCAAGGTACTATGAGGTTGTGTAGGGGAAAACCAGGACTAAGGGAATAGAACGGGGGTATATCTCTTTAAGGGAAAAAGTATGCTTATAAATTTACACAAAAGGTCTGATCTTAGTATTCTTTTTTTTTATCTATATGCAACATTTGTTGATTGTGCCATGATTAGTAACTCATATGTACTATTCGGCTAAAATAAGGTATATAGTGTTGAAATATTTTTTTCGGTTTCTAGACTATATTAAGTTTGATCATTTGAAAGGATGGCCTCAGTTTCTTACCGGTGAAGCAAAAATCTTTTTCAAGACATATAAATGATCAATCTCTCTTTTGAATTTGGTACTAGATATGAGCCTTTCGTGGTTGTTGTGCTTGGTATGAGTTGCCAAGTTGTATATTATGATTAGATTGGCTTCAACCAAAGCCACGATATCTTTATTTTTCCACATGGATTCCTTCAGTATATGATTAATAATATTGAGATCTTTGTGGATGAAACTCATTCTCTCATTACACGTTATAATAACAGATACAAGGCATGGATGTCTACAAAAAATATTCTACTTATTTATTAAAGGAATTTGTTGAGATATTAGCCTTCCTGCTAACATTTTGTACACAAAAATCATACAACACGACAATGATTAGGAAATCAGTGTTCATCTGAGAGAAAATATGTCTGAGGATATATGGATGGATTAATGTGAATCCATGCATAGGATTTGGGAATATAACATATCTTAAACATCGATGGCGGAGTGATTATTTACTTATGTCAATGTTAGTAAGTAGGCATTTCGTAGTTTCTGCTAATTTAAGATCATACTGATACATGATGTCATCTGCCCAGCCTGTTCATGAACATCAACTCAGCAGTTCGACACATCCATCTTTGGAAGGTCAGTTTGTAAACCTGCATGGTAATTTACTGTTACTTACTTTTCTTTGTATGGTGTCTTTTTTTTTTTTTTTTTTTTTTATCTGTAAGTATTTGATGCTGGCGAGTTTTGAAATCTGGTCACTGGTGGCGTCCCCCAGCCACTTTAATTTAATTGACATTTTTTGTTTGTTGTAACTGTTTATTTTAAAGCCGGGGAGGAATCTTTATTTATATATGGGTCATATTTATGAAGAGGATACAACAATGCACACACCAAGGTGGGGAAATCTTATTAATAATGAAATTATATTGGTAGCTAACCTTGAACATAATCAATTTAAATTGCCTCATATCTCAAGACTTCGTCCACCATTTTTAGTTTTTTTAGTTTCTGAGTGGAAGGCTAAATGAGATTTTTTTTTTATTGATGGGTAATTTGTTTATTGATTAGTAGACCTAGTATACAAACTTCTCATACTTTTTACCTAAGAGAAAAGGCCACTTTATGGGATAGTCGCAAATATTATAAGGATAAAACGATGCACAGATCAAGGTGAGAAACACTTTATTAATGAAGTTAATAGCTAACCTTGAACATGAAATCTTATGGTGCATCTTGCTTTTTTCCTATACTAAAACAAGTCATTTCCTTTACACCACGGATTTGTGGCTCAATGGTACATCATTTGAATCCAAGTCAGAAGGTTACGTGTTCGATTCACGTCAGGTCCAATCCCAGTATTTAACTATATAAAAGTGTTATTTTTTGTTTCGGATTCTCATTGTTGTCATTGTATTTTGTATATAAGTTGTTGTAGATTCTCGCAACATGAGAAAAATGCTAGACTGACATTAGAGAGGCTGCCTGTTTCTTTTTGGCTGCAAAAACTAAGCAATGCCAATTTCACATATACTTCTTTTGTGGCCAAGGTAAACATATAATCTCTAAAAACTAGATAAAAATGGTAGATAATAATCAGTTTGTTGTAGATATCATGAGATAGTTATTCATTCAGCATCCCTTCATTCACTTATTCATGAAAAACACAATAAAAATATTGTGATACGTTTGTAAAGAAACCCAAAGAAAGTTTTAGCTTATAGACTCTCAATTCTGATTCATATTTTGCAGTATTTAGTTTTGAAGGTAAATTCTGTAATTGTTTTTTCTTCACATGAGAGTGAAGAGAAGGATAGTGAGTTTTTTGGTTACTTGGGTCTCAACGTCTTCAATGAGTCAGCGGCAATTTTCTTTTAAAAAATTTGTGATTGCATGTGCAAAAGTATATTCCTCTTTTCGAATTCATTTTAATTTTATTACATTGTCGTGATAAGGAAGAATGAGTTTGAGTTTCCTGAAATTTTGAAGCCCTTAAATTTCAATGTAGCTGAATATTGGTACCTGCTCCTGCTCACAATAAAGAGGTAACGATAACATAGTATCTTATGTATACTATCATGCCCCTCTAAAGATTTATTAGTAGTAAAAAGCATTGGCCATTGGCCCATGAAAAATTTAACCTGTTTGTTTGGAGATACAGAAACATCACTGAGTTACAAGTAACCATCACTTACACTGTCCTTATATATATTTGTCAGTATTGGCCAAATTTACGAGGATTTGCTTGCAAACCTTTTGAAGTTATATGCATTTGTGTGTTTATCTATATGCTGAATTAATGGATACCATATTTGGAGGTCTTTTAATACTGTTAAGGTTTGTTTTTGATGATTTAGGACTATCTAGGACTATAATAGTGAAGGTTGTGAATCAATAAGTCATGGTCACTCAATAATTTTGTTTTTATAACTGGATGGGACTTGATGTTTTGTTGTGTTTTTGAGCACCTAATACTTTCTACTTGCTCTTTATTATTTTTCATCATTTTGTGCAATTTGTTCTGTGAATTTCAGGTCAAACACTAAGATTTTCGACTTATATTCCAGTATGATTGCTGCTCTTATGTATTCTTTTTTCAAATTTGCAATGTTTTTTTTCCTACAAAAACACGCCCATGATCTATTCTATTTCCTTTGGTTTTTCCTTCAGCTGGAAAGGTCCCACCTGCATGTTAAGTGTGATTCATGTTAAGGGTAAGACCGAATTATTGGAAGAGGACATGATGAGTGTTCTACAACATCTCGAGCAGACAAAAGACATGGTAACTTTAAATACATGACTTAATTTATTAAGTTATGTTAGTCGAAGCACTAATTATTCATGACTATTGTTTCTGCATGGACGAGAAACAATTGGAGGAGCACATTTACATGATCAGAGTCTCACATAAATAAAAACTTATATTGATGGGTAAACTGTAATGGTTGCCAGACATACTTCAGTGATTTTTGATGGGTAAACAGTAACGGAAGTGATGCTGGATGAATTGAAGTTTGAAGTTAAGATGATTTCAAGCCTTAAGTTTAGTAGTTTTCATCGAAATTTCAATGAAGATGATATTGTAGCCTTTGTATAATGAAGATGGACTTACTGCAGAATTATGGGAAATTGAAATTCATGATTCGTCGCTACAATAATGCATGGTACTGTTTTCTTTTTTTTAAGTCCATTATTGGAAAAAAAATTCAATAGTTTTGACAACCTAGGATTACTTTGAGATGATAATCGAGATCGTAGTACCTCTATCCAAATATGCAGGTATATTTGGTGCTTTTTTTATGATTTTGGTTCCAGACATGAAGCAAAGGTAAACAATCGAACACGCAGGGATACAATCAAGAAAATGAGATCACAAAACCTTGATTTAAGTACGAGTTGAGTTTATTGCATTGGTGAATTGTAGTGTATAGTATACTACGTAGTAAGTATATATTTGTTGTTTGGTTTATGGATTTGTTGAAATTTTACTTAGTTTGTTATGGCCTGTATATAATTTAATTAAAAAGTCTCTTTGTTTTTTTATAATTTTACACTAAGATTGTATTCCTAAAGGTTTCGTGGACATCAAAACGTGGAGTTGTTGGAGGTGGAGGCAACGGTGAATACTTGGTTTTACTATTAGTTTAATGAATAGTTTCTCACTTCAATTTTTTTTTTGACACAATCAACTTTATGTCTATCAGCAACTATAAGGTTACGTAAGAGGAGGTATAGAATGCGAGTATATTGAATCCTTACAATTCAACTTACGGTAAATAGCAAAGAGAAAGGGCTCATGCAAATTAGGCTAAATATTTCATGAGGTTTCTTAATGATCAAGTTCCATATTTGGGAAAAGTGCATTCGGCGGGTTAAGCATTCCAAGTTTTTCCTTTTATTCGATATTCGATAATGCTTTTTTTTGTGTTGTAAATAATATTAATTTCCTGGACGATCCACAACTCTTTGGTAGGTACTATCAGTACTGGACGCTTTCTTTTCACGGCTTTGCAGATTTGGATTCCTCATTTGTGTTGAATTACAAATGGAACAGATAAAGTAGACGGCCGTGCACATCCTTGGAATGCTAATGCAAAGTCGTGGAAGGGAATCGCCTAAAAGGACATTTTACACAGTCGGCCGTCCAGGTGATGGTATATATATTACATGGAGGTTCAGTGAACTGGGTTCATTATCTGATGCAGACTTATATCATCATTAGGTGGCTATACAAGATTAAAATATTGTTGGTCCTTGAATAGCTTCAAGCCGGGCTAGTTTGCTATTTTGGATCGCTGACTTTGTTTCTTAGTCAATTTTTTATGGGTTGTGGGTGTGTTAAGGTTCAAAGTCTTTGTAGTTCTGGGCTATTAGATCATTGTATCGAGTTTAGTTATTCCACATATATTATGCGATTTAATGGTTTCAATAACCAGTGAGGATGGTTGTAGTGTAAGATAGTTCTCTTCTGCGTTACTTTTTTTAATTAATTTTTGTTATTTCTTTATCAACTGTACAATTTTTACAAAAATAGAGTTTACAAGAGTTTAAAATTTTGTTAATTGATTAATTTTTGTTTTTTTAAGGAAGAGGGTTTCCTTGGTTTTCTATCATTTAGGTTCTTAAATTGGTATGTTCAATTTGTTGCTCTCGAAGGCATTGTACTGTGCACAGGATTTGATACACCAGCAATGATGAATCCAATTTCAACTTCGATCTGTTGTAAGGTGTGATTTGGATAAAATTATTTTGTATTCTAAGTGATTCTAAGCGAAAAGCAAAAAAAAATTCACTTAAAATTATTCCCTAAATCCTTCCCTTAGTCTAAGGCCAGACTCTTCCATTTCATTCAGAATTGTTTTATCTACATTAAGAAACAAATTTAAGGCTCATAAATATTTATATTTACCGTATATAGATATTATACAACCACAATTAAAATTAACATTGCAGGTTTTAAAAGAAAACTCGGGAAAACATGTAGATATTTACCGTATATAAATATTTTACTACCCCAATTAAAATTAACATTGCAGGTTTTAATGGAAAACTTGGCCAACAAAACAGGTGCTAATGAGTTAGAGTTATAAATAGAGAACTTTACTCCTAGAGAAAAAAAAAATATTGCACATTGAAATATGAAGAATACATGATATCATCTTCAGATCAGATCAATATGGAGAATGAATTAAAATATGTCTTCCCACTACTATGATTTGCTGCACTGAATTTTACAAATATGATTTATGTTGAATTTCTTTTTTTTGTCTATTTTTTTATATTCAGGACATCTACAAATTCATCCCAAGGAAACGTTCAACCAAAAAGGATGGCCTCATAGGTAATAATTATAAACAAATAACTGTGTCGACAGTGATGTTTACTATTGACTGTGTTGACGGTAATGTTTTATACCACAAGCTATGATCGCTGCATAAAGAAGACGAAGACAAATAGAGAAAGAAAAAAAAGAATTGCAAAATATGCACAACACGGTTTGCCAGATAATCTGATTCAGTAATAGGAGGTGCAACTGGCATACCAATCTCCAAGTAGTATCACTGGAGACTCAGCCTCAAATTCAGTCAGATAAAACACAACAAACAAAAAGGGTGGCATCCGAGGTGAGAATTATAAATCATGAAACTTTCTATCTTAACGGTCATGTTAGTAATTCACTGCACAAAGAAGACAGCGAGAAAGAGAAAAAGAACATAAATATTCATCACAGGGAATACAAAATACAAAAATACAACATAGTTCGCCAATTTGATTCAGAAACAGGAAACGCAACACTATTTTCCTGAAATTCAACCCGATAAAAGACAACAAACAAAAAGAGTGGCATATGAGGTAAGGGTTATAAACCAAGGAACATACTGTCTTGAGGTCATATTTGTATTTCACTGTATTGGCAGTAATGTTTTAATAAAATATGCAACGGACTATGAGCGTTGCACAACAAAGAGAAAGAGAGAAAGAAGAACAGACAGTTTCAGACTTACCCAGCCAAGGATCACAAAATACACTCATTCACCAATAGGAAGTTGTATTTGGACCTCAACAAGTAATTTAAGAGAAAAAGACAATATAAAGATGCTTTGAGTGATGATGTTTAAGTTATTTATAAGTGAATTATATATAGGTTGTATCGACGGCGTACCAAACACCTACACAAGGATAAAAACATTCATAAATTGAAACATGCATAAAAGAACGGACAAAGAGAGTGGCAAAAAATTAACAAAATCTTTATTCACAATGATAGGACAAGGAATATGCTCATGACCAGTTATAGCAAGAATCGAAAGAACATGGAATGCAATCAACATTAAGACAGGATATGTGTATAACTTGGAGATGATTCTTACGATACTAATAAAACAATGTAAACAGGAAAACCAAATTCATGCTTACATTAAGCTAAAGGATATACCTTACTTTAAGGACAGAATTAAAGATAAAAAAATCATTCGAATCCAACATTTTAACCTACAACCATATCATGGAGGTTATCGACCAGTACCTTGCGGAAGAAAAATCTGGGTGAATACATACACGTGCATAGTTCTTCTGGCTGAAAAGGATCAACCAATACCAAGATACAAATTAGCGATACCAGATTTTACAGCACTTAGAGAAAAGATATATAATAAAACAGATCTAATAGGTAATACCAAATATCAAAAATGCTTTCTATAGTTAACTTTGTACTTAGTTTGGCTGGGTTTCATAATGCAAGGTGATTGCTGACCGAGGAAATAATTATTTTTTACATATGTTGTTGGGATGCTAAGGGGTCTTTCAAAGAGTCAGATGAAACGTAAAATAACGAAACTGATGCACCCGCACGTGATGTCCTAATACAAAGCCACAATGGAATTTCGGTAAAGGTGACTATATGGAATAATTTGACCACCCAACTAAGTGATTATATGCTGGAAGATGATGGGGTCACTCGAATAGTGATAATAACTTCAACAACTGTTGAGAAGTTTCAAGGTACATATAACATTTATATAAATTTGAGCTGAGCAGAGAGGAGATCTATTTGCAGTCCACTAAAGCTACAAGAATTTACATAAATCTCGATGTACCAAATTTGGAAATCTGTAAGGAAATGTACGTTATTATACATACATGTTTGAATTAATCAAATTAATATGTAATAATCTGCTTATGATTTTAACACTGACACATTGGCAATAGGAAATATACACCGGTGGAAGAACTAAGTACTTCAGGAATTTCAAACCAGACAAAGGAAAAATTGATGTTTGAAAATCCTATACCACTCAACGAAGCACTAAAAATGTTGCATGACGAGGAAACGTTTACGGTGAGATCTAAAAAGTAATTCAATTTAAATTATGTTTCACTACCAAAAAGATCTTATGAATGAATCAAATGCAATGCAGGGTGCAACTTTTACCATAAAAACAACGATAGTTGGAATTCAGGAAGGATCTCCATGGTACTTTATGGCATGTCCAGTGTGTAGAGAAAAACATGTGTACATGGAACGTACACCATAGTGAAATACATGTGTACTCATGCTAAAAGCACCAATGCCACGGTAATATATAAAAATAAAAATAAAAATTTATATATATATATATATATCTTATTACGTTTAAATAAAATAAAAAAGTCAAAACTAACTCGTGATTTGTGATAGTTACATTCCTAATAATATATGATGGCAACAACAGTGGCGTAATCACGATAATAAGACGAATGGCTGAAATGGTTGTGGACAACATTAGAGTAACGTAGATGATGTCATTGCCAAGAGTGGATGTAAAGGTAACTAGAAAGTCTTAAATAAGCAAAATTTTCGGTCAAGATAACTCTTGAGTAATGATTTTCTTTTGCAGAAAAATAGGGCATACTGTGTTGAAGAAATAGTAGATGCAATAGGGCAAACAATGGTCTATAGACTCATTCTTGATGAAAGTAGCTTCCTATATCATAGTCTAAGCGCACATGACATATGTCATTATGATAATACTTTAGAGGAAGCATATCCATAGAAAAAAAAAGGTAACTACATGCTAGCATTATTTCATACATACCCATACAAATTATGTAGAATTCAGTGAAACTGATTTGGTCACAAATAATAAAAAAATACATGTTTTTGCTTGAAATAAATACAATTGGAGACCAATCGTTATGTCCATACAGATCAACAGAGAAAGGTCTCAAAAAAAAAAAAAAACTGGCGATGTGTTTTCTGACATAGAACAACTCCAAACACCTCCTAGGAAGGACCTCAAAAACAAAAGGAAGTACAATGACATGTCGACATTGATAAATCTGGACGAACATGATACTGAAGTGGACGATATTATGGAGAGAGATCCTGACATGCCACCGTTGGTCAAGATAAATGAATATGGCAATGAAGTGTTTACTTATTAATAGAGATTATGGATAGTATGATTATTTATTTTAAGACACACCGCTTTTGAAACATATATTATTATTCTACTATATTATATTATTTAAATTTCTTTAAAATGATCATGTTTCTCTTTAAATGAATGTTACTATAATATGTTTTTCATAATTATTCTACTATGTAGAGAAACTTCATTTTCTTCTGTACTTTCCAAATAAACAAGGTTTTGTTCTCACTTTCATTATAATTGGTGAACAAAAAGGCCTTTTTGATGTCACATGAATGATGCAACACGTGTTGTGGACAAGTGCATTCATAATGTAAAAGACCCAGTAACAAAAATGTGATATAGGTTTGACCGGTTATCATATTATTGCCTACTTAACTACAAGCAACATCCTAGAAATCCCTATTCCCACTAACATCAAAAATCGACCCCTATCCAAGATTAAATGCATTTAAATCTCAACATAAATAATTAAGTGTATAAGTTTTGTCAATTGTAAATAAAATTTTATTTGGAGTCAAATATTTTTGAATTATTGTAATATATGTATATCCAACCAATACATTGACATGAATTTTTAATACAAAATTTAGAATAATAAGACGCCTAATGGGAATCAAAGTTTCCTATCTCTTTAAAAATAAAACTAATTAATCAAAAATTTTTTTTTAATGTAATTGTCTACGGTGCAGGGCGAAGCCCCGCCTCACTAAATTGGCTGATCCCACCAGCCCCGATGCATAGCACGGGTTAAATACTAGTTCGATTTAATAACTGTTTTTCAACTTTCCCATTTTGTATATTTACTATTTTATTATTATTAGAATTGAAATGAGAGATGAAACAAATTTAAAAACATCATAACATTTCATTTGGTCTAGGGGCCGACGATTCATGGCTTGTGGATATACTTAATTTGTATCACCTTAAATCTGTAATAAATTCATACATGTGATCTGCCAGCTCATGCCTAATTGCTCATTCATGTCATAAATTCACATATACACATTACGCATTATCTTGGATTCAATTTGCTTGAATTAAGCTTGTAAGGGCAAGTCTCATAGCAAAAGAATTCCATCTTCTAAATTGCATGTCACGTCATCTTTTGGAAAAATTCCATCTTCTAAATTGCATGCCACGTCATCCTTTGGAAAACTAGTAAAACTAGTAGTTGACGGCGTTTTCTAAATATAACATGCAACTCACATTGCACTGAAAACAGTTGAGTTAGCAGCGACCATTTATGTCTTCGCTTCGTTTCCTATTCTTTTATTTTTCATTTCAGCGAATTTGCTCTTTCTCTCTCCCCAAAAAGAAATCTCAAGCTGCTTTCTTGCCCGTATCTGATCTATTATTTCAATGGCTTTTCACCGTGAAATTATTAATTTATAGAAAATGGGAAAATTGAAAAGCCAATCTATAACGAACGCCTATTTTTATAAGAGTGACTCAATGCACAATAACTGTCCATTCCAAGTAATATTTTACTAACAGTGTCTGTCATTTGAAGTTATTATGTTCACATCTATGATGTTCAACGGTAAGACTTTGTAGCTTTGGAAGTAATCAAGTTTATTAAAAATAAAATAAAAAAAATTAGACTAATTCAACTAGCAAAAGACTAGTCAAATATCACCCCTTAGATTATGTTCATGACATCCCAGTTATTCAACAGTTTCCATCTCTATCTCTTCTTCTTTGTTCTCTTTCAAGAATAATATTCATTTCATCATTCAAATGAATATAAACATTAGTATTCATCTGATTTTGCTAGTCCATATTATTATCTCCTTAAACTTAATTGAATTAGCCTTAGCACTTGATCGTCGGTTCGAAAATTGCAAGCCAAAAAACTGCGGAAACGGCCTGAAGATTAGCTACCCTTTTTGGATTGAACAAGACTACTGTGGGTATCCAGGATTTAAAGTCACTTGTATAAACGAGGTGCCCGTTTTATATGCAGCAGGATATGATTAAATTATCCGAGATATCCATTACGACAAGAGATCATTTCATGTAGAGAATTCAGTTACATATGATGTCTGTCCTGTTCCTTTTAGAAATTCCACTTTCAATGATCGAACTCCATTCAGATCGGGTTCTGAAGTTCAGCCTCTTTCTTTCTTTTTCAATTGCACCAATTTCATGTTGGATGCTAGATTATAGGACACGGTTTGTGAGAGTCCAAATTGTGTGGAACTCCAAAACCGTGTATTCAAGATCCTAGGAGATATAGGTCGGTCAAGTTGAGTTTGGGATAATTCAAACTTGTTTTTGGGTCGGTGAAGTGATTTTGGAATTCATCCAAAATCAACCGTTGATAAGAGTTTTGATAACTCTTAATTGGTTTCTTAATCCTAACGTTTAGGGACTTATTAACTAAGTTATGAAACCGTAATCCTACCAATGTGTATATAAATGGCCTAGTAGAGAACCTAGAAAAAACACACCAAAAATTCTTCTTTCTCTCTTAGAGCATCTGGTGTACTAAGGGTGGAAGTCATCCTATGTGGGGGTCTTATTAATATTTTTTTATTAGGGGTGATTCCTATGTGGCTAAAACAAATGAAAATTTTACTTTTTACCTCAAGTTTCATCTCCAATTCTAAAGTCTTCCTACCCTAAAATAAATTTTGGAAAAGGGTCATAATTATGGGGAAAAAACATCTTTAAAGTTATCACCCAATAAAAATATTTTCTAATTAAAAGAAATGAATTTTGGAATAAAATATGTGTGATGTGTCAATAGACCCAGGGTCATGAAGAAGTTGAAGATATGACCTTCTCCTTTACCCCTTCACATGAGATGGCATCCTTGTCATGATTTTCATTAACCTTGACCTTAGCATTGGAGATTAATTTTTGGTTTATAAAGTATTAAATTCTAGGTGTCATGTCTTTTTAAGACCTCCACCCCTTGCATTGGAGATGCTCTTAGGGTTTATTGTATTCTCCCTTGCGATAATATATAAATCTCTTGTTTTTCCCGAGGATTCAACCTCGTTAAATTCTTTTCTAGTTTGTTTTCTTGGCAATATTTGGAGTACCGTTTGTAGCTGTGCAAATCGCTTCCGCAGGGTTTTGATGCAACAATTGGAATCAAGAGCTCGGGTTAGGTTCTTGGAATTTCGGGTATTCATAATATTGAAGCGGGGGTATTTTTTTCTGAAGTTGTTTGAGGTAATTCTAATCTCAAAGTTTAGTTTTTTTATCTATATTTGGTTGTTTGTGAACAATGGTTGACGGGGAAAAACCAGTTGATCCGAAAGATCCATTAGGGGAACATTCAGAGTCCACAAGTAAAGATAAAGAAACAAAAGAAGAAATACTGCATTCTCATAGATCACAAATGAAGGTTGAAAAGTTCACCGGAACCAATAACTTTGGTTTATGGAGAACAGACGTAATGGATGCTCTTTTTCATCTTGACCTAGAAGAATCTCTAGAAGGTCAGCCAATGGAGATGTCTGAAAAGCAGTGGAACAAGATGAATAAATTATGTCTTGGTTCGATTCGAGGGTGTTTAGCAACAACAGTAAGAGTTAATTATCAGCACGAGACTTCAGCTAAGGATCTATGGGAAAACCTAGAGAAGGAGTATCTTGTGAAGAACGTGGCTAATAGGATACATCTTAAGAGAAATTTGTATCTCTATAATATGAAGAAGGGTGCCTCTCTAACTGATCACATAGATTCATATAATAAACTTCTTGCTGAGCTAGTTAACTATGATGAGAAGATCAACGATGAGGAACAAGCTTTGTGTCTGATAAAATCACTTCCTGAAAGGTATGAACCCGTGCTTAAGGCTTTAATGCACGGAAAGGATAAGATGACATACGCCGAGGTCACTACAGCATTGCGTAGTGAGGAGTTCAGGAAGATGGACTGTGAAGACCTGTCAAGTGAAGCTAACAGTGACTTACTTCTTGCAAGAGGTCGTTCAACAGATAGGAAAAAGAAGAATGGTGATCGTGGCAAAGTTAAAGGGCGTTCAATGTCAAGAGCGCGTCTGCAAAAGGATGAATGTGCATGGTGTCATGAATTTGTCCATTGGGCTAAGGATTTTAGCAAGCGTAAGGTTCGAGAAATGGATAATACTAAGGTGAACATTGCGAAGGCAAGTGAAGATTCAAATGAAGCTTCAGATTTCTCGCTGACTATGATACCATCACCTTTTATCGTAACTGACGGTGCGTGGGTATTAGATTCTGGTGCTACTTATCATATTTGTCCTCATCGGGACTGGTTCACAAACTTTGAAGAGTTTGATGGATAAGTACATATGGGGAATAATCACACCTGCAGGGTGATTGGGATTGGTAGTATTCGAATCAAGATACATGATGGTATGGTTCGTGAGCTAAAGGAAGTAAGGCTCGTACCTGCTGTGAAGAAGAATTTGATTTCACTCAAAACTTTGAAAGCTAAGGGCTACAAGTTAGTCGCTAAAAACATTCTAAAGGTAATCTCTGGATCGTTGGTAATCAAGAAGGGCACAAGGCATCATAACTTGCACTACTTAAATAGGAGTACAATAACGGGAGATGTGTCTATTTCTGAACATATCGAGACTGCAGATATGGAGACCACGAAGTTATGGCATATGCGGCTTGCACATCCAGGTGATAAGTCATTACATTCTTTAATTCGTCAAGATTTATTGAAAGGTGCTATTGCCTGCAAATTAGAGTTTTGTGAACATTGTTTGAAAGGCAAGAAGACAAGAACAAGCTTTGGCACAATAATCCACAATACTAGTGGAGTTCTTGATTATATTCACTCAGATATTTGGGGTCCCTCCAAGAATGCATCATTGGTAGGGAAACATTGGTTCGTGTTGTTTATTGATGACTATTCTAGGCGCGCATGGGTGTACACCATGAGGCATAAGGATGAAGTCCTAGAAGTCTTTGTGAGGTGGAAAAAGGCAACTGAGACTCAAACTGGCAGAAAGATCAAGGTACTATGTTTAGACAATGGTGGAGAGTACAAAAGTGATCCATTCTTGCAAGTATGTCAGGATGAGGGAATACAGAGGCAATTCACAGTTAAGAAGACACCTCAACAAAATGGGGTAGCTGAACGCATGAATCGTGCTTTGCTGGAGAAGGTATGATGTATGTTATCTAATGCTGGATTAGGTAAAGCGTTTTGGGATGAGGCAGTGACATATGCATGCTTCCTCATTAATAGGTTTTCATCAGCTGCGTTAGAAGGTAAAACTCCAATGGAGAAGTGGTATGGTAAACCAGCTTATGACTATAACTCAATTCATATCTTTGGTTGCCCTGCTTGGTATCATGTTAGTGAAAATAAGCTAGATAGCCGTGCGGTTAAAGGGATTTTTTGGGTGTTAAGAAAGGAGTGAAAGGGTTCAAAATATGGAATCCAGTATAAAAGAAGATAGTCATGAGTAGAGACGTTACATTTCATGAAGCGTCTATGGTGAAGTCTTGGGGTTCTCAGCAAGTGGACAACATAAGCACCAGTACCAGTGATCCTTTGCAGCAAGTGGAGATTGATGCAACTCCACTAATTCCAGCTAAATCTGTATCTGTTATGACTACTTACGAAGGCGTGGCATCTACAAGGGAGGTAAATACTAAAGTTCCAAATGATAGTGATGATGTTAATCAAGAAGAACATGAAGCAGTAGAATATACAGAAGCTACGGTCACTGAGACCATAGCAACCAGCAAACCGAGAAGATCAATCAGGAAACCTAGTTGGATGGATGATTTTATAGCTTATGCATTACCAGTTATTTAAAAAGGCATTCCTAATACCTATTTTGAAGCTATACACAGTGTAGAGCATCAAGAATGGGAAGCTGCTATGCAGGATGACATATAGTCTCTTTACAAGAATGACACATGGGTTCTTACGAAGCTTCCGAACGGTAAGAAGGCCATTGGGTGCAAATGGGTATATGCTAAGAAAGAAGGATCTCAAGTGAATCAAGTACGCTACAAGGAAAGGTTAGTTGCAAAAGGTTATGCCCAAAGAGAAGGGATTGACTACAATGAGGTGTTCTATCCAGTTGTGAAACACTCATCAATCCGAATTTTGGTGGCCTTGGTAGCACAATATGATTTAGACCTAATTCAGCTAGATGTCAAGACGACGTTCTTACATGGTGATCTAGAAGAGCAGATCTATATGACTCAGCCGAGTGGGTTCAAAGTTGCTGGAAAAGAAGATTGTGTATGCAAGCTGAAAACATCGTTGTATGGGTTAAAGAAGTCTCCAAGACAGTGGTACAAGCGATTTGATCAGTTTATGATTGGCCAGAAATACACAAGAAGTCTCTATGACCATTGTGTATACTTCAAGAAGCTACGTGATGGGTCTTTCATATATTTTCTCTTGTATGTTGATGATATGATGATAGCATCAAATAACAAGAAAGAGATTGATAATTTGAAGCAGAAATTGTCAAATGAATTCGAGATGAAAGATCTAGGAGAAGCTAAGAAGATTCTTGGCATGGAGATTCAACGTGACAGAGAGAAGGGTAA
Organism: Papaver bracteatum; assembly: GCA_023529315.1. Taxonomy (NCBI): domain Eukaryota; kingdom Viridiplantae; phylum Streptophyta; class Magnoliopsida; order Ranunculales; family Papaveraceae; genus Papaver; species Papaver bracteatum. Next base: position 1,034,050 of record JAJJWX010002325.1, read on the forward strand.
AGTTTATTTGTCTCAGAAGGCATACTTGAAGAAAGTGTTATAGAAATTTGGTATCTGCGAAGGAACTAAATTTTTAAGTACTCCCCTTGGTCCTCATTTTAAGTTGATTTCTGATAAGTCTCTTACTAATGAAGAAGAGTGTGAGTATATGGCCCAAGTCCCATATGCTAGTGTTGTTGGTAGCTTGATGTATGCGATGGTATGTACAAGGCCGGATATTTCACATGCAATAAGTATGATTAGCCGTTATATGCATAATCCTGGTAAAGGACATTGGCAATCTATGAAATGGATTTTGAGGTATCTTTATGGTACTGTTGATGTTGGTTTGGAGTTTGTGAAGGAAGATGGGAACAATCCGTTGTGTGTTGGTTATGTGGATTCTGACTATGCTGGTGATTTGGACAAGAGGCGTTCAACTACAGGGTATGTATTTACCTTGGATGGAGCACCGGTTAGTTGGAGATCGATGTTGCAGTCTATTGTGTCTCTCTCAACTACTGAAGCGGAGTATATGGCAGTGACAGAGGCAGTTAAGCATGCTATATGGTTACAAGGTTTGCTCGATGACTTGGGCGTTGCGCAGGAACAACTGCATGTGCATTGTGACAGTCTTAGTGCAATTTACTTGGCTAAGAATCAAGTGCATCATGCCATAACCAAACATATAGATGTTCGATTTCACTTTATTAGAGAAATTATGGAAGAAGAATACATTCTACTTGTGAAGATCGATACCAAAGAAAATCCGGCTGATACGTTAACAAAAGTAGTATCCGGGGTCAAGTTTCGTCATTGCTCGAAATTGATCAACATTATTACGGTTTGGTGAGACCCTTTGGGGTAGAGGTTCTTAGGAACCTGGTGGAGGCCTTCTAGTAAGGCCATTAAGTGAACTACGGTAGGTTTGATTCCTTGCAGAGGATACGTAGGCAGCCTATGGCATAATCGACTTTGGAAGAAGAAGGTGGTATCATATATTGATCGTCTCATGCATGAATGCATGATCGACAGTGGAGAATTGTTGGAAGCTAGATTATAGGACACAGTTTGTGAGAGTCCAAATTGTGTGGAACTCCAAAACTGTGTATTCTAGATCCTAGGAGATATAGGTCGGTCAAGTTGAGTTTGGGATAACTCAAACTTGTTTTTGGGTCGGTGAAGTGATTTTGGGATTCACCAAAAATAATCCCAAAATCAGTCGTTGATAAGTGTTTTGATAACTATTAATTGGTTTCTTAATCCTAAAGTTTAAGGACTTATTAGCTAAGTTATGAAACCCTAATCCTACCAATGTGTATATAAATAGCCTAGTAGAGAACCTAGAAAAAACACACCAAAATTTCTTCTTTCTCTCTGAGGGTTTATTGTATTCTCCATTGCGATAATATATAAATCTTTTGTTTTTCCCGAGGATTCAAACTCGTTAAATTCTCGTCTCTTTTCTTTTCTAGTTTGTGTTCTTGGCAATATTTGGAGTACCATTTGTAGATGTGCAAATCGCTTCCGCGGGGTTTTGGCGCAACATTTCGCTCATAAATTATATGATAAGTTCGTTTATCCCATGAATGCTTCTTGTGTAACTTTAACTAGTAACTTTATCTAGACATCACCCTTTTTATTTTGCTTGGTTTGTTCCTCCCGGGAAATCGGCTTATGATAACTTAAAATGCCAGTTTCGGGTTAATGTACCCGTAGAAGCACTGGAGTCAAGCTTAAAATTTGAAGGTCAGCTAACGGTTAATTATTTGCCATTGTTGAAAAAAGGTTTCACTTTAGAATGGGATAAAAAACCCTGTAGTAGGAACTGTCAAGCAAGCGGTGGATATTGTGGAGTTGAAAAGAATGATCTAGTCGTGTGTTTTGTTAAAGTTTTCTTCAATTTTTGTGCTCATAATTTTATTCCACTTTGAACCTATCCCTTATTTCCAAAAATGGTTGGAGACTGTTCTCTCAGCCAAATTCCCTTTGGGCCAAAAAAATGAAGACTAGGTATTATCCTCTCACCAATCCATTTCACTCGATTTGCAACTCCAATTCGTCTTGGGCCTGGAAAGGTATCCATAAGGGTTTAATGATTCTAAAAGACAACTGTTGTTGGGAAGTAGGAGATGGTCTTAGCATCAACTTTAGGAAAGACATTTGGTTACCAAATCAACTCGTTCCCATTGAACCTTATTACAATGATTCTGGAAGTCAGGGTATCAACTTAGTTGCCCATCTTCTCATTGGTGAAAGTTGGAATCTTCCCCTCCTTAATTCCCCGTTTTCTCCATCTCAGGTGCAAAGTATTCTTACTATAAAGCCTAATCCCAGTCACCCAGACACCCTGAGATGGAACCACTCCGATGATGGTATCTTCACCACTAAATCTCTCTACAAGGTCCTTGAAAAAAATGATGACCAGTCGACTGACAACACTGCATCAAAAATCTGGAATCTAGATGCTCTTCCTAGAATCAAAATGTTCACTTGGAAATTATACACTGATATTTTCCCTTTTAGTGGCCTATTAGACAAGTTTTTGCACCACATAGATCCCATCTGTACTCTCTGTAACAATGCCATTGAAAATTCTAAACATGTTTTCCTTCATTGCCCTTTCACTAGAGCTGTTTGGGCCAGCTGCAATATAAACCTAGACAACACTACTTTTCCAAATCAGTCTTGCCCCAACTGGTGTACTTTTTGGTTCTCTGTAAACCCCTCTACCACTCCTATAGGAAATTGGCCTACTTTATGTGCCACAATCACTTGGTTTATCTGGAAAGGCAGATGCGACTGGGTTTTCAAAAACACCACTCCTAATCCAACCTACACATGTAAAAAGATCCTTGAACACCTAAATTTTGTCCATACCAGATGCCAGTTCCAAAACCAACCTATCCTTAATAGCAACACTACCCCTAGGACTACCCTAAACCCCAACTGGCCAACTGTTGCTTTTAACACCCATTATGACAATACCACTGAGTTCACTGGAATTGGATCTATCATCTATGATGTTACAGGAAGAACCATCGGCAAGAGAACAAACATTGTCAGAGCTCATAGCAAAGAGGAAGGAGACTGCATAGAAATTTTACAAACCTTGGAATGGATCTCTCAATTCCGATGCAGTAATTTCAACTTGTTGGTGAACAATCAAAATATCATGAGAACCATTCAGCAAAGCAAGCGATCTACAAACTGGAGAAACAACAGACTTGTGGACTATATTTTGAATCTGTTTAATACTTTTGACAATATTTTGTGTATGGATTTACAATCCAAAAAACATGTAGACCTTAATTATTTGACTAAGAGAAGGAGACCTATCCATGATCCGCTTGTCTGGACAATGGAAGGTTCATTCTCTCGCTAAGTGTAGCTGTTCTTTCTTTCCCTTATCAAAAAAAAAAAAAAAAAATTTATTCCAAGTTGTTTTCTCTTGATCACCTTTTAGGTTGCAGATGAATTTTGAACTCAGATTGTAGATTTCTTGGCCTTAAAAATTTACTACTCTACTAGAGAGGCATCCATCTGAGCTAACTTCGTTTTTGATTGCACTGGAAAGTTTTCTATTTGGTTTTTGACTAATCAAAATACTAGACTTCTCATCCTTCAGCAACAAAACGGCCTTTCTTTAGTTTCTTGCACCAAATAATCCGCACAGCCCAAGCTTCTCCTCTGATATTTGACTTGTCAATTCAGATATTAATCAATCTAACTATAAAGTCTTTGATTCCTTTCATATGCATTAGTCCTCTCCGTATTCATTTTGAGTGGTGTTGGATTTTTCATATTAATGGTAATTTATGGCTTTAAGCTGGTTTCGTATGAAAAATACGTGTCTGGACCCTGGTGATGTGTAAGTCATGTGTTCAGTGAGACCAGTCACAGCCAACGGTCCCAGGCCAGAAATCTCAAGATTTCTCTCGGGTTTATCATTTTTTCTGTTAAAAATCACAATCAGAAGGAGAAAAAGAAAAGTCTTTGCGACTCTCAGAGCAATCACTTTGTGGTTGGTTTGCACTGTAGTTTCATGGGAGCTTCCTTGCCTCTAAATTTTTCAAAGTCTTTAAGTCATAAAGTCTAAGTCAACTTAACGTATCGACTTGGGAAAGTGGAAAAATATCATTGGTCCTTGTTTGCTTGAATACTTCCTTCATCTCAGTGATGTTTATTAGCACACTATCTGACTATTAAATTCTTGATTGGTCAAATCATTAGTTTAGGAACACAATGATTCCGCTCCTTGTTATCCATTTCTTCATCTTTCTCTTCTTAATCAACACCATCTTGGCCAAGCACCAACAAAAATGTGAAACCTTTGAATGTAGTATCCTACCCCTTAACTCCTCCAACACTATCCAGCCTGAGTGTGGGGTTTTGCCAATAAACTTTACTGCAGGAAAACCTACACACGTCGACCCATATCAAGTTAAATATTTTTGGAAGAACAAAACATTTGTGATTCATGATCACTTTCTTCAACAACAATTGAATCCAACAATCTGCAACCCCACTTTTCTACCTAAAGCTCTAATTTCTTCTTTCCAGTTAATCGTCTCTAGTTTCACCAATTGCCGTAAAAATCCTACATTAGACAAGGGTATTGTTCCTGATAATGTTCAAATTTATAAAGATTGCGGTGATGTGTCTGGTCTATACTATAATAACCCAGAGCAGCTCAATCTATCTCAGTTTCTTGAAAATCAGTCAATCACTTATTGCAAAATGGTTGATGACTGGCCATCTGCTGCCAAGGATAATAATCCAGTTTCTCCCTTTATTGCTGATTTTTATTGGAAATGGGAATTCTCACCTCAGTGTCAGTGTTACAACGGTGAAGGACACTGTCCGACATCATTTGACTGCGTTCAGGGTATAGAAATAAATATGGTTTTTCTTTTTTTCTGAGACATTGATTTACTTAAGAGTAATTCAGAAATTCATCAGCTAATTAAGAGCAATTGTTATTGGTAGCTTTATCTGACCGTCATATTATGTAGTATTAGTAGGATATGGGACTAATCCTGTTTTTCATGGCTATGCTGCAGCTCCAAAGTCAAACCGAACGAGGAAAATTAAAATAGGTAAATATGCGCAACTCCCATCACTAAAGATACAGATTTATGGTGTTGAATTCTTCATTCCAAGAGTTTCTCTTTTCATCCTTTATTTTATGGCACAACTTTTGGTTGTTGGGGTTAATACGTAGCTTATTCTTCAGGTGTAGGTGCTGCAGTCGCGGCAAGTCTTTTAACTTTCCTTGTTGCATTTCTCTTATTCCGACGCTGGCGGAAAAACGACCTTCACAATTCTTCCACCCTGATATCTCGAAGCATTTCTCCTGATCTCTCCATGAAACCAGACCCTGAAAAGGGAAGCTCCTACTTCAACACCCCAATTTTTTCCTATAAGGAGCTTGAAGAAGCCACTAACAACTTCGACTCCTCCAAAGAACTTGGTGATGGTGGCTTTGGTACTGTTTATTACGGTAGGAAATCATGGCAGATCCTCTCTATTCTTTCTGTAATTTTTTATGTGTATATGCGATCATTCATGGACGAGGGACTAATCTTTTTCAATTTTATATATGCAGGAAAGCTTAAAGATGGGCGTGCTGTTGCAGTAAAACGGTTATACGAGAACAATTGCAAGCGAGTTGAACAATTCATGAATGAAGTTAGTATACTTTCTCTCTTACGACACCAGAATCGTGATGTTAAAACCAACAACATACTCCTCGACAAAAACTTTCACGTCAAAGTAGCAGATTTTGGGCTCTCCAGGCTCTTCCCAAATGACGTCACTCACGTCTCTACAGCTCCTCAAGGGACTCCTGGGTATGTGGATCCTGACTACTACCAGTGCTATCAACTTACAGATAAAAGCGACGTGTATAGCTTTGGGTTGTTAACCTCTCTTGTCACGCCACAGCAGAGAACTTCTTCTTGTTTAGAATACGTTGCAAATATCATCCATGGAGAACATTCCAGTGCAGGCATGGTCACTTGGCTATTCGATTGAGCATCGCCATTGAAAGATATCATGCTTCTGATATCATACATCGTAGGTCAAATCAGATTTTGGGAGGCTCTTCCCAAATGACGTCACTCACGTCTCTAAATCATGTGGATTTGTCAACTTTGGGGTTATGGCGCAGTAGATATCAATAGGCATCGAGACGAAATCAATTTGTCAACTATGGCGCTTAATAAGATCCACTGTGACGCACTGCATGAGTTGGTCGACATGTCGTTGGGGTTCGATACAAATGCTAGTGTAAGGAAGACGATGACATTAGTGGCAGAGTTGGCCTATAGGTGTTTGCAACAAGATACCGATGCTAGACCTTCTATGGCAGATGTTTTGGAGGTTTTGAAAGAAATTGAAGTAGAGGGTTCGAAGGTGGTGAAACCAGGAGAATTGACAAATGGGCCAGCATAACCAGTACACCTAATACTAGTTCTTGAGATTTCTCTCCCTATTTTCAGATCTTATAATCGTATTATATAAATCTTGTAATAGGTACTATTAGTCTACTTAACACACGATAATCATCTGTTTGATATATTTTTCATCTGTTTTGGATTTATATATATCATCAATGTGACTGGAGTATGTGCATAGTAAAAGGAGTGTAATATATTCACTGCAGGTGATAGTATTTAAGGATTCAATTATGTCGATATGCTACTTCTATAATGTGTAACAAAACAAAGAGGGAGACACATCGGAGATAACCTTGATTAGAAGAGCAAAAACGGACATTTAAGAGTTCTTATTGAAGAATAATAAGAAAATGTGAACCTGAAAGGAATTGAGATGCGAACCAAACAAGAATGCCAGCCAAATAAGTAAAAAAAAAAACAAGTTCTTCTAGATTATCTAGAGAGGTTTTTAAAAAATACAAGTTCAAGTTTCCAGGAAAGCAAATGATTCTGTTTCCATTTAATTCAACTCACTCAGACAAAAATACTTACATATGATTTTGAGTGCATAGTGGTCACAAATACAGTTTCATGGTATTGGAATTTAAACTATTTTATCCCCAAAATTCGTAATAATAGATCTCTAGGTTATAGATTGGAAGTCATTTAATTTACGATGAAAAGCCATTGATCTATTATTTCAATGGATGGATTTCACCGTGAAACTATTTTATCCACAAAGTTCGAAATAATAGATCTTTATTTCAATGGCTTTTTATTGAAATATACACAAAATGTGATGTATAGTGCCATGTTTTGTAGTATTTTATACATATTATGACGTGCTAATCCGTGCCGCGTGCTGTGCTGGACTATTGTGCCAATTAGTCAAACTCAGCACGTCCCATTTAACTAACGTGTTGTGCCGTGATGGGTTAAGTCACGTACTGGACTGGGATGTGCTGGACTGTGTTCGTACTGTCACAACCCAATTTACACCTATAGGTTATAAATTGGAATTCTTCTGCAGTCTCCCAGAAACGCTCAATCAAAGACACAAAGTATGTATTTACGCTACATGATAATGACTATGAGACTGTAATCATTAATTAGTTATATTATTGTTTAATCCCAAAACTTATATAATGGATTCTAGTGGATCAACTTTTCCTTACGAACAACATAGATTTCCACTATCTGTTTTAGTTTGAAGTAAATTGCATTTTTATTTTGTTTAAACTTGGAAATTGGTTGATCTCTGCCACTAGTTTGTTAGTGCATAGTTGATTTGGACTTCGTATAATATTTATTCCCACCAATTTCATTACTTTTTGCAGTGATATATCTGTTACTTAGATTATTAATTAATTTTCGTTTTTTACATTCTCGAAATTTCATTTTCATAAAATTCTTACTCACTTTTGTCCGTCCACCTGGTCTTGATCTGTCAGCTACTTATTTGCTTAATTTATTTTACAGGGTAAAGGCTAATACTTTGGATGTAGAATTGCTTAATAGGAACGGGAGTGGTTATTGGTGTTAGTTGGAAACTTCTACTGGGAAACAGGGAACAAGAGTGGATGTAAGAGTTGGTTTGGATACCTTCACTAAGGCACAGGTTAGTGCCTAAGACCCTTACTCCCCATGAGTATCCTTGGTTCCATCACAGGTAAATGCCTAAGACCCTTACTCCCCATGGTTTCGGAAAACCTGAGGTAGTTCGAGAACTTAGAGAAATTATAAAAATTAAATCTCCTGATATTATGTTTAGTTATGAAACAATGAGTAATGCTAACACCACTACGAGAAAATTTCGGTCTCTAGGCTTTCTCAATTATATTATAATACCATTTATTGGTAGAAAAAGAGGATTAGGTTTGGCTTAGAAGGATGGATTTGACCTTAATGTCGTTCATTCTAGCCAAAATGGTATAGTTTGCTATTCAAATTCAATTAAAGCTAATACTAAGTGCTTTATGTATTTTGTCTATGGTGAGCCTAATAGAAATCTTAGGCACGATTTTTGGGCAGAGTTCATGGCCAAAATTATGATCCTCTCATACCTAATATTGTGATGGGTGATTTAAACAACATTTTATTGACACAAGATAAATGGGGCAAGAAACCTGTTACTCATAGTGATACTCAGGATTTAGAGAACCTTATTGGTGCTTGGGATCTTTGGGACTTTCTTTTTACAGGTTCTAATTTTACATGGACAAATAAACAAGACGGTGATAACCTAGTGATGGAAAGAATTGACCGTGGTTTTGTTAATGGGGTGTGGGAGACTGAATTTCCGCATACCCACACACTCCACCTCCCCAGAATCAGTTATGATCACTCTCCTATCTTGGTTTCTTTGAATCCCGATGTGGAGAATTTGCATCAACCTTACCATTTTATGTCCATGTGGGTTAAGGATGATTCCTGTAAAACAATTATTGAACAAGCTGGGTTAATAAGAGTGAGGGGTTCAAAAGCCTTTCAACTTAAACAAAGATTGAACCATGCGAAGGAGAAATTAAAAAAGTGGAACAAAGTATCATTTGTAAACATTAATCATTCCCTTCATGAAACTAAAAAACAAATTACAGACACTCATATTAACACACCTACAGATACCAAAAAGTTATCCGAGCTCACTGGTAATCTAACATATTTGTATTCTCTTGAGGAAATCCTATAGAAGGACTAATCAAGAGAACCTTGGTTAAACGAAGGTGATAAAAATATTCCTTATTTCCACAAGGCTACTATATTTAGAAGAAAAAAAAATAATATCTCTTGGATTAAAGCAAGAAATGACACTTGGTTGACTACTAGAGAAGTTATTGGAGAAGAATTTATGTCATATTTTCAAGAGTTTTATAGCACCGCTGGTGCTACTCATCAGGATATTGTGTTAGATACTATGAAATCCAAAGTTATTAATCTGGATAATGAATGTCTAATATCACCAATAACTGATGAGGAAATCAAAGTAGCCACATTCCAAATGGGAGCAAAGAAAGCGCCCGGACCTGATGGGTTCCCTGGGTTATTCTACCAGACCTATTGGGATGTGGTGGGGGGAAGTGTAACAAAAATGGTTAAGCATTTCTTTGACTCTGAGCATATCTTAACTCAATTCAATCATACTAATATTTCTTTGATTCCTAAGAACCCTATGGATGATTTGGTTGATCAATTCAGACCAATTGGGTTATGTAACTTTGCCTATAAAGTGATCTCTAAGGTTATTTCTAACAAGATGAAGCATTTGATGGATAAAGTGATTTCTCCTAATCAAAGTGCTTTTGTCCCGAAGAGACAGATTGTTGATAATGTAATATTAGATCATGAACTTATTAACACTATTAAAAAAAAACAAAAATAGTGGGATATGCGGCCATTAAATTAGACATGTCGTATGACAGGCTAGAATGGTCTTTCTTGGAAAAATCTATGTCCAAGTTGGGGTTCCACCCAAAATGGGTAAGACTTATTATGAATTGCTTGAGCTTTGTCTCTTACTCTCTCATTCTTAATGGTAGTACAATGGGACACTTTCAGCCTGAGAGGGGGTTAAGGAAGGGGGATCCCATGTCACCTTACTTGTATATCATTTTTATAGAGGCACTATCGAATTACATTAAACATTTAGAAAATTCAAATCTGGTGCATGGAATTAAATGTACTAGTTCTGCTCCTCCTATCAGTCATTTGTTGTTTGCAGATGATAGATTGTTATTCACTAGAGCCACCATCCCGTAATTGCACTCTATAAAAGACTACTTGCAAAAAAATTGCAATGCAAGTGGTCAAAAGATGAACTGTCAAAAGTCTGGATTGTTCTTTAGCAGTAAGGTCCATCCAAAGCATAAAATAATCCTCGCAAAAATCCTTAACATCTCTAATCCTAGCCTTGGGGAGAAGTATTTGGGATCCCAAATTACATTTCTAAGGTCTAAAACTTAGACTCATTTACCTTTTTTAAATGATGTGGAGAAGAGAGTTAATGGTTGGTTGGTCCAATTTCTGTCCCAAGCAGGAAAGACCACCTTGGTTAAGCATGTGGGTCAAGCCATGTCACTATATCAAATGGAAATATTCTTAATTCCCAAGAGTATATGTCATAAAATTAATTCTCATTTGAATAGATATTGGTGGGGCGAAGACCCTAATTCCAAAAAGAGGAAATTACAACTGATTTCTTTGGAAAACATGTGTAAGTCAAAAGAGGTAGGGGTCTTGGGTTTAGAACCATTGAGAACAATAACTTGGCCATTATGGCAAGAAGTGTTTGGAGACTGGTGGAAAACCCAAATTCCCTCCTTGCACAGGTGTTGAAAGAAAAATATTACCCTAACGTGGATGTGCTTAATTCTAAGTTCCCCGAAAAATCCTCTTGGGCTTGGAAATGCCTCCACCGTACCATGAGTAAGATTAAACCTTTTATCTCATGGGAAGTGGGGGAAGAAAACTTTATTGACCCTTGTTGTGACAACTAGATACCTGGAAAAGGGACCGCTACACCAAAAATCAATACTAGTCCTGATAAAATCTTAGAGTAAATGATTTGATAAATCATGACTCTAGAACTTGGGATATAGCAAAATTAAGTGTTGTTTTTGATCAACCCTCAAAAAAAAAAAATTGAACAAATCCCTCTCAGTAATGTACCCTCTAGAGATAGTAGGGTGTGGATACCATCTAAGGATGGTAACTTCAATACTAAATCTGCTTATTCCACCCTAGATGTTAGTGGCGACAACACTAACTCTGACTTATGGATGGATGTGTGGAAGTGTAAACTACCGTCAAGAATTCGACTATTTGTTTGGAAAGTTTTGAAATGAGCTCTTCCAGTTAAAGAAATTCTTCACCAACGCATCCACATATCTGATTTTAGTTGTCCAAGATGCAAGTTTAAAATTGAAACAATTATGTATACTTTAGTAACATGCAAATGTCGTACTAGAGTTTGGAGACTCCAAAATGTACAAACTACTCTGAGCTGATAAATTTCCATTGATTGCGTGCTTGATGTGGTCCATCTGGAAAAACCGAAATGCCTTAGTCCATAATGAGAAATCAGAAGAACCAGTTGTTTTTCTATCAAGAGAAAAGTCAATGATGTTGAGTTCTATTAAAACCCCATCGTTACCGGGCATATCTGCAACATCTCCACCACAACAAGCTTTACCTTGGGTGGTCCCACCTAAGGATTGGACCAAGATAAATACCGATGGTGCTTGGAACCCAAATTATCCAAATGGGGGAATTGGTTTCATTTTTAGAGATTCAAACCATAAATTTGTTTATGCTTAGTCAAATTCTTTAGTATGTTTTTCTGCAGAAGAAGCAGAGAATTGAGCAATTAGAGATGCTTTGATGGTGGCTTTGGAGAAGAGACTTGATCGAATCATTGTTCAGAGTGATGTTAGCCACATGGCTTGGTCTGTACCCCCTATTTGGATCATGTCCTATCTATGTAAGGACCATAGGGAAGATCTTATGTAATTCATTGTTAGTTGCTTATAAAAAAAATACAAAAAATAAATATTTCCACTAGCACTAATACTTATGGAAGACACCGCAGACCCTAACCCACCACCACCAACAATTACGAGTTCTCCGTCACCACCTCCGCTGCCAAGTGATGAACCCAAGGTATACATGGTCCACCATAATTTTGTACTGCAATTTAACTACTCCCTCTGTCCTATTTTTTTCTTTCTTTTGTTCTATTTTCGTCTGTCCTTTTTTTCTTTTTCTTTTTTGCTTATGTTTATGGGTAAAAATCGTTTCTGCCGATTTTGGTAAATTTATTAGGTGAGTGAGAAAATAGTTTAAACCCTAAACAAATGTGCTCCACGTGAGCACTTTCTAGATTCGAGAGATCAATCTATACAAGTACGACCTAAACCAAGAATGGCTGTTCCAGACTTTCTTCGGTCACAAAGTGGAGGAGAAGGGTTGATTTGGGGAGGGAAGCAAAGAAAGGTGTTGAGACCAGAATAATTCTGGGAGAGTAGTATCTCGACTTGTATCAGAAATTGAAAGCTTCGGAATCTTGCAAGAGATGAAAGCTTTTTGGAGAGCTTGCAAAGTTTCCTTTTCTAAGAGTGTTGTGTGTTTCTCCAGACCGAGACTTGTTGTCTGGTAGAAATATGTGAGACCTATTTATACAAGTTGAGATTGAAACGTACCCTGACCTCGTTTAGGAAGGAAAATAAAGGGTAGTTAAATGGGAGGAGGTGGTAACCGGCGTGTTGCATGCCTTTCTTATTATCAGTGGAATTGTGAATTAATTTGTAATGCATATTAGGTAAATTCAGTTTCTTGCAAAAATCAGATGTAACTCTTACCTTTTGGTTCAGAAATAAAGACTAAAGAAGGATATAAGGAATGAACTGAACTTTTTAGTTTATCTTTGGCTTTTGGTCTCCTCAAGCCTCTGATATTACAAAACATTACCCTCATTTAAGAGTATGAGGTTGAGAAAAAAAGCTTCTCACACCATTTGAACTTAAAGTAGCAGCTTGTTGTCTTGTTGTGACTTTACCTACAGTTTGCTTCTTCTATTTTACAGGTGCTATACTAGATGAACTTGTACCCCCCTTCCCCAATGGATATAATACTTTGAAAACAGATTTTGTTGAAGGATATCAAGTAACAACTTGAATTACTTGTTCTACAGATAAAGCAAGAAATTCACTATGAGATTCCAAAATATTTTCATCCATATGTTAAAGTATTTGAAATTTTCCTGAGTTAATGACATTTTCTTGATGCTTTGACAGGTTTCATCCACTTTAACAGGTTAATGACACTATGATAATAACCAATCTCTCTCTTGAGAGTTATTTCATCCACTTTAACAGGTTTACCAATATGCATCGGAATACTCTCCTTCCAATATTCAATACTTAGGACAAGGAATTGAGCCCTACAAAAGATGTATTAGATTTCTGATTTGCAGGATTAAAATTGGGTTCCCATGACCTCAGTTTCAAAGTTTGAGTTTCAACTGGCCAATATCCCTCCCAGATATACTGTTTATCTTCAGGATTATCTAATTTGATTATGAAAAAACCTTTACCAAGAGGAATACATTGAATTGTACCTTTGATGTTCCATTGTTGCTTCAAAATTGATTGTTGATAATCTTCTGTTGAATGTTATCTGAATTACTTTGGTTTGAAGTATTAGTTCCAAAATTTAGTGGAAATGACCTAGAAGAAAATTTTGTTTCCGATCGATTTTCCATATTTATTGATGTAGATTAATGATTTAGATAAGAATAGAATGTAAGAATCTAACACCAATCATCAGATATTGATTGAAAAACACCTAAATTAAATTGAAGGATGCACTGAAAAAGAGAAATCTACGAAGAATTTAGAGATCGATTCAATCGCCCGAGTTAACTCCGAGACGCAGAGCTTCCAGTTTCTCCCTCAAGTAAATGTTTTCAAAAGGTAGTCATTTCGGTTTATTTGATCAACATCCCGTTTGAGACTACTTTCCCCTTGCACCAAAATGAAACATCTGGGGGCAATCCCTTATGTCTTAAAATACTATCCAATTTCTGTTTACAGTCATAGTTTTTGGTAAAACTCTCAAAGATACCCTTTAATTGTTTATAATTATAAGATTATTTTTAAATATAACCGATGTAAATCTTAAATGATATCATCCTCAATAGAAAACAAATCTACCAAATCGATCCCATAAAGATCTTTATTTTAATTTTTTATTTAGACATTTCTATAAATAATTAAATTAACAAATATGTATTTTTCTTACATAATCCATAATTCATACACTCATCTTAATTTTGGTAATAACATAGAATTTAATAGGGCTAGTTTTGTAAACTCCTCCTGTCTCCTTAATATTTTGACTTAGTCAAAGCGGGCTAATATTTTAGGACGGAGGGAGTATTAAATATGGTCCAACTAGCATCCAATTTTGTGTTTTGTGGTTAATATGTCTACATAATTAATGTTATTTCAATTTTGAATCCAAACATTTTGCAGATGAAAAATCAATCTAAAATATATGGGTATTTTAGAAGACAAAATACCAGTAATAGCTCAAACAACGAGTCACCGGCCGTTGGTCTTAACGTCCCTATTTCTAAAGATAGGCCACTATAGCCTCCAAGAGTTCAAATTAGTGAATTTGATAGTTCTAAGTTAGAACGTGATCCAGGATTACGTCCACAAATTTGGGATTATCATGTTGATTTGCACGATGTAATTCGACGAGCATATATTACCGTTGATCCGTACCAACCTAAAAGATATGAATACCCAAAGTCTGGAGTAGAAGTTCATCAACGTGGTTTTTTTAATCGTGGTTCGTATCATTTCCTAGTTGATCAGAATATTCCCCCGCAAAAAGATGTAGCTTATTGTCTCCCATGTTTTCTATTTCACAAGCCATCTAGTCGTTTTGGGCAGAATGCTTTCACAATAAATGGGTTCCGAAGTTGGAAGTGAATGTTCTTTTCTGAAGCATCTTGGGACAGGTCCTAACTCATCATATCGAATGGCTGAGAATTCATGTTCTACCTTAATGAAGCAGACACAACATATAGAACATGCGCTAAGTAAGTATACTTCTCAACAAGTTATAGACAATCGCTTGCTACTTAAAACTTCAGTTCAATCAGTTCGTTGGATTTCTTTGCAAGTTTGTCCACTCGGAGGCCATGCTGAAAGGAAAGGTTCAATTTATCGTGGAAGTTTTCTTGAGATAATAGAACTGTTGGGAAATTATAAAGAGAAAACTGCGGAAGTACTAGCTAATGCTCCTAAAAATGCTACTTGCACTCACCACAGATTCAAAAAAGAAATTTGCAGGTGTTATCTATTAAAGTAAAAAAGGCTATTTGTAAAGAAATAGGAGATGCAAAATTTTGTGTAATTGTTGATGAATCTCATGATGAGTCGAAAAGAGAGCAAATGTCTATCAATTTAAGATTCGCAGATAAAAATGGGCTAGTGCAAGAACGGTTTTTCGGTACGGTTCATATAAGTGATACTATATATTGACATTAAAGAACGCGCACTACAGGAAAAACAGTAATCTACAACTGTAACTTCACAACTCGCATATTTAAGGTTGTGAAAGGTGGTATGTTTGACAACTTTTGTCAAACAAAAGTTGTCAAAGTATAAAAACGTCCAACTCTTAGGACCAAAGAGGAACAAAGAGTCGTGATGAGAATCAAAATCACAACGTTTTTGTGAAAAGAGTAGTGACCACCTGTAGACTTTAACAACTCATCTCGTTAAGGTAGTGAATAACTCTACGACAACACTTATAAGGGTTGTTGAAGATAAAAAAAATTTATCTTAAGGAAAAATGGTGTTTGAGAGATTCGAACACAAGCCTACTTGGTGTTAGCACAATCCCTTAACCATTCTTCCTTCCTCTCAATATAGATAGTTTTGTCCTATTTTTTTATTATTACTATCACAACCCATATAAGAGTTGTAAAAAAAATGAAAAAAAGAATGAGGCTCGGGTGAGATAAGTGCAATAAATATTATGGAAACTGTGAAAATGACCATATTACCCTTATTAGAAATAAGTGCAATAAATAGTATGGAGAATGGGAAACTGACCATATTACCCTTATCGTAAGTAAGTAAAGTAAATGTTACAGACTGTGAAAATGACCATATTACCCTATTTAGAAATAAGTGCAATAAATATTATGAAGACTTTGAAAAATGACCAGACTACCCTTATCGAAAAAAAAAGTAGAATAAATATTATAGACTGTGAAAATGACCATAATAAGGGTAATATGGTCATTTTCACAGTCTGTAATATTTACTCTACCTATTTCCGATAAGGGTAGTCTGGTCATTTTTAGAATTCATCAATATTTACTTTACTTATTATCGATAAGGGTAGTCTGGTCATTTTCACAGTCTCCATAATATTTGTGACACTTTTTTCCAATAAGGGTAATATGGTCATTTTCACAGTCTATAATATTCACCTTATTTATTTTCAATAAGGGTAGTTTGGTCATTTTCACAGTCTCCATAATATTTATTGCACTTATTTCCAATAAGGGTATTATGGTTATTTTCACAGTCCGTAATATTTACTTTACTGATTTTTGATAAGGGTAGTCTGGTCATTTTTCACGGTCTCCGTAATATTTATTGCACTTTTTCTAATAAGGGTAATATGGTCATTTTCACAGTCTGTAAGAATCACTTCACCTATTTCTGATAAGGGTAGTATAGTCATTTTCACAGTCTCCGTAATATTTGTTGCACTTTTTCTTCAAAGGGTAATATGGTCATTTTCACAATCGGTAACATTTACTTTACTTATTTCCGATAAGGGTTGTATAGTCATTTTCACTGTCTCCATAGTATTTATTGCATTTTTTTTTTCCAATAAGGGTAATATGGTCATTTTCACAGTATGTAAGAATTACTCTACCTATTTTCGGTAAGGGTAGTATGGTCATTTTCACAGTCTCCATAATATTTATTGCACTTTTTTCCAATAAGGATAATATGGTCATTTTCACAATCGGTAACATTTACTTTACTTATTTCCGATAAGGGTAGTTTGGTCATTTTACCTATAAATGGTTGGATTCTTCGTTCTTACGAAGTTTCCGACTTATAGTAGTCCACTCACGGCGAGGTTTTCGATCTGGGAGACAGGGTTTGCTTACAATATGCAATAATAGGGTTGGTTTAATTTTTCTGGGAATATTCCAAAGGAATCTTACCTGTAAGTGGATGGATTTTATCGTTCTTACGAAGTTTACGACTTATAGTAGTCCACTCACAGACATGTTTCGATCTCGGAGCCAGGCATACAATATGCCAGAATATGGTTTGTTTAATGTTCCGTGGAATAATCCGAAGGAATCTTACTTGTAAATGGATGGATTCATCGTTCTTACGAAGTTTCCGACTTATAGCAGTCCACTCACGGCCAGGTTTTGATCTCGGAGCCAGGGTTTGCATAAAATATGCCATAATATGGTTTGTGTAATGTTTTTGGGGAATATTCGAAGGAATCTTACTGTAAATGGATGGATTCATCGTTCTTACGAAGTTTCCGACTTATAGTAGTCCACTCATGAATGGGTTTCGATCTCGGAGCCAGGATTAGCATACAATATGCCAGAATATGGTTTATGTAATGTTTCGGGGAATATTCCGAAGGAATCTTACCTGTAAATGGATGGATTCATCGTTCTTACGAAGTTTCCGACTTATAGTAGTCCACTCACAGCCATGTTTCGATCTCGGAGCCAGGGTTTGCATACAATATGCTAGAATATGGTAAGTCTGAAGTCAGAACTCTCCCAGAGCTTGTAAGTTCATAATTTATATGTCCTTATTCCACAGTTGAAGTTCGAATCAACAGTGAGCTTCATATTTATCGATTTCGATGATGTATCAGGCTAAGTATGAAGTAATAACCCTCCCAGAGCTTCTTGGATCATAGTTTGTATGTTGTTATACCACATTTGAAATTCGAATCAACACTGAGCTTCATATTTATCGATTTTGATCCAGCTCTGTTTGAAGTCAAACCATCCTGAATTTCGTGGTCCATCTCTAGTAATATTATAACCGGAGTTTACCAGTATGAACTAAAGCTACTTCATGACATGTATGACTTGTAAAAATTACTTCATGACCTATGCGACTAGTCGAAATTCAAACCGGAAGCACAAAGAGAAAGCACAAAAACACAAAGAAAAAGTACAAAGAAACACACCAATTATCGAATTCATTTTTCATTTTCCCGATTCATTCTTATACATTTTTTGGATTTTTTAATATCAGAATGTCGATAACAATGTCCTAATTTTATTAATATTTTTTTAGGATTTTTTTTCATGTCGAAGGTTGATAATTAAATCGAAAACATGAGTTCGTATTAACACAAAGAGAAAACACACTTCCCTTATCCGTATGATAGTCTTTAATTAAATCTCTACCGTTTATAAATTTGCTTAATCCGTATGACTATATTTCTCCACGAATCTCTGCCGACCAAAAAAAAAAAAAATCCTAAAGATTTTACACCCTCATTTTCCTTTCTCTTTCTCTTTCACGGCGGACTGGGTTCTCCTTCTCCTCTCTAACTCCACCCGCACCAAAACCCTAAGCGGCAGCTACTGATTTCCCAAATCTCTGGTTATCTTTTCGGTTTCATAGTGAATCCTCACAAACCATAGATTTCGTTCAAGTAGAAACCCTTAATTTCATTGCTGATTTCTCTATTTTACTTCATCTTGAACTCATCCCCAAAACCCTAACTTCTTTCATCAGAAAAGAGAGAAAAATTGATGCTTCAATAAGGAATTTGTGGTTGTTGTGATGGATCTATGCAGTGGGTTTTCCTTGAATTTTTGTTTGAACCGAGAAAACAGAAGAAGCAGATCTTGTTGATGCTGTAGAAGATGAATCTGTAATGGAGTTGGGGAATTGATGTCTGTGAGATTTCAAGAAACAAGGGTTTGAGGTGAACTTGAGATGAAGTGAAGATTTAAGGGTTTGATTGGGTTGCGGTGAAGCTTTGAACAAGAAGGTACGTGTGCTGCAGATGTTGCTCATGCTGGTGATTGTACTGGATGCTCTTCTCATGAATATTACTTGGGTTCATTTTATTTAGTTTTTATACCGGTTTGTATCTTTCTCTATTAGAGGTTTTCTTCCAATTTCATCAATTTTCGTTTTCGGTTTGTATCTTTTTTTTAAATCAAACCATTGGATCTCTACAATTTTCATATATGTTGTTGTTTACAATATTATGAAACTTCTGTTATATGTTGAGTACGATCGGAGATGGACATGTGATGAAACCAACCAGGTTCAGATTACATTGCTACAGATTTCAGATCACTGTGCAGCGACAGAAATCCATGAAAATACATGTTTTGCAGCGTATAATGACATGAATTTTTAATGAGAGTAACCCATTTAGTCTATGATGTTTCTGTAAAAATTTCACTTGAATATGAGTTAGAGAAGTACCCCAACCAAGTGAGTTTTTCAGGTGAACTTGTAGAAATTCAGTTTGAGTTGAACTTATAGAATCAGTGGTAAATTAGGTTATAACCGTTACTTTTCTATGAAATTTTGATACAATGCTTGTGATTTATCTATTAGTGTGTGGTATAAATTTGTGTTGGATCAGATTAGTATTCATAATGAATGTGACAGGTCAAGTTGTAAGGTTCAAACCCTATTTTAAATCTGTTGGTGTTTGAATTTGCAATGGTTATGGATGCAGGTACAAGAGCAATATTTTAGATGGGATTTCAGAGAAGAAGGAATTGGTTTGGCTCCAGTGGTGGTGTGCTTGAATTTCAGAGTTGAACAGAGTTGAACATCCACCATCTTAAGTTTTGATAATTTTAGAGTTATTATGAAATCTGGAAATTTCTTGTAACTGCGGTGAGTAGGCGTCTTTATGGACTTTTATAGGTATGCTAGAGACCGATTTAGTTCATGATGTCTAACGAAAATTGTTTAGGAGATTGTTATATTTCTATAGAGATATTGGTTGTTTAATTTTAATCAAAGATGAATGTTTTATGCACCCCGAAACTTTGACCCTCGTGCTGTTTTCAAGGATGTTATAAGTTGAGGATCAAGTAAGTTATAATCAAATTGGGTTGAGTAAGGTGTTTGGATTTGCCTTAGTTCTTATGTAGGGATTAAAATATATTGAACTATCAAACTTTAGAGATTTTTTTTGCTTGTTTTAGAGTTGAATTGATTAAGTTTTGATAATTTTAGAGTTATTATGAAATCTGGAAATTGCTTGTAACTGCGGTTAGTAGGCGTTTTTATGGACTTTTATAGGTATTCTAGAGACCGATTCAGGTCATGATGTATTAACGAAAATTGTAGAGGAGATTGTTATCTTTCTATAGAGCTATTGGTTGTTTAATTTGAATCAAAGATGAATATTTTATGGACCCCGAAACTTTGACCCTCGTGCTGTTTTCAGATATGAATCTACATCAGAAATTCATTTAGAATTCAGTGAAAAATCATATGGCAAGGAAGGAAACACAGCTGCAGAGCTGAGCTTGGTTGATTTGGTTTATGTATAAGGGGGTGATGAAAGTGTTGGTAAATTTTCTAATTGTTCAAGCGATGGTGAAAATGCAGCTCAATCTCTTTTTGAAGATTCAGATACTTGTAGTAGTGATTCAAATATTTCTCTTGGTACTGTTATGGACAAGTTGGCGATGAAATATCGACTAAAATGGGAAATGGAGACTGATATGCTTTCTTCTTTTGAAGAGGACACTGAGGTTTGTATGAAAGATGTTTGTGCTCTCTATCGACAGCAAAGCTTCGAAGAAAAAGCTGCAAATGGGTTGATCCATAACTTGGATGCATACAGGTATACTTAAGAATGCCCTGCACTTTTCCTTCATTTCGTTATAATTGAAAATTTATTTGGTTCTATCTTATACTTTATAATTCTATTATCCTTGTTCTTCGTGTCATAGATTGTTCCATATGATTGCTCACTGCATAGCACATGGTGCCAGTACCTTATCAATGTATTATTTATTTACATAGTGACAGAAAGAAAAACAAGAAGTAGCTGAGTGTGTGCTTATCTTTACGCTCCCCTTGCTGTGTTTTCCCTACAATCACACAATATTTTTATGAAAAAAAATATTCTTAATTTTATTTTCAGTTCTAAATTACATTACTATCTTCTCATGGTTTTTCATTTTCAGTTATGTTTCATATTGATGTTATTCTATCTTGACGGGATTAAGGATTTGGCAGTGTTTCTCATGGAAGGGGACCGCAAAGGTGATCTAAAGAAGTCTGCAAAGGAGTTGGAGGAGGAATTCACCTATGTCGCTCTAGAAGACAGCAAGAGGCTAGCAAATAGCTACTCGAAGCAGTTATTCAGTATCTACAAGGACAAACAAGAGTCCTAATGTGTCTGAGTTTTGTAGTTTATGTTGCAGGTAAGAAAGAATGCCAAGACTAAGGAAGTCCCATCCCCAAAGAAAAGGGTAGTAATACAATCTAGAAGACACTGCCATCAACAACAATGCTAGCACTAGAAGACAAACAATTATTTGAATTGGGACTGACAGAGATGGAGGTAGTAGCATTGAGTTATTGAATAAGATGTGTTTGAACTAGATGTATGCTTATGGTTGCAGTGTATGAAAATGAGATGCAGATGTTGGCGCAATTCTGGTGATACTGTAATATAGAGTTGAGCTGGTATAAGCAAATTTATGTATTGTGTTTCTGGTAAATAGATGGTTATTTAAGGAAATTTACAGATTTAATTTTGTATCTGAATTCTCAAAATTTATTTTTTTTCAAAATCCAATATGTACCACAACTCAGAATTAGAATTGTCAACGAGATGTCATACAACTCTTCCCATTGTTGTCAACGAGATGTCATACAACTCTAACCATAGTTGTCGACGAATGTCCTACAACCCAAACAACGGTAGTGTATGAGTTATTTTCACAACCCAGATATGGGTTGTGTTAGGCATTAAGATCAAGTTTCGAAATACTTTCACAACTAAAACAAACATTGTACAAGACTAAACCACAACTATCTTTACGACTCATCTGAAGAGTTGTATAGATTGAAGGACTTTCTACAACCCCCCATTATGCAAACTATGGAGAAACGTTGTCGTATATGTACGACAACTGATTTTTGGGGTTGTAGATTACTGTTTTTCCCGTAGTGGCGATATATTCAGTTTTATCTCATCATAACCTAGATGTTCAAAATATTCGTGGTCGAGGCTATGACGGTGTAGGAAATATGTATTAAGTTGGACACTTAAATATATTTCCAAGGATGAATGAGAATTGGGTTTAGTTGGAAACATACGGGAAAAATCAGTTAGAGAAACTGAATAGTATGTTTCATGTTGTTAGGCAACAGTCATGACAGTTTGGATGAATAGATGTGTCCCAAGTGAAAGGTCACAAAGGATTCACCAAACGTTGCCTTAAGTTGAAATAAAAACCCAACTCTTTCTTCGGAAATAGATACAAAAAAAGATATAGAAAACCAGAAAACCTTGAACTTTCTTTTTTCATAGCATACATTTCCTGTGTCCGTAAGAGAGTTTGTGCTACAAATTTCGCGTTCGTTGTTCGGTGTAATCAAAGTGCTGCGAAATACATCGAGGTATTGTTGAATGTTGGAGACATATGCCATTAAACTGTAATAACAATTTATACAGGGCATCAATTGTCTTAAGCAAAGAGATTACTCGCCTCAATACAATATTTTGATCGTTTTGTTACTGAGTCCATTATCCAGGTGCATCCATTTCTTTTCTTTTCTTTTCTTTGTTTTACAAAGTTTGATATAGAATTGGTTCCGTACATGCCAAGATTGTGAGTTTATCGTTCAACAAAGAATATTTGCATTACTGGTACTGTGTTGTTTGTGTCAAACCCTTTGGTGAGATATAACAGAACTTGGATTTACCAATTGTTTGTTCTAATTGGCTTGCACACAAAATGTTTATGGTTTTGCTACAGAGAACCATCATTACAGTTGAAACATTTTTGATTACTCATTCGCATGATAGGGTAGATATTTATTATTAGCCAAGATAGATATAATATACCCAACAATCTTAAGACAATTTATTTGCTACTATTATATATTCTTGGTTGATTAACTATATAAGTGGTGGTGTAGGATCCATAAAGTTAATCACTCTTCATGTACGGCACAAGTAGGAGTTCCTAAGTGTGTTCACATTGGTTAATTCTACATTGAATTAGAATCTGATGCTTTGATTGCCAACGGGTACTGTAGCTCTTGATATTTTACTTGTTCCATTACTGTACATCGGGTACTGTAGTTTTGGGAAAATCCCAGTGGTAATATTACAGAATATAACTCACAGTCCTAATACTTGGATTAGAATAGTGGATTCGGGTTCCTTTTATTCTTGTATAAGAATATCATTCAATTATTCTATTTCGTTAAAATTGACATTCCTTTAGCCTGAATTTTGGAAATTTTGGAGTAGTAATTTCTGTAGTATATGACTTGAGGAGCTGTCAGTAGAGCTGTCGGTGGTGGAGCAAGTGGACTGTCGGTGGTGGAAACTGTCGGTGAGTGGATCTAGTGAAGCACTCAATATTCGATCACTCATAGTGGAGCATTATTAGTGAAGCTAGTGGAGAACTCTTTAGTGACTATGTCGACACATAGTCTGCCTCATCTCAACTATATATAGCCTTAATTGTTTTCTCATTGAAAGCATCAGAAGATCAATTAGAAAACGAGAGAAACAAAGAATTAATGTATGCTATCAGAGAGTGAGAGTGTAAGAGGCAGAGAGAAAGTCTTGTTCTTGAGAGGAGTGTATACTCTTGTAAACTTGTTCTAATCATAGTGCAACGTTATCGTCGTCTTCCAAAGTGGATGTAGATCATCTTGATCGAACCACTGTAAATCCCTGTGTTATGTGTGTGCCTATTTTACTTTTGATTTCATTTCTATTTCAATTCTCTATTGATTGTGCTAGGAAGAGCCGTTGGTCATAACAAATTGGTATCAGAGCTCCGGGTAAAGGCGATCTACGATGGCGGCAAAGTATGAGATTGGGAAATTTAATGGAAGGAATGATTTCAATTTATGGAGGCTAAAGATGAGGTCTGTTTTGGTGCAACAAGGTTTGGTGAAAACTTTGAAGGGGAAAACGGCTCTAGCAGAAACATTGAAGGAAGAAGAAAAATATGAGCACTTGGAGAAAGCACATGGATTAATTCTATTGTGTTTGGGAAACGAGGTCTTGAGAGAAGTTGCGGCGGAAACAACACCGGACTGGCTATGGAACAAGTTGGAGAAAATGTATATGACTAAATCTGTAACTAATCGTTTATATCTTAAGAAGAAATTACATACTCTTAGAATGCATGAAGGAACGTCTATTATAAATCATATTGATGATTATAATAAAATTCTCTTGGATTTGGAAAATATTGAGGTCAAAATTGAAGATTAAGACCAAGCTTTGGGTTTGCTTTGTTCCTTACCACCATCTTATGAAAATTTTGTTGATACCGTAATGTATGGAAAAAATACAATTTCCATGGAAGACGTTAAAGCGGCTTTGAACTCTAAGGAGTTAAAGAAGACGGGTATCGATGGTAAAGATAATTCGGGAGATGGGTTGTTTGTTAGAGGAAGAGGAAACCAAAAAGGCGGATTTGATAGGAGTAGATCAAAGTCAAGGTCTAAATCAAAATCCGGTAAATTCTATTGCTTTCATTGTAAGGAAAAGGGGCATTTCAAGAAGGATTGTCCAAAATTGAAGACTGTCGAGAAGAATACCAACCAAGGCACCACAGCAAATGTTGAAGCAAAAAGTGATGATGGAGCGGTTCTCACGGTTCATACCGAAAGCTCGGAGAACGGGTGGATTCTTGATTCGGGGTGTACTTTTCACATGTGTCCTCATAAAGAGTGGTTTACTACTTATCAAGCTAGATAAGGTGGTAAAGTTCTTATGGGAAACAATGCCACTTGTAAAGTGGTGGGTGTAGGTACAATTCAAATTAAGATGTATGACGGTATGGTGAGGACTTTAACTAAAGTTAGGCATGTTCCGGACCTGAGAAGAAATCTTATTTCTTTGGGTACGCTTGATTCAAATGGGTGCAAGTATCAAGGTGAAGGTGGAGTTATTCGTGTCTCAAGAGGAAGTCTTACAATTATGAAGGGCCAGAGAATTAATGGTCTTTATATGCTGCAAGGTACTACTGTGACGGGTGATGTAGCTGTATGTTCTTCAAGTTATGATGATAATACTACCAAGTTGTGGCATATGCGGCTAGGGCATATGAGCGAGAGGGGATTGGCTGTTTTGAGCAAGAAGGAATTGCTTTGTGTTCATAAAATAGGCAAGCTTGATTTCTGTGAACATTGTGTCTTTGGAAAGCAGTGTAGAGTCAAGTTTAGTACATCTATTCATAACACCAAAGGTATTCTGGATTATATTGATTCTGATCTTTGGGGTCCTTCTTGGGTCGATTCACATGGTGGCGGTAGATATATGCTGACGTTCATTGATGATTTCTCAAGGAAAGTATGGGTATTCATACTTAAACACAAAGATGAAACTTTTGTCAAGTTCAAGCAATGGAAGACTATGGTTGAGAAGCAAACCGGAATATAAATCAAGTGCTTGAGGACAGACAATGGTTTGGAATTTTGTGGGGGTGAGTTCAACGAGTTCTGCAAGGAGCAAGGGATTGTGAGACACCGCACAGTTAGAAAAACACCACAGCAAAATGGTGTTGCAGAAAGGATGAACATAACCATAATGGATAAGGCACGATGCATGCTCTCCAATGCCGGGTTACCAAAGCAGTTTTGGGCAGAAGCAGCAAACACATCAGCTTATTTAGTGAACAGATCTCCATCGACTGCCATTGAGTGCAAGACTCCAAATGAAGTTTGGACAGGTTTGCATGCTAACTATGAAGACTTGAAGATATTCGGATGTCCAGCCTATGCTCATGTGAATGAGGGGAAGCTAGAGCCTAGAGCAAAGAAGTGTATATTTCTTGGGTATGCAAAGCGCGTGAAATGCTACAGGTTATGGTGTCCAAAAGAAAGATCAAACAAGTTTCTTATCAGCAGAGATGTGAAATTTGATGAGCAATCGATGTTGAAGCCAAAGAATGAAGAACTATATGGAAAAGCTGAAGAGAGTGTTAGTGATAAGGTGGAGCTTTGTGACAAGGTGGAACTTGAGGTGTAAGTTCAAGGAAGCAATGAGACTGTTGTTTCTGATGATGATGATGATCAATTTATTGTTCAAGAACCTGCCCAGGAAGAAGAAGCACAAGGTCATCAGTACAATCTTGCAAGAAACAGAGAGAGGAGGCAAGTTAAAGCACCTCAGAGATACGGCCATGCTGATTTGGTTACATATGCATTTGCAGTAGGTGAGAGCATAGATAGGGATGATCCAACAACCTATGAAGAAGCAATCGGTGGTGAAGAATCAGCAGAATGGAGAGCATCTGCAATTTAAGAAATTGAGTCTCTTGACAAGAATGGCACTTGGGAGATAGTTGCAATACCAAAAGGGAAGAAGATTGTTGGAAGCAAATGGGTCTTCAAGAAGAAACAAGGTACTTCAGATGGTGAAGGAAAAAGGTACAAGGCAAGGCTTGTGGAAAAGGGGTTTACGCAAAGAGAAGGCATTGACTACAATGAGGTATTCTCTCATGTTGTTAAACATAGTTCTATTAGAACATTGCTTGTTATAGTTGTTATAATTGGAACAACTAGATGTTAAGACGTCTTTCCTTCATGGTGATCTGGAAGAGCGTATTTATATTCAACAACCAAAGGGGTTTGAAGTTCCTGGAAAAGAAGATCATGTATGTTTGTTGAAGAAATCTTTATATGGTTTGAAGTAATATCCAAGGCAGTGGTATAAACGTTTTGATACGTTTATGGTGGCGAATGGCTATGACAGGAGTAAGTATGATAGTTGTGTATATCACAGGAAACTCCAAGATGGTTCATTTTTGTATTTACTCTTGTATGTGGATGATATGTTGATTGCTTGCAAAGACATGTCAGAGATACAGAAGCTGAAGGAGCAGTTGAGTAGCGAGTTTGAGATGAAGGATTTGTGTGTAGCAAAGAAGATATTGGGCATGGAGATTCATAGAAACCGAGCTGAAGGCAAGTTGTATTTGTCCCAGAAGTCTTACATCGAGAAGGTGTTGGAGCGGTTTGGTATGGAAGATGCAAAACCAGTAAGTACTCCTTTGGCAGCTCATTTTAAACTTTTTAGAAAGAAATCACCTCAAACTGCAGATGAGGCAGAGTATATGTCTCGAGTTCCATATGCAAGCGCAGTTGGTAGTATCATGTATGCTATGGTTTGTACAAGTCCGGATATCGCACAAGCTGTGAGTGTGGTAAGTATATACATGGGAAGTCCCGGGAAGGCTCATTGGCAAGCTGTAAAGTGGATTTTGAAGTATCTAAGGGGAAGTACAGATGTTGGTTTAGTGTTTGATAAACACTATGGTGATTCGATGAATGTTGTGGGTTATGTTGATTCTGATTATGCAGGTGATCTTGATAGAACAAGGTCATTGACAGGTTATAATTTTACATTGTGTGGTAGTACTATCAGTTGGAGGTCGGTTTTGGAAAGCACAGTATCATTGTCTACAACTGAGGCAGAGTACATGGCAGCAGCGGAAGCAGTGAAGGAAGGTATATGGTTGATGGGTTTGGTTGGTGATTTGGGTTTCAAGCAAAAGAATGCAACTTTGTTCTGTGATAGTCAAAGTGCCATTCACTTGACCAAGAACCAGATGTATAATGAGAGAATGAAGCACATCGATGTCAGGTATCATTTTATCAAGGATGCAATTGAGGAAGGTAGGATAGCGATGCTAAAGGTTCCTACAGCGGATAACCCTGCAGACATGTTGACGAATCCAGTTCCAAGTATGAAGCTTAAGCATTGCTTGGACTTGGTTGGTGTCAACAGGTGTTGAGAGCCCTTGAGGGGCTGAGCGAAGACGATGATGATGAGTAGTGATGGTATTCAAGTCAAGGTGGAGATTTGTAGTATATGACTTGAGGAGCTGTCAGTAGAGCTGTCGGTGGTGGAGCAAGTAGACTGTCGGTGGTGGAAACTGTCGGTGAGTGTATCTAGTGCAGCACTCAATATTCGATCACTCATAGTGGAGCATTATTAGTGAAGCTAGTGGAGAACTATTTAGTGACTATGTCGACACATAGTCTGCCTCATCTCAACTATATATAGCCTTAATTGTTTTCTCATTGAAAGCATCAGAAGATCAATTAGAAAACGAGAGAAAAAAATAATTAATGTATGCTATCAGAGAGTGAGAGTGTAAGAGGCAGAGAGAAAGTATTGTTCTTGAGAGGAGTGTATACTCTTGTAAACTTGTTCTAATCATACTGCAACGTTATCGTCGTCCTCCAAAGTGGATGTAGATCATCTTGATCGAACCACTATAAATCCCTATATTGTGTGTGTGCCTATTTTATTTTTGATTTCATTTCTATTTCAATTCTCTATTGATTGTGCTAGGAAGAGACGTTGGTCATAACAATTTCTAGACAGTGGGTTTGGTAGAAACCAGTTTCGTACAATGTCGTGCGAAAGTGGAAATAACTCTGTAAGCGCTATTATGCCCAAAATAAGGAAGGTTGCTCCTTTGGCTTATGTCGTTGAGTCGTCCTCTGTTTGGCATGAGAGATTGGGTCATGTTAATTATGGTTCATTAAAGAAATTAATGAGCATGGAGTTGTTGCCCAAATGTGACATAGATTCAACTAAACGGTGTGAAGTCTGTGTTGAAGCTAAGTTCACCAAATCTCCTTTTCATGCAGTTGAAAGGGATACAGAACCATTGGATTTAATTCATACTGATTTGTGTGATTTAAAGATGGTACAAACCCGGGGTGGTGAAAATTATTTTTTCACGTTTATAGACTATAGTACAAGGTATTGTCATGTTTACTTGTTAAGAAGTAAAAATGAAGCAGTTGATAAATTTCAACTCTATAAAAATGAAGTTGAGAATCAACTAAACAGAAAAATTAAAATTCTGAAAAGCGATAGAGGCACTGAGTATAAATCTACATTAGACGATATTTGTGCACAAAATGGTATTATTCATCAAGTAACGCCTCCTTATTCGCCACAGTCGAATGGTATTGCCGAACGGAAGAACCGTACTTTAAAAGAGATGATGAATACTCTTTTAATTAATGCTGGAGCACACGACAACTTGTGGGGGGTAGACTGTACTTACAACAAACTATCTTTTGAATAAGGTACCCCACAAGAAAAATTCTAAAACCCCGTATGAATTATGGAAAGGTTGGCAACCTTCATATAAATTCATGAAAGTGTGGGGGTGCCAGGAAAAGGTAGCAGTACTGCGTCCCAAAATGGTCAAGATAGGACCAAAAACCGTGGATTGTATTTTCATAGGGTACGCTGAGAATAGTAGTGCCTATAGATTTCTGTTTCATATATCAGGAATTGAAGATATAAATGTGAACACAGTTTTAGAGTCAAGGGATGCAGTATTCTTTGAAAATGTGTTTCCATGGAATCCAGAAACTAACAATCCCCTCAAAAGGAAAAATGTTAGTGAAGATGAAAATACAAGTACTTCTCAATCACCCGATCAACAAAAACAAGAAATTGTTGAAGAACCTCGAAGAAGCAAAAGGGGTAGAATTGCTAAGTCTTTTTGTAAAGATTTTGTAACTTGTATGTTAGAGGATGAACCTCAAACATTTAAACAAGCTATGGATACACCAGAAGCTCCATGCTAGAAAGAAGCCATTGATAGTGAAATCGATTCCATCATGCAAAACCACACATATGAGATAGTGGATTTACCTATAGGTTGTAAACCTTTAGGTAATAAATGGGTTTTCAAGAGAAAGTTTAGAACTGATGGAACGATTGACAGGTATAAAGGAAGACTAGTTTTCAAGGGATTTAGACAAAAGGAATGAGAAGATTACTTCGATACCTATTCTCCTGTTACAAGGATTACATCCATTAGATTGCTAATTGCAATTGAGGCATTATATAATCTAGATATACATCAAATGGATGTTAAACCTGCTTTATTAAATGGAGATTTAGAAGAAGAAATATACATGGAACATCCTGAAGGATTTGTGGTACCCGGAAAAGAAAAGAAAGTTTTTCAGTTGGTGAAATCTCTCTACGGGCTAAAGCAAGCACCAAAATAATGGCATATAAAATTTGATAACACATTATTATCGAATGGGTTTAAAATCAATAAGTGTGACAAGTGTGTTTACACAAAAACAACACCTACAGGTTTTTTTATTATATGTCTATATGTAGACGACATTCTGATTATGGGAAATAATTTAGAAATTATAAAGTCTACAAAGAAGATGTTGTCTAAACATTTCGATATGAAAGATTTAGGCAAAGCAGACGTCATTCTTGGAATTAAAATTTCTAGAACTTCGGAAGGGATTAAATTATCTCAAGAACATTATGTTGAGAAAAGTTTAGAGAAGTTTAATAATACTGATGACAAAGTGGCTAGTACAACGTTAGACATGACTGCCCATCTCTTCAAAAATGAAGGACATGTTATTGATCAATTAGAGTATTCACGAGTTATTGGTAGTCTAATGAGTTGTACTAGACCATACATAGCATGTGCGGTGAGAAAATTGAGTAGATTTACAAGTAATCCTAATAACACTCACTGGCAAGCCATAGTAAGAGTCTTGAGGTACTTGAAAAAGACAAAGGATTATGGGTTGCATTATACCACCTATCCTGTGGTTTTAGAAGGATATGTTGATGCTAACTGGATCTCATACTTAGATGATACTAAAGCAACAAGTGGTTACGTATTTACTATGGGTGGGGCTGCGGTATCGTGGAAATCATCCAGGAAAACGTTCATATCAAGATCAACAATGGAGGCTGAGTTTATCGCTTTAGATAAAGCGGCAGAGGAAGCGGAATGGCTTCGAAATTTTCTAGAGGACATACCAATATGGAATAAACCGGTGCCTACAATAAACATTAACTGTCACAATACATCAGCCATTGCAAAGGCACATAATAAGATGTATAATTGTAAGTCTTTACACATACGTAGAAGACATGATACCATTCAACAATTAGTATCTCAAGGAATTATATTAGTGGAGTATATAAGGTCCAAGGATAACCTAGAGGATCCGTTTACAAAAGGGTTACCTAGAGATATAGTAATTGCATCATCGAGGGGAATGGGATTATTGCCTAATATCGAGTAGTATTTATAGCGGACACCCAACCTAGCGATTGGAGATCCCATGGTTATCTAGGTTCAAAAGGGACAACCAAGTTATAGATTTATACTCACCGGAAACACTGTGAGAGATTACTCTCTTTCCCATTTCTATGATGAAACAGTGTTTCCTATCAAGTGAGAGGTTGAGAATTTCTCTTAATGATTCCTATGGCTTAGTCTGACTAAGAAAGTATGGCAGGATACTTTTTAAATAGGAGATCACCTATATGAGTGAGAAGTGGGGCCGATTCCATGATAACTATAAGGCTAAGTTAATCTAGAGCACTCATGAAAACCAACATCGTTCAGGGCCGAAATGAATACAATCGAGAACCGAATTTGTAAGGAAATAAACTATGTGGCATTTACTGCATCGGTTTACATTATAAAGTTGAGCAGTTCAAGACATCGCGTTCACTGAGCAACTAGTAAACCCGGTAAATGTTCTTTATGGAAGATTCAAAGACAAAAGCTATATCTCCTTATGTAGTGATGTTCCGCGCACAACTCTCTAGTGTATGCATTAGAGATTAGGATTAACATTCTGCATTTTTCTATTCAATTTCATCCATGTGGGGGATTGTAGGAAATATGTATTAAGTTGGACACTTAAATATATTTCCAAGGATGAATGAGAATTGGGTTTAGTTGGAAACATACTGGAAAAATCAGTTAGAGAAACTGAATAGTATGTTTCATATTATTAAGTAACAGTCATGACAGTTTGGATGAATAGATGTGTCCCAAGTGAAAGGTCAGAAAGGATTCACCAAACGTTTACTAAATTAATGGTAATTTTTCAACACACACCGTTTAAAAAGGAAAAAAATCTATTACAATTATCCTCATAATAAATACTGTAAAAAACCGGAAAAACTAGCTCTCCATTAAACTTTAAAGTTCTGAATTCAATTTTAATCCATTTTCCTACCAAAACACAGTCGTATCTTCGTAGATTCAACTTCAAAAAACCTCTGTGATTAAATAAATCACAGGATTTCTTCGTATTTTAACAAAGATTTCCTTTACATTTATTTCATATAATTTGATTTTCCTAGCCTTTGGCAAACATGAATTTTCTATAAATCCAATAATAATCCATTTGATCCTACAATATGTCTTTGTTTAAACAATCTAACCTTCACCATCAAAACCAAAACAGTGAAATGATCCTATAATTTGAGAATCTTCTTAATAAGGAAAAACCAAATACCAATATCTCCATCAATTCCCCTTTACCCAATTTGTCCAAAAACTACCAAAACTGTTTGGTATTAATGATTGTTTCACCAAGAAATTATCAAATATCAAACGTCAGGGATTTGGTTTCTAAATTATGGAGATCATTCAATCAAAAAATTTATGTTTCGAAATTTACTTCAGAAACATACTTGGTGAAATTTGAATCACATTCTGACTCAGAGCTCATAATGGAAGCTTCTCCATGGGTGTCAAGAGATGACTTATTGGCATTGGAACGTTGTGTCCCTGATAAACTTCCCCACGAATACATTTTCAATAAGGTGGAGTTCTGGGCAAAAATACATGGACTACCAGTTAATTATCTGGATAGAAAGGTCATCCAAAATCTGGTGGCATATATGGGTATTCACAGAAATATTCCAATTCAGGAATCTGGAAACTGGGGTAAATTTTCGAGAGTGAGTTTACCTATTGATATCAAATAACCATTAAGAGATTCTATCACAATCCTTGTGACATATGGGAAGGAAATCACAGCAGAAATACGATATGAAAAACTACCAAGATTCTGTCTATTCTGCGGTCTTATTGGGCATCTAATGAAAATTTGTCCAAAGATACATCAATTAAAGGACAAGGTTCATCAAGATTTCCCCCATCACTTTATCAACATGCTTATGATCTAATTATTACAAAGTATCATCGATCTATTAATGCTTCTAGAAGAAATTATATCAATTTTATAGAAGAGTTTCAACAGGAAGAACTTCAAGATGAAGACACGATTGTCGATGAGCATTATCAGAATTCTAACACAACTGAGAATGAAGGGATGATGATTCATCGATCCATCTCATCATTGGAGGGGGGTTTTTATTCCATGTCACATTTTAATCCAATTACAAAAAGTAGAGATAACTTGCAAAAGCAGTTACACGTCCAGAGACGTGGGTTAGTAGAACAAAAAGAGACAGTTTCAAAAGATTACAGTCACCAACAAAGACTGCGGTCAACCAAGTCAATTGTTTCTCTACATCAACTTAATAAATAACTGGTGAAAGGAAAATATATTGTCGTGGAGTAAAATAATCATTCTTCTTCTCTATGAAATTCTCAACAACAACAAGCTTTTCATCTGGCAGAGTCTTTCCACTTTGTAACAAAGAAACTTAAAACTTCTTCTACTGAAGTATCCAGTAAATCTGTCAATGAGAATCTTCATCAACTTTTATCCAAGACGAAGAGAGAATCATAGAAAAGTGACAATAGACGGATTTTATGGAATTTCAGACAATCAAACAAGACTACCAGAAGGAGTGAATGGAAATCAATGGCTAGAGAACTTTGCATTACCTCTGTTTCGGAACCAGATGTCATCAGAGATTTTGGTAGCACTGAACGAATGCAAGATGGATTATGTACCGATTCTAGAGTCTTACAATCAGAGATGGTTTCATGAGTCGATGAGGATTTAGATGATCAATGGGTGGTTGCGGCTAGCCTTAATTGGCCGCATGGTCCATGTTAGTCTTTGCTTGGAATTGTTGGGGTTTAGGGAATGACCCAACAATTCAGACATTACAATCTCTCCTCAGGAGTTCAAAACCAGGCATTGTTTTTCTATTGGAAACCAAACTTTCTGAAGCTCATTCTGTTCCAATTCTTCATAAGCTCGGCTACTCAAATCATTGTGTGGTTCCTGTTATTAGCCGAAGTGGTGTTCTTTGGTTACTATGGCAAGATGATATTGATGCAGAGATTATTTCTTATTCGAAGAATCTAATTCATCTGCAAATTAAATAGAATGGTGCATTTAAATGTTGGAATTTATTTTACGTTTATGGTCCGCCTAACAGATTGGACAGAGGGAGTTTCTGGCATAGCTTGTCCACATATTCTCAAAATGTAGATGGACCTAAGTGTTATATTGGAGACTTCAATGCAATTTCTTCAGTCAGAGAAAATCATGGAGGAGACCAATCTATAAACTCCACAATAACCCATTTCAACAACTTCATAAGAGATAATCATCTCTTAGACTTGGGTTTGTCTAGAACATCTTTTACATGGAAAAACAAAAGACAATATCAAAGTTTAATTCGTCAAAGACTGTACAGGGTGATAGCTTCACCAGATTGGTGTCTTATGTATGATAAATCAGGAGTGTTACATGTCCCGAGAATCTCAAGCGACCATTCACCAATTATTCTAAACACCCGCAGAAACATCCCAAGACAACCACCTTCATATAAGTTTGAAGCTTATTGGTGCTCCCATCCTGACTTCCTAAAAGTGGTTTTGGAAAGCTGGAATATCAATATCTCGAACAATTTAATTGGAAAGTTAAATTCACTGGGTTTTTTTCTAACAAGTTGGAGTAAACAGAAGATAGGGTGTATCAAGAATAAAATTGGGAAGTTGAAAAAGAAGCTATTACACTTACAAGGTCTCAACCCAATGGTAGCTACTCTTCAGCAAGAAAAAATTACTTCAGATCAACTAAATGATTACACAACATGGAGGCAACATATTGGGAGCAAAGGATGAAACAAGTATGTTTGAAAACCGTTGATCAAAATACGAAACAATTTCACTTATCTGTTCAACAACGTATAAAGAAGAATAATATTTCATGTCTACTAGCTGGTAATGGTCAAGGGCTTACTAATCCTAGTGCAATTGCGGACGGATTAATCTCCTTTTTCAAGAATCTTTTTCAAGAAGATGAAAATATACATCATCCTATCAACCTACAACAGTCTTCCTTTGTACTAGACGAAGATGATAATGTCTCTATCTCAGCAATACCTATAACAGAAACGATTTGGAAGGTGGTGAAATATATGAACTTATTGGGTTGACCCGTCCCTGACGGATTTCTAGTAATATTCTACAAGAAATGTTGGTCCATAGTGGGAGAGGAAACCACAAAGTTTATTCAACAAATTTTCAATATGGGAGAACTGCCTAGTAAGTTAAACCATACCCATATTAGTTTAATTCCAAAGATTAAAACTCCAACAACAACAATGGAATTCAGACCTATCTCTTTGTGCAACGTACTATATAAGTTTGTGGCTAAAATCATTGCTAGAAGATTAAGCCCATTTTTAGATAGATTCATTGCTTGGTCTCAAAATGCTTTTGTCAAAAACAGACAAATAATAGACAATATTGTTATTGCAAAGGAACTTTTTCATTCCATGCACAAGTCTAAGTCTAAACAAGGGTATTTTGCTCTTAAACTAGACATGTCAAAGGCATACGATAGAGTTTCAAGGTATTTTTTAAGTTTTATGCTCCATTAGATGGGAATTCATGGTCCTTCTCACAAATTAATTATGAATTGTTTTTCAACTTCTACATTCTCCATTTTAGTTAATGGTGAACATTATGGAAATTTTAAGAGTGGAAGAGGCTTACGCCAAGGTTGTCCATTGTCTCCCACCTTGTTTATTATCTGTTCTCAAGGTTTATCACTTTTAATAGCGAGGAGTGAAAGCTTAAATCTCAATAAAGGGTACAAGTTCAACAACATATCACCTTCTATAAGTCATTTAATGTTTGGTGATGATTTATTATTTTTTGAAAAGAATTCGGTGGTAAATGCTCAACATTTGAAGTGTATCCTGGATGATTATTCTTCTTTCTCAGGTCTGATCATTAATTTCTCTAAGTCTTATATACACTTTAATAAAGGTTGTTCTGATTTGAACAAAAATAGAACAATCTAGTTATTTGGTGTTAGGGAGATGACAGTTAATGAGAAGTATTTAGGTTCTTACCCTTTGAAGTTAGATTACAGTATTGAAACACATGAACCATTAATATCGAAATTTGACACAAAGTTATCAGGATATAGAAATTTTTGTGTTAACTCTGCTGACAGGACTGTTCTATCAAATAATGTACTCTCGGCTATTCCTGTATATTCTATGGGGACGAGTAAACTGTTAGGGTTTTGTTCTGTATACAAAACTATATGGCTGAAATAGACTTTAGGTGACAGTTTTTGAAGCAGAAACAGTGATCTAATGCTGTCAAAACCGTGGCTAAAGGGCAGTTTCGGGTTTGGAATGTCTACAAGGTTTGCTTGGATTAGGAAACTTGTATGACGGTTTGGAAGAGTATTTTCCAAGTTTAGGGTTTCCTAATTAAGGTGTGAGTCTATTTTTAGGAGTTCTAATACTTGGGGAGCAAGGATTTGTCTGTTATATATGAGGGCTTATATTGTGAGTAGAAATCCATTCTCTTGGTTAATTCTCTAGTAGAATCCTCTCTTTATGAGAGTGATAGGGTCACAACCGTTGTGTCCTACCATGGCTGGTGATGGGGTAAAAACTATGTGAGAAGAGAGACTTGTAGTGAGAAAGGGTATGGGAGAAATCTAGGGTTTCTAGGGTTCATGTGGGAGAAGATAGAATTCATGATGTTCTTCGTGTTCTTGTCTAAAGTCGAAGCAACCATGGCAGTAGAAGTTTATGGAAGAAGAAGAACAAAGGAAGAGGTAAACTCTTCGTAATATGTCTTGTTGTTTCTAACGTTTAGCGCTAGTGGGTTATATAACTAGTTGATTATATGATGTGGGTTGATGTAATTACTTGTTATGATAATGAAGATTCTTGGGGTGGTATTGGCCGTGGATGTAGCCTACATAGGTGAACCACGTAATCTTTGTGTTGCTTGTGATTTTCCTTCCATATCGTATTGATCATATATTCGTGCTAGTATTATCCGATCATGCTAATCTAAATATGTAAGAGACGGATTCGAGCTAAGTTATCTAAAGTAGGATGTTTCGTGGAATTTACTTCTATGGAAACATGCCGGTTCGAGATTAACGTAACCTCGGTTTCCCGACAAGTGGTGCGGTGAGCGTGGATAAAGATGGCAGTGATTCGGTAATTTGAACAAGAGGTTTCAAAGAAGAGAAAATCTTGGTTCGTGGAAGAATGATAAAGATCATGAAAATGATGACTAAATCAAGGCCGAACAAAGAATAGGACGACATCAAGAAAGATTTGACAACTTTGCTTGATGTGACTGTGATTCGTGTTGAATGTGTTTTCTTTATAAGAGAATATCGTTCGTGGGTTCAACTGGCGTCTGTAAAATATTGTCAGGAGAACATTATGAATCATGGTGGTGCTAAGTAACGATCGTTCATACACAACATATGAAGATTGTAGCATGTTTTGTCTACATAGAGGATGACTCAAGATTGTTGGTTCTTGGAGTTGGTGAAGTCCGTCTGGAATTGTTGGATGGCTCAGATCAAATAATGTCAAGTGTTAGACATTTGTCGAAGAAGAAGTATTCTACAAAAGGTGGAATAATGAGTGATCAAGGTGATGAAGTAGTTTGATACAAGTCATGCAAAAACTTGTATAAATTATTTAAAGAAGGGGTTTGTGATGAGGATAGAATATCGACGGATAGCGATTCTGGTGGTGCAAGTACAAAGAAGGAATTCGGCTTAGGTGGTGGTTCAAGCTCAAAGGATAAGAAAATTTTGATTCGTGCTAGTGATGATATCCGCAAGGATGGCCTTGTACAAGGTGGTAAACATTCATGCTTTGTTGGAGTTAAGACGAAGGTTTTTGTTCACGTCACAAAAGGTGGTGATTGTTAGGGTTTTGTTCCGTATACAAAACTATATGGCTGAAATAGACTTTAAGTGACAGTTTTTGAAGCAGAAACAGTGATCTAATGCTGTCAAAACCGTGGCTAAAAGGCAGTTTCGGGTTTGGAATGTCTACAAGGTTTGCTTGGATTAGGAAACTTGTATGACGGTTTGGAAGAGTATTTTCCAAGTTTCGGGTTTCCTAATTAAGGTGTGAGTCTATTTTTAGGATTTCTAAGACTTGGGGAGCAAGGATTTGTCTGTTATATATGAGGGCTTATATTGTGAGTAGAAATCCATTCTCTTGGTTAATTCTCTAGTAGAATCCTCTCTTTATGAGAGTGATAGGGTCACAACCGTTGTGTCCTACCATGGCTGGTGATGGGGTAAAAACTATGTGAGAAGAGAGACTTGTAGTGAGAACGGGTATGGGAGAAATCTAGGGTTTCTAGGGTTCATGTGGGAGAAGCTAGAATTCATGATGTTCTTCGTGTTCTTGTTAAAGTCGAAGCAACCATGGCGGTAGAATTTTATGGAAGAATAAGAACAAAGGAAGAGGTAAACTCTTCGTAATATGTCTTGTTGTTTCTAACGTTTAGCGCTAGTGGGTTATATAACTAGTTGATTATATGATGTGGGTTGATGTAATTACTTGTTATGATAATGAAGATTCTTGGGGTGGTTTTGGCCGTGGATGTAGCCTACATAGGTGAACCACGTAATCTTTGTGTTGCGTGTGATTGTCCTTCCATATCGTATTGATCATATATTCGTGCTAGTATTATCCGATCATGTTAATCTAAAGATGTAAGAGACGGATTCGAGCTAAGTTATCTAAAGTAGGATGTTTCGTTGAATTTACTTCTATGGAAACATGCCGGTTCAAGATTAACGTAACCTCGGTTTCCCGACAAGTGGTGCGGTGAGCGTGGATAAAGATGGAAATGATTCGGTAATTTGAACAAGAGGTTTCGAAGAAGAGAAAATCTTGGTTCATGGCAGAATGATAAAGATCATGAAAATGATGAGTAAATCAAGGCCGAACAAAGAATAGGACGACATCAAGAAAGATTCGAAAACTTTGCTTGATGTGACTGTGATTCGTGTTGAATGTGTTTTCTTTATAAGAGAATATCGTTCGTTGGTTCAATCTGGCGTCTGCAAAATATTGTCTGGAGAACATTATGAATCATGGTGGTGCTAAGTAACGATCGTTCATACACAACATATGAAGATTGTAGCATGTTTTGTCTACATGGAGGATGACTCAATATTGTTGGTTCTTGGAGTTGGTGAAGTCCGTCTGGAATTGTTTGATGGCTCAGATCAAATAATGTCAAGTGTTAGACATTTGTCGAAGAAGAAGTATTCTACAAAATGTGGAATAATGAGTGATCAAGGCGATGAAGTAGTTTGATACAAGTCATGAAGAAACTTGTATAAATTATTTAAAGAAGGTGTTTGTGATGAGGCTAGAATATCGACGGATAGCGATTCTGGTGGTGCAAGTACAAAGAAGGAATTCGGCTTAGGTGGTGGTTCAAGCTCAAAGGATAAGACAATTTTGATTCGTGCTAGTGATGATATCCGCAAGGATGGCCTTTTAGAAGGTGGTAAACATTCATGCTTTGTTGGATTGAAGACAAAGGTTTTTGTTCACGTCACAAAAGGTGGTGATTGTTAGGGTTTTGTTCCGTATACAAAACTATATGGCTGAAATAGACTTTAAGTGACAGTTTTTGAAGCAGAAACAGTGATCTAATGCTGTCAAAACCGTGGCTAAAAGGCAGTTTCGGGTTTGGAATGTCTACAAGGTTTGCTTGGATTAGGAAACTTGTATGACGGTTTGGAAGAGTATTTTCCAAGTTTCGGGTTTCCTAATTAAGGTGTGAGTCTATTTTTAGGAGTTCTAAGACTTGGGGAGCAAGGATTTGTCTGTTATATATGAGGGCTTATATTGTGAGTAGAAATCCATTCTCTTGGTTAATTCTCTAGTATAATCCTCTCTTTATGAGAGTGATAGGGTCACAACCGTTGTGTCCTACCATGGCTGGTGATGGGGTAAAAACTATGTGAGAAGAGAGACTTGTAGTGAGAACGGGTATGGGAGAAATCTAGGGTTTCTAGGGTTCATGTGGGAGAAGCTAGAATTCATGATGTTCTTCGTGTTCTTGTTAAAGTCGAAGCAACCATGGCGGTAGAATTTTATGGAAGAATAAGAACAAAGGAAGAGGTAAACTCTTCGTAATATGTCTTGTTGTTTCTAACGTTTAGCGCTAGTGGGTTATATAACTAGTTGATTATATGATGTGGGTTGATGTAATTACTTGTTATGATAATGAAGATTCTTGGGGTGGTTTTGGCCGTGGATGTAGCCTACATAGGTGAACCACGTAATCTTTGTGTTGCGTGTGATTGTCCTTCCATATCGTATTGATCATATATTCGTGCTAGTATTATCCGATCATGTTAATCTAAAGATGTAAGAGACGGATTCGAGCTAAGTTATCTAAAGTAGGATGTTTCGTTGAATTTACTTCTATGGAAACATGCCGGTTCAAGATTAACGTAACCTCGGTTTCCCGACAAGTGGTGCGGTGAGCGTGGATAAAGATGGAAATGATTCGGTAATTTGAACAAGAGGTTTCGAAGAAGAGAAAATCTTGGTTCATGGCAGAATGATAAAGATCATGAAAATGATGAGTAAATCAAGGCCGAACAAAGAATAGGACGACATCAAGAAAGATTCGAAAACTTTGCTTGATGTGACTGTGATTCGTGTTGAATGTGCTTTCTTTATAAGAGAATATCGTTCGTTGGTTCAACTGGCGTCTGCAAAATATTGTCTGGAGAACATTATGAATCATGGTGGTGCTAAGTAACGATCGTTCATACACAACATATGAAGATTGTAGCATGTTTTGTCTACATGGAGGATGACTCAATATTGTTGGTTCTTGGAGTTGGTGAAGTCCGTCTGGAATTGTTTGATGGCTCAGATCAAATAATGTCAAGTGTTAGACATTTGTCGAAGAAGAAGTATTCTACAAAATGTGGAATAATGAGTGATCAAGGCGATGAAGTAGTTTGATACAAGTCATGCAGAAACTTGTATAAATTATTTAAAGAAGGTGTTTGTGATGAGGCTAGAATATCGACGGATAGCGATTCTGGTGGTGCAAGTGCAAAGAAGGAATTCGGCTTAGGTGGTGGTTCAAGCTCAAAGGATAAGACAATTTTGATTCGTGCTAGTGATGATATCCGCAAGGATGGCCTTTTAGAAGGTGGTAAACATTCATGCTTTGTTGGATTGAAGACAAAGGTTTTTGTTCACGTCACAAAAGGTGGTGATTGTTAGGGTTTTGTTCCGTATACAAAACTATATGGCTGAAATAGACTTTAAGTGACAGTTTTTGAAGCAGAAACAGTGATCTAATGCTGTCAAAACCGTGGTTAAAGGGCAGTTTCGGATTTGGAATGTCTACAAGGTTTGCTTGGATTAGGAAACTTGTATGACGGTTTGGAAGAGTATTTTCCAAGTTTAGGGTTTCCTAATTAAGGTGTGAGTTTATTTTTAGGAGTTCTAAGACTTGGTGAGCAAGGATTTGTCTGTTATATATGAGGGCTTATGTTGTGAGTAGAAATCCATTCTCTTGGTTAATTCTCTAGTAGAATCCTCTCTTTATGAGAGTGATAGGGTCACAACCGTTGTGTCCTACAATGGCTGGTGATGGGGTAAAAACTATGTGAGAAGAGAGACTTGTAGTGAGAATGGGTATGGGAGAAATCTAGGGTTTCTAGGGTTCATGTGGGAGAAGCTATAATTCATGATGTTCTTCGTGTTCTTGTTAAAGTCGAAGCAACCATGGCGGTAGAAGTTTATGGAAGAAGAAGAACAAAGGAATAGGTAAACTCTTCATAATATGTCTTGTTGTTTCTAACGTTTAGCGCTAGTGGGTTATATAACTAGTTGATTATATGATGTGGGTTTATGTAATTACTTGTTATGATAATGAAGATTCTTGGGGTGGTTTTGGCCGTGGATGTAGCCTACATAGGTGAACCACGTAATCTTTGTGTTGCGTGTGATCATCCTTCCATATCGTATTGATCATATATTCGTGCTAGTATTATCCGATCATGCTAATCTAAAGATGTAAGAGACGGATTCGATCTAAGTTATCTAAAGTAGGATGTTTCGTGGAATTTACTTCTATGGAAGCATGCCGGTTCGAGATTAACGTAACCTCGGTTTCCAGACATAAACTTCCTAAAGGGGTAACGAATCAAATATCGAAGATCCAGCGTGCTTTCTGATGGGGTCATGATACAAATACTAAGAAGTGTCACTTTATTAACTTGGAAAAAATGGCAAAATCAAAGGAAGATGGAGGTTTGGGTCTAAGAAATATGGAACAAGTTAACATTTCTTTGATTGCTAAATTGATTTCGCATATCCTAACAACTGCAGATGCAACATGGGTTAAACTTTATAGGGAAAAATACTTACATTTTGTATCCTTTTGTGATTGTGAGTCAAAAATGGGAGATTCGAAAACTTGGAAAAATATGTTATCGGTCAGAGAATTGTTTATAAACAATTGTTGTTGATTCATTGGTTCCGGAGATTCAATTAATAGTTGGAATGATCCTTGGGTGAAAAATATCCCAGGATTTCGACTGAGAATGTTTCCTGATTCAATGGTTCACGTGGAGAGGGTATCAGATCTTTTTATTCAGGGGCAAAAAAGAATGGAATGTTGATTTGTTATCTCAGATTTTCCCGGCTGATCCAGTGGAGGAAATAAAAAGTATTTATATTCCTCAGGATGCTTCTATCAAAGATAAATTGGTTTGGTTGAAAACAAAGATAGGAAACTTCTCCACGAAATCGTGTTACAAATTGCCGGCAGATAATGTGGCTACAATCTCGACAATATCTGCATTTCCATGGAAGTTGTTTCGGAAAAAAATGAAGACTCAACCAAAGATTCACATATTCACTTGGAAAATTCTTCATAATGG
Organism: Papaver bracteatum; assembly: GCA_023529315.1. Classification (NCBI taxonomy): domain Eukaryota; kingdom Viridiplantae; phylum Streptophyta; class Magnoliopsida; order Ranunculales; family Papaveraceae; genus Papaver; species Papaver bracteatum. Next base: position 1,077,212 of record JAJJWX010002325.1, read on the forward strand.
ACTGGATGTTTATGATAAATTAATAAGATTTAATAATAAAGTTCAGAATATTTGTCCTCTTTGCAATATGAATCATCTATTGTTTAATTGTGAATTTTCCAGGGCAGTGTTTCACGATAGTCCCATCTTTATTGACATACCAGAAGGCGCTTGCTTGATGGACATCATTCAATTATGGCTATCTCAGGTGGATAATGGAATCATGCTTAATTTGGGCTCCTGTATTTTATGGAATATATGGAAAATAAAAAATGATCGTGTCTTCAACAATATTCAACCTTCAGTTTCTCTGTGCATTAACAAAGCTTTGCAAGATTTTAGGTTGTTTGATCTTCACCATGCTCTCAAACTGCAGTTTGTTGGGAAAGACCACCTTCTCTCTACGTCAAGATAAATGTAGATGCAGCATACAACAATGGCAGAGGCGCAACAACATCGATTGCTAGAGACTCTGTCGGAAGATATTTGGGAAGTGGTGCTTTCTGTTTTGATTCCTTCTCCTCAACAGTGGCGGAAGCTAAAGCTTATAGACTTAGATTACAATTGGCTAGAAGAATCCAGGTGACGAATATCATTATAGAAGGTGATGCTGAAGATATCCCGAAAGCAATAATAGGTAATTCAAACGCAATCCCTTGGAGTATCTATTCTACAATTCTATCATTTAAAGATCGCATTAAGGATTTCAGTGATGTTTCTAGAGATGCAAATTCAATTTCTCATGACTTAGTTCAATTTGAAATTTCATACTTGTTAAACATATGGTGGTCACATGATGATCCACCTTATTGTATTATGCAGCGCCTCATTTTATTTGAGGATTAATATAATAAGATTTCTGTTTCCTTAAAATAAAAAAAAAATAAAAAAAAACTGTGAGAACGAAGATAACAACCTTACATTGTACCTCCTCATATTTCTCACTGGATTAACAAAATAAAAAGAAAAACAAGTCAACTATATCACAAAATTGTGCGATCTAAGTTGGATTACAAATCAAGATTCAATTAGGTATGATCTAAAGTGTTAGGCCAAAGACTTGTAGCATATGAAATTTAATAGAGATAAAGAAGAGTTCATGTTCTAAGAGGATCAAGAACATAATAATTTAAATACTAGACTAGAAATTAAGATCTGCACACTGTTTTTAAGATCTCCATTAACTCATTTTTCTTTTCTTTCTAGCATATCTTCCTACCAACAAATGTCTTCTGAACGTTTACCCTAAAATAAACTGATAAAATTCATCCATGGATTTTATTAATACGTCCATATAGAGAAACTAATTTGTATTTCTTCCTTTCAATCATCTTAAGATTCATGTGGATGAACAATGACATTAAATCTTTTCCCAAGTTGGGTCTTAGATTAAGCATTCAAATTCGGCAAAAAAAAAAGTATTATCTGTAATAGCATATATATTCATTGATTCTACCATTATTTGATGAATTTTTTCCTCGATTTTTCACATCTCATCTATCAAATTTTATTTGATATTTTCACCTTCGGTTACATATGGCCCAAATTTGTTTGAACAAACATTAAGCCTTTAAGATTTGAATAAAAAGTCTCTTATTTTGATGAATGATGATAATTGACGATAGAAGAGGCCATCATTTTAGGTTAATGGTGATACTTCAAGAAAAGTAGAAAAGGAGAAGATTTTTCGGTGAAGTCTTTCCTCAATTTTCCACGATATTATAGGTGTTGAAACAACATCTAGTTCGTGTGCAATATGACCCAATATTTTACACGGTAACCTATCACCAAGAAGTTTGTGCATTAAGAAATCAAACCTAACTAGGAAACACTTTACCTTGGAATTCAAGGAAACTCTTGTCATTAGTATAAAACATAGCTTGGATAACTTTCCCTTTGTTAGTGGTGGTCAGGAGTTGTCTGGACAAAGATAAATCAAGGGTTGTGGTTCCTCAGACCACCCCTTACATCTCGCACACGTGGCGTTCAGAACGCACCTATTTTCTTCACGCGTGCCGTAGCTTTTAAAGGGAGGAATAAGTAATCGTGTACGCCCAATCGTCTCTCTCGCTATTTCAGTGCCAAAATCCTCCACCCTCGAATTCTTCGTTATCCACGGCTTCTAAAACCTTCAATTTCTTCATCTTCCTGCCTTTAATCATTAACCATGAAACACGCAGGTTCCATTTTTGAGGATTATTTTGTTAATCATGGGGATGTTCTTCATGATTTTGAGTTTGGGTTTAGTTCCCAAGGAAGATCAGTCAGAATTTATTTTGAATAAAACTCCAATTACGGGTATGATTTTGTGAATCTTAGTTCTCCGATTCACTAAAGATTCAAATTTTGGTTCGTTATTTGTATTTAATATTTGATTAATTTTATAATTTTGTTTTTGTTCGTGCATCCAGATGTAAATGTGTCTTGATGTTGGAGCACTGAAGAATATGTATAAACCCTTCCATCTCTCATCATTTGCACTCTTTTATGAGAGATGGAATGGTTTTAGGACGTATATTGTTTTTGTTGTACTCAATATACGCATCCTTGATAATTCTGTTATGCTTTAGGACGTATGTGATGTGTATAAACCATTCCATCTCTCATCATTTGCACTCTTTGGCTATACAAACCTCTGCATTTTATTATATGTTGTCTCGGGGTTCTTCATTTCTTCATGTATTACAATTCTTCCCAAGCAGAATAGTTTTGATAAATTTTGTTCAGTGGGATATGTAAGAATAGAGATTCCAGGACATTAAATCAAATTAGTATTTAAAACAGAAGAATATTGACTAAAGATGAAGCTTTCTTAAAATAAAGTATCTACCGACAGAAATTGAAGCTTCTTATTTAGTGTAACTATGAAATTTGAAAATCTTAGGCTTACCTTATTATATATCATTAAGTTTCTTTTTGTTAAATTGGTTTAACTATTGATCTACTTAGAACTTATTTGAGGGTCTGTTATGGTTTGAGTATCAAGAAATTACAATTTTGTATGAAATTAGATTTTTAGTTTTTATGGTCTTTTGAAGGGTTTGGGTCTGGGTTAGAATTTTATAAAATGGAAAGCGTGGTGGTTGATAATGATTTTTATATATAATTAGAACTATTAGTCGTAAAGATTATGAGTGTTTGTGTTTAACTTTGAAGGAAAAGAAATTCTATGAAGTTATTGTGTTTTTGGCATGAAGATTTTGAAATTGGGTCCTAAAGAAGGTAAGATTTGAAGCACAAGGTGCCAACATTGGGTTGCAAGATGTGAGGAGGAAGTCTATTGTTAGAAAAACATTCACAAGAAAGATACATATTGATTGCATTTCCATCTTTAAAAAAAAAAAAAAAATCACGCAAAGGTCATCTGCTGAAGTTGTTACTTTTGAACTTTTGGTTCCATGTAGATCTTGTTATATTGCTACATTATTGAGTTCATTTTTATCTATTACCCACTTACATTTACTGATTTGTCTTCTTATGTAAAGGTATGACCTGCTCTGTGAAAGAAGACCAGTGCCTCACAAAGAGTGTATAGCCATGGCTTCTGAGGTAAGCATCAACATGGTAGTGATGCAGTTTTCTAGGTTGATAGCCAACAGTTTCGCATTTTTGATTGTTAGAAAAACTTCTTAATTCATGGTAAATCAAATACAGGGTAGAGAAGGAACCGACACCCAGGTACCAGGAACATCATTAAATAAATAGACGGAATTTTGCATTAATTTTGGTAACTCACTATGCAGAAGCGGCGAATTATGGAGGAGGATTTGTTGTTTATCATCCCAAAATGGAGGAGATGGGGAGGTTTAGTTCTGCACATTTTTCAACTAGATTTTCCATTGAAATTTCTCTTGCATTTGGTATTTACGGTGCTCAACAGACTTATCTCACAAACCACTCACAAACCAAAATGTTAATTTAGAAGTCCAAATTATGTGATGGAGCATTTGGTGCGCATGATCGCCACATGCGGTAGTGATAACATTTCATGTTAATCTGATCTTGCATATTACATGTAATATATATTAGTTATTTTTCTCTTATGTTGCTTTATTTAGTGAATATAGTATTAGTACCGGAGATGAAAAATTGAATTAACTTCTTGAGGAAGTAGGCTACCCCTGAAATAATTTTTATTGTGTTTCTAAGCTATTTCTTAGAATTCACATTTTCTTTGTGAGATGTGACGTAGCTTGCTTTTAGGTCGTAATCATGTTTGATGGCATGGTCTTTGTCCAATTGTGACACCGAGGAGTCGTGTTTATCATTTAAGGTTACAAGTTTGGTCTTAATTCTTTGTTAAAAATAAAGTTTAGATTTGGAATCCAGTTGAACCACCTATATTTAATCGTGAATAGTTGGAAAAGAAAACATGGGTATTTAAAGGACCAATGGTTCCATCTTTTATCATTTTAAGAATGTTTAACCAAGATAATGTGCTGTGTGTTACATGGTCAGTAGCAACAATGTTGTTTCCAACATTATGATGTCTATCATCGTTCTTTTGAAACTTTTAGTTATCACACCCCTCTTTAAGTACACCCTAAATGTTTTTCTTGCGATCATCGTTTCTGTTGTTATAGGCTAAGTAATACATGTTTCAGCTTAAGTTCTTAGGTAAGACCTCTAAGTAAATACGTTATGGGTTACCTGTATGATCATAAATTCATAAAAAGCGTAATTGAAATATTTAATTCTATTGAATATTTATCTATAGATATATCACTCATGAGAACATTGGTGATTAACAACGTCCAATTCATACAAAAACATAGTAATTGCTTCTGCCTACAAGGGAAACGAAACTGAACAACAACTTCAAAATCTTACTCAAGCATTCATCTCGAACCAGTTCAAATCAAAAAACAAGGTGCCAAGCAGTAAGTATGCGACCCAATAATTTATCACCACAAAGGTGTTGGGCTATCCCTCCTTATGGGTCCAACAAGTCTGGCTTCCCCTTAACAAATGGAAGGAGCTATCTAGCAGTTGTCTTGTTATGTTTATAACAAGTGAAAACATCCAGGAGATGTTTTAATTCGAGCTCTTCTTGTTTTGAAGAAGAAAGAGAAAGAGAGAAAGAAGAAAAGAGAGTGAGTGAGGTAGAGAGATTAAACCACCAATTTTTGGTGAGATTGAAGCATCTTGAAGAGAAGGAGAAAGGGTTCTTAGCTAAGGATCTTTTGGTTGTTTTGGTGGAGAATTGATTGATCAATTTCCACATCTCTTCAAAGGGGGAAAAATCTAGGGTTTGTCAAACCCTAGTAGTAAGTATCTCAAATCATTTCTAATTCTTAAATTGATAGTGAATCTCATATTATATATGAATGAATTGTTGATCCATCCTTAGGGGTGAGTGTAATTAGGCAAATTGATATCCAAGTGCTATAGGCACCTTGAGGTTGTTGTTATCCCCAAATTTGGGAGAATTGTGTGTAACCCATTATTGTTATAGTGGAAGATTTGCCCGTGGTTTTTTACCCTTCACCTTGGAGGGGTTTTTCCACGTAATTGCCGGTGTTGTGTGATTGCTTCTATATCGTCATAGTTTGTGTATTTCCGCATTGTGTTTCATTGCTCGTGTAGGTTTCGTATTGCGCATAGCGGCTCGGATTTCGTAAGCCTCCCCCAACAAGTGGTATCAGAGATTTTGGGTTGAGCTAATCCTGTGCAATGGCGGAAGCTAGCACTAGTAATAGAATGGTCAATTTGACCGGTGAGAACTTTGTCATATGGAAGGCGAAGATGGAAGACTGGTTATATTGTAAAGATCTCTATGGTCCAATAGAGAGCAAGGGAGTAAGGCATGAGGCGACAAGTGCAGAAGATTGGAAGGTTACTAATCGAAAAGCAGTTTGTTATATTCGTCAGTGGATTGATGATAGCATTTTTCATCATGTGGCTAGTGAGACACTAGCATATCCTTTGTGGACCAAGTTAGAGGAGATATATGATCAGCAGTCTCCTTGTGAAAAAGCTCTTCTATTCAAAAAGCTTGGAAATCTGTGTTACAAGGAAGGGAGTTCAATGGCGCAACATTTAAATGAAATGAAGGGTATCATGAATCAGCTTACATCTATGGACCTCAAAATTCTGAAGAGGTTCAAGCTTATTTGTTGCTAAATACTTTACCAGACAGGTTGGGAGCCATTGAGGAATTGTCTCAGTTATTCTGCTCCGGACAAGAAGTTGAACATGACTGTTGGTAACTATCAGTTTTTGAGTGAAGAAGTTAGAAGAAGGTCATTAGACTCATCTCATTCAGAAGCTCTTGTGACAGAAAATCGGGGTAGAAGAAAAGACAGAAGACAAGTTGGCCGTAGAAAGTCAAGGGGTAAATCAAAGTCCAGGAAGGAAGTTGAATGTTGGAACTGTCATACGAGAGGTCATTATTCAAATGAATGCAGGAAGCCGAAGCAAGAACACAAGAAGGGGAAAGGAAATGATAACCAAGACAATGGTGTTGCAGCTATCTGTGACAAATGATGATATCATTGTATTCTCAGATTGTAATGATGTTTGTGTTAGTTTTGCAGGTTCCGATTCAGAATGGATAGTTGATTCAGTGCATCTTATCATGCTACTCCTCATGAAGATGTATTTACCTCCTACAAGGCTGGTGACTTTGGGTCAGTCAGAATGGGCAACAGTGGTGTTGCGAAAATTGTAGGAATGGGTGATGTGAAGGTTGAGACCAGTGTTGGTTGTACGTTGGTTCTCAGAAATGTGCGACATGTACCAGATCTTCGTTTGAATCTAATGTCACCAGGAGTGTTAGATGATGAAGGGTACAACAATCACTTGGGTGATGGAAAATGGAAGCTAAGCAAGGGCTCCATGGTTATTGCAAGAGGCAAGAAGTGTGGCACATTATACAAGACACAAGTGAAGGTGTTGAAAGGTGAGTTGAATGCTGTTGACAAAGATTCAATCTCCGAGCTGTGGCATAGAAGACTTGGTCATCTTAGTGAGAAGGGAATTCAAATCCTCACCAAAAGACAAGTTTTGCCAAATGCCAAAGGTATGCAATTGGGTAAGTGTACTCATTGTTTAGTTGGTAAACAAACTAGAGTCTCTTTTCATAAAGCTTTACCCAAGCGCATTCTGGTATTATTGATCTTGTTCATTCTGATGTATGTGGACCTTTAAGGGTCAAAACACTTGGTGGTGCTGTTTATTTTGTTACTTTCATAGATGATGCTTCAAGGAAGGTTTGGTCATATGCAATCAAGACCAAAGATGATGTTGTTCCTGTGTTCAAGATGTTTCATAGCATGGTGGAAAGAGAAACAGGTAGAACCTTGAAGTGCCTTCGTTCTCGACAACGGGGAGAGTACATTGGGCCACTTGAAGTGTATTGCAAGAGCATGGGTATACGTCATGAACAATCAAGATCAAGACTCCACAACATAATGGTGTTGCAGAGAGGATGAACCGCACTATTCTTGAGAGAATAAGGTGCATGTTATCTCATTCCAAGTTGCACAAGAATTTCTGGGGTGAAGCAATGAATACTGCTGTGTATTTGATCAATCGATCTCCTTCAAGACCGCTAGATGGAGAAGTAGCAGAAAAGGTATGGAGAGACAAAGAGCCTACTTATGATCACTTGAAAGTGTTTGGTTGCATGTCATTTGTTCATATCCCAAAAGATCAGAGATCAAAGCTTGACGACAAAGAAAAGTAGTGTGTGTTCCTAGGCTATGGAACAGAGAAGTTTGGTTACAGATTTTGGGATCCATGTTGAGAAGAAGGTTATCAGAAGTAGGGATGCAGTATTCCTTGAAGACCAGACAATTGAAGACTTTGAGAAGATTGAGATGCCAAAGCTTCAAGATGATATGACCTTGGATCCAAATCCAGTTGTTCCTACTCTTGAACAACATGATGATGATGTTGATGGTAATGGAAATGAAGATGAAGCTCATGAAGATGTTCCAGTGGGTGATGTTGAGCAAGAAGTGCAGCAACAACAACAACCAGAAGCTGAGTTGAGAAGATCCAGCAGGACCAGATTACCTTCAACAAAGTATCCACCACATGAGTATGTGATGCTCACAGATGCAGGTGAACCAGAGTCTTATGAAGAAGCTCTTAGTGTTCCTGAAAGTCAGAAGTGGTTGAAATCCATGAAAGAAGAGGTTGGCTCTTTAGATGAGAATGACACTTTTGATTTGGTTGACAAGCTCCGAGAACCGAGAAAATTCTGAAGAACAAGTGGGGTGTAGAATCAAGACTGAAGATGGTAACTCACAACCAAGGTACAAAGCACGCTTAGTTGTGAAGGGTTATGAGCAGAGAAAGGGTGTTGACTTTGACGAGATTTTCTCACCGGTGGTGAGATTTTCTTCTATTCGGGTTGTCTTGGCAATAGCCTCTAGTTTGGATCTTGAGATAGAACAACTAGATGTCAAGACATCATTTCTTCACGGTGAGTTGGAGGAAGATGTGTATATGGCACAACCCGAGGGTTTTGAAGTCAAAGGCAAAGAGCACATGGTGTGCAAGCTAAAGAAGAGTCTTTATGGTTTGAAGCAAGCTCCAAGAAGATGGTACAAGAAGTTTGAATCGTTCATGAAGGAACATGGGTACAAGAGGACAGCTTCAGATCATTGTGTATTCATTCAAAAATTTGTTGATGGTGATTTTCTTACTCTTTTGCTATATGTTGATGACATGCTTATTGTTGGCAAAGATAAGAAAAAGATTGACAAAGTTGAAGTCGAGATCTGAGCAAGTCTTTTGCTATGAAAGACTTGGGTGCAGCAAAGCGTATTCTTGGCATGGAGATTACTCGTGATAGGAAAGCGAGGAAGTTGTGGCTATCACAAGAAAGCTACATTGAGAAGGTGTTGCAAAGATTCAACATGGACAAGGCTGAGCCGGTAAGTTGTCCACTTGCAAACCATTTTAAGTTATCTCGTGATCAATGTCCTGTGAATGATGTTGAGAAACGGAAGATGGAGAAAATTCCTTATGCGTCCGCAGTTGGTAGTTTGATGTATGCAATGGTGTGTACAAGGCCGGATATAGCTCATGCAGTTGGAGTGGTAAGCAGATTTCTATCAAATCCTGCTATGGAGCATTGGGAAGCAGTGAAATGGATACTACGGTATTTGAGGGGTACTTCTAATATGTGTTTGTGCTATGGAGGTGACAATCCAGAGTTAGTTGGTTACACAGATTCAGATTTGGCAGGTGCTCAAGACAGTCTCAAGTCTACATCGGGTTACTTATTTACCTATGCAGGGGGAGCCGTGTCTTGGCAATCCAAGTTACAAAAATGTGTGGCATTGTCTACTACAGAGGCAGAGTACATTGCAGCTACAGAGAGTTGCAAGGAGATGATATGGATGAAGAGGTTTGTTAGAGAACTCGGTATGAAGCAACAGAGGTTCATCGTTTACTGTGACAGCCAGAGTGCCATACATCTCAGCAAGAATTCGAGTTTTCACTCGAGGTCCAAGCACATCAATATTAGGTATCAGTGGATACAAGAAGTTCTCGAGGAGAAGGTCTTGTATATTGAGAAGATCCATACAGATGACAACGGTTCTGATATGATGACAAAGTCGCTACCAAAATACAAGCATGTGTATTTCTGCAGCAGGGAAGGTTTGGTGGTGACAGATACCTTGCCATAAGTCGTGAGGGGGAGATTGTTGGGCTATCCCTCCTTATGGGTCCAACAAGTCTGGCTTCCCCTTAACAAATGGAAGGAGCTATCTAGCAGTTGTCTTGTTATGTTTATAACAAGTGAAAACATCCAGGAGATGTTTTAATTCGAGCTCTTCTTGTTTTGAAGAAGAAAGAGAAAGAGAGGAAGAAGAAAAGAGAGTGAGTGAGGTAGAGAGATTAAACCACCAATTTTTGGTGAGATTGAAGCATCTTGAAGAGAAGGAGAAAGGGTTCTTAGCTAAGGATCTTTTGGTTGTTTTGGTGGAGAATTGATTGATCAATTTCCACATCTCTTCAAAGGGGGAAAATCTAGGGTTTGTCAAACCCTAGTAGTAAGTATCTCAAATCATTTCTAATTCTTAAATTGATAGTGAATCTCATATTATATATGAATGAATTGTTGATCCATCCTTAGGGGTGAGTGTAATTAGGCAAATTGATATCCAAGTGCTATAGGCACCTTGAGGTTGTTGTTATCCCCAAATTTGGGAGAATTGTGTGTAACCCATTATTGTTATAGTGGAAGATTTGCCCGTGGTTTTTTACCCTTCACCTTGGAGGGGTTTTTCCACGTAATTGCCGGTGTTGTGTGATTGCTTCTATATCGTCATAGTTTGTGTATTTCCGCATTGTGTTTCATTGCTCGTGTAGGTTTCGTATTGCGCATAGCGGCTCGGATTTCGTAAGCCTCCCCCAACAAAAGGTACATAAGTTTATCGGTTGCCATAATAAGTATGAAAATGGTCTCTTCAGTCATATTACAGTGAACTAATTATGCTAATAAAATGATGAGAAAATAAACCGACTTCCATAATGTAACATAGTAAATATTAAGCTTATCATATGTTACATGAGTTGTCAATATTATTCGCCAAGTGTTGAGAATAATGTTTATTGACTACATAAAATTTGTTGGTCTAATTTCCTTTTTATTTTTTGCCGCAGTGAGGTAATTCAAGATATATGAAGGATCGGAAATATGGCATGAAGTTTCTCATGCCATGAGACAAATTATAATGGACTCATGGTACTTCGAGGCATCAGGTGTTTAGCAGTGGAGAATACTGGATCCTTTGAGCTCCCCGGAAAGTATTGCTCCTTCGCATATGGATTTTCCCCCCCTACAGTTAGCTCTAGCATATGGCTGTGTAACTACAATATTTGTAGGGAAAATTAATATTTATCCAGCACCGCAATTAAAATGCTAGGCTCAACAGTTTTCTTATGCCTCCCTCACATGGTGTATAAATGAAGAAGCCCAACATTTTCATTTTATGTACTAAACGAAAAATAGGGTTGGTCCTAAATAGTGCGATTTCATTCTCTACAAAAAATAAATATGTCAACTGGTGACCAGACTGCTTCACAATGAAAAGAGGGAAGATTGTTTTGCCTTACGGCTACCAAAGAGGTTGATGATTCTAGAGGCGACCATGGGCACTATGATTCTAGAGGCGACCATGGGCACTTATTATCAAGTGTAAGAGACGACCGGATTATATGAGCGACTTTGCAAGTTAAGTATATGGTCTTACAAATAGGGTCCTTAACAAAAATAATGTGCTCGATCATTGAAAGATGCAGGACAAATCTGGAAAGTATGTAAAAGAGTGAATGTTTATAAATGTGGGTAGATATATAATCAAATCTGTTGAATCCCATTCCAAAAAAGTGTCTTAGAAAAATCAAGGCCTGTGCCATTACGGCACGGGTTAAGCCCTAGTATATATATAAATAAATTGTATCTCTGAATGTTTAAGTTTGTACAATTCGAATCATTAGAAACAATCTTTTGTTTAGTATATTTAGTCTCCTTTATATCTTCTTCTAGTTAACCTAAACTTTAGTAAATCTATCTTGGTATCAGCTTAGCCTGTTTCGATCCTCTACAGTGTCTACCGAGCCTACAACTATTTCCTCTACAATTTCTTCTTTGATATCTTCTCCTAGTTCTTCTTTGCAAACCTCAACTATGTCATCTGTTCAATTTTCCCAACCTCATCACATAATCACTGTCAAACTGGATGAAACCAATTACTCTTTGTGGCGTGCTCATTTTTTACCGTATCTCCAAGGTTATGATTTAGATGGTCATGTCACCTGAAACAACTACTTTTCCTATTTCTGAGATGCATGCCTCTAATGTACCACCCATATTAGGAACTCATCCCATGGTGACTTGAGCTAAGGATGGGATCTTTAAGCCAAATCGTTTATAATCCTCCAAGGATGCTTTGGTTACTGACTCTCTTTTTGAGCCCACTTGTTATTCACAGGCTCAAACTAATCCAAAGTGATATGTGGCTACCTACGATGAAATTAATGCATTACTTCGTAATGGCACTTGGTCGCTCGTACCATATGATCCTTCTATGAACGTTATTGCATGCAAATGGGTATTTCATATCAAACGAAAGGTTGATAGCACAATTGAACGCCACAAATCTCTTGGTTGCTAAAGGCTATAATAAACAAGAGGGAGTAGATTATTCTGAAACGTTTAGTCTGGTTGTTAAACTATGTACCATACGTATTATTATTACATTGGCCTTATCTTCCAATTGGCCTATTTATCAACTTGACGTGCAAAATGCATTATTACACGACCAACTTCATGAAGAGTTATACATGAAACAACCTTCAGGTTATGTGGACTCTCATTTTCCTAAACATGTCTGCAAATTATATCATTCTATTTACGGGCTTAAACAAGATCCTCGTGCGTGGTTCAACAGACTCAGTACTTTCTTATTACATATTGGGTTTATTACTTCAAAGTGTGATTCGCCTCTATTTATTCATAATGGCAGTTATGGTACTGTTTACTTGTTAGTCTACGTAGGTGACATCATAGTTACCGGTTCCAGCTGCACATCATCAATTCTATTGTCACTCGTCTACAACAAGAATTTGCAATCAAAGATCTTGGTTCCTTGTCTTATTTCTTGGCGTTGAGGCGACTCGTACTTCCTCGGGATTTTTTTTGTCTCAACAATGTTATGCTCATGATATTCTTATTCGAGATAAAATGGATGGAGTCAAACCAATTCAAACCCCACTTAGTACTTCTGGTGATATATCTTCTGATCGTAGCACTCCATTATCTGATGATGTTGAATATCGTAGTATAGTTGGAGCTTTGCAGTATTTAACGTTTACTCGCCTGGACCTTGCATATGCTGTTAATAAGTTATGTCAATTTATGCATGCTCCTATTATATTTCACTGGGGTTTGGTTATGCAAATACTACGTTATCTCAATAATAGACCTACCTTTGGTATCCTTCTTCTTCCATCCCCTTCTCTATAGTTATATTTCAATGCATATACTGATTCTGATTGGGCTGGTTCACACGATGATCGTCGTTCTACTAGTGGCTATTGTGTTTATTTGGGTGGTAATATTATCTCTTGGAGTGCTCGTAAGCAGAGGACGCTGTCTCGTTCTAGTAGTGAAGCTGAATATAGAGGACTTGCAATTGCCACTGCTAAAATTATGTGGATTCAGTCACTCCTCTAGGAACTTCGTGTATCTACTCGTTCTCCTCCTATTTTATGGTTTGACTTATCTTGGGGCAACTTATCTTACCATTAACCCTATATTTCATGCACGAACAAAACATATTAAAATTGATTATCATTTCGTTCTTGATAAAGTTGCTTCTAAACTTCTTGACGTCAGGTTTATATCATCTAAAGATCAAATTGCGGATATATTCACCAAACCGTTTTCTAAAGATCGTTTTTCTCTTTTGCGATCCAAGCTAACAATTCAGGATAAACCGTTACGCTTGCGGGAGGGTGTTAACATAATATCTCTTTTGCGATCCAAGCTAACAATTCAGGATAAACCGTTACGCTTACGGGAGGGTGTTAACACAACATCTAGTACGTGTGCAATATGACCCAATATTGTACACGGTAACCTATCGACCAAGAAGTTTGTGTATTAAGAAATCAAACCTAATTAGGAAACAATTTACCTTGGAGTTCAAGGAAACTCTTGTGTATATATATTGTATCTCTGAAAGTTTAAGTTTGTACAGTTCTAATCAATAAAAACAATCTTCTGCTTAGTATATTCCGTCTCCTTTATATCTTCTTCTAGTTAACCTAAACTTCATAAATCTATCTATAAGAAAAAAAGAAGTAAAACCGGTCATAGAAATATTAGCCAATAACAACAGCTGGAAACGTGCAACCCCGTATTTAGGGGCATAGATTTGTGTTGATTTATGAAAAGGTAAATTTGGTAGTATAAGATCGGAGTATTTATTAGTTAAAAAATGTCAAAATTTTGTCGATGTATGTCGATTTTCTACTTGTCCCCCATGCCCTCATCCAAATTTGTCCCCATCAAAAAATTCCTCATTATTTGATTAGACTCCACCGTGTTGATGAAACTGTTGACTGGATTTATACGTAAGAGTTTTTTTGCAGTCAACAATTTCTTTGCAGTTGTCAAAAAAAAATTGCAAAGAAATTTTCACTATCATGGGTTTAAGGTTGTGGAAATTTCTCTGCAGTTTGTACAACAAAACCATTCACATTCTGACGTTTCCTGTTATAGTGCCAAAATCGTATTTCAATCTGGAAAACCAAATAATGCAAAGCATACAGAGACTTTAATATTATGGCTGAACATGAAAATATAATAACGTTGACAATAAACATGATATTTCATACTTGGAAAAATGAACCAAGCAATTGAGTGATACCTTGAAGTATACATAATTTTCCTGAACTAAGGAGACTTAGTTCAATTTTTTTTTTTTTTTTTTTGAAACATGATATTTTTCAGATTTTGTGGAGACTAAGCAAAGTCTTAGTCACATCTTAGTCCCACATTGCTTACTACCTAAGTATGACTCCTCTATATAAGGTGTGTTGCCACTCCACTCATTGCCCTGTATGAGACATAAGACCCGTGTAAGATCCGGAAGACCCCAAGAGGATAGAACCCTCAAACGGGCAACCATGCATGGATCCACGTTGTGAGGCCTTAAGAGCCCTACATGTGGAGTAGGCATAATAGAAACTAAGTGGAGACTAAGGAAAATCTTATACCACGTACGTATGACTCCTCTATATAAGGTGTGGTGCCACTCCACTCATTGCCAATTGGTTCCCACATACTGCTATCTTACTACCTAAATATGACTCCTCTATATAAGAACCATTTTTTGGGGACGGATTTTTTTTTTTTTTGGGGGGGGGATTGTTTTATTTTTGGTAAGACATTAGAAGTAAATCTAGGTCACCCCTTATCTAAATATTTATATTAATACCTAAATTACCTTCCTGATTAATTTTGGGTAATGATTAGTTAGTGTTAATAATACTTAGTGTAATGATTAGTGAAATGATTAAGTTAAAGATAATTAGTGAGATTAAAAAATCAGATGGGTTTTTAAGTTCACTAAGCTTGAGTATTTAAGTGAGCATAGCTCATCTGAATCTTCATCTCCTTCCTCTCCTAGAGTATTCGTTAATCTTCACAATGATCTGGATATGAGTTAT
The DNA here is from genome assembly GCA_023529315.1 of Papaver bracteatum. Lineage (NCBI taxonomy): Eukaryota > Viridiplantae > Streptophyta > Magnoliopsida > Ranunculales > Papaveraceae > Papaver > Papaver bracteatum. Next base: position 1,092,389 of record JAJJWX010002325.1, read on the forward strand.
TTCTTAGATGTTTGAATTGATCTGAAATTTCAAAAAAAAAATGTAAATTTTTTAAGTAGATTTGGGCTTGTTCGGTTACCTTATGTGAAGAACATGTAACCGAACACATGTGAAAGTATAGTTCGGTTACTTTTTCCAAACATGCAGGTTACCGAACTCGATCTTAATGGAGGTTTTTATTCGTTCGGTTAACAGATATGTTACCGAACTTTGTTTATAGAATTTACAGAGTAATGTTCGGTTTGCCCGCAATGTTGCCGAACTTTAGGGTCTAGAAGTTCGGTTGGTTCGCAACCAATATCTAACCGAATTTCGTGTTGGTAAAGATTTTACCAAGTGTACAAGGTTCGGTTGTTTCACAAACTTCATACCAACCAATATCTAACCGAAATTCATGTAAAATAAGATTTTACGAACAAACCAAATTCCACATGTATGCTATTAGTGAAGAGTTCAGTTTGTCAAGGTTTTTTGCAAACAAACCGAACATAGTGGGACAAGTTCGGTTAAATTGAAACTCAACATAGTGGGCAAAATAGCACAGTTCGGTTACATTGGATTTTTTTTTTTTTTTTTTTGTAATATTGGTAAAGTTCTGTTATAAAATAGTTTTATCCTTGTTTGCGAACCAACCGAGCATAGTGGGAAAAGTTCGGTTAAATCAAAACTCAACATAGTGGGAAAAATAGCACAGTTCGGTTACATTGGATTTTTTTTATTTTTTTATGTAATATTGGTAAAGTTTGGTTAGTAAATAGTTTAGCCTTCTTTGCGAACCAACTGAACTGACAGTTCAGTAATCTAATTTTAAATCCTAAAGAACCGAACTGTTATTCGTGTTCTTCCTTTCAGGAAGTTCGGTTAAGAAACTAGGATTTTTTGAAACTCGTCCTAACCTAACAAGGCACTGAAACTTCCATTGGAACCCTATTTTGATGATTTCTATTAAATTAAACGAATCAAAATCAAACCAACTAAACCAAAACCTTATGTAAACAATCAAGGATGTCTTATATATAACTATTAAACCAACTAAACCAAAACCAAGAGTAACTACGAGGTCTTTTCTAAACCAACAAAATATTAAACCAAAATACTTTTACCATCAGAATTTGTCCCATTTTCTGAACTAACAAGTAACAGGTTTGGTTGAAAAGAAAACTGACGATTAATCGATGAAGACGATGTTGAAATGAAGAAGAAGAAGGGTAGATTCCTCCCCTCAAAACCAGTTCATGTATGGCTAGGGTAGGGCAGGGTATAATTTATTTTTTTGTTAATAGATTACGATTAAGTTAAACTTTGGTAGTTATTAGTTTAGTTTTAATTTTAATTAGGGTTAAGGGAAAATTGGTAATGTCACTACTTTAGGACACCCCTTATAATAATAGGGTAGATGGCCTTATAAAACAATGGTCCCCCAAGAAAATCGTTCCTATATAAGGTGTAGTGCCACTCCACTCATTGCCAATTGGTTTTGAGTTAGAAGCCCACATACTTTTATCAGAATTACCTAAGTATGACTCCTCTATATAAGAACCATATTTTGGGGACTACCCAATAAATGTGGGGGACTACCCAGTGATACAAATGTCCACCCTACATTATAAGGGGTGTCCTAAAATGCGGAAATGACTAACCTACCCTTAAGTGGTAGGTTAGTCATATATAACCACCTCCTCCCATCATATATAACCTACCCTTAAGGGGTAGGTTAGTCATATATAACCTCCTCCCTTATATATATATAAGGGATGGTAATATATATATATATTACCACCTCCTCCCATCACCACCACCTATATATATAACCACCTCCTCCCATCACCCCCGCCGCTCACCACCACCGACCACCTCGAACCACCACCGCAACCACCTCTATATATCTTAGTTTAAATCATTAACAAAACAAAATCAAAATCAAAATTATAACAAACCAATTACTTGTCATTCGTTTTTGGTTGCAAAAATGAGAAGTAATCATTAAAGTGAGTTGAAAATGTAAGTTGCAGAAAGTAGTTCGGCTAGGAATTATGTGAAAAACTTTGTCGAACTAGCCGAACTCAACTTTTAATGGAGGTTTTTATTTTTTCCAGAGAAAAGTTCGGTTACGTCACAAAAAGTTCGGTTACGTCGTAAAAGGTTCGGTTACGTCATAAAAAGTTCGGTTACGTCGTAAAAAGTTCTTTTACGTCAAAAAACTCGGTTACGTCGCAAAAAGTTCGGTTACATCACAAAAAAGTTCTGTTACGTCGTAAAAAAAAATCGTTTACGTCACAAAAAGTTAGGTTACGTCGCAAAAAGTTCGGTTACGTCGCAAAAAATATTCGGTTACATCACAAAAAGTTCGGTAACACCGCAATTTTTTCTCCTAACCGAACTTTACTCTGAAAAACCTATATTGAGTTCGGTTACGTCGCAAGTTTTTTCTCCTAACCGAAACTTTTCTCTGAAAACCTATATATTGAGTTCGGTTACGTCGCAACTTTTTTAATTTTTTTTTCCTAGCCGAACTTTTAGTTCGGTTACGTCGTATTTTTTTTCCTAACCGAACTTTTCTCTGAAACAAAAAACTCCATTAAAGCTGAGTTCGGTTACCTATGTTTTTAGAAAGATTAACCGAACTACACTTGCAGATGAGTTCGGTAACCTGTTCTTCAAATGTTGTAGCCGAACTTTGTTAACCAAACGGAAATCAATTTGTAAATTGTTCATTTTTAAGAATATTTTGGCCAATTCAAGCACCATTAACTAAATTTGAAATATCCATGAGTACCCAAACCATCATACTCTTGTTGTGGCTCTTAAATAAAAAGATCTAAGGTGTCATCACATGAATCACTCATATCATAATTACTAAACTCAAAAAAAGATTTTTGGGTTCACCCATCTTCTTCTTCCTATTTCCTTCTTCTTCTTCTTATCTCTCAAAAAAATATGTTAAAAACAAAACAATCCAACTTATAAAACACTAATCACTAATCACTAACTAAGTTTATCATCAAGAGTAAAGTGAGTATAAATTTTTTTTATATGGGGTGACCAAATATTACTTCTAATATCCTCCCCAAAAACTTATGGGCAGTCCCCCACATTTATTGGGTAGTCCCCAAAAGATGGTTTCTATATAAGGTGTAGTGCCACTTCACTCATTGCCAATTGATTTTGAGTTAGAAGCCCATATACTTTTATCAGAATTAACCTTGAAGTATGCATAATTTTCCAGAGCGAATTAATCTACAGAACTTGTACAAGAATTGACAAAAAGAGATAATATTAGTGTACCTGGTCACAAGTTAGGATAAGAATGATAGGAAAAACCAAAATAAAAAATTATTACCGATAAGGGAAACTTTTTTTAAAATCCACACTAAAGTCAGCTTTCCACATAACAATTATCAGACAGAATGAATAGCTAATTATCTTAAACACCCAAATTATATGATCTGGTGCAGAATGAAAGAAATTTGATCAAATAGGGTATTGAGTTGATATACTTATTTCAGCAATGATATAACAAGCTTATGGTTCTTTAAGCTAATTGAATTAACTTATCAACAGGTGCGCCGAATTTGCTCTTTTCTCTCTCCCATGGGCGAATCCACAACGGGGCCACTGGCCCCCTATATTTTCTGGAAAGAAAAATTCCCGTGTAATTTTCCCTAAAGATAATCTTGTGCCACCTCAATTATTAACGCCAAAATCTGTAAGATATAATCCTAACTTATATCCAGAGACTTTCTGCTACTTCGTGAGAGAGTGAGATGGTAGGGCTCCGCCAGTTTTCAGTAAGTGAATTATTTATCCTGGCTTGATTGGGGTATACGCAGATTAATTGGGGTATACCCAATTTCAAGGGGACATGGTGTGCCATTATTAAAAATGATGATTTTACTTTAATACCCTTGAACTAATTAAATCTTAAAAATAAACCCATTTCTTAATTTCATTAACCCTAAAATTAAAAAACTAACCAACTCTTAATCTTCTCTTCTTCTTCTTCATCTTCATCTTTCATCAACCAAAACCATATAAAAAATTTCAACATTGATTTTCCAAAAACATTATCGATTTTACGGGCGAAAAGAAGACTATAAATGATGTTTAAACTCAAACCTATCATTGTGTTGTGTGATTTGACTGTTATATTAGGTTAGAAATCGAAAATTGTGATTTCTGTGTTTTTAGCCGGCAAGGTCGTAACATGCATATCTTGCCGACTTTTCATAATAGCCATGGCGTCGACTGTAAAAATTTTGAACAGCCGGCATGGTATTTTTTGAATACCTTGCCGGCCAAGAAACAGCCAGAAGGGTACTTTTTGAATACCTTTCCGGCCAAAAAACAGCCGGAAGGGTATTTTCTAAATACCTTGCCGGCCAATATTTTTTTCCCAATGTGGTTTTTTTTTGTTGACCTTGCCGACTAATATTTTTCAATAGCCATCTCCTGTGTATCAAAAAAATAAAGTCGGCATGTTCTTCATTTAAATACCTTTCCGGCCAAAATAATGTTCGGCGTTTTGTTCATCCAAGGACCATGCCGGCTAAACCTGGTCGACATCTTATTCAAACGTATACCATGCCGAATTATAGACGGCACCTTATTCAAACATCGACCTTGCCGACCTATCACATTTTTGAAAACCAATTTTTTTGATCTTAATCGAACTCATAAGACGGATTAAAGGTTTAACCTACTGAATTTTCATTTTCAAAATTTTATTCTAAACTCAATTAATTAGCCTAATCAGTTTTTTTTTGTGTTAATTAAACAAGGGCATTTTTGCCATTTTGAAAATATTTGGTTAAGGGGTGACCAGTTATAACTGCCTAGAATATAGCACCACCCATTCAACTATACAAAATATTAGCTCGACTGAAAACGATGTGAATAAGAGCTTATTGGTATCTAGTATACTTCTATATTGATGTATGGGTTTTTTTTTGCCTTTACAATTTTAGTTATGTCCTTCAAGTATAGAGTGTGCCCCTATTGAGCTTTTGTTCTGGATTCGCCACTCTCCTAAAAAGAATCCCTAGTTCCTTTTCTGTTGGGGTCTAATATATTTTGGGAGTTCCTTTATATACCCCCTATAAATACTAACTGTACCCCCATGAGTTAGTTAAGTTAGTTAAAATCTGATTAACATGAAAATCTCGAAATTTTTGGAATTTTTTGCTAGTGATACCCCTCTCAAGGATTTGTTGTATTCCCGTATGTAAAGCTGAAATCTTTTTGATACCCTAAAAAGAATAAGTTTGAATATTTGCAGCCGAGATTATAAATCCATGGAAGAAAGAAAATTAGTGTTTGGTTGGAAACTTTTGAAACAGCTGCGGATGCTTTTTTCTATGTAAGGAGTTCTAAAGCTGAAATATATTTCCCATGCTCCCCTGTTAATCTCCCATTCCCTGTCAAGCAATTTCTCATTAATACATCAACCACTATCCCAACTTTTACAAAATCAACAGTACCATAGCAAATTCAAAATCAAACCCAGCAACATTCAGAGAATCAGAGACCCAACAACAGTAGTTTAAGTAGTACTGTTAAATCAAATCATCCAGTGGTCCAAAAAAAATTCTTCATCCTTGACTCATCATGCTCCATCTCGTCAACTACATAAAATACGACGCCCTCATCAATAACTTGCAGTTATTCTTGATCCTGATAAAAGATTTTGCCGTAATTATTGTGTTTATTCTTATTCTTATGTGATTGATCAATCGATGTTTGATCGTAACCCATTAGAATGGATATGATCCTCTTTAGCTTACTTGTTTTCCCCTGTTATTTTACAAAGATTTACCTTACTTAAAGGAAGTACGGCGACAGGATGGTGAAAGAAATATATAATTATCTTAAAATTTTAATTTCCGTCTTTCCATTTCCGTATTAGTATTTCATTGGTTATGTGATCGAAAATCTGTTTCGGCGAATAGGGGTATAAAAACTTTGCATACATAATGGGGTAGGTAGATAATTGTTGGTGGTATATAGATAAAGGGGAAGAGTTAGTATTTTCGGGGGTATATAGAAGAACGCCCTATATTTTTTCAATGGCTTTTCACCGTAGTTCCATTATTTTTATGATGATACTCGATTTGGAGATTTGAAATTTTCTCATGGCGACTTGAAAATGCACCTAACAAATCTACCAAGATCAGGATTGATTCAAACTGATCTTTTGACAACAAGTAATCTTTTGAATCGAGTTTCAATGATAAGGATTGGATTGGTTTTGTTAACGATCTATTTCACCTAGTTTCTCAGTACGTTTAAAGGGGACGGTTTCAGTTGGAGCTACAATCACTCTCAAAAATTATTCTTACTTCGATAGTTCAAGAGAAAGTTCTAGTTATTTTGACATATCTGTTCACCTTGTAGTGGGAGACTGAATATTTTATAACTTTATTATTAGAAAAATATCTGTTAAGTTCATATTACAACTTTATTTAGATATTTCTCTATATATATAGTCATCTTGGTAGATGATCCATATTGTCTACTTTTCCTTGAGCAATTGGTATCCAATTCCTTGGTAAAATCTTCCAGCATTTTCATAAAGTATGTGCAGACCACTCACCACTTCACAAGGCAATTATAGTTTCTTTCACTGTGTGCTGGAGTGGTAGTAAGTGTGTCAGCAAAACTTGTGTAATCATCCTTGGGATGTTCTTCAGTAACTGTAAAAGTTAGTGACATGTTTTTATGGTCCACCGCAGTTACCTTCACTTTAGTCATGATGGCAGAAGGTTTATCATCTGTAATATATCATGAATAAAGTTAGCTAAGAATTACAGATTTGGTGAACAAGAGTAATTAGATGTTAGACAGTTAGAGACTTTACGTACCCAGTAGATAGTCCCAAACATAAACACTTCCCACGCGAACTTCACCGTCTCCGGAGATAACTTGGACTTTGTGGACAGTTTGAGGAGCATATTTTGGGAGTTTGAGTGCATCACGAGTTATCGTGGTGTAAAACTTCCCTCCAGAGCACTTAGCTTTACATTCAACCTCAAGTTTACGAATTTCAGCCATTAGTCCCTCAAGGTTTTGTCGTTCAGTGAAGGGAATGAAATGTTGTTCGGGTATATATAGCCCAAATTTAATTATGCTTACGTGAATATGTCACTAAAGAATATATGATTCGATAATTGCATATTTACTGATTGAGAATAGCATGTGTGGTCACAGCAGCTGCGTCTCCAAGGTGGTTGGTTCTTAGTCGAGTTCTCTTGTTGCGTACTGCACTAGCTAATTCTTCCCACTTTAGGTAGAGTAGAAAGTTGTGTACGAGGTGAGTTTTGGATATATTCCAATCAATCCCTTCCCCTTTTATTTTTACTTTAGAAAAAGCGTCAGAATTTATAATCCAAGATAACCTGGTGGAACGTAAGAAACTTGATCAAATCGGTTAGTGAGTTGATATGCTTCTATGTTTGAACGGTTTCTAAAGCAGTAACAGAACATATACACTAACACACAGTGATCACCCCTAGCTGAAAGAATTCTAACGGAGAACAGATGTCACTAACCAGTCTCTAGCAAATTAGTGGCAAAGCTTTATGGTGAGTCTGGTAACTGGTGAACCGGTTGTAATGTTGTTTCCTTTGAGGTTTCGGAGGAAAAGAGAAAAGTGAAACGGAGATGATATTTTAGTGTATATTTGGTGTTAAGCAAGCATAAGCATAATGTGAAATTCTTCCGTACTTTGACATCGTATATTTTTCTTTTCTTTTTGTTGTTTATTCCCTCTGTACCTATTATAAGGCGGAATTTAGGTTTTATTTGTCCCACCAAATAAACGGGATTATGTTTTCAAGATAATTTTTTTACATATTTTTTATTTAGGGTACATAGAGAATTATGAATGAGAAAAAAGTAAGGGTAAACAGGAAAAAACAGAAAAAACATTCGGATTCCAAGTAATTTGCTTAATTTTACAAAATTGACCCCCTTCACTAATATATGTTCTACGGAGGGAGTATATTTTTATTTTCCCGATTGATGTCTGTTGACGGGTGAATATGATGAGTTAGGTGCTACACGTCCTAATCACAACAATAACAACACCTTTTCCTAGAATAGCATTAGAGAGAGCTTACTTTCCATTGTATTATGTCCTTCATATATAGGCTTTTCCCAAAACCCTTCTCATGACAGCATGCAACTATAGAAGCTTCTTTATTTTTTTTATTTTTTTTAGACAAAACCCACGAAGAGCAATTTATTGAGAAAGGAAAGAAAAAAGAATGAGGGGGACTAGGCCAATACCTCAAAAGACAAGAAAAAGAGATAGCAAAATAAAACGAAAACTCGAAAAAACATGATACAAACTATCGAAAGCGATAAACTGGCAGGCCTGACCTATCAATTCCTATAGCAGAACGAATAAAATTTGGCGGCTCAGTCCAACATTGAGACCCTATAGAAGCTCCCCATTTGGCTAAGAGATCAGCTACTGCATTTCCCTCTCTATATATGTGATAATATCTAAACTGAACTGTGGACAAAAACTTCATACAGTTAGCCCAATGCGTTGCTAGTCTCCATGGCACCAAAGAATAATCGGACAATGCTTTGATAACATGTATTGAGTCGCATTCAAACCATATGCGTGACATACCCTTTGACCTAGCTATTCTGAAAGCATGAATAGCTCTCCAGAACTCCGCTGAAACTGAGTTATCCACACCAATGGACTGCGCCAAACTTCCAACTACCAAGGAGTTATGATTTCGAAAAATAACACCACACCCCGCTGGACCTGGATTCCCTAAAGAGCACCCATCAAAATTTATTTTCAACCAGCCATAAGGTGGTGGCTTCCAACAAACCTCTATGATTTTGGGTGCTTTATAAGCTCTACCCGTTATCTTGAAAAATCAGAGTATACACAACTCCTCCATCGAATTACGCATATAACCTTTATTTAACATACCTGACTTACTAATCAAATGTTTAATCTTAGCCGCTGCAGTCTGTACTGGCAAGATTTAATGTTGAAAACGTAAACGATTTCTAACATCCCATATCAGCCAAATGCAATTTATAAGCGCCACCCAAAGTAAGTTCTTAACCTGTGAGCTACTAACAAAATTACGTACTATTTTGAACATGCCACGAATGTCATTAGCATTAAGATGCACTTTAAAAATGCTCCATATCCAACTCCAAAGAGCACAAGCGTACTTACATTCAAAGAAAAGATGTTGCTGAGTTTCAAAACAACAAGGATTGTTACAAAGATTGCAACAAGAAGCTGAGCTAACTGCTGAATAAATAGCCACCTCATCAGTAGACACCCGATTATGTAGGAGTTTCCACACCACAGCAGTTCTTCTAGGTGGTTTTTTAATCTTCCAAATGTCTATAAGGTCATTACTCAACTGCTTTCTAGGCCTGCAATATTCATATGCAGCTTTCATAGTCACTATACCCTTGTCGCCGATCTTCCAAACCATCTTATTACTTAAATTCCCAGCAAAAGGAGTACGTTGAATGTGTTGTTTCATCAAACCTTGTAGTTCTGGCATGTAGTCATGTATGTGCCAATTGTTGTCTATTATGAAGTCGAAAACACTATTATGAATTTGTGAAACATCCAAATCCAGATAATTCTCTATCGAGGTTCCAAGATCACCACACCAGTTGTCTCTCCAAATGTCGATCTTTAAGCCATTACCAACTAACCAAAAAATATCAAGTTTTATACGTTCCCATTGTCGACGAATACCGGTCACAATTGAAGATTTTTTATAGGAGCTTCCCAATAATCTCGCCTTAATAAAGAAGCACCAATATTCCTCCCTGGTCATGATTTGCCATGTTATCTTCATTAATGCAGCATTATTCAAACTCACCAAAGATTTGATATTCAGCCCACCTTCGGAATGAGGCAAACAAAGTTTATCCCATCCCACTGTATTGTGTTTCACAATGCTTATATCACTTGACCAAATAAAATTTCTCATACAGCTTTCCAAAGTATGAATACATGCTTTTGGCCACTCATACACATGAAAACCATATAATGAGGAACTAACTATTACAGAATTAACTAACTCGACTCTACCCATCATGGAGAGAGACTTTCCCTTCCAGGTGGCGAATTTTAGTTTTATTTTGTCCATTATCGATTGAATGTATATTTTCCTAGGCTTACCTTGGAAAATAGGGACACCCAGATAACGGAAAGGAAAGGAGCCCATCAGGATACCATAATGAGTAGCAATAATAGTAGCTCTAGTAGTAATATGTTTGCTAGCAAATAATGTACACTCACAGGTGCTAATTATTTAACCCGAGCAAGCACCATATTCATCAAACAGAGTCATTATATTACCAACATCACGTCTAGTGCCTTTACAAAACACCATGATGTCGTCAGCATAAAATATGTGAGAGGGAGCTGCAATACCTCTGGGCGATGATATAGCATGTATAAGTCCTTGATCCAAAAGACGAGATAGTGGATCTCCTTGGCGAACTCCACTCGTGCAGCTGAAATAACCCATCGCCTTACCATTCACCACTATCGAAATCCTTGCTGATTGTAAAATGGTTTTGATCCAACCAACAAATTGAGGACAGAACCCAAAAGATGACAAAGTCTGTAGCAGAAACTCCCAGTCCAAAGTATCAAATGCCTTTTTGATGTCAAACTTTAAGGCTAAATTACCACCAAAAGTTTTAAAAGCCAACAAATTTATAGCCTCTGAAGTAAGAGCGATGCATTCAAAAATACTTCTCCCTTTCAAGAAGGCTCGTTGTTGCGGGGAGATAATTCTGGTTGCAATAGGACTCAATATGGTAGCCAAGATCTTTGCCAATAATCTTAAAGTGAAAGTTACCCAAAGCAATAGGGCGAAATTTCTCAATTACATCCGCTCCAGATTCTTTAGGAAGCAACACAATGTGATTTGGATTCACATTAGGAACTAGACAACCATGTTCAAAGAAGAATTTGACTGACTTAAGCACATCTTCACCCACAATATCCCAGAAGCTTGTGAAAAAGATGCCACCGAAACCGTCAGGACCTTGGGAACCACTAGAATTCATACTAAAAATTGCCTCTCTAACTTCTTGCATATCAGGCATAAGAGTGAGCGAGGAATTCTCTGTTGCCGAAACACAAGAGTCAACATGCTTATCAATAAAATCAGTTGCTATACAGTTTGAATTACCGGCATAGAGATCGTTAAAATACCCAATTATATGTTCTGAAATAACACCATGGTCAACTGTCAGATCCCCATTTACTTTCAAGTGCGAAAGCTTATTCGTGGAAGCACGAATCTTAGCATACTTGTGAGAAAAATATGTATTAGCGTCGCCATCAGCAACCCATTGCAGCCTTGATTTTTCCCTCCAATCTGTAGAAGCTTCTTTATTTACAATTATTGACATTCCTTCTAATATGACCTCCTTTTATTTCCCTATTTATTCCTTCCCTATCCTCTCCATTCTATGGATACATTCTATTGGGCTTGGGCTTTAGTGTCCAAGTTCCTTATTTTTCATGTTGGACTTATCCCCTTTTAGGGGCAAACTATCCTTATTAAATACTCCATCCATCCCACTATTTAGTGACCTATTTGATTTTAGATTTTTTCCCACTAATAAGTGACCTATATCACTAAACAAGGAAATATTTCTAAAATTATCATTTTAGTTAATTATAAAAAATATAAAAAAATATGATAGGCATGTTTATATTTGTTACGTAGGTGTTTTAAAATGCTTTTCAATGGTATAAAGTTTGTGAATATTCGTGGAGTAGTTTGAGAGATAAATCATTTCTAAATTTCAATAGTTATTATCCATAACGGTATAATTGTGAAAAATGCTTAAAAGTGTTGTTTTCCTTGTTTGCCTTAAAAATTGTACAAACTTAAACCAGGACGGAGGGAGTATTAACTATTAAGGGGTAATTATTTTCATGTATCAACAATGTTCAGTCAAGAAACTAACAGATTGGATGAGGGTCCAGAATTAAAATTCCGTCGGATCATCTCGTTCAATCCGCTCGATGTTGGATCAGATTTGGATACAAAAACCGAAATCCGCCATACATTAGAATCATGGGTACTAGGATAAGGCGAAAACCCAACTAATCCAGAACATGACACAATCCTCATTTTTTAATGGACCTCCGATTAGCCCAATCCGTCTCTTGGTATTCGGCCCATGTTACTCTACCTTATCATATCACCACCAACAGAAAACTGGAAAAACTGAAACGGCTTATCTTCAACCCCATAAACTCTGTTTTCTCTTCTATTTGCATTCTTTCAACAGCCATGGATTTGGATATGTCTTCCTTCAAATTGTACTCACAAAATGAAATTATCAATGAAGATTTTAAGGAAATTGGAACTCAGGGATTGAGAAAACGGGTTACTCAACAGGGAACTTCATGGAAGACTCCATTTCCCGGAGATGAAGTTGAAGGTATATAATTTCACTCAACAAAATCCTACTATTTGTTTGAAATCTCTTTATTGTCTCCTTACGTCTCAGTCCTGTTTGAATAAAATGGTGGTATTTTTCCTTTTTAGTACATTACAGTGGATGTATCGAAGGTGGTTCATGTTTCGATTCGAGTTGGGATAGAAATACTCCATTCAGATTCAAGTTAGGACAATGTAAGTTGTAAGCTAATTAACTACTTGTGTTTGTGGTAGAATTTCAGCTTCTAATGCATACATTTTTGGGTACTTTAGTAAAATCAATTATCCATACTTTAAGTAGTGTTCAATTATAATTTCAGCTGCTAGTTGGTGTATATATGTATGAATATTAGGTGAAGTTATCAAAGGATGGGATGAGGGGATTTCAACAATGAAGAAAGGTGAAAGGGCAGTTTTCATGATTCCGCCACACTTGGGTTACGGAGAAATGGGTTCTCCACCAACCATACCTCCCAGTGCCACACTAATATTCGATGTAGAGTTGCTATCATGGACTAGCATCAGAGACTTAACAAATGATGGTGGAGTATTGAAAAAAATAGTAAAAGACGGCGAGGGATGGGCTACTCCAAAAGTTGCTGATGAAGTGCTAGGTATATTTCTATCCTCTTTCCGAATGTCCACAAAAAAGTGGTTTATGTAACATTAATCTTGTTGTTTTTGTGTTTAGTTAAGTATGAAGCAAGGTTTGAGGATCAAACATTAATATCGAAGTCCGAGGAGGGTGTTGAATTCTATGTTTGCGATGGTAATTGGCCTTTCGAACGAATGTATTACCCTATTCATATCTATTGTACTACTTTAGTAAAGTTTGAAGACCCTTTTCTTTTATTTTCAATTCACTAATAGCGCTTTTGGATACAAATTTGCTTCTCCAGAAGCAGAAGTCAGAAGCAAAACTATTTTGTTTCATAAAAATTTGGCTTTTCTGCTTTTAGAAGTCGTTCTGAAATATATTGTCAAACTGACTTCTGATTTTTTGACTTCCGGAAATCAAAAAATAACTTTTAGAGTGCACCCAAACGGGCTATAAATTTTTGGTCTTGTTTAACCTTTATTACTCTGAGCAGGTTATCTATGTCCTGCAATCGCCAAGGCCGTACCGACAATGAAGAAAGGGGAGAAAGCAGAGTTATCGGTGAAATTTTCATGTATCATGCATCCTGAAGTTTAGATATCCCTTGATTTATCAACACTAATTAAGCAATATATCTGCCATGAGGTGCTATAAGTTAATTGCAAAAAGTCGGGATCAAAGCTTGTCTTTATTTTATTTTATATGCAGATGGTATAAAACAGGTTGGAAAAGATGCATTTGGAAGTGGTTTTGGGGTTCAATCCAATCAAAATATGATAATTGACCTTGAGTTAATATCCTGGAAAAGCGTCATTCAGGTTGCAGAAGACAAGACAGTAATTAAGAAGATTTTAAGAGAAGGTGAAGGTTTCGATCACCCAAACGAAGGTTCGGTTGTTAAAGGTATCCCTACTGGTTGGCAACTCATTATCTATTATAGACACGGCCACAAAAGAAATTACCGGTTCACATCATCTTCAAGGGCATTGTATGTGTCTGATTATGCAAAACCTTGTTCCTGTTGTGCAGTGAAATACATTTGTGAATGCGAGGATGGAACAGTCATTGAGAGCAAAGGCTCTGACGACGATCCTTATGAATTTATATGTTTTGAAGGTATGCATGCCGTGTTTTTCTTCTGCGAAATTCATAAAGCTAATGCCAACGGCAACTCTTATATATATGTACATATCGCTGCTTTACTGGACTGAGGTTAGTTTTGGCAATATTGTTTCAGATCATATTCCAGAGGGTTTATTCAGGGCAATTGTGACCATGAGAAAGGGTGAAAAATCTCTTATAACTATCTGCTCCGAGTACAGTTCCAACATTGTAGTCTCTAGAAGTACTGCTCCAACAAACAGAACACTTATTTACGATGTCGAATTACTTAGCTTTAGAAAGGTATTTTCGGCTTTTCAAAATCCAAAGTGGCTTTTCTAACTTTTAAAACTTATGATGTAGTGTTCTAATACACATCTTTCACGCATAGGAAAAGCCGCACTGGAAAATCGAAACTGCTGAAAAATTAGAGGCTTGCGAGAAAAAGAAAGACGAGGGGAATAGATTGTTCAAGGCTGGAAATTTTTGGTGTTCCTCTATGAAATATGAAAAGGTTGAAGGTCGTTTACATTACGTAGAATGAAATGGCGCGCTGTAACAGAATTTTCATGCTAAGACTAAGAGTTGCGGTTTTTTCAGGCAGTCAAATGTGTGGAATTCGATCACTCCTTCACAGACGAGGAGAAGACCAGGGCAAACGCATTAAGGATATCCTGTCATTTGAACAATGCAGCTTGTAAGCTTAAACTCGGGGATTACGTTGAAGCTTCAAACTGTTGTACCAAGGTTTAGTTTATGATTCAATATAGTATTCCACTCTCTTCTAAAATAATATGGTGTGCTACATGACTCATTCTTTTAACATGCATTCTTTGATAGGTCTTAGAACTTGATCCTTCAAACGTCAAAGCCTTATATCGAAGATCGCAATCGTACTTAGAAACCCGGGATTTAGAAAAAGCTGAGATTGACATAAAGAAAGCTCTTTCCATTAATCCAAATAACAGGTTTGTGCCTTGCCGCTTTGTTTCATTTTTCTATTCTTTTGGCAATAATTTCTTGTTCTTATTAAATTGTTTTTTTTCTTTTTTCTGAATGCATAGAGAAGTGAAGCTTGAGTACAACAAGTTAAGAAATAAGAAGAAGGAGTACGCTAAGTATGAAGCAGAGATTTTTGGTACAATGTTTTCGAGTCTGGGAAAATAGAGATTTTGGGTAATTCGACAACCAGCTACAGTGTGCTCATTAGTGTTTCGCTACTTCAACCTATAGAGTGCATCGTTGCCGGTTATTGGGTGTTTACGGAATGGAAATTAGCTGCGGATGTTGATGCGTGTTATTCAGATTTTACGTGGTTCCGTCATTCAGCAAAATAGATACTGAGTTTCATGTTGTTGTCACAAGGACCATGCATAAATAATATTACATTACAATAATAATTTCACAAGGACTTGGATCGGATCCATTACTCATCCAAGTCTCACAAGTCCAAATATACACCTCTTTCCTTTTCATTTCGCAGAGAATTAAAATTTGAAAATTGAATTATATCATTATGGAGATGAGCATGCATCATAATTAGGCACTAAAATTACTCTCCATTATTTAGGTGTTAATTTTGTAACTCCTGCATGCAACCATTATTCTTGGGGTAACTGATGAAGTTATTATACGGAAGGCCTATGATATGTAACCTCCCCAAATCACAGTTGCACCTCACAAACACTAAAATTGTCCTCAAATTTGGAAAACTCTCCTCTCCGATCACTGTTGGTCTTATCACTGCAACAAATTGTTTTAGCATAACTCTGGCGGAAAGAGAAGAAGATGGCAGGTAAAAATTGTCGTCAAAATTCTTAGATCGGTCTAATTCATCTGTTGCTATTTCGCTTCTGTTTGAATCCAAATACATTTTTTTTTTTTTTTTTTTTTTTTTTTTTTTTGATTTTGTCACAGAATTTATGGATAACGTCCACTCGGACATCTTGTTAAATATCCTTTCTCGAGTGCCAACTGAGTCCGTTTTGGATTGCAAACTAGTATGCAAAAAGTGGGGAAATCTCCTCAGAAAGAAGTACTTCATGAATATGCACGTACGTCGCCTGATTAACCAACTCTATGGTGGCGATGATGTTGGTAAGGTTGACACGGGGTTTATTTGTACTGGTAAAGTAAATGAACTGAACAGGTACGAGTTGCTTTATCATGGAGGACTACTGCATCATGATAAGACTAATACCGACGAGGATTACCCATGCAAGACAATAACACTTCAAGAGATCATGAAACGTCCTTCAATGCCTTCTGATATGCGCGGAGAATACTTGGTTGGTTCTTGCAACGGTTTGATTTGTCTTGGCAGGTACCACCATGGCCTAATTGATCCCATCTACATATTTAATCCCATCACTGGAGATTATACCCATCTTCCGAAATTCATCGTACCCAAAAATAGTCATCCTCGGAATAACTGCACCGCGCGAGGATTTGGATATGTTCCTTCCACCAATGAGTACAAGGTTGTCAGAATCTACTACGGCTATATAGAGGGGGTGGGAAAAGTGGCACGAGTACAAGTATACACCCTAGGTAGCGGCTGTGGATGGAGAACCAAACAAGGACCCTTTCCACGGGTGAATCATCTAATCCCAGGTACCTTTGCAAATGGAGCAATTTATTGGGCACTGGGCTCAAAGATTCACGCATTCGATTTGGCCAATGAAGAGTTCCGGAGACTCTCATCACCTCTCGGTGACACTATTAATTACCAGAAAGGTAATTTCGGATTTGTAGTGCTGGGAAGGAATTTATGTTTCTTCAATCAAGTTAAAAATAAGATTGCACCATATGTTGAAATATGGACCTTCAAGAAGACAGATGCGATTGAGACTTGGTCTAAAGATTTCAATATGGTATACGGGGTTAACGAAATGTGTCCTTCGCATGCGGACACCTTGCAGCCGATATCACTTACGAAAAACAATGAACTTATATATACATGTAATCGTGAAACACTCTGTTGTTATAACATCGATGCAGAAACTTGGAGAGTCATTCTGGAGGAAGACGAGTACCCTTCTCAACCTTTTGACATTGTCTCGGTAATTCCTCATGTCAACACCTTTGTTTCTTTTGAAACTCTTGGAGAAAAGACCAGAAAAACTGTTGATGCCTCCCTACCAAAGTGGTAAAGTCGTGGTGCTGATAATGCAATTGACAGGATCCATGGATTGGGTTCAGTTTTACGGTGACGTTTCAATGGTTTTCCTGTATTTGAAGCGAGTCATGTTGAGACTCTTTTTATGTGTTCATTTTTCTAAATTTAGATTTTCCATTATTTACTGGAGGAACACGCTTGTGGAGATTATTTTCCCAAGCACGATATGTCTCCAGCTTGTTTTTGTTAACGTTTTATTTCACCTGGAAAGTTTCTTCATAATTTTAATGGGACGGTTTCGGTCGAACCCACAATCACTCTCCAAAACTAGCTAACTAATTTTACTTCGATATTTATTTCTTGCCAAATCTCCTTATCATGCTTTCGCTTATACTTCATTCGATTAGATATAAGTCCGCATACAAATTTATTTACATTTTTAATATATTTGAACATCAAGCAAATGTTGGTATTCAGAGACATCTTCATGCACGAGCTACGTAGGCAGCCTTTGGAGTTTGGTGTAGAGCTGGCAAAGTTTGGTCAGTGCAGTCGATTTGTTAGATGATGGAGGTAATTTGATGTTTTTTTTTTTTGACTTAAAAGGTTAAATTTTATTAAAAAGGAAAAAAGAAAGTAGAGAAAGAAGAGTGCACAGAAAGTGCTACAAAGAGATGGCATATCAACCAAAGACGATCAAAGTGAAAAGCAAAATAAAACTAAGGCAACAGACATCAAGAGACCAAAAACAGCCAACTAAATCACTGTCTATAGGCTCTTAGAACTTTTTCTTTGCAGGGATTCTCTTGCTGCGACCTAACAAATCGTTACTAATCTCCCCATTCAATGATAGTCTTGCTCGTTCTTTATCAGTTCTTGAGGACCTGTAAGTGTCGACGATTCCTTCATAGATGATTTCCTTTCCTCCATGAGGAACACCTAATAAGGTACTGCATCGTAGAAGTTTATCCATGTGTTGCTCTTTAGTCCAAGATTTTCTGCACGATACCTCCTCAATGGGTTTAAACTTCTCCACACATGTCTCTTCATTATCGTTTCAATGTTGTTGCTTTGAGGTCTCTCCGGAAGAAAGGTCTTCATTAACCTCAAGAAGAGATTCAAAGAATTCTTATTTTTGAGCTCATCTACTTTCTTTCCATTCTCTTTGCTACTTCCCTTAGGTAATTTGATGTTATCGTCTCAGGTTTCAAGAGTTTTGAGTTTGGGAATCCTCATTTGACTCAACACAATCATCCACCTTTATGGCGTCTTCATTGTGTTGATCAATGTTGTTGCTTTGAGACACAAAAGTCTCTCCAGAAGAAAGGTCTTCATTAACCTCAAGAAGAGATTCAAAAGAATTCTTATTTTTGAGCTCATCTACTTTCTTTCCATTCTCTTTGCTACTTCCCTTAGGTAATTTGATGTTGATCGTCTCATGCATAAATGCATGATCCGAGGTAGAGATTGGTTAGGAAGGTTGGTCCAAGAGTTTTGAGTTTGGGTTAAACACAAACTCTAAGACTGTCCTTACCAACAGCAAAAACATGTAGCTTCCTGCAACACGGATGACTTAACACACACAAACATATATATATGGCTATATAGTCGTCTAGGTAGATTAATCTTGTCTACTCTTCCTTGAGCAAATTGGTATCCTAAATCCGAGTGTATTAATTACTTCGTTCAACACTTTTATTAAATGGTTTTCTTGCATATTTAGATTGATTTCACATCTTTATCCAATTCGTTGTATTCTTTCCCATGTTCTTACAACAAAGAATATTACAGTATTACAATATTACAATAAGGCACGATATTACCTTTAGATTGTTGGAATTAATTCTGATAATCGAATGCAAAATGGGAAATAATACTTAGATAACAAATTCAATAAACTTAGTAGAGGTCGAGAACCTTAAGAACTTGGCGGCAAAGTTAAAAACAAAAAAACTCAAATTGAAAATACAAATTGTTTCTGAGTAATATAAAAACAATTTTATGTTTCTGTAAACTATATTTACGTGAACTAAAATTAATAAATCAAGAAGTAGTTATACAAAATTAGTACAACTGTTTCGACGTTTTTACGAGTTTTAAGACAAATATTAATAAGAACTTAAGTTACGAAAATAATTAGAGAAGAAGGAGAAATCGAATGGTATGTCTTTAAGCTGAAAACCTTGTTATTTATAGGTAAGAATTGACGTTTGAGACACGAAGATCCAGTAAATGCGTTCGGATGATAAAAGCAAAAAGCATCCGTTAAAATAACAGTAAAAAAGCATTTCGGGTAAGATTCTTCTCGACGATAAATCTCTACGTGCACGGTGTCCAAACGCGTGAGATTAAAGATTCTTTACGATGAGAAAAAAGTTAAGAGAATTCACGCTAACGTGTGTGACTATAGGCATCGGATATCCAAAACCGAGAAGGCAAAAGAATAAAATTCTTTACATGTGTGGGAGAAGCGTGTGGTAAATTTCAGTAAAAGAATGGGTCGGATACACCGCATAGTGGCGTGCGTGCTTCCTGCAATAAGGTTTAGGCAACCTTGCCATAGTCTGACTTAACACACACAAACATATATATATGGCTATATAGTCGTCTAGGTAGATTAATCTTGTCTACTCTTCCTTGAGCAAATTGGTATCCAATTCGTTGGTTAAATCTTCCAGTAATTTCATAAAGTATGTTGGATCGTGGACATCTTCATCCGCTTTCTCATAATATACAGACCACTTCACAAGGGAATTATAGTTCCCATCCCTCGGTGTTGGAGTTATCGTAAGTGTGTAACCAATACTTGTGTACTCATTTTTGAGATGTCCTTCTAAAATTGTGCTAATTACAGACATATTTTTATGGTCCACCGCAGTTATCTTCTCTTTAGCCATCAAGGTAGAAGGTTTATCACCTGTAATCATGAAAAAGTTTGGCAAAAGAATTAGCAGTTACACCTTTAAGGAACTAGATGAAACCATTGGATGTCAGATAGTTACATAATTAACGTACCCTGTACATACTCGGAAACTAGTACAGTTCCCACATGAACTTCACGGTCTCCGGGGAAAACTTGGACACTGTGGATCAACTGACAGGAACATATTTTGGAAGCGTGTGTACATCACGAATCAGAATAACATAGAACTTCTCTGCAGAACACTTAGCTTTACATTCTACCTCAAGGTTATGAATGTGAGCCATTACAGCAAATACTGTTATCGAAGTAAACAGTAGTAATTATAGATATATAGTTAGATCGACCAATGATATTTTATAGCCCAAAATCATATATGCTTATGCGAACAAATCACTAAAGAATATGATTCGATTACATATTTTTTTATTTCTTTAATATTATTACATGAAACTAGTTGGAAGCCTAACAAGTTAGGCTCCAACGACATACTACTACATTAATTGAACAGGTTGCTGTGCTAGCCTACCAGCGAGATAATAAATATCCAAGGATCACCAATGGGGCATGTAGGTACGGAAAATCTACTCGCCACGTGGTCGAACGAGATTGAACGAAATCACAAAGTAAATCTTGAGACGGGATATTATTTACTAATTTCCAGAGAAATGTCAGTGACGAGTCAAATCAAGTGTCAGACTTACTTTAACGAATATTGGATCTGCGAAGTAAGATCTAAGTTTAGCGAAGATGTTAATTAGCGAAATACTGATTACTTGCACATGAAGATATTTCACGAAGAAAAGTAAGGATGTGAAGTAGAAGATGCAAAGTATGGATTGTTACGCAAGAAATAGGACAGCTGTCCCCGACAACAACCGAATAATTAGGCGAAAAGGAAGGAAAAACTTTATTGAAAATGGATTGAGCGAAGTAAAAAGTAGAATCACGTGGAATGTGTGATTTCGGGCGAGATAAAATGAGCTGTAACCCGTTATGTAATTTTCCCTGTAAATAGAGAACTTAGTCTATTGTAAGGGTGGTTGGATTTTTAATGAGTGAGGAGATCATTGTTAGGAGAGATAAGTTTGGGTTCTTTGGTGAGTTACTAATATTATTTGTGCCTCCATAATCATAAACCAAGTAGGTCAATAAAGATTTGTTTCTCATTTAGTTATATGATTTCGTCTTTAATTTATTGAAATTATTAATTGGGTGTAACTATGGATTTTCCGTAGTTATAGGGAACTCCTTATAATAGTCATTAGGGGTGCGTTACAGCATGCAAGCTTAGAAGTGGGGTTGTGGCTCCAAATTGGTTTTTGCTTTGTTGAGTTCACTTGTTGCTTAGACTCCTTGGAACCACAAAGCACTCCACTAATTCGTCCACTTTTAGGGGAAAAAATGGACCACACTTCCACGTGTTTGAACAAGATTAGACGAGACCACGAAGTAAATCTTCAGACGAAATATTATTTACTAATTCCTAGGGAAATGTCAGTGAAGAGTCAAATCCAGTATTAGGCTAACTTTAACGAATATTAGATCTGCGAAGTAAAGTCTGAGGACAACGAAATGATAATTAGCGAGGTAAAGATGACTTGCACAAGAAGATATTTCGCGAGATAATGAAACATACGAAGTAAAAGATATGAAGTGTAGTTTGTTACGCAAGAAATATGACAGCTGTCCCTGAAAACGACCCATTATTAAGGCGAAAAGGAAGCGAAAACTTTATTGTAAATGGATCGATCGAAGTAAAAAGTATAGTCACGTGAATTGGATGACTTCTAGCGAACTAAAATGAGATGTAATCCATTACGTATTTTTCCCTATAAATAGAGGACTTAGCCCATCGTTTTAAGGGTTGGAACATTTTGAGAGGTAAGCGAGTTGTTGCTAAGAGAGATAGCTTAGGGTTCTTGTGAGTGTTCTTGAATAACTTGTAAACTTATATTCATAAATTTAGTCAAATAAAAGATCTTTTTTTCATCTCGTCAAGTGATTTATTCTTTATATCATTCAAATTAGTATGTGGGTGTAACTATGGATTTTCCGTAGTTACATTTTGGCTATACCAAGCAAAATCCCCGAAGACAAAGATAAACCTTTATAGATATTAAAGGATCCATCTCCACTCGGAGAACCAGTCATGAACTTCGCTGCAATAGAACCCACGAAAGAGATAAACTTGGCCATCGAGGAAGAGGAAAAAATGTTGAAGATTGGAACGAAGATGGAGGTGGACGAAGAAGAAAGATTGATAAAGGTGCTGAAGGAATGTCATGATATTTTTGCATGGAACATGAACGAGATGCCAGGAATAGATCCGCAAGTTGCATGCCACTAGTTAGATCTGAACCCAGCAGTCAAGCTAATAAGGAAGCTAAAACGAAAGATAGCAACCACTTACCACGAGCAAATAGAGAAGGAACTGCAAAAAATGTTAGACTCGGGAATTATAAGGCCTGCAAAGAACCCCACTTTGATTGCTAATATGGTAATAGTGCTGAAGAAGACTACGGGGATAAGAATATGTATAGACTTCAGTAATTTAAACACTGCTTGTCAGAAGGATAGTTTCCCATTACCCAACATACCTCAGGTGGTGGAGTCAGCATCAGGATACAAACGACTAACATTGATGGATGGCAACTCGGGTTACAATCAGGTACCACTTGCGGAAGAAGATCAGGAGCATACTGTTGAGGTTTTGTTCCGAATACAAAACTATATGGCTGAAAACAGACTTTAGGTAACAATTTTGCAGCAGAAAACAGTGATCTAATGCTGTCAAAACCATGGCTAAAGGGCAGTTTAGGGTTTGGAATGTCTACAAGGTTTACTAGGATTAGGAAACTTGTATGACGGTTTGGAAGAGTTTTTTCCAAGTTTAGGTATTCCTAATTAAGGTGTGAGGCTATTCTTAGAAGTTCACTAAGGCTTTGGGAGCAAGGATTTGTCTACTATATAAGAGGGCTTATATTGTTAGTAGAATTCATTCTCTAGGTTAATTCTCTAGTAGAATCCTCTCTCAATAATGGGAGTGATTGAGTCACAACCGTTGTGTCCTACGATGGTTGGTGATGGGGCAAAATCTATGTGAGAAGAGAGACTTGTAGTGAGAACGGGTATGGGAGAAATCTAGGGTTTCTAGGGTTCATGTGGGAGAAGCTAGAATTCATGATGTTCTTCGTGTTCTTGTCTAAAGTCGAAGCAACCATGGCGGTAGAAGTTTATGGAAGAAGAAGAACAAAGGAAGAGGTAAACTCTTCGTAATATCTCTTATTGTTTCTATCGTTTAGTGCTAGTGGGTTATATAACTAGTTGATTATATGATGTGTGACGATGTAATAACTTATTATGATAATGAAGATTCTCGGGGTGGTTTTGGCCGTGGATGTAGCCTACATAGGTGAACCACGTAATCTTTGTGTCGTGTGTGATTGTCCGTCCATATCGTATTGATTATATATTCATGCTAGTATTATCCGGTCATGCTAATCTAAAGATGTAAGAGATGGATTCGAGCTAAGTTATCTAAAGTAGGATGGTTCGTGGAATATTCTATGGAAACATGCCGGTTTGAGATGAACGTAACCTCGGTTTCCCGAAAAGTGGTGCGGTGAGGGCGGATAAAGATGGTAGTGATTCGGTAATTTGAACAAGTGGTTTCAAAGAAGAGAAAATCTTAGTTCGTAGCAGAATGATATAGGTCATGAAGATGATGAGTAAATCAAGGACGAACAAAGAATAGGATGACATCAAGAAAGATTCGACAACTTTGTTTGATGTGACTATGATTCGTGTTGAAGGTGTTTTCTTTGCAAGAGAAGATTATTCGTGGGTTGAACTGACGTCTGCAAATATTGTCAGGAGAATATTTTGAATCATGATGGTGCTAAGTGACAATCGTTCATACACAACATATGAAGATTGTAGCATGTTTTGTCTACATGGAGGATGAATCAAGATTGTTGGTTCTTGGAGTTGGTGAAGTCCTTCCGGAATTGTTTGATAGCTCAGATCAAATAATGTCAAGTGTTAGACATGTGTCGAAGAAGAAGTATTCTACGAAAGGTGGAATAATGAGTGGTCATTGCGACGAAGTAGTTTGATACAAGTCATGTAGAAACTTGTATAAATTATATGAAGAAGTTGTTTGTGGTGAGGCTAGAATATCGACGGATAGCGATTCCGGCGGTGCAAGTGCAAAGGAGGAATTTGGCTTAGGTGGTGGTTCAAGCTCAAAGTACAAGACAATTTTGTTCGTGCTAGTGATGATGTCCGCAAGGATGGCCTTGTATAAGGTGGTAAACATTCATGCTTTGTTGGAGTGAAGACGAAGGTTTTGTTCACGTCACAAACAGTGGTGATTGTTGAGGTTTTGTTCCGAATACAAAACTATATGGCTGAAAACATACTTTAGGTAACAATTTTGCAGCAGAAAACAGTGATCTAATGCTGTCAAAACCGTGGCTAAAGGGCAGTTTCGGGTTTGGAATGTCTACAAGGTTTACTAGGATTAGGAAACTTGTATGAAGGTTTGTAAGAGTTTTTTCCAAGGTTAGGTATTCCTAATTAAGGTGTGAGGCTATTCTTAGAAGTTCTCTAAGGCTTGGGGAGCAAGGATTTGTCTACTATATAAGAGGGCTTATATTGTTAGTAGAATTCATTCTCTAGGTTAATTCTCTAGTAGAATCCTCTCTCAATAATGGGAGTGATTGAGTCACAACCGTTGTGTCCTACGATGGTTGGTGATGGGGAAAAATCTATGTGAGAAGAGAGACTTGTAGTGAGAACGGGTGTGGGAGAAATCTAGGGTTTATAGGGTTCATGTGGGAGAAGCTAGAATTCATGATGTTCTTCGTGTTCTTGTCTAAAGTCGAAGCAACCATGGCGGTAGAAGTTTATGGAAGAAGAAGAACAAAGGAAGAGGTAAACTCTTCGTAATATGTCTTATTGTTTCTATCGTTTAGCGCTAGTGGGTTATATAACTAGTTGATTCTATGATGTGTGACGATGTAATAACTTGTTATGATAATGAAGATTCTCGGGGTGGTTTTGGCCATGGATGTAGCCTACATAGGTGAACCACGTAATCTTTGTGTCGTGTGTGATTGTCCGTCCATATCGTATTGATTATATATTCATGCTAGTATTATCCGGTCATGCTAATATAAAGATGTAAGAGACGGATTCGAGCTAAGTTATCTAAAGTAGGATGGTTCGTGGAATATTCTATGGAAACATTCAGGTTCGAGATGAACGTAACCTCGGTTTCCCTACACATACAACTTTCTTCTCCCCGAGAGGATTATACTATTATACGAGAATGCCCTTCGGTTTGAAGACGGCAGGGGCCACATACCCAACATACCTCAGGTGGTGGAGTCAGCATTAGGATACAAACAACTAACATTGATGGATGGCTACTCGGGTTACAATCAGGTACCACTTGCGGAAGAAGATCAGGAGCATACAACTTTCTTCTCCCCGAGAGGATTATACTGCTATACGAGAATGCCCTTTGGTTTGAAGAATGAAGGGGCCATATACCAGCGGATGGTTGAGAAAATATTCGCCAAATGGGTGCACACCAAGTTAGAAGTATACGTTGATGAAATGTTGGTGAAAACTAAGGAGTCAGGATATCATGTGGAAGATCTGAAACAAATTTTCGAGCCAATGAGAACGTACAAGATGAAAATAAATCCAGCGAAGTGCATATTTGGAGTAGAATCAGCGAAGTTCTTAGGGCACATTATGTTCAAAAAGGGAATCGAAGTAGATCCAGCCAAGGTTCAAGCTATATTGGACATGCCTTCACCAGCAACAATAAAAGACGTGCAAAAACTGAATGAACAATTGGCGGCTTTGGGAAGATTTATTTCTAGATCTTCGGATAAATGCAAGCATTTATTTGATATTTTGAAGAAGGGAGCTAAGTTTGCATGGACAAAAGAATGTGAGCAGGCATTGCAAAATATAAAAGAGCACCTCATCAACTTGTCAATCCTCTAAAAACCAGAACCAGACGAAGAATTGCTGATCTGTCTCATAACTACACCAAATGCAATAAGCTCAGTACCACTTCGATCAGATTAAGGTGTTGAAAAGCCGATCTTTTATGTCAGCAAGACTCTCAATGTGGCAGGAAAGAATTACCAAAAGATTGAAAAACTGATACTGGATTTAGTATACTCATCATAGAAGTTGCAAACTTATTTTCAGACTCACAAGATCAAGGTTTTAACTAGAGTTCCAATAGAATCAACTTTGAAGAATGCGAAGAGAGTGGGGCGAGTTGAAAGACGGAATACCCAAATTGACCAATTTGGGTTGACTTACGAAGTCACACATAGCTACAGAATTTATGGTTGAATTTCCGATAGAAGAAGAAGAGGGAGTGGAAGAAATGTTGGACATAGATGATCCTACAGACTTGCTAAAAGAAAATCACCCGAGGAGGTGGGAAATATTTGTGGATGGGGCATCCAAAAGTGCATGGCGAGGAATGGGAATTGTATTTATTTCGCCAACAGGGGCGAGAAAAGTATTTTTCTTCTAGCTGGAGTGTAAGGAAACTAACAATAAAACAGAATACGGAGCAGTTATACAAGCCTTAAGACTGGCTATCGAGATGGAGTTGGACAAAGTGAGGATAACTAGTGATTCGCAGTTGGTGGTTAGGCAGATATTAGGCAAACGATGCTGTAATGAACATATACGTACAACTCGTGAAAGAAAATTCTAAGAAAATACCAAACATAATCTGTAGACAGGTGAGTAGAGATAATAACAGACATGTTGACGCCTTGGATTTCATAGCATCAATGATTTAAGATCCCTCGGAAAAACACATCCGAATTGAGAGATTAATGCAGCCGCCAGTGACTAATAAATTGGAAGGTGAATAAATTTTGACGATCGAAAATATGAATACACCTGTTGATCTAAGGGAAGATGATTGGCGAACTCTAATTTTTAAATATCTAGAAAAGGGAGATCTACCTCATGACAGATTTGAAGCACACAAGGTTAAGGGGAGGTACACAAATTATGAGTTGCGAGAAGGAATCTTGTATCGAAGGTCATTCTTGGTCCCGCTACTGCGATGCTTATCACACGAATAAGGGATAGAAATAATGAAAGATATACACTATGGTGATGCTGGGAATCACAGCGGAACAAGATCTTTGGCTCATAAAACCAAGACGCAAGGAAACTTCTGGCCAGACATGCAAAAAGATGCGAAGAATATTGCGACGAGGTGTGAGGCATGTTAGATATTTGGAAAGCACATACATGCACCATCAACAAGCTTAAACTCCATATTAAGTGTATGGTAATTTTCCATATGGGGAATAGATATCGTGGGACCATTTGACACGGGAAGTCAGTAGCGAAAATATCTAATAGTGGCGACAGATTATTTCACGAAGTGGGTTGAAGCGAAACCCTTAAAGAATACATGAGATGGTGACGTATATGATTTCATACTCGAGCACATAATTTGTAGATTTGGTATTCTACTGCAAATTGTTTCTAATAATGGGAAGCAGTTCGAAGGCGAGAATGTGAGCATGATGTTTAACACGTTCAAGATACAATCTGGAAAGTCAACTCCGCTATATCCACAGAGCAATGGACAAGCTGAGGCGACAAAAAAAAATAGCATCCACTTTGATAAAGAAGATAGAATGGCACCTTCATGATTGGTGCGAGGAAGTCCCGAAGGTACTATGGTCTTATAGAACAACAAGATGAGAAGAAACATGGATGTCTCCTTTCTTCTTAACATACGGAGTAGAGGCAGTCTTACCTACTGAGATTATGATTCCTACAACCAAGCAGGAGGCATGGAGAAAGGGCCTGAATTCGGATATGATCCTGGAAAAGTTGGATGACTTGTAGGAGAACAGAGAGACATCTCTGAAACACATGACGTCCTATCATCGAAGGTTATCTCGTCAATATAACCAAAGGGTGAAAGAAAAAAGCTTCGTGCCAGGGGAACTAGTCTTGCGAGAAATACCGCCTTATCAAAAGGGACCTGGAGGAAAACTATAACCTACTTGGGAAGGAAAATTCATTGTGAAAAGAGTAGTGGGAAATGGAGCCTATGAACTTGCACACTGCGAAGGAAAAGACACGGATAACAAAGGGTACATTATATATGGCGAAGCAGTGAGACAAGGTCGTAGATTAGACCACCCCTGGGATCCGGTTTATATCAAGAAATATTATCCTTAGCCATCAAATGTGCTCACAAAAGAGTAATGTAATACAAAATAAAGAAGCAAGTTGTACTCGACAAAAGGAAAAGAAAGAACGCGAAGTATGAGCAAAAGAAAGAAATGAAACGAAATGAAATATTTATCGAGCAAAATATGAGCAAAACAAAGATAAGTACGAAATGAAAAGAAAAAGAAAGAAAAGAAAATGAATATACGAAATCGGGAGAAATAAGACCTCAAAAAAAGGCAAGTAAGACCTCACTAGGAGGTTGCGTAAGACCCACTAAATAAAGAATATACGAAAAGAAAAGAAAAGAGTCTCCAGGGAGATTATAAAAACTCTAATTAGGGAGGCTGAGACCCCCTGGCACGCAACTTAGAGTAACAGTAAGAGAAAACAAACATGAAATGTGTAGCCATCGCGCGCGTCGCGGGACAATCTCAGTAACGTCAAATAGGGGCAATGATAAGACCCATCCGCCGAGGGCCCCAAATTGGGTAACCACTCGGTAAGGGGTGTAGGAACGAGACCAGTGGAGATAGAAGATGGCCTGGCGTAATTCTTCCACCCGGTCCCAAAGAAAACCCACCTAGGGTGTAACTTCATAACCAAGAGCCATATCGGCGAAGGGATAAGAAGTCACGAAATAACTGATACTAATGTAATTTTAGATAGTGGTAAGTAAGGTTGTCGTTCACTCGAACTTGTTGAAATCGATTTTAGGATTTAATACAATAAATGAAAATAAAAATAAATACAAAATATTGTCACAAATGAAGAAACACTGGGACGCAGGATTTCACTACTTTTCATATTCTTGTGATTCAGTCACTAACTCTATACAATATAGCTCAAACAAAAGAAGTTATGACTCTAATTCTTTGCCAAAAATAGATTCCATAAAACATTATCTGTAAGTCGTAAGCATGACGCATCAAAAGTAATTTAAACTAAGCATGCGACATCAGACAAAATAACAAATAATTAATAGAAATCATAAATCAATTAAATCTATGGAAAAAGTCATATAAAGAATTAATTCAAGTACCACAATTATGAAAAGTTGCTTCCTCCGTTGTCCCAGTGATGGGGTTTAGCTCATCACGTCGAAAACACACTTCAAATATTTATTCATGGCTCAAAAGTGTTTAAAAGATAATGAAATGGGAGAAAAAGAATAAAATCGGGTTTGTAACAATTATATTTGTTACAAACCAACTGTTACAAAGAACGATAAATATAATGTGTCGCTGGTACTGTATCTATACGACCCTCTTGTATGTGTCGTTATAACTGTTTCTAAATGACTGTCTTCTGTGGTCCTATGTTCTTCGTGTTCTTGAGGTGCTGCAGCAAGAACAATTCAGCAACCTCTGATTTCTCACCCTATTTGGTCCCCTAACTTTCTATTCCCCTCGCATAATCACCTTCAGCGCCTTATATATGCCTTGGTATCCCAGAATCACGCGTCAATAACTCTGGAAATCTTCATTTACTCCCTGCCAGTTCACGAGAATAATTCTTCGTCTTCCTCTTCTGAGGCGTTAACTGGTCACTCAAATAGTCCAATCACGCTGAGTCCACATAAAACATGCACACACGCAATACTTCCGAAAACAACCAATAATCCCGAGAAAATCTCTCAGAGAAATTACATCCCCTGTTTAAAAAGAATCAAGGGAAATCTTTCCTCTTTTACGTGCATGGACCAAATACCTTCCCTATTTTGTTAAGACAGGCTAATCTCAATCCAAATGGTCGAATAAGTTAGAGAAAATCTCGCCCAAAATCCTCCCAGAATAATTCGCACTTTAAGTTTTTCAAACTCTATTTTTCCCGCCAATTTTCTAGAAGCCGTGAAGAAGATGGTATCCCCCTATCCAGCTATGGGGTGCGAATAGAAGGTGCCCAACTGAGGTGCCCATTAACCAAAATGAGGGTGCCTTTAGTACTTTTCTCCGGGGTCCGAATAGCACTTTTTGAGCAAAATTTTCCACACAAGTGTATTTATCCAAAAACACCTACACAAACATAAAAACACCAAAATAAGTACAAAAATCAAGAACTAACAGTAGAGACATTGAGGACAATTTAGACACAAAAATGTGTCTATCAAATACCCCCAAACTTATTATTTGCTAGTCCTCGAGCAAAACTAATAAAAAATAAAACCGAGTTAATCTCGGGAGGGTTTACCATATGTGTACCCACAAAATCATGACTTCTAATTGGTCGCAAGTATCCAAAGAGCTATGAGGACATACAAATTCTCAACCTATATCCAAGTGACTAGAATGCCAAAGAAAGGTGCCATCTCTAAAGATGACTGAAGAAAAGGGGATACACATCCGCAACACTGCTAGATAAAGAGATATCCGATACACAACTAGATAAACATTGTAAGATGCGTCCTCTAATTTACAACTGGATTAGATTAGGAGAGAGAAAAAGATAAGAGGGACATCTGCTACATAGCTGGACTAATTACGTGTGATGAGTTAAACCAGTGCTAGAAAGATCTTGTTCCAGATTGAAAGAGGACTAACAAAGAAACCAAATGTATCTTTCTTCGACTCTCTCATAGAGCTCAGTAGAAACAACGTATTCTTCGGTCTTCAACTGTTGATGATATATTCTTGAACCTCGTAGAACCTTGACAATTAACTCTTCTCTTCGATTTCTTGCTTGACATAAAAATTTCTACTTCCCTGTGGCCTTATTGAACAAAAAAAAAACGTAATGATGATTTTTTTTTATTTTTTTTTTAAATAGAGTAATAACAAGACAAAAATTTACATGACCATCACAGAAGTAATTTAACACTAGAATTTTCGCAACTTGTAATGTCTTAGTATCATGAACTTCAACAACTTATATTGTTTGATTTTTCTTGCTCTTATAACTTCTTGTAACCCTTGATTTTGAATTCTGATTTTCTATTGTTGCTTCTAAACCTTAAACGTCTTCCACTTTCTTTATAGATTTTGATGTCGCTCCGTTTGTTGATGATGATAAGTTTCTACTGAGAGAGAGTTGTAATCCAGTAACTAAGACTACATTGTGAGGTTGCTTTGTCTTTCGGGCATTTCCTGACCTACTTTCCTTTCCATCATGGATGGTTAGGTCTATCACGGTTACCCTCTAAAAGGAACAAGTTATCTCCTGAATTTCAAGGATCTAAATGTCTTTTTCTCTAATATCTCAATAGGTTGTTATCCCTAGCATTCCAATTTCTATCTTTTCGGTGAGAAATAGTATGTAAACTTAGCTAACCGGATACCATGTGATGCTAGAAGTTTCAAATGTGCAACTAAAAAGTTTCTTCCATACCCCCAAACTTAAGTGTAACATTGTCCTCAATGTTCTAAAGATGAAATTAAAATCATGAACAAGGAGAAACTGTTACCACATGAAGAAAAGAGTAAGGAAAGATATTACCGTGTTGCAATAATATTGGGTTACCTCCCAAGAAGTGTTAAGTTTAAAGTCTTCAGCCAGACATCGGATGGAATTAGTCACCTCATAGAATCATAAAGCAGTAGTCAGAATAACTGTGGTTCATCTGGATCAAAAAGTGTTATCCAAAGGAAGAGGAAATTACAGAAGACCATAAAGATACCGAACATACACCTATCTAATTTTTTAAGTAAAACAACTATATCTAGTTGTGGTTCAGGTTCAGGTTCTATAAAAGGGTCTCGATAAAAAGTTTTCATCGGTTGGATTTCCTCAAAGGAATTCTGAAGATCAGGTTGAAGAGACTGGAAATACTCAACTAAGAACTTAGAAGCGCATAACAATAACCTGAATAATTGGGGATCCTCTAAGTCAATAAGATTTGACTCACACAGCTGACCACAATGAAAGAGGTGGTCAATTTTAAGAAAATGTGTCGATTCTATTCTCTTAAAGTACTTAGGCTTAGTCTCAAAACTTAATAACTGACACATTTCAAACTCATATGTTCCCACATTTGGAAGAAAAATATTTGGTGGGAAAACAAAGTCAATTTGGGTTTCATAGCCTGGGTAAACCACATCAACCAGAGGATGGGTTTCTAATAACTGAACTTCTTTATGGGAATTACTAGGTTCGGGAGAGCTAGTATGAAGGTAATCTGGCACAATGGTTGAGGAACATATATCAAGTCCCATGTGAGGGATCTCTATAAGAGCTAAAGGGAAGGCACATGGAGAATGATAATAAACCCCAAACTTATAATTTTGGGTGTCTTTAGATAGACGAGCTATAATTTCCCCAATTTATAGATCATCAGAATCCTGAAAATGGTCAATTGCTTCTTGTAGGTTATACTCAGGTGATACATCCTCACTCACATTTAAAATCTCTACGAGTTCATCTTCTTCATCTAAGACTATAGTTTTTAAATCATTAGACTCTAAAACAATATTCTCAGAATAAACTCTTTCCTATAAACCATCATCACAATCATATAAAAGATTATCAGAGAAAGTTTCTAGTAAAGGCTCATTAACTAAGGTGTTCATCATAGTTACTTCCTCCGATTCACTGATAGGCACATCAAATAATGGATAATCCAACACACTGCAGGCTAAAGGATCATGAACTACATCGTCTAAAATGGTGGTATCTCTAGTCAAATCCACATCCTTTTGAATAGGTGAATAATCATAAATTATCGGGATTTGGACCATAAATAATACTATCATTATGAAGCTCAACTGGAGTAACCATTTCCTGATCACTATGCCTACATATGTAAGATTCTTCATTAACACTATCCTCATAATAATATGAAAATGGTTGAACCTCATCTAAAATAGTGTCTCCAATTCTATCCTCGTCATCTTGATTAGGTGAATAGTAACTATCCTCATTTTCAAACGTGAAACTGGGAACACTGTGTTGGAAATTCAAATTATTTCGAGCAATTCTTCCGTTCGTCTCAGCTATCCTCTTGAGGGTATCTTCTAAAGAAGGTTCACTTATTATTGTAGTTCTTTCGTCCATAACTATACCATTCATCTCAGCTAACTTACGTGTCGACTCAGTTAACTTCCTGAGGGACTCTTCTAAAGAAGGAGTAGGAACAGAAGGATCATAAAAAGGACTACTTTTCAATAGTTTGATTGTATCCTCTAGAGACGAAGAACTAGTATTATAATCTTCTTTCTCATAAGAATGATGCACGTGTGGGTAGTAATTGGGCTCACCATGGTATGACCCATAACCTTCAAAAGGTTGGCGTTCCCAACCACTATTCACACTATGGTCATAAAAAAAGTGATGTCCATATTGTTCAGTTGGATAATCATAATCATTGTGATGGCTATTATAATACCAGTTTGAGATCCTAACTGCAAGGGAATTCTACACAAGCACAAACAAGGCTGACTCGACCAAAACAAACCTACTAATTTCTAGCAAACAAAAAGCACGATGGCTCCACTTAGATTGTTTTTAGACCAGCTTTTAATCCTTCGAAAGGGAATTCGTTTCAATTTAAGAAAACCCCTCTGGAATAAATCCGAGTCAAAGTAAGTTGAATAGAGGCGAGGGAAGCTCGGTAGAGCTTTGATATCCAAGGCCTCACCGGTATTACAAGGCGGCGCAGTCACGCATTCAACTTACAGAAACCATCATGAACTTTGAAGTATGCTTAAAGAGTAACCAATATTTTTCGAATGACTTTCCTATTAAGTTCGTTACCCTATCGGTCTCATTCTAGTCAGTATCGCTTTCCTAAGGAGGGCAAGAAGAAAACTGTGATAAAATCCGAACCCTTATCTTATATGGCCAATCCTTGCCCTTTACTAGGAAATTAAAGCAGCCGTTTTCAATTCCTCAACATATATGCGTACAAAATCATCCAGTAAACCCGCTGACAGGGGATTTGCGGGTGTTTATAATTCTTGCCTCCTGTTCCAGATGGGGGATGAAATATTTAGGTCGACTCGGGCCACCGACTCCTATGTCAGTGTACGAACCCGAGGGGCCGAGACGGTATCATAACTGTCGTCCTTCCCTACAAGCAGTTTTATTTAATTTTTAACCCTTCCTTAGGGTTTTAAAAATAATGTCCAAGAGGCCAAAAATAAAGTCCAAAAAGTGTCCAAAAATAAGAAGAAAATTTACAAAAATAAAATCCTATTTACAGCCTCTAAAAACAATCTAAAAAATAAATAAATTATATACAAAAAAATATTCTTATTTACTCCTTTGGATTTTCTCTTTTCTTTCCTTCTTTGTCTTTGCTTTTCTTTTCAGCACTTCTTCTCTTTTTCTTTAGCTCAACCCCGTGTCTGAAAACAAAAATACCAAAACGCATAAAAAAGAACAAAAATAATAAAAATAAAAATAAAAATAAAAAATCTATACACAATTCTGCATCGGCGGCGCCAAAAATTGATGTAATTTTAGATAGTGGTAAGTAAGGTTGTCGTTCACTCGGACTTTTTGAAATCGATTTTAGGATTTAAGACACTAAAATAAAAGAAAAATAAATACAAAATATTGTCACAAATGAAGAAACACTGGGACGCAGGATTTCACTACTTTTCATTTTCTTGTGGTTCAGTCATTAACTCTATACAATATAGCTCAAACAAAAGAAGTTATGACTCTAATTCTTTGCCAAAAATAGATTTCATAAAACATTATCTGTAAGTCGTAAGCATGACGCATCAAAAGTAATTTAAACTAAGCATGCGACATCGACAAAATAACAAATAATTAATAGAAATCATAAAGCAATTAAATCTATGCAAAAAGTCATATAAAGAATTAATTCATGTACCTTAAAAGTTGCTTCCTCCGTTGTCCTAGTGATGGGGTCTAGCTCATCACGTCGAAAACACACTTCAAATATTTATTCATGGCTCAAAAGTGTTTACAAGATAATGAAATGGGAGAAAAAGAATAAAACCGGGTTTGTAACAATTATATTTGTTACAAACCAACTGTTACAAAGAACGATAAATATAATGTGTCGCTGATACTGTAGCTAAACGACCCTCTTGTCTGTGTCGTTATCACTGTTTCTAAACGACTGTCTTTTGTGTTCCTACGTTCTTCGTGTTCTTGAGGTGCAGCAACAAGAACAATTATGGAACCTCTGATTTCTCACCCTATTTGGTCCCCTTACTCTCCATTCCCTCGCATAATCACCTTCAATGCCTTATATATTCCTTGGTATCCCAGAATCACGCGTCAATAACTCTGGAAATCTTCATTTACTCCCTGCCAGTTCACGAGAATAATTCTTCGTCTTCCTCTTCTGAGGCATTAACTGGTCACTCAAATAGTCCAATCACGCTGAGTCCACATAAAACATGCCTCGAACACACGCAATACTTCCTAAAACAACCAATAATCCCGAGAAAATCTCTCAGAGAAATTACATCCCTTGTTTAAAAAGAATCAAGGGAAATCTTTCCTCTTTTACGTGCATGGACCGAATACCTTCCCTGTTTTGTTAAGACAGGATAATCTCAATCCAAATGGTCGAATAAGTTACATAAAATCTCGCCCAAAATCCTACCAAAATAATTCACACTTTAAGTTTTTCAAACTCTATTTTTCCCGCCAATTTTCTGGAAGCCGTGAAGAAGATGGTATCCCCCTATCCATCTATGGGGTGCGAATAGCAGGTGCCCAACTGAGGTGCCCCTTAACCAAAATGAGGGTGCCTTTAGTACTTTTCTCCGGGGCCCAAATAGCACTTTTTGAGAAACTTTTTCCACACAAGTGTATTTCTCCAAAAACACCTACACAAACATAAAAACACCAAAATAAGTACAAAAATCAAGCACTAACAATAGAGACATTGAGGACAATTTAGACACAAAAATGTGTCTATCAGATACCTAAGCCCGAAAGCAAGGGGTTATTCAGGGGGAATATAAAGGGACGGCACCCTCCTTTAGGGAGCTGAGTGACCAAAAAAATACAACAATATTACGGGGCTGGTATTCATGGGAATAGGTAGGCCTGTGATATTGTCGCACAATAAGACCTCAATGAGCGAGTAGAGGCGAGGTTAATGGATCTTTACTTTGCAAGAATAAAGAACGCCTGAGACTTCGTCGCAAACACCCTGATCAACTGGGTGGGGAAAAATAAGACCTTCACTAGGAGGAAAAATAAGACCCCGAGATAATAAATAGAACGTAGGGAAGATAAGAGGCAAACAAGTAGAAGAACGAGGCTCGTTAAGACCCTCTCATGGAAGGTAAGTTTCCTCGAATAGTTGAGAAATCAACTACCAGTGGAGGACAATAAGACCTTAACTAGGAGGCAAATCAAGCCCTCATAGAATAGTTCGCCGATAGGGAGAGAAATATGAGGCAAAAATTAAATCTGAGGCAAAAGAAAAGGCAACATACAAAGCAAAGCAAGAGGCAAGCATATGACATTGCTTGACCTTATGAATCATACGAAAAGAAACGAAATAAACAAAGTATACAAAAGAATGAAATTATGATAAAGAATCATGAAAATTCGAGAAATATTTATCGAATGAGAAATAATTGCAATTGAAATATTGCATAAGATAACATTTATATTAACTCGAT
Organism: Papaver bracteatum; assembly: GCA_023529315.1. Taxonomy (NCBI): domain Eukaryota; kingdom Viridiplantae; phylum Streptophyta; class Magnoliopsida; order Ranunculales; family Papaveraceae; genus Papaver; species Papaver bracteatum. The sequence continues at coordinate 1,129,386 of JAJJWX010002325.1, forward strand.
TATGCTATGATTAAAATATTAATATGGCAGGAACAAGCTTAAAGGCAATGAGATATAATTTTAGGCGAAGTGAAAGGTGCAAAGAAGAGCAAAAGATAGATGAGACGAGGAGAGTAGAAGCAAAAAGAGCCCAAAAGACGAGAAAGGGCGCAGGTATGCTACATAAATCCACAAAAGAATCAGAGGCAAGTATATACTTTAAATTTTATTTTATTCTTTTGAGCATTTACTTCGCTTAAAACAAGGTAAATATTGATTTAAAAAAATAGAAAGGCGAATCGCATTTTAGACTGTAGGAACACTCCAGAAATTCACAAAGAATAAGAGGAAAGTATATACTTTTTCAAATTTATTATTCTTTGTGTATTTCCTTCGCAATTATATACTTGATATAAACTAATGAATTAACTTAGATATTTCGCTGACCAGTTAAGCCACAAATCTTGATTCACGATGTAAGAGTAAAAACTAAGAACACATACAAAACTTTACTAGATCTACAAATTAGATATGTTAACCATGTTAAGTGTATCTAGTCGAATGAGATAAGAAGCGAGATAAGGGTTAAAGACATCAAAAGAATCAAAAACTGATATATTCAAGAAAAGCTACAAAGCTTGATTCACGAGCAGGTCGAACGAGATAAGAAACAAAATAAGGGTTAAAGACAACAAAAGAAACAAAAACTGATATATATATATATATATATTCAAGCAAAGACGAATGTTATTCCCCCCAATCTTGGAAGCGCCCAGTTAAAATGTTAAGGGAACACGAAATTAAAGTCATCAACAAAACAAAGTACCAAGAATAGAAGTATTAAGGCTATGAAGGAGATTGCTGAGTAGGAGTAACCTTAATGGCTTCTTCTCTAACGGAACCACTCCCAGATCCTTAAACTCCTGCATCAACATCTCCAACAAGACCCATATTCTGGGGAGCTTCGACAGTAGGCTTCTCAATATCTTCATCAGTCTCCATATTCTCATCATCATCTTCAACTTCAGCAATAGGTTCCTCGTCGGAGAAAACTTCGAGATTCCAAGGAGGACAGGCGATGCCATGAGAGCTGCAGAACTCAGTGAAGAGTTTCATTTTATATTCCTGAGCATTCTTGCGAGTAAACTTAGCAACTTTAGCCGCATCCTTTTCCATCTGGTCACAATCTTTATTTAGAATATCAACTTCTTCTTTCAGACTGGACACTTCTTTGGCGATATCATCCTTCTGGCGAGATAGATAAAGGACTTGATTGTTCCAGCTCTCCTTAGAATCTTCCAAAAATGATAACGAAGTATGAAACAAAGTCAGAGAAATAAAATAGAAAAGTAAAACAGTCCACATCTCCTAGAACTACCTTTTTTCTATGAAATAACATAAATTAGAGTTTTCTGAATGTCGATGTTTAGATGGTCAAGTCTTGAAACTTCTGATTCAAGGTAGTCGTCGAGTTCACGAGATGGTTTATCCACGTCTCTATCAGGATTAGACGCGGGTAGCTGGAAAAGGCCTCTTATGACAAGTTTACCGCTCTTTGGAGGAGAAATATGCCTTTTTTTCGCTGAAGATGCAGTAGATGTCTTCTTACCTTGAAGCTTTTCCAAACAGGCTAAAACAGAGGATATCTCCTTATTTAACCTACCATTCTCATCTTTTAAAGAACCATTTTCAATCTTTAGCTTATCTTTCTCTACCTCTAAATCGTGAATCTCACTCCTAAGCCTACAAAGATCAGCTTCAGATCTATATTTTCTCTTAATCATTCAGGTCTTGTCCTCATCTAACCGTTTGATTTGAGCAAGAGATGAAGAATGAAGATTCCGAGAAGTAGTAAGAAGAATATTATTAACTCGTTGCATCTCAATACTTAGACGCTCATTCTCTACATGAAGATGAGAGTTTAATTCCTCGTTATTAGCAGACTCATTATCTAAACGATCCGATAGAGAATATGACACTGTCAACTTTTCGATTAAAATCTCATTTTCGGTTAAGTAACAATTGATTTGAGACAGAAGATTCACTTGTTCGGCTTGAAAGTCATCAGCAGATGCCTTGGCTTCGTGATAATTCATATAACATTTCTTAGAATGAGCTTAACGAAAATAAAAAGAAATATAAAGACAAGACTAAGGCAAGGGAAAAAATGTAGAAGCAATGAAACTTAATGCGAAGCTCCTCAATCCTCTGATCCTTTTTAGCAGAGCGTTCCTTTTTGTATGCAAGGTCATTCCGAAGCTCAAGCACGCGAGCTTTGGCAGTCTCCAAACTCTCACGAGCAACTCTCGTTTCTACGAGTTGAGCCATGTGGTTGTTTAATTCCTGCGAGGTACAGTGAGTTAGAAAAGAACTTGTGCGAACAGCAAAAGTTAAAATCAGTAATACCCACCAAGACCACAATAGCAGCATGATGTTGGAGAGAAAGGTTCAGTGAGGCATTCAGAATGAAAAACTGATCCTCAGCCAAGAAAGAGTCAGAGATGAAAGAAATCAAAGACTCGGTAGCAGTGAGTCTGACGGAGGGACCATCACGAGTTAGAAGGAGAACATTCTTCAGAAAATCCATGTCAGGCATATAAGATGGATCCTCCACTTCGAACACCTTTCGTGATTTCCCTTGAGTCTTGCAAGCAGGTATCATAGATGATGTGGCATGAGAATCACCCACATTAATAACATGAGTCGGCATAGTGGGCTTTGGAGCATGAGAAGGAACGAATTTCTCTGACACCTTAGCATATTTTTCCCTATGAGGAGGAAGAGTAGAAGACTCCGAAGATAGATTTCTTGGAAGAAGGAATGCGGGTTAAGGCATCCAAATTCAAGCCTATACGATATTTTAGGGGCTCGTTAGCAAGAGGAGATTGGGGCGAAACATCTTGAAAATAACGAAGTTAATAGGGAGAAGTACATGAATACGAAATAGAAGAATAGTAAAATATGCTAGTAGCGGTGGAGGAACTCTCATGACGATCGCGCTTCCTTAGAACTTTTGGAGGAACAGCAGCCTGAGGCTCCACGAGGTCCTCCTCCTACGAAGTACAATGTTAGTCACCGAAGAAGAAGAACGTGTTAGGAGCGAAGTTAAAATGAAATTCCTGATCAGAGGCAGGAGAATGAAAATATCTTTTCTTTGATAAACCTGAACGGTCCTTGAGTAAACCGGGAAAAGAAAACTGATACTGCAACGAAATAAGAAAATTTAAGGAACCAAACATAAAGATTAAATGAATTGGGTACATAACGAACTTACCTCGTTGGGCATTTCTGACCAGCGAAGTCTTCCGGGCTCATAAGCCGAAAGATAGATATGCTCAGAAAGGGGACCGGTACAAGCTTTTCCACCCTCTTCAAAACCCTAGACTAAGGGGCTCAACAATTAATGGAAACATCATCCAGTGTTTATCATTCGACAAACGGAGGGTAGCGTTCCTCGAAGTGCCGAAAGGATCAACATCTTAAAGAAGGGATTTAGATGGATACTCCATAGGCTTCCGGGCGATCTTGACACCCCATTCTTCATATTTTCTCTGAGATAAAGTCTTATCAACATAATTCTCTAAGAAAGAATTGAGGTTGTAGTCGGCCGGGTCAAATTCCTTCGCCACCAGTGGAATTTGAGACTTGTTGTCGTTGGAGAGCCTCACAAACTCGTTTGGAATACGAATTGCATTCCCACTCAGCTGAAAAATTCCCCTGTTGAGTCTAGCAAGAATCTCGTAGAACAGAGTGTTCTTGGCATCATACAAAGGAAGGACAATCCCAGCTCGTAATTGACCCAATGTAATAATCATTCTAGTAGGAGTCCACATCTCTGCCTGAATCCATCTATAATTTAGCTCCATATATTTTGTTGCTATAACTGGAGGAGAAACTGAAGAGTCCATCGCAGGAGCCAGAGAAAAACCCTTCTTTTCGAACTCCGCTTGAAAATCTTCAAGGGTTTTTGAGGTAGTAGGAGGAGGAAACTTCTTGGGAGCCATTGCTTTAAGAGTTGAGGGGTGATAAACTGGAAGAATTAAGGAATTAATGGGAAATATTGAAGACATAAGTAGGAGAGAAAATTGCAAAGCAACAACGCGGAGACGAAGAAGATGGAGTTCAAAAAATAAAAGAAGGAAAGAAAAGCTATGATATTTATTGCAGGTCAAAGCACAACCGGCAGAAGCAGTTATACGAATAGAGGAACCGACTATTGGAGGTTACAGGGATTTGTGGGAGACAAGATTGCGAGAATACCGGATACGTGGAAGTTACGAATTTAATGCAGGGTTCTCTTTCCATTCTTGATCCCCGTGAATAGAATGAGAAAAGGAAAAATGTAGGTACAGAAAACCTACTCTCCACGTGTTCGAACGAGATTAGACGAGACCACGAAGTAAATCTTCAGACGAGATATTATTACTAATTACCAGGGAAATCTCAGTGAAGAGTCAAATCAAGTGTCAGGCTAACTTTAACAAATATTAGATCTGCGAAGTAAGGTCTGAGGACAACGAAATGATAATTAACGAGGTAAATATGACTTGCACAAGAAGATATTTTGCAAGATAATGAAACATACGAAGTGTAGATTGTTACACAAGAAATAGGACGGCTGTCCCCGACAACAACCGATTATTAAGGTGAAAAGGAAGCGAAAACTTTATTGAAAATGGATCAAGCGAAGTAAAAAGTAGAGTCATGTGAATTGTTTGACTTCTGGCGAGGTAAAATAAGTTGTAATCCGTTATGTATTTTTCCCTATAAATAGAGGACTTAGCCCATCGTGTTAAGGGTTGGAACATTTTGAGAGGTAAGAGAGTTGTTACTAAGAGAGAGAGCTTAGGGTTCTTGTGAGTGTTCTTGAATAACTTGTAACCTCATATTCATAAATTTAGTTAAATAAAAGAACTGTTTTCCATTTCGTCAAGTGGTTTATTCTTTGTATCATTCAAATTAGTAAAAGGGTGTAACTATGGATTTTATGTAGTTACACACAGAAAGTGGTGGTACGATTGAGTTGATCTTTGAATATATTCATGTTCTTTTTATGCTTTATTTTGAAAAAGGATAAATTCATTCCATGGTGCCACAATAGAAGTGCCTGCTAACTAGTTTACTGGTCTAAATAAATAAGTACACTTCTAATAATCTGACATGTTCAATTTTGTTTAAAATGCATTTTGCCAAAACAACGTGAATTGCGAGTTTTTGGGACACCTTCATAAGATTATTACTAGATGACCCAGTAACAGCAATCCATACTAAATGCAACCCCTATAAATATGTAATTAGCTAAATACAACATAAATTACTTTTAACAACTTTTTTAAATACAACCCAAACCATGTTGACCAATTTATACAAATATTTTCCCAATATTTTATTTCTTAATATATATTCAAATCTAATCTCCCAACTTGTAATCATAAAGAGTGAGAAAAATCACCTTTACAGATGAGGTAATTTCCCAACTTTTCTTTCTGATCTTCTAGGAACTCTCTCCAAAACCCTTTCCATGTTCTCCACCAAAAAATAAATAATGGAGAATCAAATAAAACCCTCAAATTCCTTCTTCTCCATCACCGAGTTCAACAGACGATATTTCGCTAAACAAATCGACTGAAAATATCAAACAGTTCAAAAATGCCACCCAAACCTAAATTAACGCCCAACATAAAACCTAGCTAAGTTGCTTCATCATTAATGTAATTTATTAAATTAATTTAATTATATGCTAATATATCATGTAATGAAAATTTGACAGGAAACGAATTTTATTGCATCTTCATCACAAAAACTTGGAGACGTAAGAAAGAAAAAAACTAGGGTTTGAATAAATACTTAATTTAGGGAAGAAGAAAAGAAAAATTAGGATAAAAGATATTTATTTTTGGTTAGTTAATTTTTGGGTAGGAATAAGATTTGACTTGACTTTTAGGGTTGTATTTAATTATCTTCAAAATAAAATAAATGAGAATTTCAAAAGTAGAAATATGGTTGTATTTAACGTAACAGTGGGTTGCATTTAGTCACTGCCGCTACAATCACTCTCGATCAAAAACTACTTTTACTTTGATAGTTTAATTAGGAAAAAGTGCTACTTGCCAAATCTCCTCACCATGCTTAAGCAAGACTATATTTTACTTAAATAGATTAGATAATTAAGTATCTGATAAAATCCATATTAATTACCACTTTATTTAGATGTCTAATATATTTAAACATCAAGCACAATCATATAGCTTTCTGCAACAGGTATGACATAATACACACACATATAGCTTCCTGCAACAGTCATAATTTAACATATATATAGTAATATAGTACGCTATATTTGTAGATCAATCTTGTCTACTCTTCCTTGAGCAAATTGGTATCCAATTCCTTGGTAAAATCTTCCAGCATTTTCATAAAGTATGTTGGATCGGGGATATCTTCATTCGCTTTTTCATATTCTACAGACCACTTCACAAGGCAATTATTGTTCCCATTCCTTTGTGTTGGAGTGATAGCAAGTATGTTAGCAAAACTCGGGTAATCATCCGTGAGATGTCCTTCAAAAACTGTGTATGTCAGTGACATGTTTTCATGGTCCACCGCAGTTATCTTCACTTTTGTGATGACGGCGGAAGGTTTATCTCCTGTGATCATGAACAATATTTGGTTAAATGAATTAATAATTACTCGCTCCATTCCTTTTTAATAGCCTGGTTTCTATAAATAAATATTTCAAAAAAATAGGCTGATTTCCTAATTATGAAAGTTAAATTTTACTTTAATTTTCTGGGACCACTCTTCTCTTAACTTCTTTTGATGACAAATGTCATGTTGACTATTTCACTTTACTTCTTTTGCTGACAAGAGTCATGACGACCATTTCACTTCACTTTTTTTATTAATAAGCGTCATGAGGACCACTTTCAATGATTAGTTCTCTTAATTTCCTTAAATTTCTCTAAAAACAAAACCAGCCTAACGGAGAGAGTAATATTTACTGAACAAGTTTAAATAACTGGATGTGAGACAGTAACAGACTTTACATACCTAGTACATAGTCCCAAACAAATACACTTCCCAGACGAACTTCACTGTCTCCTGGGAGAACTTGGCATTTGTTGACAGTTTGAGGAGCATAGATTGGAAGCTTGGGCGCATCACGAGTCAGCATAGCGTATAACTTCTCCGCAGAGCACTTAGCTTTGTATTCAACATCAAGCTTATGAATTTGAGCCATTATGCTTTAAATTATAACCCCAAGGTTATGTTGCTCAGTGATGGTTATGAAAGTGGTGTTCGGATTTATATAGCCCAAAATCAAATTTACTTAAATATATCACTAAAGAATATGATTCACTTCTTTTTCTTTTTAATCAAAAATGATTCCATTATTTATTAATTAACAACAACAATTTATCCAAGGAACAAAATGGGGCACTGATCAGAGAAGCTACTGGGAGGATTACAACTGTGTGTATAACCAGTCAAAGGATGCAAGCATATATAGAATGGGGTTCAGGCTCCAATGTGGTTCGTTTTATATTTTTATTTTTTTGATAGATTGGAAGAGTGATCTTGGGCCACATCCTTAGCTCCTTATAAGGAGTTATTTCTAGTTTTAGTAATTACGAGGATCGAACCCCTATTTCCGTAGTGGAAGGGAGCATACCAACCATTAGACCACTTGATGGTTGGCAATTCGTTTTATATTGAGTGATCACTCGTTGAGCACACACCGAATTAGAAACACACCAAAGTGTTGAACTAATTAATTCTTACCACTATATGTAGAATAGAAAAATTGAGTAAGTGCTGCACTAACTGAGCTTTGGATATATTCCTATTCCCTTCCCCTTCTTTTGCAAAACATAAAATTCAAGATGCGGCCATAAAACGAAGAGGTTTTGTGTGTTCGGATGGTATTTCTTGCACCAATTGATTCTTGTAATCTTATAAAGTTTTAATGTCTATCTTTTTTTTCACCAATTTAAGGTTAGAAAAAGAAGTAAAAAGTGAGTACTAATGACCAGAGAACCACAATGACTTCTAGTAAAGAAAAATGAAAAAGAGAAGTAGAGAAACACAAATTGGGTGTTTGTAAGAAGCTCAGATGCAGCCGAAGGTAAATCTGTTGTTAAGCTAGAATTGTCAAAATCAAAATTTAATCTAAACGCCAATTTTTTATTTGGCAATTCCTTCTTCAGCTCTCAAGGACATGCAATTACGGGATTTTGTGTATAAGTTGGATGAGACAGTTGGGAGATAAAAGAATTATTTTTTTGTTGCTTTTAGGTTGGAGGGAACTCGGGGTTTTGGCCTTTTCGGGTTCTCTTGCTTTTTCTTTTTTCTTCAAAGAATAGAAAAAGAATTACTTCCTGAGTTGTAATTGTAGATGTAGACATACAGTTAGATGATGAGAAATGAAGCAAAACAAATTTACTAAGAAAGCACAAGAAATACAACAAAATTCATTCCAGGAGTGCTGAGAAAGCACAAGAAATACAAGAAGTACAAGAGCATAACAAAAACGAAAATTAGAAAGATACAACAGAAAAATTGTACGGAGCTTTACAACGAGGTAGTGGGTCGTCACCTAGGCCAGAGTTGCCCTTAAAAGAAGAATCCGAAAATGGTGTAGTATGACGACGAATTTTCCCTGTCAACTTGTTGTATGACACATCAAATTCTCGGAGGCTTGGCATGTTTATTACCCCTGGAGGTATACTACCAGCCCATTCTTTCCAAGCTTTAGAGTCTTAAGAGAACTCAATTTCGCAAGAGATTCTGGGAGTGATCCTTCAAAATGATTATTAGATAGTACCGATGTTTCAAGATATTCCATAGACTCTATGTTTCCAATATTATCTATACGACACAAACATGTTGTAAGAAAGATCGATAAATTGGTGAAACTAGAAAGACTTATGTGTAATTTTCCGTGGGGTGACACAATAAATAAGAAAAGCCTACATTGGAGGTCTTGGAAAAAAGTTTCTGTCCAACGAATGAAGGCGGGCTGCGTTAAGGAATTTGAAGATTACTAACATCTCTTTGTTAACCAAGTGGTTGTGGAGATACGGAGATGAAAAGGGTAGCTTATGGAGGCGAAGTTTGGTGGCGTCGAAGATGCTTGGGATCCTAAAGATTCTAAGGAAACTTATGGGTGGGGGTTATGTAGGGGTATTGTTAATTATTTCGCATTCCTTAGAAACGGGTCGAAGATAATAATTGGAAGAGGAAATACAACTAAATTTTGGGATGATATATGGTGTCACGAGAAAACTCTTAAAGAGTTGTTTCCGAAATTATGGAAAGTGAGTAGGAAGAAGGAAGCATTGGTAGAAGATGTGAGTAGCGGAATTGTAGATCGGACGTGTTGGAATACCGATCCTTGTAGGAGGCTTAAAGATCCAGAAATTCAAGAGGTTATGGAGTTCACTAGAATCCTAGATAATCAAAGGATACTTTCTGTCGATGATAAACGGGAGTGGCGCTCTAACCCTCAAGGTACTTTCTCAGTAAGTTCTTGTTATAATTGGCTTATGCATGATCAGGGAAGAATCATCCCTACAAATTTTCCTTCTGTCTACATTTGGAACAAGGCTATTCCTCCTAAGATTAGCTTTCTAGTATGGGCGACGGCAATTAGAGTTGTTCCTACTCTTTCCATGTTATCTAGAAAGGGTATTGTGGTAGAACATAGGTGTCCTTTCTGCAACAATAGCGAGGAGACAATGGAACACCCTTTCTAGCATTGTTCTTTCGTATGGCAGATCTGGGATCACTTTTTACAGCAGTTGGGAATTGTTTGGGTTCATCCAACGACTGTTCTCGAATTCTTGTGGAAGTGGAAACTGAAAATATCTATCAGGCCTCTTGTTTTCTTGAGATATTGTGTGTCGTTTTCAATATGGTAGGTTGTGTGGTTGGAAAAAAACGACATTCTAATTGCAAAAAAACAAGTGAGAAAACGGTTGAACTCTCTTATTATAGATATTAAAGCATTATTACTTAGTTGGTCCATCAATGTTGTTTCATTTAGGAATGTCAAGTTAGAAGATTTTGTATTCAATTGGGCGAGATTGTTTAGAGACTAATTTGTCATAAGCTCTCTCTATGATCGTGGCTCATCTCTTATTATAACTTTTGAGGATGCTTCCTTAGAACCCTTTTTTTATTTATCTTGAATTTTGCCTTTTTCAAAAATAAAATAACATAAATTGGTGAAACTCCAAATCAGGATCTACTGCAAAATGGAGCCTAATCCTCTTGTGAAGTTGTTCGAGTGAAGATCAAGTTTACCTAAACCTGAAAGGTTCTTAAACTCGATTGGCATATCTGAATGGAACCCATTGTTAGTGTAGTTTATGTGTCTTGAATACGGTTTAGTATTCAGTTGGGTCGATACATTTACCCGACCTGTTTTCCCGTTTACCTTTTGTGCAAGAGAAGGCAAGTGTAGACAAGTCTTCTTTTGTGCAAGAGAAGGCATATCTTTTGTACAAGGGAAGGAATACCTTTTGTGCAAGATAAGGCATATGTTTGTACAAGGGAAGGCATACCTTTTCTGCAAGATAAGATATCCGAAGATATAAGTACTCTTCACATCCTCTAGTTTTAGTAAGAGAAATACATAAGCAACTAAGAGAGAGTGTGAGGAAGTGTAGGCTTAACCTTAAGAGGGGGTTTTCAATCATACTCTTGTAATCTTGTTTGAATCATAGTGAAATCGTTATCGTCGTCTTCCAAAGTGGATGTAGATCATCTTGATCGAACCATTATAAATCACTGTGATGTGTGTGCTTCTTTTACTCTTGATTTCATTTCTATTTCAATTCTTGATTGATTATGCTTGGAAGAGCCATTGTTCTAACAAATTGGTATCACAACTTCGGGTGGAAGCGATCTACAATGGAGGCAAAGTATGAGATTGAGAAATTTTATGGAAGGAATGATTTCAATTTATGGAGGCTAAAGATGAGGGTTGTTTTGGTTCAACAAGGTTTGGTGAAAACTTTGAAGGGGAAAACGGCTCTTGTAACAACATTGTCGGATGAAGCAAAGGAAGAACTCTTGGAGAAATCTCATGGAACAATTTTATTGTGTTTGAGAAATGAGGTCTTGAGAGAAGTGGTGACAGAAATGACACCGGATGGGCTATGTAACAAGTTGGAGAAGAGGTATATGACTAAATCCGTAACTAATCGTTTATATCTTAAGAAAAAATTACATACTCTTAGAATGCATGAAGGAATGTCTATTATAGATCATATTGATGATTATAATAAAATTCTCTTGGATTTGGCAAATATTGATCTCAAAATTGAAGATGAAGACCAAGAGTTGGGTTTTCTTTGTTCCTTACCACCATCTTATGATAATTTTGTTGATACCGTAACGTATGGAAAAACCACAATTTCCATGGAAGACGTTAAAGCGGCTTTGAACTCTACGGAGTTAAAGAAGATGGGTATTGATGGTAAAGATAATTCAGGAGATGGGTTGTTTGTTAGAGGAAGAGGAAACCAAAAGGGCGGATTTGATAGGAGTATATCAAAGTCAAGGTCTAAATCAAAATCCGATAAATTCTATTGATTTCATTGTAAGGAAAAGGGGCATTTCAAGAAGGATTGTCCAAAATTGAAGAGTGTTGAGAAGAATACTAACCAAGGAACCGCAGCAAATGTTGAAGCAGAAAGTGATGATGGAACGGTTCTCACGGTTCGTACTGAAAGCTCGGAGAATGGGTGGATTCTTGATTCGGGGCGTACTTTTCACATGTGTCCTCATAGATAGTGGTTTACTACTTATCAAGCTAGATAAGGTGGTAAAGTTATTATGGGAAACAATGTCACTTGTAAAGTGGTGGGTGTAGGTACAATTCAAATTAAGATGTATGACGGTATGGTGAGGAATTTAACTAAGGTTAGGCATGTTCCGGAACCGAGAAGAAATCTGATTTCTTTGGGTATGCTTGATTCAAATGGCTGCAAGTATCAAGGTGAAGGTGGAGTTATTCGTGTCTCAAGAGGAAGTCTTACAATTATGAAGGGAGAGAGAATTAACGGTCTTTATACGCTGCAAGGTACTACTCTGACGGGTGATGCAGTTGTATGTTCTTCAAGTTCTGAAGACGATACTACCAAGTTGTGGCATATGCGGCTAGGGTATATGAGCGAGAGGGGATTGGCTATTTTGAGCAAGCAGGGATTGCTTTGTGGTCACAAAACAAGTAAGCTTGATTTCTGTGAACATTGTGTCTTTGGAAAGCAGTGTAGATTCAAGTTTAGTACAGCTATTCATAACATCAAGGGTATTCTTGATTATATTCATTCTGATCTTTGGGGTCCTTCTCGGGTTTATTCACATGGTGGTGGTAGATATATGCTAATATTCATTGATGTTTTCTCACGGAAAGTATGGGTATTCATACTTAAACACAAAGATGAAACCTTCGTCAAGTTCAAACAATGGAAGACTATGGTTGAGAAGAAAACCGGAAGACAAATCTAGTGCTTGAGGACAGACAATGATTTGGAATTTTGTGGGGGTGAGTTCAATGATTTCTGCAAGGATCAAGGGATTGTGAGATACCGTACAGTCAGAAAAACACCACAACAAAATGGTGTTGCACAAAGGATGAACATAACCATAATGGAGAAGGCACGGTTCATGATCTCCAATGCCGTGTTACCAAAGCAGTTTTGGGAAGAAGCAGCAAACACATCATCTTATTTAGTGAACAAATCTCCATCGACTGCTATTGAGTGTAAGACTCCAAATGAAGTTTGGACAGGTTCACATGCTAATTATGAAGACTTGAAGATATTCGGATGTCCATCCTACGCTCATGTGAATGAGGGGAAGCTAGAGCCTAGAGAAAAGAAGTGTATATTTCTTGGGTATGCAAAGGGAATGAAAGGCTACAGGTTATGGTGTCCTGCAGAAAGATCAAACAAGTTTCTTATCAGCAAAGATGTAAAATTTGATGAGCAATCGATGTTGAAGCCAAAGAATGAAGAACTAGACGGAAGAGATGAAGAGGGTGTCAGTGATAAGGTGGAGCTTGGTGACCAGGTGAAACTTGAGATGCAAGTTCAAGGAAACAATGAGACTGTTATTTCCGATGATGATCAAGATATTATGCAAGAACCTGCCCAGGAAGAAGAAGCACAAGGTCATCAGTACAATCTTGTAAGATACAGAGAAAGGAGGGAAGTTAGACCACCTTAGAGATATGGCCATGATGACTTGGTTGCTTATGCACTTTCAGTGGGTGAGAGCATAGTTAGGGATGATCCAAGAACCTATGAAGAAGCAATCAGTGGTGAAGAATCAGCAGAATGGGGAGCATCTGCAATTGAAGAAATTGAGTCTCTTGACAAGAATGGCACTTGGGAGATAGTTTCAAGATCAAAAGGAAAGAAGATTGTTGGAAGCAAATGGGTCTTCAAGAAGAAACAAGGTACGTCAGATGGTGAAGGAACAAGGTACAAGGCAAGGCTTGTGGCAAAGGGGTTTACACAAAGAGAAGGCGTTGACTACAATGAGGTATTCTCTAATGTTGTTAAACATAGTTCTATAAGAACATTGCTTGCTATATTTTCCTTGAAAGATCTAGAATTGGAACAACTAGATGTTAAGACAGCTTTCCTTCATTGGCACAGTACATCACATTTTGTGTATATTTCACAGAAAAAGTCCTTATTCTAGCTAGTTTTTGACATTTTATCATTGTTATTCTAGTTATTTTTTTAACAACGCATATAATACCTAAATATTTAGAAAATATATTTCAATACCGTTGTTATAATGTCGTTACCTATATTTGACTGGAAAATTTACTTTACATGACAATGATCCAATTTTAAATTTGATGGGTTATTTCTTTTTATTGATAATTTTACTTGAAATAATTTCTGGAATAATTTCAAATGATAAGTTGTCTATTTAGATTCTCGTGATAATGTCCGATTTATTGTATACTATTAAGTGATTTCAATTGTTTATAGCACGTGTGCCAGCACGACACAACACGTGCCAGTGGGCTGTGCTGTGTCTAGCTTTTGACTAGTAAAGCGTAGCACGACACGACACATTTGAATCGTTGGCATAACACGGCACGGCACATGGCACGTGAAACACACGACTTTGTGTGCCAGGCCGTACCAGACCGGCACGCTTTACACCTCTAGTTGCCAGGAATGGTCCGGTGAAATGGGCTGACGGACTGGTAGATGTTTTGGGTGAAATAGGGATGTCGCAGTTGCTCGCGAGACTGGATTAGAGCAGTTGCATGAAAATGAACTGGGTTGATCATTGTTGTCGACATAACGCTAATAACGTCCAGTTGACCGTATTGGTATCAAAATATTAGCATTTTTGAAAAATTACGTTCGTGATATATACATTTTAGTGGTAAATATATTATTGATCTTGTAACGTGCCCCTATCCTAGTTTTCTTTAAAGATTTGTTCGAGTCTATGTCGCGTCATATCCACGTCACCATGTTTGTGTTGATGCTTCCCCGATGCTAACCATGCATTTACCTAAATTAATAGGGAGTTAGTCAAATGAGATTTCAAATAATTTTTAGAGAGTTCTCAAATCCACTGTTAGTCCACTGAGATTTTTGGTCACTCTCTTAATGTCTCTTGTTATTGGATATAGACTTTTTTTAAGTCATTTAAATTCTCCAAAACTCCATGTTATTGGATTAGGATTTCATAAGAATCACTATAACATCCTTGTTATTCGAATGAGAATTGAAAGTCATTGATTTATTATTTTCAGAGATTTTGAGAGACTTATTTAGGAAAATAGGCATGGTAGAAATCTCTCCTCAAGAGGTGATATTTCTGGAGACTTGAAAACTTGGTGAATATTTGTCTTCGAGAGTATGACCAATTCTTTTTTGTTTTTTTTGTTTTTAGTTTGAGTTGATGACCATGTAACGGGCCATTTACGGAGTAAACTAGTGGCGAGATTGCATAGAAAATAAAATGAATGTGGAATGAGTGAAAAAAAAATCGACATAAGGCACAAACGAGTTTTATTTTTACAATGAACATGTACTTTACCTGGTATTCATGGTACTTTTATTTAGATTATATAATGTACATAATAAAGTAACCGGTAGATGTTTTGAATTTTGATTAGATATTGTACATTTTTTTGTCTCTACAAATCACAGAGACTCTTTACGAATATCATTTTTTTGTCTCTACAAGTCACAAAGACTTTCTAATATACTCTCTGAGAATCACTAAAAATCTCTATCTTTCTAGAGAATCTCCGAGAGTCACTCAAATAAAAAATCTAGAAAGCCTATATGTATTTCTATTGACTACCTCCCTGTAAGGCCAATCTCGAGTCCAATTTTGTGCACACTCCTTTAAAGAGAGTGTGAACGTAACAAATTGATCCTAATATCTTTTTTTTAATAAGTTGGATTAATCTAAAAATGGCAAGTAAGACTCGTATGCTAGGGGAAAAAATTTATGACGAAAAGTATCCATGCAGTTTCTTTCTTGAATATGTCCGATCCTTCCATTTAGTATTTTTTTTTTTAGAAATCAAAATAAACTGTCAGATACATTATCAAGTGGTAAGAAATTGCAAGGGAGTCTAGCAACAAGGTGAGCCCCAACCGCTTTTTAAATGACAACACCTATTTTATGGAACAGAAAATCCCCAACTTTGACATTTGCATCGTTACTAGCCATATAATTACGTATTCTCTTAAGAAATTGAATGGTTCCATCCCCAAGCTCACCTAAGGTGGTGAAAGCAAGGGCCCCGAAGACCAGCCCGTGCTCTGTGCATTTTTTTATTCTTTACCCACGGCTCTTCCATTTAGTGTTGTTGAGATATAAAGATAAAAATATGGATTTTCTTTTAACTTGTACCTAATTTGTGGAGTTTTAATTAAATTTTTCAATTGTATCGATATGAACAAGATCAATAACTGGAACTTTTTTTCCAGAGTGATGTCAATGAAAATGCGATCGTTGTTCTTTTTTTATATTGGCCTAAAGAGTACATGAATTTAGAAGATCGAACTGCGGATTTCTGATAAGCTATTCACATGTCGATTCAGTCGAAGTATAGGTCGTGACCATATCAAATTCCTTGAAAGTACCCATTAACGGAGGAGATGGTGATGGATTCTTAGAAAGAGTAAGAAATATTGTAATGAAAGTGGTTTTGATTTTGAGAGAGAGAACAGACTAAGGTGAATAGAAGTACTGATGGTGATCATCTAGGTGAAATGAATTAACTAACTACAATCATGCGAGTTGGACTGAAGAGATGAAGCTGCAACTTTAACCGAAGAAATCCTTTTACCTATTTCCTTTTATGATATATTCTTGCCGTTTTTAAATGGAGTATACATTCTTACCATGTTTAGATTATAATTATACTTAAAACAGAAAAATAAAAGAATTATAAATATTAGATAATTATTAGTTGATGGCAGCCAATATGATCGTTAAAGGAGTGTCCACAAAATTGGACTCACCAATCTGAAAGGTTAAAAATTTAAACGAATGACAAGTTAGGGATGTATACATGACCAAGGTGGAAAAAATATCATAGGAATAATATATTTATTTATTGGAGCAAAGAAGGAGATTTATTGATAACTAAAAAACAGAAACAGAAACACAAGGCAGCCAACAGGCCGATTCAGTTCCTACTTTCTAAGTATAAGACCTTTGATATGATACTTGGTAGAGTACCCAACCAAGTTTGATTCCTAATACTAGTTCTAGCTAACTTTGCAAGCTTATCAGCTGCAATGTTACAAGATTTTTTTTTGAAAAGTAACCTTACAAGACGCCAAACCAACTAGGATTTCCTGACAATCTGAAATGATGTTCTGATCTTCCCATTGAAAATCCTCACCTTTACCATTACAACATACCTATTACCTACTTCCACAATCACTTTTTGGTACTCCATTTGTTTGATCCATTAAAGAGCTTTAAGAAGTATTAGAGATTCTTCTTGATTCACATCTCTGGTTCTTGCTGATAAGGCCATTGGTGCCACAAATCTCCCTGCATGATTGTGAACAATCAAAGAAAAACCTGCATTAGTGTTCTGAGAATAAAAAGAGGTATCAATATTAATTTTTAGCTAGTTTTCAGGAGGTTTTTTCCGATTCTCTGCTGGAGCAGTGCAGTTACTAATGTTATTTTTATGATGGGTACTTGAGCTATTTAAACCAATGTAATTAGTGTAAGCAATTATTTTCTGCACAATACTCCTAGGATGATAATACTTCTTCTCAAAGACTATCTCACATCGAGCTTTCCAAATGTGCCATTAAGAGCAATCTGCTATGTTACCAAGATGCTTATTGTTTGCTTCAAGGGAACCATCTTTAGAGAACCAAGAACTTATCCAATCCTTGAGATAAGTATGAGATTGTTTTGACTAATGTAAGGCTGCAGAGATTCCAAACCAAACCGTGTCGGTGTAACTGCAATTACATAGTAAGTGGGTGGTAGTTTCTTTAACTCTATTGCAGAAAGTGCATAAGCTGCTTATATTCTGTTTTTACTTTGTTATCTTTTTATTGACTGGAAGGATTTCATGACAACACTTCCACATAAATTGTTGGATCTTGTAAGGTACTTCCATGGGCCATAACTTTAGCCATTGATGCTCCTCAAGAGGGTTATTTTGCTTATGCAGTCCTTTAGCTTTTATTAACTCTCTATAAAGAGAATTTGGTGTGAATCTCCCACTTCTAGTTAAAGGACATCTTATTCTGTCTTTGCTTGAATCAGGAATTATTTTGTGTAATATTTTTTGAATTTGATTGTTATTGTAATGCTCACTCAGTTTCTCCAAATTCCAAGTCTTGTCTTCTGAGTTTATGTTATCTGACACTTTTGAAGTATTATCCAAATGAGCTTGAGTTGTATCTGAGGAATGTTGCTTTCTTTCTTTAGTTGAATGGAATCAAAAGTGTTTATGAGCCATAATTGAACTGCCATCTCCAACTTCCCATATATAATGCTTCTTTATGAGTTGTAAACAAGTTTGGAATAATAAAACATAAGGCATGAATATTTAGTATCAATCGCCAAAAGAATCAACACTAGTCATTGCAGTTTGTCCATAGGAAAATGTTCGTACCCAGAGATATTTCGAGGCACAAAACACGATTGATTTGATGATGATGATGTGAAATTAGGGTTAACAATACGAAACAAACAAAAACAACAAAGACAAAAATTTAACATGGTTAAGTTTTGCCTATACCCACGAACAAATCCCCGTAAGGAGAGATATTTTATTGATGTGTCAATTACAATGGTTTTTTGATCCCTTTGGGTTTGCCAGTGTATTCTCCTCTATCACGGCACCTCCCCTAGGGTAGAGATTCCCTTCTATTTATACTGTTGAATATATTGAGTTTAACCTTAAATTCGAGATAAACTTCACATCGAAGTAACTTGTCCATAATGACATCTGAAATGTTTTCAGAACTTTCTCCGCAACGACTTGGTCTATAAGCGATCTATAAACTTCCAGAACTTTCCTGGCGGATCTTGGCACTGAATCAGTGGAAACATGCCAAGCTGTCATGGACCAGCGGATTTGACTGGTGTGCCTTGACTTTGACCAGCGGGTTGACTTCCAGAATTAGGCTGCATGTTGACTGCGGCTGCCAAACTTTGACTTGCATGACTTGCTGGCAGATTAGGTCAACTGGTTAACATGCATATTGGGCAGGCATTCTGGATGGAAGACTAGCTAGCAATCTAGATAGAGGACTTGGTAGGGGGACTTGATCGAGGTACATGGCCGGGAGACTTGACCAGCGAACTAGGTCTTGACTGCTTGATGTTGACTTTGTATGTGGACCGACGATTGACTTTCACTATTGACCAACAATTGACTTCATTGAACACCGGCAAGGCTGCGTCTACGGGTCGGATGAGAAGCATGGATGATAGCTGAATTTTGGTCCACATAACATTCTGACCCAGTATGTGGCAATTTTATCATGGTACAAACAAAACTTAAACTCACGATCCTTTTACATAATAACTCCATAAAAAATACAGTAGGATCTTCACCATTTACAGTAGGACAGGAATAAATAAGCCCGTTGGTTTCTTATAAATTGTGAACTGTTTTAAGTTGCATTATTTGGGAAATGTTTTGATTGTCCTCCCAATCCATGGCAATATATTAACTGTAAGAAATTACTTGGTTCCTTACAACTGACTGAATTAACCAAGTATTAAAAACAAGGAACATCTAATACAGGTTGCTTGGGAAAATTTAGGAATCAAGAGGTTAAAGATGATGTTCTGCGTGAATAAAGCAACTTAATCATCTCATTCCGCTGTCATTAGTTAATAGAAGCATTATCCATCCTCCATCTCCACTCACTGGCATGATGCAATTTTAAAAACGAGTTGTTGGTAGTCTTGGGATGGTGGCTCTGAGTGGCTTATTAGGGGTACAACCCCATCAGTATAATGGTAAAGTCATCGGGGTGATGTTATCAGTGAATTGAGTTTGATTTTTTTTTTTCTTTTTTTTTTCTTTTTTGCATTTTGACAGATTGTTTGAGCCACTTTTTGTAGTCGCCGCCAAGAAATGACGAATGATTCATCTTACGTAATTTAGCACATCATGGATCAGCTATGGTATACTTGATTAGTGAATTTAGAAGATTGTTAGCACTTCAATCCAATGAGTTCACGTTAACAACGCTTGGGGATCGTTGATTGATTCGTAATCTACTCTGATGGTCCAATGATTTGGAGATTGTCTTGGGTAAAATTTGATGAAGCCCTTAGTTTTAGATAAACCATCAATAACCTCCTTAGAGAGATTATTGATGATTAGTGATTGGAAACAGCATTAGCATGAGTTTTCACCCATAGTTTTTCCAACAACATGTTTATTATTCGATTACAACACTTGTTTCGATTTCCATACCACCACAAACAACCACCAAACAAGAGAAACAGCTTAATTACATAACAAACACACGCTTAACAGATACTCTATAAGTATGAAACTGAAGACATGCAACACCCACAACAAACCAGGATCCATTCGTTTGAATGCGTGTAAATGCATCCAAAACTACTCAGAATTTGATCACGACTTAGGAATAAGGAATGAAAGAATTCCAAATACAGTGGATATAATCGTAAGTGTAATAAGTAGAATTGCTGCGATGACCGAGACAATCGCCCATGGATTACTGAAATACTCTCGCTTCAAAGTTGCTTTCCAAATATGCCGGCGCTTCGTATAAAACTTGTTTATGTCCTTGATATGTGCAGAATAATAATCACCACCATCAGATATCCCGACGCAAAACTTGTTAAACATATCTGAAACTTCTTGATCACAACCTAAATAATTAGTGACAATTCCTTGTTTGCGGAGAAGCTCTACATCATCCGCAGAGTTTATGAGAAAATCCATAAATGTAACATATGAACTCATAGAGTAACGTCCACCATATATTTGCTCACAAGCGATGATATTTCTAAATAATTGCTCCGTTCCGTCATATACATATAATGGAGGAATTTCCAGAATACCTGTAGAATTGAATTTAATATCCAAAAAATTCCCTTCTGCGGACCCCTTTTTGAACCTGACTCCTGCACGACTTAGCTCTGTTGCACCTGGTATAAAATCCCATGTATCTAAAAGATTTTCCCTTTCCTTGTCGGCAACAAAAACATGCTTTAGCTTCGTGAATGGAAATTGTATAAAAAATTTCAATGAACTTGTGAACTTGGTAAGAATCTTTACTTTTGTCCCTGAGGAGGAATCTGTATGAGCAGGAGGTCGGATTAGTATATTTAGGAAATCAAGTATATGCTTGGCTTGTTCACCTTGATTTATACGCCCTTCAAGAAGCTTCATTCCTTCCTTTGGCAACATATGCGGAAAATTCTCCATGAAGACATTAAGAATAAGTTTCTCAAGGGGCACAGGCTTTGACTCTTCTACCATGAAAATTATGTTGGACAAGCATTGAAGGACAAACAATGGAATTTGGTTTTCAAGAAGTAAAAGATCCTCTTCCACCTTTCCCAAGAGCCAATCATTACCATCTAAAGGATCGTCTGCAACATAACTCTCTGTCATGGATCTTACTAACATCCCGATAATGAATAATCCATCAATTACGATCATTTCTACGAATTCTGTACTGTTGATGTCAACAGGTTCCGAATAACACTCACGAATTTTTATTTCCATCTTTTTAATAGTTGAAACACATTCCTCTACTATTATGAACCACGCTTCTGTTGCTACTAGCGCTCCGGATGAATCCAACTTAATAGTGCGAGTTTTTTGTTCTTCTACTTCTACTTCTTTTTCTTGTTCTTCTTCTTCTTCTTCTTCTTCTACTTCTTTTTCTGGTTGTTCGTCTTCTTCTTCTTCATCATCTTCTACTTCTTTTTCTTGCTGTTCTTGTTGTTGTTCTTCTTCTTCTTCTTCTTCTTCTTCTTCTTCTTCTTTTTGTACTTCTTTTTCTTCTTCTTTTTCTTCTTCTTCTTCCTTTCCTTCCTCTTCTGATGATTCTTCTAACTCTTCAACTATTTGCGCATACAACTCCGAAGTTTTTCCCTCAGCTCTAATTGTAAGTAGTTTGTGTGCATACAACAACTTCAAATCTTCGGTTCCTTTTAAACTTTTGTTAGTACGGTGATATGGACCAATTGAGATAGCCTCAGGCTTGTATGCACTAGGCTCTGACAATTTGTGATACCTTTCTGGAACCCTATGAATAGAACACCCTCCCGAAATACGTGAATTGGGTGCACTAATTTCAAGCTTTTTCTTTATAGAACTAGAAATCAGTTGTTCCATTTCAATTGAAATGGAGGCTCCACCATCGCTAATCATCTCGGATTTCATTGTATCCGAATCAATTATCACACAACCAAAAGGTAAGACAGTGATCAACCTCAGAGTAGAGGGAGAACCTTTGGAATGTGTGTTCCTTTGATCGCCAACCCCATATATATAGACGTCAAAGCTGATATCGAAGAGTTAGTCGCTAAGATGGTTAACAAGTTATCATTATAGTTTTTCCTAAAGAAATGAAGTCAATATTCTCCAACCAGTAATGTGGTATTATTGCGAATGAACTAAGATTACATGAGACATCAATCAAGGTAGGTTGGTTTGGTAGACGTTTTGTATTCGGCTAACAGGCTGTAAGTTGGTTTCATTTTTAATGTTTCATTTCATCTACTACTTGATCAGGACTGGTTGCATCTGGAGTTGCCATAACTCGTTCTATTCCACAGGACATCTTCATCATTATTTCAGCAGTAATGGTGCAAGTCAACTCTTACGAGGTTAACCTTGGGTTTTCTTTTTTATTATTATTTTTCTTCTATTTTCTATTTGAGTTATTGGTGTCGGATTAGGTTGTAAGATTTGGAGTATACTCATCTTTTTGGTAATTGAAAAGTTAGTGTATTTGAGTGCTGTGAAGAAAAATCCAGATATTTGGCTCTAATTAATCAAGGTATTTTCTGGTCCAACTTGGGGTTGTGACATCAGTCTATACACAAAAAATCCAGATATTTGGCGAGCCATGAAATATGTGTAAAAAAAATAAATCCAGGTATTTTCTTGTGCCTTCTTGGCACTCTATTATCAATTTTAATCTTCTTCTTCTTCAAAAAAAAATATATGTGTAAAACAGAATTGGATATTCAGGGCTGTAATGATGTATAATTTGCAAAATAAAAAAAAACTAAAACAGGATGTGATTGCTCCTCTACTCCTTGATCACGATTCACGACTAACAATAAATCTTGTTGGCATGTCGACTTCATCTATATATTCCACAGGACATCTTAATCACGATCGAAACATTAATAATTTTTTAGACACAGATGGGTGCAACGAAAAAAATAAAGTAAACTAAAAAGTCTAATATCTATCTGAAAGAAGTTGTAGTTCTTAAACGACACATCTTTGATCAAGTAGTATATTCTACCAAAAGAAGTTGCAACTTCGGATTCAATTTTTACTTTAGTGATCCACGCTAATCGCCAAGAAAAGCCATCTAGGGGATAAACTTCTTTCAGGAAAGGGAAAGGGGTGGACTTTTTGTTTTTTTTGTTTTGTTTTGCTAACCATAATGTGGAGTTGTTGTGTCCTTGACTATGAATTAGCATTAAATTAAACAAAAATACATCATGAAACGCATGAAAAACCTTTACGCAGTTCGTGTAGAATCACTGTAAATTAAATTACAAGTAGGAAAGCCCTACTATAAACCTCCAATGTGGAAGCTTACAAATCAAGTAAATTGAAAATAGATAACTGAGTTGATAAATGATGGCAAATATTAGTTTCTTCTACACTTTCAATAAAAGAAGAATCTAAAACCGGAGATTCTTTTTTTTTTTGAATAAGAAAGGATGTATTAAAAAGAAAAGAGGACAAAGCCCTTTACAAGAGTCACCCAGACTGGTAAAAAGGACCACAGAAAGGTCACTCCCAGTTCAGAAACCACACCTATTTAGAGATTACAATTGAAGAGTTACAAAAAAAGACTAATTATGTATCACTGTTTCCCAATGATGCAAAACTAGATTGCAGTCCACGGAGTTAAACAGTTGCGAGTCGCACGTCCACAAAACTAGTGTTTGTTTAGCCAGGTATATAATTTCCTCTTCAGATTTATGCCTTGCCCCATAAACTCTCCCATTACGTTCCTTCCAAATGACCCAGATTATGGAATAGTGAATGATGTCCCAAACCTGTTTACTTCTCCCATGCATAACGTTCCAATTCCAAGCTTCGAAAAGTTGAAGCACAGTGGCAGGAATCGGCCAAGAAATATGGAAGAACTTTATAAAGTAATACCAAATTTTGAATGGGAAATTGTAGTGGAGAAAAATATGCTCCGCAGTCTCTATTTCCGTGTTACAGAACACACATTTGTCATTCTCCATCTCAATTCCCCTGTGTCTAAGCAAACTTCTCGTAGGAAGCGAATCATTGAAAATAGCCCAGAGAAGAAAGCTCACTTTATTTGGTATGGGCTTTAGCCAAATGAATTGAACATACCTACATTCCACTGTATTATTCTCCATCGCCGCATAAAATTTTTTTGCACTAAAGTTGTCCGAAAATGAAACTTCATCGTTCTCCTCTACCAGAGATGGTACAGCTCCCAAATCTCTTCTTAGTAAGTCCCATTCCAAACTTTCATTTGCATCCAGATTTCTGCGAAAAGCTCCTTCCCATCTGCCTTCATTAATCATTTCAGCAATGGTTTCTTGTTTCCGCCTACAAGCTTTATAAATCATAGGAAATAGAACCTTTAAACAACCCCTGTCTACCCAATTATCTTGCCAAAATCGAATGCTTCTTCCATTTTTGATTGTATATGAGACAAACTGTTGGATTTCAGGTACCAATTTCGCGACATTTTTCCACAAACTCCTTCCTTGCGGTGTAGTATCAGTAATTGGCATTGCTAGACTGTCGTTCTCTTTGCTTTTTTGTTGGACAATCTTCCTCCACAACGTTGTTCTATTATTATTGAATCTCCAAACCCATTTTGCAAGCAGCGCTTTATTAGTTCTTCGCAGGTTCTTAACACCTAACCCTCCACTTTCTTTAGAAGAATTAACCTTGGTCCATCCAGCCCATGCCATCTTTTTTTCCCCTCGACAGAGTCCCACAAAAAATTACGCATCAATTTAATCATTTTCTTCTCAACACTAACTGGAATATGAAAAACAGATAGATAGTAGATTGGCGGACTAGCCAAACAACTCTTGATTAGCACAAGTCTCCCGACCTTGTTTAGAAGTTTCTTTTTCCACGAAGCAAGTCGTAATTCCATTCTTTCTAAAACATCATCCCATATAGAAACATTCCTCCAGCTAGCTCCAATTGGAAGACCCAAGTATTTGATAGGCAACTTCTCGGTTTGTCATCCTAGTTCCTTTGCCAACACCTCTACTGCCTCGTCATCTCCAACGCTTATCATCGTTCATTTTTCCAAATTAAGTTTCATACCCGTTAATGATTCGAAAACAGCAAGAATAATAAAGAGCCTTGTTACCTCTTCCTCCTTTGCATCAATGAAAAGAAGGGTATCATCCGCAAACTGGAGATGAGATATCATTGTACCCGTGTCAGCCACCGTGAATCCATGGATTTGTCCTCTCTCAACAGCATCGTTCATGAGTTTAGAAAGCACTTCTACGACCAACAAAAACAAGTAAGGTGAAAGAGAATCGCCTTGCCTCAATCCCTTAGAAGGCTTGAACTTATCAGTAGATGCCTCATTTATCAGAACTGAAATATGAGAGCTTGAGACACACCATTCCATCCAAGAAATCCATCTTCTTCCAAAACCATGCCTCTTTAAAATACAAAACAAAGCATGCCAATTAATATTATCAAAAGCCTTTTCAATATCAATTTGGCAAATGATACCTGGATTTTTAACTTTGAGTCTACTATCAACACATTCATTGGCAATAAGCATCCCATCTAGAATTTGCTTTTCTTGGATAAAAGCTCCCTGAAAATCTGAGATGAGATTTGGCATAACCTCTTTAAGTCTATGAGAAAGCACTTTTGATAAAATCTTGTAAGCACTTCCTATAAGACTCAAAGTCCTATAGTCCTTTGGAGTACACGAATCCTCCTTCTTCGGAATAAGAGTAAGAAAAGAGCAATTCAATCGCCAATCTAATGAACCGTATTTATGAAAATCATTAAGCAGGCTCAAAAAATCATTTTTGATTATACCCCAACAGCTCTTGTAAAATTCTATCGAAACCCCATCTGGCCCCGGTGACTTGTTACAACCCATGCTTTTAATAACACTCCATACCTCATCTTCCGTAAAGCTTCTTTCTAGCCACACTCTTTTCTCCTCCTCCACTAACAGAAAGTGTAAAGCATCCAAAGAAATGGAAACACTATCATGAGAAGAGAAAAGATGTGAGTAGTAGTTTCTTATCTCCTCTTTGATCACATTTTGATCAAAACAGTCTTCACCGTTTACTTGAAGTTTTGCAATTATATTCCTTTTTCTTCTTGCACTAGATAAGCTATGAAAATATCTAGTGTTTGCATCTCCCCATCGAAACCCATCCTGTTTTGCGCGGAGTTTCCATTTCCTAGCTTCCATATTTTCAATCACCTTAACCTTCACCTTGCTTCGCATCCTTGTCTCTTGTATATCGAGAGAGAGAGCTCCACTTTCTTCTAGGATATTTAGTTCACCAATCTTCTCAGTTAATAATTTTTTCTCTCTTTTAACTGACCCAAACTCCTCTAGCCCCCACGCCTTGATGAAATTTTTTAGATTTTTCAATCTTAAGAAAAAGATTGTGCTTGCACTTCCAACAAAATCCATCGAGTGCCACCAAAGTTTCACCTTGCTGACGAAATCCTTATGATCGATCCACCAAAGATTTTTGTTACTTGTACCCGGAGAGGTGTTAACAATAATCGGATTATGATCCGAAACCGTCCTTGTAAGATAGATTTGAAGAGCATTAGGAAAAAAAGCATCAAAATCAGCACTAAACAAGAACCCGTCCAGCCTACACAAGAGAGGATCAAGTTGATTATTAGACCAAGTATATGATCCTCCTATTAATGGCTGATCAACCAAGTCCTGTTGCCGAATAAAACTATTCAAAAAATCTGAATTTCTTCTATCTCCAGCACCCTTATTTCTTTCTGCTTCCGATCTTACTGCGTTAAAATCTCCTGCAAAACATATAGGACCATTCCACCATTGTTTTATCTCCTTCATATCCTCCCAGAATTCAGTTCTCGGGTTGTATTCGCATGGGCTATATGCATTAGTAATAACCCATTTGAAACCATTTAAAACTGGAGATTCTTCCGGAACAACTTAAAGTTTCTCCCAATATAAATTGGAAATTAAAAAATACTAAAAGGAATCTATTTGAGGAGGTGCCATGTAATTCTCCCTAGAGACAAAAATTAGGTTCGAAAGAAGACACAACTCACATTCCGGCGCAAATGTTCTCAACAAAACTAAAATTCACCCTCATAACCTTATATATTATACTAGCACCACCAAGGACATTGTTAATATATTCAAAATATTTTAGACATTGAATATAAATTGCACCAACTAAATTGCATGTACTGGCTTAATGATTTGTGCAAATAATGTTTTACTCTTAACTAAGGGTTTACTCAATAAATACTTTTATTGATTTTCAAAGAGTTTAATGGATTTACAAAGTATTGTGTTACTGGTTGTATACTTTTGAAATCTCTTTCAAAGTTTATGTTACTCATTGTAGATTGTCAAAAGGTCTTCTAAAGTTTGTGTTACTCGTTGTAAACTTGAAAATTCAAATACTTTGTATACTTACCTATTTTCAAGACTTTGAGTGACTTTTGTGCATATATTTGCCTTGATAAAAGTCTTGCAAAATATGTAAGATTTTGGAAGACTTCCAATTTTTTTTATAAAGATGTTTTTTGCTCTCTTTTATTTTATTTAATGGATACACAATCTATAAAACTCATATTATAGATGATATAACTTATATGGTATGATTAAATATTTTTTAATTTTATTATTATACAGAAATGTACAAATATACAATAATAATTATTTTAATTTATTGTTACACTTTATTGTAATTTATTGAACAAAAAAAATAAGTTATATATATAAAATAATAATAATTTAAGTTAAGTTAAGTTAAGTTACTATAATAAATAAGCTACAATAAATTTTGTATTTATGTCTATCATGCATATTTCCATATAAAATTTGTTTTTACAACTCTTTAGGACTCTACAAATGTCCCAAGACATTTTCGCATAACTCTTAAACACGCACCGAAAAAATTTTGCTCAACTCTGTATAATTCTCGCAAAGTTATTAATTTTGAACGCGCAATTGGGGATATCCATATTAATTGGGGGATATGAATTACTTCCCCCAACCTTGGGTGTCTGATAAGGGGTGTTTTTTGGGTATGAAAATACCAAAACACCCTTAGATTAATTAAAAAAACTTACGAAAAGATCACAAAATTAAAAACTTAAAATCAAAACCAAACACAAAATCAGTTATCCCCCATTTCTATACCGGCATAGTCGTGTGAGGGTTCCGAATTTTTTTTCATCTTCTTCATCGTTCTTCATCGACGATTAATCGTTAAATCAAAAATTTCTTCGTCGATTAACCTACCTGAATCATAACCATGCCTCCACGGAAGAAAACAACTTCCAAATCGAACCCAAGTCAAGCGAATCCAAGTCAATCGAACCCAAGAACGATTGCTCAACAGAAATTGAAAAAAAAACTTGATTTGATTGCTCAAGAGGAGGAAGACAAAGATGCAGAGTTATCGGACGATGAACTACTAGCTAAGATGGCTTCTGTGAGAATGTTAGTCATTTTGAACTGTTTAATTAGTGTTTCACTCGATTTGTAGCTATGGGTTTAGGTCAAAATCGCAAAAACCTAGCTGCAAATTTTCAGTTTCAGCAGTTCCGTCATTTAATTTAGTATGAATGCCGCACCGGTAGTGAAAACCGGCATGCAATCTAGAATAAATACCACACCGGTATATATCCCGTCATAAGATTTAGTATGAATACCACACCGTAAATTGGTACCGGCACTCAATCTAGGTTGAATACCACGCCGGTATTGAACTTCTAATATACAGAGACCCATTGTTTAGTGAGTTATACCGACACTCAATCTAGGTCGAAAACCACACCGGAAGTCTTTTTTTGGTATCCAGGATTTTTAAAATTCTTTCCGGCATTTTCGACATTTAATTTTGTATGTCGTTACTTCAATCCGGCATGGACGTTTATTATATAAAGATGCCGTTATTGGTGTAAATTTATCCAGGAAAATTTTGAAGTATACCAGCATTTTCGACGTTTAATCTTAAATGCCGGAATTTATACCCGGCATGAAAGTTTATCATACGGATATGCCGGAACTAGCTAACGGCATGGTTTGTATGCCGGTACTAAAAATGAAAGTTAGTGGTATTAATTTCATGCTTCTTTTGAAATAGATCTAAATCCAAGGAGGACAAAGCAAAGGCGGCAAACAAAGGAAAATCTAAAGCTGTTGCGACTAATAAAAAAAGGAAGGATGGTCTTGATACTCCTCTATCTTTGCCTCCTCGAGGGAATAACAAAAAGCATTTGGGTTTTGAGACAAGAGGGGATATTTGGGAGAGTGGTCATGATCGTAGTATGCTTGTAATCCGTGAACCTGCTCCAGCTGTAGAGGAGGAAGACGAGGAAGATGAGCAACATGTGCAAGATGAATAGGAAAGTGAGGATGAAGACAATGATATTGATCCAACTCAATTAGCAAACCAAAGACAAGGAGTAGTTGAACAAAATGGTCCAAGTCAACAACCAACACAAGGCAAGGGGAAAGGAAAACGCAAAGCAAAAGTTAAAGGTTAACACCTTCCTCATGTTGATGACATGATACCCGACCTTGAACGTGATCAAATTTGGGGCGCGACTTCAGTTATTCCGGGCCATCTATTTGTATACAAGCACTCATGAGCTCGTACTATATATCAGACCTATGTAAGAATTTCTCTTTCGTGCATATGTACTGTATTAATGAAAAATCTCTTAAAATCTCTTAATCATTATCTCCTAATTGTAGGATCATGAGAAGGTTGTGCGTGTTTGCCAAAACCAAGCCGCGGCTGATTGGGATTTGTCTCTAGAGCATGATGATATCCAAGTAATAGTAAAGGAATCTGGTATATATCCTTTAGTTGAAAATTATGTGAAGCCCGATATTGTAACCGTTAATTCCTTCGTCGAAAGGTATCATGGTGAAACTGATACAATGTACTTCCCGTTTGGAGAAATGACCTTGATCCCTGATGATGCTCAGAACATTCTAGGCTTGAACGTTATCGGCAAATCAATTGCAAAACGAGGTGACTTTGAGCTAGAATGGACGAAGTTGCACGAGCTTACTAACAAGTTGTTTGGTTGGGACTACAAAGAGTCTGTGGAAAGCTTGTATGTATCAAAGGTTAGTAGGACAAAGACATTCAAACTGACCCAGCTTAAGAAGAAGTTTGCAAAAAAAAAGAAAAGAAGTGTTGAGGATGGATGGGACCCCGCACAGATTCGTTATACGGCCGCCGCGTACCTGTTATACATCTTGGGCACTCGTGTATTCCCTGAAACTAGTAGCAACAGGGTTAGTGCAAATTTCCTTCAGTACTTGGATCCGTTGGATGAGGTCTTTACCTATCCATGGGGCACCGTTGCAATGTCACATTTGATGACGGAGATGAGAAGGGCCTCTAAGGCGGTTACAAACCAATTCGTCGGGAATTTCACTCTACTCCAGGTACTTTTGTTTTTAAACTTATGTTCTTATTTATATTTTTCACGTGTATCCTTGTTATGTATTTAGAAACAAAATTTACTGACTTTTATATGTATAATTTAAAATTTTTATAGGTGTGGGATTATGAACATTTCCCAACATTGTTCAAGGACCACCCCTTTTTGAAGTTTAATCCCGATGTTAGCCCTCAGGAGACTAGAGCAAAGAAATACGAGTTCAACGCCCATCCGAAGCCCGGTAACAATGGTCGACTGATAAAAATGAGATTGGCTCTTGACGCGATGACTACCAAGGATGTTGTGTTCGACCCCTACAAGGAGGCTAGAGATAACCATCAATACACTTGGTTTTATAACGTTGCATTATACCAAGGTCCTTTGTTCCATCCAAAGGGATACGTTATGGCTGATCCTCGACGTGTGATGCGGCAAATTGGATTCAAGCAATTACCTCGTTATATGACAGTTTCTAATGATAGGTACCATCTTGATTTAACTGGTTGCATGTCAAGTTCTACAAAGTTGAGGGTAGAGTATGATCCAACTCCTGAAACAACACACTGGAGGGATAGGGAACCACGTCGTTTGGTGGATACTACTAATTGGGAGGTTGCGAACAATGGTGATGAAGATGAGCTATCCTATATTGATGATTACTTGAAATGGTCCCATCTACTTGTTGTTCGTCCTGGAGATGTCCAAGTTC
Organism: Papaver bracteatum; assembly: GCA_023529315.1. NCBI lineage: Eukaryota > Viridiplantae > Streptophyta > Magnoliopsida > Ranunculales > Papaveraceae > Papaver > Papaver bracteatum. The sequence goes on from JAJJWX010002325.1 coordinate 1,160,480, forward strand.
CACCCAAGAAAAACCCTCCCGTTCCAACTCCTATAGCGGCACCACCTACGATGAGCCAACTTGATAAGACTGTTGGATTGCTAGTAAGTATTTTTAACTTCTTATTCGTTTAATGTTTCGGAGAATTCTATATTAGCATATATATACTAATTATGTGTTGTATGTATGAATCTAGCGGCGTCGGCTTGGAAAGTTGAAGAAGATGTTAGGTTGCAAGTACTCGGGAGGAGAGGTGCTATCCCTTGAAGGGATGAAGGAATTCGTGGAAAAGCTTGATAAAATTGAAGAAACCGACCATAGTTCAAGAGTTTTGTTCGGGGAAACGAAGAATAGATTTGGCCAAAATAAGCAAAGGACCGAGTGATTAGCTCTTTAGTTTTTACGTCTTGGTTTTGCTTTTGGTTTATGATTCATGGGTTAAGAACATTTAAGCACGATCCAGTTTGTTTTTGTTTGGTTGAACATTTAAGCACGATCCATTTAATAACCAAAAAACTCGCCTGTAAATCACTTTCCTCAACTTCCCAACACCACCACCATCATCTAGATGGGTTAGAGTGGTGTAGGGGGGTTTCGTTTTATTTTAGTTTGCTTGCTTGCTCTTGTGTTTTTGGATTTTGTTTACCATACTCATTCTTCATTAGGATTTTTTTGCTTGATTTTGTGTTTTCGGATTATCACACACCTAGAAAACTACTTGTAATCGGGTGATACTCAATATGTTGTTGAACCAAAGAGTGGCTAATTTAATTAAGCACTTCAACTGCTTGTCATTATGCTTCAATGACTATTGCAGGTAAGGATATCCTCTTATGTCCGTTCAGATATTTTCATGGTTGTCCCGATGGGGGGATTGGGAGTAAAGGCTTTTCATGTTTAATTCCCCACCTGAAGAGACAACACCTATGTAATAAAGAAAGGAAGAGTGCACTCCATCAGGCCATAAAAACTGATGTTGATGTTTTCGTGAGTTTAGAGGAAACTCTCAGAACTTTAAGACAATGGTTGTGCTTCAAATGTATGAGCATTCAGGCTTGGAGTAGAGCATGCAAGCATGAAGGGGACACTGATATTAATCCTGAGATATGTGCGAGTTCTGGTGAAGTAGCTGAAATAATCGTTGGAGTTCCTAGGCCTGGTTTATGAGAGGATTTAGTGCTACTTGACAGTGACTTAGAATTGAATGAAGCGACTATGGATACAGTCTTTAGATCCCCGATATGTACTATTAAGAGCATTCCAAGAGGATGCAGGTTAGATTTTTCTCATTCCCTGAAAGCAGCACTATAGAAAGTCGCGGCAGAACCTAAAGTTGTTAAACATTGGGTCATGCTTTTGCTGCTCCCTCGATGCACTTTGAGAGTGTTCCGACCTAAGGGTAGAGCTGAATGCAGGTCTTGTAATCGCAAGGCGACACAACAGACACAAATTCTTAGAGCACTAGCACTTTGGGGTGAACCTGGTAGGACTCTAAACCTTGTTCGTGAGATTTTAAAGGTGTCGGCAAGAGTTGGTGATAGATTCGATGATGACACAAAAAATGACAACAGGCTTGGCACCAATATCTCTACTTGTTTGCGCAAGGTGGCGGATGGGCACTTCACTGCGGCTGTTAAAACCATCAGTTCATCCGGGGTGGCGCCATACAACGAGAACACAAGGAAAGCACTTGAGGATAAGAATCTGACTATGCCTCCCCCGCGGAAACCAACCTGTACATTGCATAAGACTCCTTTAGTGGCCGAAGAAGGTACCATTCTTAGTTTTATTAAATCCTTCCCTAAGGGAACTTCGTGTGGAAGGGATGGCCTTCGGGGACAACATTTGTTGGATGCTTTATGTGGGGAAGGCTCACCTGTTGCTGATGATATGGTCACGGCCATAACTAGGGTTGTTAATCTTTGGCTTGGTGGGAGATGCCCTCTTAACCTAGCGGAGTTCATTGCATCGGCTCCCTTAACACCCCTCCTTAAACCGGATAACAGCATCCGTCCCATTGATTTTGGGACAATTTGGCGTCGATTGGTGTCCAAAGCTGCAATAAAAGGGGTTGGCAAGGACATGGCAGCGTATCTACAGGACTTTCAGTTTGGAGTAGGTGTTTCAGGTGGTTCTGATGCAATCTTACATGCTGTGAATAGGTTTTTCAGTAAACATCATGTAGACGCTAGCCTCTCTATGCTAACTGTCGATTTCACCAATGCTTTTAACCTAGTTGACCGAACAACTATGGTTTCTGAGGTACATAAGCTTTGTCCATCTATATCGCCTTGGGTAGAATACTTGTATGGTCAACCTGCGTGTCTATATGTGGGGGACTCTTTTATCTACTCATCTACAGGAGTACAACAAGGTGACCCTTTAGGTCCTTTGTTATTTTCTCTGGTACTTCATCTGCTTATAGCTAAGATAAATGAGCAATGAATATTATCTCTACATGCCTGGTATCTTGATGATGGCACTGTTATTGGCGACTCCGAATAAGTGGCAAAAGCACTCACTATTATCAAAACAGAAGGGCCTGCGCTTGGACTTATATTAAATATTAAGAAAAATGAAATATTTTGGCCTTCTTGTGATGGACGAAGGATAAGTGATGGGATGTTTCCTATCGAAATCTCAAGACCAGATCAGGGAGTCAAACTATTAGGTGGTGCATTTAGCCTCGACGATGGTTTTGTGAAGGGCCTTGCCATTAAGAGGGCTGAAAAAGCAGTGGATTTGATGCAGATTTTATCCAAGCTCCACGATCCTCAAAGTGAATTGCTTCTTTTACGATCATGTATTGGTATCTCCAAGATGCTTTTTGGGCTTCGTATTTGTCACCCAGACTATATTATGGAGGCTGTAGATATATTTGATAGAGGCTTGCGAGAAGTGGTGGAAGGCATTGTGGTTGGTGGGGGGGCGTTCTTTGGAGAGCTGCAGTGGAGACTATCTACTCTACCTATCAGATACAGAGGTCTTGGAATTTACACTGCTAGGGAGGCGTCTGAATATGTTTTCTTGGCTTCGCGTGTGCAATCTTGGAGGTTACAGGATCATATATTGAGGAGCAGTGGTGTGGAAGGTATGGATGACAATTTTCATAAGGCTTTGGAAACGTTACAAGTGACTCTTCCTGATTTTGATCTTAACAACTTCACCAATAAAGACAACGCCCCCCCTAAAGCACAAAGCATCTTGGCGAGTGCTCTTTTTGGTAAAGTGGTTAAGGACGTTGATAGAGTTTACATGCTAACTGAGAGACATAAAGCGGTTTTTGGGTGTTTGCAAGCATCACATGCCCAAGATTTTCTTCTAGCTATTCCGATTGAGGGGCTTAGAAAGAAGATGTCTCCTTTGGAGTACCGCTCTATCCTCAAATAAAGGTTAATGATCCCGCTTTATCCCTATGATTCTCGCTTCCCTGCTTGCATCACAGGATGCTTGGACTCGTACGGTGAACATGCAGTTCATTGTAAAGTATACCCTAGTTTTAAATATAGACATGATCATGTGTGGGATATCTTGTATGATATACTGTGCAGGGCTAGCATTTCGGCAAAGAAAAAAGCACATGTAAATTTCCTGACAGACCCACTTGAAGGGAGATCGACAGTAAGACCAGCAGATGTTCTTATTTTTGGATGGTCTAATGGGAAACACACATGTGTCGACCTCACTGGGGTATCTCCTTTGGTAGGCATTGGACATGGCACCTTTACAGTCGGGCAAGCGGCGCTAAAGGCTGCCTCAGGTAAGATATCGAATCATGAGAAAGCGTGTGTTGACAATGGGCATGCTTTCGTCCCCTTCGCTTTTGATACTTTTGGTTATTTGGCTCCATAATCAGTTGGACTACTCAAGAGGGTCCAGAAAGTCATGCACAGCAATGTCATGACTCCTGGTTCACGAGATCTTATTTTTAATAGGATAGGTTTTGCTATTCAAAAAGGGCTAGCGGCACAGCTTTTTGCTCGCTTTCCTACTATGTAACTTCTCTTCTGTTATGTTTTAACATGTATGGCAATTTGTTGAACATGTTTAAATTTAAATTTACAGACTAGTACCGGCATACAAATAGTTCTACCAAACTATACCGGAATTGGAAAATTAAAAATTCCATGTTCCTGTATAGATATGCTCTGGTACCGGCGTAAATGCGTTTTCTAATTGCATGCCGGAATTGTATTTTTTTTAAATTTCATTTTGGTTACAAAACCGGCACTCTAATCTTGATTGATTGAATGCCGGAATTCTGCTGTAATAGTTTTTCACAAACGCTTTCTTAATTCATCCCTAAGTAATCTATTACATTGGATTAGAAAATTAAATTAAAACATACTAAACGGCATGGAATGGATTAAACCTGGTTGGATATCACAATCTATTTCCATCCCTTTTCAATAATTGCGGAGCCTTTCAATCTTCCGCGAATATCTTCGAAGACATCATCTGGAATTTCGGTGTCAAGAACCATCTTAACTGGTTCATCTTCTCTTTCAAAATATTCCTTTCCCTTCATATAGCACCTATCAATAGGCTTGCATTGTCCTTTGTGGTTTTCTCTTGACTCTTATAGTTCAACATCTTTGTCAAACCATTGAAACTCATCGCACTTTGGGTGATTCAAACACCTTAGAAACATTCTTCCATTTTCAGCGTCATCAGTTTTTGCATTCCAAAACCGGCGTGTGCCATCACAGCTTCTACATTTTGAATAAATAAAAGGACAATCCATGGCTATATGAAAAGGTGACTTGCAAATTTGACACTTGCAATGATGACTCCGTAATAGAAAATTATATTATTTATGCGTCATAGTATTGAACATTAGATTGTTAGTAAATCAACTTACTTTGCAAATAGAGGTAGATGATGAATCCACCATCCCTTCAAAAGCTTTAACCGTGCTTGGTATCTTGAGAGAATGATTTTTGTTATTTTGTGCGTGGTTTGTGTGGATTTTTCCAAAGGAATGTGGGGTATTATATAGAAATGAATCCCCAACGGTCTTATTTTTTTTAAAAATAGCCGTTTTATTTTGAATTTATCAAATGTCGGCGTCCTCGTTAATTTAGATTGAGTGCCGGACATGGAAACCGGAATTTAATTGTTTTTTCAATATCATGCCGGTATAGGTTTTATTAAATCTCTGTAAAGAAATTATTCTATACCGGCATTCTCGTCTTATAATATACTAAACCGGTAATCTTTCCAGGCATTTATTTTTATGATATAATAAACCGGAAGAGTTTGCCGACGTGGTATATAGATTACAGTTAATGCTGGAATACAAAAGTGGAATAGAGCCGTTATGTGCTCATCTATTTAAACGAATGGCTACATCTATTGCACTTGATACCTCCAAAAATACAAAAAAACAACGTTAGGTCCAAGACATCTCTCTAATGTATTATCAATCACCAACTACCAAGTTCAAGTTCATCAATTCCCTCGAAAAAGAAAAATGTATGAGGAACATATTGTGCACTGCGATAGGAAATCAATCACCAACCACCACCAACTCAGTCGACACAATACTAGAAAAACTAAGAAGTAAGGAAGAAACCACCAAGTCAATTGCCGCAATGGAAGAAGAGATAGTTAATAGGAAAAGAGAAGAAAAAGAGGAAGAAATGCTTGAACATTATCGTGAAAAACTAACTAAGATTGAAGCGGATGTTGAGAAAGCGGGTAAACGTCAAAAACAAGCTAAGATAGAAGCGGATGTTGAAGAAGAAACCTAGTGGATTAAAAACTACTACATAGTATCGGATTTGCCGGAAGTTCACCGGCCTTCTTTTTTTTTTCGGGTCTAGAATGCAGAGATCTTGTTGTACGCAATCGAACAACTGCACTCATCAAATTATGTCGCAAATACAACGAGTTTCTTGCAAGATATAAAGGTAATAGGTATGAAGCTCAGGAGGCCTATTTGAAGTTGTTCAAAAGGCCTTTTATGCATTTTGAAGATGGTTTGTTTCTTGAATCTCGTTCCGAGAACTGATGTTAGTTGCAATTGGCCATTTGTTTATGTTTCATTTTATGTGTTGTTTATGAGTTCAATGTTGTTTAGGTCGGTTTGTTTGCTTAAAATTGAGTGTCAAGATAGTGTTTCGGCTTTTAGTGTAGCAAGTCAATGTTCCGGCGTACACTGTAACATGTGGGTGGTGCCGGAATTCTGAGATTTTTTACCTTTGTAACTGTCGCACCAATTATTTTTTACCTCGATCTAAAACATTCGATCCTAGGATCGAGTCTCACAAACATTTTTTTTTTTTGGTGAAGTCGTATCTGTGGAAGATTATATTCTTGTCCAAGGGAGGCAAGATTACTTTGATCCTAAAAAGAGGTACGCATACTATAATCATTTGTAGTTCACAAGAAAATGGTGGCTTAGGCATTCGTAGCTTAAGAGAGTGGGTTAAGTTTTTTGCAAATAAAACTAAAGTTTTTTTTTTATTCCTAAAAGTGGTATGCATACTATAATTGGGTTGCTACCAAGTTGGTAGCAACCTAAATGTTTTTAAAATACACATCTACTGATTACACATTTATGATTGGGTTACTATCATCTTGGTAGCTACCTAAATAATTGTATTAGATTATAACGCCATACATCGGCCAAAATCACCGTCCGTGAAAAAAATTCCAGTGAAATATTCAGAAAACAAGATTGGTGATAGCAAACATTGAGCATGTACACTGTATGGGTTTAGTATAAAATACACATCTATGATTGGGTTGTTGTCAGTTTGGTAGCAACCTATATACACATCTTTGATTGGGTTTCTATCAGTTTGGTAGCAACCTATATGATTGTATTAGATTATAAATGCCTTACATCGGTCAAAATCACCGTACGAGAAAAAAAAATCCAGTGAAATGTTCAGAAATCAAGATTGGTGACAGCAAACATTGAACATGTACACCGTTTGAGGTTAGCACAAAATAAACATCTATGATTTGGTAATTTAGGTTGCTATCAGCTCGGTAGCAACCTATATACACATCTATGATTGGGTTTGTATCAGTTTCATAGCAACCTATATAATTTTATTGATGAATATAGAAAGTTGGAAACACTGGACATGAGTAACATGTTGGTATGATGGTTGGCAGTTGAACTAAAACATGCGATGTTCTTCGGTTCGAATCATAGCCGGCGTGGTATATAGATTACAGTTAATGCCGGAATAAAAAAGTGGAATAGAGTCGTTATGTGCTAATCTATTTAAAAGAATGGATACACCTATTGCACTTGATACCTCCAAAAATACAAAAAAATAACGTTAGGTCCAAGACATCTCTCTAATGGATTATCAATCACTAACTACCAAGTTCAAGTTCATCAATTCCCTCAAAAAAATAAAACGTATGAGGAACATATTGTTCAAGTTTGGTAGCAACCTACAATGTAACATGTGGGTGGTGCCGGAATTCTGAGAATTTTTACCTTTGTAACTTTCGCACCAATTATCCCCCATTGTAACCGCCACAAACTTCCTCAACTGACCACTTTGTCAACAACATTAATAACCCAATTCGTCAACTTCATGATTTCAAACACAAAAAACCACTAAAAATCAAATAACATAAAAAACATAAATTCTTGTCTGCCACAAATATAATGAGACACCCCATTTCAGTTTCCAAACAAAAAAACGCAAAATAACGGTTAATCCCCAACACCCCATTTCAGTTTTCAAAATCTAACCTTGGAAACGGTTCCATCTTCCAAGCAACATTAATAACCCAATCACGGTTACAAACTCCATTACTAATAAAATTGGAACGGTTCCCTCTTCCAATTTTTTTCTTATCACTTAGCAATTCCAAGAGAACTTGTAGAAACTCCATTATTTGGTTTCATCTTCCAAACCAAACTCATACGAAATCAAAACCCCAAGAAGAATGGGTCCTCGCAAACATCCTGATAAATCGAAATCAAAAGAATCTATTGAACAAGATATAAGTGATGATGAGGAAATAACAAAGATGATGAGGTAAGTGATGTCTATTTTTATTGAACCATTCTTAGGGTTCATTTGATAGCTTAATGAACACAATTCCGGCATAAAACGCATTTAGTATATAACGCCGGGAAACATATCCGGCGTACTCGTTTTGTTCAACTACCATGTCGGTATTTGTTTTAATTCTCTGTAGCCATTTCTCTTAATACCGGCATAATATCACATTTACATAACACCCCGGAAGTGTAAATCCGGCATAGAACTGATTTAGTATATGATGCCGGGAACAATTTACGGCATGTTCTTTATTATATCGACTATGTCGGTAATGGTTTCCTTATTTCTACCGGCATGATATTTAATTTATATAACACACCGGAAGTAATAACCGGCATTTAACTCATTTAGTATACAATGTCGGGACAAGTTCCGGCATGCAATTTATTATACTTACCATGTCGGTATTTGTTTCCAAATTTGTTTTAAAATTTTCTGTAGCCCATTCTCGTAATACTTACCATGCAATTTATAACCCTCTCCGTGTGATGCGCAAACTTGGGTACAAACAGAAAAGAATAAAGGGTGAATCTGATGCTAAATTCTCTCATGTCTTACCTCAATGCGTATCAGGTGAACACCATACGCAGGTGGTTCACAAACCAACACCTGTAGTTGCACATTGGAATGAACGGGAAGAACAACAACTAGACAAGGCTGGTTGGGAATTTGCGGAAAACGGTTATGAGACTGAACCAGGTTTCCTCAGAGGTCATTTGAGGTACTCACATCCTTATGTTGTACGCCCTGCCAGTGATGAAGTGCCTCAACAAGGGGAAAATCTTGAAGAACCTAATTTACCCGTACTTCGCAAGACTCTCCTTTTGGTGGTACGTAATTCTGGTTCACTTCCTATCTTTTGAATGTTTACCTATAAACCTATAAACAATAGCATACTAATGGAAATATATAATAGCAGCGTTCGCGCCTAGAAAAATTAGGAAACTGGATTAAATGCAAGATCAAGAAAGGAGAGGTGCTGACCCCGGAAGAAATGAAGACAATTGATGAGAATATAGACAAAATTGAAGATCCAGATGCAAAGGACTTGTGGACTCCAAAGAAAAAGAGGGCGCACAAGAAGCCAAGGACCGAGTGATCTAATATGTTGGTTAATGTTTATTTTATAGTGTTAGATATGTTTGAACAATCTACTATCGTTTTATGTTTACGTGTGTGTCTTGCTAAAATTTTAAATCTTTGTTTTCAGTTAGGTACATCTTAACTTTACATATTGATTGTTAAACAATCTAGTCTTTCCTTATGTTTTTATGTTTAAGTGGATTTCATTCGTTTTTGAGATGTGAATTTAATTTCTTTTTTAAAACCGGCATGGTATAAATTGTACAAACCATGCCGGAAATCTGTTATCTTTCAAGAATATATATTTTTATAATTCTGGCGTTGATAGGATTTTTAATTTGGTGCCAGTACTCTATCATTCCATTACGAAAAATTGATCTTTTACGGTTCCGGCATTCGCGTAAAGTTATTATTAATTCCGGAAGTTAAATTAATATCTCTGTGTAGTAATGGTTATTTTCCGGCATAAAAGAGAAAAGTATTTCTAAACCGGTATAAATTCCGGCATTGTGAAGTTTGAATTAAATCATGCCGGTATAAACATAGCATATGGTTTAATGATTACAATTCAAACTTCCAAAAAAAAACAAAAGGTTGCATATGTCGGAAGCACATATATCCAAATTACTCATCATTGCTTCCACACGTATGGAGTTTCCTCTACTACTCTTCAAGAGGTTTCTTTGATAAGGCCAACGCATCCCATAATTGGTGATTCTCCTCATACAATGCCATCCATCCTTTCCACATATTTGGATCTAGGTCCTTGTTTTTAACCATCCCACAAACAGGTGGAAATGGACAATTGTCCTTGAGTTTTGGAATAACAAAATGATTGCCGTTCATGAACGCCAAAACAACTCTTCTCTTCTTAAGGGATCCTTCGCATTTTTTCCACTTTGGTGTAAATGTTGTGACTACGGTGGGGCTAAAATAATGAACAATACATCTAAATGTATCCGCCACTAGATGCCCACAAAGTGGCATTCTCATCCAATATTTAGAAGGAAAAAACTTCATCTCGTGGTCGGGCCCTAATACTCGAGAATACATATCATCAAACCTCTCGCCTTTACCAACCAATTGCTCATAAAAGCTCTTCTTGTTCACTAGTTGTTCGGCCATCCTCGTTCTAGCATATTTGCATGGTGTCATACCTCTACTAACCGCCGTGTCAAAGATTCCTAATTGTTCTGTCACAGCATGATAGCCACAATTTCCATCTCCATAAACATCATCCGTATACACAATAAACTCACGAATAGCTTCAGGAAGTTGGTCTATATAAGACTCTATCTTCGTATGGTAGTGCCTAAAAGTCCTACCCGTTTGCGAATCTTTATACATGGTCATATTACCAACTTTTAGATTAATTATATCCAAACCATCCTCTGCAATCCCTACACTCCAAATGTCTTTGGTATGAGACGGGAGAATATTCTTCCTTGTCCTACCCCTACCCCTTTTCTTTGGAACTTCCAATACATCGACTACTGGTGTGGCTTCAGAATGCTTACCTTGTTGTTCTTGCAAGCTCAATGTTGGTACATTTGGCGGCCTACCCCTTTTCTTTGGAACTTCCAATATATCGACTACTTGTGTGGCTTCGGAATGCTCAACTTATTGTTCTTGCAAGCTCAATATTGGTACCTTCGGTGGCCTACCCCTTTTCTTTGGACCCTCCGATCCATCAGTTTTTGGTGTGGATACAGAAACAAAAGCTTGTTGTTCTTGTAAGCTCAATGTTGGTACATTTGGCGGCCTACCCCTTTTCTTTCGAACATCCGATACATCAACTACTGGTGTGGCTTCGGAATGCTCAACTTGTTGTTCTTGCAAGCTCAATGTTGGTACCTTCAGTGGCCTACCCATTTTATTTGGACCCTCCGATCCATCAGTTTTTGGTGTGGATACAGAAACCGAAGCTTTTTGTTGACTTGTTAACGGTTCCTTCCTCGGTCTACCCCTTTTAATTGTAACCGGATCTTCCGCAAAACGGAATTCCGAAATATCACTTGCGGATAGATCTCGTAACTTGGTTGACGCGAGTTCTTCTTCATGTCTAGTCATTTCTTTAAATTCTTTCCTTTTTTTTCTCCTTGAAGATTTAGTTTGTGGTCTACCTATCGGATCTCCCTTTCCTGGCTCTTCACTTTGTTTGATCCATGGGTGAGATAGAAGCCTTAGTTGGCTCAACAATACTTGTCGGCTAGCCTAGTTGCCACGTGAGTAAGCTTCGTAGAATCCTTTCCTTCACTTGTATCCCATGGGGATTGTCCGGGAGCTTCCGTGGGGGGAGGGTCAAAAGATATTTGCCTCCAAAACGGATCAATAACCTCAATAGGTATAACTTCTTTATACTTCACAAGCATATGACGACATGGAAGCCCCAATGAAGACATGTCCGGACAAATACACAAATCACCTGGTTTTCCATAATTTTTCTCATATGCCATTTCTCTCATCATATGTTTTATTGCCCGTTGAGAGACATTGAACTCTATTCCTTGGAGAAACGTAGTATATTGAAGAAATTGAGTCATCCTTTCCATTAAGCTTTTCTGAAAAGCCTTCTTGATCCGATTGATATCATCCTTGAAGTTTTTCTCCATGGCCTCGGTGATCGTAACCACGTTGCCTTGCCCGGACTGGATGAGATCTTTAAATCTACCATGAGCGGATTCCGCTGCACTAGATGCTTCAGTTTTGAAGTGCCTATACCGGTTTGTCCATGCGCGCACAAATTTTTCCTTGTACTTATCCAAAAATTTATCCCGACAATATGAGACAGCGCTTGGATACACTTCCTTATATTTAGCACTAAACATATTCAATCTCTTTTCATATATATCCTCGGTAAGTGACCAATAAACTTTTTCCCAATCCTTTAGAAATTCCAACCATTTTTTATGATTTTCATCGTGTTCTTTGTCCGCTCGCTCTTTAATCTTTGCTCTTTCATCTTCTTCTATTTCGGGTGATAGTTTCTTCTTGCGAACATCTTCCTCTAGTTGAGAAATCATTCTCTTCTTAATATCCGCCTTAGAGGGTTCAAACAAAGCATGACAATGTTTTGTCACATTTTGACCTATATGATACGTACATAGGAAATTTTGTGTATTCGGAAATACATCAGATATAGCACCCATTAGTGCCTCATCTTGATCGGTTACGATGACCCTCGGAAATTGATTTTCCGGGAACAATAATTTCAATTGTCGTAATGCCCAATGATAATTGTAATCCATCTCGTTTTCCATTAAACACCAAGCCAATGTGAATGTTACCTTGTCCGATGTTTTCCCCACGATGTTGAACAACGACATGTTGTATTTGTTTGTCTTGTAGGTGCAATACATCAAAAGAACAACACAACATGTATGAGCCAATTGTGAAAGCAAAGGATGCGCAATGAATATTTGAAGGGGCTTTTCGTCCGGTCCTCTTTTAATGATGCGCGTGCAGTTGTGATCCCAAACTAGCTTCTCAAATTCTTGCATAACGGTCCTCCCTTCCCATTCCACCCTTCTAATGGTTGCTTGTGCGCTATAAATTGTACTTAGAGAAGAAACGTTCTGATCATCCTTTTGCTTGAAGGTTCTGAGAATCACTCTTGGTTTGATACATTCCTTGGTCATTATCTTTACATCCTCGAATTCATGAGGTTTTAGCTTTGCAACTATGGAGTGACCATTATAATCTTTCGGATCCAGGTGGTTATGTTGGCCAAACCACACCGTACAATCCCAATCCTTTTCTTTGTCTCTTAAATAGAATACTAACTTAAAGGGGCATCCATATTTCCTCGTACGAGTCTTGTATACCCTATTAGTCTTCTTTTCATATACATAACCCTTTCTCTTATGTCTATTATTCGCCGTGTATTTCCCACTTCTCTCGCAAACCATCTCAAACCGCATATTTGAACATTGGGTATTCCTCACCAACACACACTTGTTCTTAAGAGCCGTCTCTTTTGCCCAAGCAATTGCTTCCTCTGGAGATTTAATTCCCTACATTAGGACAACAATGGAAGATTATAAGGTTCATTACAAGAAATCCGCATAGAACGTTCTAAAAACTAGGTGAAAAGTATTGTTTGGTAACATACCGGGGGCATCTTAGAGTATTCGTCCGTATCCGGACCAAGCGGTTTGGAATTTGTAGGATCAATGTATGTCACAATCTAAGGAATAAATGAAAAAAAATTTGAATTAGTTCATAGAAAATAAAAAAATTACCATGCCGGGTACCATTTCCGGCGTGCTCGACCACAGTTCCGGCATTGAATGTTCTAGAATACAAAGGCCGGAAGAGTCAATACAGGTATTTTATCTAAACAGGGTACATGCCGGTAACAATAACCGGCATTCTCGACATGTTAGTTTTCCAACCGGAACCGAGTGCCGGCATTGAGGTAATCTTAACAGAAATCCGGGAATAAATATCGGCGTTCCAGATATTTTATATACTACGCCGGTATTGGAGTTCAAGAATCTTAAAATCCTGGATGCTTTTCTGTAAGTACCGGCATTGTCAGTTAGGAGTAAGCTATGCCGGTTGGAATATTCTATGGAATATTCGGTGTTAGGTAAAAAGCATACCTAAATACCGGCATACATAGATTGTTTCAATAACACGCCGGGAAACTTTTGAAATGGGGGATATGCTATACCGGCATGGACAAAAATATGAAAAGCATGCAGGGAAATATTTTGAAATGGGGTATATATTGTACCGGCATTAAATGGAGTTGGAACACAACGCCGAGAACATGTTTAAAATGGGGGATATATTGTACCGGCATGCGTATTGTATGAATACCAAGCCGGTAGCGCCAGTTCCGGCGTAGAATTCATACTACGAGTGTGCCGGTACTAAGCTTTTTCAGAGAAATAATGGCGGTTTGAAAAAGAAAAATCAAATTTTCGACCTCTTTGAAGCATTACATGTGTGTTGGGTTTGCTTGTATGATGAACATGTTTACTTTCTTGGGTTGGTTCTTCACAAAACACTTCATGCTCACGAAAATCATGATTCAAGGGTGTTGGTTCATCATATAACTCTAATGGTGAGTTATTATCATACACCGAAGATTGAACATGTGATTGTTGTTGTAGTAGAGCTAAAGATTCTGCAGCTGCAATACTCTCATCACAATCATCTTCCATTTTCAAAAAAAAAATTCACACAATTTTTTTTTCCCTCCTTCTACTCTCAACTAACCCACACAATTAAAAATAAAACTAAAAACAAACTAATTTATCCCCCAAATACTTAACAATTTACTAATTAACTTAACCACTAATTAGGATTAGTGAGGGCTAGATTAGGAATTAAAAAAATAATTACACAAGGGGTCACCCAAAATTGCTACTGGGACACCGTTTTTGTCCTGTAGCTATATCCCCCAATTGCGCGTTCTTAATTTTCATGACTCTTTTTAAATCTCTACAAATCTACAAATATATTTATTGAGTAAACCCCTGTAAATTAATTTACGTCTCCACCTTTCAAAAAAATAAATAAATTATAATCTAATTGTGATAATGGCATATTGTTAGAGTACGGGCATCCAACTCAAAATGAATTGGCAATGAGTGGAGAGGCCCTAAGGGATTATAAACCGTAGGATCTTAGATGCCTAGACAATGTGGGACTAATAATCTCAACACATACAGATACAAGGTATTATCCGAACATATCTCACACTCTGAGATAATTTTGTTGTTAACTATATTCATTTATTTTATAAATTGGATTTTTAATTTTGCTGTGCGACGAGAAATTCAAGTCGGAGAAGAATGGGGTTGGTCCATCCTTCATGCCTCTTAGTAGTGAACTCCACGACTACACTAAAATAACACTTGTGTCATTGAAGTTGAGGTTGCTTGAGGGATGATCGATAAGTTGGTACGAGAAACTTTTTTTTGCTTGGTAGTTGGCACAAGAATCTGAATTACAAGTGAGAAAGAAATTAACTAGGAGTCCAATAAGGGGCGAGTAGACTTCTTTCTCCGGATTACAGAATAACTAGTTAGTAAAGTTCTATTAGAGTAATGCTGTTTTTATTCAGTAACGACACTAGTTTGCAATGAAAGATAGATGATATAATTATTACAATCTTATTCATATTTCATGTTATAGTACATTCTGTTCGAAGTTATGTAGTTAAACCATCAATTCTTTTTCCTTACTTTCTTAAAATAAAGATGCAACAATTTCAAGGCAAACATCGTTCATGAAACCAAAAACTAATTAGTTTAGTTTGTGTGGTTGAACCTATAGACACCCACATTTGAGGTAGAGCAACGTATACCAAAGCATTTGGACTATCTAGCTGCAACAGGATTTCCATTAACAACGATAGCCTCAATGGCGTTATTTGGATCATTTCCAGCATCAACAATGTTATTTTGCTCCACTCCAGCATGAACGGCGTTACCATTATGGATTTGATGGTCTTCAAAATGATTTATCAGGCGACTTTCATCTTTTCTGTAGAACTCAAACAAACCGACAGCTCTATCCCAAACTTTCTTATCACCATCGAGCCAGATTTCTCGGGTTTCCCACAAGAATACAACTGAAAATATAAACAGGGCGAAAACTGCAACGCCTCCTGTAATCGAGAAAAGGACATAAAAGCTCTCAATTTTAAGACTACTGGAGGTACTCAAGGAGTTCTTGTCTGGACAAGTTGTTTTTATCCCAAACCAAGCTTCTTTAATCCTTTTGTTATCTCCATCCTCTCTTATACTCAAGATTTTTCTTGAAATATCTGGACCTAACGGAGAACCTTTCTGGGAAACCTGTAAAGTATGTGAAGGAGAAAGTGCTTAGCGAACCGAGCAAAAAAAAGAGAAAGTGCTTAGCGAGAAAAAAATAAATAATATTAGACAAAAAATCAACAGCAAGGATTACACAAGAGAAATAGAGACTTACAAAAGCCAATCCATCATCTTGAATAATATCTCCAACGGTCATGTATTTCTCTCAAAATCTCTCCTTAAGGAGTTCAATGTATGGAAGCTCTTCAAATGCAGCAACAATACCACCATCACCTTTTCTTTTCGAGAAGGCCTCATCAAATTCATCAGGAGACTTATAGATTTTAAGATTAGAGTCACGAAAACCCATTTTTTTTTTAACTTACCGAACACAAATGAACCGTCCTGATACCCAACATTGTGTTGATATTTAATGAGCTCCCTAACATCCGTGTAAGTTGGCTCGAGTCGTCTTATATAGTTAGCATCGATGTCAAATTCGCCGTATAACTTTGCGTGACTATCAGTACAACGATCAGCCAGAATCCCATTACAATTCTACTAAAAGTGCTTAGTACCCTCTCCTCTGCAAGCCAATTCATATATTTTTTGTAAGTATCAGAAATTTGTGCATTTCGTTGGCGAAGGAAAACATGTTACAAATGATATATGATTTGTACATAATGTATAATATATAATTTGCATGTAAATTAAGATCCAATGAAGAGTAAAGGGCCATTACTCTGTGCGAAAACAAGTGTTGAGAAGGCGAATGAAAGCATTGTGCCCCACTGATATCCCCGATGAGGCCCTCCTCTGAACTCCCTGTTCACTCTGTGTTCCAGAATCCAGATCACAGCACCAATGATGATAAGGAACGCACCAGTAGTTAGCCAGAGCTTCCACTCAAATGGCCTCAGGAAAATCCAGGTATCCTTACTAGAATCTGGTTTTGCTAATACAACCATCTGCACACCACCTTTAGCATAAGGTAATGTGAAATCCACGAATTTTGATCGATTGCCTGTGATAGTAATATCTCCAACTGCGATATCGAAATTCTGTGAAGAGACAACCATAGACAAATATACATGTAAGACATAAATTATGCGAGGGAGTTTACTGGTAAGTAAACTTCCTAGGAGTATGTTTATGATAATATACATGTAAGACATCTACTTGGAACTCTAGGAGTATGTTTATGATAATGAAGAAACGGTACTTTGTTTTTTCTCATGCAAACTAACCTGAAGGTTTACTTGGTCCACAAGCTCATCGCAACTTCCAGCTTTTTTGCCTTCGTTATTTTGATAAGGTACAAATTCATAGCGTACACTATATTCTAGCATATCAATTGCAGCCTTAAACACATCTATGCAGTAACCAGTAACATATGGAGAATCAGTACTTGAATTTTTTGTTACCTTCACAAATTCGGTAAATCCTTCTTTTACTGGAACTCCAACTTGCAACTTTTTTCCGTCTGTTGGATTTTCCCATCCTTTAGGAATGGCTGTGGTATCTCCAGGCCATATGACTGGGCGTAAATTAGCCTCATCATACATGGTTTTAGTACTAGTAGTCCCTACTAAATTTATATCCTTTATTATTCCATCCGAAGGAGTCCAAATTCCAATTTCTCTAGCCCCACTTCCAACTACATTGACTATTTGAAATTTACTAAACTGCAATTGCCTTCCGACGATATCAAATTTCCCGCTTATGCCTTTGATTTTGACATTTGAAATTTCTCGCAAAAGCTCAGGACCGATTTGAGAAACACCCAGTTTTGTAGCATCACTTGAATTTAAGGCTACCTTACTCTTGATAAAATGAGGATTTAGAGTTTGAAGTTTCTCAACTGCACTTGCTAATGCCCAAACTGTATCATATGCCCATAAACCAAAAATATCTAACATTCCTTCAATATCTAGATTCTCTATAGCAAACCTTTTTTTCCATCTAACTCTAAATGACTTGAGTGCTTTGGATTCTGGAACATAAGGCCTTACACCTATTACTCCTTGCATTGTATCGATAACAGAAGAGTTGAATGAACTCAAGTAGTCCCCTAATCCATCTGTTATTATCCAGGTGTACCCCATATCCATCATACCAATCATTTTTGCTTTATCAAATATACGTAATGCTAGAGGTGAGGCGTCCATATGCAAAATGAACACTCTAGTTTGCATTGTTTTTAATTTATAAAGTTCTTGGACAATTAGATCGTCCGTAGCTGAGCTAGGAAATACACTCCTATAAGGAACTCTGGTGTTGATGTTTTGGAGAGCATCTACTAAATACGGAATAACACCATTCCCATATTCAGTATCTTCGTAAATAGGTACAGCTTGTCTCCACCCAAAAGTTTTAATAATGGCAGCAATAGTGTTTACCTGAGACGAATCTCCTAGTGTTGTGCGAATGAAATAAGGATTTTGAGATAGGGAAACAGAAGGACTTGTTGCACTGAAAGAAATAATTGGGACTTGAGATTTTTCTCCAAGATGCACCACATAAACAGCTTCTGCTGATGTTGTTGGTCCTACGATAGCTTGGACTTCAACATTTTTTATCAGATCTATAGCTGCCATATGCACCCATAAAAATATAATGAATCATTGGATGCATGATATCTGAATGACCAGAGTAAAAGAAAATAAAATAGGTTTTGATAAATACCTAATCAAAATCCATAAAATTGAGCAAAATTCAAGAACAGTATCATTCATTGATGTGTTATCAAAAAGAACTTCGATTAAAAAAAAAAGTGTGTGAAATTCCATTATGCATAAATAAAGATAGTATTGAATGATGTGGTGTCAAAGAGAACTAAAATTAAACAAAAATGGTGTGCAAACTCCATTATGCATAAATAACCTGGCTTGATTGGGGTAATACCCAAATTAATTGGGGTATACCTAATGAGACAAAACCCATGTCATTTAGAAGTACACGAAGCCACACCTTAACCATATATTTTCTAAATGGAAAATATACCCTTATTTAATTAACACTAAAAAATTTGATTAGCTTAATTATTAGTTGAGTTTAGATTGATTAATTGAGTAGATTAAAACTTTTATCCCATGAGTTCAATCAACACCAGTTCTGAATTTTGTGAAAAGTCGGCCGACAAGGTTTACGGATGAAGAACATGCCGACTGTATCTGGTCGGCAAGGTCTACGGATGAATAACATGCCGACTATATCTGGCCGGTAAGGTCGGTGAATGAAGAAGATGCCGACTTTATTATTTTTGACACACATGAGATTGTTATAAATGTTTCACTAGTCGGTATCTTATTGATTTTTTAGCTTGACGACTACCTTATAGTCGGCAAAGTTGACAAAAAATACCTTCTAACAATAGGATTTTTGATATACATAGAAATGTGTTACAAATGCATGATTAGTCGGCAAGGTATTAATTTCATAACCTGCCGACTAAACTATAGTCGGAAAGGTATAAGGATGAATATCGTGCCGACCCTATAAATGCTAATTTCATAGATGAAAAGTCGGCACAATATTGAACCTATGAAGATGCCGACTAATACAAGTCGGCATAGTCGGCAAAAAGAAACCATGCCGACTGTTGATAAGAATTTGGATCATACAGGATTTGAGATTGGGTACAAAATCATACCCAATCTCAAAACCCGTATAATCCAAATTTGATGTTTTCTTTTTAATTTTTTTTTGCTGATTTGATTTCATAGTTAGAGTTTTGGAAAAAGATTTCCAAAAAATTTTGGATGGATTTTAGTCGGCATGGTTTTTTATGGGGGACAATTTGGTCTTTTAACACCTTTTAGACACCCCTTAGCACACTAGTTTGGATGAGAATAAAATGAGTATATCCCAATTAATCTGGGTATACCCCAATCAAGCCAGGATTAATAAGTACAAAGTAAAATTTTCATTATAGATTTTTCTGCTATCTTCTAATCATGAGTTTTCTGACTACCTTTATGCTTTTCCTGGGACAGAGGGAGTATTAATTAGATAATACATGCATGTTGTTGTAGGCTTGTAGCAGGCGAACTTATAATTATATATATATCTAGACAGAAAAAGGAATTATCTAACACACTTCCATAAAAAGAGAAACTAAGAAAAAGAAACAGTGAGAATATGCGTACCCGAGGAAGAAGCATCTAAGATATCTCCGTTGGAGTTCCTAACATGGAGAACCAATCTCCTCCTATGAGAAGTTTTAGGAGATGCATAGAAGTCAGAGAGAGCCATGTTCATGGATGTCAACCACACACTTCCATATGGTCCATTCAGCCCATCAAGTACCACTCCAACTTTAAATTCCTCAATATTTGCTGTATTCTGAGCAAATCACTTTTATTTGATGACTTCCTAGCAAACGGAAAACAAAGAACAAGATAAAGAAAAGAGTACTAAGTTGATGGTAGTTACACAATACGTTTTTCATATTTCCAATCATAAAAAGCTCAGTTAATTAAACTGTAGGTGATTTATTATGTTAAAGAGAGAATATGTAACGTCTATTTATAGAAGGCCTCCTCACAACAAATCGTATCACTAATTAGAAATAGTCCAATAGAAGACAAGTTCAAAGTAGTACAAATCAGCTATCCATGGATAAATGGATGTTCATAGATAAAATAAACTAATTGAAGAGAAGTGTTAAAAAGGATAAGAATTGTTAGGGTCAACTAGAGAGTGATCAGCAATGTACACTACAAGTTGAAGCACTTAAATAAAAATAGAAATGCATCATGCTTGCACGCAACACTACAAAATATAAAGGCCGTGCTTCGTCAAATACTCAAACACTTTCCTGATTATTTCAATAACATCTGATCAAGTATTATATTTTCAACAATAAATATCAAACCAGTGGATGAATTGATTATTTACTAATTTGTTTCAGGAGGTGATATTTTGATTGTTTGATCACTAATTGGAAAGTCTGCAATGAGGCATCTATGTAATCAAACAACTGGATCATGAATAAAGGGATGTTGAAATAAAATGATTAACAAGAACTGTAAATACTTAATAAGGATAAGAATTGTTTGGGTCAACTAGAATTTCAGCAATGTACACTACAAGTTGCAGTACCGAAAAGGGTTAAGTGGAAAAATGCCCCAAAATGGAACCCATAGTAGTGAAAATTCCCCGGCCATTAGGTGAAAGATTAAAATGCCCCAAAATGAAATCAAAATGCCTCAATCCGTTAAGTTGGCCGTTAGACATGGTTAAGTGGTCAAAATCAGAAGCATGCGGTCCGCAGTGTGATAACATGACATTTATACCCTTTTGACAAATATGATGACATAAGGGTGACCGTTTTGGCTAACGGGGCATTTTACCATCGTGTGTTAAACACGTGACACGTGGCATTTTTGCCGTCATATGACATCAGTGATATTATTTCAGATTAACGGCTACAAATAAGTTGACATCAATTCAGACCATAGATTCATAAACAAAAGACTGTTAACTCATGAATTAAGAAATAAAACCATGATTGTCTCCATACTTTTTAAAACCATAGATTCATAAACAAAAAAATGTTAAAATCTCAAAAATAAACAGGCTACTAGTATGTCTTGCCATTAAAACTTCATAAGTCTAGAAATGCTAGAAAAACATAATTAAACAGGAGCCCAACATTTTGGGGAATTAGTGATATTTAGAGTTAGGCTTTCTAACCCTTTTTGATGATGATTAAGCAATGTTGATTGTTTGGCTAGAAATTTTAACAGGACCATTATAAGTCTGGTTAAAACAGGCAGTAGAAGGTGTAGAAGAAGTAGATGGATGCGGCACCTTCCTTTTAGCACCAACATCAGCTGCAGTAGAGGAGGATTGTGCAGTTGTCTTACCCTTTCTCTGGGAACCACCTGAAGAAGAAGATGGTGTAGTAGCAGCTGCTTTGCCCTTTGACAATGGTGGTAAATTAGTAGATTTCTTTGATGTTGTTGCAGTATTTGGTGCATACAAGGCCTTCCTCGTCTTCTTTGTTGGTGCTACAGTAATACAAAACTCATCCCCATTAACAGAACACTCAATTCTTACTCCTTTCTTCTTTGGGTTAGATCCAACTGGAGGACCTTGACAGGTACGGATGTTATGATCAAGATCTTTACATACTCTGCATTTTGTTACTCTTTTGCGCGTCTTGTTCTTCTCCATCCAAGACTTCTTTCTTTTGACACAAGGTCTTCCCTTATCTCTCAATCTGTGTGGATGTATAATTCTGATATTTGTCTGCAAACAAAAAAAAGTTACTAGAAATGCACAGATCCGGAGAATAATGTAAAAAAAATACATATAATAAAGTAAAAGTACAAAGTAGATGATATTATTCAATGAAAAGATTCTTAAAAAAAAGTAGATAATTATAAAATTGGCTTCATTTGGTTTCCCATTATTCCAAAATGAAATAAACATCTCTTCTGATTCACACTTATCACCAGCATCCCCATCCTCATCATTAAATAAACACAATCCAAATTTTGGATCCATACCTTGTTCCCTTACCAATCTTTTCTTTAGCATAGCCATGAAATTGTCTCCACTTGTACCAGCTTTACAATCATAACAATACAACTCCTTAAATTTCCACCTATATCAGTTATCCAGAAATCCCTATCTTCACTACCCATTCTGAAACATTAAACAAATCAATGAAACAAATCAATGAAACATTTAACAAGTCCCTACACAGAATTCATTCTATCGCACCAAGCTTAGAGGGTGAGATCACTAATATGATTTTATATTAGTCACCTAACTAGTGTAAATGCAAGTCAGGGCAACTTCAAGTTACATTTCAAAACATCCACTAAAACTTATTGACAAAACAACACAAACTAAAATGATTAGCACCTTCCGGAGCCGTAAGTACTTAAAAGACAAAAATCAAAGATGGAAATTTATCATCAAGTGCTAAATTTCTCTCTATATATAAATTGATTAGGAAATCAGAGTTCAAGTAAGAAAACAAAAAAAACAAAAAAAGATTAATAATATCAAGCTACGCATATTTCATTCATGGTCGTCAAATTAAGATACACTTGTAGTAATAGAGATAAAATGAATTCATTCTTCTTAAATAGATATGGTAATATTAGCTTTGCATAATTGCATATTCACTGAATAAATTCCACACCGATACAGAGAAGGGAAGAAAAGTAAAAAAAAAAAATCTGCGTCAATTTTTGTTTCTTTTACAAACCCAATTTCCATTTCTACTGTACAAGTCTGCATCAATTATTAATGACAATGAAAACAAAAACTTAACTTGAATAAGAAACTCATACATTTCGGGAATAAGAAACTTAACTTGAATAAGAAACTCATACATTTCGGGAAACGAGGTTCAGCTTGAGTAGCACGTCGAGTTCTCTCTCTCCTCCTTCTCTTTCTAATCTCTCCTCTCTCTCCCCCTAGTTTTTGTTACCAAAAAGACATCTGAGATTCAAAATAACCTCCTCCAACGGCTCGATTTGTAGGCTGCCACCGTAGCCAACGGTCTTATCCTACCGGAAAAAGCACCTGAGATGTGAACCACATCGGAACTTGTGATCTTTTGGTTCATGATACTCTGAATCTTTTGCTTCTCCTTAATCTTTCTGCTTATGCCTTCTCTTATCTAGAGATTAAAGCTGCTAATTCTTTGTTTTGAAGTTACAAATTCGTTGTTACATAAGACACCCTCTGTTTCCCAAGAATCTTTGTTTTTAGTTACAAAAGACACCCTCTGTTACATAAGACCTTTAAAGACACTTTTGAATCTGCTCATGTTACTCAAGACACTTTGTTTTTTTTTATCTAACTTTTACCTGCTGCTACTTTTCTCCTCTAGTCCTTTCATTTCACCTCTGTTTCATGATTTGTTCTCTTTTCTATCGTATTGTTCTTCTTTGCA
The DNA here is from genome assembly GCA_023529315.1 of Papaver bracteatum. Lineage (NCBI taxonomy): Eukaryota > Viridiplantae > Streptophyta > Magnoliopsida > Ranunculales > Papaveraceae > Papaver > Papaver bracteatum. The sequence goes on from JAJJWX010002325.1 coordinate 1,184,269, forward strand.
TGCTCTGTTTTGAGTGACTAAATCTTGCTTTATTCTTTTGGAAAGTGTGGCTTGTTTTTGTACTAATCCATTATCCAGCTGTTTTGCTTTCTTCTTTTTGTACTCTGTAGACTCCTCCCTGATTGCTTGGCATCATGAGCATTCTGAGCTGGAACTGTCACGGATTTGGAAAACCAGAAGCAGTTAGAGAACTTCGTGATTTGGTTAAATTAAAAGCACCAGATATTATTTTCTTATGTGAAACTATGAGCAGTAGTAAAACAACAACATCTAAACTGCGTTCTCTGGGTTATCATAACTCTGTTGTGGTGCCCTCAATAGGAAAGAAAAGGGGTGTAGCTATTGCTTGGAAAGATGGTTTCGACATTGTATTATGCAATTCCAGCCAACAAGGATTTATATGTACCACTAAATCTATCAAAGCGGATAAGGTATGTAACTTGTACTTTGTTTATGGTGAACCAAATAGAAATTTTAGAAATCAGTTTTGGGAGAATTTCATATATCAACCTTATGATCCGCATATACCCACTATTATTGTGGGGGACTTGAATTGTATGCTCTTACCCCAAGATAAATGGGGTAAAAGACCTGTCACTAATCAAGATACAAAAAATTTGGAAAAGATTATGAATGATTGGGACTTAAGAGATTTACCTTTCTCTGGTCCGGACTACACTTGGACCAATAAACAAGCAGGAGAAAACCTAGTCATGTAACGCATTGATAGAGCCTTAGTGAATGGGGTCTGGGAAGATGTTTTTCCACATACCCACACTCTGCACTTCCCTAGAATTAGTTCTGACCATGCTCCCATTTTAGTATCTTTAAGCCCTGAGGCTGCCAATCTTCATAAAAAGTACCACTTCATGTCTATGTGGACCAAGGATAATTCCTGCAAAACAGTTATAGAAAAAGCTTGGTCATTACAAGTCACATGTTCAAAAGCTTATAAATTAAAACAAAAACTGAATCATGCTAAATTAAAACTCAGACAGTGGAATAAATTCTCCTTTGGCAATATAAATGTATCTATTAAGGATACTAAAGATGAAATTCAAATGGTCCAAATTAACAATCCGGGGGATACGAGGAAAGTGGCAAATCTAACTGATAAGCTGTCTTACCTATATTCCTTGGAAGAAATATTGTGGAAAGACAATTCTCGTGAGTTGTGGTTAAATGAAGGGGATAAAAACATGCCTTATTTCCATAAATGCACTTTATTTCGAAGGAAAAGGAATAATATCTCTTGGTTAAAATCCAGAAATGGAAATTGGCTGACTACAAGGGAAGCTATTGGGGATGAATTCATTTCATACTTCAATCATCTTTATAGTACTTCTGATACACAGGAGCAGGATGTGGTTTTAGATACTATCAAAACTAAATTATCTGGACTGGACAACGATATATTGGTAACACCATTTACTGATGAAGAGATCAAAGTAGCATCTTTTCAAATGGGGGCAAAAAAATCACCAGGGCCGGACGGATTCAATGGTATTTTTTATCAGACTTATTGGGAAATTTTGGGGGATAGTGTCACTCAAATGGTGAAACAGTTCTTTGAGACTGAACACATTCTCACTCAGTTCAATCATACTAACCTGGTTTTAATTCCAAAGACCCCTATGGCAGATTCGGCTGACCAATTTAGACCTATCGGTTTATGCAACTTTGCCTACAAAGTGATATCGAAGACTCTGGATAATAGGATGAAACCTTTGATGGACAAAGTGATTTCTCCTAAACCAAAGTGCCTTCATTCCAAAGAGGAAAATTTTTGACAATGTTGTTTTAGCGCACGAACTCATAGATTCTTTTAAAAAGAATAAAAGAAAAGTTGGAAGTGCTGCTATTAAGCTGGACATGTCCAAGGCTTATGATAAGGTGGAATGGTATTTTTAGGCAAAAGCTATGGCAAAATTGGGGTTCAATCCAAAATGGATAAGACTAGTTATGAATTGTATAAATATTGTTTCTTACTCTATTCTTATAAATGGAAGTCCTATTGGGAATATTAAACCGGAAAGAGGGTTAAGACAAGGGGACCCTATGTCCCCTTATCTATACATTATATGTGCTGAAGCATTTTCTTCTTATATCAATCATTTGGAGGAAACTAACCTGGTACATGGGATCAAATGTGCTAAGAATGGGCCATCCATTAGCCACATTTTGTTTGCAGATGACAGTCTTCTCTTCACTAAGGCATCTATCCCTGACTTTCATGCTATCAAAAACTACCTGCAGAAATATTGCAATGCTAGTGGTCAGGAGATAAATTTCAATAAATCAGGGCTTTTGTTTAGCTCGAAAGTGCACCCAAGACATAAGAAAATGTTAGCCAAAATCTTAAACATCAATACTCTAAATTTAGGATAAAAATACTTGGGATCTCCAATTAATATCCTAAAATCGAAAACTCAAACCCATCTCTCTTTGTTGACTGCAGTATAGAAAAGGGTGAACAATTGGTTATCTCAATTTATAGCACAAGCTAGAAAGACTACTCTGGTAAAGCATGTAGGACATGCAATGTCACTTTATCAAATGGCTACCTTTTTAATTCCCAAAAGTATGTGCAATAAAATTGATTCCCACCTGAATAGATACTGGTGGGGTGAGGATTTGAACTCTAAGAAGAGGAAATTACATCTAATTGCTTGGGAGAATATCTGCAAAACAAAAAATGAAGGTGGATTGGGGTTTAGAATAACTGAGATAAACAACTTAGCCATGATGGCTAGAAGTGTTTGGAGATTAGTAGAAAATCCTAATTCTCTTCTGGCACAAGTACTAAAAGCAAAGTACTATGCAGACTGTGATGTTTTGAACTCTACATGTCCTGATAAAGCTTCATGGGTATGGAAATGTCTACACAGCACAATAAATAAAATAAGACCTTTTATTTCATGGGTAGTGGGGGAAGGCAACTTTATAGACCCCTGGTGTGATAATTGGATACCTGGGAAAGGAGTTGCAACTGTAAAACCAAACTCAACTCCTGACAAGAAATTAAAGGTAAGTGATCTAATTAATCATGATACTAGAACATGGGATACAGCAAAACTAAGTGATGTTTTTGATCATTCTTCAAAAGAGATGATCGAAAAAATCCCTCTGAGCTCTGAATCTTCTATTGATAGAAGAATATGGACACCATCTAAAGATGGAGTCTTTACTACTAAATCGGCTTATTCAACCTTAACTGTGAAGGGGGATGAATCCAATTCTGATTTATGGAGTGTTGTGTGGAAACTAAAAGTTCCTGCAAGAATCCAAATTTTCGTATGGAAGGCCTTAAAAGGTGCTCTACCAGTTAATGAAATTCTACACAAGAGAATGCATATATCTGACTACATTTGTCCGAGATGTAAACTGAAGAAAGAATCAATTATGCATGCATTGGTTACCTGCAAAAAACTAACACAGGTGTGGCAACTTATAAATATCCAAAACAATTCGTCTCAAGATGGTACCTTTATTCAGTGGGTAAAATTGTGGTTGCAATTATATCCATATCGAAACCAATCTTCAAGAGTGGAGCAATTTCCTTTGATAGCTTGTGTCATATGGTCAATTTGGACAAATAGAAATGATATTGTTCATAACAATAAACTGGAAGAACCAATTGCAATTTTATCAAGAGCAAAATCAATGATGTTGAACATCACTAAAGCTTCTACGATCAGCAGAATCTCAACAATATCACAAAATCAACAAAATACTTCTACCTGGATGTGTCCGCCGGGAAATTGGTTGAAAATTAACACCGATGGTGCTTGGAACCCTAATTCTGAAATTGGGGGGATGGGTTTCTTGATAAGAGACTCTTCTCATCAATTTATCTATGCAGAATCGGAGCATTTAGTTTGTTGTTCGGCAGAAGAAGCAGAGGTGCGTGGAATCAGAGATGCGCTGAAAGTGGCAAGGGAGATGAAGATGGATCGAATTATTGTTAAAGCTGACGCTGCGGAAGTAATAGAGAAGATAAACAAAAAAAAAAATTTGGGGGATCAAAGAACACACAGCATGTTTCAAGATATTAAATCCCTAATTCCTAGTTTCAATCTGATATCCTTTAAGTATGTTAATCACATTTCTAATGGGGACGCTCATGATTTAGCCCAATGGGTAAGAATGGGGTAACCCACATGGCTTGGTCCACACCACCTGTTTGGCTCATTCCGTCCCTATGCAGCGATTTCAGGAGGGGACCAACTGATGTTCTGTAATTTGGTTGTTCTCAACTTTTGATTAAATAAAAAAAAAAAAAAAAACATTTCGGGAATGATTGACGTTTAGAATGTACTAGCACCATACGTTCTGTACCAAATTATAGAATAGGCATTAATTCCTAGCTTAAGTCCTAAACATGTGTATGTCCATGGAAAACACACCTTGGATATATCTAGAGCCAGTCCAAAAAATGGGAAACAAACAACTAGGGTAAGTTCATGAAGTTATTGCTATTCATGAACTTCACATTGGGCTATCACCGTAGGAAGGTATTATTGTCTTGTCATGTTAAGGTAAACCCTGATGCTGACACCGATTTAGTATTAGAAAAAATAGAAATAGAGATAGACAGAGACAATTAGAAATCATCATGTAAACCGATTTCATCTGCTAAAAATTGAAAAACCCCAAATTATAATCCCTACTTTCGTTTCTATCAATCGCACCGTGTCATGGCCCTAGCTATGCTATCCGCATCTCGTGTGATACGGGACGTATTTTGGCAAGTCTCATATATTCCAAGATTTGACTAAATCTTGGATATTTATTAAATTTGGTATTTAAGTTATTAGGATAATTAGTTTCTTTCGTAGATTTATCATGTTTTTATGAGAATAAATATTCTCCTAGGCTAGTTTAGTAATTTTAGAGTTTCCTAGGTTTTATCATTGTAGGCTATAAATAGCCATTTCCTTTATCATTGTGATTAGCTTGCGAGCTCGTCTATTATTTGATTAATGAAACTATTAAGATTGTTTTGGTTTACACCATTGTTATCGTTTTAACTCTAGGATTAGAGTTTTCATAGCTCCTGGATTGGAGTGAGTGTTACTATTAAGGAGTGGATTCTCCTTGTGCTACTAATCTTTCTTATCGCTTCCGCCGTGCCATATCAGGTTCTACCAGAGAAGGCTTTTCCTGTGATGTTCATCTGTGGGTTTTGCCTAGAAGAATCAGTTGAGGAGTCCTGTGAAATCTAGGTATTTTATTTATCATTAAAAAAAAATCAAAAAAAAAAAGTTTTAAGAAGAAAAAATAAAAATCAGTTGAAGACGGGGGTTCTTGTTCATCATCACAGTTGCGTGTATCAAGGTTTGGTAAGTATCTTTTTGATCACGTGTATCAAGGTTGGTAAGTATCTTTTGATCACTGCTGCTGTTAATTTTTTCTCTTGAAACCCTTTTTGTTACTGGTGGGAATATTCTTAGGTGAATACCTAGTTTTGTTACTAGTGGGAGAGGGAGAACGAGTCAATTCGACTTGTTTTGTTACAGGCCCACTAACTATCTTACTCATCCGAGACCACCTATCATTCACGTATTCAACTTCAAGGCCACCTCTAGAACCCTTATTATTTGAGCATTCACTAAGTTCCGTCTCTAGATTATATTTAACCCCAAACCAGTTGGAGTTTGCAACATGGAAAATTGTTATGATACGCAGTTGCCTAAATTTTTTGGATCTGTTATTGGGAGTGTCTGCCGTTTTGTAATCGATGATGGTTGCAGTTATAACTTGGTGTCGAGAAGAATGGTAGAAGTCGCGGGACTAGAGATGGATTGGTATCCTTGGCCAGACCAATTGAGTGTATTAATAGGGGATCAATTACTTGTGTAGGTGTTTGCAGATTTCCATTTTCAATCAGGAAGGCATATGCGGACTCAATCATTTGCGAAGTAGTTGACATGGACGTTTGTGATATCGTATTGGGTAGGCCTTGGTTATATGATGTTGGTGCAGTTAGCAGCAACCGAGACGGTGCTTATGAGTTTACATGGGGGAAGATCAAGGTAATTCTTATACCCCGACTTAGGCCTTCGACAGGAGTGGAAGATGTTGAGGCGAAGACTTTATGCGGAACAGTTGATGAAAACAGTTTGCAGGAACAGACAAAGAAAGAAGAAGACCCAACGGTTAGTAAGGGTTTACAGGAGGATACTTGTAGGGGTTGTATGTTGATTCCAAAAGCAATGGAGCTGAGTGTTTCACACGATGATGGCATGTTAGTTCCATACGAGAAGCCATGGGAAATAGGTCCTGCTTCATCCGTTTCTTATCAACATGAAGGTCCGTTAGCCAAATATTGTGAAGTGCAATTTATATCTTATGGATACCGAAGTGACAGTGCTTGGAAGGTGTCATGGGAGCTGCTTCTACATTGTAACGGTGGGAGAAAACGACATTTCCAAACGAGCTTTTACATGCATAAAATGAAGATTATAAAACTGAGATTGTTTTCTGAACGGTTAGTGATTCCGATGCATAACTCAAGATCCACTTGTGCCACAAGTGGGAGCGCCAAAGTTCTTTCTTCAACTTGTCATTTTCAGTATAAACTCGAGACGAGTTTTGTCGCAGTAGGGGAGCCTGATACGGGACGTATTTTGGCAATTCTCATATATTCCAAGATTTGACTAAATCTTGGATATTTATTAAATTTGGTATTTAAGTTATTAGGATAATTAGTTTCTTTCGTAGATTTATCCTGTTTTTATGAGAATAAATATTCTCCTAGGCTAGTTTAGTAATTTTAGAGTTTCCTAGGTTTTATCATTGTAGGCTATAAATAGCCATTTCCTTTATCATTGTGATTAGCTTGCGAGCTTGTCTATTATTTGATTAATGAAACTATTAAGATTGTTTTGGTTTACACCATTGTTATCGTTTTAACTCTAGGATTAGAGTTTTCGTAGCTCCTGGATTGGAGTGAGTGTTACTATTAAGGAGTGGATTCTCCTTGTGCTACTAATCTTTCTTATCGCTTCCGCCGTGCCATATCATCGTGTGCCAATGGAAAATCATGCCAGCCACACCCTACCGCGCCAAAACATGCCAACCATGGTATCCGCACCCGGCGTGCCAATGGCAAATCATGCCATCCACGCCTAGCCTAAGCTAGCCGCACCGTGCCATGGCCCTAGCTATGCTAGCCGCATCTCGTGTGCCAATGGCAAATCATGCCAGCCACACCCTACGGTGCCAAAGCATGCCAACCATGCTAGTCGCACCCCGCGTGTCAATGGCAAATCATGCCATCCATGCATAGCCCAAGCTATCCTCGCCATGCCAATTGCACCATGCCATGGCCCAAGCTATGCTAGCCGCACCCCGCGTGCCAATGAAAAATCATGCCAGCCACGCCTAGCCCAAGATAGCCACGCCATGCCAATAGCACCATGCCATGGCCCTAGCCATGCTAGCCACGTCTCGTGTGCCAATGGAAAATCATGCTAGCCACACCTAGCCTGAGATAGTCGCACCATGCCTTAGCCCTAGCCACGCCATGCACTCATGAAAAACCTTTGGCCCCATATGCCAAACCACACCAAAGCATGCCATGATAGCCTGGCCATGCCACCGTCCCTCATGAAATCTTCTTGAGTTTTTCTTTCAGGATGTTTTTCCCTCACGAACGAGTTTAAAACCTAAATCTCACCGCACAAGGAGATAGGAAATTCTTTTCCGGTTGATTTGAGGGGCTGGCCATCAAAATCCGAGTCCGTACTAGAATTTTGTATAGGTTCTAGTGAAGGGAACCAATTAGGGTTTCTAAACCAAATTGAAGCCAGACGCCCATCAACGGTTGCCCTTCAATCCCAGGAGCAAATCCTGGCCGTCTAAAATCCCCCTCACGACCTTAGACCCAAAACCATAGCTTGGTAGCGCACCTAGTCCAGGCTAGTCAGGCCATGCGCCCATGGCAAACCCTTGGCTCCTGACGCCAAGTATAAACACACCCTAGCCGTGCCACCCTGTTGGACCTCAATACACGGCTACCAAAACAAAGGCGTGCAACGATCAACGGTTTCCCCTCCTCTCAAGATGCAACATCTCGACCGTCGAAGGTCACCTGGCTAGCAAGTTCCCCAATCTCAACTTTCCAAGCCACAAAAACGTTTTACATGTTTTCCAAAAACATTCGAGACATCAACACAAACAGGGGGATTCTCTTTGGGTATTGGTTTGGTAGTCTACAGCGTGCGGCATACACTATGCCCCTCATAAGGAAGTGTCATAAGGGTGAGGCGCCTAGTAAATATGGGAGTTATGTTGGAAACGTTCATAGGAAATAAAGCCGTGAGTTAACAAACTTTATGGACATAAATTCCATAACGTTAACAGTTTCATGAAAATCAATTTCATGTGTTAGCCACTTTATGAGACATCAAATCCATGCATACGGTTACCACCTCCTCCCATTTACTCCTCACTCCTTAATGAGACCAGAGTACGTTTCTACTACAATTTGTATAAATAGGTCTCACCTATTTCCATTCCAAAAAAAAAAGTTCATTCGGACAAGAGAACACTCAGAATACTTACCTGCTAGCTCCCCTCATAAGCTCTCGTACTTTTCTGAAAACAAGTTGTAGAAACTCAATTTATCTTCCAGAATAAACTATTCTGGTCTCACACTCTCCTTGCTTCCCTCCCCAAAACCAACCCATTCTCCTCCTCTTTGTGACCGAAGAAAGTCTGGAACGGCTATTTCTTGGTTTAGGCCGGACTTGTACAGATTGATCTCACGAACCTAAAAGTGCTCAACGTGCATCACATTTGTTTAGGGTTTAAACCAGTTTCTCACCCACCTACCGAATTTACCGAAATCGGCAGAAGCTATTTTCACCCATAAACACCGGGCTAATCAGTTTTGTTTTTTTTGAATTTTTTTTTCTCGATTTAATTGATAGTTTGGGATGTAATTAGGAAAATAACATTTTTTGTGTATGTAAACGGATAATGGACACTGGACAATTGATGATCATTCGAACAAATTTTTTCATCACGTGATGATCATTCGATCCATTTTCTCATCACATGATGATCATTAGATTTATTTTTTTGATTATCCGATGGAATCGTGATTTGATATATTATTGGCATATAGGATATTTTTAAGATTTTGTTATGGGAGGCAAGAAAAAGGTTTTTAAGATTTAGTTATTTTATCGTTAGAAAAAATATTATTCTATTAGTTAAAATTTAATATTCTATTACCAAAAATAAATAAATGGTGGGGCCAGAATCAACCAGAGTCAGAATTAACATGGAGCTCCGGTGAATGAGAACGCTCCAAAAAACTCTTTTATTATATAGAGAATTATTATTGGTCTATATTTTCTCAAGTGGGGTCAGAAGCTCTAGAATTTGAGCTTTATTCAGCTTTTAACCACAACTCTCTAATTTGGACTCAAATTATATATACAATAAGCCAGCCCCGTAGGTTTCTTATAAATTGGGAACTGTTTTAAGTTGCATTATTTGGGAACTGTTTTGATGAGTCCAAATTTGTTCACACTCTTCTAACAAGTGTATATTTCACATAGTCTTCTGACTGGTTAATTATTTAACCGATGGCCCCCATTACCCTCCATGTTTAGAATCACGACCCTCGTTACATAACTTCCTAAATAGAATCAATGGTTGAGATTAAAATGTTACGTGCATACTCGTTAAGGAGTGTGCACAAATTCACACTCCTGTTTTGATTGTCCTTCCAATCCAATACCTGGCAATATATTAACTGTAAGAAAGTACTTGGTTCATTACGACTGACTGAAATTAACCAAGTATTAAAAACAAGGAATGTCTAATACAGGTTGCTTGGGAACATTTTGGAATCAAGAGGTTAAACATGATCTTCTGCGTCAATAATGCAACTTAATCATCTCATTCCGCTGTCATTAGTTAATAGAAGTATTATCCATCCCCCCTCTCCACTCACTGGCATGATGCAATTTTGAAAACGAGTTGTTGGTAGTCTTGGGATGGTGGCTGTGAGTGGCTTATTAGGGACAACCCCATCAGTATATTGGTAAAGTCATTAGAGTGATGTTATCAGTGAATTGAGTTTGAATTTTTTTTAATTTTTTTTTGCATTTTGACAGATTGTTTGAGCCACTTTTGGTAGACGCCGCCAAGAAATGACGAATGATTCATATTACGTAATTTAGCACCTCATGGATCAGCTATGGTATACTTGATTAGTGAGTGAATTTAGAAGATTGTTAGCACTTCAATCCAATGAGTTCACGTTAACAACGCTTGGGGATCATTGGTTGATTCGTAATCTACTCTGATGGTCCAGTGATTTGGAGATTGTCTTGGGTAAAAATTGATGAAGCCCTTAGTTTAAGATAAACCATCAATAACATTCTTAGAGAGATTATTGATGATTAGTGATTGGAAACAGCATTAGCTTGAGCTTTCACCCATAATTTTTCCAACAATATGTTTATTATCGACCAGGGGACAGCAATTTATACTCACACCTTTATGCAAGAATTTAATCCTTTCGATTACAACACCTGTTTCGATTTCCACACCACCACAAACAACCACCAAACAAGAGAAGCAGCTGAATTACATAACAAACACACGCTTAACAGATACTCTATAAGGATCAAACTGAAGACATGCAACACCCACAGCAAACCAGGATCCATTCGTTTGAATGCGTGTAAATGCATCCTAAACTACTTAGGAATAAGGAATGAAAGAATTCCAAATACAGTTGATATAATCGTAAGTGTAATAAGTAGAATTGCTGCGATGACCGAGACAATCGCCCATGGATTACTGAAATACTCTCGCTTCAAAGTTGCTTTCCAAATATGCCGGCGCTTCGTATAAAACTTGTTTATGTCCTTGATATGTGCAGAATAATAATCACCACCATCAGATATCCCGACGCAAAACTTGTTAAACATATCTGAAACTTCTTGATCACAACCTAAATAATTAGTGACAATTCCTTGTTTGCGGAGAAGCTCTACATCATCCGCAGAGTTTATGAGAAAATCCATAAATGTAACATATGAACTCATAGAGTAACGTCCACCATATATTTGCTCACAAGCGATGATATTTCTAAACAATTGCTCCGTTCCGTCATAGACGTATAATGGAGGAATTTCCAGAATACCTGTAGAATTGAATTTAATATCCAAAAAATTCCCTTCTGCGGACCCCTTTTTGAACCTGACTCCTGCACGACTTAGCTCTGTTGCACCTGGTATAAAATCCCATGTATCTAAAAGATTTTCCCTTTCCTTGTCGGCAACAAAAACATGCTTTAGCTTCGTGAATGTAAATTGTATAAAAAATTTCAATGAACTTGTGAACTTGGTAAGAATCTTTACTTTTGTCCCTGAGGAGGAATCTGTATGAGCAGGAGGTCGGATTAGTATATTTAGGAAATCAAGTATATGCTTGGCTTGTTCACCTTGATTTAGACGCCCTTCAAGAAGCTTCATTCCTTCCTTTGGCAACATATGCGGAAAATTGTCCATGAAGACATTAAGAATAAGTTTCTCAAGGGGCACAGGCCTTGACTCTTCTACCATGAAAATTATGTTGGACAAGCATTGAAGGACAAACAATGGAATTTGGTTTTCAAGAAGTAAAAGATCCTCTTGCACCTTTATCAAGAGCCAATCATTATCATCTAAAGGATCATCTGCAACAAAACTCCCTGACATGGATCGTACTAACATCCCAATAATGAATAATCCATCAATTACCATCATTTCTACAAATTCTGTACTGTTGATGTTAACAGGTTCTGAATAACACTCGCGAATTTTCGTTTCCATCTCTTTGATAGATGAAACACATTCCTCTACTATTGTGAACCACGCATCGGTTGCAACTAGAGCTCCCGATGAATCCAACTTAATAGTGCGAGTTTCCTCCTCTTCTTCTAATTCTTCTTCTTTTTCTTCTTCTTCTTCTTCTTCTTCTTCCTCCTCCTCCTGTTTTTGTTCTTTTTCTTTTTCTTGTTCTTCTTGTCCTTCTTCTTTTTCTTGTTGTTCATCTTCTGATGATGATGATAATGATGATGATAATGATGATGAGTCTTCGGACAATTTAACTATTTGCGCATACAACTTCGAAATTTTTCCTCCAGCTCTTATGGTAAGTAATTTGTGTGCATACAACAACTTCAAATCTTCTGTTCCTTTTAAACTTTGGTTAGTACGGTGATAAGGACCAATTGAGATAGCCTCAGGCTTGTATGCACTAGGCTCTGTCAATTTGTGATACCTTTCTGGAACCCTATGAATAGAATACCCTCCCGAAATACGTGAATTTGGTGCACTAATTTCAAGCTTTTTCTTGATAGAACTAGAAATCAGTTTTTCCATTTCAATTGAAATGGAGGCTCCACCATCGCTAATCATTTCGGATTGCATTGTATCCGAATCAATTATCACACAACCAAAAGGTAAAACAGTGATCAACCTTAGTGTAGAAGGAGAACCTTTGGAATGTGATTTCCTTTGATCGCCAACCCCATATATATAGACGTCAAAGCTGAAATTGAAGAGTTAGTCGCTATGATGGTTAACAAGTTATCATTATAGTTTTTCCTAAAGAAATGAAGTCAATATTCTCCAACCAGTAATGTGGTATTATAGCGAATGAACTAAGATTACATGAGACATCCAATCAAGGTAGGTTGGTTTGGTAGACGTTTTGTATTCGGCTAACAGGCTGTAAGTTGGTTTCATTTTTAATGTTTCATTTCATCTACTACTTGATCAGGACTGGTTGCATCTGGAGTTGCCATAACTCGTCTTAAAAAAAAAATTAAAAAATGCATGTCTACTTCTATTCCACAGGACATCTTCATCACTATTTCAGCAGTAATGGTGCAAGTCAACTCTTACGAGGTTAACCTTGGGTTTTCTTTTTTCTTTTTTTTTATTATTATTTTTCTTTTTTCTATTTGAGTTATTGGTGTCCGATTAGCTTGTAAGATTTGAAGGAGTATACTCATCTTTTTGGTAATTGAAAAGTTAGTGCATTTGAGTGTTGTCAAGACAAATCCAGATATTTGGCTCTAATTAATCAAGGTATTTTCTGGTCCAACTTGGGGTTGTGACATCAGTCTATACACAAAAAATCCAGATATTTGGCGAGCCATGAAATATGTGTAAAAAAAAAAAAATCCAGGTATTTTCTTGTGCCTTCTTGGCACTCTGTTATCAATTTTAATCTTCAAAAAAAAAGAAAAATATGTGTAAAAGAGCATTGGATATTCAGGGCTGTAATGATGTATAATTTGCAAAATAAAAATAAAAAAACTAAAACAGGATGTCATTGCTCCTCTACTCCATGATCACGATTCTCGACTAACAATAAGTCTTGTTTGCATGTCGACTTCATCTATATATTCCACAGGACATCTTAATCACGATCGAAACATTAATAATTTTTTAGACACAGATGGGAGCAGCGAAAACAATAATGTAAATTAAAAAGTCTAACATCTAACTGAAAGAAGTTGTAGTTCTTAGAAGACACATCTTTGATCAAGTAGTATATTCTACCAAAAGAAGTTGCAACTTCGGATTCAATTTTTACTTTAGTGATCCATGCTAATCGCCAAGAAAAGCCAACTAGGGGATAAACTTCTTTCAGGAAAGGGAAAGGGGTGGACTTTTTTTTTTTGCTAACCATAATGTGGAGTTGTTGTGTCCTTGACTATGAATTAGCATTAAATTAAACAAAAATACATCATGAACCGCATGAAAAACCTTTACGCAGTTCATGTAGAATCACTGTAAATTAAATGACAAGTAGGAAAGCCCTACTATAAACCTCCAATGTGGAAGCTTACAAATCAAGTAAATTGAAAATAGATAACTGAGTTGATAAATAATCGCAAATATTAGTTTCTTCTACACTTTTAATAAAAGAAGAATCTAAAACCGGAGATTCTTCTGGTACAACTTAAAGTTTGTCCCAATATAAATTGGAAATTAAAGAATACTAAAAAAGCATCTATTTGAGGAGGTGCCATGTAATTCTCCATAGAGACAAAAATTAGGTTTGAAAGAAGACACAACTCACATTCCCGCACAAATGTTCTTAACAAAACTAAAATTCACCCTCCTAACCTTATATCTTATACTACCTCCGTTTCAGGAAAAGTGTTACTTTCAATTTTTCATTTTAGCCTAGGCCAAATTAAAAAAGTGAAAGTAACATTTTTCCTGAAACGGAGGGAGTAATTTATACTAGTACCACTGACATTGTTAATATATTCAAAATATTTTAGACATTGAATATAAATTGCACCAACTAAATTGCATGTACTGGCTTAATGATTTGAGCAAATAATGTTTTACTCTTAACTAAATTAATTTACGTCTCCACCTTTCAATAAAATTTATTCTAATTTAGTCGGGATAATGACATACAGATACAAGGTATTATCCGAACATCTCTCACACCCTGAGATAATTTTGTTGTTAACTATATTAATTTATTTTATAAATTGGATTTTTAATTTTGCTGTGCCACGAGAAATTCAAGGCCGAGAAGAATGGGGTTGGTCCATCCTTCATGCCTCGTAGTAGTGAACTCCACGACTATACTAAAGGATATCCGGTGAATAACACTTGTGTCATTGAAGTTGAGGTTGCTTGCGAGATGATCGATAAGTTGGTACGAGAAACTTGTTTTTTGCTTGGTAGCTGGCACAAGAATCTGAATTACGAGTGAGAAAGAAATTAACTAGGAGTCCCATAAGGGACTGAGTAGACTTCTTTCTCCGGATTACTGAATAACTAGTTAGTAAAGTTATATTAGAGTAATGTTGTTTTTATTCAGTAACGACACTAGTTTGCAATGAAAGATAGATGATACTCCCTCCGTTTTAGGAAAAGTGAAAGTAACATTTTTCCTGAAATGGAGGGAGTATAATTCTTTTTCCTTACTTTCTTAAAATAAAGATGCAACAATTTCACGGCAAACATCATTTATGAAATCAAAACATAATTAGTTTAGTTTGTGGGGTTGAACCTGTAGACACCCAAAATTGAGGTAGAGCAACGTATACCAAAGCATTTGGACTATCTAGCTGCAACAGGGTTTCCATTAACAACGATAGCCTCAATGGCGTTATTTGGATCATTTCCATAATCAACAACGTTATTTTGCTTCATTCCAACATCAACGGCGTTACCATTATGGATTTGATGGTCTTCAAAATGATTTTGTTGGGGGAGGCTTACGAAATCCGAGCCGCTGCGCAATACGAAACCTACACAAGCAATGACATACCAATGCGGAAATAACACAACTACGCAATATAGAAGCAATCACACAACACCGGCAATTACGTGGAAAAACCCCTCCAAGGTGAAGGGTAAAAAACCACGGACAAATCTTCCACTATAACAATAATGGGTTACACACAATTCTCCCAATTTGGGGATACACTCTACTTCAAGGTGCATATAGCACTTGGATACCAATTTGCCTAATTACACTCACTCCTAAGGATGGATCAACAATTCATTCACCAAATAGATAATAGACACTATCAATTTGACAATGGGAAGTAATTGAGATACTTACTACTAGGGTTTGAACAAACCCTAGAATTTTCCCCCTTTGAAGAGATGTGGAAATTGATAGCTCAATCTTCACCGCAACAACCAAGAGATCCTTAGACAAGAACCCTATCTTCTTCTCTTCAAGATAACACCAAAATCATCACCAAAGATCAACTCTAATGGTGGTTTCTCCCTTTCTCTCTTTTCTTCTTCCTCTCTTTCTCTTTCTTCACAAAACAAATGAAGAGCTCGACTAAATGAGTCTCCTGATGCCTTTTGGTCTTTGTAACCAAAAGCAAGGAAACCACTAACTTCCTCCTCCCATTGGTTAAGGGGAGTCCACATGTTTGGGCCATAAGGAGTGATAGACCAACAATCTCTCCCTCACGACTTATGGCAAGGTACCCGTCACCACCAAACCTGCCCTGCTGCAGAAATACACATGCTTGTATTTTGGTAGCGACTTTGTCATCATATCAGAACCGTTGTCATCTGTATGGATCTTCTCAATATACAAGACCTTCTCGGCGAGAACTTCTTGTATCAACTGATACCTAATATTGATGTGCTTGGACCTCGAGTGAAAACTCGAATTCTTGCTGAGATGGATGGCACTCTGGCTGTCACAGTAAACGATGAACCTATGTTGCTTCACACCGAGTTCTCTAACAAACCTCTTCATCCGTATCATCTCCTTGTCACTCTCTGTAGCTGCAATGTACTCTGCCTCTGTAGTAGACAACGCCACACATTTTTGTAACTTGGATTTCCAAGACACAACTCCCCCTGCATAGGTAAATAAGTAACCCGATGTAGACTTGAGACTGTCTTGAGAACCTTCCAAATCTGAATCTGTATAACCAACTAACTCTGGCTTGTCACCTCCATAGCACAAACACATATTAGAAGTACCCCTTAAATACCGTAGTATCCATTTCACTGCTTCCCAATGCTCCATAGCAGGATTTGATATAAATCTGCTTACCACTCCAACTGCATGAGATATATTCGGCCTTGTACACACCATTGCACACATCAAATTACCAACTGCGGACGCATAAGGAATTTTCTCCATCTTCCGTTTCTCAACATCATTCACAGGACATTGATCACGAGATAACTTAAAATGTTTTTCAAGTGGACAACTTACCGGATCAGCCTTGTCCATGTTGAATCTTTGAAACACCTTCTCAATGTAGCTTTCTTGTGATAGCCACAACTTCCTAGCTTTCCTATCACGAGTGATCTCCATGCCAAGAATACGCTTTGATGCACCCAAGTTTTTCATAGCAAAATACTTGCTCAGATCTAACTTCAACCTGTCAATCTTTTTCTTATCTTTGCCAATAATAAGCATGTCATCAACATATAACAAAAGAGTAAGAAAATCACCATCAGCAAATTTTTGAATGAATACACAATGATCTGAAGTTGTCCTCTTGTACTCTTGTTCCTTCATGAACGATTCAAACTTCTTGGATCTTGATTCAAACCATATAGACTCTTCTTTAGCTTGCACACCATGTGCTCTTTGTCTTTGAATTCAAAACCCTCGGGTTGTGCCATATACACATCTTCCTCCAACTCACCGTGAAGAAATGATGTCTTTACATCTAGTTGTTCTATCTCAAGATCCAAACTAGCGGCTATTGCAAAGACAACCCGAATAGAAGAAAATCTCACCACCGGTGAGAAAATATCGTCAAAGTCAACACCCTTTCTCTGCTCATAACCCTTCACAACTAAGCGTGCTTTGTACCTTGGTTGTGAGTTACCATCTTCAGTCTTGATTTTGTACACCCACTTGTTCTTCAGAATTTTCTGGTTCTCAGGCTTGTCAACCAAATCAAAAGTGTCATTCTCATCTAAAGAGCCAACCTCTTCTTTCATGGATTTCAGCCACTTCTGACTTTCAGGAACACTAAGAGCTTCTTCATAAGACTCTGGTTCACCTGCATCTGTAAGCATCACATACTCTTGTGGTGTATACTTTGTTGAAGGTAATCTAGTCCTGATGGATCTTCTTAACTCAGCTTCTAGTTGTTGTTGTTGCACTTCTTGCTCAACATCACCTACCAGAACATCTTCATGAGATTCATCTTCATTACCATTACCATTAACATCATCACCATGTTGTTCAAGAGAAGTAACAACTGGATTTGGATCCAAGGTCATATCATCTTGAAGCTTTGGCATCTCAATCTTCTCAAAGTCTTAAATAGTCTGGTCTTCAAGGAATACTGCATCCCTACTTTTGATAACCTTCTTCTCAACTGGATCCCAAAATCTGTAACCAAACTTCTCTGTTCCATAGCCTAGGAACACACACTGCTTTTATTTGTCATCAAGCTTTGATCTCTGATCTTTTGGGATATGAACAAATGGCCTACAACCAAACACTTTCAAGTGATCTTAAGTAGGCTCTTTGTCTCTACATACCTTTTCTGCTACTTCTCCATCTAGCGGTCTTGAAGGAGATCTATTGATCAAATACACAGCAGTATTCATTGCTTCACCCCAGAAATGCTTCTGCAACTTGGAATGAGAAAACATGCACCTGATTCTCTCAAGAATAGTGCGGTTCATCCTCTCTGCAACACCATTATGTTGTGGGCTCTTCGGTACTGATTTTTCATGACGTATACCTATGATCTTGCAATATACTTCAAGTGGCCAAATGTACTCTCCCCCGTCGTCAGAACGAAGGAACTTCAAGGTTCTACCTGTTTCTCTTTCCACCATGCTGTGAAACATCTTGAACACAGGTACAACATCATCGTTGGTCTTGATTGCGTATGACCAAACCTTCCTTGAAGCATCATCTATGAAAGTAACAAAATAAACAGTACCACCAAGTGTTTTGACCCTTAAAGGTCCACATACATCAGAATGAACAAGATCAATAATACCAGAATTGCTCTTGGGTAAATCTTTATGAAAGGAAACTATAGTTTGTTTACCAACTAAACAATGAGTACACTTACCCAATTGCATACCTTTGGAATTTGGCAAAACTTTTCTTTTGGTGAGGATTTGAATTCCCTTCTCACTAAGATGACCAAGTCTTCTATGCCACAGCTCGGAGATTGAATCTTTGTCAACAACCTTTAACTCACCTTTCAACACCTTCAATTGTGTCTTGTACAATGCGCCACACTTCTTGCCTCTTGCAATAACCATGGAGCCCTTGCTTAGCTTCCATTTCCATCACCCAAGTTATTTTTATACCCTTCATCATCTAACACTCCAGGTGACATTAGATTCAAACGAAGATCCGGTACATGTCGCACATTTCTGAGAACCAACGTACAGCCAATACTGGTCTCAACCTTCACATCACCCATTCCTACAATTTTTGCAACACCACTGTTGCCTATTCTGACTGACCCAAACTCACCAGCCTTGTAGGAGGTAAATACATCTTCATGAGGAGTAGCATGATAAGATGCACCTGAATCAACTATCCATTCTGAATCAGAACCTACAAAACTCAAACAAACATCATTACAATCTGAGAATACAATGATATCATCATTTGTCATAGTAGCTACAACACCATTGTCTTGGTTATCATTTCCTTTCCCCTTCTTGTGTTCTTGCTTCGGCTTTCTTCATTCATTTGAATAATGACCTCTCGTATGATAGTTCCAACATTCAACTTCCTTTATGGACTTTGATTTACCCCTTGACTTGCTACGTCCAACTTGTCTTCTGTCTTTTCTTCTAAACCGATTTTCTGTCACAAGAGATTCTGAATGAGATGAGTCTGATGACCTTCTTCTAACTTCTTCATTCAACAAACTACTAGTTTCAATAGTCATGTTCAACTTCTTGTCTGGAGCAGAATAACTGAGATAATTCCTCAATATCTCCCAACTGTCTGGTAAGTATTCAGTAACAAATAAGCCTGAACCTCTTCAGGAATTTTCAGATCCATAGATGTAAGATAATTCATAATACCCTTCATTTCATTTAAATGTTCCGCCATTGAACTCCCTTCCTTGTAACACAACTTTCCAAGCTTTTTGAATAAAAGAGATTTTGAACAAGGAGACTTCTAATCATATATCTCCTCTAACTTGGTCTACAAAGAATATGCTAGTGTCTCACTAGCCACATGATGAAAAATACCATCATAAATCCACTGAAGAATTAAACCGACTGCTTTTCGATTAGTAACCTTCCAAGCGTCTTCACTTGTCGTCTCAGGCTTTACTCCTTTAGTCTCTATTGGACCATAGAGATCTTTACAATATAACCAGTCTTCCATCTTCGCCTTCCATATCACTAAGTTCTCACCGGTCAAATTGACCATTCTATTACTAGTGCTAACTTCCGCCATTGCACAGGATTAGCTCAACCCAAAATCTCTGATACCACTTATTGGGGGAGGCTTACTACATCTGATCCGCTATGCGCAATACGAAGCCTACACAAGCAATGACATACCAATGCGGAAATAACACACCTATGCAATATAGAAGCAATCACACAACACCGGCAATTACGTGGAAAAACCCCTCCAAGGTGAAGGGTAAAAAACCACGGGAAAATCTTCCACTATAACAATAATGGGTTATACACAATTCGCCCAATTTGGGGATACACTCTACTTCAAGGTGCATATATCACTTGGATACCAATTTGCCTAATTACACTCACCCCTAAGGATGGATCAACAATTCATTCACCAAATAGATAATAGACACTATCAATTTGACAATGGGAAGTAATTGAGATACTTACTACTAGGGTTTGAACAAACCCTAGAATTTCCCCCCCTTGAAGAGATGTGGAAATTGATAGCTCAATCTTCACCACAACAACCAAGATATCCTTAGACAAGAACCCTTTCTTCTTCTCTTCAAGATAACACCAAAATCATCACCAAAGATCAACTCTAATGGTTGTTTCTCCCTTTCTCTCTTTTCTTCTTCCTCTCTTTCTCTTTCTTCACAAAACAAATGAAGAGCTCGACTAAATGAGTCTCCTGATGCCTTTTGGTCTTTGTAACCAAAACAAAGGCAACCACTAACTTCCTCCTCCCATTGGTTAAGGGGACTCCAAATGTTTGGGCCATAAGGAGTGATAGCCCAACATATTTATCAGGCGACATTCATCTTTTCTGTAGAACTCAAACAAACCAACAGCTCTATCCCAAAATTTC
The DNA here is from genome assembly GCA_023529315.1 of Papaver bracteatum. Classification (NCBI taxonomy): domain Eukaryota; kingdom Viridiplantae; phylum Streptophyta; class Magnoliopsida; order Ranunculales; family Papaveraceae; genus Papaver; species Papaver bracteatum. The sequence continues at coordinate 1,205,029 of JAJJWX010002325.1, forward strand.
TTATCACCATTGAGCCAGATTCCTCGGGTTTCCCACAAGAATACATCTAAAAATATAAACAGGGACAAAACTGCAACGCCTCCTGTAATCGCGTAATGGACATAAAAGCTCTCAATTTTAAGACTACTGGAGGTACCCAAGGAGTTCTTGTCTGGACAAGTTGTTTTTCTCCCAAACCAAGCTCGTTTAATCTTTTTGTTATCTCCATCCTCTCTTATACTCAATATTTTTCTTGAAATATTTGGACCTAGCGGAGAACCTCTCGGGAAAACCTGTAATGTATGTGCATGAATAAAGTGATTATGTGAGCAAAAACACAATGCAATCTAGCTTTTTTTTTTCTCTTTTAATGGGAGAATGTTGAAGTTATCCATGCAGTATTCATGGAATAGGGCAAAGTCCAATGGAGTACCCCCCATTTTACGCCTTGAAACGGTTCTGAGAAAAAGAATGACAAAAAAAATCAATAAGAAGGATTATATTAGAGATAGAGAGACTTACAAAAGCCAACCCATCATTTTGAATAATATCTCCCACGTTCATGTATTTTTCGCAAAATCTCTCCTTAAGGAGTTCAATGTACGGAAGCTCCTCAAAAGAAGCAACAATACCACCATCACCTTTTCGTTTCGATAAGGCCTCGTCAAATTCATTAGGAGACTTATAGATTTTAAGATTTGAGTCATGAAAACCCATTTTTTTTTAACTTACCGAACACAAACGAACCGTCCTGATAACCAACATTGTGTTGATATTTAATGAGCTCCCTAACATCCGTGTAAGTTGGCTCGAGTCGTCTTATAGTTAGCATGGATGTCAAATTCGCCACATAACTTTGCGTTACTATCAGTACAACGATCATCCAGATTCCCATTGCAATTCTTCTAAAAGTGCTTAGTACCCTCTCCTCTGCAATCCAATTCATATATTTTTGTAAGTATCTGTATCAAATGATATATGATTTGTACATAATGTATAATATATAATTTGCATGTAAATTAGTATCCAATGAAGAGTAAAGGTCCATTACTCTGTGAGAAAACAAGTGTTGAGAAGAAGAATGAAAGCATTGTGCCCCACTGATATCCCCGATGAGGCCCTCCTCTGAACTCCCTGTTCACTCTGTGTTCCAGAATCCAGATCACAGCCCCAATGATGATAAGGAACGCACCAGTAGTTAGCTAGAGCTTCCACTCTCTGCACACCACCTTCTGCATAAGGTAATGTGAAATCCACGAATTTTGATCGATTGGCTGTGATAGTAACATCCACTACAAGAAAACATGGCTTAAGTAACTAAAATATTAGCAAGCACCCAAAATTTTGGTCTCTTTAAGAATCAAGCTACTAAACTTGCGACCATCAAACTAGCGGCTCGGTATTGATATATATCCACTAACTTGAGCGACCACATAGAGTAGTTTAGTCGGTAAAATGCTTTTCCCGGTAAGAATATAGCAACCGCCGTTTTGGTTTGGTAGCTACCTACTTCGAGCTAGGATGACCAGCGATTCAATTAATATTTGGTTATCTGAGCGACTAAATTTAGCAACCACCATTTAGGATTGGTAGATACCTACTTCAAGCTAGGATGACCAGCGATTCAATAAGTATTTGGTTGGTCAAACCTATCTGAGCGACTAAATTTAGCGACCGCCATTTAGGTTTGGTATCTTCCTACTTAGAGCTAGGATGACCAGCGATTCAATAAGTATTTGGTTGGTCAAACTTATTTGAGTGACTAAATTTAGCGACCACCCATTCATTAGAGAGATTATATAAGATTTTCCGATATGTGTCGGTTTCCCATTTCATTGTACCTAATTATCTGTGTTAACAAAATCTCTGAATAATTTCTCTTTTTCTTCAAGCCTGAAGAAAATGATGTAAAACATGAATGGCCAAATTCAAAATCAAAACTTTCTCTTTGTCAATGGAAGCTCCAACATCAACCAGAAGGGTTACGTCAAAATCACAAACCCGAGTTTATGAAAAGGAGTCGTCCACGATTAGCAGTAGTAAGCGATGTTGATCAAAAAGGGTTGCTAATATTTTATCTTTGATATATCATTATATACAAAATATGCAAAATATGAAGCCTTAACCAAAATATTCCTAATGTTTGATTTTTGATGTATAATAGGCATAAGTATATGAAATATTGCTTAACCAAAAGGGTTGCTAATATTTTATCTTTGATATATCATTATATACAAAATACGTTGAAAACTAACAACAACAACCAAGTTGGCCCAGTGGTAGAGGGTGCTTTGCTGTGTGCTAAACTTCACTGGTTCGAATCCGGTCTGTCGTTTTAAATTTTTATTAATATTCTCAGTAGACGTGTCATATTCTGTGTTGGTCAATGGTCATATTATATTATAGTCTTTGTAAAGCCCATTTTATATGAAAACCAAATTTCTGAATCCTGGGCATGCTATATCATCTTGTAGAAAGATTCTCCATAAGCCCATTTTACTAATACAGTACTAGGAATACAACATAGGTGATGGTTATACAGTTTCATGGCAGCATGAAAAAAAACAAACAACTAAAATTAATCACAGTCCATCTCGTTGTCAGACTCTTCAAATTCGAGCAAATAATCGTCATCGCTAGTAGTATAAACACTTTCAATATCAGCATCATCTTCATCGACTGAATTCCCTCGTCCTTGTTCTGGAGCAACATAAGTGACGGTTTCTTCCGGAACATCACACCTATCCCAAACAAAGTTGTCATCATCATCCTGTTGCGGTTCAAGTTGTACATCTTCCATATAATAAGCCGAGTACAAATCCTGTGCTGCTTCACTAGGACTCGAATCTGTAGTAATATCACGCACCGGCATATCATAATAATTCCGAGGTTTTAGTTTTATCACTGTATGCCATTGGGACCCCTCTCCTTCATTCACATACATAACTTGTGATACTTGAGAAGGGAACACATAAGGTTCATCTTGCCAACAACTAACGGTCCTATTAACAGCAGTAACAACTCCATGTCTATCTTTCCTACATCCCCTATCACTATCTACATCCCGCCAATCACATTTGAAAAGAACAACACGGAATCCACCGACATACCTCAGCTCTATAATATCAGTTAGCACTCCAAAATAATCCATCTCGATGGTTACACATACTCCTGCGTTTTGTGTCGTTCTTCCCTGCTCCCAACATTTTGTCTGAAAGCGGTACCCATTGACCGTATAAATGTTGAAAGACAGAGCTTCTCGGCAAGGACCTCCAGCCAATGATAATAGTTCTTCACTCACCTGACTGGTCTCTTTGTATAGAAAAAATGCATGTTAATAATTTTATTGAACTGAGACTCACTTTATGTTCTAACCATGTAGGAAATTTTTGGGTGTGTTTTCTATGTGCGTGGCTAGTTCCTTCAAGCATAGCTTTGTGTTCACTGTATATTGACATAAGAAAATCATTCAAATTACCGAAAAAAATCCGACACTCTAGCATTATTCAATGAACATAAGGAGAAAGAACAAGTAGAGAACACCTCATATTGGTGCACTTCATCACAATTCTTGAGAACAGCCAATTTCATTTGCTGGAACTCTTCATCTGAAAACGAGGCCACACGTTTCTTACCTTGAAATTCACCGGATTGTCTGAAAACAGACAACTTAGTAACTGCTGATTGAAATCGAGTGTTATCCTCGTTTCTACCAAGTTAATTAAACTTCGTAACTATACTATTCATATGGCGCTCAATTAATACGAGCGATTCTTCTATTATTTTCCCTTTCGCCATCGAGCCTTCGGGATGAGCTTTATTCCGCACATAACACTTTAACTTCCGCAAGTACCTGATGCATAGGATAGAAAAACTATAATGTACTTGATAAACAAAGTTCATGTGTCACAGAAGAGGTAAAATTTCCGCAAGTACCAGATCACAAATACCATTCACAGGGTAAATCTATACAAATACCATCAGATCACAGAAAAGGTAAAATTTCCAAGGAAAATGACATTGATATATTCGTACCTCTCCACTGGATACATCCAACGATACTGCACCGGACCACCAACCTTTTCTTGTTCTACTAGATGAATGGGCAAGTGCATCATCACAACAAAAAAAGATGGGGGGAATATCCTTTCTAACTTGCACAATGTGATTGCAATATTGTCTTGCAGTTTGTCTAAGTCAGCCATATTAAGGACAGTAGCACACAGAACTTTGAAAAACATACATAACTCAGTCACTGCTTCACACACATCATCTGGAAAATTTCCATGAATTGTTATCGGTAACAAATGTTCCAATATAACATGGCAATCGTGACTCTTTAGACCAATAAGCCGCCGCTCTTTAAGATTCACACATCGAGAAATGTTTGATGCGTACCCGTCAGGAACCTTAATTTCCTTCAAAAGTTTACAAAATGAATCATTCTCCTTGTTTGACATCACATATGAAGCGTTTGGCACCCTATACTTATCCCCTGTTCTCGTCGCCCATAAGTCCTTCCGTATACCCATCCTTTGTAGGTCTAACCGAGCTTTTATATTGTCTTTTGTCTTCCAATTGACCTTCAATATGGTCCCCACCACAATATCACAAACATTCTTCTCGATATGCATCACATCTTGACTATGGAACAATAAAATCGTGCTCACGTAGGGCAATTCCAGCTGGAAAATGCTAATTTTCTTCCAATTGTGATCAAAGGGTATCTTTTCTATTAGATTTTGTTGATTGGCGTTCTTACCAAACTCAACTTGCTCTAGCTGATCCAACTGCTCAAGTATTTCGGCCCCCTATTCCCATTGAAGGCTGCCTTGTGATCGCGCCATTTATGATCCATTGGCAAGAAGCGGCGGTGGAACATGTAACACCACTTACCTACAAATAACATTTGGACAGAATGATAAGAGTTGGGCACAAAAGGAAAGTAATCCAAAATAAGTAGTAGTTCAATTGTTACCTCCATTGCTTAATCTAAGTGAATAGGGGTCATTATTGCAGCACGGACATGCATATTTTCCCTTGGTACTCCATCCAGAAAGCATGGCTAGGGCAGGGAAATCGCTAATAGTACCTAATAGTGCTGCACGACATAGAAAGAACTATTTCTTTGAAGCATCAAAAATTCGAATACCATGCTCCCATAAATCCTTCAATTCCTCTATTAATAATTGCAGATACACATCAATATAATTTCCTGGTGATTTGGGTCCTGAAATTATCATAGACAAAATGAAATTGGAATCTTTTGTACACATCCATGTTGGTAAGTTGTTGTTGATTAGAATAACTGGCCATGTGCTATGAGGATTCGTCATATTTCCGAAAGGATTCATCCCGTCGGTAGCTAATGTAAGTCTCAGATTACGAGGCTCGGCTGCAAAAGTGGGGTGCATCTGATCAAAGATCTTCCAGTTTTGAGAATCTGCCGGGTGCCTCAAAAGTCCATCATCAATACGTTCTTTATGCCATATCATGTGAGGAGCGGTCTTCGGACACATAAACCACCTCTGAATTCTTGCCTTTAAAGAAAAATATCGTACTATCTTTTCAGCAACTTTCTTCTTAGGTTTTCTTTTTGCACAAATATCTGATTCATCCCCTCCCAATGACCCATCATTTTTCCATCTGCAAGCATGACAGACCGGACACTTATCCATGAGCGAATAGTCTCTCCGAAACAATATGCAATCATTTGGGCAAGCATCGATCTTATGGTAGGTAAGACCCAAGTTCCTTATGGTTTTTAGATCCTCATAACAGTTCTTCGGTATTAGGGAAGTCAGAAATGCCTTGATAAGAAGACTCAACAGCTCTTCGAACCATTTGTTAGCCAATCCACCACGGGTCTTAATACGAAGAAAGTGCACAACAAAGGATAACCTTGAATAATTCTTACAATCAGGATAAAGGGGTTGTTCGGAATCCTCCAATAGCTGGTAAAATTTAGCAGTATCGTAGTCCGAAGCTTCTCCAATAGCACCTAGCAACTCATCCCAATCATCGTTTTCTGGCAAGTCATCTTCAATTGTTCTAGCAGAGACCAAAGGTTCCCTTCCCTCTGCCTCCCCATGGTATATCCAATTAGTATATCCTTTTGTGAACCCATGACACAATATATGTAGATGAACTTCATCTCGAGATAGGAATCCATTGTTATTGCAGTACACACACGGACAACGAATTGATTCCACCCCAGGTTGTATATGATCAAATGCAAAGTCTAGGAAGTGTACGACTCCCTCGCGGAATGCCTCCTCACTACTATGCAACTTAATCCAAATCTTATCCATCGATAATACCTGTATCAAACAGGCACAAATAAATTGAAATGTCAAAATTGATAATCAAATATCGAACAACTATGGAGCATACTTTCTTAAACAACTATGGAACATCTGAGATTAACAACCGTACTTTCAACTCTAAGGAAAGACATCATTAACGACATCATTTACCCGAACAACAAACTCACAAGGATTCTATTAGTTCACTCAAACTGAACAGAAAATACGCAAACAATAAAATTCACAGGGGTTTTAATTTGGGTAGCTCATTCAATCAATAATCTAATAAGTAGAACACCCAAAGCCTTAATGTACCACAAGTGTGATACACCGAGTCAACTCTACTCCATCCCTAAAACACCCTAAGAATTCAATGGCAACTGAAAATGATTTTTTTTTTTTTGCAAAATTAGTAAAAAACCACAGATCTAAAAGAAATGGGCGATTACCTGTGTTAAAAACACCTTCAATCACCAACGAAATCTGCAAACACCAAAACCCGTAAATATTAGAGGCGAAAAACAAAGTCTAGGGTTATTTTTTACAGAAAATCCAAGCTAATATTATAATTAATAGTGTCAAGTGCAAAATTAAGGTTAAATTTCAGTACCTTGTTTTGCTAATTCTTCCGATTAGAGAAAAACATAAGGTAAATCAAAGGAAATGAGGGTTCTTGCTGCAACAAAAATTGGGATTTTAAGACCACACCCAGGTCTTCAGATCATGAAGATGAGAAAAGGGATTTTAAGATTAAAAGTATTAGTGCTGGAGAACCAGTCAAGGAGAGAACAGAAGAGGAGATCAAAGGGTTTTTATTTCCTCTGGAGTTTCGACTGGTAAAAGAAAAAAAAAATCAAAAGAGTGAAGATAGGAGGATGGAAGCGAAGTGAATAGAGGAGGATGGAAGCGAGTCAAATCGTTAGGATTCTATTTTTCTTAGGATTCTATTTTTTTTCTTTTTTTGAAGCAACTTAGGATTTTATTTGGACGGTGAATGATGAAAAGTCATCGATTCATACGGATTGTGCAATTTTTTGGACGGTGGATATTTAGTTTCAGGTTTTCATACGGATTAAGGTAAGTTTGAAATAAAAAAACATGCAAATGAAATGCAAAAATTTATAAGTGAAGTGCAAAATATGGTTCAAATTGATAGATTTTAAGTTTCGATATAGAATTTAACTAGTCGAACAAATCTTGGAGATAGAAAGTTCGTAAGAGCGATGAATCACACCATTTACTGGTAAGATTCCATGTGAATATTATCGGAAACCTTATACACGCACAAATTCGTCATCTTCGAGAAATAAACTTGCTCGGAGATCAAAACCTGTCCATGACCGGACTACTATAAGTCTGAAAGTTCGTAAGAGCGATGAATGACACCATTTACTGGTAAGATTCCATGGAAATATTCTCGGAAACCTTATACATGCACAAATTCGTCATCTTCGAGAAATAAACTTGCTCGGAGATCGAAACCTGTCCATGAGCGGACTACTATAAGTCTGAAAGTTAGTAAGAGCGATGAATGACACCATTTACTGGTAAGATTCCATGGGAGTATTCTCGGAAACCTTAAACACGCACAAATTCGCCATCTTCGAGAAATAAACTTGCTCGGATATCGAAACCAGTCCATGACCATACTACTATAAGTCAGAAAGTTCGTAAGAGCGATGAATGACACCATTTACTGGTAAGATTCCATGGGAATATTCTCGGAAACCTTATACACGCACAAATTCGTCATCTTCGAGAAATAAACTTGCTCGGAGATCGAAACCTGTCCATGACCGGACTACTATAAGTCAGAAAGTTCGTAAGAGCGATGAATGACACCATTTACTGGTAAGATTCCATGGGAATATTCTCGGAAACCTTAAACACGCACAAATTCGTCATCTTAGAGAAATAAACTTGCTCGGAGATCGAAACCTGTCCATGAGCAGACTACTATAAGTCTGAAAGTTCGTAAGAGCGATGAATGACACCATTTACTGGTAAGATTCCATGGGAATATTCTCGGAAACCTTATACACGCACAAATTCGTCATCTTCGAGAAATAAACTTGCTCGGAGATCGAAACCTGTCCATGAGCGGACTACTATAAGTCTGAAAGTTCGTAAGAGCGATGAATGACACCATTTACTGGTAAGATTCCATGGGAATATTCTCGGAAACCTTATACACGCACAAATTCGTCATCTTAGAGAAATAAACTTGCTCGGAGATCGAAACCTGTCCATGAGAAGACTACTATAAGTCTGAAAGTTCGTAAGAGCGATGAATGACACCATTTACTGGTAAGATTCCATGGGAATATTCTCGGAAACCTTATACACGCACAAATTCGTCATCTTCGAGAAATAAACTTGCTCGGAGATCGAAACCTGTCCATGACCATACTACTATAAGTCAGAAAGTTCGTAAGAGCGATGAATGACACCATTTACTGGTAAGATTCCATGGGAATATTCTCGGAAACCTTATACACGCACAAATTCGTCATCTTCGAGAAATAAACTTGCTCGGAGATCAAAACCTGTCCATGACCGGACTACTATAAGTCTGAAAGTTCGCAAGAGCGATGAATGACACCATTTCTCGGTAAGATTCCATGGGAATATTCTCGGAAACCTTATACACGCACAAATTCATCATCTTCGAGAAATAAACTTGCTCGGAGATCGAAACATGTCCATGAGCGGACTACTATAAGTCTGAAAGTTCGTAAGAGCGATGAATGACACCATTTACTGGTAAGATTCCATGGGAATATTCTCGGAAACCTTATACACGCACAAATTCGTCATCTTCGAGAAATAAACTTGCTCGGAGATCAAAACTTGTCCATGACCGGACTACTATAAGTCTGAAAGTTCGTAAGAGCGATGAATGACACCATTTACTGGTAAGATTCCATGGGAATATTCTTGGAAACCTTATACACGCACAAATTCGTCATCTTCGAGAAATAAACTTGCTCGGAGATCGAAACCTGTCCATGAGCGGACTACTATAAGTCTGAAAGTTCGTAAGAGCGATGAATGACACCATTTACTGGTAAGATTCCATGTGAATATTCTCGGAAACCTTATACACGCACAAATTCGTCATCTTCGAGAAATAAACTTGCTTAAAGATCAAAACTTGTCCATGAGCGGACTACTATAAGTCTGAAAGTTCGTAAGAGCGATGAATGACACCATTTACTGGTAAGATTCCATGGGAATATTCTCGGAAACCTTATACACGCACAAATTCGTCATCTTCGAGAAATAAACTTGCTCGGAGATCGAAACCTGTCCATGAGCGGACTACTATAAGTCAGAAAGTTCGTAAGAGCGATGAATGACACCATTTCATGGTAAGATTCCATGGGAATATTCGGAAACCTTATACACGCACAAATTCGTCATCTTCGAGAAATAAACTTGCTCGGAGATCAAAACTTGTCCATGACCGGACTACTATAAGTCAGAAAGTTCGTAAGAGCGATGAATGACACCATTTTATGGTAAGATTCCATGGGAATATTCTCGGAAACCTTATACACGCACAAATTCGTCATCTTCGAGAAATAAACTTGCTCGGAGATCGAAACCTGTCCATGAGCGGACTACTATAAGTCTGAAAGTTCGTAAGAGCGATGAATGACACCATTTACTGGTAAGATTCCATGGGAATATTCTCGGAAACCTTATACACGCACAAATTCGTCATCTTCGAGAAATAAACTTGCTCGGAGATCAAAACCTGTCCATGACCGGACTACTATAAGTCAGAAAGTTCGTAAGAGCGATGAATGACACCATTAACTGGTAAGATTCCATGGGAATATTCTCGGAAACCTTATACACGCACAAATTCGTCATCTTCGAGAAATAAACTTGCTCGGAGATCAAAACCTGTCCATGAGCGGACTACTATAAGTCTGAAAGTTCGTAAGAGCGATGAATGACACCATTTACTGGTAAGATTCCATGGGAATATTCTCGGAAACCTTATACACGCACAAATTCGTCATCTTCGAGAAATAAACTTGCTCGGAGATCGAAACCTGTCCATGAGCGGACTACTATAAGTCTGAAAGTTCGTAAGAGCGATGAATGACACCATTAACTGGTAAGATTCCATGGGACTATTCTCGGAAACCTTATACACGCACAAATTCATCATCTTCGAGAAATAAACTTGCTCGGAGATCGAAACTTGTCCATGACCGGACTACTATAAGTCTGAAAGTTCGTAAGAGCGATGAATGACACCATTTACTGGTAAGATTCCATGGGAATATTCTCGGAAACCTTATACACGCACAAATTCGTCATCTTAGAGAAATAAACTTGCTCGGAGATCGAAACCTGTCCATGAGCGGACTACTATAAGTCTGAAAGTTCGTAAGAGCGATGAATGACACCATTTAATGGTAAGATTCCATGGGAATATTCTCGGAAACCTTATACACGCACAAATTCGTCATCTTCGAGAAATAAACTTGCTCTGAGATCGAAACCTGTCCATGAGCGGACTACTATAAGTCTGAAAGTTCGTAAGAGCGATGAATGACACCATTTACTGGTAAGATTCCATGGGAATATTCTCGGAAACCTTATACACGCACAAATTCGTCATCTTCGAGAAATAAACTTGCTCGGAGATCAAAACTTGTCCATGAGCGGACTACTATAAGTCTGAAAGTTCGTAAGAGCGATGAATGACACCATTTACTGGTAAGATTCCATGGGAATATTCTCGGAAACCTTATACACGCACAAATTCGTCATCTTCGAGAAATAAACTTGCTCGGAGATCGAAACCTGTCCATGACCGGACTACTATAAGTCTGAAAGTTCGTAAGAGCGATGAATGACACCATTTACTGGTAAGATTCCATGGGAATATTCTCGGAAACCTTATACACGCACAAATTCGTCATCTTCGAGAAATAAACTTGCTTTTGAGATCGAAACCTGTCCATGAGCGGACTACTATAAGTCAGAAAGTTCGTAAGAGCGATGAATGACACCATTTAATGGTAAGATTCCATGTGAATATTCTCGGAAACCTTATACACGCACAAATTCGTCATCTTCGAGAAATAAACTTGCTTTTGAGATCAAAACCCGTCCATGACCGGACTACTATAAGTCCGAAAGTTCGTAAGAGCGATGAATGACACCATTTATTGGTAAGATTCCATGGGAATATTCTCGGAAACCTTATACACGCACAAATTCGTCATCTTCGAGAAATAAACTTGCTCGGAGATCGAAACCTGTCCATGAGCGGACTACTATAAGTCTGGAAAGTTCGTAAGAGCGATGAATGACACCATTTATCGGTAAGATTCCATGGGAATATTCTCGGAAACCTTATACACGCACAAATTCGTCATCTTCGAGAAATAAACTTGCTCGGAGATCAAAACCTGTCCATGAGCGGACTACTATAAGTCAGAAAGTTCGTAAGAGCGATGAATGACACCATTTATGGTAAGATTCCATGGGAATATTCTCGGAAACCTTATACACGCACAAATTCGTCATCTTCGAGAAATAAACTTGCTCGGAGATCGAAACCTGTCCATGACCAGACATAAGTCAGAAAGTTCGTAAGAGCGATGAACGACACCATTTACCGGTTAGATTCCATGGGAATATTCTCGGAAACCTTAAACACGCACAAATTCGTCATCTTCGAGAAATAAACTTGCTCGGAGATCAAAACATGTCCATGACCGGACTACTATAAGTCTGAAAGTTCGTAAGAGCGATGAATCACACATGGGAATATTCTCGGAAACCTTATACACGCACAAATTCGTCATCTTCGAGAAATAAACTTGCTCGGAGATCGAAACCTGTCCATGACCGGACTACTATAAGTCTGAAAGTTCGTAAGAGCGATGAATGACACCATTTACCGGTAAGATTCCATGGGAATATTCTCGGAAACCTTATACACGCACAAATTCATCATCTTCGAGAAATAAACTTGCTCGGAGATCAAAACCTGTCCATGACCGGACTACTATAAGTCCGAAAGTTCGTAAGAGCGATGAATGACACCATTTTTAATGGTAAGATTCCATGGGAATATTCTCGGAAACCTTATACACGCACAAATTCGTCATCTTCGAGAAATAAACTTGCTCTGAGATCAAACCTGTCCATGAGCGGACTACTATAAGTCCGAAAGTTCGTAAGAGCGATGAATGACACCATTTACTCTGGTAAGATTCCATGGGAATATTCTCGAAACCTTATACACGCACAAATTCGTCATCTTAGAGAAATAAACTTGCTCTGAGATCGAAACCTGTCCATGACCGGACTACTATAAGTCAGAAAGTTCGTAAGAGCGATGAATGACACCATTTACTGGTAAGATTCCATGGGAATATTCTCGGAAACCTTATACACGCACAAATTCGTCATCTTCGAGAAATAAACTTGCTCGGAGATCGAAACCTGTCCATGAGCGGACTACTATAAGTCTGAAAGTTCGTAAGAGCGATGAATGACACCATTTACTGGTAAGATTCCATGGGAATATTCTCGGAAACCTTATACACGCACAAATTCGTTATCTTCGAGAAATAAACTTGCTCGGAGATCTAAACCTGTCCATGACCGGACTACTATAAGTCCGAAAGTTCGTAAGAGCGATGAATGACACCATTTACTCGGTAAGATTCCATGGGAATATTCTCGGAAACCTTATACACGCACAAATTCGTCATCTTCGAGAAATAAACTTGCTCGGAGATCGAAACCTGTCCATGACCGGACTACTATAAGTCCGAAAGTTCGTAAGAGCGATGAATGACACCATTTACCCGGTAAGATTCCATGGGAATATTCTCGGAAACCTTAAACACGCACAAATTCGTCATCTTCGAGAAATAAACTTGCTCGGAGATCAAAACCTGTCCATGACCGGACTACTATAAGTCTGAAAGTTCGTAAGAGCGATGAATGACACCATTTACTGGTAAGATTCCATGGGAATATTCTCGGAAACCTTATACACGCACAAATTCGTCATCTTCGAGAAATAAACTTGCTCGGAGATCGAAACCTGTCCATGAGCGGACTACTATAAGTCTGAAAGTTCGTAAGAGCGATGAATGACACCATTTATAGGTAAGATTCCATGGGAATATTCTCGGAAACCTTATACACGCACAAATTCGTCATCTTCGAGAAATAAACTTGCTCGGAGATCAAAACATGTCCATGACCGGACTACTATAAGTCTGAAAGTTCGTAAGAGCGATGAATGACACCATTTACTAGTAAGATTCCATGGGAATATTCTCGGAAACCTTATACACGCACAAATTCGTCATCTTCGAGAAATAAACTTGCTCGGAGATCGAAACCTGTCCATGACCGGACTACTATAAGTCTGAAAGTTCGTAAGAGCGATGAATGACACCATTTACTTGGTAAGATTCCATGGGAATATTCTCGAAACCTTATACACGCACAAATTCGTCATCTTCGAGAAATAAACTTGCTCGGAGATCGAAACCTGTCCATGAGCGGACTACTATAAGTCGAAAGTTCGTAAGAGCGATGAATGACACCATTTATCGGTAAGATTCCATGGGAATATTCTCGGAAACCTTATACACGCACAAATTCGTCATCTTCGAGAAATAAACTTGCTCGGAGATCAAAACCTGTCCATGAGCGGACTACTATAAGTCCGAAAGTTCGTAAGAGCGATGAATGACACCATTTACTCGGTAAGATTCCATGGGAATATTCTCGGAAACCTTATACACGCACAAATTCGTCATCTTCGAGAAATAAACTTGCTCGGAGATCAAAACCTGTCCATGACCGGACTACTATAAGTCTGAAAGTTCGTAAGAGCGATGAATCACACCATTTATAGGTAAGATTCCATGGGAATATTCTCTAAACCTTATACACGCACAAATTCGTCATCTTCGAGAAATAAACTTGCTCTGAGATCAAAACCTGTCCATGAGCGGACTACTATAAGTCCGAAAGTTCGTAAGAGCGATGAAGCACACCATTTACTGGTAAGATTCCATCGGAAACCTTAAACACGCACAAATTCGTCATTTTAGAGAAATAAACTTGCTCGGAGATCGAAACCTGTCCATGACCGGACTACTATAAGTCAGAAAGTTCGTAAGAGCGATGAATGACACCATTTACTGGTAAGATTCCATGGGAATATTCTCGGAAACCTTATACACGCACAAATTCATCATCTTCGAGAAATAAACTTTCTCGGAGATCGAAACCTGTCCATGACCGGACTACTATAAGTCTGAAAGTTCGTAAGAGCGATGAATGACACCATTTATTGGTAAGATTCCATGGGAATATTCTCGGAAACCTTAAACACGCACAATTCGTCATCTTCGAGAAATAAACTTGCTCGGAGATCAAAACCTGTCCATGACCGGACTACTATAAGTCTGAAAGTTCGTAAGAGCGATGAATGACACCATTTACTGGGTAAGATTCCATGGGAATATTCTCGAAACCTTATACACGCACAAATTCGTCATCTTCGAGAAATAAACTTGCTCGGAGATCAAAACCTGTCCATGACCGGACTACTATAAGTCCGAAAGTTCGTAAGAGCGATGAATGACACCATTTATCGGTAAGATTCCATGGGAATATTCTCGAAACCTTATACACGCACAAATTCGTCATCTTCGAGAAATAAACTTGCTTGAGATCAAAACCTGTCCATGAGCGGACTACTATAAGTCTGAAAGTTCGTAAGAGCGATGAATGACACCATTTATCGGTAAGATTCCATGGGAATATTCTCGGAAACCTTATACACGCACAAATTCGTCATCTTCGAGAAATAAACTTGCTCGGAGATCGAA
Organism: Papaver bracteatum; assembly: GCA_023529315.1. Classification (NCBI taxonomy): domain Eukaryota; kingdom Viridiplantae; phylum Streptophyta; class Magnoliopsida; order Ranunculales; family Papaveraceae; genus Papaver; species Papaver bracteatum. The sequence goes on from JAJJWX010002325.1 coordinate 1,220,207, forward strand.
ACCTGTCCATGACCGGACTACTATAAGTCGAAAGTTCGTAAGAGCGATGAATGACACCATTTATCGGTAAGATTCCATGGGAATATTCTCTAAAACCTTATACACGCACAAATTCATCATCTTCGAGAAATAAACTTGCTCGGAGATCGAAACATGTCCATGACCGGACTACTATAAGTCAGAAAGTTCGTAAGAGCGATGAATGACACCATTTATCGGTAAGATTCCATGTGAATATTCTCGGAAACCTTATACATGCACAAATTCGTCATCTTCGAGAAATAAACTTGCTGGAGATCAAAACCTGTCCATGACCGGACTACTATAAGTCTGAAAGTTCGTAAGAGCGATGAATGACACCATTTACTGGTAAGATTCCATGGGAATATTCTCGAAACCTTATACACGCACAAATTCGTCATCTTCGAGAAATAAACTTGCTCGGAGATCAAAACCTGTCCATGAGCGGACTACTATAAGTCCGAAAGTTCGTAAAGAGCGATGAATGACACCATTTATCGGTAAGATTCCATGGGAATATTCTCTAAACCTTATACACGCACAAATTCGTCATCTTCGAGAAATAAACTTGCTCGGAGATCAAAACCTGTCCATGACCGGACTACTATAAGTCTGAAAGTTCGTAAGAGCGATGAATGACACCATTTACTGGTAAGATTCCATGGGAATATTCTCGGAAACCTTATACACGCACAAATTCGTCATCTTCGAGAAATAAACTTGCTCGAAGATCAAAACCTGTCCATGACCGGACTACTATAAGTCCGAAAGTTCGTAAGAGCGATGAATGACACCATTTATCGGTAAGATTCCATGGGAATATTCTCGAAACCTTATACACGCACAAATTCGTCATCTTCGAGAAATAAACTTGCTCGGAGATCGAAACTGTCCATGACGGACTACTATAAGTCCGAAAGTTCGTAAGAGCGATGAATGACACCATTTATGGTAAGATTCCATGGGAATATTCTCGGAAACCTTATACACGCACAAATTCGTCATCTTCGAGAAATAAACTTGCTCTGAGATCGAAACCTGTCCATGAGCGGACTACTATAAGTCCGAAAGTTCGTAAAGAGCGATGAATGACACCATTTATCGGTAAGATTCCATGGGAATATTCTCGAAACCTTATACACGCACAAATTCGTCATCTTCGAGAAATAAACTTGCTCTGAGATCAAAACCTGTCCATGACCGGACTACTATAAGTCCGAAAGTTCGTAAGAGCGATGAATGACACCATTTATCGGTAAGATTCCATGGGAATATTCTCGGAAACCTTATACACGCACAAATTCGTCATCTTCGAGAAATAAACTTGCTCTGAGATCAAAAACCTGTCCATGAGCGGACTACTATAAGTCTGAAAGTTCGTAAGAGCGATGAATGACACCATTTACTGGTAAGATTCCATGGGAATATTCTCGGAAACCTTATACACGCACAAATTCGTCATCTTCGAGAAATAAACTTGCTCGGAGATCAAAACCTGTCCATGAGCGGACTACTATAAGTTTGAAAGTTCGTAAGAGCGATGAATGACACCATTTACGGTAAGATTCCATGGGAATATTCTCGAAACCTTATACACGCACAAATTCATCATCTTCGAGAAATAAACTTGCTCGGAGATCAAACCTGTCCATGACCGGACTACTATAAGTCCGAAACCTTAAAAGTTCGTAAGAGCGATGAATGACACCATTTAAGTTCGGTAAGATTCCATGGGAATATTCTCGGAAACCTTATACACGCACAAATTCGTCATCTTCGAGAAATAAACTTGCTCGGAGATCAAAACCTGTCCATGACGGACTACTATAAGTCCGAAAGTTCGTAAGAGCGATGAATGACACCATTTATCGGTAAGATTCCATGGGAATATTCTAGAAACCTTATACACGCACAAATTCGTCATCTTCGAGAAATAAACTTGCTCGGAGATCGAAACCTGTCCATGAGCGGACTACTATAAGTCTGAAAGTTCGTAAGAGCGATGAATGACACCATTTACTGGTAAGATTCCATGGGAATATTCTCGGAAACCTTAAACACGCACAAATTCGTCATCTTAGAGAAATAAACTTGCTCGGAGATCAAAACCTGTCCATGACCGGACTACTATAAGTCAGAAAGTTCGTAAGAGCGATGAATGACACCATTTACTGGTAAGATTCCATGGGAATATTCTCGGAAACCTTATACACGCACAAATTCGTCATCTTCGAGAAATAAACTTGCTCTGAGATCAAAACCATCCATGAGCGGACTACTATAAGTCCTGAAAGTTAGTAAGAGCGATGAATGACACCATTTATTGGTAAGATTCCATGGGAATATTCTCGAAACCTTATACACGCACAAATTCGTCATCTTCGAGAAATAAACTTGCTCGGAGATCAAAACCTGTCCATGACGGACTACTATAAGTCTGAAAGTTCGTAAGAGCGATGAATGACACCATTTACTGGTAAGATTCCATGGGAATATTCTCGGAAACCTTATACACGCACAAATTCGTCATCTTCGAGAAATAAACTTGCTCGGAGATCAAAACCTGTCCATGAGCGGACTACTATAAGTCTGAAAGTTCGTAAGAGCGATGAATGACACCATTTACTGGTAAGATTCCATGGGAATATTCTCAGAAACCTTATACACGCACAAATTCGTCATCTTCGAGAAATAAACTTGCTCGGAGATCGAAACCTGTCCATGAGCGGACTACTATAAGTCTGAAAGTTAGTAAGAGCGATGAATGACACCATTTACTGGTAAGATTCCATGGGAATATTCTCGGAAACCTTATACACGCACAAATTCGTCATCTTCGAGAAATAAACTTGCTCGGAGATCAAAACCTGTCCATGAGCGGACTACTATAAGTCTGAAAGTTAGTAAGAGCGATGAATGACACCATTTACTGGTAAGATTCCATGGGAATATTCTCGGAAACCTTAAACACGCACAAATTCGTCATCTTCGAGAAATAAACTTGCTCGGAGATCAAAACCTGTCCATGAGCGGACTACTATAAGTTTGAAAGTTCGTAAGAGCGATGAATGACACCATTTACTGGTAAGATTCCATGGGAATATTCTCGGAAACCTTATACACGCACAAATTCGTCATCTTCGAGAAATAAACTTGCTCAGAGATCAAAACCTGTCCATGAGCGGACTACTATAAGTCTGAAAGTTCGTAAGAGCGATGAATGACACCATTTATTGGTAAGATTCCATGGGAATATTCTCGGAAACCTTATACACGCACAAATTCGTCATCTTCGAGAAATAAACTTGCTCGGAGATCGAAACCTGTCCATGAGCGGACTACTATAAGTCTGAAAGTTCGTAAGAGCGATGAATGACACCATTTAATGGTAAGATTCCATGGGAATATTCTCGGAAACCTTAAACACGCACAAATTCGTCATCTTCGAGAAATAAACTTGCTCGGAGATCTGTCCATGAAACCTGAAAGTCCATGAGCGATGAATGACACCATTATAAGTATTCTCGGAAACCTTAAAGTTCGTCAAGAGCGATGAATGACACCATTTAGTTGGTAAAGATTGACACCATAAGGGAATATTCTCGGAAACCTTAAACACGCACAAATTCGTCATCTTAGAGAAATAAACTTGCTCGGAGATCGAAACCATGTCCATGAGCGGACTACTATAAGTCGAAAGTTCGTAAGAGCGATGAATGACACCATTTGGTAACGGGTAATATTCCATGGGAATATTCTCGGAAACCTTATACACGCACAAATTCGTCATCTTAGAGAAATAAACTTGCTCGGAGATCGAAACATGTCCATGAGCAGACTACTATAAAGTCGAAAGTTCGTAAGAGCGATGAATGACACCATTTTGGTAAGATTCCATGGGAATATTCTCGGAAACCTTAAACACGCACAAATTCGTCATCTTCGAGAAATAAACTTGCTCGGAGATCAAACCTGTCCATGACCGGACTACTATAAGTACGAAAGTTCGTAAGAGCGATGAATGACACCATTTACTGGTAAGATTCCATGGGAATATTCTCAGAAACCTTATACACTCACAAATTCGTCATCTTCGAGAAATAAACTTGCTCGGAGATCAAAACCTATCCATGACCGGACTACTATAAGTCTCGAAAGTTCGTAAGAGCGACTCACGTGTGATTGCTGGATCAGAGGTTCGTATAATTATGGGTTTACGATTTTAGCCTTTGTCGAAAATCCACCATCTACAGCTGCGTCGATTAAGACTATTGTGAGGTGATTGATAAAACTGAGCTATTCTTCGGGAATATAAGTCTGGTTTTATTGATTGGTTCCTGTTCACCTTGATTTATCAAAACACAGAACAAAACTCATAGGTTTATTCGTGGGAGACAAATTTATCTATCTTGTAGACTTTTCGGTGTGAGACAGATTTGTTTACTAAAGTCTTCGACTTTGGGTCGTAGCAACTCTTGGTTGTAGGAGAGATCATCTAAGGGAATCAAGTGCGCAGTATCCTGCTGAGATCAGAGGCGTAGGAGCATAACTGTATCTTGGATCAGTATGAGATTGGTTGGGGTTCAACTACAGTCCATAACAAAGTTAATTTGGAGTAGGCTAGTGTCTGTAGCGGTTTAATACAACGTATGTTTAATCTGGACTAGGTCCCGGGATTTTTCCTGCATTTGCGATTTTCTCGTTAACAAAATTCTTGTGTCTGTGTTATTTCTTTTTCGCATATATAATTGAAATAATACAGGTTGTGCATTGTTCAATCAATTAGAATATCCGACCTTATTGGTTGTTGATTTAAATTGATTGACACTTGGATATTGGTCTTTGGTACCATCCAAGTTATCTATCTTTGATTAAGACTCGCAGATTGTATTTGCTTGAGTAAATCAAATCGAGAGATAGATATAATAACTCCTTGAGATATTTTCTATTTGATTGAGTCTAGTTGATTCTCTAGAAAGTAAATCGGAGTTGTCCATACAGATTGCTAATCGAAATATTGGGTGTGCTTGTTAGACCCCCACATTTTCAGTAACCGATCTTGGTAACTGGTGTGACCGATCACAAGTAAGACCATGAGATTATGGTAACCGGTCCTGTTAATTGATGTAACCGATCCTGGTAACTAATGTAGCAAGTCTCAGTAACCATATTGAGGTAAATCCGATCCTTGTGTTTGGTAGAACCGTAAACCCATGATTAGTGTATTGATATTTGATCAATCACATAGTTCTTGGAAATCAGATGAACCAGTTCTAAACTTGTTTGTAAGTGTGGCATAATCGGTTCCAAGATTGTAAATATGAAAAAGGATTTACAAAGAAATAAGATGTCGACATACTCTGAACATGTTCAGTAACTCTTATCTTTTAATATTCAAAGATATTCCTTAATAACTAAAGGAGATCCCGGATCGAAATAAGTTGAGAATCTTTTAATTAAGGTTGTTAATTTTATATGATTTTAATTACCAGCAATTAAAATGCATATCTCTGGAAAATAAAAATTGGTAATGTGCATTTACTAATTTGAGATTTTCTAGTAGGATTTCGGTTATTTTTGGACAGAGCATTTCTAGGAATTATGAAAACCGATTTGGAAATATATTGCATATCTTAAGAATATCTCGGTTTTGGAAATTCCTTGGTGTCCAAACTTCTTTGGTCTATAAATACCCAAGTTTGCATTTCGAGCAAACTATCCTAAGAGCCATCAAAACTACCTTGTTATGTTGTTACTGGTGGAGTCATCTATTCGGAGAGGAAAGTACCCTAATTAGGAGAAATATCTTACGACCTCTCGTTTAAAGACTTCTTTGTAATCAAGAAGCTCTATGAGTACTGTTTGTGGGAAACTAGATAATTGCAGTATTACTAGTTTTCGATTTGATTTGATTGACTAACGGTTGTTGAACTTTGATTGCACCTACTTTGTTTATTCTTGAAAATCTTCTCTTCTGATATAAGATTCACTCCAACTAGATCGAAGTGTCGACGGTATCTTTAGAAATATTTATAGATCTAAAGACATCTTGTGATAATCTATTGTTAACAGACTCCGTTCTGTGCGTGATTGATCACAAGAAGTTCAAGTTGTGGTGTGTATGTGTTTATTGAAGATTTAAGAATATTTGAAGACAAAGAAGATTTCTTATTGGGTTTCATAATCTCTGATGTGCACAAAACTTGATCGGTTGGGATCCAACTATAATCGGTTTATCTTTGATAGATTTGATTGATTAGTTACATAGATTGGCATCAGTATTTAGTATCTTGGTAGATCCTATTATTGATTGCAAAATCGAATCTCAATTACTTTGGTAGTTGTTAATTAGATTGATATAAACCCGACAAAGGATTTTTGGATTAAATATAAGAGCCTTTGTCTAACTCATATCACTGAGATTGAATAGAGTTGTTACCTAACATATTTGTTGTTCCTTTACTATTTGGAATACGAACCAAAGGAATTAATCCAGTGTGTGCACTTATTGAATGTCGGAAGCGTAGGGATATTGAAGAAACTAGGTGAACTAGATTGATCTAAACCCGACAAAGGAGTTTATTGGTTTAGTTGTTTGGTCTCAACTATACGAAGTTGGTGTGATTTTGTATAGTGGCTTAATTCTGAGAGTATTCAATTATGTACTAGGTCCCGGGGTTTTCCTGCATTTACGTTTTCCTCGTTAACAAAATCTTGTTGTTTTATTTACTCTTTTTTTCCTCAATTATAATTGTTGTTATTATAATTTAAAGTAAATTACACAAAAGTTAGCTCCGTATTACTTGATAATGATCTTATAGAGTTTGGTTAAGTCTGAACCTATTATCAAGTAATCACACTTTGATTATTGTGTTGTCTCTATCTCGTTTCCATAGACGATCACACAAAGTGTGAATACCGATTCGTTGTATTGTCTCGACTCAGTCCATAGACAATCACTTTCGGTAAGAGGACTTTTAGGTGGAAAAGTTTTAGATTGAGGTATATTTGGGTACCCTCGTCTTTTCAATTGGTTTTAGAGCAGGCAAACACGAAAAGATCTAACAATCTGTGTTTGGTGCAATCCATCCTATAAGAAATGAAATCGAGTTCACATGAATCGATTTCAGTTAACATACCGCCAAGATTTGACGGAACAAACTGTATATGGTGGAAATCTTCTATGAGATCTTTTCTTCAATCAAGAGGCTTTAATACTTGGTTATTAGTCATTGATGGTTATAATCGCCCGAAAATCGAAAATTCGGAAACTGAGTTTAAACGCTTAGTAGATTATACTAACGAAGAAAAGGCTTTTGCAAAGCAGAATTCAGATGGTTTGAATGCTATTATATATGCTGTAAGTCATGATGTATAACATCATGTATCAACATGCCAAACTTCAAAGGAAGCTTGGGATAATCTTCAGATCGTGTTCGAAGGAAATACATCAAAGAAAGAAGCTAGACTTCAAAACCTTACGTCTGATTGGGAAAACCTTCAAATGGATGACAACGGTACTTTTGAAGAGTTTCATATTAAACTCTCCGAGATAGTTAATGCTTCTTTATCACTTGGAAATACTATTTCTGAAAAAGATATAGTATGCAAAATTCTCAGATCGTTGTCATCTAGATACGAATTTAAGAAACATGCAATCATCGAAGCTAACGATCTTTCCTCTTTATCAAGAAGTTCTATTGTTGGAAAACTAAAGATATTTGATCAGGAGTACTTGTCTAAGCAAAAAAACAATATGGCATATAAAGCCATCAAAAATCTGTCGACTCAATGTCCGGAAGACTCCCAAAATCAGGAGGATTTAGATACTGAAGATGAAACTAAACTTAATCATTATTTGTCTCTAATTACTCAACGATTCAAGAAATTATTGATACACCGAAAAAGAGAATCACTTGTGTCAAAAAGAAATCAAATCTCTGCACATAAAAGTGAAGACACTTGGGATGATAATGATAATGTTCCTCAATGCTACAAATGTAGAGGCTTTGGTCATATGTCTCCAGACTGTCCAACTAAGGATATTCAGTGGAAAAGAAATACATATACTGCTACTCTTGACTATTCCCCTGACGAGGATAATCAAGACTGTATGCTAGACCATGTTACAACCGTCGCAGAAGTCTGTGACTCTGAAATACTTCCAACATTAGATACCCAAGAAGAGTTCACTCCTACAATTTTCAAACAAACTTTTCCTTGCAAAGATAAAAAGAACACAGGTTCTTGAATCTGAAATCAATGGAATAAAATCATCGCTCAATCAACTCAGGTGCAGTTATCTGAATGACAAATAAAAATTTAACAAGCATCTTGTGAAAATCGAGGTCTCTCAATGTTCTAAAAAGGAACAAGTATCTAAAGTCATCTTCAACATTGAATGTTGTCAAGATGAAATCAGAAAGTTAAAAGCAGAGAATCTGAAATTGAGAGATAAACTCTACTGCTCTGGGAAATCATCACTTGATAAGAATATATCAAAAAGCATGGAAGGAAGGTTAAATAAACCTATAAAACGGAAGACCTGTAACCAGAATACTTTTGGGGATTGTTTTCGATGCAAGCAATAGGGGCACTATCACAAACAATGTCCTGGTATTAAACAGAGAGATAAACTCTGCAAATCCAAACATTCAAGATCTAAGTCTAGACCAAAATCACTTCTGAATTTCAACGTAAAAAATTGAATAATGTGGTTTTTAGACATCAAGATCTTACTCTAAGCTTGAGAAACAAACCTAACAATTCAAACATAAAGGTTTCTCAAATATGTAAGAATGATGATTCCTCTAAGGGAGGAAAATTCAACAACTGAAAGGTGATAACCTAACTAGTTATCATGAATCCTTACTTGTTGCCCTCAAAAAGTAATCAGTAAGGATATGAATGTAAATATTTTAATAAAAATATTTCTTGAATAAATTTTCGGTTAAGAAATTAAATGAAATAATATTCTCAAAGATTCGAGAAAAACTTTTCATATTTATAAGAGGAAAGACATCTTATTTCATTTTATAGAGATCTGACAGAATGTCTACCTCTAGTTGCAACTCTCACAAAGCTGAAAAATTCTGGACCATATGGTTTCCTAACAAGAAAATACGTCTCGAATCTTCATATGATGATTCAGACTCATCTCCAGAGCTTCATCAAGATGTCCTAATGAAGAAATCTCATCTCTTAATTATAATCTTCTCAAGAATCTTTCACTAAAATTAGATCTGATCTTATGTGAAATAAGGAACATGGAAAAGGATTTACGAAAGGAAGTAAAGGAAGTCAATGATATTGTTATCAGTCTTGAATCAAGATTAGTAATCATATAAGATGATTGGAATCATGTGAAATCTTCTGATCCAGCTTCGAAAATATGAGAGGAAACTTTAAAGGAATGAATTTAGAGTCTTATGATAAACAAAATAGACATCAGTTTTTGATTTCTTTCAATTATTGTGTAAGGTCTATTGCTGAATAAAACTATCTATTCTTAATGAATAAAATTATTATTTTATATTTTTTCTTGTGATAGTTTTTTCGATTACATAGCCTATGCTTGAATGCTTTATATTATTTCTATGTGTTTATGGGATGTTTGATTTTGGTTTTCTTAACCATAATATTCAATCTCATATGATGTGTATACCCTTATGGTTTGTGTGGTTTTTTGATTTAGCGGGATTAAGTTCTAGCCCATGTTGGTAGGCTTTATCAAAGGATCATAAGGTGTTCCGATTGAAACTCATATGTGAAAAAGTCACAATATGTTGAATTGTTTTTGGTTTAGCATAAAAGCATATGTGTTTCGGGGTTTTCAACTTTTGCTATTCATTAGTTAAAACCGATTCAACCTTTCTTTGGTAAAGGTTTCTTTTGTGGTTGTTCTTTTGTTCTTGCGAGAGGATAACAACACAAGGAGAGAGTTATAACTTGAACTTGCGCTTAATGATATTCCTCCCCAGAAAGATGCGAAGGAGGAGAGGATGCGGAATCTGAGGTAACGAATTTGTTAGTTAATCGTTTTCCTGTTTAAGAAAAGCTTGAGTTTATTGCATATGTATTTTTGCTTTTGCTTAACAAAATTCGGTACAATTGATGTTGATTCCATTATGTGTGTGTGTGTGATTCAATTGTTTCCGGTTAAAAAAAACTGGTTTGATATCTTTCTTTATTGTTTGATATCAATTGTTTTAGACTTAAAGAAATTTCGGTGCAATTGCGGTGGTTTAATGTCTATGTTTATTTCAATTGCTTCTGGTTAAGAAAAATAATTGTGTAAGTAAATTTATTTGGTTTGTATGTATTATTTATGGATTAACCAAATACAAGATCATTTGTTTAGTCCAATTCGATTCCGGATAAGAGAAACTAAGTTAATTCTGATCTTAGTTAGATTTATCAAAAGTAAAGGATTCAGTTATTCAAGTCTAATCGAATGCCTTCACAAGAAATATTAGTTAACTAACCTAGTATTTGTCTTGTCTAAATTGAAAGGTCTAAGTTATTGTCTGAATAATAAGTGCCTGATGATAAAAATAAAGTTAATTCTGATCTTTATTTTGGTCTTATCGAAATAAGCGATTGTATTTGTGCAATCGGTTTAGCAAGGGAACTAAGTTTCTTAGTCAATTTGTTAAACTATTAGGGAAAATTGCTTCGGGAAATTATTTCCTTGATAACATATTAAAACCAAATTACTTGTAGTTTTGGTTTTGATATTGGTTATCTAAAGTGGTATGTGAAACCTTCATGCTTAACTCTTATAGGTTGTACAATTATTTTAGATTGTAAGATCCTTTCGGTTTTGGTATTTGCTCGGACCTTTGTCATTTTGTGACAAAAAGGGGGAGAAATATATGGAGTAAACAAGTGATTTGTAATCACTAAGGAAAGGGCAATTATGCTTAAACGTTATATCTAACGAAAGAGTAAAGCATTGACTAAGGGGGAGAAACATATCATATGTTGATTGTAGTTATTTGGACTACAAATGGGAAATAACAAAGATATGTTGATTGAAAATATATCTATCTTACCTTCATAATGAGTATTATCATTGTTATTTAAATGTCAACAACGACATTTATGGATTGAATAAATGCAGGGTATTGTGACGTTGAAACTTGGAATCAAGCGTATGTATAATGAATTTTTGTAATTTGTTTATCCATATGATTTTAAGAGTTTTTTCACTAAAATTGACAAAGGGGGGGATTGTTAGAGCATAGCTCGGTTGAACCCACCAAGCGTTGGTATGTCAAGTTTGGTTATCATATTTTTGTGAATCAAAACTCAATTAAAGAGTCGCTTGATTATGTACTAGAGACAACTTCGTATAGGTTAGGCTAGAAAGATTAGGATAATGAGACATACAAGTATTACTCGAAGACTTGAAGAATGTGAAGAAGTAACAAGCTATATCGACGACATCATCCTTCCTCTTGAGGTTAGTAATATTTTGACTTGAACTGTTTCATTCCCAACGTATATTTCAAGTCGTGCTATATTGAAAACATAACGGTGAATCTGTGAATGATTATACTCTAGTAGACATAATGTTAAGGAATTAGAATACGAAGTATAACGCTTATCTTTCGAACTTCGTATATAAGACATCGACATAATCGTATGAATGCTATTGTGATTATGTGTATGGGTATGAATGGAGATTTCGTCCTAGAAAAAAATGTTTACATTCGTTTAAAGGAAGTACATTCAAGAACTTGTTTTATGAATCTGTTTATGGGTGAAAATTGTTTCTGCGGTTTTTGGTAAATTTGGGTGTGTGTGGATAAGAAACGAATCTAAACCCTAAACAAATGTACTGCATGGGAGTGATTTTGATTCGAGAGATCAATCCTATATAATTCTGTCCTAAACCAAGAAATGGCCATTCCAGACTTGCTTCGGTCACAAAGTAAAAGAGATGGGGTTGATCTTAGGGAGGGAAGTGAAGAAGTTATTGAGATTGTGAAGGTGTTGGTTGTTTATGACTTGTATCAGAATGTTGAACTGGCTTGCACAATGTAAGCTATCAGTTATGGGTGTTTTCTGGATATGTGACAACACTTGGTTTTTTCTGTGTCATTTGGAAATAGGTGAAGAAACTATTTATACAAGTCATTGAGCGCAACCCTCATCATATAGGAAGTGGAGGAGGTGAAGTGATGGAGTAGTGGGGTCATGTAGGAGTGTTGATTGTTACACGATCACACCTTTGCTCACTTCCCTCATCACTGTTAATCGTCCACCTTTTCCTGACACATTCTTGTAATGGCGCATTACACGCTGCATGTTGTAAACCGCAAGACCAATACCCTAGTAAGTATCCCCCATTTTGTGACATGCTTGATGTCTCGAATGAGCGGATCATGGGACCCACCGCAGTAAATAGCATACGGTGCTAAGTTAAATAACTAAGTTATTTAAGAAATTTATATTCATGAAATATCGTGTATACTCGATGCATGTAATGCATCGAAAACAATCAATACGTATAAAGCATCGTTGTTTTAAAGCTTAACCGAATAAGTCACGGATTAAGCGTCTTAAAATAACATCACGTCCAACCATCTTCAAGTGATCGTTTGGAGGCCGCATGGGTGATCCATCCCTTGGTCGATCACTCCATGTGGAAGAGTGGCGGACGGTGATCACCGAGGTACTTCATTGGTCGCTTAACCCTTAACCTATGATGTCCGACCAATCTGGTAAAGTTGGACGGATGAGATGATCTATGGCACATATTTGCGACCGTTGATGGAATTTTGGGGTTTTTAAGAGGTGCGCAAGCATCACTCTTTGTCTTGACCGAATTCAAGCATGGGCGTTATTTTTGGTGGGGCCGACTGAGCATGCGTGTAGACGACCTACCGGTGTACATGTCCATACCGCTTTGTCTCATGAAGGTGCGATCTAGGCCACTCAACTTGTCCAGCAAAGATAAGTGGTCGCCATCGATTTGCGACAGAAATCCGTTGTCGCAAAGGATATAAAGGCCACGTGACATGCCACCTTTGGGCGTGCATTTCGAGGCGCCTGGCCATGGTCTACTTTGGTCGGCCGATCACATGCACAGGTGGGCCCATGGTGATCTTGTTGACATCCTTGTGACTTATTGAGTCTATATCTACACCGTCCATTTAGGCTAGTGAAGATGGATGATCATGATCAATTTGCGATAGATGCTCATTGCCGTAAAACCTAATTAGGGTTTCGAAACAACCACGTCAACGCTATTGTGGCCAAACGGTTTGGCATGTTATTGGCCTCCTTTTAGGAAATCGATCATGTAGGGACAATGTTGGCTTGACGGTGAACACATGCGCACCTTCCTGATGGTCCTAAATGCGATCTAAGCCATCCAAATAGGCTGGTTAAGTTGGATAGTTTTGACCGATTTAAGACGATAGTGGATTTCTGTGACCCTTAGGAGCATCACGCCTGCCATGTTTTGAGCAATCGTTTCTTTACTCCATAGCCTTGTCGTGAGAAAACCGATCGGGTGAGAGAGAAGTGGGCCTGCCAATGTGTGCGTTAGCACTTCCTTGATCATTCATGAGATGATCTAGTCCGTCCAACCAGGATGGCGAAGTTGAGCGGTCGTGATGGTTTTAAGACTGTCCTGAACAGTCTATGCTCGTTGATCTTCTCTCAGAGCAGCTTAACCACCCTATTTTAGGGCTGGCGTTTGACATACTAGGGAGTAGGGTGTGGTGTTTGACCGGCTAGGGAATAATTGGGCCCTCCGGTGGTCATCATGGAGAATAATTCATGAAACTGAGTAATAAAGTGAATAGATGTTTCATTATTAATTCGTAGGATCAGATGCAGATTCGAGAAATGTTAATTAAAATATTAGTAGATTCGAATATTATTTAATTAATTTTAGATGTCGACTACGAATTCAGAATAATAAAACGAGCATTACCATCCCATGGGATCGTGGATTCGACCATGAAATCAGAGTAATTGAGATTTATCCATCACCATTTCATGAGACCAGTAGATTCGATCATGAAATCGGAGTAATGGGTTAATTAGTTATTTCGTTGTTATTCTATGAGATCAAGCCGTGGATTCGATCATAGAATCAGAACAATTGTTATTGCCATTCCATAGGATCAGGCCGTGGATTTGGCTATGGAATATGAGAAATTGTTATTGCCATTCCATGGGATCATGTCGTGGATTCGACCATGGAATAGGAGAAATAATAAATTATTCTGGGAATTTAGTAGTGAATGTCACGGCAGAATGAATCTATGTGCATAGTCAGGAGACGACAAATCCTGAGGGTGCTCTCGGACACTACGGAGAACACCCGAGTATATACACGTCGCTCTATATAGTCAGGATCAGTGAGTATCACTGTCCTGAAGGCGTTGTTTCTCTCAATCTGACAGAGAACCGCCCAATCGTTCTTCTATGTAGAGGGGGTCGCTCTCATGCAGTTAGGGACAGTGATTATCACCGACAGCCTGGAGGCGCTATATTCTCAATCTTCGGAGAACCGCCCAGCTGCATAGAGGTCACAATGAAATGCCAGGGATCGAGCGCTCGGTTGGTAGAGGCTTTTCGAAAACATATTCATCATGGCTTCGTAAAATATGAATCGTCACATGCCTGAAGCCGTATCAGGAACATGCAGTTTCATGATTTTATGGTTTTGCCCTTTATTGAAAATCCACCATCTACATTAAGTCCCATGCATAGTGGGGAATAGTCATGTTCTGCAGTATGCATTAATTGATGATTTTCAGTCGACGGGATATGGTTGAACTCAATCTACAAAGGTAGTTTCAAAATCCTCAATTTACCCTAATGAGATCATGTATGAGCAAATGTGTGGATGAGAACTCTTATAGTAAGGTAGAGTGTCATCTCATGAGCGTGGAGAGATGAGGCACTGCTGATTTGGGTGTTTAAAAGCTCAGTTATGGTCGATTTAGGATTTGCGGGCCCGAGCCCAAAAAAGGAAACCCGTGCTTATTAGGTTTTGGAAATAAATTTGATATAAAAGGGAATAACCCTAAAAATCCTTTTAATTTTTAGTCGGCCAAGCTTCTCCTCACCATCACTCCACGAGCAACAGCAGGAAAACTCATTGAAGTCAGCAGCACCACCGCCCGTCCAATCACCGCCGGCCGAATTCCGTCAGGCGTCAACAGGTGAGTTCGTGATTATTATTATTTTGCTGTAGGCTTTATGATTAATGATTGTTCACAAAACCTAAAATCCCATGGTTACATGTGTATGCGTAGGATTTACAAAGGATTTTTTATAAAACGTATATATATGCACGTTTGTTCGTTAGTTGGAGAAACAAGCAAAAATCCCTAATATAAAAGAGATATGTTAATTTTCAAATAGACATGGTCTAGTTGCAGTAGCAAAAGTTTTGTTTATTAGGTTTCATGAAAACCCAAGTTTGTTATTTGAAAGTATGAACTTTGCAGATAAACGTAATTTGTTTCGTAAAAGTAGTAAATAATAGTCCTTCGAGTTAAAGGAATTTTGAAAAGACCTGGAGTTCATATTGAAATTTTATTTGAGAACTCTCGAAGTTTTATTTGAAATATGGAGAACTCTACAAAAATAGAAAAGTCCCTGGTTCCATAGACGAATGCTCGGTTGAGCAAAAAGTTTTTTTTTTTTGTAATTTACGTGAGTTATCAACTCACGAATTATTATTATTTTAAAGGTGTGTGACTTATTCACGCCTTATTATATAAAATTGGGTTTTCGAAAATAAACAGTTTATGAATTTGGTGAACTCACAGTGTACATGCGAATTCAGTAATTTTATAGCGTATGTATATACATAAAATCAGCGAGTTCTCACATAGAGGTTAATGTGAATTACTCATGGTTTCTTGGAAAGTCAGTGTAGACTCTTGAATAATATGCTTTATGCTCAACTTTGCAGGTTTGAAAGAAATAGCAAGTTTTGGAGGTTTTACGTTGTTATTACTTAGTTCGTGAAATCGTAAAGAGGTGAGAATTGAGGAATACCATTTTTGCAGACGTCAATTATCGAATTTGCTTTAATCCCATTATGTTGATGAATTCATGTATGGATGTTGCAGCAAGTTTGCAAAATGGTTGAATCCCGTAGTGCTTCTGAAGATGATGTTTCTTATAGAGAAGATGTTTCCACAGATACCTCTTCTAGAGATGATGATTCTTCCAGAAACGATGATACTGAGGTTTCTCGGGGGAAGAAGGAAAGTTCCAAGACTAAGAACATTCCAACTGCTGAGGATAAATTCTTCGTGTATTTGTATAGGCCTGAAAAGCGTCCTCTAGGCTCTTCGTTTCGGTTGCTGATAAATCCTAGGTGCACTTCCCAGAACAAGTTGGTGTCTCCCCGAGCTTTGGTTCAGTTTTTTTTGCAAGGGAAGTATTTCGCAGCTTCTCAGGTGGAGTTGAAGCTTTCTCGAAGACCTCTGATGCATTTCTCTGGATGGGCAACGCACATGTTAGGCCATAGCCGTGTGAGGGCCATATTGGATATTGCTCAAGTGACACGAGCCATTCAAGCTGCTGGAGATTTGATCATCAATCATGATATACCAGGTATGATATCCCTACTCACACATTTATATGCAGATGGGGAGAATTCACCATTACTCTGGAAGATGTAGTTGCTTTGTTGCACCTTCTAACTACTGGTAATTTTCCTGAAGAACTCTCGATAGAGGAGAAGGAGATATCTGACACGTTAGAAGTAAAGATGCACGAATTCAATGAGTCGCCTGCATCTTGCTATGCCCGATGGTTATCACACTGGTGGCCAAGAGATAGAACTCCTGAAGGACCGGTTGATGGCGTTTTGACAATTGCGGCTTTCTTGTGTCTGTGGCTCTCACGGGATATCTTCGAAGATTGTGGATACTTGATAAAGCCATTTGTGATTCGTTTTTCCATTAAGATGGCCAAAGGTGAGAAAATTCCCATTGGAAGTCTATTTTTGGGTTCTTTGTTCGCCAACTTGGACTCTCTAGTTGTGGACTCCAGTATTTCTGATGGATTCATGAAGATTGAGACGTATGCTAATACCATGTTTCTCCAAGCCTTGATGTGGGAACACCTTGAGATCTATGCCCCAATTTCCCATGGCATTTTGCAATGACCCAAGGTCGACACTCGCCATTCCCTTCTTGAGGAGAATAATGCTAGAATCATGCGTTGGTCTAGAAAGCAACCACAATACAAGATATGCATTACTGACGTTTTGGACATTGAGTTTGAGTTCAACTTTCTCCCATGGGTGTCGGTTCCTTCTCATTTCTCACAGTTGATCACTTTGAATACTACTGACGAGAATATCACGTTGAGTACTGGTGCTGGTCTGTGTGAAGGAGAGAGATCTTTCGTCTTGAGTTGTACTCCTGGTTTCTTGATATCAATAATGAACGGAGGATTCCAGGTAGAAGAGTACAACATTGACAGAGCCGCTAGACAGATGGGACTTGACCAGTGCATTCCGGGTCATCAAATGAATAAGCCAGAGATTGAGTACCTGAAGGCTCATTTAGACTGCACTCGCGTGGAAGGAAATGAATACTTGTTCCCATGTTCTGACCGAGAAACCTTCGCAACTCCTGGTTATATAGGCTTTTGGCATAAGCAACTCGAGCGTGTATATATGTTTGTAACAAATGTTCAGTTCCCAGTACGAGAGTTCCCTCCTCTTGACGTGGTTTCCGGTCGACCCAGGTTGAAGTATCTCCCTGGTAGTGATAAGAGGAAGACATCTCCAAATGCGTCACAAGTAAGTGCTTCTTTTTATGATTTCGGCCAAAGTATGCCAATCATATTTTAATCGTATTACCTTTCTTGTGATAGGGTGGTCGCACTGTGAGACCTCGAATTGATGTAAACTCTTTAATCTTTCAAGAAATTCCCCAGGGAGGAGAAGGAAAAAGTAAGACAACACATAGGATGATACCGAACAGAATACAGTCTCCTGCCGCTTCTTTGGTGAGTTGCTCGCGCTTTTCGTCATTGTTGCAACTTTCTCATCCATGTAATTAGGATTTAATAGAGTATTGCTCATCCATTTCAGATTTTTGCCCCATCGGTTATTGATTGTCTCCGCTTTTATTTTGATCGAACAATTCAGGATTCCAGTACTGAGGAAGTTGACGTAAGTTTCCCCTTTTGCACTTGATAATTGTAATGCGACTTTGGACGAATGAGTGAAGATTGTTGTTGATGTGGATAGGAGGAAATCACCATGGATAAGGAGCATGTTGATGAGGAACATTCCTCTTTGAGTCATGAGAATATGGAGAGCTCTCGAAATCCCGAACCGAACGAAAATATGGAGAGTTCTCCGAATGAAGGTAACGGAATTGCCAATGGAGGTTCCAATATTGTCGGGTCCTCAAATGGTTTAGAGGTTCCCCTAGTAAGTATTTCTCCTGTAGCCTCTTCATAGAAGTATGATATTTCTGATTTATGCATGAATGAATGAGAACCCATATGAATATACGAGTAATTTTGCCGAAATACGTCATCAGAAAATTTCAGACTTCAGATTTTTTTAGAGATGTTGTAGAATCCTCGTCCGGAGTCTTATTTTCGATGTACACATATGTATCTTCAAGCCCAGGAAATTTCCAAGCTTTATTAAAGAATATTTTCTAATTTTGAGCATGTTTATGGCCTGAAAAACGCGAAACATTAAACTTCCAGGAGATACTCAGAACTTTTCCAGATCGCGCGTTGTGTGATGTTGTGGACACATCTCCTCGCTCGTTCATCTAATTGTCATGAATTTTGAAATGTTTTAGAGAACTTCCATATGAAGAGAATGATATATAACTCGTCTCTAGATTCCTCACCAATTTCTCCCAATTCGTCATTGTACATAGGGCAGTGTAAATTTGCTTCAGCTGAGTTTCTTTGAAAACATGTTTCGTGACTTTGATACTTCTTGCTCATGTTGTAAATGCATAATAAGGAACTTAGAAGATGTTAGTTCACTTACTTTCTTAATCTCATGATTTCATTGGATTTCCATGCCTGAACCACCCTAATCCCAAGTAATCTTCGCATTAGGTACCGAATGACGAAGTTGGGAACCATGGATTCAATAACGATAGCTTGGGAAGTACTGGAGTTGTTGGCGATGAAACTCTTATATATGCACCTCCAAGTTATGAAGCCCTGGTTGTTGATAAGGGGGAGATGGTGGAAGTCCCAATTGAGCCTCAGATGGTGGAACCCGAAGCGAGAATAACAGAAAATGCTTCGTCTGAAGTGGTCTCCATGATCGTCGATGGTGCTCCAATAGTTGAGAGGCATATGATAGTGCATGAGTATCCTAATGCAGGGATTTCTTTTGATCCTCAATTTGGTGAGTTACTCCCATACCACCAGTTAGTTGGTGGTTTTAGTGTTCCCATCAGACATGCTGCTATGTATGAGAAACTGTGGAAAATGTATGGACACATCGTGGTTACTCAGGATCCAGAATGGAGCTATTTTTTGACAAAACAAGTGGAAACCATCTTGCGTGTTATACTTGATATCTGTATTACTCCCAGAAATGTTATTACTCGAGACGTACTCTTTGATTGGGAGTACAACTCGAGGAATGCCGAAGAACTTGGCTTCAATCTGAAGTGGCTTCGAAAAAGGCTTGAAGCTATCATGAAAACAATAGAGGGTAGTGCTCCTTTCCATGTTAGTGACGCCGTGATGAAGAAGATGGACGAAGTTTCCGAACTGACCAAGAAGCTAGCATTGGAGAAAGCAGCTTTGAAAGCTTTGGAAGATGCGGAGAATAAGAAATCATTCTTTGACGGCTTTCTTTAGTTTCTTTTCCATATTCTCATGAACATTGAACTTCTGAGAGAGATGTGAGATTTTATTTGGGTTTTGAATTTATGAATTACTGGGGATTTTCTTTTTGATTTTAAATTTGATAGAGATTTTCTTAAATAAATAACTTTGATAGATTGCTGAATTTTCAAATGATGAGTGTAATTATGCACACGTTTTGGAGGAATTGAAAATACATTTTAAAAAAAATCCTAAAATGCAATCGTCAGACGTTTTGGACGTTCATGTCGGTCAATTATCCCTCAAAATCTTTGAGCCATTTCTCACGAATCACCGGCACAATGGCTTTATCATCCATGTCGATCAATTTGTAGTACCCACCGACCACGAATTTGGTGATCATGAAAGGACCTTCCCAATTAGGCTTCCTCCTAGAACGCTCTTTTAGTTTAACTGCTTTGAGAACTAAATCTTCTTTATGAAATTTGTTAAGCTTGGTTGCGCATTCCCTGAATATATTCCGCTGGTTTGGAATCACCCGTGGATTCCATGCTGGTGAAGATTTCCAATTCTGTGGCACATGTGGACACTCATGCAAAGGAAAATATGGCGGGTATCGCTTTTCAAAATGAGCCAAGTCTTCAGCAATAAACCTTTCAATGTGGTGCATAGTCAGAAGAGGTTCCAACCATGCAGTGTAGTATTGCTGAGGCGAGATTGGCCACTCATAACGTTTGATGACGGGTAGGTTTTGAGCGAGTCCCCGAATCAGGGTAGCATTTTTGAAAGTAGGTAACACATATGCATCATGAGGGATAAGACTTGGCTGAGTGCGAAACCTCCTGACGAATTCGTTGGGGCTTTCTCCAGGATTTTGCGTGAGTCCTATTAGAGTTTCGACCTTTTCCAAATGCTCGAAAGTCTGGTCATCTTCTGGGTCAGAGCTTTCTTTGGTGGAGAAGTGTGCAACTAAAGGTGAAGATACCGCAGTAATTTTTCCATCATGAATCCACGCTCTTCCAAGAACCATGTCGTATCCAGGATCCTCCCTGATTATGAAGAATTTGGTTTCTGTTCAGGTTGAATCACTTCTTATGTTGAGAATGATATGACCATAAGCGTCCCTGGAGATTCCTTCATGATCTCTGACTGAGATTGGAGCGTGAGTTACTTCTTGACGAGTGATGCCAGCAGCTCTGAGGGTTTTCAGAGGAATGATATTTACAGCAGTGCCAACGTCGACTAATGCTTGTCTGAATTCGTTCTCCTTGAGATACACCATGGTGAGAAGTCCCCAGTCGTACATCTCTTTGTCTGTCACAGGTGGTTCAGGGAATGTTTCCTGAATTGTCAGTCGTTTGCCTGACACAACATGGTTTAGCGCAGCAAACATGTCGTATCTTTGGGCCCTTGAAAAGTACAACAACTCGCAGACGTGCTCCATTAAAGACTGAACTGATTCCTTGACCGGCTGTTCGGAGGGTGCGAATGTGCTTATTGGGAGAGGATTTCTGTGTACTCCTTCAGTCCCCAGTTTTCCTGATTCGGCCTTTTTTTTGAAGATGTGCTTCAAATTTCTGCAGTCACCGGTTGGATGACTGACATACCTATGGAAGTGGCAATAGCGTGCATTTTTTATTTGCTCCGCGGCTGGTTCCTTTTTGACAGGAGGTAGCTTGATTGCACTATCTTAGATCCAGACTTCCAGTAGTTCGATCACTTCTTCAATGGGAAATGGGAAATCAGGAACTTCCTCATCATTCTGTTGTTATTGTGCATTTCTGGTCTGGTTGTCCTTCCTTGGAGATTTTGGAGGGTGAGATATTGGAGAAGCGTTTTTGTGTTTTTGTGCTTCGGCTTTTCTCTTGCTTCCTTCAGCAACATTCATGGAATCTTCAATATTGTACTGCTTGTTTATCAGGCACCGAGCACTGCTACTTCGAATGTCTTTCGATTCCTCCATTTTGACAGTTTTTGTTCTTTCTAGCAAGGCGGGAGCAGTAGTTGCCGATCGCTTGGATGCTTCGTGAAGTTCCGAAAAGGTATGGAAGCGGAGATTCTCCAATAAATCTCTATAAACAGGGATCAACCCATTGATGCACAAGTCCACCAGTTGTTGTTCAGTAACATTTGGATCATGACAATCCAGAGCTTGGATCCTGAACCTCTTCACGTAATCGTTGGGGTTTTCAGTAGTCTTCTGAGCCATGCTCTCCAAGTCATAAAGGGTAATTTGTTCAGAAACAAAGAAGTATTTCCTGTAAAAAGCATTAATCATTTCTCCCCAATTAGTAATGCTTCCTGGTGCGATGTTATTGTACCAAGTGTATGCACGACCCGTCAGGGATTTTTCGAGCATTTTCTCCTAATGCTTCCAGAAATCGATAAACGTGTTTTCGAGCATTTTTCGTTCCGTTGTAGAGTGTGAACATTGGAGAGTTGTATCCTTTTGGGAGAGGGATCCTCTGCGTGGCTGCAGGATACAGAGGTTGATGATGGTGCACGGTCGTTGTATGCCCCTTCCTCAATTCTCCATAAAACGCTCCAAGTCTTCACGGGTGATGAAGCTGGCGGGTTGTGGATCTGCGGCTTTGTGGGTTTCATCGTCATCAGGAACAGGAATAACTTTGGGGTCCGTTGGAGATGTTTCCTTGGATTTTCCCTTATCTTGAGTTTTGTCTGACATCTTGTCAGTGAGAGTTTTGAGATAGTTAAATAGTTCCTTTTGAGTAGCAGCCATATCAGTTTGATTCTTGGCGAGAACTTCCTGGACCTTGATGAGATCGCCTATGGTAGGAGGATTTTCTATGATTTCTTTTGTATGCCGCCCGAAAAGAGGATGATCTTCGACATTGGTGTGAGGAGGAGTAATGTCACCACCATCGTTAGAAGCGGGATTGTTTCCCGAGTACCACCAGTGTTGTTGCTGGTACTAGCGTTATTGGTGTTGGGATGTGTAACCGATCCTGACCTAAGATCGACCATCTTTGCGAAAATGAGAGATTGCAATCGAGAGATTAATCTCCCACTGTGGTCGCCAATATGTGGATGGGGAAAAACGTGTCGCCAGTTTTTCGGGAAAGTGGAGAGTCGAGTGAGTTGTCGAGACTCCTCAGTCAAGCAAGATGTTAATCCTCACACAGATGCACCGCTGCAAATGGGGTGCTTAGATTCGGGAAATCAATCTGTATGACTCCGGCCTAAACCAAGACAATGGACGTTCTAGAATCAATTTGGTCGCAAAGAGGGAGATGGGTTGATCTGTAGGAGGGGAGCTTAGAATTGTGTGGGATCAGTGATGATCGAGGATTGTGGGTGTGTTGAAGGTTTCTGCAGTATTGGTGAATTATTGAGTTCGAATAAGCTCTGAGTGATTGGTGAATTCTTGAGAGTAGTTATTCGAGAAATTCTACAAGGATGATTACTGATGTTGTAATTCGTTGTCCTCAATCGTGAATTCAAATACTTATTTATACTGTTAGAGTAGTAACACCATTGACCCCTATAAGTGTGACGGTTTCTTGAGTGAAAGAGTGAGAAAGTGGGAGATCGTGGTAAAGTCAGTTCCACGTCGTTTGGAGACTTGACTGATCGTGCACCCACTACTTTGCTAACTCCTTCAACCGTTGACACGACTTACACATATTTCTCGTCGTGGGATGAATCCACGTGACGTAGACCGCCAGACCAAAACCCTAAGTGATATCCCCCCATTTGTGACGTGATTGATGTTTCACGAATCGTGGAGTCTGCGGGGTAGACGTGTTTAGGTTAGTCAATTATTGACTGATTATACACCGATTCTAAGTTTGGTGAATCAAGCATGAATGGTGAATGCTTAGCGATTCATGGGTCGAACATGTAGTTCTCCGGAGAGATGTCATTATAACAAGTTACTGACTAGTTGAGTGGTTGATCAAGTATTGCCGCAAATTATAAGAATTCAATGAGAAACTGAGAAAGTATTGCTCAATTTACCGAATTATGGGATTTTGATGGGCAACTGAGCAAGTATTGCTCAATTCACCAAATACTGAAGAATTTTCGAATATTGGCTAATATTCAGGCGATTGAGCAAGTATTGCTCGATTCAGCGAATTATTTACTAGTGATGTGACCCAGTAAAATGTTAATTAAAATATTGGTAGATTACCGAATATTGTTTAATTAATTTTAGATGTTGACTGGTGAATCAACATAAATTTATTAATGTTCGAAATTGCTCAGAATGATGGTTTCACAGAGTGTTCATTCGAAATCCTAATTTTGGACAATCCTCCATCAATTGGAGAATTGCTGAAAATTGATTATGAGTGATGGAGGGACTGACCATATAGGATGAGGAACGTCCATGTGATGCCCAGCGCTCGAGTGAGCATGCACCAGGGTTCTCAGTTTGAGAGTTGGTGAAAAGTGATGATTAAATGGGGAGTTAACCATTTACTGAAAATATTCCTGGGTTCAGCATTAGGTGTAAAACCTAATTATGAGAGATGGGACCGACCAAGAGGGTATGGGACCGGCTCCTGGTGGTCATGTGACCAAGTGTTGGTCATTTAAAGGATTCTCCAGTTGATTGGAGAGATCTCGGGCCCAATATGAGCGATTGAGCAAATTAGGTCAGAATTGCGAAAACGTGTGGGACCGGCTTCGTGCAAGCCCTAGGGGTGACCTGGTAGGTCATGGAGGCATGCACGTGTTTCCATGATATCCGTGTCTCCATACTGAGAGTTTCAGTATTTTCTGATGCGCGTTTGAGCGATGTTGTGAATTTTCAAAAGAGTTTCATCTTGACTGAGAATTTTCGACTTTTTGGTGGAATGAGCATGTATGCTCAATTCATCAATATATTAAAATAAAATATTTTAATAATTCAAAATTTCCGTGAGGAGTTAGCCGGCCGCGTGACCATGTTGGATTTTGGTTTTTCGTGATTCGAGCAATATTTGAGAAAATATGGAGAAGTCACAAATTTTGTTCAAACCCATGAGTTTCACGAGTTGAGGGAAATAATAATAATGAGAAATTAAGGATTGCAAGGTGTGGGACCGACCACGGCTAGGGCATGGCCGGCCGTCCAAGTTGCCCGGTCCCGCACACCTTTCCCTATTTTATTATTATTTTCATGAATCCTTGAAGTTATGGAGAGTTCTTGAAGATATGGAGAATCCATAAAGTTTTGGAATAATAATTATAAAAAGCTAAGGATTGTGAGGTGTGGGACCGGCCACGACTTGGGAATGGACGACCGGCTAGGTTGCCCGGTCCCGCACACCTCTCCTTATTTTATAATTTACATGGTGAATCCTCCAAGTTATGGAGAACTCTCTAGTTTTGCACAAATTCGGAAATTTTTGCCAAGATGGAGAACTCTCCATGGGTTTATGAAAATAGTGAGAAAATAAAGAAAATAATGGGGAAGCATGGGACCGGCCACGGCTAGGCCGGTGGGACCGGCCCATGGGTGCTTCCCATTATTTTATTGTTTTTTATTTTCTCTCTCCTATTTTATGGAGAACTCTCCATTGTTTCATGTTTTTGGATGCTCGTTCGCGCATCTGGGTGCTCAGTCGTGCATCATTGTCGAGTACACATGCACCATTGTCCAGATGCCCAATTATTGAGTATTTATTATCAATTCATGAGATCCATTGGAGAATAATTCATGAAACTGAGTAATAAAGTGAATAGATGTTTCATTATTAATTCGTAGGATCAGATGCGGATTCGACTACGAATTCAGAATAATAAAACGAGAATTACCATCCCATGAGATCGTGGATTCGACCATAGAATCGGAGTAATTGAGATTTATCCATCACCATTTCATGAGACCAGTAAATTCGATCATGAAATCAGAGTAATGAGATAATATAGTTGTTTCGTTGCTATTCTATGAGATTAAGCCATGGATTCGATCATAGAATCGAAACAATTATTATTGCCATTCCATGGGATCAGGCCATGGATTTGACCATGGAATAGGAGCAATTGTTATTGTCATTCCACGGGATCAGGCCGTGGATTCGACCATGGAATATGAGCAATAATAGATTATTCTGGGAATTCAGTGGTGAATGTCACGGCATAATTAATCTATGTGCATAGTCAGTGACGGAAAATCTTGAGGGTTCTCTCAGACACTACGAAGAACACCCGAGTCTATACACGTCGCTCTACATAGTCAGGATCAGTGAGTATCACTGTCCTGAAGGCGTTATTGCTCTCAATCTGACGAAGAACCGCCCAATCATTCTTATATGTAGAGGGGGCTCTCTCTCATGCAGTCAGGGACAATGAGTATCACCGACAGCCTGAAGGCGCTATGTTCTCAATCTTCGGAGAACCGCCCAGCTGCATAGAGGTCACAATGAAATGCCAGGGATCGAACGCTCGGTTGGTAGAGTCTTTTCGAAAACATATTCATCATGGCTTCGTAAAATATGAATTGTCACATGCCTGAAGCCGTATCAGGAACATGCAGTATCATGATTTTACAGTTTTGCCCTTTGTTGAAAATCCACCATCTACAAGTAGAACCGATCATAACTTGTTATGTATCTTGGAAAAACTATTCACAATGCCTGACTTATGTATTGGTATGACGTTTGTTAGTGTAACTGATCCTAATTAATCACCTAAGATGGTATGATCGATATTTGTAATTGGTGTGGACGATCCTAGTAATTGGTATAACCGATCCTAGTAATTGGTGTGACAGATCACAAAATAGTGTGTAATCGATCCTTTTTTAATTGGTGTAACAGGTCCAGGTAATTTGTGTGACCAATCCTGGTAACTGGTGTGACCGATCACAAGTAATACCATGAGAATATGGTAACCAATCCTGGTAATTGATGTAACCGATCCTGGTAACTGATGTAACCAGTCCCAGTAACCATATTGAGGTAGACCCGATCCTAGTGTTTGGTAGAACCGTAAACCCATGATTAGTGTATTGATATTTGATCAATCACATAGTTCTTGGAAATCAGATAAACCAGTTCTAAACTTGTTTGGAAGTGTGGTATAATCTTTTCCAAGATTGTAAATATGAAAAAGTATTTACAAAGAAATAAGATGTCGATATACTTTGAACATGTTTAGTAACTCTTATCTTTTATTGTTCAAAGATATTCCTTAATAACTAAAGGAGATCCCGAAGTGAAATAAGTTGAGAATCTTTTAATTAAGGTTGTTAATTTTATATGCTTTTAATTACCAGCAATTAAAATGCATATCTCTGGAAAATAAAAATTGGTAATGTGCATTTACTAATTGGAGATTTTCTAGTAGGATTTCGGTTATTTTTGGACAGAGCATTTCTAGGAATTATGAAAACCGATTTGGAAATATATTGTATATCTTAAGAATATTTCGGTTTTGGAAATTCCTTGGTGTCCAAGCTTCCTTAGTCTATAAATACCCAAGTTTGCATTCCGAGCAAACTATCCTAAGAGCCAACAAAACTACCTTGTTGTGTTGTTACTGGTGGAGCCTTCTATTCGGAGAGGAAAGTACCCTAATTAGGTGAAATCTCTTACGCCCGCTCATTTAAAGACTTCTTTGGGATCAATAAGCTCTACGAGTACCGTTGGTGGGAAACTAGATAATTGCAGTATTATTAGTTTTCAATTTGATTTGATTGACTAACGGTTGTTGAACTTTGATTGCACCTATTTTGTTTATTCTTGAGAATCTTTTCTTCTGATATAAGATTCACTCCAACTAGATCGAAGTGTCGACGGGATCTTTAGAACTGTTTGAAGATCTAAAGACGTCTTGTGATAATCCATTATTAATAGACTCCGCTTTGTGCGTGATTAATCACAAGAAATTCAATTTGTGGTGTGCATGTGTTTATTGAAGATTTGAAGATGAAGAAGATTTCTTGTTAGGTTTCATAATCTTTGGTGTGCACAAACCTTGATCGGCTGGGATCCAACTATAACCGGTTTATCTTTGATAGATTCGATTGATTAGTTGCGTAGATCGTCATCAGTATTTAGTATCTTGGTATATCCTATTATTGATTGCAAAATCTAATCTCAATTACTTTGGTAGTTGTTAATTAGATTGATCTAAACCCGACAAAGGAGTTTATTGGATTAAACAGAAGAGCCTTTGTCTAACTCATATCACTGAGATTGAATAGAGTTGTTACCGAACAGATTTGTTATTCCTTTACTATTTGGAATATGAACCAAAGGAATTGTTCCAGTGCATGCACTTATTGAATGTCGGAAGTGCATGGATACTGAAGAAACTAGGTGAACTATAGGTTTAGTTGCTTGGTATCAACTATACGAAGTTGGTGTGATTTTGTATAGTGGCTTAATTTTGAGAGTATTCAATTCTGGACTAGGTCCCGGGGTTTTTCTACATTTGCGGTTTCCTCGTTAACAAAATATTGATGTGTCATTTACTTTTGTTTTTCGTAATTATAATTGTTGTTATTATAATTTAAAGTTCATTACACAAATGTTAACTCCATATTACTTGATAGTGATCCTATAGAGTTTGGTTAAGTCTGAACCTATTATCAAGTAATCACACTTTGATTGTTGTATTGTCTCGATCTCGTATCCATAGACGATCACACAAAGTGTGAATATCGATTTGTTGTATTGTCTTGACTCAGTCCATAGATAATCACTTTCGGTAAGAGGACTTATAGGTGGAAAAGCTTTAGATTGAGGTATATTTGGGTACCCTCATCTTTTTATGAATGTTTTGCATTTTGTTTTTCCAGTTGGTACTACAACCAAGATCTCAACCAGAACCAGTCTCTATGATGGGTTCGGATACATCCCAACACTATATGACTGATTTGGTACGGTTCCCTTAACCACTTAGTAATATTTAATTTCAAATTATTTTATTAGTAATCTCATGGATGTGTAATTTGTTTGCTCAATGTAGACATGGAAAAGTAAGGCTGAGGCCAAGGAATGGCTTATCTCAAAGGTGAAAGAGAAGATGTGCGTGGTTGTTCAAAGCAAACACTTCGATTTTAAGAAGATGGAAATGGTATGCGAGAGAGCGCGGAAAAATGGAGAAAGTCACAAAGGTAAGAATCACAAGTATGAGAAGAAGACGACTAGGGACTACAAAACTGCGTCTAAGAAGTGTGAATTCCCTTTTAGGATTGTTTTCAAAAGGCATCATGAAAATGATCTATGGAGATTGGATAGCATTCCGAACGGTCGTCACAACCATCGTCCACCTCAAAATTTATATAGACACCCTGCATATGCCCGGTTGAAACCGCATCAAATGGAGATATTTCGGCAGATGAAGGGATGTATACCTCTTATGATCCTAAATTCAATAAGGGCGGAAGATAAGGATAACTTGTCTACCATTTCTACAATCTATGCTGCCAAAGAAACGATCAAGAGAACCGAATGGGATGGTAGGTTAATTATGCAACAATCTGAGTGGTTAGCAGAAAAACTTAACTACGCCATGCAAACAAAAGTTGGTCCGGGCGAGAAAGTGACTCATATTTTTCTTGCACACCGAAGGATGGTGGATTTAGCTCAGTATTTTTACCAAGTTATGTTCATAGATTACATCTACAAGACAAACAGGTATGACATGCCGATGTTGAACGTGGTCAGTCATACTTCGGATAAACAATCATTCACCGTGGCATGGTGCTTTATGAAAAAAAAAGAAATAGAGGACTATGTTTGGGCGTTGGAACAAGCGAGGTTGATTTACCGTGGCGAAGAGACACCGCGGGTTATATTTACGGATAGGGATTTTGCAATTATGAGTGTCGTCCATTAAGTTTTTCCATTATCTCAACATTTTCTTTGTACGCGGCACATACAAACCAATCTTTTTTTCTAATTGCAAGAATCAAATCCAAAAGATACAACTTTAGAAGGGTAATCAACGTTCGGCGGAGGAAGATGAGCGTCTAAGTAAACTTACCAAGAAAGAGCGAGCGGAAGAGAAAAAGAAAGAAAAGGAAAAATACGATGAAGAGGGGGATCTATGGAAAGAGTCTTGAAAATATTGGGACCATTTGGCTCATTCGAAGACCGAGGTTTAGTATTATGCTAACTTGCGGAAGTTTATTGATGATTGGAGCACGCATCATAAGAAGGTGGTCGACTATTGCCTAAATACATGGTTGAATCCTTGGAAGGAGAAGTTTGTTTATTCATGGACCAATAGATACAAACACTTCAAAAATAAGTCTACAAGTCTTGTGGAGCATTCTCACGGAGATATTCTGGAAGAGAATAAGGGTGGGATAGTTACGGTACAGGAAGCTATTCACGAGCATGCAGATAATGATCTAAGAAAAATAGTGACTCAGATGGAGATAAGTAAAGACCGTTTTATGATGCAATATATTGAAGACAAATATTTGCTACGGGGGGTAGCACAAAAAGTATCATGGTGGGAAATAACCCATATGATGGAAGAACTTATTAAATTTAGAGCCAATGTGTCAGATGGAAAAGTGATGAGGTATAATTGTACAACCGAGACTTGGCTTGGCCTCCCGTGTAAACATAAACTTGGTGGGTACAAAAATATCATACCTCTTGGAGATATTGATCCATTCTGGCAGAAACTTTCATTCCTCCCAAATACCACAGGAGCCACTGAGAAAGAATTTGGAGACCTAGATATTGGCAAGTACATCAATGAAAAATACCGAAAAATGAATTATGCGGGAAGACAAACATTGGTTTCTAACTTGTGTTCGGCGGCCCGTAAGAGCTTGGGTGTAGAAGAATAGCCAAGAAAACAAAAACCACCAAGACGACCAACAACTAAATTGTCATTTAGATAAACCGTGAATGAGGACAATAGCTGCACAAGATACCCGTGTCATCACGAGTATGTCCAGGTGGAACATAAGGAGTACGAGAACTCTTTCATTCCCAAGAAAAGGGGTCGGCCAAAAAAACCAGTAGTCACCCAAAGTCAACCACAAGTGAAATAAAAAGAGGATATGGATGTTGTTGAGCATGCGGTCGGTACCCATCAAAGCCAAACTAGTGGAATGGTGACGATAAAATGAATAAATGGTAATCCGCGCACTCCTAGAGATTCCCAAGGAAGACCACGTCGTGTTGCTTACACTTTGTATAAAGAGTATATCGGTTAACATCCTTACATCATCTTGGATCACCTTATATCCACCGACGACGTTTACGGCGATGCAAATTGTGGTTACCATGTTGCAATGGAATAATTAGGGAATTTCGATGAAACCGACAAACTTAATCTCACCCAAATCAAATATGCAAGAAAAAAATGGTCGCTAAACTCGCTGAGGACAAGAAACTCTATTTGACAATGATCATGGAAGGAGATCCAAAAGAGAGAGAAATGAAATTCAAGGAGTTGGTTTCTAACGTGAAATTGCGAAAGGGGTCGAAGACGGCCGGTTATAAGTTTTGGATGCAAATGCCTTTTGGTGTCCAACTTTTAGCGAACACATTCACTTGTGTTGTTCATGTATTTAGCAAAGGGTTCCCCGAAGGCTCTTGTACGTTTGTACCCTCGAGAACTAAGTGTGAGCCGGCGCTAAAGAAGAGAAGAATTATAATGGCACATGTCAACTTGAACCATTACATAGGTTTAAAGATAACTGATGAATGTTCTTTACCACGGGTGAGCTATGGTGACTGGAGGGAGTTCGCTACGGAGTGGACAAACTAGTATGAGTACAACATGAACTTGTGGAATGTTATGGACCCAATGTCGAGTTACGTTGACATGGGTGAATAATCGTTGGATGAGTTGTTTATTTTGAGCATTGTATTTTGAAGCATAATTTTGGGAGACGGTTGTATCTGGAACATGGATATTAATATTTTGAAGAATTCTTAATGAATACAATGTGTTTTATGTTTCGGCACGAATGTATTTTCACTTGTATTTGATTTTTTTTTAACTAGAGTCATTACACAAAAGCTAGTAAACACTAACGAATCTTCTTTTGAGTCGTTATTGTTCTATTCATACAGAATAACGACTTTGTGTCTATTTTACAAAATTATTAGAGTTGTTATGATACATACGAATACAATGGACGACTCTAAACGTGCATACAAGGGAGTCTCCTGGATGTTTTAGACACTTGGGGTCGTTATTGGTTTATTCGTAGCATGTAACGACTCTTAGCCACTTTATTTTTCTTACTTAGTGTCGTTATTTTCCAGAATCATTACCGTAATGACTCTTATGATGGATATTTGGTTTCTCCCGGATGTTTTTGAAAGTTGGGGTCGTTAATGTTCTATTCATACGGTATAACGACCCCAAAATAAGGGTCGTTATTAGTTATACAAATTTACGTAATGACTCTAAACATGCATATTAGGTCGCCTACTGGATGTTTTAGACACCTGGGTCGTTATTGATTTAAGCATAATGATTAATGACTCTAGAGTAGAAAACCTTCAACGACCCTTTTTGAATGCACTTTTTACAAGAAAATAGCCGTTGGGATATTTTCTATATAAAGTTTCCATCATCCCCTGTCAAATTCAACCGAAAATAATCAAGGTAACTCATTTTTGCAATGGCAAGTCCATCATCAACTAGCAATTCAATTGAAAACATACTTAGAAGATGCAAGCGACCAACCAAATCAATATTGGCAATGGAAGAAGAGTTATGCAAAAGAAGCATGCGACCTACTAAAAAACCATTCACTCCATTGTCATATTCTATGAAGGAAGAAGAAGAGATGCGTGAGGCCAATAAATGAGGCGAAAAACAATCCCATCTCCGGGAAATATTCAAGCAAGTCGAGGAAAAATTATTACATCGTCAAGGATCTTCCCAAAGAACATCAACATGCGAGTATATTTTGGAGTCAAGTTGGTTGGAGTCCTTTCGTTAATTACAACAAGAAACTACGCTATGATTATGAACCGTCCCACATTCGTGATAGGACGATTCACGTTTTGAAATTCTGCACCAAGTACAATGAGTTTCTCGCGAGGCACAAAAGGGATAGGCATGCAGCCCAGGATGCATATACCAAATGGAGAGGAGAGTCATTTTATCACATCGAAGCCGCAGTGGTAGTTGAAAATCACACCAGGAAAATAAATAACATGTAATTTGTTGAGTAAGATCTAAGTTAGACCAACTATGTACTAAATATTCGTCACACAAAATATTTATGTAATAACGACTCTTCAATATGTATGTTCTTAAACAACGTTATGAAAATATAAAGGGTCATTACCTGGTTAAGTTATGACCGTAACGACTGTTTTTATGGATTTAAAAAAATATGACCGTTGGAGTATTCTTCTATATAATACAACCCATTGTTATTCTAAAAATTGCCAAAACCTCCTACTTTTATTCCATCTACATCTTACATAACTTAATTAGCGATTAGTAATCCCTATTTTCATTTCAAAGTGAGATATCAATGGCAATGGTAGCATGGGAACTAGACGAAGATATGGATCTCGTAAAATATTTCGCTACACTTTCCGTGAACATCCCAATGAAATCTATTCAATGTTATGCAAGAGAGTTAAATAATTATTTTATGGACGCACGGCAAATCCTAATAACCGAAAATGGAGAGATTTAGCGTTTCAATTCAACTACATAAAAAGTACAATGCGAGAATACGTTATAGTTAGAAATATGATTACGACCATCATCCTCGTGCTCCTCAAAGGGAAAAGGTGAGTAATCCCTAAATTTTATACCAAAGTCCCTTTTTTTCGTATACTTACATTTATACATTCATTGAATTTCACCTCGAACGATTCAAAGGGTTATGGAGAATTCGTAATGGGGAAACAATTTTCATTCACCACAAGAAATATACCATGTTGTACCGTCGCGCCAAGACGTTCATCGACGAACACTTGATGTGTCGAATTTAAGAATACCCATACTAAGTCTTATGTAATGCTTGAACTATGTGGTGTTATTTCGGTAATGATATAAGTGTATTTGTAACTTTCAGAACAAATAGTTTCAGCATAGTCGTCAATGCTAATGTATGACACTTAACGACTCTAGAATAGAAGAAATTGGTTGATCTCCTGGATGTTTTTTTAATATGGTGTCGTCACTGGTTTCCATATATATATATATCAACGACTATAATTTTTTTAAAAATAAAATTCTTTGGATTTATTTTACGAAGGTTCGTTACTCTGCTATATGTACCCAATAACGACTCTATAGTAGAAGAAATTGGTTGATATCCTGGATTCTTTTGTAAGATGGGGTCGTCATTGGTTTCCATATAAATAATAACGAATTTATCTATTTAAAAAAAATCTGGATTTATTTTATGAAGGGTCGTTAATCTTCTATTTGAATCACTTAACGACTCTAGAGTGGGAAAAATTGGATGTCTCCTGGATGTTTTTATAAGATGGGGTAGTTTCCATATAAACATTAACGACTCTATCTATTTGAAAAAAAAAAGTAATTTCTGGATTTTTTTTAAGAAGGGTCGTTAATCTACTATATGAATCACTTAACGACTCTATAGTGGGAAAAATTGGATGTCTCCTGAATGTTTTTGTAAGATAGGGCTGTCACTGGATTCTATATATATATATATTAATGACTCTATCTATGGAAAAAATAAACCATTCTCTGGATAATTTTTACGAAGGGTCGTTAATATGTTATATGAAATAGATAACGAGTCTATCTGTGTTTCAACTATTTGGTTTACATCTATGTTGGATCATTTGTTTGGAGATATATTATTTGATAACAATAACACTAATGTCCGTTAAAAAAACTTCTAACATACTAAATAAAGCGATAATGTTTTAACAAACCATTCAAAACAGCAGTAGATAGTTGTATCAAACAAAATCCAAACAAACAAATATAAGTTCAAGTCTACAATAACTAAAGGTCGTCCATTAAAACATTATAAGAACATCTCCTCACCCAAGAATACGACCTCTACCTCGGCCTCGACCTCGACCCTCTACCTCGGCCTCGACCTCTATCTCGCCCTCCCTGACTTCCCCGACTTCCTTCACCAGTTGATGTCCGGCTTCTCTTACGACGACCTTGAATTGCACTAGGTATTTGGGAATCAACATCCTCTCTTTCCTCCCTGGCTTTCCTCACATTGGCTTCCTATATCTTGGCTTGCTTGATCTTGTTGAGCACGTTCTTGCCTTATTTGTTCCTTTGTTTTCCTGGTCCTACTACATTTCTTAGCCAGATCAACAAACATTTTATTCGTTTGTGGATTCTCAATGTGTTGGCAGTAATCAGCGTACTTACGATATCGCTCAGGTTCTACCACTTCTCCTTTGTCGGCCGTGCAACAAAATGCCTTGATAAGAATCTTCATTCGTTCCATCTATTTGCATTCAAATACCAATTGATAGTAAATAACTTGTATTTGTATTTATATGAATAACACAATTCCAAAAATAAATACTTACCACAAGCTTAATAATGGTAGAATCATCTCTGGTGTCAGGTGTAAAAGCCGCGGAATTTCAGCAAAATCCTTGATTTACCACGTTTATTAACGTTGCTAATAATTTCAGCAACGCTTATGTACGTTTCCCACACGACGTCCCAAATTATTGGCAATGTATATATATACGTTGCTTTAATTATTTATAGCAATGTTTGATACGTTGCTTTATCCGTTGCTTATATAATATAAAGCAACAAATATAAAAGTTGTTTTAATTAATTAGGAAACGTTTCAGATAATTTAAGAAACGATTATATCCGTCGTAGAATTTTTAATGAGAACTAAAAAAAAAAATTAGAGAAATAAACATAATTAAAAAATCTGTATATTTTTCCAAAATCCTGTATTACAAAACCTTTTTAGAACATTCTTCCAAACAAAACAAGGCTTGCACCTGCAAACAACCCACGATAAAGTAAAAGAACTAATTCATCCACAAAGAAACAAAAAAGATGACATGATACTGGAAATTCAACAAATTCTTCTGGTCACCAGCAGTGAGGCGGAGGTCAACACACTGAGCTACTAAAAAAGAGCCTGTTTATAAGGCCACTAGACTTTGGAGATGTCTTGGCACTTGAACGAAGAGAGTATAAAAGCTTGTGTTTGTTGAATGGACCAAGGCAGCATGTCCTGCAAAATTAAAGGGAAGTGTTTCATGAAATGGTCAACAAATCCAGGATGAAATTACATCTCAATGTCAAGGGAACTACCAGGGCATTCCCATGCATAATTAACTCCTAATTGAAGTTATGGATTGTACAAGAACTTTATCCCTAATCACTACAACATTTCGATAAGAAGAAAAGGGTTCGAGAAACCAATGCATCCAAAGTATGTCAACATAATCTCAGCCGAGTTTTTTACAACACTATTTTCACATCCCTATCATTATGTATGAACTCATGTATGTAAGATAATTAAAGAGCACACTTTATAAGTTATTACCCAAAAACAAGTGTAAAAAACTTAGAGCCTGTTTGGTACAGTTTTCAAAAATAGTTTTCCACTGTTTTAAAAACATACCCTTCTTTCCTTGTTTTCATTTTCTAAAAATTGTTTGGTGAACTGTTTTTGAATACATAGAAATCAACTAAATTGGATCAAATGTAAAGATTCGTCAAGAGATAGTGATATTAGCCATGAATCACTTGCAGTCATTCCCCCGATTTCTTACTTTGTTTTGAAAAGAAAAGAAGAACAAAAAAAAGAAAAAAAAGAAAAACATAGAAAACAATAATTTGTTGTTTTCAAAAACAGAAAACAGATAGAAAACATTTTCTGAAAATGTCCCTACCAAACGCGTTTTCTCTTGTTTTCTTTATTTTTGAAAATATAAAATTGTTTTTGAAAACTATACCAAACAGGACCTTACAATCTCTAGTACCGGATCAAATTTGTAGAAGTGCTGGAACTTTGCCGTC
Source organism: Papaver bracteatum (assembly GCA_023529315.1). Classification (NCBI taxonomy): domain Eukaryota; kingdom Viridiplantae; phylum Streptophyta; class Magnoliopsida; order Ranunculales; family Papaveraceae; genus Papaver; species Papaver bracteatum. The sequence continues at coordinate 1,256,939 of JAJJWX010002325.1, forward strand.
AAAGAAATCCTTCCCAACTGCCTGATAAAGGATAATATAGATACAAATAAGTGGACATCAAAGCGTATGATATCTAATTTACAACATTTTACTTCATTCGTTGTATTGATTAAGAGCTGATACAAAATAATATAGAATAAAATAAAGAAGAAAGGAATCTAACCTTAACATTGTCAAGATTCACTTCACTGACAAACATGTACTTCACATCTTCAGTTCCAGTGCGTAACCTAATAAAGCACGGGAACAATGTATAGCAACAGGAACACTGCATGTAGGACCAGAATATCGCCATGATATTACTCTTGCGAGATTAACAACACTTCTGCGAACATCACCGCGAGTTCTTCAACAACACTTCACGAGTGTCACAGAATGATTTGAATAATGACGTAATAGCTGACGAATGAAGAAACACGGGAAGAGCGTGATTATCCTGCGATGGTCACGACGCTTGCGAGAATGGACATTATAACTACTGCGATAATATCGCGAGTCAGATCCGAAATTAAAGGACAGATTAGCTGTCATCCACTATGTAACTATCCTATATAAAGAGACCTAATAGATTCAGAAAGGGGATGATATATTTTTGAGTGTTGAGAAAGTCTTGAGGAGAGAGAAAATTCAAGAGAGCAGTTGTATTCTTGATTTCTTCCATTTCTTGTAAACATTTCTGAGAATCAAATAATAAAGTGTTGTTTTTAATCTTCAAATATGTCTTAATTACAGTAAATTCTTATCAAGGGTGCAGTGTAGGATTTCCTGCAACTACATTTTGGCGCCCGAAATAGGATTAATTGATGAGTATTTAAAGAAAAAGATAAAAATTGACATTGTGATTGTGATTGGAAGGAATTTGGAACAATTAGTGAAAGATCTTATGCAACATTCAATAGATTACTAAGATTAATGGCTAGAAGAAGAAGAAACACATCAGAACCACCAACAACCGTAAGGAGGAGTAAAAGACTTGCAGGTGGAGAAACAAATAAAATGGAAGAATCTTCAAAGATAAGAACAAGAAGAAATAGAACAAGGAATGGAGGATAATATCAAATTCAACAGCCGAATCAACAAACACCAATACAAGATAGAGTTGTGGATTACGACAGAGTGAGTGTGCATACTTGGCGACCAGATTCGACGGAAGAGGCAAAAGATCGACAATTAAGAAATGAAAGAAGAGAAGAAAGAAACCGAGAAGTAAATAGAGGATTAATATATGGAGATGATGGAAATGAAACAGTAGAGGTTTTAAGACAAAGAATACAAGAGGAAAGGAGGTTAGAGGCGTAAGAACGTGCGAATCTAACAAGACAAAATCACGAGTTAAGAATGGAGAATTTGAGATTACAAAGTAGGAGATCAAGAAGTACTACTAGATCAAGTTCAAGATCATTTAGAGAAGAACCAAGGAGAAATTCCCCTATGAGAAATGCTGGAGTAAATATCCGAGAGGAAATGAAAAATCCAAATGAAGAGCAACATCATGGAGAAGAAGAGATGATTGATGATCGTTACCTTCCACACGGTGAAACTATTAATGGTAGACATGATAATAGAAATCAAGAGCGTGGAAATAACCAAGATGGTGAAGAAAATCGAGAAGAAGGTAGAAGAATATTACATGGGCGAGAAATCCAAAGAAATCAAAGAATCATTGAGGACGAAATTGAGAGGCATTATGTTGAACAAGCACGTCTAGCTTGCAAAAGAGAAAGATTAAGAGCAGAAGTTGAAGAACAAGAGTTTTAAGAAGCAATACGGAAGAATAATCATGATAATCGAGAAAGGATACGCACACAAAATCGCCATAGCAATAATATCAATGAGGAGTATGACAGAATACAAAGGAGAATAGAAAGACAACGAAGAGAAATGATGAGGAATGAAGAAACTCGCAGAGAAGAAATTGGAAGGCATAATCAGTTGCGAATTCAAGAAGGAGGTGAAGAGGAAAATCACAGGAGAAGGCAGAATGAAGATGCTGAATAAGAAGCACAAAATCTCGCAGGACAAGAAAGACACGAGCGCAGAAGGAGAGAAGCTGCACTGAAAAGACCAATTGAGCAAAACTCATCTGGGAATGAATAAATTTTAAGAGAGTTATCAGAAATGAGGGGAATGTTGAATAACAAAAGAGAAGGAGGCAAAAGGTAACTTGATGAAGCCATTAAAGAAGCTGCGAGAACTCCATTCACTCAAGAAGTACAATTAGGAGGAATCCCTCCAAAATGCAATTTATCAGCATTAACCAGTATCTTCGATGGGACTACCTGTGTTGTTCAACATGTAAAGGCTTATGTTAGGTATATACTACAATGGGAAAACCATGATGCTGTATTATGCAAATACTTTGCATCTAGTTTGACTGGCGAGGCGTTAAAATGGTTCGAAGGCTTACCTAAAAATACAATAACTTCTTTAGACCATTTGCAAGCTACATTTCTGGGAGCATATATAAGCAATAATTCTTCACGGCCCGGTATTAAAGATGTATTTAGGTTAAAACAGAGGATTGGCGAGAGTCTGAAACACCTAACCATAAGATGTAAGACAATGTGCAGTGAAATGGCATGAAGAGTGGATGAGAGATACCTCATTTTATCTTTCATTAATGCAATGTTCACAACCAATCTGTTGTACATACAAATTTTCAGAATCAAAAATACCATCACAATGACTGAGCTAAGAGAACTACAAGAAGAATACATTGCTTTGGAGGAGAAACAAAATGAGATGGAATCATATCCATTCGCAAACACCAGCTCAATAGCGGCAAACGAGAGTTTACTTCCTAAAATGATTAACAATGTGGAGAGCACCTCGCAGCTACAGCAAGAGAAAGTGGTTATTGAAAACCAGCAGAAGTTAGTATCCATGGGAAGCCGAGATCAAGAGGAGTATGGAAGAGAAAGGAATTATTACAATCGCGGTGGAAATAATAAAATTCAAAGACTTGATCAGCCGCAAGAAACTTATGGCGGTCAGAGGCAAAATAATTTTAGAGGACAAGGGAATCAAAGAATAATATGGGAAGAAATTAAGATGCCACCCCTGAATGCTAGCATATAAAAAATTTGGGAGGCTATCATTCTGATGGAAAATATACCATCACCCTGGAATATGGGAAAAAAGACACATCAAAATAATCGAAAGCAAGAATTTTGTCATTATCATCATTTTCATGGACATTCAATAAATGATTGCAGGAATGTAAAAAGAATAATTTTGAGGATGATTGATCATGGAAAGTTAAATCATTTTCTAATAGGACATCCGTAATCTCAGCAGTTACCACCAGCACCAGATATTCGCAGAGTGAATACTGTAAAAGGAGCAGAAACATTTGTGATAGAGGTTGGAGCCAAGTCGAAGAATTTGTTCTGTAATTCCATCGTATATTCATATAAAACTATTGAGGATTTCCACGACAATGTTCTAAGCAGAGTCTTCGCGAGAGACGCAGATGGAAGAGAGATAATGAATATTGCGAGAGTCTCGCCATTAGAGGAGTGGCAAAAGCAAACTATTTCTTTCACTGCGCAAGAAGTACCAGAGCCTGGCGAGATGCATGAAAACCCACTGGTGGTAAGGTTAGAAATAATTCCAAAACAAATATAAGAAGAAGCTGAAGAAAATGATGATGGTGAAACTGAGGATTCCTGGGCCATTAACAGAGTTCTAATAGATACTGGAAGTTCAGTTGATATCTTATTTTATCATACTTACAGAACCATGGGTGGAAAAGATGAGGATTTGATACCATCAACCTATAAAATCTATGGTTTCAATGACACTGCCAACAAGCCCAAAGGTAAATTACAATGCGAATTCCATTAAAGGGGTTATCTTCTAAGATTCTATTCTGCGTTGTGGATATTGAATCACCTTATAATGCCCTGATTGGACGACCTTGGCTACATGTTATATTAGGTGTGGCGTCAACTTTCCACCAATGTATTAAATTTCCTCATCCTAATAGTGTTGGAGTAATAAAGGGAGACTGGGTTGATGGGAAGAAATGCAATGAGATTGATATGGAATCTTGCGAGGAAAGGGCAGCAAATAGCATAAACTGGAAACGAAACATCAAGCAAAAACAAAGAGGTGATAAGATGATGGTTGATACAATAGAGTGGCGAGAGGAGGGAATACTGAGAAATCAACGTGAGTTGGAAACTGTAGGTGGCGAGCATCTCGCAGATGGAGAGAAAACAAAAAAACGCAACAAAAGGGGAGAAGCAGAAGGTAGTAAGTATAAAGGTAAAATGATAAAATTTAAGAAGTTTATGAATGATTTGTTGAAGAAAATATTTCAAAAAGATATTTTGTTTGAATGAAATAAATGAAATTGAAAAATTATACAAGATTTGAAATGCAAATAAAGAGAATATCAAAGAAAAGAAATTTCATCAGAATTGCAATATTCGCAAGAAACACGAATAAAATTTCGCAGAGACATAAGAATGGGACGAACCTATATGGCATACACCCTAGTTCATGGATACAATTTCGCAAGAGGAAAATGTAAGACCTAAAGTGCGTCATATAAGGGGGTATATCTTTGCGTGACTCATGGATAAGGTTATACCGCTGCTGGGACCTGAGTCATGAAGATGTTGAGGTTAGAGAAAACCTATCCGGGGGAGGTACCTTGGATTTACAACTATATAAGGTTATACCCTGGTTGGACGACCGAGGATCTCTTCTAAGGAGTGCAGAGTATGACTAAGGTTCCGAGGTACACGGTTGATCCAAGGGTGCCCGGGGCGTACGAAACTACCCTGGCCATTCTTGGAAAGTCTTGGCTATGATGTACTCCGCCCGAAGAAAACCCCACTTAGGGTGCAGTCTTGTAACTATAATCCATATAGGCATAAAGGACAAGAGGCTGCGAAAACAACTGGTTGATGTTAAGACTGGATAGGAGGAGCTAGTGTTGTATGTCCGATGTGCCCTCCTTGAAGGGGCAACCAGGGGGGACTAAGGGAGGCACCCTCCATTAAGGAGTTTATAAGTGTCTTAAGACGGCAATGTCATGGGGCTTTATGTTCGCAAGAACATTTAGGCCTGTCATATTGTCGCGTGACAAATACAGAGGCAACAAGCCATAATAAAAAGTTAAGATGAGATCAATGGGTTTTTACATGAAAGTGTAAAGATGTCATGCAATTTCATCGCAAGATGGAAATGTCATGGGGCTTTGTTCTCGCAAGGAACTTAGGCCTATCATATTGTCGCTGACATTTAACAACATATGGATAAGGCAAGATCAATGGGTCTTTACATGCGAATGTAAGGACGTCCTGCGATTTTGTCGCAGAAAGAAACGTGGCGAAATAAGACCTTTAATTAGGAAGGCAAACTAAGACCACAAGAGATTAACACATAACTGCGAGATTATGGTTGCGATATTTGCACAATTTTATTAAGAATCTAATATTCTCAATCTTTTATATTGCAGACGAATAACAGAGGCAAGTATGGGAATGAACAGAACAATAATGTTGTTATTCATCTTTATATAACAGATTTACGCACAGATAGCTAAAAACTTATAAATATATTACTTAACCATATTGCACAAAAGAAATTGTCTTTTAATATATGCAGGATGAGATAAGAAGAAGTTCATACACTAGAGAACATTAGAAGATGGAGAAATTCGCAGCAAGTATACTACAAAGAGAAAAGGATAGGTGTACAGATATTAAAGGGAAGAATTTAAGAAATCTAATTAGATCCATCGTTTTTTTCGCCGGATTTCTTTTCTTCATCTCCACCACCTTCATCATTACCTTCATCTTCTTCAGAATCTTCAGCTTCGCTATCAGAAATGACAAGATCAGGGACATTTTGTGGAACTTCATGCAAAATGTTAGGATACTCGGAATGAGGATTTGATGATCATTGCATACCAATTTAATAGAGTCATTGCGAACACCAACAAGAGTGTTACTAAAATTCCTTCTCATAATTTCTAATTGTTCCTTCAGTCTACGAGAAGCTAGAGTTTTTGCAAGCACTCCCTTATCATCTTCAAGTTCGTTAACCCTGACAGAGTATTTCTTTTCAACTCCTGCGAATAACAGAATAGCAAATCAGAAATTTAGTAGCAAACTATAAAATAAAAAATACCAATGAGAATGAATAATTAGCAACCTTCTCTTTTAGAAATTATGTCTCTAATCAAGGTTTCTTGTTCAGTATGAATACTAACATCTACACCTAGATTATTTCTGGCATTATCAAGAACTTTCTCAGCCCAAGCAAATTCTTCATCATTGCTAATAAGAAGATAAGAGCGAACTTGGTTCTCTCTCGCAATAAGATCTCTATTTTCGCCGATAAGTCTATCCCTCTAAATTTTAACATCAGTGAGAATTTTATGGAAATATGATAGGGATTGAGCACCATTTTTATCAATAAGATCTTTCTCATCAATAAGATCACTATTCTTACTTCTCAATCTATTAGTTTCTTCTTTTGAATTAAGATAAAGACGCTTAAACTTATTGGTTAATCCCAAGTTGAATCTGTGCTCAATTTTTAAGAGATGAAATTTGGATTTAAGTTCATCTATGGAAAGAGATCTAATTTAATCATCTGAGAAACTACTTAAAGAGCTATTAAGACGAGCAAGAAGGGTATCCTCATCAACAGGTTCAGGGAAAGATCGGAGGAATGTAGCCTCATCAGTAAGGTCACAAATATCTGCAAAAATGGTTACTTGAATGAGCCAAAATAAGGCAAAAGAATTAAAAGAAAAGAATGAAAAGTTTATACCATAGAGTTGTTGATTAGCCTTTTCAAGATCAGAAATCTTTTGTTTATCACTCGAAGCATCAATTTCTAATTGCTTATTCTTCTTGCGAAGCTCAGCAACCTCAGCTTCTAATTCTCCTTTACTCTTGCGAAGATCAATAGCTTCAGATTCCAACTGTTCCTTTTGCTTGCGAAGATCTGCAGATTTAGACTTTAAATTTTCATTTTTTTTGCGAAGGTCTGCACGTATTTTCTAAAAATCTGAGGCAGCAATAAAAGAAGCTCTTCCAGCCTGCGAAGAAATGTAAAAATTGCTAAGACAAATATAGTTCGAAATCTAAGGTATAAGGAAGAGGCAAAGAAGTGAAAACATACCAGAATGCCGAGTGAATTCAAAAGACTGGGAGTCATCGATCTCGATATTCCCTAGAAAGAATCATTGTCAACCAATAGGGAAACATCGCAAACCTTTGCGAGAGCTTGAGATACTTCATTAACAGCTTCATCTCCATAATCATTTGAAATACCATGTCATCGCCAAAAATCTTAGATAATTGGGTCATAGGAGATTCAAGAGAAGAGGAATCCTTCATAGGAGAGATGTCATTATAATCTTCGTCTTCATCATCATCAGCATCATCGTTACTCGGATTTTATTCATTAGGTTGAGGAGTTGAAGAAGAAGAAAATTGGGTTTTTCTTTTCTTTAAGGGAGGAGCACCAGATTTCTCTCTGCGAGGAGTGGTAGACTTCTCTTTGAGAGGGGCATTAGATTTCCCCTTGCGACCAACTGTGGATTTCTCTTTAGTTCTCGCAGGCTTCACATGCTCTCTTTCTTCAATTTCCTGCGAACACAGATAAAGATAAGAAATAGAGGCAACAATATATTGTAAAAAGTTATAAAGAAATATTTCTTACTTCATCTGTGAGAGATTTGAGAGATAAGTAAGTAGCAGGTTTCCCAAGCCTATCGTATCTGGCCTTCAACCTTTCAATCTGATAAAAAGGAAATTGTCAGCGAGAATCTAAATACATGAAGAAAATAATAATGGTAATTTATTATGCAAAAAAATAAGAAAACATACTTCTTTATTTCTCTCAGGCCAGTTGAATACCCACGGCTGGTATTATGTGAGATTCGCAGGTAAAGCATGGTTACCAGAGATATATGGACCCTCTAAACATAGTGGAAAAATGAACCATTTGTCATCATTGGAATGGCGAGGACCTTGATTATTACCCATATGCCAGTCGATATCTAACATTAGAGCTTCATCTTCAGCGATGTTATCTTTCTTTTTTAAGCGGACACCCCAGCAAGTGCTATCCTTTCTACAAGGGATTATATCGTAGTTTGCAAAGAAGTTCTCCACAGTATACTTCGCGAAAACAATTGGAACATATTTAAATTTAGGATTCTTCGCAGCATCAGGGTAGCGAGATTTTTTACCAGCACCGTGAGTAGCATACTCAAGTATTAAGCGAATACAATCCCCACTTAATTGATAAACTTCCCGCAAGAACTTCTCGTGAGAGAGTATCGCATAGAATAAAGGAGGTTCAGGGTCTTAGAGAGGAATGGGAATACCAGCCTCAAGTTGGCCTAGCGAGACTATGATCTTCTCACGATTACATGGAAAATTAGAAAATAATGGAACAGAAAGTTCAGATTTAGGGTTTTGATTAGGAATGGTGGATAAAGTAAAACCTTTGTCTTGAAATTATTTTTGGATCTTCTCGAAAGTGATCATATATTTGTGACCAGCTGCAACCATTTTTTAGTATGGGAATGAAGAAAAAGATTGAAGAGTGAGAAAGAAATCACAGCAGTAACAAATGCGCAATTTACAGAAGAACAGTAAAATTACAGAGAGATTGCAGAGAGAAGAAATAAGAAGTAAAAAGAACAAAAGAAAAGAAGGAAAGAAGTATTTATAGAAAGCAAATATTCCCGAGAAGATAAGTGTAATCAATGCAAGGAAGAGACGTGAACAGTTGGAACGCATCGGTTGAAAAGGACGTGTCAAAAATTGAATGGGAGAAAAAGTACATGAAAACAGCTGGCGAAGAATACATAAATGTGCCAAAGCAGAAGAGTGCAAAAAGATAAACATCTGCGGCATTATAAAAGATTCAATTCTCATGATCTTTCCTCCCTCGCATAAAAGACATGAGAAGAGGCAAGATGTAGGACCAGAATATCGCCATGATATTACTCTTGAGAGATTAACAACACTTCTGCGAACATCACCGCATTTTCTTCAACAACACTTCACGAGTGTCACAGAATGATTTGAAGAATGACGTAATAGCTGACGAATGAAGAAACACGGGAAGAGCGTGATTATCCTGCGATGGTCGCGACGCTTGCGAGAATGGACATTATAACTACTGCGATAATATCGCGAGTTAGATCCGAAATTAAAGGACATATTAGCTGTCATCCACTATGTAACTATCCTATATAAAGAGACCCAGTAGATTCAGAAAGGGGATGATGTATTTTTGAGTGTTGAGAAAGTTTTGAGGAGAGAGAAAATTCAAGAGAGCAGTTGTATTCTTGATTTCTTCCATTTCTTGTAAACATTTCTGAGATTCAAATAATAAAGTGTTGTTTTAATCTTCAAATATGTCTTAATTACAGTAAATTCTTATCAAGGGTGTAGTGTAGGATTTCCTGCAACTACATTGCAATTTTACAACAAAACTCCTATTTGATCTTCTAGAAAAAATTAACTTCAGAATGGTGGTTTCACAACAAATAAGAGAAAAATAAATTTTCGACCCTTTTCAACATGGGTATTAATCCTCGTACAGCTTTGTAGAAGTCACATTTCTTGCTAAAACAAATGCAGAAAGAAATGAAAGACATTATGTTCACAAAAAATATTTGCCAGTAGAAAATTACCACAAGGTATAGAACTAAATGTAAATTTTTACTCTACATCAAAAATGGTATAACAAAGAGATCTTTTTGGAGTAGGGAGTTACTAGAACCTTGCAGATAATCCGCTTTATGGGCATCATCTGTATACAATGAATTACGAAAATTGGATTAACCTGCAATGAAAGAAACAAGAAAAAGAACCTGATAAGTTAATCAAAGAAACCAGACAGGATGCACTCAAGTCACTAATGACACTTGGAGCTTTCAATAGGGACTCAAGTACTTGAACTTGAAGGATAAATAAAGAGTTGTTATGCGTTGACGTCTTTACCGGATCGAAAGAGCACTGCAGTTACACTCCGCAATCTACCAGTTAAATTGAACATACTAGAACATCTGCATCAACCAAAATGGAAAGAAATAAGATATAGACGACCCAATACTGCGGGGGAAAAGAGAAGGCAATACGATTTTCTTCACAAGCCTTAAACATAATAACACACAAAAAATACACAGGTGCAGAAAGACAATAAACTTTTAATCAATAAGAACGTTATCTTTCCTCGGTACATCAACAACATGAGAAGTACATGGCATAGTTCAACCTGTGAACCTTTCATTCCAAGGTTTTGCATCCTCGTAATACTTTGAATCAAAGTTTTACCTTCTACCAAACTGAGCTAACCAAATTGACAGCATCATATTGCCCGATTTCATTCTGAATTGCGCAGGAGAATGCAACATCGCACTTTTGATTCCATGGTTTTGCATCCTTGTAATATTTTGATTGATTATAAGTCTTTCAATACTCTCTGCATATTAAGACAACTTACAAGGTAAACTTAAAGCGAGACTGAAAACTAGGAGACACAATATGTTAGCTGGAGAACCATACCACAAAATTCTTTGTTAAGCTTTGATATCCCTCACAAATTCCACCCACCTTCATATAATCTAATCCAACTTCATTAACTAAGTAACCCATGGAATCAACAATAGATCATATTCTAATTTTACAAATACCAATAAATAAAGTAACCATCCCAGTTGATTCAAATAAAATTTTTAATACCTTGCTTCAGCACATCGTATATGGTTGCTTTTAGATTATTTCCATTTGGTGTAGGACAGTGTCATAGAGCTACCTGTGTCCATATGTAATACATCCACAAAAACATAGTGGTCATACTAAGTAAACCATTGTGCAAAAAAAAAAAGTAAACCTTTGAATAATAAAATTTGACCATACATTTTTGAAAAATCATCTCAAAGAGCAAAACACAACTAAGGCTCACATCCACAAAGGGGTTTTTTTCTCACCAAAACTTAGATATGTAATGAACTTCATTACCACCTGTAGTCTGATATGAAACATTAGCTACCTATTCTTTACCAAAATTACCACACACAAAAACCCCCAATGAAATCTCACTCCACATACCACCACCAACATCACTTGAACTCAAATTAATAAGGTACAACACTACTATAATTTCTACAAGTGACCTTGGTGGTTGATTGTTCTCAGGAAAACCCACAAATCATACCCCAATTTATTTATTTTTTCCATAGGAATACCCACAAATCTCAGATCTAAATAAAGATTTTTAATTAATGACGTTAGAGTTTCAGAAAGATAAATTTTGATTTATGAAAACGTAGTTTTGATACCAAAGAACTCGATTTAGGTTTATAAGAGAAGAAAAAAAATATTTTGGGATAAATAAGAGTTTCGATTTATGAGATGGGTTTAGGAGAGATCGATAGATTATGAGATGGGTTTAGGAGATATAGATTTTGATTTCTCGCAAAACATGGTTTTGGTCTCGAAGTTGGTGATTGAGGTTTAGAAGATAAGAAGGAAAAAAACGAGGAAAAGAGAAGATAATGTTTTGGGAGAAGTAAAGGAGAAGATAACATTGTGGGAGAAGTAAGAAAATAAAAGAAAAGGATAAAAACTATATTGCAATATACATTTAAGCCCCCAACTATTTAACCAAAATGCAACGGTGTCCTTTTTTCTTTTTCTTTTTCTTTTTCACATTTTTCTGATAATAGGGACTTAGTGCAACGTATTGTAAGCCAAGAGAAATGGATAAAGTTCTGTAACATCTATATCTGTTGCACCTATAGAAACTAAAATGTTGCAAAACCTGGATATGGTGTAGTGCTATGAAGGAAGAAGAAGAGATGCGCGAGGACAAAAATGAGGCAAAGAACAATCCCATCTCCGGGAAATATTCAAACAAGTCGAGGAAGAGACCGAATGGGTTAAAAATTATTACATCGTCAAGGATCTTCCCATAGAACATCAGCATGAGAGTATATTTTGAAGTCAAGTTGGTTGGAGTCCTTTCGTTAATTACAACAAGAAAATACGCTATGATTATGAACCGTCCCATATTCGTGATAGGACGATTCACATTTTGAAATTCTGCACCAAGTACAACGAGTTTCTCGTGAGGCACAGAAGGGATAGGCATTTAGCCCAAGCTGCATATACCAAATTGAGAGGAGGGACGTTTTATCACATCAAAGCCGTAGTGGTAGTTCAATATCGCACCAGTAAAATGAATAACATGTAATTTGTTGAGTAAGATTTAAGTTAGACCAACTATGTACTAAAGAGTCGTCACACAAAAGACTTATGTAATAATGACTCTTCAATATGTATGTTCTTAAACAATGTTATGAAAATATAAAGGGTCGTCACCTGGTTAAGTTATGACTGTAACGACTGTTTTTATGGATTTCAAAAAATATGACCGTTGGAGTATTCTTCTATATAATACAACCCATTGTTATTCTAAAAATTGCCCAAACCTCCTACTTTCATTCCATCTACATCTTCCATAACTTAATTAGCGAGTAGTAGTCCATATTTTAATTTCAAAGTGAGATATCAATGGCAATGGTAGCATGGGAACCAGACGAAGATATGGATCTCGTAAAATCTTTCACTAGCACTTTCCGTGAACGTCCCAATGAAATCTATTCAATGTTTTGGAATGGACGCACGACAAATCCTAATAACCGAAAATGGAGAGATTTAGCGTTTCAATTCAACTACATAAAAAGTGCAATGCGAGAATACGTTATAGTTAGAAATATGGTGTACGACCATCATCCTCGTGCTCCTCTAAGGGAAAAGGTGAGTAATCCCTAAATTTTATACCAAAGTCCCTTTTTTCGGATACTTACATTTATACATTCATTGAATTTCAGCTCTAATGATTCAAAGGGTTATGGAGAATTCGTAATGGGGAAACAAATTTCATTCACCACAAGAAATATACCGTGTTGTACCATCACGCCAAGACGTTCATCGACGAACACTTGATGTGTCGAATTCAAGAATACCCATACTAAGTCTTATGTAATTCTTGAACTATGTGGTGTTATTTCGGTAATGATATAAATGTATTCGTAACTTTCAGAACAATAGTTTCAGCAGAGTCGTCAATGCTAATGTAATGAATCACTTAACGACTCTAGAGTGGGAAAAATTGGATGTCTCCTGGATGTTTTTGTAAGATAGGGTCATCATTAGTTTCCATATAAACATTAACAACTCTATCTATTTAAAAAAAAAATTGGCTTTATTTTACGAAGGGTCGTTAATCTGCTATATGAATCACTAAACGACTCTAGAGTAGGAAAAATTGGATGTCTCCTGGATATTTTTATAAGATAGGGTCGTCACTGGTTTCCGTATATATATTAACGACTCTATCTATGGGAAAAATAAACCATTCTCTGGATAATTTTTACGAATGGTCGTTAATATGTTATATGAAATAGATAACGACTCTATCTGTGTTTCAACTATTTGGTTTACATCTATGCTGGATCATTTGTTTGGAAATATATTATTTGATAATAATAACACTAATGTCCGTTAAAAAAACTACTAACATACTAAATAATGCGACAATGTTTTAACAAACCATTCGAACCTGTATTAGATAGTTGTATCAAACAAAAACCAAACAAATATAAGTTCAAGTCTACAATAACTAAAGGTCGTCCATTAAAACATTATAAGAACATCTCCTCACCCAAGAATACGACCTCGGCCTCGACCTACCTCCACCTTGGCCTCGACCTCCATCTCGCCCTCCCTGACTTCCTTCACCAGTTGATGTCCGACTTCTCTTACGACGACGTTGAATTGCACTAGGTATTTGGGAATCAGCATCTTCTCTTTCCTCCGGGATTTCTTCACATTGACTTCCTCCATCTTGGCTTGCTTGACCCTGTTGAACACGTTCTTGTATTATTTGTTCCTTTGTTTTCCTGGTCCTCTTACATTGCTTAGCCAGATCAGCAAACATTTTATTCGCTTGTGGATTTTCAATGTGTTGGCAGTAATCAGCGTACTTACGATATCACTCAGGTTCTACCACTTCTCCTTTGTCGGTCGTGCAACAAAATACCTTGATAAGAATCTCAAAAAGCGGGGGTATAACAACCTCACCCAATATTTCGATTAGCAATTTGTATGGACAACTCCAAGTTGTTTTTCTAGAGAATCAACTAGACTCAATCAATAGAAAATACTCAAGGAGTTATTATCTCAATCTCTCAATTTGATTTACTCAAGCAAATATGAATCGCGAGTCTAATCAAAGAGAGATAACTTGGATGGTTCCAAAGACCAATATCCAAGTGTCAATTGATTTAAATCAACAACCAATAGGTCGGATATTCTAATCGATTGAACAACGCACAACCTGTATTATTTCAATTATATAAAAATATAATGCAAAAAAGAAATAACACAGACACCAGAATTTTGTTAACGAGGAAACCGCAAATGCAGAAAAATCCCGAGACCTAGTCCAAATTAAACATACACTGTATTAAGCCGCTACAGACACTAGCCTATTCCAAATTAACTTTGGTCTGGACTGTAGTTGAATTCCAATAAATCTCATACTGATCCAAGGTATAGTTATGCTCCTACGCCTCTGATCCCAACAGGATACTGCGCACTTGATTCCCTTAGCTGATCTCACCCACAACCAAGAGTTGCTAAGACCCAAAGTCGAAGACTTTAGTAAACAAATTTGTCTCACACAGAAAAGTCTACAAGATAGATAAATTCCTCTCCCACGAATAAACCTATGAGTTTTGTTCCGTCTTTTGATAAATCAAGGTGAACAGGAACCAATCAAGAAAACCAGACTTATATTCCCGAAGAACATCTCAGTTTTATCAATCACCTCACAATAGTCTTAATCGACGCAGCGAAAAAGATATTGTGGAATCACAAACGATGAGACAAATATGTTTGTGATTACTTTTATATCTTGCCTATCAGAGATAGAAATCTCATGCCAATTATTACAATTGTACTCGTACGATAGCTATAACAAGATCAGATCACACAACTACAAGAAAAGTAGTATCGGTATGGCTTCACAATCCCAATGAAGTCTTTAAGTCGTTAACCTGGTTTTAGAAGAAGAAAACCAAAGGTTAAAGGAGAATCGACTCTAGCTTAGCAAACTAGTATCACACAGAATGTGTGGGGATTAGGTTTGCCAGTTGCTAGAGTTCTCCCTTATATAGTATTTCAAATCAGGGTTTGCAATCAATGTTAGCTTAGCAACAAAGCATTTAATATTCACCGTTAGATGAAAACCTGATTAGATATAATCTAATATCTCTCAACCGTTAGATCAAAAAATTAGCTTGCCATACACACATGTACTTGACGATTTTGGGTTTGTGTAACCGTACCCAAACGTGTACAATAGTTGGTTCAAGATTAGTCAACCAAATGGTTAGCCAAATGATAACTTTCATATCAACCATATTCTTCTTCACCATAACTAGTCCAAATGACTCAAATGAACTAGTTAGAGAGTTGTTCAATTGATATGAGATCTTATGTACTACACAAGACACAATTGAAGCAAAAAGGATGTGATTCACTCGAATCGATTCATGAACCTAAATCCACGGTTTGCAATAGCATTCCTTAGATAATTTAAATAAGTTCACGAACATCATTTTTAGACATAACAACTCAAGTTCGCGGACTTAAGTAACCGGTTGGAGTTGACAAACTCCATCAGAAATTCTCGGGTTCGAGAACTTCCGTTAGTTCGTGGACTGAGTTTGTGAACTGGGTTGACTGCTCAAGTTTTAGTTTTTACTTGATCAACAAAGTTCACAAACTTCGGTTCAAGTTCATAAGGACTTATACATATATGTGTTACCATAATAATGTTTATATCCCCCAGTGGTTATATTGTCTAAACTCTCATTTCAATTATTGAAACATTCTCACATGACGTCATATAGTTGTTAATCACGAACTAGTTTTCGTCAGAGAAATTTCCAAAGTGATTGAAACATAACATGACTTTCGTCACTAGGCAAAGATGAACTTGGCTAAAGCGAAAGCTTTACCAACACATATTTCGAGAAATAGATAAGCGAGATATACTCAGCTCGAAATGTCACATGTGTATATCTTTAGTCTATATAGTAAAATGACTTTTGTCTCAAGATAGGAGATAGAGTAGATAGACTTTTGAGTGATAGATAAGTTCAAGTCTCCACATACCTTTTAGTCGATGAAGATCCACCGGTTCCTTGAGTAGTCCTTCATCTTGTATGATGATTGCCATGGAGTTCATGAGCTCAACTACACTTTCTATCCTAGTCCAAGATCTTAGCTATAGTAGACTAGAAATCAAGACTTTATAATTTTGATCACTAGCATTGACAAACATGCTTGTTATAACAACGCATTCGAGTTTGACCGGGCAGTGCTCTAACAATCTCCCCCTTTGTCAATTTTAGTGGCAAAACTATTAATACATATGGAATACAGAAAATATATAAATAAACTTTGTAGCTCATATTTCCACATGTCTAGTCTTCAACAATACTCGAAATCTTCGTCACTTCCAAGTAATCCAATGATCCCAAAGGTTGTAAGTTTAGCATCATCGTTGTTGAAAATCCATAGCTATAACAATGAGAAAAGCATCGGTTCTTAATCATTGTTATACAATGTCATAGTATTATTACACACCGTCAAAGTCCAATTGCATCACAACTTCAACAACAATACTATGGTGATACTTTACTCCCCCTTAGTCAATACTCCATCTCACATGGAAACCACTCCCCCTTACATAATGATCCGAAAACCATATGTATTTGTAGTGTGAACTACAATTAATTCTCCCCCTTTTTGCCAATAAAATTGGCAAAGGTACAAGAACATGATCCTAATGAAATTTCCGTAAGAGACATTTCATGACCAAAGGTAAATATGTATCATCTTGTTTAGATGCAATCATAAAGCCGAAGCTAAATGCATTCATCAAGGAGTTTATAAAGACGCAAGATAACCCCTCTAATATTCCACAGCCGCACTCCCACAAAGATTTGGCAATTAAGCACAAGTTCAAAAGAACTCTCCCCCATAATATGTCATTCCCTAAGGAACAACAAGAGCGACCTTAATTTCAAAAGAAAAGAAGGATTTCTTTAGACTCAACAAATTACATACAAGTATGAATTTGGAATCCAACAAGAAATATTCAATCAAATTAACCAAAGCGAACCAAGATTAATTTGACTAAATATGCTCAACACAAGTAAACTTATGCAAACTTAAAAAATCAATTAAATTAATCACAAGGAAACCTGCAAATAATCTAATTGTCATACTCAACCAAACTAATTATAAGAGTAATCAATTTAATTGGCCACACTCGACATAAGAATATCTAAGGAGCAATGACTAAGTTAATCATAAAAATAACCATCCTAGTCAATTATGCTCAACATGAGAAGAACTTACGGAGTGCTAACTAAATAACCATACTAGATGATTGATTTAGTTCATTTGGGCTCAACATAAGAGATTATGGAACCCCGACTAAGATTTTCATAACATGACAACCTTAACCGTACATGTACTCAACATAAGAAAACTTATGGAATACAAACTAAATAACCACACAAGTTGATTGATTTAGTTCTTTATGCTCAACATATAACATCTCATGGAACAACCAACCATGCCAATAAGAAATCGACTCTGTTGTATCGTGCTCAACATGAGATACATAATGGAGCCTTCACGGTAATACATAAAAAATGGATCAATAAGGATCTATACCGTGGATAACACAAGGATTCATTATATGTTTCATCACCATTTGCACAATGACACACAATAGACATAATCCTTGAATCACAATTTTTTTTAACCTATATTACATCAATAATTGACAATATAGGCTTAACTTTTGTGTTTGTCAAAAGTCTATTCATCCTTTTATCAATATTTACATATCAATTCACGAACGAATTTACTTTTAAAAAATATGGGATAATCAAGTTCACGGACGTAAACAACATATCCCATCAAAATATTGCAATATATAAAATCAAAAGATTAATACTGCAACCATCATCTTCCAAACAAACTTAGAATTTTTAAACCAAAAAATCTAAAAACAAGAAGATGAAAACATTGGATATATCTATGTGTAACACAATAATGGCTATTCCAAGACACTAGTTATTCTTCTAAACAAAAGAGAAAAAATAGAAGATTTACTAGATAACAACGCATTACTCATCATCTTCATCGGAGATACTCCAATAAGCTTGAATTGTGTTCAACTCATCCTTGAGCTCGGGAAACTTAGTTGCAACCACCGACAATTTTTCTTGAACGCATTTGACCCTTGAATTGACTTTACACACTCCTTGTGAATTTTTTGAAGTAAACTCAAAGTGGTAGGGTCACACTCATTCAAAGAAGCATCTCTTTGTCTTTTGCACACATTTTCCCTTATGCGCCTGAAAGTACAGGAACGAACTGGTTTGGGTACCCCAAGAGAGTTTCCAATTGTGTAAACACCACAATCATGGAATATTTGACTAATCAAACAAGGATAGCCTAACATATTGATGGGAGAAGTCATTGTAACCATTTGATGTATAATGAATCCACAAATATCAAGACTTTAAACACCCGATTCAAGAAAATAGACTAATTCAGAAAACTCATGGCTCCACCAAGAATTCTCAATTATGGAGGGACAAAGATGGGGAATACCATGTTTTCCAAATGCCATTAATGCAATACTAAGATCATTAGTAGGAAACTTCCATTGATTCCAAGATACCTTCTTACCACAAAGCACCATAAAGATATCATCAAATTAGGGACGTTCATCACTTGGTCTAGGGAGATGCACGTTTCCCAACGGTATGTTAATAATCTTTGAAATTAACTCTTTATTAACAAGAAACCTTTTTCTATTTACCATGGATTTGAATTCCATCTTATAAAGATCAACATCATGGATGTTGGCATAGAAAATTCTTGTTAGAGAATCAAAACCTTGACCAAGACCATCAAAGATATTTCCAAGATTGAACTTTTTGAAACAAGTTAAATCCTCATCATGTCCACTAGACAAATCCAATTTCTTTTCTAACATAAAACCTTTAGATGAAATCTTATCAAAAATTCTAGCACATGACTTTGGGAATCCTTTTTGAGACCTTAGAATTCATCATGAGATCCAATAAATTGAAAAGAACAAGAGGAATTTACTTACTTGGAGTGAATCTTCAACACCCTTTCTCTTAGTTTCTCCAAAAAGTCTTTAATGGAGATAAAACACAAAAACCTAGAAGTTCACGTACGCGGATGGGTGAGAGGAAGAATGGAGTATGCGAACTTCCTTTTAACAAGACCAAACATAGGCTTGGACCCGTTTGCGAACTTCAACCCACAAAGAACTAAAGGAGGCTTTGTTTAGACAATTGCATATCAAGAATTATGCATTCCACAACATGAAGGATGCACTAGAGAGCTTAAATTGAAACATGTACACGATTCAACCATCTCTTGCCCCATTTCAAGATATATACATATGGGGTAGTGTCAGTCTTGTTACCAAAAGGCATAATGTGTAGAGAATTTCTCATGCAACATTTTTGGTTGATCAGTGTGAACAGTCCCCGTAACATAATGATAATAATCAGGGGAGTCTGATCTTCCATTCCTTTGCTTAATATACCTCAAAGGAGGACTCTTCCATTTTCCAGGTTGTACAATATTATTTAAAGGTTTAATATGTACAGAGCCCTTTTTGGAGTGATTTTTAGACTTAACAGAATTAAGATTCTCTAAGGATCTAAAAATGTCTTCGAACGCTTTGAAAAGATCTTTATTAGCTGTTCCATTATGACAGTACTCCTCATAAAGATCGGTAGTTATTCTCGTGAGATTCCTTATCATTGAGCGTCATGAACTTTTCTTTAATCTGCCCTCCTTTTTATTTTTTTCTTTATATTGACACATATCATCTAAAACTTCCTTCTCAGATGAAATGAAATTATCATGAGAGATCAGAGGTTTTGACCATAATAGATCTTGATCAATCTTTAAGAATTTCTGTTGTGCGTTACAGATGCCAAGAGCAAACTTTCCAAAAAAAAATCCCATGAGACAAATTTCAAGGACCGAACAAACACAAACTTATCAGGTTTAATGTGTTTGCCTGCTGTGATACCAATTGAAAAAGCGAGGGTCTAACAACCTCACCCAACATTTCAATTATCAATCCGTATGGACAACTCCAAGTTGTTTTTCTAGAGAATCAACTAGACTCAATCAATAGAAAATACTCAAGGAATTATTATCTCAATCTCTCGATTTGATTTACTCAAGCAAATATGATTCGCGAGTCTAATCAAAGAGAGATAACTTGGATGGTACCAAAGACCAATATCCAAGTGTCAATCGATTTAAATCAACAACCAATAGGTCGGATATTCTAATCGGTTGAACAACGCACAACCTGTATTATTTCAATTATATAAAAATATAATGCGGAAAAGAAATAACACAGACACCAGAATTTTGTTAACGAGGAAACCGCAAATGCAGAAAAACCCCGAGACCTAGTCCAGATTAAACATACACTGTATTAAGCCGCTACAGACACTAGCATACTCCAAATAAACTTCGGTCTGGACTTTAGTTGAACCCCAATCAATCTCACACTGATCCAAGGTACAGTTATGCTCCTACGCCTCTGATCCCAGCGGGATACTGCGCACTTGATTCCCTTAGCTGATCTCACCCACAACCAAAAGTTGCTAGGACCCAAAGTCTAAGACTTTAGCAAACAAATATGTCTCACACAGAAAAGTCCACAAGATAGATAAATTCGTCTCCCACGAATAAACCTATGAGTTTTGTTTCGTATTTTGATAAATCAAGGTGAACATGAACCAATCAATAAAACCAGACTTATATTCCCGAAGAACATCTCAGTTTTATCAATCACCTCACAATAATCTTAATCGACGCAGCGAAAAAAGATATTGTGGAATCACAAACAATGAGACAAAGATGTTTGTGATTACTTTTATATCTTGCCTATCGGAGATAGAAATCTCAAGCCAATTATTACAATTGTACTCGTACGATAGAAACAACAAGATCAGATCAAACAACTACAAGAAAAGTAGCATCGGTATGGCTTCACAATCCCAATGAAGTCTTTAAGTCGTTAACCTGGTTTTAGAAGAAGAAAACCAAAGGTTAAAGGAGAATCGACTTTAGCTTAGCAAACTAGTATCACACAAAATGTATGGGGATTAGGTTTCCAAGTTGCTAGAGTTCTCCCTTATATAGTCTTTCAAATCAGGTTTTGCAATCAATATTAGCTTAGTAAAAAAGAATTCAATATTCACCGTTAGATGAAAACCTGATTAGATACAAGCTAATATCTCTCAACCGTTAGATCGAAAACTTAGCTTCCCATACACACATGTACTTGAAAATTTTGGGTTTGTTTAATCGTACCCAAACGTGTACAATAGTTGGTTCAATATTAGTCAACCAAATGGTTAGCCAAATGATAACTTTCATATCAACCATATTCTTCTTCACCATAACTAGTCCAAATGACTCAAATGAACTAGTTAGAGAGTTTTTCAATTGCTATGAGATCTTATGTACTATACAAGACACAATTGAAGCAAAATCGATGTGATTCACTCGAATCGATTCATGAACTCTAAAGCCACGGTTTGCAATAACATTCCTTAGATAATTTAAATAAGTTCACGAACATCGTTTTTAGACATAACCACTCAAGTTCGCGGACTGGGTTCGCGGACTTAAGTAACCGGTTGGAGTTCACAAACTCCAGCAGAAATTCTCGGGGTTTGAGAACTTCCGTCAGTTTGCAGACTGAGTTCGGGAACTGGGTTAACTGCTCAAGTTCCAGTTTTTACTTGATCAACAAAGTTCGCAAACTTCTGTTCAAGTGCATAAGGACTTATACATATATGTGTTACCACGACAATGTTTATATCCCCCAGTGGTTATATTATCTAAACTCTCATTTCAATCATTGAAACATTCTCACAGGACGTCATATAGTTGTTATTCACGAATTCGTCAGAGCAGTTTCCAAAGTGATTGAAACATAACATGACTTTTGTCACTAGGCAAAGATAAACTTGGCTAAAACGAAAGCTTTACCAACACACATTTCGATAAATAGATAAGAGAGATATACTCATCTTGAAATATCACATGTGTATATCTTTAGTCTATATAGTAAAACGATTTTTGTCTCAAGATATGAGATAGAGTAGATAGACTTTTGAGTGATAGATAAGTTCAAGTCTCCACATACCTTTTAGTCTATGAATATCCACCGGTTCCTTGAGTAGTCTTTCGTCTTGCATGATGATTTCCATGGAGTTCTTGAGCTCAACTACACTTTCTATCCTTGTCCGAGACCTTAGCTATAGTAGACTAAAAATCAAGACTTTATAGTTTTGATCACTAACATTGACAAACATGCTTGATATAGCAACGCATGCGAGTTCGACCGAGCAGTGCTCTAATAGAATCTTCATTCGTTCCATCTATTTTCATTCAAATACCAATTGATAGTAAATAACTTATATTTTTATGTATATGAATAACACAATTCCAAAAATAAATACTTACCACAATCTTAAGAATGGTAGAATCATCTCTGGTGTCAGATGTAAAAGTCGAGGAAGATGCCTTGTTGCTCATTCGAGTGCCAGGAGGATCTATCTGTATCACCCGAGGGTGAGAGAAGCGTTCATACCATTACAAGTAATCTGGTGTTTCCTCGTGACCTTCATTCACATACTCCCAAAAAAAGACTTTTATCTTGCTATCATGCTGGTGTCTATCATCCCAATGCTTGGTCTTAGGTTTAGGTTCGTAAACCACCACTAAGTCCGACTCTTAGACTCGCATTTGTCTTACTTGTGCTTGAATCGTGGTTCATAATCCGGTGTGAGTGAATCTTGAATATACCCAAGCTGACGCATGATTCTCATCGGATTATACATTGAAAATCCGTAAGGGTAAAACAAAGGTCCATTGTAATACACGACATCTTCCATTGCGCTCACCCTATCATTCTTATAAGGATCAAAGATTACCTCTTCAGCTGTGATGTTGTCCAATTTTTGGCGCATTTCTAAGAACGCATCCTTTTGTTTCTTATCCTGACAGCCAGTGTACAAATATCGAGTTCCTCTTGGTTTAGTTTTGTTCCATGATGGGTTGACTGTGACGTCGGGATTGTCTTTGAACAATGAAGGAAAACGATCGTAAATCCACACCTATATTAACATCAAAAAAAAAAAAACAATCCGATAGGTATAAAAATATTCAAACAACAAAAGAACATAAATAGAGGACACAACTTTGTACAATCCAATTACATGGAGTAGAGCCGAATTTCCATTCACTTGAGAAGTTCGTTCTCGAGATGCATTTGATAACTGACTATTCAAATGTGCTACTATGGCAGTCCCCCTAGAGTACTTGTTCACATCTTCCAAAGGATCCAAAAGTTGAAGAAGGTTGACACAGACCCGATTACCTTTGTTGTCGGGAAATATAACCGACGCAAGTGTTTACAACAAATACCCAACCGCCGCATAACGACACTCCATATCAAAGATGCCATCAACTTTTTCTTTGATTAGTGTCCCAGCAAACATCTCCCTAATCTCTATGAGTTTGAACTCTTTCTTCGGGTATTTCTTTCCCTTCACGAAAAGGCCATATGTCGTCTCTTTGTCCCAGCCAAAAAAATTCTCGGTTTTTGCATAAATTTCTTCCCAACTAAGCCTTTTCTTGAACTTGTCATTGGTGGATTTTCCTTCCACCTGCATCCCTAATATATGATCTGCATCATCGGGAGTCAATGCCATCTCGCCAAAAGGGAATTGGAATGTAAGGGTTTCACCGTAAAACCTCTCACAGAAACTTGATACTGCAACCTTGTCATATGTAATCACAGAGTTCACAACAGAAGTATACATACTAGAGTTTTCAATAATCTCTTTGACTCTTGCACATTCATCTTTTAGATCCCACAAGGACATTTTCACATAAGAAGATTGCCGCCTGAAAATACGTACGGCATTCTTATGATCCTACAAAATAAAAACAAATAAAGATAAAAAAAAATGAAAGTTCACATCAACAAATCAAATATAAAAGCAAAGTTGAGATTGTTACCATTGTTTCGTAGATGGTACGAGCCCACGTTCTTGGATATCCAAATAGAACTTCGAATACATCTCTAGGTTCTCCTATGGATTTCCCACTACGAAGACGTTCCATCTGCAAATGTTTGGCTGAAATATGTCTCGCGCTCTCTGCAACTGGCTTTCCATCCTTCCGTCTCGATGGTTTCTCCAGATCTTCCTCCTCATCATTATCACCACCACCACCCTTACCATCATTACCTTCATTATCATCATCACCTCGACTAGAACCACCATTACCATCGTTACCACCACCACCACCACCACCATCATCATCATCATCATCATATTCACCTCTTAGAGGAATCTCTTCTTGTTCCCTAACTTTTTCTTCATCGCTTCCGGAAGCAGATACAACAGGGGTTCAAGAATATGACGAATCACTACCTTGGTCTCTTGGTTCGTTGATAGATAAGGGTACCTCACACGGACGTTGACGTTTTCCGCGAAATTGACCGGATGCCAAGTATTTGTCGTGCCGGGGAGGTTTGGAAGGAGGAGTGGGCACGTGTTTCTTGTCTTTCTTTTCTCTACAATAATACATAGACAAAAAAAGTAACAAATAAGTCAAGGATTTCATGCTATCAGAACAAGGGTCATCACCATATTTGTAAGTACTGAATATCGCAAGATAATAGGTCACGAGTATCGTAATAAATAAAGGAGAAAAGAATTATAAAATGTTACGATGATAGAAGAAACGCGGAGAAATATGAAGTTTTGCGAGGATGGAGTAATTTTGCGAGCATGAGTTGCGATACTTCGTAACTCATGAACAGCTGTATAAATTTTACTATAAATAGGATTTCAAATGTAAAATTCGAGAGGTTCTTTTAGTGAGTGTTAGAAAATATTTTAGGAAAGAGAATAGAGAAAGTTGTAACTATTCTAATTCCATTTAGATACTTCTTTGTGATCAATTGAGAACATTAATAAGAAAATTGTTATTCATCATCAAGAACTTCTTGAGTTTTTACTAATTCTATTGAGGGTGTAGTTGTAGGTTATTCTGCAACTACATAATTGGCGCTAGAAACAGGGAGAGAAAGAATTCATGTACCAGAAAAATGACAAGAAGAAGAAACACATCAGAACCATTAAATGAAGTAAGGAGAAGTGTAAGATTAGCAGGAGGAGAAGCAAATATAAGGAGAGAACCTAGTAGAAGAAGGAGTAATCGAAGAAATCAAGCTCAACAAGTAGAAGATCATGATCAAGTAAGTATACACACTTGGGGAACTAATACACCAGAAGAAGAAGATAGAGAACCACAAATCAGAGAAAATGGAAGGTTGATGGGAGGAACAATTCTTGAAAGAGAAAGGGAGATGCTAGAAACATTGAGACAAGGAATCCAAAAAGAACGAATGATCGAAGCTGAAGAACGTGCCAAATTGACAAGACAAAATCAATAATTGAGAATGGAAAATGAGATGTTACAGAGGAGGAAATCTCAAAGTGTTGCAAGATCAAATGTTAGAATAGAAAGAGAAGGACAAAATTCACTGATAATCAATAATAAAAATGATATGCAAGAACAAACGCAGAATCAAGGTGATAGAAATCAAGAAAATCGTTTCATTTTAATACCAAACCGCGAACAAAATATGGAGAATTTACGAACAAGACCAAATCATAAATAAAACAATCAGAATCGAGAGGAAGAAAAGCAACTTATGGAAGAAACTGAGAGACAACAAGCAATACATCAAAATAGTCACGAGAATGGAGTAAGAAGACATGAAGAAGTTCGTAACAAACAAAATGTTGAATATGAAAGAATTAAGAGAAGAATTGTAAATCAACAAACAGAAGTGGAAAGGAATGAACCAAATTCTCGAATCAGAGTACAAGTAAATCAAGAAGAAATAAATCACAGAAGAAGGAGAAATGAAGAAGAAGAAATTCCTGATATTCGCATGAGAAGAATGAGAAGAATAGAAAGGAAAGAACAAGAATTCCAAGATGCTTTACAACTGAACAATTATGATAATTTAGAAATAAGATATTTACAGAATTATGCGAATGAAAACATTAATGAAGAATATGATAGAATGCGAAGGATCGCAGGGGAGGAAGTGCAAGAACGTAGAAGAAGAGAAGCTGCATTAAAAAGACCAATGGATGAGAATTCTGAGGCAAATGCACGAATCTTTCGAGAATTAGCAGAAATGAGAGGGATGATAAACAATAGAAGAGAAGGAGATAGGAGGCAATTAGATGAAGCAATAGAAGAAGTCATGAGAGGACTCCATTTGCTAAAGAAGTACAAGCTTGGGAGGAATTCCACCAAAATGTAACTTGCCCACACTTACCAGTATTTTTGATGGGACTTCATGTGCTATTCAGCACATTAAAGCATACATAAGATGCATGTTACAATGGGAGAATCATGATGCTGTGTTATGCAAGTACTTCAGCATCAAGTTTAACAGGGAAGCTCTAAAGTGGTTGAAGGACTCCCTAAGAACACTATTACGTCATTTAATCATTTGCAAGCAGTTTTTCTTGGAGCATATATCACAAATCACTCTTCACGGCTTGGTATTGAAGATGTATTTGGTTTAAAACAAAGAGTGGGTGAAAGCTTGAAGCATTTGGTAAGACGATGGAAGACTATGTGCAGTGATATGGCAGGGCGTGTAGATGAGAGATACTTGATTCTGTCCTTCATAAATGCGATGTTCGCAACTGAACAATTATATGTTCAAATCTTCAGAAGAAAGAATTCCATAATGATGACAGAATTACGAGAATTGCAAGAAGAATACATTACACTAGAAGAAAAGCAAAACAATATGGAGTCATATCCAGTAACAAACACTAACAATCAAGAGGGAGGAGCAAATTTACTTCCCAAAATAATCAATGTAGTAGCAGGTACTTCGCAAACATCCTCACAAACTTCTTCGCAAATTTCAGAAGAGAAGAAAATCAATGATAGCCAGCCAAAGATGGTAGCAATGGGAAGTAGAGATCAAGAAGAATATGATAGAGAGAAGAATTTCTATAATCGGATAGGAAATAACCAAATTCCAAGATTAGATCAACAACAAGAAAATTATGGTGGACAAAGGCAAAATTATTTTGGACAAGGAAACCAGAGACAAAATTATAACAACGGTCAAGGAGGTCAAAGAATGGTAAGGGAAGAGATAAAATTTCCACCTTTGAATACAAGTATAGAAAAGATATGGCAAGCAATTATCCTGGTAGAGAATGTACCAACTCCATGGAATATGGGAAAGGAACCACCAATGGGTCCAAGAAGTCATGAATTTTGTTCATATCATCATTTTCATGGACATTCTACAAATAATTGCCATAATATCAAGAGGATAATTTTGCGAATGATTGATCAAGGAAAACTAAATCGATTTTTACTTAAGCAGACACAGTCGCAACAATTATCACAGGCTCCAGCCATAACTCGCAGGGAGAACACGACAAAAGAAAAGGGAGAAGAAATCCTACATATAGAAGTGGGGTCAAAAGAAAGAAATGTTTTCTGTAATTCCATTGTTCATTCATATAAAACCATAGAGGATTTTCATGATAATGTGTTAAGTAGGGTATATGCGAGGGATGGTGAAGGAAAGGAAGTAATGAACATCGCAAAGATTTCACGACTTGAAGATTGGCAGAAACGTGAAATTTCTTTTGAAGCCACTGAAATTCCAGAAGGTTGTGAAGTACATGATAATCCATTGGTGGTAAGACTGGCAATCTACATGAATATAAGACTGGCAATCTACATGAACGAAGATGATATGGAGGAAGAGTCAATTGGTCTTAATAGGATTTTGATTGATACGGGAAGTTCTGTCAATATCCTCTTCTATTCTGCTTACAAAACTATGGGGGGAAAAGATGCAGATTTAATACCTTCTACTTACAGAATTTATGGTTTTAATGGAACTGCCAACAAGCCCAAAGGATAAGTGAGCATGTGAATTCCATTAAGTGGAATGCGAACTGAAATTCTGTTTTGTGTTGTTGATGTTGAATCACCATATAATGCGTTGATAGGAAGACCATGGCTTCACGGAATTCTAGGCGTAGCTTCCACTCTACATCATTGCATAAAATTCCCTCATATGAAGGGTATTGGAATTATCAAGGGTGATTGGGCTGAGGGAAAGAAATGTTACGATCTGACAGTAGAAGTTTGCGAAGGAAAAAGCGAGAAGGAAAATTGGAGAAAAAGAGCAAAGGTTGTGAAAAGAAATGAAAATTTAATGGCAGAGGATTAAGGAAAAAGAGAATAAAGTTACGATGATAATCATACAAGAAATTTACGATGATAATAAGGGATTGTGATTCGCGAGGAAAAAAGAAGGTTATCAGTATGTTTGCTCGTGAAAATGAGGTATGTGGCAAAACAAAAATTTTATTTCATGATAAAAATTTACGAATATTGTTTGCTCGCAGGAAATTGGAAAAAAGTTACAAATTTTTTTAATTTATATTCCGATTAAAATTTCATTAATTTGCGAATAAAAGACCGCAACTGTGATCAGCCTCCAAAAAAGAAAGAGAGCCGCAGAAAATTTTATACAGGCAAACCTTTGTATGCGTACACCCTAGTTCGCTAAGCTATAATTCGTAAGAGGAAAAGTCCTAAAGTACGTCATTTAAGGGGGTACCTATAACGTGGCTAAGGGTAATAGGAACACCACCAAGGGCCCTTAGTACATGGTAAAATTTTGGGGTACAACCCAATAATGGGGTACCTATCCGGGTTAGACACCTTGGATTCTCACCTAATCTAACGACATTACGTAATATAAAATGCGGTGTAAGAAGATTTAGGCTGGGCGACTAAGGCATACTGTCTTTACCAAGAAGTGCAGAAAAAGATCAAGGCGCCGAGGTACACGGTTGAGTCAAGAGTGCCGGGTGAGGTTGAACCACATCTGCCATTTTTGACAAGTCTTGGCAAATGATGCACTTGGCCCAAAGATACCCCATAGGGTGCAACCTCGTAACTATAAGCCCTATAGGCAAAAAGGATAAGAGGTTGTGATCAAAAGCTGGTTGTTAGCAGAACCGGATGGGAAGAGCTAACCTTGTATGGTCGATGTACGCTTCCTTGAAGGGGCAATCAGGTGGAAGATAAAGGGCAGCACCCTCCATTAGGGAGCTGATAAGTGCTATAAGACGCAAATGTCACGAGGCTTCTTGTTTGCGAAAACATAAAGGCTTGTCATATTTGTGCAACAAATGAAGTTCTGCGAGCCTTCTAAAAAAAAAAAGAGAAAAGAAAGAAAAGAATAAAGAACTCGCAGAACATAATAAAGTTAAGATGAGATCAATGGGTCATTACATGAAAGTGTAGAGAAGTCCTGCGATTTCATCGCAAGACGGCAATGTCATGGGGCTTTATGTTCGCAAGAATATTTAGGCCTGTCATATTGTCGCAACAATTCCTGAAGAGGCTAAAATACTATACAAAGAAGTTAAGATGAGATCAATGGGTTTTTGCATGAAAGTGTAAGAACGTCCTGCGATTTCATCGCAAGACGATAATGTCACGAGGTTGTATGTTTGCAAGAATGTTCAGACTTGTCATATTATCGCAAATAATTAATACAAAAGAGGTGGCAAAATAAGACCTTTACTTAGGAAGGCATGATAAGACCACAGAAATTAATGAAATTTATTGCATCAATATCACTGAAGAAATTATACAAGAATATACATTATGAAGATCTGAAAAGAAGACAACTTCGTCAATATCATTGAAGAAATTTTACAAGAATATACATCAAGAAATTTTGAAAAGAAGACAACTTTGTCAATATCATTGAAGAATTTTTATAAGAAGACCTATCAAGAAAGACAACATCATTGAAGAATTTTAATGAAGACTTAACAAAAGATGCGATTTTGATAACAATCAAATACAGATAAGTTCATATTCGTAAAAATTTACGAGAATTACATACTTCTTATACTTCTCCATATATTGAATACTTCTCCAAAAAGTTGAATACTCTTTTCTTGATCATATGCTTCTTCAACGGATATTTAATTTTGCGAAGGTTAAGTACTTATTATACTTCTTAATACAATGAGTAATAATTTTTATATTTCCTCATATATTGGGCAATTCTTCATAAATTGAATGATGCTAATACTTCTTATACTTCTTATACTTCTTAAGGGTATTTCATATTTTGTATACTTCATACTTTCTATACTTCAAGGGGAGATTTATTATTTACTTCGCAACATTCCGTAAAAAGCAAAAGGCTTATATTTCTTATACTTTGAAGGGAGGATTTTTTATTCATAATCACAATAAGAAGAAAATTCGTAAGATAAATTCAGAAGGATATTCTAATACTTCCAGCGATAGTTGATCATTTGAAGAGAAATAATAAGGGGAAAGGGAATATTAAGCTAAGTCTTTAAGATATATTATTTCTCTCCATATGATCAAGATATGCGAATAAGGGAAATAAACATCAAAGAAATATTAATTCAAATTAAGCTTTGAAAAATAAATTGTTGGATTGATTAAAAGCATAATCAAGAAGAAAGTGTTGTATTGAAAAGTTACAGAACAAATATACAAAAAAAAAAAAGAATGAAGTTATTCTTCAGGCGATCTGTTCCCATCAAAATGATCTTCTTCTTCAACTTCACTAGCATCTTCAACTTCACTTTCAGAAATTTCCAGATATGGATTATCTTCAGGAATTTCTTCAGAAAGGAGCGTATGGTACTTCTTGAGAGGAATTTCATTATCTTCGCAAATCTTGCGAGTCATCTTAGCTCGAAAACGCTTGACATATAAACTATGGTTATCTTTGGGAAATTAGAAGCCGAGATCTCAAGTCAGAAATTTTCTTATTACGATTAGCAAGGAGAGTTTCCAGATTATTATTCATCTTCGCAAGATTTTCTGCAGCAAGGAAGGAAATTAAGGAATTGGTTAGCAAATTATGAAGGAAAAGTAACCAAAATAATTATCATCGCAAAGAATTTACCTTCTAGTTGTTTCTTATCATTACGAAGAGAAAATATTTCAAGCTTTAATTGATTATTCTTCTCAAGAAGAGAAGAATTATCAATTGCGATGCTCGCAGATTGTGAATTATCTTCGTGACGAGATATTAATTCTGCGTTATCAATATTTAGATCTTCTATTTTCTGACGGAGACTTGAATTTTCAACCTCTAACTTCTTACAACGATTTAAAGTTTTCTTCTCAGCAATAGAATGACGTCTTTCCCAATCGAATAAATTTTGCGCAACTAACTCTTCCAACCTAAACAAAAAAAAAGGGTTAGAAATCAATAAAATAAGGAAATAAACAAGGAATAGAGAAGAAACTTACCATGCTGCCTAAAGCATATAATGAAGCAGGAGAGACGAATCTTGAAATTCCTTTGAGGGAATTATTATCAATAATGAGAGGAACTTTACAAGCCTTCGCAATAAGTTTGCGAGCATTCGCCGTAGGAGAATTTCCTAATCCACGAGAAGAATGGAGGAAAGCCTCAGAAATGCTAACCATTCCGAGGAAAAAGTCTGGGATACTATAATCTTCATTCCCACCTTCATCAACATCATCATCATCTCCTTTGTCAGAAAGGGTATCAGAATTAGAACTAAAGTCCTTCTCAGGAAATTCATTATCTTCATCACCAAGATCCTCCTCAATGTCCTTATTATAAGAAATTACATTAGAATGGGATTTGGTTGAGAGTATCTTCTTTTTCTTTCTCTCGTAAACAATATCTTGAAGTTTTCTTTTTCCTTTGCGAATAGCATCATCTTGACTTTCAGAAGCTTGAGAGACCTTCGCAGAACGAAGAGTTTGTTGCCTCGTAGTAAGCCTTTTAGAAGAAGTGGAACTTTTATTTTCACTCGCAGCAATCTCAGGAAGAAGTGGAACCTGTAAATTCAAATGAGGATAAGAAACAGAGGCAACAATATATTGTTTATAAAAATACAAGAGTGTTTCTTACCTCATTTGAAATTAAAGGGTAACAAAAAGATAAGGAAGTGGAAATACATACATTTCTAAAAACCCAAGGTTGATAATAGCGGTTACGAAGATTCGCAGGAAGTTCTACTATCCCAGTAATATAAGAACCTGATAACATTAAAGGGTACTTATACCAATCTTCATCATTAGAACGACGAGGTGTCTTATTATTTCCTGAAGCATAATCAATATCGTGCATGAGAAGATCATCTGCTGCGATATTAGCTTTACGATGAAGACGAACACCCCAACGATTATCTTCTTTTCTCGCAGGAATTAGTGTGTAATTTTTGAAGAAACCCTCAACTGTATAATTAAAGCAACAATTTCTATATTCTCAAACCTGTGTTTTCTAAGATCAGTTTGGATATAAATATTTCCCAAAATGACACGATTTGCGAATTCAACTAAGAGGCGAATGCAGTCACAAATCAATTGATAAATGGCACAAGAAAAATTGGGGTGGGAAATAATTTCGTAGAATAAAGGAAAGTTAACATCATAAAGAGGAAGAGGAAGACCTGCGAGATTTTACCTCGTGAGATTAAAACTTTCTCGATCATCCCAAACATAGTTGGTAAAGAGCTTCACACAGAGAGAAGACTTATTATCATAACCTTCAATCTCAGAAAGAATAAGGTCTCTATCAGCAAGTTCCGCATTAAGTTGTTCAATAGTTTTCTTCTTTGGTGCCATTGAATATAAGAGGGAAAATAGGAAAAATAGAAGAGGTCATAGAGAAGCGGTGAAGAAGATGAGTAAGAGAATAAAAAGCAAAAACAAAGGATAATATTTATAAGAGAGTTTGATGAAGATAAAAATTCATTAATACGAGTAAGCGTGAATGGTTGAAAAGAACGGTTACGAAGAAACGTGTCAGAAAGATGAGGGAAAAGTAAAAAGATGTGTTGCGAATCTGAAGGGTGGTAATAACTACACTAAATTTACGAGAATAGGGATTCTCATGACATTTCTTCTTCAAAGAATTGACATGAGAAGAGGCAAGATGTAAGTACTGAATATCGCAAGATAATAGGTCACGAGTATCGTAATAAATAAAGTAGAAAAGAATTATAAAATGTTACGATGATAGAAGAAACGCGGAGAAATATGAGGTTTTGCGAGGATGGAGTAATTTTGCGAGCATGAGTTGCGATACTTCGTAACTCATGAACAGCTGTATAAATTTTACTATAAATAGGAGTTCAAATGTAAAATTCGAGAGGTTCTTTTAGTGAGTGTTAGAAAATATTTTAGGAAAGAGAATAGAGAAAGTTGTAACTATTCTAATTCCATTTAGATACTTCTTTGTGATCAATTGAGAACATTAATAAGAAAATTGTTATTCATCATCAAGAACTTCTTGAGTTTTTACTAATTCTATTGAGGGTGTAGTTGTAGGTTATTCTGCAACTACAATATTCTTTAAAACACAAATGACTCTCAAAGAGTATAAGACGACTCTAAGGAAAAAAGCGACGACCCTAAGCTACAAAATTACGACTCTTGGTGACATATGTAACGACCTTATCAATATTTTGGACACAGAGTATGTTTGTTTTCCACCTAGGGTCGTCAAATGTTACTATATAGGGGTAACGACTCTAACGGTAAAAGAGTTTAATGACGACTCGAATAGATCTATTGATGACACTTCCAATATTTAGGAATAGAGAGGTTGTTCGTATTTCATCAAGGATCGTTACTAACCAAAAAGGGTCGTTCACAGTGGGTTGTCAATTACAGAGGTAACGACTCAAATCTAGGGTAAAAAATTGTAGTAGCAGAATTACCTAGTTTAATTGGAGGCCATGAATATTAATTGGGGGCCTGGCAGTTATATTTACACCACAAAATTTGAAGGGGCTTATAAATCTGAAATATGAATATACCAT
This sequence comes from Papaver bracteatum, assembly GCA_023529315.1. Lineage (NCBI taxonomy): Eukaryota > Viridiplantae > Streptophyta > Magnoliopsida > Ranunculales > Papaveraceae > Papaver > Papaver bracteatum. The sequence goes on from JAJJWX010002325.1 coordinate 1,291,107, forward strand.
TTTACCCTTTATTAAACTTAACACTTAAAAAACAGTTAATTACTAATTAACCCCTAATTAGGCCCCCAATTTATACCCTAAGAGTAAAAGAGAAATCAATTTCTCTTCATCTTCCTCTCCTCCCCTCTTTCTTCTCAAGCAGCACCATTAACGACGGTTTTTGAATTTTTTTTTGTTTTTTCTCCGATTCATCGCGTAATCGTCGGTGAACTTAAACTCACCCTGTATTCGTTAAATTGATGGGTTTTGAGTGTTAAATTAAGTTTGGTAACCGAATAGTAGCAGTTACAGGGTAAGAGTCGGCAATATGTAAATTGGAGAACCTAACGACTTTTGTATGCATGTCAATTTGATGAAAAATCGTTAATATTTTAGGTTGAAGATGATGACCCTTATTTTGGGAATTCAAAAATTTCTGCCCTAGAATAGAGTCGTTAGTGGTAATTGTTAAATAGATAACTACCCTTTGTTGAAAAAAAAAACCCCTTCTGCTCATTTTTTTTAGAGTCGTCATCTGTATTTGTTAGAGTCGTTAAAAGTTACTTAAGGGTCGTCAATGTAATAGGTTAGTGTCGTCAATTTGAAGTTAAGGGTCGTTGGGGATTTAGATAATACCCCTGCCGACCCTTTATCTGATACCATAAAAATATCAACTTATTGGTTTTTTTTTTGGAATAGGGCTGTCAATGGGTACCCGTTACCCGCTACCGGACCCGCCTAATTGGGTCCGGTTCTGGGTCCTAAAGTTGGACCCATTAGCAACTTAGGATCCGATGGGTAATTACCCGATTGGACCCGAATGTTAACGGTTCCAAACGTTTAATACCCGTCGGGTACCCGCGGGTAATGGGTACCCGTTTATTTAACCTTTTAATCATCTTTTTAGCAAAATTATAGGTATTTTGCAAGTTTCGGCTTTGAATTTTTTTGATTTTTGTTTTTTTCCTTACATTTAATCTTTATTTAGTACATTAATAAAGAAATAATAATAAATTTTTATAAAAATAATTTATATTCAAGTTAAAAAGAGAAAGAAATTAAGATTTTAAGATTTTTTTATAGTTTTTTTAATACCCAACGGGTACCCAGGACTTTAAACGGGTCCGGTTCTGGGCCAACACATTATGGAACCGGACCCGGAACCGATGTTGATATGCCGGGTCCGGTTCTGGGCCATGTACTACCCGGGAGGACCCGGACCCGTTGACATCCCTAGTTTGGAATATAACACCAAGAAGACCAAAGACATGGTTCAAATGATGATGACTCCTCCTTCAAAACCTCCCCGCCACGGTAAATACTTAGTTGCCGGTGAATTACGCGGAAGAAACCTTCCAACTAGGGTCGTTAATGTTAATGAATATAGAAAATAACGACTCTAAGTAAATTAATTAATGGGTGGGTTGGGGTCGTCGGTGTTTCGGACTACACATATAACGACTCACCTTTTTTTGTTTTTACAGAGAGTGTGGATTAAAGAGTCGTCTGGGTATTAAAAGAACTAACTAACGACTCTTGATGAACTACTAAAAAGAGTCGTCGCTGTTTAGGACAACACGTTAACGATTTTTCATAACCTGTAAAAGTTGCAGGTTAGAGTCGTCACTTTTAGTGTCAACAGTGTAACGACTTTCAACGGTCGTTAGTGTATCCTTACCCCGACTTTAACGACTCTAACACTGAGTAGTTTCATATTCACCATCAATCGAGCACTTGGAGCACCATTCAGACAATTTGAAGAGTATATGAGGTTTACCTGATTGTTTTGAGGTGCGGGTGCTTCATTTTGAGGATTGGTTCCTTCATTTTGAGCAATAGGATCTTCATTTCCACCATTATTCATGGCTTCCTCCATTAACATCTCTTCATCAAACATCCAATCCATTGGATTAGTTGATACAATCTTACCATCAACACAATCATGATTGTTGTTTGAACCTTCACCAACCTCATTCTCTCCACTTGAATCACTCATTTCTAAAAACCCTAGTTTTTACTCTCAAAACTCCACTTCTTTCTTCTCAAACATAAAAACCAAAAAACTAAATTTTCCCAAATTTTAATCCCCAAAACTGATTTTTATCTAAACTAAATTAACACACTAATCAACTTCATTAACTCTTAATACTAATCACTCAGGGCTATTTTTGGTATTTAGAAAGTTTTTTTATAAGGGGTGACCCAAATTGCTATTGGGAGACTTATTTTGTATTCTAGTGCCTGGCCCCCAATTAATATTCATGGCCCCCAATTAAACTAGGCAGAATTAGGGTCGTTATCCTAAACATCAAACGGCTTAACGATTTTTCATAGTGTATACATGCATATGAAGAATCGTTAGGGTTTAAGAAAATACAGAGTAACGACCCATTTGTTGTAACTGAAAAAATTCGGTTCCAAAACTCAATTTCACAATCAAAACATAAGCGGGTTTTAGTTCACTTACTTTCTAATCGGCGCCATTTCTTCTTCCAATTCTTACCGGCTTGATTTCTGCTTGGTTTTGAGATTAATCTTCAATTTGGGTTTCTCAACGATTTTAGGGTTAGCAAACTTTCCTTTGTACTCATTTGTTCGAGCCATTTTTGTAGAAGAAGTTAATCGTCGATTAAAGTTTTTCGTATCGTCGACTACGACGATGAATCGACGAAGAAAAAATAAATTGGGTCGTTAATGGAGGAGATGGAGAGACTGACTCGAGTAGGAGAGGGAGAGGGAGGGGAGGAGCTTATATGATTTTGGTTTTAGAACATGAATTGGGGGCCTTATGTTTAAGGTTAATAGGTTTTTAAGTAGAAAGGGCAATATAATATTTTTACTACTATTTGGACTCCCCCTATAATATATGGAGTGGGCATGAAATTAGTGAGGCCCCTAATTGTTTCTTGGGCCCCTGAATTAAACGTTGTATATTTACTATACAGTAGAAACTCTATAAATTAATGTTGTCCGGACCATCAAAATTTATTAAATAAACGAGATATTAATTAACCGATAAATTAATAGTTATTAATTTATATATTAATTAATATTTTATTAACTTATAGATAAATTTCATATCACAAGTTTAGACAAAATTGATGCTTTCATCATTGTAAACTTCGATCAACAGATAACACAAGTTTAGACAATTTGGATGAACATACAGACAGTGAAATCACTCAAGACTTGCAAAATTCGGTCGAGAAGTTGGGCTATCACAATTCAATGAATGTCGAAGATGTCCTAAATTATCCAAAAGAAAATGAAGTTACACAGTTGTTGACTGATGAAGAAATAATCGAGAGCGTTATGGGAACTGATAAAGATGTGGAAGAAGATGATGAAAGTTCTACAATAGTGTCCGCTTCACGAAATGAGGCTATTAAAGCGTTATGGGAGCGTTATGAATAATTTCTTGCTGACCTATGAGAAAACAACACCAAAAATTCTTATAATGATAAAAAAAATTTAAGATGAAATTCAATGCGATATTGATTTTAGAAAAAAAACAGAAGACAATTAAATTATTTTTCAAAAAGTCTTCGTAAATCATTAATGTATTGAATATATATATGCATTATTAATTTATATTTCATATGGGATCTACACAGATGTATTATCTTATAATTTTAGCGAATTATTAATTTGGCACGTTGTCCCCGATTCAGGACCGGCCAAAAATATTATTTAGAGAGTTTATTAAATAAATAATCGAGTATTAATTAAAAGAGTTTCTACTAAATGTGTAAAATCTCCTAATAAAATTCTTAATTAGACTTCCGCATAGAATTTTTTACGGATGATAAAAAGATGTTTATACACTATAGAGCCAATCACATTAAATTCGGATCTGAATTAAATTAAAACACAAAAACGAATGGTTGTTTTGACTTGAATTATTTAGTTGATGACTTTAAATTGAATTTGGGTCAGAAAATACCTTTTAGAGTTCACATAGGATAGATTTTGCTATACCCAAAAAAGTCCCTTTTCGTTCCCTAAATCAAATGAAAAAATCACAATTCATCCCCTTAATCAAAGGAAAAAATCACACACACTCATGGATAAGCGTGTGGGCGTTTTAGTCAGTCAAGCAATTCTCTTTAGAATTCGCACGGTTTCACTAGTACTCACTCACACGCTTAACTTTTATGTTTCCCTCTCTGTATCTTTCTTCATCATCATCATCTGCACTCCATTTCTGTAACGCCTTTCTTCGATCGATCCCTCTATACAAAACCTTCTTTTTTCCCCTTGTTTTTCAAAATTTCGGGAATCATTTCCAATTCTGTATCCAAAACCAATAATAAAATATATATTTTCCCTTCCTTTAGATTTGAAGATTCTCATTCTGTTTTCATTGTTTAGATTGATTTTTGATTTGATTAGATCTGTAAACCGGTTTCTTGAAACTTTGGTTGGTTTCGGAATCTTGAATTTTGGATTCAATGCCTGGAGATTCTTCAAATGAACAAGACACGGATGATTCAGATACGTTTGAAGAGATCGATCCAACTCGTCGATACGGCCGTGTAAGTAACTTATTATTTCAAACCGTGTTTAGGCTTTCATTGTTGGCGCTTTTGATTTACCTTCTTATAATTTGAATTGAAACCCAGAACCTGAGTTCCAAAATTGTTTCAATTCTGTAATTAACTAAATTATCTGATTAGGACAGTTCTTCGTTTCTTTTGCAGTATAAAGAGATTTTAGGAAAAGGGGCATTCAAAACAGTGTATACTTTCTTACCTTTTTTTTCCCTCTTTTGTGATATTTTGGTTCCATGGTCCTTTCATCTGGGTTAAGGACCATGGCATATATGATACAGTTAAGTAAGTTGTATATATTGTTATCAGGTATAAAGCATTTGATGAAAGGGAAGGAATTGAAGTAGCATGGAATCAGATTAAAGTAGCTGATGTATTACGAAATTCTGAAGATTTGGAACGCCTTTACTCCGAAGTTCATCTGCTCAAGACATTGAAGCACAAGAACATTATCAAATTTTACAATTCATGGGTTGATACAAAACACAATTATATCAACTTTATCACTGAGATATTTACTTCTGGAACATTGCGACAGTGAGTGATCCTTGCTTATCTCTTAGTTATTGTTGATTCTTCTTTTTTGGGATATGTTGAACTCAAATTTGGTGTTTGTTTAGGTACCGAAAGAAACACAAACATGTGGATTTAAGGGCATTGAAGAATTGGTCGAGGCAGATCTTGCAGGGTCTTCTCTATCTGCATAGTCATGACCCACCTGTAATTCATCGTGATTTGAAATGTGATAACATTTTCGTTAATGGGAACCAAGGGGAGGTGAAAATTGGCGATCTTGGACTGGCTGCCATTCTCAAAAAAGCTGCTTCAGCTCATAGTGTGATTGGTGAGTACTGAGTAGTTAGTAGTATACTCCCTGTAAACTGTAATAATCTCTGCGGATATTAAATTTGTAATTTTAAAAGTGCAGGATGGGCTAAAGTTTCTATAATTGCAGGAACTCCTGAGTTCATGGCACCAGAGCTTTACGAGGAAGAATACAATGAGCTTGTAGATATATACGCCTTTGGCATGTGCTTATTGGAATTGGTAACCTTTGAGTATCCTTACGTGGAATGCAACAATGCGGCTCAGATTTACAAGAAAGTGATTTCGGTAGGACCAAATTTTTTGGCAACTGCTTACAGTTTTTCATTTCTTAGCTATGCCAATCCAGTGATCCAATTTCGTTGAAAATCAATGTTGAGAACCCAGCTTTATTAGATGAACGTGTTCATGCTTTTAATCGGCTACCTACAATTGTCCCTTTGCAGGGCAAAAAGCCTGCATCGTTAGAAAAGGTGAAGGATCCCGGAGTTAGAATGTTCATAGAAAAATGCATTGCTAATGCCTCCGATAGACTGACTGCTGCAGAGCTATTGCTGGATCCTTTTCTCCAGGATGAAGAGAATGAAAGTGTAGGTCGCTCATTACGACCAAATCCTAGTCATTCAGGTGAAAAAATTAAAATGAAACTCCTGTATTCATGCTTTCAAAAAAAAAAAAAACTCTTGTATTCATTTATTCAACTTGTTCGTATTTTCTTACTTATGGGTTGTTTGTTGGTAAGTGTGTTTACTTTTCTTCTATCTCATTACTTACTGATATAAATAAAATGCAGATCTTAACAGTAATAGCACAGGTTCTTTTAGTACGGACGAGGATATTCATGGGTCAAATAGAGGCTTCCTCATAGAAGGTCAAAGGAAAGATATAAACACTATATTCTTGAAACTACGAATCCCAGATCCGACAGGTTGTTCATTTTTCTCTTGTTTTTTTTTTTTGTTCAAATAGTTTATGTATTGTGCCTGAAGTTTGTCATTGCTCGGGAGCATCTAAGAATGTCTTTAGCTGTATTGTACTTGGGGAACAGGTCATGCTCGAAATATTCACTTCCCCTTCGATATTGAGGTTGACACAGCATTAAGTGTTGCTAGTGAAATGGTTGTAGAGTTAGATCTTACAAATCAAGATGTTACAACTATTGCTGATATGATTGACTTAGAAATTCGGTCACATATTCCAGAGTGGGTACCTGGAAAAGGTCTAGATGAGAATTTTGATGGAAGTGTTTCAATTTCGGATGATGGGCCCGAAACCAAAGACGAATTATCTCCAATGGGAAGTGATTCTGATCCTCGTTCAAGTGGGCTTATTCTGGAACGACTCCCTTCGGGTCGGAGGTACTGGTGTGACTCCCCCAAGTCTGTGGGTGGAAGCTCTCCATTGAGGCCTACTACCCAGGCAAACTTGGCTTCTCAAATGGATACTGGTGTTGGCGGTCGCTGTTTTGTTGATGATCATGAATCTCATTGTGGGCATCAAAGTGAGGAAGATTATGAAAACGATGTTGCTTTAATAAAAAAGAAAGAAGATTCTACACCACAAATCGGAATTAGTGGCTTGAATGCGTGCTCCAAAGACGGCAGTGGATATTCAAATGATAAGGTTGGCAAGAAAAACACAGAAGTTGAAGTTAATGTATCTTCAAGAGCTTGTGATATTCAAAATATGGAGGTTGCAGATCAACAACCCAACAAACAAATGTCTACTCCTGAGAATTGTGAAGTGATGATTGGCAGTGTGCAAAAAGATGTGACAATTATCACAGAAAAATTAAAGAAGCTTATGCTGGAACATGAAAGGGAGCTCAACGAACAAAAGAGGAAGCATGAAAAGGACATAGCTGATCTCCTGAAAGAACTTGCTCCGGAAACTCAAACTATAGTTTTGACTGCATGCCACTTGAGCTCTCCCACAGACAATGATTTGAGCAACTCTTTAGTTTCATGGATACCTGATAATCTATCTAAGAGTAGAAGTGAGACAGATTTGCAAGGAAATCCCAGCAATGTTGTTATTGTTGGAAAAGTTGGGAAACAAGAATTAGTTGCTGAGAATAGTGTTGTTAGACCTGTCTTTAGTAGAGGTAGATCATCTATTTTGAGGGGGGATTTAGGATCTTCTTCAAGTAAGGGTATTGCGGTAATTCTGGTAGATGATTTATAGCATAATCACGGGAACACTATCATGCTTCACAACAAAAGCAGAATTCCCGTTTGATGTTTTTCAAGTTGTTGGACAAGAAGAACAGTTTCAAGCAAGGATTCGACGCCCATGTATTACCTCGTTTCACTCGTCACGTTTCCTTAAATTACTCATTTTAGTGAAAGTGAGTTTGATATTTATAAGTGCCCAAAAATTGGGTCATAAGGCTATAATCTTGTACATGATCACATATCTTCATTCTTTTGCTACCATATCACTTCGGTTGTTTTTTTTTTGGTTATATGGCAATGGTGATATTATCTTTTTCCTTGCAAAAATTTATGGGTTGTCTGTCCTTATCTAGTTGCACAATAAAATCTTGAATTTAGATCGAGCTCTAGATACTCCTTATATGCGCTTGTATCCACTCCTTCCTCAGAACTTCAGATTTTGTCCTGCAAAAGTTGAATAACTGCTAGGCCTGAAGAGGAATGTACATGGGTCAGGTCGGACGGCCCAACCCATTTACCTTATCATACCATGCAGGCCTGGCCTTGTCACCGAGTCTCTACGGAAGTTTGCGGCCTGTTCGGTCACATATCATCACTTATTAAGGCTTAGTTTGGTATTGTTGTGCTTTTTAAAAGCGCATATCTGTTGTGTGGCTGTGCGAAGTTAAAAAAAAAACAGTTTAACATTTGATAAAATATAAATTAAACTTAAAGCTGATTAAAAATCCGATCAAATCGTGTTTGGTAAAATATCAGATTCAATTTTTATTGTTGTAACAATTGGCAAAAATAGACATATCTCTGAAAATAGTTTTATTCAATTTTATTGAGTTTAAAAAAGATGGCATAATTGGACAATACTTATGGTTATACGGGGTTGGATTTTGGATAAGGGGCATTTACAATTTGGTATCCTCCGATTATGCACCAAATAAAAAAAAATCATCATATCACCTAAGAGAATTTGGCGAAGAGAATTTGTATACAAAATCACACATCAACTATCATTTGATCTAATCAACAATAAACTCATCTTCTCAATTCTTCACTCATCTGATCTAAAATTGGCATGATGATCTTCCTTGCTGTAAATGCTAGCTACTTGTCATGAATTTGTATTTATGCTATAAACACCTTTAAGGCATAAACCTCATTAAGTCAAGAAGTTAGACGGTTAAAAAATAACCTAACTTGAGATCTTCTTTGAATTACTGCATCCCCGAGCCTTGCTCTTCTTACCAACGGCGACGCACCATCGCTCCTCCACTTCTTCATTCACTAACATTTCTGTTGTCTCGCTAATCAGCTCGTCATTATCATTGCTATCATCGTCTTCATTAACAACTTGGCACAAGTTCAGATCTAACATAAGAAAGAACGCTAGAACATCATTGCAAAAACAGATTGCTCTAAAAGATTTCTAAATTAGGTAGTATAAGTCGATTCAACCTATATTCAGTTTTTTCTCTGGAATCCCAAATACGGATCTGGGTTTTTTATTCGATATTGTTTTGACGATGAATGCAATACCGACTCTTATAGTCGTAGTCGGTATTCTCGGGTAACACTATCTGTTAAGAGCACTTCTCGGTCGAACTCGCAAGCATTGCTATCTCAAGCTTGTTTGTCAAGTTTAGTTGTTAAAACTATACGTCTTGATTTCTAGTCTACTTATAGGTATGTCTCGTATTATGATAGAATGTATAGTTGAGCTTTAAACTTCATGGCGTTCATCGATTGAATACGAAGAACTACTAAGGGGAGTGTTGGTGCAAAATTAATCACCCCAACAATCTTCGAGATGTGTGTATGATGATCGAATCGCCGCCGTTGATTAGATTCTCCAAAAAATTTTGATTGAAAATGGTGGGGGTACATGCAAAGACACTCCGATGCTAAAATCAACAAGAGTTCTATGCAAGTAGGTTGTTAAGAAAAGGAATAGAAATTGTGTACCTTTTTTGCTGAGATTTAGCCTCTATATATAGGCAGAGATAGATGTAGCTTTAGGGTTTTGATAGTTATCCTAATAACCTCCCTCATCTGTATAAATCTCAAATAACATCCAGATTCATGATAAACCATAATATTTATCATAATCCTCATTTATCTTGAATAATAAATATTTAAGATATTTATCCTCTTTTATTTAGGATCATGCATTTATCTTAAATAATATTAATAATTATAAACAAATAATTATTCAAGACTTCTGGGCTTCAATAATAAGCCTAGTGGGTTTCCATAATAAACCCACTGGTTTCCCTAACAACCCAAATCCAGGCTTCCATAATAAGCCATGTGGGTTTCCATAATAAACCCACCGGCTTCCACAATAAACCGGAATAGGCTTCCTTAATCCATGTGGGTTTCCATAATAAACCCATCGTGTCCACAATAAACTGTATTAGGCTTCCATAATAAGCCGCGTGGGTTTCCACAATAAACCCACCGGTTTCCACAATAAACCGATTTAGGCTTCCATAATAAGCCACGTGGGTTTCCACAATAAACCCACCGGTTTCCATAATAAACCGATTTAGGCTTCCATAATAAGCCACGTAGGTTTCCAAAATAAACCCACCGGTATCCACAATAAACCGGAATAGGCTTCCATAATAAGCCATGTGGATTTCCACAATAAACCCACCGGTTTCCAAAATAAACCGGAATAGGCTTCCATAATAAGCCATGTGGGTTTCCACAATAAACCGTATTAGTCTTCCACAATAATCCACGTGGGTTTCCACAATAAACCCACCGGTTTCCACAATAAACCGTATTAGGATTCCATAATAAGCCATGTGGGTTTCCATAATAAACCCATCGGTTTCCATAATAAACCGTATTTGACCAACACCAAATAGCTTGTGCGGTACGCACGTACACTATTTTAATAGGGTACAAACATCGCCCCCTCTTAATTCTCAACCTGTTGATGGATTAAGAAAAAAAAAAAACTAACCTTCGCGGCTCGTTCAAATTCGCCATATGATGTTTATCCGATAACCTTTCGTGTCCTTGGCCAGCTTGTTGTGTGGATTAAGAAAATCAAAAGAAGAACTAACCTTTGCGGCTCGTTCAAATTCTCCATATGTTGTTTATCCGATAACCTTTCGTGGCCTTGGATTTTCCGACTCAACGCTCTTGTGTCTGCGGATAAAAAATGTATGACAACCTCTAGTGTACAGGTTGACTGACATTATCTTTTTGTCATACATTTTCTAACATAATATAAGCCATTAATTAGTTTCTTCAATAAATCACCGAGTTTCCTTAATAAGTTCGGTTGAGCTTCCTCAATAAGCCAGAGTTGGTTTCCTTAATAACCCACTGAGCTTCCTTAATAAGTCCGGTTGGGCTTCCTCAATAAGCCAGACGTGCTTTATTTAATAAACCCTTGGGCTTCCTTAATAAGTCCGGTTGGGCTTCCTCAATAAGCCAGCTGGGCTTCTATAATAAGCCATATGAGTTCCCCTTGCTATTTACGCTCCATTTTAGCTTCAGCTTAATTATGTTGAAACACCTTGTTTTCGCCTCTCTCTTTATTAGAAAGACATCACAACAATTCCCTTAATAACCAAAATGCTTCGCCTTTGTCTTTCTCTTTTATAGGAAAACATTGCACGTATTTTTTTAATAAATTCATGCAAAAAGTGTTCTTATCTGTGATTATAAATTCGATTTATAATGTAACAAACTAGTGAGGATTTACCTCCCAAAGCGTTCGTTCGTCCAACCCTAGCCGCCCTCATTGCTTGAATTGATACTGAAAAATATGTCTTTTTTGTTTCGACTTATCAAAACAAGTTGCCTTTGATTGCATGCTTGGAGACACTTTAGCCGCCCCCAATATCTGTAGAGATATTCCCAAGTAGAAAAGACGCCCCCATGTGAAGATCTATTATATCCGTTCCTCACTTGCTAGACGGCTCTGGGCTTATGATCACATATCTTTTCCGTTGTCATCTTATTTCTGGTTCCATCATGATTTTTCCTTTTGGAATCGCTCAAATGGGACATTATAAAGACGCCCCCAACTGTAATAACCTGCAATAAAATTTGCTCACGTGCTAGACCAGACTTTTTTCCACGTGGTGGACTTGTGATGCTCAAGAGCTAGTCGAGTCATGAAAGGAATACAAGGTGTGCTTGCTGCTGGGGAAAGGCTTTTTGCTCGCAACGTAACAAGGCTAGCACTTGCTGCTCGGCGAGACTGGTTGTTTCTTGTGTTGAGTACAAGTCTTTGAACCAATATCGGGCATTGGGTTCGTGGTTGAGACGAGATTTTGTGCTTACCAAGGTGCAAGTATTATATACTCGCGTGCAAGACGAGATTTTATGCTTGCGATAAGAGCAAGACTTATGCTCACGTGCAAAGTGAGGCTTTAGATGCTTGCGATGTGATGCAAGGTATTGAAGGGTCTAAGTAATCCCCACCTCGAGCTCGCCCATGTTGCTATCCACGAACCTCGAGCTCGCTCATGTTGCTGTCTAAAGTGCATATAAAAGTTTCTTGAACACTGGATTTTTTGCTTCCATTCTGTAGGTAATTGAAAGACGATTCCAACGAGCCAAAAATCACTCAATTTAGACTTAAAACGGAGAAGTTATTGATGAAACAAGATTTGAACGAAGCACGCGTGCTGTCGCTGACGAAGCAGTGCTGACTATATCAGATGGATGATGTGGCACTGTTGATTAGGATGGTTTTGCTGATGTGGCACCCGAACGGTGCTGACGTGGCATATGAAAAATGCTGACGTGTCATGACCGGTGACATATTTGCTGACGTGGCGTATGTGTTGGACGATGACGTGGAAGCTGACTGGACCGTCTACAGACATGGCAGCTGGCATAGCGCTGACTGGACCATTTGCTTGTGATATTTCTGCAACTTTCAGAAAACTTATGATATTTATGAGACTTTCAGAAAAGTTGTGATCTTTTTGAGACTTTTCGAAAACTTGCGATATTTCCGAGCCTTTCTGAAAAGTTGGGATCTTTTTGAGACTTTCCGATAAGTTGCGATATTTCCGAGCCTTTCTGAAAAGTTGAGATTTTTTTGAGACTTTCCGAAAAGTTGCGATATTTCCGAGCCTTTCTGAAAAGTTGAGATTTTTTTGAGACTTTCCAAAAAGTTGCGATATTTCCGTGCCTTTCTGAAAAGTTGTGATGTTTATGCACCTTTTTGAAAGCATGAACTACTTCTGCATCTTTCAGAAAACTTGATCTACTTCTGCGACTTTTAGGAACGTTGAGATATTTCTGAGACTTTCAGAAACGTTGAGATATTTTTGGGATTTTCCTGTGAATAATGATCTTCAGTGAACAGTGATTTTACATGAACAGTGATTTTGGAACCCTAGTTTCGAAAATACTCAGAGAACACGCTCTTTTCTCGTGATCCCCTTAGTCGGCGCCAAAAGATGTTGGTGCAAAATTAATCACCCCAACAATCTTCGAGATGTGTGTATGATGATCGAATCGCCGCCGTTGATTAGATTCTCCAAAAAATTGTTGATTGAAAATGGTGGGGGTACCTGCAAAGACACTCCGATGCTAAAATCAACAAGAGTTCTCTACAAGTAGGTTGTTAAGAAAAGGAATAGAAATTGTGTACCTTTTTTTGCTGAGATTTAGCCTCTATATATAGGCAGAGATAGATGTAGCTTTAGGGTTTTTATAGTTATCCTAATAACCTCCCTCATCTGTATAAATCTCAAATAACATCCAGATTCATGATAAACCATAATATTTATCATAATCCTCATTTATCTTGAATAATAAATATTTAAGATATTTATCCTCTTTTATTTAGGATCATGCATTTATCTTAAATAATATTAATAATTATAAACAAATAATTATTCAAGACTTCTGGGCTTCAATAATAAGCCTAGTGGGTTTCCATAATAAACCCACTGGTTTCCCTAACAACCCAAATCCAGGCTTCCATAATAAGCCATGTGGGTTTCCATAATAAACCCACCGGCTTCCACAATAAACCGGAATAGGCTTCCTTAATCCATGTGGGTTTCCATAATAAACCCATCGTGTCCACAATAAACTGTATTAGGCTTCCATAATAAGCCGCGTGGGTTTCCACAATAAACCCACCGGTTTCCACAATAAACCGATTTAGGCTTCCATAATAAGCCACGTGGGTTTCCACAATAAACCCACCGGTTTCCACAATAAACCGATTTAGGCTTCCATAATAAGCCACGTAGGTTTCCAAAATAAACCCACCGGTATCCACAATAAACCGGAATAGGCTTCCATAATAAGCCATGTGGATTTCCACAATAAACCCACCGGTCTCCAAAATAAACCGGAATAGGCTTCCATAATAAGCCATGTGGGTTTCCACAATAAACCGTATTAGTCTTCCACAATAATCCACGTGGGTTTCCACAATAAACCCACCGGTTTCCACAATAAACCGTATTAGGATTCCATAATAATCCATGTGGGTTTCCATAATAAACCCATCGGTTTCCATAATAAACCGTATTTGACCAACACCAAATAGCTTGTGCGGTACGCACGTACACTATTTTAATAGGGTACAAACATCGCCCCCTCTTAATTCTCAACCTGTTGATGGATTAAGAAAAAAAAAAAACTAACCTTCGCGGCTCGTTCAAATTCGCCATATGATGTTTATCCGATAACCTTTCGTGGCCTTGGCCAGCTTGTTGTGTGGATTAAGAAAATCAAAAGAAGAACTAACCTTTGCGGCTCGTTCAAATTCTCCATATGTTGTTTATTCGATAACCTTTCGTGTCCTTGGATTTTCCGACTCAACTCTCTTGTGTCTGCGAATAAAAAATGTACGACAACCTCTGGTGTACAGGTTGACTGACATTATCTTTTTGTCATACATTTTCTAACATAATATAAGCCATTAATTGGTTTCTTCAATAAATCACCGAGTTTCCTTAATAAGTTCGGTTGAGCTTCCTCAATAAGCCAGAGTTGGTTTCCTTAATAACCCACTGAGCTTCCTTAATAAGTCCGGTTGGGCTTCCTCAATAAGCCAGACGTTCTTTATTTAATAAACCCTTGGGCTTCCTTAATAAGTCCGGTTGGGCTTCCTCAATAAGCCAGCTGGGCTTCTATAATAAGCCCTATGAGTTCCCCTTGCTATTTTTGCTCCATTTTAGCTTCAGCTTAATTATGTTGAAACACCTTGTTTTCGCCTCTCTCTTTATTAGAAAGACATCACAACAATTCCCTTAATAACCAAAATGCTTCGCCTTTGTCTTTCTCTTTTATAGAAAAACATTGCACGTATTTCTTTAATAAATTCATGCAAAAAGTGTTCTTATCTGTGATTATAAATTCGATTTATAATGTAACAAACTAGTGAGGATTTACCTCCCAAAGCGTTCGTTCGTCCAACCCTAGCCGCCCTCATTGCTTGAATTGATACTGAAAAATATGTCTTTTTTGTTTCGACTTATCAAAACAAGTTGCCTTTGATTGCATGCTTGGAGACACTTTAGCCGCCCCCAATATCTGTAGAGATATTCCCAAGTAGAAAAGACGCCCCCATGTGAAGATCTATTATATCCGTTCCTCACTTGCTAGACGGCTCTGGGCTTATGATCACATATCTTTTCCGTTGTCATCTTATTTCTGGTTCCATCATGATTTTTCCTTTTGGAATCGCTCAAATGGGACATTATAAAGACGCCCCCAACTGTAATAACCTGCAATAAAATTTGCTCACGTGCTAGACCAGACTTTTTTCCACGTGGTGGACTTGTGATGCTCAAGAGCTAGTCGAGTCATGAAAGGAATACAAGGTGTGCTTGCTGCTGGGGAAAGGCTTTTTGCTCGCAACGTAACAAGGCTAGCACTTGCTGCTCGGGGGGACTGGTTGTTTCTTGTGTTGAGTACAAGTCTTTGAACCAATATCGGGCATTGGGTTCGTGGTTGAGACGAGATTTTGTGCTTACCAAGGTGCAAGTATTATATACTCGCGTGCAAGACGAGATTTTATGCTTGCGATAAGAGCAAGACTTATGCTCACGTGCAAAGTGAGGCTTTAGATGCTTGCGATGTGATGCAAGGTATTGAAGGGTCTAAGTAATCCCCACCTCTAGCTCGCCCATGTTGCTATCCACGAACCTCGAGCTCGCTCATGTTTCTGTCTAAAGTGCATATAAAAGTTTCTTGAACACTGGATTTTTTGCTTCCATTCTGTAGGTAATTGAAAGACGATTCCAACGAGCCAAAAATCACTCAATTCAGACTTAAAACGGAGAAGTTATTGATGAAACAAGATTTGAACGAAGAACGCGTGCTGTCGCTGACGAAGCAGTGCTGACTATATCAGATGGATGATGTGGCACTGTTGATTAGGATGGTTTTGTTGATGTGGCACCCGAACGGTGCTGACGTGGCATATGAAAAAATGCTGACGTGTTATGACCGGTGACATATTTGCTGACGTGGCGTATGTGTTGGACGATGACGTGGAAGCTGACTGGACCATCTACAGACATGGCAGTGGGCATAGCGCGATCGGACCATTTGCTTGTGATATTTCTGCAACTTTCAGAAAACTTATGATATTTATGAGACTTTCAGAAAAGTTGTGATCTTTTTGAGACTTTTCGAAAACTTGCGATATTTCCGAGCCTTTCTGAAAAGTTGGGATCTTTTTGAGACTTTCCGATAAGTTGCGATATTTCCGAGCCTTTCTGAAAAGTTGAGATTTTTTGAGACTTTCCGAAAAGTTGCGATATTTCCGAGCCTTTCTGAAAAGTTGAGATTTTTTTGAGACTTTCCAAAAAGTTGCGATATTTCCGTGCCTTTCTGAAAAGTTATGATGTTTATGCACCTTTCAGAAAGCTTGAACTACTTCTGCATCTTTCAGAAAACTTGATCTACTTCGCGACTTTTTAGGAACGTTGAGATATTTCCGAGACTTTCAGAAACGTTGAGATATTTTTGGGATTTTCCTGTGAATAATGATCTTCAGTGAACAGTGATTTTCCATGAACAGTGATTTTGGAACCCTAGTTTCGAAAATACTCAGAGAACACGCTCTTTTCTCGTGATCCCCTTAGTCGGCGCCAAAAGATGTTGGTGCAAAATTAATCACCCCAACAATCTTCGAGATGTGTGTATGATGATCGAATCGCCGCCGTTGATTAGATTCTCCAAAAAATTGTTGATTGAAAATGGTGGGGGTACCTGCAAAGACACTCCGATGCTAAAATCAACAAGAGTTCTCTGCAAGTAGGTTGTTAAGAAAAGGAATAGAAATTGTGTACCTTTTGTGCTGAGATTTAGCCTTTATATACATGCAGAGATAGATGTAGCTTTAGGGTTTTGATAGTTATCCTAATAACCTCCCTCATCTGTATAAATCTCAAATAACATCCAGATTCATGATAAACCCTAATATTTATCATAATCCTCATTTATCTTAAATAATAATTATCTTGAATAATAAATATTTAAGATATTTATCCTCTTTTATTTAGGATCCTGCATTTATCTTAAATAATATTAATAATTATAAACAAATAATTATTCAAGACTTATGGGCTTCAATAATAAGCCTAGTGGGTTTTCATAATAAATCCACTGGTCCCTAAAAACCCAAATCCAGGCTTCCATAATAAGCCATGTGGGTTTTCATAATAAACCCACCGGCTTCCACAATAAACCTGTAGTTGCAGGATTTCCCACACCACACCCTTGTTAAGATTTTCCTATAATCAACTCATAATTGAAGATGAAAAACGACACTTTATTATTTTGGTTTTAGAAGTGTTTACAAAAATGGAAGAATTCAAGATTACAACTATTCTCTTGAAGTTTCTCTCTCCTCAAGACTTTCTTAACTCTAAAAAAATACATCATCCTTTTCTGGACACATTGGGTCTATATTTATAGGGTAGTTACATAGTGGATGACAGCTAAGTTTTCCTCTTATTTCGGGTTGATTTTGCGATTGTACCGCGATAGTTACAATGTTAAATCTCGCAAGTTTTGTAACCATCGCAGAACAAACATGCTTTTCTGAGTATTACGTCACTCTTTTGAAGGCTTTTGTGACACTCGTGAAGTGTTGTATAAAATCTTGCGGTAATGCTCGCTGAGAAGTGTCGTTAATCTCGCAGAGAATAGGTGTAGCGATATTCTGGTCCTACAAAACCGGAATAGGCTTCCTTAATAAGCCATGTGGGTTTTCATAATAAACCCATCGTTTCCACAATAAACTGTATTAGACTTCCATAATAAGCCACTTGGGTTTCCACAATAAACCCACCGGTTTCCACAATAAACCGATTTAGGCTTCCATAATAAGTCACGTGGGTTTCCACAATAAGGTGATTTAGGCTTCCATAATAAGCCACGTAGGTTTCCACAATAAACCCACTGGTTTCCACAATAAACCGGAATAAACTTCCATAATAAGCCATGTGGGTTTCCACAATAAACCCACCGGTTTCCACAATAAACCGGAATAGGCTTCCATAATAAGCCATGTGGGTTTCCACAATAAACCGTATTAGGCTTCCACAATAAGCCACATGGGTTTCCACAATAAACCCACCGGTTTCCACAATAAATCGTATTATGCTTCCATAATAAGCCATGTGGGTTTCCATAATAAATCAGTTTCCACAATAAACTGTATTTGACCAACACCAAATAGCTTGTGCGGTACGCACATACACTATTTTAATAGGGTACAAACAGGGAGCTTGTGGAACTTCATCAACAATGTGGAGAATTGAACTCATCTATCACTCAGAAGTCTATATTCTATCTCCTATTGAGATAAAGTCGTATATCTATACACTGAAAAGACGAGGGTACCCAAATATACCTCAATCTAAAACTTTTCCACCTATAAGTCATTTTCTAAAAGTGGTTGTCTATGGACTAAGTTGAGAGAATATAACTAATCGGTTCACACTTCGTGTGATCGTCTAAGATTGCTGATTGAATATGCTTCTCGCGGTGATGATAAAGGATCTCGTTATCCTGAAGCTCCGAAAAATCCTCAATTAAAGGATGTTCCCATTGTCTCTGCAGATTATACTGTGGAGAATTTCTTCAAAAATTACAAGATAGTTCCTATGAAGAGGGATAGTACTTGCTGGGGTGTCCGCTTGAAGAAATAAAAGATCGTTGATGATGAGGCTCTTATGTTATACATTGATTGGCATACACCTACCAATCAAGGCCCTCGCTACTCCAGCGATGATAAGTGGTTTATCTTTCCGTTATGTCTTGAAGGTCCTTATATATCTGGTTCTCTCCCATTACCTGCGAATCTCTCAGAGTATGAGCCATGGGTCTTCAACTGGCCTGAAATATCTAAAGAAGTATATCCTCTCAACTTTTTGCATTATTATTATTCACTATCTTCTTCATGTTTTTATATGCTCGCTAATTATTTTGATCTTTCTCAGATTGATAGAATGAAGCTCAGCTATCAAAATTTTAGGAAACCCATCACTTTCTTAGCTCTTAAATCTTTCACGGATGAAGTAAGAAATATCTCCTCCTAAATTTTAACAATATATTATTGCCCCTATTTCTTATCTTCATCCGAGCTCACAGGAAATCGAAGAACTAGACCGTATTTGACCAACACCAAATAGCTTGTGCGGTACGCACGTATACTATTTTAATAAGGTACAAACATGGAGCTTGTGGAACTTCATCAACAAAAAGTATGTGGAGAATTGAACTCATCTATCACTTAGAAGTCTATTATATTCTATCTCCTATTGAGACAAAGTCGTATATCTATACACTGAAAAGACGAGGGTACCCAAATATACCTCAATCTAAAACTTTTCCACCTATAAGTCCTTTTCTAAAAGTGGTTGTCTATGGACTAAGTTGAGAGAATATAACTATTCGGTTCACACTTCGTGTGATCGAGAAAATACAACAACGAAGTATGTTTACTTGATAATAGGTTCGGACTTAACCAAACTCTAGGGATTGTCTATCAAGTAAAATATGAATTAACGTTTGTGTGATTTACTTTAAATTATAATAAACACAATTATATTTGCGGGAAATAAAAGTAAATGTCACAGCAAGATTTTGTTAACAAGGAAATCGCAAATGCAGAAAACCCCCGGGACCTAGTCCAGAATTGAATACTCTCAGAATTAATCCACTACACAAAATCAAACCAACTTCGTATAGTTGAGACCAATCAACTAAACCTATAGTTTACCTAGTTTCCTCAGTATCCATGCGCCTCCAACTTGCAGTAAGTTACACACTTGGAATATTTCCTTTGGTTCGTATTCCAAACAGTAAAGGAACAACAAATCTGTTCGGTAACAACTCTTTTCAAACAAAGTGATATGAGATTGACAAAGGCTCTTCCGTTTAACCAATAAACTCCTTTGTCGGGTCCTTAGATCAATCTCTCAACAATTACCGAAATAATTGTTAGACTATGCAATCAATACTATAAATCACAAAGAAGTGTATTGATGCCGATCTACTCAACTAATCAATCCAATCTATCACAAGGATAAACCGATTATAGTTGGATCCCTTTCTAGCCAAAACAAGTATTGTGCACACCAAAGATTATGAATCCAAAAAGTCTTCTTGTCTTCAAATCTTCTTTAATCTTCAATCAACACCTGCACACAATCAACTTGAATATCTTGTGATCAATCACACACAGAACGGAGTCTGTTAACATTGGATTATCATAAGACGTCTTTAGATCTACAAAAAGTCTAAAGATCCTCATCGAAACTTCGATTTAGTTTGAGTGAATCTTATATCTGAAGAGAAGATTCTCAAGCATAAACAAACTGGGTGCAATGAAAGTTCAACCACCGTTAGTCATTCAAATCAATTGAAAACTAAAATAAACTGCAATTATCTAGTTTCCCACCAACGGTACTAATAGAGCTTCTCAATCCCAAGGAAGTCTTTAAACTGAGCGGCCGTAAGAGATTTCGCCTAATTAGGTTACTTTCCTATCTGAATAGGTGGCTCCACCAGTAACAACACAACTAGGTAGTTTTGCTGGATCTGAGGATTAGTTTGCTAGGAATGAAAACATCGGTATTTATAGACAAGGAAGTTTGGAAACCAAGGAATTTCCAAAACAAAATATTCTCAAAGATATGCAATAAACACAAAATCGGTTTTCATAACTCCTGGAAATGCATTGTCCAAATATTGACCAAAATCCCCATATAAAAATCTTTAATCAGTAAATACACATTACTAATTATTATTTTCTAAGGATATGCATTGAATTGCTGGAGATTAAATAACATATAAAAACTAAGAAACCTTAATTAAAATATTCTCAATTTATTTCGATCCTGGGATTCTCCTTTAGCTATTAAGGAGTATCTTTGAACAATTATTGATAAGAGTTACTGCACATGTTCAAAGTATGTCGAACGATTTGCCACACTTCCAAATGAATTTAGAATTGGTTCATCTAACTTACAAGAACTATGTGATTGATTATCCTATCAAATCACCAATCATGGGCTTCACGATTCTACCACAAGTTTCGGTTCTACCTCCATGTGAGTACTGTGCATAGTCACACTAGTTACCAAAATTCAGTTTACTAGGTACTAGGATCGGTTCCCCACAACTTATGGTAACTACATGTATTCGGTTGCACATGTCCATTGTATCGGTTCCCCAAAAACTACAAACTTGTTTCACATGTTCATAGGATCGGTTCCCCCATCTACTAAAAACGTGTTTCACCTCTTACAATGATCGATTCCCCTCTTGTAAATTTTTTGTACCTCTTACTAGGTCGGTTCCCCAATGGCTAGATAAAAGTTGTTATTTACAAGGCATCGATCATACCATCTTGAGTGATTACTTAAGATTGGTTTCACTAATAAAATTCATACCAATAGATAAGTCGGGCCCTGTAAATAGTTTTACCAAGATACATAAACAAGTTTATGAGCGGTTGTACTAAACACACATATTGGTAATTCAAAATAGATTTGCAATGAATAACAATACCAATAATCCTAGCGATTTCCCTTTCGATTCACAAAACGAGTTTATGAACTTACTTCCTTTAAACGAATGTAAAACATTATTTCCTATGATGAAATCTTCACGCATAACCATACATAATCACAATAGCATTCATATGATCATGTCGATGTCTTATATACAAAGTTTAATGGTTAAGCAATAAACCTCGTATTGTATTCCTTAATACTATGTCTAACTAGAGTATCATACATAGCTTCGAAGTTATGTTCTCAATATGCACGACTTGAAAGATACGTTAGGGAATGAAACCGTTCAAGTTAAATATTACTAACCTCAAGAGGAAGGATGATTTTTGTCTTTGTAGCTCCATACTTCTTCACATTCTTCAAGTCTTCATGTAATACTTTCAAGTCTCATATTTGTAAGTCTCATATCCTAATACTTTCAAGATAACCTATACGAAGTTGACTCTAGTATATAATCAAGCGACTTTTAAATGCGTTTTGATTCACTAAAATATGACAACCAAACTTGACATACCAACACTTGGTGAGTTCAACCGAGTTATGCTCTAACAATCCCCCCCTTTGTCAATTTTAGTGACAAAACTCTTACATCATATGGATAAACAAATTAGAAAAATTCATTACACACATACGCTTGATTCCAAGTTCAACAACACAAAACCTGCATTAAATTCAATCCTTAAATGCCGCTGCTGACATTATAATAACAAAGATAATAATCCCACTAAAGGTAAGATATATAGATTTTCAATCCGTACGTCTTTGTTATTTTCATGTAGTTCCTCATACTACGTATCATATGATATGTAACTCCCCCTTAGTCTATACTTTCACTCTTTTCGTTAGAATAAACGTTTTAGCACAAATGTCCTTTCCCTTAGTGAAATCACTTGTTTACTCCATATATTTCTCCCCCTTTTTGTCACAAAATGACAAAAAAACGAAAAAATAAAGGACAAACCGAAAGGATCTTACAAATCTCACAAATAGAATTTGCAAACCTATAAGAGCTAAGCACGAGGGTTTTGCACACCATTTTAGATAACCAATATCAAAACCGAAACTACAAGTAATTTGGTTTTAACATGTTATCTAGGAAACAATTTCCCAAAGCAATTTTCCCTAATAGTTTAGCAACTCAAAAATTGACTAATCACCTTAGTTCTTTTGCTAAACCGATTGCACAAGAACAATCGCTTGTTCGATAAGACCAAAATAAAGATCAGAATTAACTTTATTTTTCTCATCAGGCTCTAATTATTCTCATCAACTTAGACCTTTCACTTTTAAACAAGAAAAATACTAGGTTAGTTAACTAGTAATTCTTGTTAAGGCATTTGGTTAGACTTTAATAACCGAAACCTCCACATTTGATAAGTCTAACTAAGATCCGAAAAACTTAGTTTCTCATATCCGGAAATCACTTGGACTAAACAAATGATCCCGAAACACTTTTGCTAAGCCATAAACAATCCATACAAACCAAATAAATCAAATTGTATAATCATTTATCTTAACTGTAAGCAATTGAAACAAACATAGACATTATAGCACCGCAATTGCACCGAAATTTTGTAAGCCTAAACAATTGATACCAAACAATAACGAAAGATAACAATAGTTTTTCTTAACCGGAAATAATTGAATCACAATCAAACATCCATACACAAATAATGGAATAAACATCAATTGTACCGAAATTTTGTTAAGCAAAAGCAATAAAAATATGAAATAAAATTATGCTTTTATTAAACAGGAAAACAATTAACTAACAAGATTGTTACCTCAAATTCCGCATCCTGTCATTAAGCGCAAGTTCACTTAGAACTCTCCCCTATTGAAGTTGTCATCCTCCCGCCAAAACAAAAGAACAACAACAAAGAGCAAACTTTAACAGAGAAAGGTTGAAAACCAGTTTTAACTATTGCGATGCAAAAGTTGAAACCTCGAAACACATATGATTTTATGATAAACCAAAAGATTCAACATATTGTGACTATTTCACATATTGTTTCTACAGGAACCCCTCATGATCCTTTGATAAATCCTACCAACATGGGCTAGAACTCAATCCCGCTAAATCAAAAAGTCACACAAACCATAAAGGTTCACACATTATGAGATCGAATATCAAGGTTAGAAAACCGAAAACAAACATCCCATAAACATACATAGCAATAATATAAAGCATTCAAGTACATGCTATGTAATCCAAAAACTATCACAAGAAAAATTCTTCCAGTAGATAACCTTGTTGCTTGACCATAATTTCTTGCAGTTGATATATTTTTGAGAAGGATTCTGCAAGAACATGTAATTCGGTCTTGGATTGAACACAGAAGTGTATCAATGCTTCAATACACTGATCTTTCTTCAGCATATTCTCTCTTTCTTTCTTGCTAAGACAATCTCTCTTTTTGATCTTACTCATTGATTTCTCGTCCAGAGATGATGCAGATTTATTCTTCAAGAGATCTTTCTGATCTAGCATCTTATCAGAGAAGACATTGGATCCAGACTCATAGTTCGGATAAGGAATGACCAAATAATAAAAGTATCTTTATATTTTTAAAAAAATATAATATTCCCATAAATACAAATATCTTATATATTTTTAATTACTAGATTTTATTCCCGTAATCTACACGAAAGTGCCTTGAACTTTCTTATTCCTTACACAAAAATTGGCACACAGTAAGGAATATGTTTTAATACCGTTTAAGTGGTATTAATGTGAGATTTTCTCTCACTACGGAATCTAGAACATCAAGTGTCATTGATCTAGTATAATATGAAATAATCTCTTTTCGTTACCACTGGTTAACGAAGCATCTTGAGATTGTCTGAGGTTGCGTATGCAACTTTTAGCAATTTTGTTCTTGAGACAGTTTTTTCATTTTGTCTTATTTTTTCCTTTACCATTAGATGACTTACAAACATCGGAAGACATGTCATTAATGGAGGAGGAAGAAATAAGATTAACAACTAATGAAATATTAGTTGTTTCATCTTCTTTAGAATCATATGAATCAGAGGTCTCATCAAGAGTTACAGCCATTGCCTTGCCTCATGTGTATTTCTTAAGATTGGGACAGTCTTTAGCAATATAACCAAACCCTTTATACTTGAAGCATTGTGGATGATATTCATCGTAATCTTCCTGATATTTCTTGAAAAGAACACGATCACGTGGACGAGATGGTCGATGAATATCTTTAATGAATCTCTTACTCCTTTTCTTTAAGAGATCTCTAAACTGTTCAATTTCATTATCATCCAATTCTGCAATATGTTCATTTGAAAATGTCTATGTTTCTCCATTGGAGCTTTCGGAATCTTTGCATCTTTAAAAGCAATTCCCTTAGTTTGAATAGACTGTGATCATGATCAAAGATATTTAACTTTACAACGAGTGTACCTCTGATATAGTTGAAAGATCATTTGATTCTATGATTGCATGCTTCTTAGTATTGTATCTTGATGAAAACGATCTGAGAATTTTGCATACTATGTCTTTTTCAGAGATAGTCTTTCCAAGAGAGAAAGAAGCATTAATTATCTCAAAGAGTTTGAGGTAAAACTCTTCAAAAGTGTCGTTGTCATCCATTCAAAGGTTTTCCCAGTCGGATAATAGAGTTTGAAGTCTAGCTTCTTTCTCTGAAGTGTTTCCTTCGAATACGATCTGAAGATTATCCCAAGCTTCTTTCGAAGTTAGGCATGTTGATACATGATGTTATAGATCACGATTTACAGCATGTACAATAGCATTCAAACCATCTGAATTTTTCTTAGCAAAAGCCTTTTCTTCAGTTGAGTAATCTACTAAGCGTTTAAACTCAGTTTCCGAATTTGCTAATTTTAGGCGATCATAACCATCGACGACTAATAGCCATGTATTAAAGTCTCATGATTAAAGAAAAGATCTCATTACAGATTTCCACCATAGATAGTTTGATCCGTCAAATCTTGGTGGTACGTTAATCGAAGTCGATTCATGAGAACTCGAATTCGTTTCTTATAGTTTGGATTGCACCAAACACAGATTGTTAGATCTTTTCGTGTTTGCCTGCTCGGATACCAATTGAAAAGACGAGGGTACCCAAATATACCTTAATCTAAAACGTTTCCACCTATAAGTCATTTTCTGAAAGTGATTGTCTATGGACTAAGTCGAGACAATACAACTAATCGGTTCACACTTTGTGTG
Organism: Papaver bracteatum; assembly: GCA_023529315.1. Classification (NCBI taxonomy): domain Eukaryota; kingdom Viridiplantae; phylum Streptophyta; class Magnoliopsida; order Ranunculales; family Papaveraceae; genus Papaver; species Papaver bracteatum. Next base: position 1,316,869 of record JAJJWX010002325.1, read on the forward strand.
ATTCTCTATGGATACGATATCAAGACAATACAACAACGAAGTATGTTTACTTAATAATAGGTTCAGACTTAACAAAACTCTAGGGATTGTCTATCAAGTAAAATAGAAATTAACGTTTGTGTGATTTACTTTAAATTATAATTGTGGAAAATAAAAGTAAATGACACATCAAGATTTTGTTGACGAGGAAACCGCAAATGTAGAAAAACCCCCGGACCTAGTCCAGAATTAAATACTCTCAGAATTAAGCCGCTATACTAAATCAAACCAACTTCGTATAGTTGAGACCAAGCAACTAAACCTATAGTTCACCTAGTTTCCTCAGTATCCCTGCGCCTCCAACTTGCATTAAGTCACGTACTTAAAATAATTCTTTTGGTTCGTATTCCAAACTGTAATGGAACAACAAATATGTTCGGTAACAACTCTTTTCAAACAAAGTGATATGAGTTTAACAAAGGCTCTTATGTTTAACTAATAAACTCCTTTGTCGGGTCCTTAGATCAATCTCTCAACAACTACCGAAGTAATTGTTAGACTATGAAATCAATATTATAAATTACAAAAAAGTGTATTGATGCCGATCTACTCAACTAATCAATCCAATCTATCACAAGGATAAACTGATTATAGTTGGATCCCTTTTTAGCCGAAACAAGTATTGTGCACACCAAAGCCTATGAACCCAAAAAGTCTTCTTCTCTTCAAATATTCTTTAATCTTTAATCAACACCTGCATATAATCAACTTGAATCTCTTGTGATCAATCACACACAAAATAAAATTTGTTAACTATTAGAGCACTGCTCGGTCGAACTCGCATGCATTGCTATCTCAAGCATGTTTGTCAATGTTAGTGATCAAAACTTTAAAGTCTTGATTTCTAGTCTACTATAGCTAAGGTCTCATACTAGGATAAAAAGTGTAGTTGAGCTCAAGAACTCCATAGCGATCATCATACAAGACGAAGGACTACTTAAGGAACCAGTGGATCTTCATCAACTAAAAGGTATGTGAAGACTTGAACTTATCTATCACTCAAAAGTATATCTACTCTATCTCCTATCTTAAGACAAAAGTCATTTTGCTATATATACTTAGATTATACACATGTGATATTTCGAGCTGCGTATATCTCGCTTACTTATTTCTCGAATTATGTGTTAGTAAAGCTTTCACTATAGCTAAGTTCATCTTTACCTAGTGACAAAAGTCATGTTATGTTTGAATCATTTTGAAAATCGCTCTGACGAAAAATAGTTTGTGAATAGCAACTATATAACGCCCTCTGAGAATGTTTCAATGATTAAAATGAGAGTTTAGACATTATAACCATTGAAGGATATAAGCATTGTTGTGGTAACACATATATGTATAATTCCTTATTGCTTGAACCAAAGTTTGCGAACTTTGTTGATAAAGTGAAACCGGAATAGTGCGTGGGCTCAGTACGCGAACTCAGCATACAAACTCATTCCGCGAACCGGCATAGTTCTCGAACTCGAGAATTTCTGCTGGAGTTTGTGAACTCCATCCTGGAACTTAAGTCCGCGAACTTGAGTAGGTTATGTCTAAAAACGATGTTTGTGAACTTATCTTAATGAACTAAGGAATGTTATTGCAAACCGTGGCTTTATAGTTCATGAATTGATTCGAGTGAATCACATCATTTTTGCTTAAATTGTGTCTTGTGTAGTACATAAAGATCTAAGCAATTGAACAACTCCCTAACTAGTTCATTTGAGTCATTTGGACTAGTTATGGTGAAGAAGAATATGGTTGATATGAGAGTTATGATATGGCTAACCTTTTGGTTAACTATTGTTGAACCAACTAATGTACAACTTTGGGTACGGTTTTCACAAGCATACAAACATGCATTTCATGTGTGTGTGTAACAAGCTATGTTATCGATCTAACAGTTGATAAATATTAGCTTGAATCTAATCAGGTTTTCATCTAACGGTGAATATTAAATGCTTGTTAGTAAGCTAACATTTATAAGGGAGAACTCTAGCAACTGGGAAATCTAATCCCCACACATTTTGTGTGATACTAGTTTGCTAAGCTAGAGTCAATTCTCCTTTAACCTTTGGTTTTCTTCTTCTAAAACCAGGTTAACGACTTAAAGACTTCATTGGGATTGTGAAGCCATGCCGATATTACTTTTCTTATAGTTATGTGATCTGATATTGCTGTTTCTATCATACGAGTACAATTGTAATAATTGGCTTGTGATTTATATATCCGATAGGCAAGATATAAAAGCAGTCACAAACACTTCATCTCATCGTTTGTGATTCCTCAATAATCTTCTTCGCTGCATCGATTAAGTTTATTGTGAGGTGATTGAAAAAGTTGAGCTGTTCTTCGGGAATATAAGTATGGTTTTATCAATTGGTTCCTATTCACCTTGATTTATCAAAAGACGGAACAAAATTCATAGGTTTATTCGTGGGAGACGAATTTATCTATCCTTGTAGACTTTTCAGTGTGATACAGATTTGTTTATTAAAGTCTTCGACTTTTGGTCATAACAACTCTTGGTTGTGGGTGATATCATCTAAGAGAATCAAGTGCGTAGTATTCTGCTGGGATTAGAGGCGTAGGAGCATAACTGTACCTTGGATCAGTGTGAGATTGATTGGGGGTTCAACTATAGTCCAGAACGAAGTTAGCTAGGAGTAGGCTAGTGTATGTAGCGTCTTAATACAGTATATATTTAATATGGACTAGGTCCCGGGGTTTTTCTGCATTTGCGGTTTCCTCGTTAATAAAATTCTGGTATCTGTGTTATTTCTTTTCCGCATTATATTTTGTTATATAATTAAAATAATATAGGTTGTGCGTTGTTCAATCAATTAGAATGTCCGACCATTTTGGTTGTTGATTTAAATTGATTGAGACTTGGATATTGGTCTTTGGTGCCATCCGAGTTATCTCTCTTTGATAAAGACTCACAGATTCTATTTGCTTGAGTAAAGATCAAATCGAGAGATTGGGATAATAACTCATTTCCTTGTCAATGGCTAAAGGTTCAGGAGGTATATCTGAAATCAGCAGGCGTTTCTCGGAAACTATGTGATTCAAAGCCTTAAACATATCTCCTCTTTTCTCCTTCGATAGATAGAGTAATTCACATATATGCTCAACTAATGACTGGACTGCTTCCTTGACTGGTGCTTCATAAATAGAGAAAGTTCTGACAGGAAGGGGATCTCTGTGCACTCCTTCAGTTCCCAGATTAAGTTCCCCCAACTCGACCTTCTCTTTGAATATGCGTTTCAAAGTCTTGCAAGCACTGGTTGGGTGACCAATAAACCTATGGAATCGACAGTACCGAGGATTTTCCATTGCCTCTTCGGCTGGATCTTTCTTGACATATGGTAACTTGATTGCACCGTCTTCAATCCAGGCCTCCAGCAATTGGATGACTTCTTTAATGGAGCATGGAAAATCAGGTGCCTCCGGATCTTTTGTATGCTGGGGAGGAGCCTGTGCGTCATCCTTCCTTTGTGCCTTTGAAGGGGAGGAAGAAGTATGCTTGCAATGTGGTTCGGCTTTATGTTTGCTCCCTTCTGCGACAGCATTTGCGGAAGGCTGCAGGTTGTACTATTTGTTGATTAGACATCTTCTTCCTCGAGTGTCTCGTGCTTCTTCAGCCTTTGTGGATTTTGTTCTTTATAACAGAGCGGGTGCAGTGGTTGCTGATATCTTCGTGGCTTCGTGGATCTCTGAGAAAGTTTGGAATCGAAGATTTTCTAGTAATGCTCTGTAGACCGGGAGCATACCATTGATTCACAATTCCACCAGTTGTTGCTCTGTGATGTTTGGATAATGACAATCCAAGGCTTGGACCCTGAATCTTTTTACAAAGTCGTTGGGGTTTTCACCAACTCTTTGAAACATCCTTCCGAGATCAGAGAGGGTGATTTTCTCTGACATGAAGAAGTATTTTCTATAAAAGGCGTTAATCATTTCTCCCCAATTATTGATGGTCCCTGGCGCGATGTTGTTATACCAGGTGTATGCTCTTCCTTTCAAGGACTTCGAGAACTCCTTGAGACGGACAACATGGTTATGTTCATGTTCTCCTAAAGCTTCAAGGAAGCGAGAGACATATTATCTAGCATTTCCAGTTCCATCATACAGGGTAAAAGTTGGAGAGGTATAACCTTTAGGAAGTGGAGTCCTTTGTGTAGCAGCAGGATAAGGAGGTTGGTGACGATGGACATGTGATGTCTTGTCTTGTCCATGATTCTCCAGAAGGCGTTCCAAGTCTTCTCGAGTGACAAAGCTTGATGAATCTTTTGCTGATGAATTTCCTGTACCTTTATTGGTTTCATCATCGTTCATGATGTGAATTGGAATTACCTCAGGGCCAGCAACATCTGAGGATTTCTCCTTCTCTTTCCTTTTGTTTGGAGTTTTCTCTGACAACTTGTCAGTAATAGTCTTCAAGTGATCAAATAGCTTTGTTGCGCTGCAGCCATATCTGTCTGATTTTTTGCAAGAGTTTCTTGCGCTTTGACGAGATCAGCCATAGTTGGTGGTGGGTTTCCTCTGACCTCTTCGGGATGTCGGACGAACAAAGGATGACCTTCCGCGTTGGTGTGAGGAGAAGTGATGTGACCACCATCAGTGCTAGTGGCTGGAACAATTTCCGGGATATCTTCATTGTTGCTAGTGCTAGCGATATTCGCGTCAGGACTTGTGACCGATCCTGACCTAAGACCAACCATCTTGTGAAAATGATAGATTACAACCGAGAGAATGATCTCCCACTTTGGTCGCTAATATGTAGATGGGGAAAAACGATTTGCTGGTTTTTGCGGAATTGAGGACGACCATGCGGAGGAGATTCCTTGAACCGAGCAAAATGTCCAGCCTCACACAGATGCACCGCTATGAAGGGGGTGCTTTAAGTTCGAGAGACCAATCTGTAGTACTCCGGCATAAACCAAGACAATGGCCGTTCCAGAGTAAATTCGGTCACAAGAGAGGATGGGTTGATCTGTAGGAGGGAAGATGAGAAATGTGTGAGATCAATGATGATCTAAGATTGTAGGTGTGTTATGAATTCAACGTTAAATGCTCTGAATGATTGAATCTTGCCTGATTGAGAGTAATTTCTGTGAGTTCGTGTAGACAAAAGTGCGCCTATATGAACTTTGGTGAGAAATTGCTCGTTCAGACGATTGTTATTCGAATGTTTTAGAACTCTTCGAATCTTGTCCTTTCAATCAGGATTCAGAGACATTATATAATGCCGGAGATGAAAATACCATGATCCCATGAAGTGTGACAGTTTGATGTAATCAAAGAACGGGGAAGTGGGAAATCGTGTTAAACCAATTACTCATCATGCGGAAACTTGGTTAATTTTCCACCCACTACTTTGCTGATTCCTTCAACTGAACCTAGACATGTCAAATTTAAACTTGGGCATGTCAAATTGAATCTTGGGCATGGGCATGAAATCACAAGCCTACGGTCTTGGGAATCACAAAATTAATCCTAGACATGTCAAATTTAAACTTGGGCATGTCAAATTGAATCTTGGGCATGGGCATGGAAGCAAAAGCCTAAGGTCTTGGGCATCTCAAAAATGAACCTAGACATGTCAAATTTAAACTTGGGCATGTCAAATTTAATCTTGGGCATGGGCATGAAAGCACAAGAATACGGGCATGGAAGCAACATCCTAAGGTCTTGGGCATCTCAAAAATGAACCTAGACATGTCAAATTTAAACTTGGGCATGTCAAATTGAATCTTGGGCATGGGCATGAAAGAACAAGCCTACGGTCTTGGGAATCTCAAAATTGAACCTAGACATGTCAAATTTAAACTTGGGAATGTCAAATTGAATCTTGGGCATGGGCATGGACATGGAAGCAAAAACCTAAGGTCTTGGGCATTTTAAAAATGAACCTAGACATGTCAAATTCAAACTTGGGCCTGTAAAATTGAATCTTGGGCATGGGAATAAAAGCACAAGCCTACGGTCTTGTGAATCTCAAAATTGATCCAGGACATGTCAAATTTAAACATGGGCATGTCAATTTGAATCTTAGGCATGGGCATGGAATCAAAAGCCTATGGTCTTGGGCATCTCAAAAATGATCCTAGGCATGTCAAATTTTAACTTGGGCATGTCAAATTGAATCTTTGGCATGGGCATGAAAGCACAAGCCTACGGTCTTGGGAATCTCAAAAATGATCATAGACATATCAAATTTAAACTTGGGCATGTCAAATTGAATCTTGGGCATGGGCATGAAAGCATAAGCCTACGGTCTTGGGAATCTCAAAATTGATCCTAAATATGCCAAATTTAAACTTGGGCATGTCAAATTGAATTTAAGGCATGGGCATAGAAGTAAAAGCCTATGGTCATGGGCATCTCAAAAATGATACTAGACATGTCAAATTGAATCTTGGGCATGGGCATGAAAGCATAAGCCTATGGTCTTGGGAATCTCAAAATTGATCCTAGACATGTCAAATTTAAACTTGGGCATGTCAAATTGAATCTTGGGCATGGGCATGGAAGCAAAAGCCTATGGTCTTGGGCATCTCAAAAATGATCCTAGCCATGTCAAAAGTGAACCTAGACATGTCAAATTTAAACTTGGGAAACTCAAATTGAATCTTGGGCATGGGCATGGAAGAAAAAGCCTATGGTATTGGGCATCTCAAAAATGATCCTAGCCATGTCCAATTTAAACTTCCGCATGTCAAATTGAATCTTGGGCATGGCCATGAAAGCACAAGCCTACGGTTTTGGGAATCTCAAAATTGATCCTAGACATGTCAAATTTAAACTTGGGCATGTCAAATTGAATCTTGGGCATGGGCATGGAAGCAAAATCCTATGGTATTGGGCATCTCAAAAATGATCCTAGACATGTCAAATTTAAACTTGGGCATGTCAAATTGAATCTTGGGCATGGCCATGAAAGCACAAGCCTACGGTCTTGGGAATCTCAAAATTGATCCTAGACATGTCAAATTTAAACTTGGGCATGTCAAATTGAATCTTGGGCATGGGCATGGAAGAAAAATCCTATGGTCTTGGGCATCTCAAAAATGATCCTAGACATGTCAAATTTAAACTTCCGCATGTCAAATTGAATCTTGGGCATGGCCATGAAAGCACAAGCCTACGGTCTTGGGAATCTCAAAATTGATCCTGGACATGTCAAATTTAAACTTGGGAATGTCAAATTGATTCTAGATATGTCAAATTTAAACTTGGGCATGTCAAATTGAATCTTGGGCATGGGCATGGAAGCAAAAGCCTAAGGTCTTGGGCATCTCAAAAATGATCCTAGACATGTCAAATTTAAACTTGGGCATGTCAAATTGAATCTTGGGCATGGGCATGAAATCAAAAGCCTACGGTCTTGGGAATCTCAAAATTGATCCTAGACATGTCAAATTTAAACTTGGGCATGTCAAATTGAATCTTGGGCATGGGCATGAAAGCAAAAGCCTATGGTCTTGGGCATCTCAAAAATGATCCTAGACATGTCAAATTTAAACTTCAGCATGTCAAATTGAATCTTGGGCATGGGCATGGAAGAAAAAGCCTAAGGTCTTGGGCATCTCAAAATGATCCTAGACATGTCAAATTTAAACTTGGGCATGTCAAATTGAATCTTGGGCATGGGCATGAAATCACAAGCCTACGGTCTTGGGAATCTCAAAATTGATCCTAGACATGTCAAATTTAAACTTGGGCATGTCAAATTGAATCTTGGGCATGGGCATGGAAGCAAAAGCCTATGGTATTGGGCATCTCAAAAATGATCCTAGACATGTCAAATTTAAACTTGGGAATGTCAAATTGAATCTTGGGCATGGGCATGGAAGAAAAAGCCAATGGTATTGGGCATCTCAAAAATGATCCTAGCCATGTACAATTTAAACTTCCACATGTCAAATTGAATCTTGGGCATGGGCATGAAAGCACAAGCCTACGGTCTTGGGAATCTCAAAATTGATCCTAGACATGTCAAATTTAAACTTGGGCATGTCAAATTGAATCTTGGGCATGGGCATCTCAAAAATGATCTTGGGAATCTCAGACAATGAAAGCACATGCATGTCAAATTGGTCTTGGGAATCTCAAAATTGATCCTCGACATGTCAAATTTAAACTTGGGCATGTCAAATTGAATCTTGGGAATCTCAAAATTGATCCTAGACATGTCAAATTTAAACTTGGGCATGTCAAATTGAATCTTGGGAATGGGCATGGAAGCAAAAGCAATTGGTCTTGGGCATCTCAAAATTGATCCTAGACATGTCAAATTTAAACTTGGGCATGTCAAATTGAATCTTGGGCATGGGTTTGAAATCACAAGCCTAAGGTCTTGGGAATCTCAAAATTGATCCTAGACATGTCAAATTTAAACTTGGGCATGTCAAATTGAATCTTGGGCATGGAAGCAAAAGTGAACCTAGACATGTCAAATTTAAACTTGGGAATGTCAAATTGAATCTTGGGCATGGGCATGGAAGCAAAAGCCTATGGTCTTGGGAATCTCAAAATTGATCCTAGACATGTCAAATTTAAACTTGGGCATGTCAAATTGAATCTTGGGCATGGCCATGAAAGCACAAGCCTACGGTCTTGGGAATCTCAAAATTGATCCTAGACATGTCAAATTTAAACTTGGGCATGTCAAATTGAATCTTGGGCATGGGCATGGAAGCAAAAGCCTATGGTCTTGGGCATCTCAAAAATGATCCTAGACATGTCAATTTAAACTTGGGCATGTCAAATTGAATCTTGGGCATGGCCATGAAAGCACAAGCCTACGGTCTTGGGAATCTCAAAATTGATCCTAGACATGTCAAATTTAAACTTGGGCATGTCAAATTAAATCTTGGGCATGGGCATGGAAGCAAAAGCCTATTTTCTTGGGAATTTCAAAAATGATCCTAGACATGTCAAATTTAAACTTGGGCATGTCAAATTGAATCTTGGGCATGGGCATGGAAGCAAAAGCCTATGGTCTTGGGCATCTCAAAAATGATCCTAGCCATGTCAAATTTAAACTTGGGCATGTCAAATTGAATCTTGGGCATGGGCATGAAAGCACAAGCCTACGGTCTTGGGAATCTCAAAATTGATCCTAGACATGTCAAATTTAAACTTGGGCATGGGCATGGAAGCAAAAGCCTATTGTCTTGGGCATCTCAAAAATGATCCTAGACATGTCAAATTTAAACTTGGGCATGTCAAATTGAATCTTGGGCATGGGCATGAAAGCAAAAGCCTATGGTCTTGGGCATCTCAAAAATGATCCTAGACATGTCAAATTTAAACTTGGGCATGTCAAATTGAATCTTGGGCATGGGCATGAAAGCACAAGCCTACGGTCTTGGGAATCTCAAAATTGATCCTAGACATGTCAAATTTAAACTTGGGCATGTCAAATTGAATCTTGGGCATGGGCATGGAAGCAAAAGCCTATGGTCTTGGGCATCTCAAAAATGATCCTAGACATGTCAAATTTAAACTTGGGTATGTCAAATTGAATCTTGGGCATGGGCATGAAAGCACAAGCCTACGGTCTTGGGAATCTCAAAATTGATCCTAGACATGTCAAATTTAAACTTGGGCATGTCAAATTGAATCTTGGGCATGGGCATGGACATGGAAGAAAAATCCTTAGGTCTTGGGCATCTCAAAATTGATCCTAGACATGTCAAATTTAAACTTGGGCATCTCAAATTGAATCTTGGGCATGGGCATGGAAGCAAAAGCCAATGGTCTTGGGAATCTCAAAAATGATCCTAGACATGTCAAATTTAAACTTGGGCATGTCAAATTGAATCTTGGGCATGGGCATGAAAGCAAAAGCCTATGGTCTTGGGCATCTCAAAATTGATCCTAGACATGTCAAATTTAAACTTGGGCATGTCAAATTGAATCTTGGGATTGGGAATGAAAGCAAAAGCCTGCGGTCTTGGAAATCTCAAAATTGATCCTAGACATGTCAAATTTAAACTTGGGCATGTCAAATTGAATCTTGGGCATGGGCATGGAAGAAAAAGCCTACGGTCTTGGGCATCTAAAAAATGATCCTAGACATGTCAAATTTAAACTTGGGCATGTCAAATTGAATCTTGGGCATGGGCATGAAAGCACAAGCCTACGGTCTTGGGAATCTCAAAATTGATCCTAGACATGTCAAATTTAAACTTGGGCATGTCAAATTGAATCTTGGGCATGGGCATGGAAGCAAAAGCCTATGGTCTTGGGAATCTCAAAAATGATCCTAGACATGTCAAATTTAAACTTGGGCATGTCAAATTGAATCTTGGGCATGGGCATGAAAGCACAAGCCTAAGGTCTTGGGAATCTCAAAATTGATCCTAGACATGTCAAATTTAAACTTGGTAATGTCAAATTGAATCTTGGGCATGGGGATGGAAGCAAAAGCATAAGGTCTTGGGCATCTCAAAAATGATCCAAGACATGTCAAATTTAAACTTGGGCATGTCAAATTGAATCTTGGGCATGGGAATGAAAGCACAAGCCTACGGTCTTGGGCACTTCAAAATTGATCATATGCATGTCAAATTGAATCTTGGGCATGGGCATGGAAGAAAAGCCTAAGGTCTTGGGCATCACAAAAATGAACCTAGACATGTCAAATTTAAAGTTAGGCATGTCAAATTAAATCTTGGGCATGGGCATGAAAGCAGAAGCCTACGATCTTGGGAATCTCTAAATTGATCCTAAACATGTCAAATTCAAACTTGGGCATGTCAAATTGAATCTTGGGCATGGGGATGGAAGCAAAATCATAAGGTCTTGGGCATCTCAAAAATGATCCTAGACATGTCAAATTTAAACTTGGGCATTTCAAATTGAATCTTGGGCATTGCATGAAAGCAAAATCCTACGGTCTTGGGAATCTAAAAATTGATCCTAGACATGTCAAATTCAAACTTGGGCATGTCAAATTGAATCTTGGGCATGGGCATGGAAGCAAAAGCCTATTTTCTTGGGCATCTAAAAAATGATCCTAGACATGTCAAATTTAAACTTGGGCATGTCAAAATGAATCTTGGGCATGGGCATAAAAGCACAAGCCTACGGTCTTGGGAATCTCAATATTGATCTTAGACATGTCAAATTTAAACTTAGGCATGTCAAATTGAATCTTAGGCATAGGGATGGAAGCAAAATCCTACGGTTTTGGGCATCTCAAAAATGATCCTAGACATGTCAAATTTAAACTTGGGCATGTCAAATTAAATCTTGGGCATGGGAATGAAAGCACAAGCCTAAGGTCTTGGGAATCTCAAAATTGATCCTAGACATGTCAAATTTAAACTTGGGCATGTCAAATTGAATATTGGGCATGGGCATGGAAGCAAAAGCCTATGATAGGTGTAGAATACACCTAATTTACTATCTAGTAGTTATGCTTTCTTTGCTATTTTTCTTGTAAATTATGTATTTTACGTGTGTTTTTGAGTTATTAGGTACTCTGGAATCGCATGGAGGAAAAGAAGAAGAAATCACCAAAATTGAGCAAGTAAAGGGAAAATTTGTCATTTCCCAGGAAAACACCATCGGGAGACGAGCCACGGTTAAAGGGAAACTCTTCTTGGAGGTATTCTAAACGCAAACCAGCTACGGTTAAGGGGTTATCATTGGAGTACCCCTTATCAGTTATTAGAGTCTGTAATTATCAATGGGTGGCTATATTGGGTGCAAATATCGTCCCATGTTCATAACCCTAAAAATGAGAAATATCTCTCTCGTTCAATGATTTTTTCATTCAATCATTCATGAAATTGAGAGCAAAAGCCTACGGTCTTGGGATAACCGAGCCTTGATCGAGAAATGGGTATTTAAACTTGAGGGTCGATTTGATAATTGACGGAATGAGAGGAAGAAATTACAGTTGAGTAATGGAAATTCAAATATTGATTCCATGAGCTGCAATTAGGGTTTTGCTAAAGGAGAAAAATTGGGCGAGATGGAAATTGTTCTCAGTTTGAAACTGGGAAGATGGTGATGAACGGTTGAGTTAAAATCGTAATTGTTCTGTTGTTACATACGAGGATTGATTTTTTTTTTTTTTTTTTTTGTTAAGTCAAAAATGTATTAATAAATAGCAAAAGTTACAAGAACAGTTATAACTGAGCCCTGGCAGAAAAACCCCAAGAGCCTACAAATCATTACTTGAATCTATAATATGCCACATACGGCTTTTCCACAGTTTTTAAAAAAATTGGTCTTCCCTCGTAATGAATTCCCACCTCGTTTTGAAGTAAGCAAGCTTTTTTCGCCATGTTATCCGCCGAGAAGTTAACTTCCCTGAATGTGTGAACGAAATTTATGTTTACATAATTTTGTTGGATTTCCAGCCACCTCGGTTTAGCAAACCAGGGTAAGGTGTTTTCTTTGAAAGAATGGACCACCGAAATTGAATCTGATCTGATAGAAACTCTATTGTAACCCCATCTAGTAGCCCATTCCAAGCCCACCAGGATGCTATAGATTTCAGCTAAGTAGTTTGTTGTTGTGCCCAAGCCCACTGACAGGGCCCCAATAACCTCACCACTTTCAACTCTAGCAACTACTCCAGCACCCGCCACTCCTGGACTACCTCTGGCCGCACCGTCACAACTCAGCTGAAGTTCATTAGTTTCCGGCGGGTACCAGAAGCATTCCACCGGATCAATCATTTTAACACGTCTATGCTTTACTCCAAAGAATTCCAGAAGTTGAACATCGTCACTAGAATTGTACATGAAGCCTTTTAGGCGCACCGAAAATTCTTGAATAAGAATGAACACTCGCCTGCAGAAGAAATTCCAGCACGGTTTTTTGTCATCGAAAAAAGCCATGTTTCTTACCCTCCACAGCTCCGCCCTAATAACCAAATTTGAAAGAAGCCACAAGTCACGAATCATTGCACTCCTCCCTTTAGCAGCTCTGCAAGAGGTCACCAGATTTGCATCAGGATTCAACTTAAACAGAAAACCAATCCAATTCCACGCTCTTGCTGCGAAAGAGCAGTGAAAAAGAACATGATCCAGCGACTCTTCCTCTATCCCACACATAGAACAGTTGTTCGCCATCTGAATCTTGAATCTCTCCTTGATCAGGTCATTAGTTGCACACGCCTTTCGCAGGAACTTCCAGTTCTGAGCAGCCAGCGTAGGATGGATCTCTTTTCTCCAAATCAAAGCAGTCCCCTCTAGGCTCCCATATCTCTGTCTAATCAAATTTTTTGCCGAACCCACAGAGAAATTTCCTTTGTATTCAGGCATCCAGATTCTTGTATCTTCCCCAAATCTAGGGTTTTGAAGTTGGTTTACATCTATCTGAGCTGCCGAGAAGATGTTGGAGTGCACCTCTGGGAAAATCCAATGGTTATCCACCAGCATATCGCTCACCCTTATATTTCTGTCTAGCGAATAATCCTGTAACATATCAGCTAAACACGAATTACCCAGCCACGCATCATAGTACAGAGAAGTAGACCTACCATCTCCCAGCAGCACTTTGGTGTTCGAGTCCACCACCTTGTATACCTTACGAATACCAAGGATGATAGAGGATTTAACACCGTATTTTTTAATCTGGCCATTTCTACCAAAGAACTTTGAACGAAAGAAACCTGCCCATTTCTTATTCGCAGTTTTAATATTCCACCACAGCTTCATCAGCATCGCAGAATTCAATGTAGACATACGAGTCAACCCTAAGCCTCCTTCCTCAACAGGGCAACAAATTTTATCAAAAGCTACCACCACTGATTTTCTAACATTAGAGTCTCCCGACCAAATAAAATTTCTAATTGCTCTTTCACACTGAATGATGAACTTTCTCGGCCACCAATAGATCGCCATGTTGTGTATAAAGTAGCTGTTAATGACTGATTTGACAAGGACAATTCTGTCATTGAAAGACAGGCTTCTTCCTTTCCAACCAGAGAGCTGCATCTTGATCTTCTCAACCACATTAGCTATGTGGTGATACTTCACTGAGCCTGGCATAAGTTGTACTCCTAGATACCGGTCAGGGAAGCTAGCAATATTCATACCCAAGAACTCCGCCAGGACAGATCTCCTAGACAAAGTTCCTCCTCCAAAATAAATTCTACTCTTTTGAGGACAAACTGACTGGCCTGAAGCCCTTTGGTATTTACTTAATAAGGACATAAGATTCTGCAAACTTTTGACATTTCCTTTACAAAAGACCATAATGTCGTCAGCAAAGAAAAGGTGCGTTGGAGTATAAATACCTCTTCTTACCATTGGAGTCATTTTCTTCTCGGCGAACAGCTTCAAGATGTTTCTGCTCAGCACGTCTTCAATAAGGACAAAGATCAAAGGCGACAGCGGGTCTCCTTGACGGAGACCTCTATTAATAGAAAAGTATCCTTCGGGGCTTCCATTCAACAGAATCGAAATCCTTGCCGACTTCAGGATATGCAAGATCCAAGAGCACCACCTTTCGGAGAAGCCGTACTTCCTAAAAACTTGCAGCACGAAAGACCAACACACCGTGTCGAAAGCCTGAGTAATATCCAGTTTCAGACCAATGTTGCCATCCTTACGCTTAATTTGAAGCTCATTAACCATTTCGGACGCCACACTAATGTTCTCATGAATGTTTCTCCCTTTTAAAAAAGCGACCTGTTCCTCTGAAACCAGCTTGTCCAAAACAGTCCCCATTCTAGTTGCAAGGATCTTAGTAAAAATTTTGAAAAGAAAGTTACTAAGACCTATAGGCCGAAAACTGTTCAGATTTTTAGCTCCTCTTACCTTGGCTAAAAGAATGATAAGGCTAGAGTTAACTCCTTTTTGGATATGTTGCTTGCTCCAACAATGTTTCACTGTTTTCACCAAGTCTTCCTTTATTATTTCCCAGCAGTGACGATAGAAGCACCCCGAAAAACCATCCGGCCCCGGCGCGCTATCAGCACCTAGATCAAAAACTGCTTTTTTAATTTCCTCCTCATCTGGGATAATATCCATTGCTGTACTTTCCTCGGGAGAAATCGAGGCATGATGGTAGTCAAACAGATCCACATCATAGTCCCCCTCCTGCCCATTAAACTTTTCTTCATAGAACTTTACCACATGATCTCGAATTTGGTTACTGTCTGAAATAAGAACCCCATTGTTGTCCTCGAGCTCAGAAATTGTGTTTGCACTTCTCCTAATCCGAATACTATTGTGAAAGAAGTTTGAGTTTGAAGAACCCTCAAGCAGCCACTGATTCCTTGATTTTTGCTTTAAAAAGGTAGAGTTTTGCATTCTTGTATCAGCCAGAGTTTTCATTGCTGTCTTCATGTTATTGAGCTTAGCTATATTAGTTGGGTCTTCATCAGAGATGCTCGACGCGGTATCAAAACGCAACCCATCTTGCTTTAGACGAGAATTAATGTTACCAAAAACCTCCCAGTTCCAGTCTTTAATAACTCCTTTCAACCTTTTCAGCTTGTAAGGAAAAATGAAGTCTGCCTCTCCATAAACCGCCACATTCCAACTCTCCTGAACCATATGCAAAAAATCAGAATGCTGGAACCACATTTTCTGAATTCTAAAAGGAGCTCTTTTAGGACGAGCCACAACGACCGGGAAACCTAAGAGGACCGAGTGGTCTGAAATTTCCCTCGGGAGAGCTTTACACCGCCAATTTTCGAACCTTTCAAGCCAAGCACCATTGATAATAGCTCTATCAAGCTTGCTTATAATTCTGTCAGCCCCCGATTGCCTATTGGACCAAGTAAACTTCGTGCCTAGATGATCAGCCTCGAAGAGATTGTTGTCATCCATCCATTCACTAAATTCATCAATTGCTGAGGTCTTCGGTTCACGACCCCCCTTCTTCTCATCGAGCCTCAGAATACAGTTAAAATCTCCCATGACCAACCAAGGGGTATTAGCATCTTGCATCGCCAGATGACTCCACAGGCTTCTTCTAGTAACTTGAATGTAGCTAGCATGCACAAAAGAAATATGCACTCCCTCTACCTCAACAGAAATCTGTTGTTTACTCAGGTGCAGAGCCTTAGGGTTTAAATCATTTAAAAAACAAACCCAAAGATTAGCAATATTATTATCAGAAGCGTTTTGAATAATTGTTGGAGAGAAACCTTCCATCTGCAGGGTACTTCCAAAGATAGTAGAAAAGGAAACCTTAGGTTCAGCTAGACAGAAAATATGAGGCTTGAACTCTCTTATTAAACTTCTAATCTTATTATGTGCCACTTCACGTGCCACCCCATTTATATTCCAAAACAACACCCGCATAATTAAACTATGGTGGTATGGTTCTTAATTAGCTTAATTTGTTTAACAGGGTTTGAGGTTTTAGTTATACCTGGTGAGTTACCCCTTCGCGCTCGAATACCCAGCTGAGAGTTATCCTCCGGATCCGACAGATAGTTATCATCCCTCAAAGAGTTCATTGTCTTAGAAATAGCTCTTTCTTGTAAGAGTTTTGCCTGCCTCTTGGCTTCATCAATTTTTCCAAAACCTGCTGATGTTTTCTTACTGTTATCACTCTTAACATCTGGGGGATCAATTGTTCTAGAGTATTGGAATTTTTTCTGAATAAGAGCTGTCTTATTTTTGGCATACGCTGCATCGGCTAGAATCTTATTTGCTTCCAAATTGTTTAAATCCTTCATCACCTCTTTGTTTAGTTCATCCACATAACTAGTGTCTCCAATTTCATCAAATTCATCAAAATCAGATACCATGGACGTACCTTCCTCAGTTTTATCTTTTAATTCTGGTACAACCGGGATTATTGGAGGAGTCTTTCCTTTCCTTCTGTTTCTCACCACCTGCCAATCATTCACTTCCGTCTGCGGGGGAACTGCTGCAATTGGGTTATCAGCCTTAGGTTGCAATTGGGGTTTCTTTTTCTTCCTACATTCCGAATCCTGGTGACCAATGATACAACAGTTAGAGCAAAATTTGGGTCTTTTTTGAATCTCAAAAGATTGCCAAAATTCCAAACCTCCTACTGAAACATGGATAGCATCCGAATCTAATTCTGCAAAATCAATATCTACTAGAACAGAAGCAAAATGACCATACTCATGAGCTAGAGTTTTCTTATCCACAACAATTGGATTACCCAAAGCTTTTCCCATTGCCAAAATAGTTTTTTCGAGCCAAAACTCCATTGGTAATCCCTGAAACTTAACCCACACTGAAGCTCGAGAAGATCTCTGCCTATCCGGATCGAAACTAGGATACCATTCCATTAGGTTAAGTGTTTGTTGGTCAATAACCCATTTTTCAGCTTCCAAGATGTTTGATTTCTCTTCCTGCGATTGCACCTTGATGATGAAGAAACCTCTATTCAGAGGTACAAACTGAACACGATCCTCACTTAGTTTCCATTGTTTCAGAAGATTTTTCTTGACTTCCGAAAACATAAGCTCCTTGAGATCCAGCCTACCTATTAGACTAAACTTCCAAATCGCGCATCCTTCCAAATACAGTTCTTCTGGAATTTCCACAGCTGGTTTACCCTCTTTTTTGGTTGGATTTGGTAGTGTTTTCAGATCTACCACCGTTTTTGGAAAAACCTTTTTCACTTTAAGGTGTCAAGCATATGTTAGGGAGCTTGACAGGGATGGATGGATCAATAGGATCCTCCATCAGTGATCAAT